>OY740787.1:13161015-14500780 GCA_963514005.1 Raja brachyura
CTATGGAAACTATGAGGATCAAAGAAGAGGAAGTACTGACACTTTTGAAAAATATAAAAGTGGATAAATCTCCAGGTCCTGACAGGATATTCCGTAGGACATTGAGGGAAGTTGGTGTAGAAATAGCAGGGGCCATGACAGAAATATTTCAAATGTCATTAGAAACAGGAATGGTGCCGGAGGATTGGTGTACTGCGCATGTTGTTCCATTGTTTAAAAGGGGTTCTAAGAGTAAACCTAGCAATTATAGACCTGTTAGTTTGACGTCAGTGGTGGGCAAATTAATGGAAAGGATACTTAGAGATAATATATATATAATGATCTGGATAAACATGGTCTGATTAGGAACAGTCAACATGGATTTGTGCCTGGAAGGTCATGTTTGACTAATCTTCTTGAATTGTTTGAAGAGGTTACTAGGGAAGTTGATGAGGGTAAAGCAGTGGATGTTGTCTATATGGATTTCAGTAAGGCCTTTGACAAGGTTCCCCATGGAAGGTTGGTTAAGAAGGTTCAATTGTTGGGTATTAATAGTGGAGTAGCAAGATGGATTCAACAGTGGCTGATTGGGAGATACCGGAGAGTAATGGTGGATAACTGTTTGTCAGGTTGGAGGCCGGTGACTAATGGGGTGCCTCAGGGATCTGTGTTGGGTCCACTGTTGTTTGCCATATACATCAATGATCTGGATGATAGTGTGGTAAATTGGATTAGTAAGTATGCAGATGATACTAAGATAGGTGGTGTTGTGGATAATTGAGTCGATTTTCAAAGTCTACAGAGAGATTTGGGCCATTTGGAAGAATGGGCTGAAAGATGGCAGATGGAGTTTAATGTTGATAAGTGTGAGGAGCTACATCTTGGTAGGACAAATCAAAGTAGGACGTACATGCTAAATGGTAGCGAATTGAGGAATGCAGTTGAACAGAGGGATCTAGGAATAACTGTGCATAGTTCCCTGAAGGTGGAATCTCATGTAGATAGGGTGGTAAAGAAAGCTTTTGGTGTGCTGGCCTTTAAAAATCAGAGCATTGAGTATAGAAATTGTGATGTAATGTTAAAATTGTACAAGGCATTGGTGAGGCCAATTCTGGAATATGGTGTACAATTCTGGTTGCCAAATTATAGAAAAGATGTCAACAAAATAGAGAGAGTACAGAGGCGATTTACTAGAATGTTGCCTGAGTTTCAGCACCTAAGTTACAGAGAAAGGTTGAACAAGCTCTTTATTCTTTTGGAGCGCAGAAGGTTAAAGGGGGACTTGATAGATTCTTTGTGCCTTAATTCTTTAAAATTATGAGAGGGATAGACAGAGTTGACGTGGATAAGCTTTTTCCATTGAGAGTAGGGAAGATTCAAATAAGAGGACATGATTTGAGAATTAAGGGACAAAAGTTTAGGGGTAACATGAGGGGGAACTTCTTTACTCAGAGAGTGGTAGCTGTGTGGAATGAGCTTCCTGTGGAAGTGGTGGAGACAGGATCGGTTTTTTAAAAATAAATTGGATAGGTATATGGACGGGAAAGGAATGGAGGGTTATGGTCTGAGTGCAGGTAGATGGGACTAGGTGAGAGTAAGTGTTTGGCACGGACTAGAAGGGCCGGGATGGCCTGTTTCCGTGCTGTAATTGTTATATGTTATATATGTTATATGTTATAAGAAGGAACTGCAGATGCTGGAAAATCGAAGGTAGACAAAAATGCTGGAGAAACAGCGGGTGAGGCAGCATCTATGGAGCGAAGGAAATAGGCGACGTTTCGGGTCAAGACCCTTCTTCAGACTGATGTGAGGATGGCGGGGGGGGGTGGGAAGAAGAAAGGAAGAGGCGGAGACAGTGGGCTGTGGGAGAGCTGGGAAGGGGAGGGGAAAGAAGGAGAAAGCAGGGACTACCTGAAGTTGGAGAAGTGGATGTTCATACCGTTGGGGTGTAAACCCCAAGCGAAATATGAGGTGCTGCTCCTCCAATTTACGATGGGCCTCATTCTGGCCATGGAGGAGGCCCAGGACAGAAAGGTCGGATTCGAAGTGGGAGGTGGAATTGAAGTGCTGAGCTACCGGGAGATCAGGTTGGTTATTGCGAATAGAGCGGAGGTATTGGGCGAAGCGATCGCCGAGCCTACGCCTGGTCTCATCAAAGTAGAGCAGCTGACACCTAGAGCAGCAGATGAGGTTGGAGGAGGTGCAGGTGAACCTCTGCCGCACCTGGAAAGACTGCTTGGGTCCTTGAATTAAGTCAAGGGGGGAGGTAAAGCAACAGGTGTAGCATTTCCTGAATTGCAAGGGAAAGTGCCAGGAGAGGAGGTGGTTTGGGTTGGAAGGGACAAATTGACCAGGGAGTTACAGAGGGAGCAGTCTCTGCGGAAAGCCGAAAGGTGAGGATATGGGAAGATGTGGCCGGTGATGGGATCCCGTTGGAGGTAGCGAAAATGTTGGAGGATTATTTGTTGTATGTGACGGTTGGTAGTGTGGAAGGTGAGGACAAGGGGGACTCTGTCCTGGTTACGAGTGGGGCGATGGGGAGTGAGAGCAGAGTCACTGGGTATAGAAGAGACCCTTGTGAAAGCCTCATTTATAGTGGAAGAAGGGAACCCCGTTCCCTAAAGAATGAGAACATCTCCAATGCCCTGGTTTGGAACACCTTATCCTGGGTGCAGATGTGGCGTAGACGGAGGAATTGGGAGTAGGGGATGGAGTCCTTACAGGAAGCAGGATGGGAAGAAGTGTAGTCCAGATAGCCATGGAAGTCAGTGGGTTTATAGTAGATGTAGGTCAGTAGTCTGTCACCTGCGATGGAGATAGTGAGGTCTAGAAACGGTAGGGAGATGTCGGAAATGGTCTAAGTGTATTTGACTGCCGGATGGAAGTTAGTGGTGAAATGGATGAAGTCAGTGAGTTCTGTATGGGTGCAGTACGTATCACTAATGCAGTCGTCAATGTAGCGGAGGTAGAGTTTGGGGAAAGGACCATGGTATGCCTCGAACGAAGATTGTTTGACGTACGCTACAAAGAGGCAGGCATAGCTTGAGCCCATGCACGTGCCCATAGCTACGCCTTGGACCTCTTTCCCCTCGCCTTCCCAGCTCTCCCACAGCCCACTGTCTCCGCCTCTTCCTTTCTTCTTCCCGCCCCCCACCCTCAGATGTCTGAAGAAGGGTCTCAATCTGAAACGTTGCTTATTTCCTTCGCTCCATAGATGCTGCCTCACCCGCTGAGTTTCCCCAGCATTTTTGTCTACTGCCATCATCTTATGCCTTTTAAATGTTTATTATTCTCAAGAAAAAATACATTCACCATTTGAAAGGCCTGGATAGTGGATGTGGGGAGAATGTTTCCGCTGGTGGAGAGTCTAGGACCAGAGATCATAGCCTCAGAATTAAAGGACTCTCCTTTAGGAAGGAGATGAAGAGGGATTTCTTTAGTCCAAGGGTGATGAATCTGAAATTCTTTACCACAGAAGGCTGTGGAGACCATCGATTAATATTGTACGGCAGAGATAGATAGATTCTTGATTAGTATAGATGTCAGGATAATGGTGTGAGGAGGGAGAAATAGGTCAGCCATGATTGAATGGCGGACTAGACTTGATGGGCCGAATAGCCTAATTCTGCTCCTATCACTTATGAACTTGTTTTTTTTGGCAGGTCATAAGCTCACAAGTGATAGGAGCCGAGTTAAACCAAGAATCAGAGGAAACTCTGCTGAGTAGATGCTATCACCTGACCCACAGCATTCATCTTTTACCTTTTATTATCTCCAAAAAAATTCACTATTTTTCGTGTTAAAGGGGAATGATTTTTGGAACTTGACTGAATAGATAATGTGTCCTGGATGAGAAATTTATACAAAGTTAATTATATGAAGTCTTCCTTCTCTATGATTCCTTATTTGATCATTGTTATGAAGAAGTAAGATGTAAAAAGCATTATTTCCTCCTGTTCATTACGTTTTGTTTGTCCACTTCTCACACAGTCTTCTTGCTAGTTGATTATGGTTCCAAGTATAAATTCTGATCACCCACAAGGATTTCTTGCCGATAATACTAAACGGGAGAATTAGTTGGAAACCTGATTGTCTCGGTGGTCATGCCTACTCCTTGACGATCATTCCTGATCTTGCCTGAATGCCACTCATATTTCTGGTTGCGTCATTGACTAATAGACCGATTAATGTTATCCACTCAGAAGATGGTACCAGCAATTGTACCAACCTGCTCTGCAGATTAACCCAATTGGCTTTTCCATTAAACTGTAACATGGCGAAAAATATCAATCCATTGAACAGTGAACTCACTGAACAAACACAAAATGCTGGAGTAACTCTGCAGGACAGGCAGCATCTCTGGAGAGAAGGAATGGGTGACGTGGCGGGTCGAGACCCTTCTTCACTAGTGATTTTTCAGTCTGAAGAAGGGTCTCAACCCGAAATATCACCCATTCCTTCTCTCCAGAGATGCTGCTCGTCTCGCTGAATTCATCCGGCATTTTGTGTCTATCTTCGATTTAAACCAGCATCTGCTGTTACTTCCCACACATTTTGTCTGAATCTTTGAACTTGTTTGATTGAGTTATGGGTTGAAGTTAGATGTATATTTTTGCTGATGCAGAAGACATTCAAATCCACTTCCAATCTTTTCGAGAAGGCGTATGAGATGTTTTTTTACATGAACCATGTTCTGTAAACTTTGACAAACTAATTGACTTTATGAATGAGGAAGATGGTCAGTGGTTTGACTTGTATTGTTGAACGTAATGTTTAATGTTGGTCACTGTCCAACTATTGCAGGGAGTCTTTCCCCATGATTCTGGTGGCCAACAAGGTCGACTTAATGCACTTGCAGAAGGTCACAAGTGACCAAGGAAGAGAGATGGCGGCCAAATACGATGTAAGTATTGTCAAAGGAAACTTTGTTCAACATTTCCAGTGCTAGATCGGACAGCTGAGGCTATCCTTTTATTAATAGGCAACATTACCTTGCCCTGTGTAAGAGGATCTCCAATAAGAAACCCATATACTGTCGTGATTTTTCACGCTGACTTATTTGTCTTCACCTTTGTTCTGGCCATGTTGTTTAATAAGGATGAACTTTTGGGCACCTTGCAAGATGACTGAGGGCAAATTGGAAGGCCAGTCCTTCAGGGATCTTTTTCAGTATTACTAACAGTCGAGGAGATTGTTGTAGTTTAGTTTGTATCAGGCCTAACTGTAAAACAAGCACTGCATCAGGACACACGCTAGGTGCATACACATTCTCCTCTGCATCTTCGTAACACTTCTCTGCCTCTCCTCAGTTTCTACCAATCAGTTATGTGCTCAGCTTATCTTTTTGTTTAGATAGACACAAAATGCTGGAAATAACTCAGCGGACCAGGCAACATCTCTGGGGAGAAGGAATGGGTAACGTTTTGGGTCGAGACCCTTCTTCAGAGTTTAATTTAGATTAGAGATACAGCGCGGAAACAGGCCCTTTGGCCCATGGAGTCCACGTCGACCAGCGATCCCCACACATAAACACTATCCTACACACCCCAAGGGATCATTTTACAAGCCAATTAACTACAAACCTGTACATCTTTGGAGTTTGTGTGGGAACTGGAGCACCCAGAGAAAACCCACGTAGGTCACGGGGAGAACGTACAAACTCCCTACAGACTGCACTCATAGTCAGGATCGAACCCGGGTCTCTGGCGCTGTAAGAGTAACTCTACTGCTGTGCCACCGTGCCGCCCTTGTTAAAACTGATTTGGTTCTTGTTTCCCATGTGTTGGGCATTTCTCTATGGAATTCCCAATTTTGGCACTAATCACGTTTTCCCACTTACACGTCCACACTTGGGGTGACGGCCGCCTGTATCAACGAATTGGCAGTAACTTTTTGCCATTTTCATTAATGTTGATTACAAAAGTACTAGATGCAATGTGTTGGCAATTCTTTTGTGACTCTTATCCCATTCCTGATGGCTGAGGCAATGTTACATTGTTCGGAACTTGCATTTCACATAGAGGAGCATCACGGTGGCACAGCTGTAGAGTTGCTGCCTTACTGCACCAGAGACCCGGGTTCGATCCCGACTACGGGTACTGTCTGTACAGAGTTTGTACGTTCTCCCTGTGACTGCTTGGGTTTTCTCCAGGTACTCCGGTTTAATCCTACACTCCAAAGATGTACAGTGTTGTAGGTTAATTGGCTTCGGTTAAATTGTTCCTTGTGGGTAGGTTAGTGCTAGTGTATGGGGCGTTCGCTGGTTGGCACGGACTTGGTTGACTGATGGGCCTGTTTCCGCGCTGTATCTCTAAACTAAACTTAACTAAACTTATCATGTTTTACCTTTCTGTGTCTCATTGTTAGTAATCAAGAAATCTTTTTCTTTTGCTAGATACCTTACATCGAGACTAGTGCTAAGGATCCACCTTTGAATGTCGACAAAGCTTTTCATGATCTTGTCAGAGTCATAAGGTAGGTGCCTTCAACTTGATCATAATCCAGTGGTATCGTTCACTTTGTGTGTTCTGCATGAACTGTCTGAACCTTTCTGAAGCAAGGAAAGTGCAATGAAAGGATGATACTTATTCTTTGGGAATTTGTGGATGTTATCACCAGTTTAGGGCGGGACAGTGGCGTAGCGGTAGAGTTGCTGCCTTATTGCAACAGACACCCGTGTTTGATCCTGACTACGGGTGCTGCCTATACGGAGTTTGTACGTTCTCCCTTTGACTGTGTGGTGTTCCTCCGGATTATCCGGTTTCTTCCCACATTCCAAAGACGTGCAGGGTTCTAGGTTAATTCGCCTCTGTAAAAGTAATGTCCTCTAGTGTATGGGTGGTTGTTGGTTGGCATGGCCAAAGGGCCTGTTTCCATGCTGTATCTCCAAAATAAACTCAATGGAAAAAATATATCAAGAAATGTTTCTGTTAAATTCAGACTTGTGAACAGCCCCTCATCGACTCAAAGTGGGGATGGAAAATCAACTTTTTATTTTCCTTATTGTAATTTTTAAGTTTTGCACATTGCAAGATAATCTTCTTAAGGGGTTGGACAAGCTAGATGCTGGAAGATTGTTCCCGATGTTGGGGGAGTCCAGAACAAGGGGTCACAGTCTAAGGATAAGGGGGAATTCCTTTAGGACCGAGATGAGGAAAACATTCTTTACACAGAGAGTGGTGAGTCTCTGGAATTCTCTGCCACAGAAGATAGTTGAGGCCAGTTCATTGGCTATATTTAAGAGGGCGTTAGATGTGGCACTTGTGGCTAAAGGGATCAGGGGGTATGGAGAGAAGGCAGGTACGGGATACTGAGTTGGATGATCAGCCATGATCACATTGAATGGCGGTGCAGGCTCGAAGGGCCGAATGGCCTACTCCTGCACCTATTTTTCTATGTTTCTATCCCAGCCATTCAATTTTCCCAGAATGTCCCATGAAGATCTTCCAACCGAGCTGTGTTTTTCTGTGACAGTGCCACCTTCCTTGATTCAGCATTGAGAAAGACTATAATATATAAACAGGAATGCTGGAGAAACTCAGCAGGTGAGGTAGCATCTAGGAGCAAAGGAATAGGTGAAGTTTCCCGTCGAGACCCTTCTTCAGACCTGCTGCTTCACCCGCTGAGTTTCACCAGCTTTTTGTCTACCTTCGATTTTTCCAGCGTCTACAGTTCTTTCTTAAACAAAATATATAAACAGCCCATCAAATTCACAGCCCATTCCAATGAACAAATTTGGGTGTTACCATTATTTTTCATAATGGCTGATTTTGACACATGACACATTATCTAACTTCTACACTATGGAATTCCCAACTTCCCCTATCTACCATTCTCCTTTAAAAAAGAACAAACTCAAAACTTGATCCTAAATATGTGACTTGGTATCAAATATTATCAGTGGAGTGGCACAGCGGCACATCAGTAGAGTCGCTGCTTTACAGCGCCACAGACCCTGACTACAGAGACTGTCTGTACGGAGTTTGCACGTTCTTCTTGTGAGCCGATGGGTTTTCTCAGGGTGCTCTGGTTTCCTCCTGCACTCCAAAGACGTGCAGGTTTGTAGGTTAATTGACTTGGGTAAAATTGTAAATTGTCCCTAGTGTGTAGGATAGTGTAAGTCTGCGGGGTTCTCTGGTCGGCACGGACTCGGTGGGCAGTATCTCTAAAACTAATGCGAATGCAGCTTATTATTGACTGCATCTATCAGTATCAATTAACTGTGGTAGCTATTCTTTCCACATAACAAAAAAAAATTCATTTATATAACGCCCCGGGTCAGAAATAGTTTTCCGCCCATAAATTGCATCTGGAGCGTAAATACTGTTGTTCCAGGCAGATGAGATATCAGTTTGTGGACAGCAACTCCCACAGACCTCAATGGCTCATAAGATTTTGTTTTTATTGGCTAAAGAAGAATATTGGCAAGGGCCCCAAGAAAACAGCCAGCTTATTTTCTCAATATGCGATTTTTTTTATTACATGGATGGAGCATAAAATTAGTACCACCGTGCAAGTTAATAGTAATGGTTCAGGGAATGACATATTCGTCCTTAAACTGTTAGACACTGGAGAATGTGACTGCTTAGATAGCACTGAAATGTAGAAAATAGGTGCAGGAGTAGGCCATTCAGTCCTTTGAGTCAGCACCGCCATCCAGTATGATCATGGCTGATCATCCAAAATCAGTACCCTGTTCCTGCTTTTTCCCCATATCCCTTGATTCCGTTAGCCCTAAGAGCTATATCTAACTCTCTCTTGAATACATCCAGTGAATTGGTGCACACTCCCTTCTGTGGCAGAGAATTGCACAGATTCACAACTTCCTGGGTGAAAAAGGGTGAAACAGGCCCCTATGCACAGCTTGCCCATGTCGTTCATTATTGGGGTCAAAAGGACCTCAAATTGTTTAATGAGATTTCAGGTTTTGTCTTTGCAATATTATTCCCGTCAATATCTGGCCAACGATTAAGCCATGTACCACCAATCTGAATCAGAGTAACTTCAACATGGATGGACGAGGGAAACGTTAAATTTGAAATACTGGTAGACTGCTAAAGTTGGGGTTTTTAGTTCATTTTGTTTTACCATTACCCATCCTACTGATCACCTTGCAATAGAGTGGCCAATCCAGAGTGTTTTAGCAATCAACCACCACCCTGGATGAGAATGTGCAAGGAATAATTAGTAAATTCGTAGATGACGCTAAAGTGGGTGGCATTTTAGACAGTGAAGATAGTTATCACAAATTGCAACAGGATCTTGATCAGTTGGGCAAGTGGGCTGAGAAATGGCTAATGGGGTTTAATGCAAATAAGTGGGAGGTGTTGCGTTTTGGTAGATCAAACCAGGACAGGACCAACACAATGAACGGTAGGGTCTTTGGGAGTTTTGTAGAGTGGAGGGATCCAAGAGTACAGGTACATTGTTCTCTGAAAGTGAGCAGGTAAATAGCATGTTAAAGAAAGCTTTTGATACATTGGCCCTCATCAATCATGGTATTGAATATTGAAGATGGGACATTATGTTAGAGGTGCACAAGTCGTTGGTGAGGCCACATTTGGAGTATTGAGTTCAGTTTTGGTCACCCTACCAGAGGAAGGATATCATTAAGCTGGAAAGAGTGCAGGGAAGATTTATGAGTGCGTTGCCAGGGCTCGTGGGCCTGAACTAATGGGGAAAGTTGCACAGGCTAAGATGTTATACCTTGGAGCACAAGGTGGCTGAAGGGTGATCATAGAGAGGTGTACAAAAGCATGGGGGGAATAGATTGGGTGAATGCGCAGAGTCTTTTATCCAAGGTAGGGGAATCAAGAACCAAAGGATATAGGTTTAAGATGAGGGAGTAAGATTTTAGATGCATGGCGTCTCTTGCCCAGAGTACGTAAATCGAGGACCAGAGAGCATAGGTTTAAGGAGAAGAGGAAAAGATTTAATAAGAATTTGAGGGGTAACTTTTTCACACAAGGAGTTGTAGATGTATGGAACAAGGTGCCAGAGGCAACGATAGTTGAGGCAGGGACTATCACAACGTTTAAGAAACAGTTAGACAGGCACATGGATAGGACAGGTTTGGAGGGATATGGACCAAATGTGGGCAGGTAGGACTAGTGTAGATGGAACATGTTGGCTGGTGTGGGCAAGTTGGGCCGAAGGGCCTGTTTCCACGCTGTATCACTCAATGACTATGAAAAACCTGAGGGGCAACCTTTTAATTAAAATTCTTGTGGATATATGGCATGAGCTGCCAATGGAGGTAGTTGAGGCAAGGAACATTAGCGGCATTTTAAAAAGACACGGACAGATACATAGAGCGGAACGGTGATGGGCCAAATGCACGCAAATCGGACTAGCTTAGATGCGGCATCTTGGTTGGCATGGACAAGTTGGGCTGAATGGCCTGTTTCATGCTATGTGACTATAACATATTATATGACGTGCCGTTTCTTTGTGTCTCATTCCAAATAGGCAACAATTACCGGAGAAGAGCCAGAAAAAGAAAAAGAAAACAAAATGGCGTGGGGACAGAACAGCTGGGTCAAACAAACTGCAGTGCTCAGTCATGTGAGCAGCCTCTCGCCTACTTGAAAGCTGCTATTGTTCGACCTGAGAGCACATTGCAACCAGTGCTAAGTTATGTACCGCCTGTCTGTGTCACAAGGACATTTGAGCCTGTGCACAGTCGCCAGTGTTATTTATAGTATGAGAGAGCATTCTTCCCTCCGGAGCAGATTTGCACACTTGATTACAGCGACCAATCTTGTGAAATGCAAAGTCCCTGATCAGCACCTCACCGGACTCCAGTGGAACTGAACTTGGAAGCAAAGCCACTTTGAAGAAAAGACTTGTTTTGTTTTTGTTTTGTTTCCTTTCACTTTCGAGCCATGTATCGGACGAAGTAGCTCCACCAGGCTGAATTACTGTGCATCTATGCTCGGGAGCAGTGCGGAACCTTGACTTCTTTAACTGAGACACGGGGCAGTGTGGTGGAAATGAGGAATAAGGGGAGACTGGGATGTGAATGCGAGAATTAAATCCATTTTCAGTCGCCTCCTGGAGATCGCATCTAAATCGACGTGAAACAACTTTGTTGGCCACAAAATGAACAACTGCCGTTCTTTTTATGTATACACACACACACACACATACATGCACACTTGAATGTATAAAGACGGCATTGTAAAGAGTTTGGCCACACAAGGGTCCACTGTCTTCAACCAGTAACACCTGGGGAGACCCTCAAAGAGGTGGAATAAAAGTGGCTTTTCCTTTTAGCATTGGTTACATTATCTGCACTTTTGTTAAGGTTTCATACCTATTTTATATGTGCGTTCTCTGTTAAACCTGTACTGCAACTGTTTTTTTTAAGTCAGAGTTTGGGTAAATGGCGCCTTCTTTTTCTTGTACCATGCATGCAAAAAGCGACGTTTCTAACTGATCAGAAAAGGGAATTCTCTCCCCCTTCCCAGTACAGGAAATAAAAATGGTCGTTGTCATGTTTTCTGTGGCCACAGAAGCAGGCTCAGCAAGCTATTGCCCTGTCCATGATGAATGCAGTCAAACTAAACTTGAGAATAGGCAAGGTGGATGTAGCTCTACTTATTAGAGTACAGCATGACTGGAGAACACTTCCAATTGTTTGAGTTCAACTTTCAGTTCTGGCTTTTCTTTGCATTGCAAATATTGGGAACTTGATCGTTCTTAACGTCAGCAGGGGATGTCCTGTTGGATTGATGACAGGAAATGCGCATTGAACCAGCTACCCAGCTAACTCTCTCTTTATATGACGTTTGTAATCACTGATTAAACCTTTGGCTGTTTTCCTTCCGGAGTTCACATTCCAATCAGATCCTTTTGGATTGATCATTTTATGCAGTGAATGTTTGCTAATCTTTTTTCTATTACCATTGGAAGTGACTCCAGGGTCTTGTCCGGGTTAGTGACAACATGCGATGTCTTGTGAGAAGAGCTGTATCAGTTTTTTCCCTGGGGCTGGTAACATCCCAGAGAATCCCAGCCTTTTTACCCTTGAAGCCATCACTGCCTGATTGTGAAGTCATGTAATTGCTATTGAACTGCTACAGGCAGGAATAGAATCACAAGCGTAGTGTGTAGGAGGGAACTGCAGGTGCTGGTTTACACCGACGATAGACACAAAATGTTGGAGCAACTCAGCGGGACAGGCAGCATCTCTGAAGAGAAGGAATGGGTGACGTTTCGGGTGGAGACCCTTCATGTTCCGTCACTGGGGCCCAGTTGCAAAACAGCCTGAAGCCAAGGATTCTACCACTTGAATGCTGGGAACATTGACATTACTGTAGACTAACTCTAGGTAAATTGATATCAGCTGAGGAATGTTTTCTGTGTCTTGCACGGTAGCTGTTAGATGATTGACTGTCATTGTGTGCCCATTAAGGAACAAACACTAGTGAGTGATAAAGAAATTGCAGCAGTGTTTCTGCCAGTGAAGCACTTTAAGTGTAGTTATTGTGGTGATGTAGATAAAACCAGAGGTCGGTTTATGCATGGTGACTTCCTTAAACCGAAATAAAGATCTCATCAATCCATTGGTTGGTAATGATGAGGGAGAATGAAATGTATTTGAACAGTGTAAGGTATCGCTTATTTTTCACTAAAAAAGGGCTATCTTTGTTTACGATCTAACCGGTGGCAACTCTGGCCTACACTATGCAGGGTTGTCACCTTAGATGATGTGCTGAGGCCAGTGGAGCAGTGTTCTAAGCAGTGACCATTTGACTGAGGTGGGAGTGAAGTCTAACCAAGGTAGGTACCTCGTTGAAACTTCAATGTCTGAAGACACAACTCAAATCCGGCCTAGATTGACCTAACTTTCATCTGCCCATTGGCGGGAGCGGGAGGTTCTGACTGAAGTGACGATAAACTGCCTCAAACTACTCCATAAAGGCCCTGTCACACTTTCCCGAGTTACTCACGAACCCTCCCGAGTTTTCCCCTTAATTTGAACTCGGGCAATGTCGGTAGCGAGCTCGTAGGAAACATAGAAAATAGGTGCAGGAGTAGGCCATTCGAGCCTGCACCACCATTCAATATGATCATGGCTGATCATCCAACTCGGTATCCCTTACCTGCCTTCTCTCCATACCCCCTGATCCCTTTAGCCACAAGGGCCACATCTAACTCCATCTTAAATGTAGGAGTCCGTAGATGTTTCGTAGCGGCTCGTAATGCCAGCCGTAGGAACTCGGGGCATCAGGTAAGTCGGGATGTTTTTTCAACATGTTGAAAAATGTCCACGAGTTTTAAAAAATAGCCTTGAGTCCCTACGAACGGCTATCACCGTAATTCTCTGAGTTCGAATCAAGGGGAAAACTCGGGAGAGTTCGTGAGTAACTCGGGAAAGTGGGACAGGGTCTTAAGTGTCAGCATAAAATGGTCCCTAACTAAACTCTGCACGATTATCTGATTTGGGCCGAAAAAAGCTGTAAACGATATTTTTCTGACATCAAAGTTGGTGCAGTTTGATTTGGTCCCAGTAACAAAGGTTGGGAACCAAATCCTCTCTCAGTCGGTAAGAATCTGTACAGTTGCCACATATTCTGCGGCCAAACTACTCCAAGGCTTGTGACATTGACACTTGTGTGGGTCGACGTTTTGCCTGCATCAGAAAAATTGTCTTCAGATGTTATGTATACAACCAAGCATTCTTTGCATTTTCAAAAGCCCACATGGTCAATCAGCTGACTTGAACTAATGGCTCCACCCAGTCATTTGTTGCAGTATTTCAATGTAAGTCAGTATGTGTTGCAAAACATCTTCAGAATGCCAACACAGTGCTATTTGGCAAATGTGTTTATGCATTAGATTGGTTGCAAAATAGTTCAAGGGGAATTTATGGGTAAATTCACAAAAATAAATATTTCTGGTTGAAATTCAGGACGTAGGGTTTATCCACTTCAATATGTGGGTACCAGAGAGGTTAAAGACTTGTCATTTTGGAATATATCTTAACTATACGATTACCATCTTGATGGTAGAGTCTGCAGAAGGTCAGGATTTTCTTCCTTTGTCCCCCACTACCACGTTCGTTTCTCACAGCAGACTAGTTTGGTGCAAATTGGTAACATTTCTGAGTTTAGCACAGAACTATGTGAAGGGCAATCAATGTACAGTGAATTCAAATGATTTCCAGGTCAACCATCAACTGCTGTACTTAATATTAAATGGAATCTTGGATTTCTTGTGTGGTAATTTGTACAATGTGATCTTGATTGCAGCTAAAAAAAAGGTTTTAAACAAGTTTTCAATAAAATTCTAAGTGGAAAACTGTCATTTGCAATATTGCAACTGGCTTTCACTTTTTGTACGAGGACTGACAATTTCTGCTGTAGCTAATCCACCTGTAACACTGGCTGCATTTCCTGCCTCCACCAGACCAGGCCTCTCCTTCCATTCTGCATTTCGCAGCTTTTTGTGTAACCCACTTATTCCTTTTCTTTCTCTCAAACCCATCAACCAAATGGCTTCATCATTATTTTATCACCTGGACAACCCCAGCTTCTTATTGTTCTATCTATCCCTCTCCCCCCCCCCCCCCCAATGGAGCTCATTTGATAAGATTACACAAAAGCATGATTAACACTAAAACAAGGTCTTGATTACAGAATGAACTTTACAGAAAGTCTAAATTAGGTAACAAATAGAATAAAATGATTATCCACAAGTCTAACTTTGTTGACAGTAGGTCTAATTGTTAGTTAGAACGATTGGTGCACACTCAAATATAATCAATGAGGTTCCTGAAACTTGGGTGTCGTCAATGCTGCGTTCCATGTCTCTACTTTTAGACTTTGCGGTTCCCCGTCACCACATTAGTACAATCCACATCCATATTTACTAATTATTAGCCCTCACTATTCTTTCCCCTACAACATCCAACCTGTTATGGGATGGGATGGGGCAGGGTGGGGGAAACGTTTAAAATCTTTTCCCTGTATGGAGGACCCGACCTTTCCTCTGTCAGGTCTCCGTTGCCGTTGGGGCCTAGCACCGTGGAGCGGCCTTCAACCGGACCTGCGGCTCCAGTCGCGGAGCCTGCGGACTACTCGCCATCGTGGAGCTGGCTGAGTTTGGAATGGGAGGAGCTGTGGTGACGTGCTGCTGCTGCCCGACCCCAGTGGTTTGGAGGCTCCAGCTGCAGGCCGGTGGACGGTAACACCGGGAGCTTGTGGATCCCTGGTGGGAGACCACTTTTCGGAGCTCACATAGAAACATAGAAAATAGGTGCAGGAGTAGGTCATTCGGCCCTTCGAGCCTGCACCGCCATTCAATGTGATCATGGCTGATCATCCAACTCAGTATCCTGTACCTGCCTTCTCTCCATACCCTCTGATCCCCCTTAGCCACATCTAACTCCCTCTTAAATATAGCCAATGAACTGGCCTCAACTACCTTCTGTGGCAGAGAATTCCAGAGACTCACCACTCTCTGTGTAAAGAATGTTTTCCTCATCTCGGTCCTAAAGGAATTCCCCCTTATCCTTCGACTGTGACCCCTTGTTCTGGACCTCCCCAACATCGGGAACAATCTTCCAGCATCTAGCTTGTCCAACCCCTTAAGAATTTTGTACGTTTCTATAAGATCCCCCCTCAATCTTCTAAATTCCAGCGAGTACAAGCCGAGTCTATCCAGTCTTTCCTCATATGAAAGTCCTGACATCCCAGCGGCGGCAACTTCACCCGCCCGAGATGGGGGGTTGAAAATGACCTGGAGCGGGGCCTTACATCGCCCAGCGCGGCTTTAATGGCCGCGGGACTTATTTACCATCGCCCGCAGAGGGCTTTGACTCTGACATCGGGAGAAGAATGGGGAGTGCAGGAGAGAGATAAGACTTTGCCTTCCATCACAGTGAGGAGGAGATTCACTGTGATGGATGTTTGTGTCAATTGTGTTGTGTCTTGGTTCTTTTCTTGTTTGTATGACTGCAGAAACTAAATTTAGTTTGAACCTCAATGAGGTTCAAATGACAATAAATGGTATCTTATTGTATTGTTATTTCAGATATTTTGACCTGAAACACAAAACGCCTTCAACAGATGCTGACTGATCTTTTGAATGTTTTCAGCGATTTTAAAAATATATATAATTTGAGAATTATCGTCTATGTAGAACGGGGCCAATGCTAACAAAAATCGGGATGTGGTACAGCAGACTATAAACGTTTCCAAAGAAAGACACAAAGTGCTGGAGTAACCCAGCGGGTCAGGTCGCATCTCTGTAGAATATTGAGGGGTGTTGTTTCAAGTTTGGACCCTTCTTCAAATTCTCCAGAGATGCTGCCTGACCAATTGTTACTCTGCCATTTTGTGTCTTCCTTTGTTAAACCAGCATCTGCCACTCATTGTTATTACTTATGAATACGGACACTTGCTTAATTCTATAAGAGTTAAAACAATCACTGTAAACAGAAATAGGCTCCTTGGCCCACCCTATCCATGCTGATCATCAAGTACCTGTCTATATTAATCCCATTTATCTGCACCTGGTCTGTGGGCCTTCTATGTGTTGGCAATTCAAGTCCTTATCTAGATACTTAAATGTTGCGAGCAGCTGTTTCCACCACCCACTCAGTTTACTCCAGAGTGTTTGAGAATGATGGTTCAGAAGTCAGAAATTCAAAATTATGAGAGGCATAGATAGGGGAGACAGTCAGAATCTATTTCCCAGGATGGAAATATCATTTGCTAGAGAGCATAGCTTATAAGGTACACTGCAATACAATACAATATGGTTTTATTCGTCACATTGCACATAAAGTGCAAGTGAAATGAATTTGCGTGAGAGGGGTAACGTTTAAAGAGAATGTGCGGGACAAGTTTTCTTTTAGCAGAGCCAGGTGAGTGCATCGAACGTGCCGCTGTGGGTGAGGGTTGAAGCAGATACGCTACTAGCATTTAAAAGACGTTTGGATAGGCATACGGATATGCAGAGAATGGACAAATATGTGTTATGCGCAGATATATATGTGATAGTCTGGGCCTGTTCTTGTGTTGCACTATTCAACTTGTGTAGTACTATCCAACGTCCTACAACAATTTCATCCCATTGCTCTTGTTACTGGCTATTCTTTCCTAAGATAGGAAAGATTTACTTTGCGTGGCATAGAACGCTCGGCATAACATGATAGAATACTCATCGTCAAGTGACGGATGCAAACTGAATAGTTTAAAGGCACCAGCATAATCAATATAAATATAAAGGCCGCCAGCATAATCAAGGACAAGTCTCACCCTGATCACTTCCGCTTCTCCTCTCTCCAATTAGGCAAGAGGTACAGACGTGTGTAAACGCACACCTCCAGATTCAGGGACTGTTTCTTCCCAGCCGTTATCAGGCAACTGAGCCATCCTATCCACTACAAGAGAGCAGTCCTGTGCTTCTATCTGCCTTATTGGAGGCCTTCGGACTATCTTTAATCAGACATTTACTGGACAATATCTTGCATTAAACGTTATTCCCTTTCTCATGTACCTGTGCACAGTGGATGGCTTGATTATAATCATGTACAGTCTTTCCGCTGATTGCTTAGCAGATAAGAAAAGCTTGTCTCCTCGGTACACGTGACAATAAACTAAACTAAATATGTACTTTCAAATTAAAGTGCAAAAGTTGATTAGTACCCTACTTAGCCTGCAGATGAATTCTAAATGTAGAATTCTAAATGCTGGGTCTTTTGTTGCTGTTGCCCAGTTACATTCTCTGTCTTGCCTAAAATTTGGGCAAAATTCCAGTCGAGTAAGCAGTCACATCTGTTAAGCAATTGCACACTGCCTGGGAAGCAACCCAAGTTCCAAGTGCTGGGAATGTGCATTTCCAATCACACTTCCAACTTGTATATCGAGTGATGGTCGGATTATGCTGACAAAAGTGTATTTGCCAGATAAGTATTTGAACCATTGTGCCATTAGTTATCTGCCAAATGTAGGGCATAGTTTCCACCTCTTTTAAAGCTCAACTTTTATTGATAAGTAACATTTAGCAGGAGATTTAATGTCGGACATTCCTGTTGTTTCTTCCAATGGAATTCTGCTTTATTCCATTAGCCTCGAGCTTTTGTGTTGGCACAAAATAGCTCAAGCAAATGGACGAAGTGATACATATTGTGCCAACAATTGATGGTGAATTGATTGGAAAAGAAATTCCCTGCAGTCAATAGGAAATCCTTTCTCCTATGGAAGTAACTGCACAGGGGACTGGGATCCACCAGCAGAACAATTAGATTTTTGATTGAAAATTTCGCAATTTATCAGGTTCTTGATTAGTAAAGATGTCAAGGTTATGGGAGAAGACAAGAGAATGGGGTCGAGAGGAATAGATTCGATGGGCGGAATGGCCCAATTATGCTCCAATGACATGAACTCGTGAATTTGCATCAACATCTTTTAAAGTAATGGTTTTTTTGGCAATCAGTTCTATTGCATCATGTAATTTATTAACACAATCAACTATGTGTGGAAAAGCAGTGATGTAACATAGAACAAAGAACATAGATCAGTAAAACAAAAGAACAGGCCCTTCATCACCATCATCACCAAGTGCTTCGAGAGGCTGGTCCTGGCACACCTCAAAAGCTGCCTACCCCCCACACTGGATCCCTATCAGTTTGCCTACCGCAAGAACAGGAGTACGGAGGATGCCATCTCAACGGCACTTCACTCCGCCCTCTCCCACCTCGACAACAGAGACACTTACGTAAGAATGCTGTTCATCGATTACAGCTCAGCATTCAACACCATTATACCATCAAAATTGATCGCCAAACTCGGTAATCTGTGCATCGCTCCTTCCCTCTGCAACTGGATACTGGACTTTCTAACCAACAGACCCCAGTCTGTTAGGTTAGACAAGCACACCTCTTCAACCCTCACCCTGAACACCGGCGTTCCACAGGGCTGTGTGCTGAGCCCCCTCCTCTACTCCCTCTTCACCTATGACTGCACACCTGTACATAGTACTAACACCATCATCAAGTATGCAGATGATACAACGGTGATTGGCCTCATCAGCAACAACGATGAGTCGGCCTACAGGGAGGAGGTCCAGCACTTAGCAGCATGGTGCGCTGACAACAACCTGGCCCTTAACTCCAAGAAGACCAAGGAGCTCATTGTAGACTTCAGGAAGTCCAGGGGCGGCACGCACACCCCCATCCACATTAACGGTACGGAGGTGGAACGTGTTTCTAGCTTCAGGTTCTTGGGAGTCAACCTCTCCGACGACCTCTCTTGGACCCACAATACCTCAACTCTGATCAAGAAGGCTCACCAGCGTCTCTTCTTCCTGAGGAGACTGAAGAAGGTCCATCTGTCTCCTCAGATCCTGGTGAACTTCTACCGCTGCACCATCGAGAGCATCCTTACCAACTGCATCACAGTTTGGTATGGCAACTGCTCTGTCTCCGACCGGAAGGCATTGCAGAGGGTGGTGAAAATTGCCCAACGCATCACCGGTTCCTCGCTCCCCTCCATTGAGTCTGTCCAAAGCAAGCGTTGTCTGCGGAGGGCGCTCAGCATCGCCAAGGACCTCTCTCACCCCAACCATGGACTGTTTACCCTCCTACCATCCGGGAGGCGCTACAGGTCTCTCCGTTGCCGAACCAGCAGGTCCAGGAACAGCTTCTTTCCGGCGGCTGTCACGCTACTCAACAACGTACCTCGGTGACTGCCAATCACCCCCCCCCCCCCCCCCCGGACACTTATTGTTATTTATTCAAATAATTTGCTGTGTCGCTCTTCCAGGGAGATGCTAAATGCATTTCGTTGTCTCTGTACTGTACACTGACAATGACAATTAAAATTGAATCTGAATCTGAATCTTCAGCCCACAAATACTGTGCTGAACATGATGCCAAGACCTAAGATTGTTAAGGGCTTGGACACGCTGGAGGCAGGAAACATGTTCCCGATGTTGGGGGAGTCCAGAACCAGGGGGCCACAGTTTAAGAATAAGGAGTAAGTCATTTAGAACGGAGACGATGAAACACTTTTTCTCACAGAGAGTGGCGAGTCTGTGGAATTCTCTGCCTCAGAGGGCAGTGGAGGTGCTTTCAAGAGAGAGCTAGATAGGGCTCTTAAAAATTGTGGAGTCAGGGGATATGGGGAGAAGGCAGGAACAGGGTACTGATTGGGGATGATCAGCCATGATCACATTGAATGGCGGTGCTGGCTCGAAGGGTCAAATAGCCTACTCCTGCACCTATTGTCTATTGTCCATTGTCTAACTCTTATCTGCCTGCACATAACCCATATCCCTCCATTCCCTGCATATCCATGTGCCTATCTAAAAGGATTTTAATTGTGTTATCTGCCTCCATCATTATCCTTGGCAGCACATTCCAGGTACTCACCACCCTCTGTGTTTCAAAAAAACACCTTGCCCAGCACATCTCCTTTGAACTTTTCCCCTCTCATCTTAAACCCATGTCCTCAAAATTTATTTTTTCTCTCCTGGGAAAAAGGTTCTGAGTGTCTATCCCAAGGGTGGGGAACCTTTTCATGTTGGAATGCCGCATTAAATTAGCTGTAATCTAATAAGGCCGCATTCAAGAAACTTAAATTAGATATACTTCAAAATGTACATCATTATGTTAAAATAGCCCTCATGACTTACTATTGTTTTAATTGTGGCCGTCAGTCTGGGGAGGATTATTTTGTTGAATCTTCTTTTACTCTTTAGTATTTGAAATACGTTCATTCTAAGATTAAAATTAAAATAATAAAAGACAAACAAAAACATATTAATAAAAATAAAAGGATTTCTTCTATTAAATTTCGATTCATTCAAAAGGCCGCACTTAATGGCCTTGAAGGCTGCATGCGGCCTTAAGGCCGCAGGTTACCCACCCCTGGTCTATCCTACCTGTGTTTGTCATAGCTTTATGTACTGCTATCGGGTCTCCCCACAACCTCTAGCATTTAGATAAAACAATCCAAGTCTGTCCAACTGCTCCCTGTAGCTAACAGTACCTAATCCATGCATCATTCTAGTAAACCTCTGCGCCCTTTCCAAACTATTCACATCCCTCCCGTTGTGGGGTGACCAGAACTGCACGCAAGACACTAAATGCAACCTAATCAGTCATATAACGCAGTATCTTGACTTCATGACTCTTATACTCAATGCCCAACCATATGCCTTCTTTACTACGCTGAGTTGGATGATCAGCCATGATCATATTGAATGGCAGTGCAGGCTCGAAGGGCCGAATGGCCTACTCCTGCACCTAACTTCTATGTTTCTATGTTTCTATCCACTTGTGTTGCCACTTTCATGGAGAAATGGACTTGGACCCCAAGATCTCTCTGTACATCAATGTTGTTAAGGGTCATGTCATTAATTGCATATTTTCCCCTTACATTTGACTTCCTTAGAACAACACCTCACACTTGCTTGGATTAAACTCCATCTGACATTTCTCAGCCCATTTCTGCAAATGTTCTAGATCACGCTGTACACTTAGACAACCTTCCTCACTCCCCACGCCTTCAGCAATCCTGTTGTTATGTGCAAACTTCTAATACATTTACGTCCAAGTCATTTATGCATAACCACTAACTGCAGCGGTCCCAGCACAAATCCCTATTAAATTCCACTGGACATAGACCTCCAGCCTGAATATAGTCTTTCCACCATAACTCTGTCTTCTATCATAAGCCACTTCCAAATCTATACAACCAAGTCACTACTAATACCATGCATAGACACAAAATGCTAGAGTAACTCAGTGACGTTTCGGGTAGAGACCCTTCTTAAGCCTGAAGAGGGGTATCGACCCAAAACGTCACCCATTCCTTCTCTCCAGTTGCTGCCTGTCCCGCTGAGTTACTCCAGCATTTTTGTCTATCGTCAGTTCAAACCAGCATCTGCAGTCCCTTTCTACTGCTACTGTGAATCTTAATCTTCTGGATCCTGCCATTGATTATATATTGTTCTCTTACTTTTGACATTGTTAGATTGTATTTGAATCTTCAGTCCTTTCTACTGCTCCTGCTAACTAATAATGGGGATACCAAGAAACTGAACGTGTGTAGGTAAATAAAAAGGCCATCTCATTCTGTTGTAAGATGTTGATCTTTTTCCGTCATCTGTAGATTCCTCATGGCCAAAAAGAAACATAGAAAATAGGTGCAGGAGTAGGCCATTCAGCCCTTCGAGCCTGCACCGCCATTCAATATGATCATGGCTGATCATCCAACTCAGTATCCTGTACCTGCCTTCTCCCCATACCCCCTGATCCCTTTAGCCACAAGGCCCACATCTAACTCCCTCTTAAATATAGCCAATGAACTGGCCTCAACTACCTACTGTGGCACATAATTCCACAGATGGCTGATTGTGATGTTATCTAATTTACTTTTAAACTTAATATTATTACTCACTTCTTCATTTGTAGTTTAGGGCATGTCAAGGGAAAGATGGATCAAAGTTGCTCTTCTCCAGTTTCCCCCTGGAAAGCCAGTTGGACCTTTGAAAGCCATTATTTGTGGATTATTTGAGCTCCAATGTGATAGGTAAATGGAATGCATTTCCTCTGTCCCGCACCCAAGTAGATTATTAAATATGACTAACAACGCCATGGCTCCTGCTGTCTAGCAGTCTCTGCAGTCATTCCAAGAAGAGTGTATACTTTTAGTTGGTTTTGTGGAGCGGATCCAACTTTATTCTCATTAGTGCAGACAGTATTTCTCTTCTTCTGTCAAGATGTTCCAAGATCAAAGCTTGATTTTTAATCTGTGAAAAGATATGTTGTTGTATGCTTTTGACATAATGATTCATACATATATTAATCTCTAAATTTATTATCAAATTATGATCAAATGTTAAGCGGTGCAAAGCAGGCTGCTTGTATGGTGTCCTGTCCACTATTCTAAACATTTCATTCCACCTTTGTGCGAGGCCTTTTTGGTCAAGTTAAGACTCTTAACGTTTTTTAAAATTTCAGACTTAAGGATGATGCCTGAAACATGGCAACTCGTGTGTCCTGACTCGGTGCAGTCGACCTAAGGCCCACCGCCAATTTTCTGGCACTCTTGGATCCAGAGCCTTTCTGGATTATCCGTCTTGCAGGACCAACAGAGTTCGCTGCCTTGCGGAGCCAAGATACCAGCCCGCAAAGTCGTCTGCGGTAGTTGACTATGAAAACGGATCTGCCGGCTCTGGCCAGGCTGGAGTTTGGGAGCCCCGGCCGCAGATGGCAAATTCGATCCGCCGATCGGCGCGGACATCCCGATGAGGTTGAGATCGGCCACCTCACCTGGCCTAGGTGCCACATTTTTGGGGGGACTTCCGGGGGGAGGGGGGGGGGGTGAGGATTTTGTTTCAATTAAAGCAGGGGCCAGACCATCAGTTGCCGGAATATTGGTGGTGGGCCTGTATCTTGCACTCTTAGTAGCAATGTTACAAAATTTTGAGATTTTAAAAATCAAGTCTGCAATTTATCCCATCAGATAAAGCATAAAAAGAAGTTTAATTTGACACCTAATTTACTTTCATATCTTCAGTATTAAGAAAGTTATGGCCATTTTCATACTCGGAAATGAGCATCTTGCTTCCCATTGCCTTTCAATTGACTTAACTCAAAAGTTGTGATCTGGAAAAGTTAAAAGTCCATAACATTCTTAAAAATTAAGAGAACTCAATGAAATTTTCAGTTATTATAGATTGAAGCATTCTGAAACAAATATTAAACAATCTTACTTGGATTACCTGAAATTTAAGCATATAATTAGTTAGTTATCTAATTGTAGCTAATTACAAAATTCAATGAGTAGATCTAAACATCTATCAATTTCTTAAGAAAAGATAAACTTTTTTAAAATTGCCTAAGTGTCCAAATAACATTCACACAATAATCCACAATATAACATAATTTTTAAATTTCATTTTCATGAATTTCTGGGCCAAATGGAAGGAATTTAGTGTTTTATGCTGTAAATTAATGGCCATTTAAATCAACTAGCGAGTGGGTTTTAGTGGAATGCGGTGGATTAGAACGTTGCGGTTAGCAGTGAAGTCGGGGGGAAAAATACTGGGGGTTCGTACATTTTTTGGGGACCCCATTTCGCAACATAAAAATATTATTAATGCCTCCCGAAAAACCAACTTTTAATATAAAAATAAAGTATTTACCTATTTTTCTCCCCTACGCAAAATGCTTCCGGTTGTCTGCGGTCACGGCTTTTGAAGGTGATTTTTAAATTACTCTGGTTAATAAATAATCTAGAGTAATTTAAAAATACCACCATTCATTAAATGTCGGAGCGATTTTTCTTCAGCAACCAAATCGCCCGACATTCATCGATTATCCAGGCCTGTGGAAAAACGGCACTTTAAGCCCGCCCCCTCTGCAAGGCGCGAAAGTCACGCACACGGGGAGCGGCAGAAGTGCAGCGCCGCTAAAGGTAAGTTTTGTAACGTACCTACTCTTAGACTCAGTGTGATTGTGTATATTGTATGGTATGACTGTCGCTGTCACAGGTACCGCTTAATATATGATATAGTAGGCAAAAAATAAAGAGTTTCACTGTACTTGGCTACATGTGACAATAAAGTACCATTGAAAGCCTTAAAAAATGACACCACGGCACCTCACCACGGCTTAATACTAGAGTTTAGAAAGGTGGCGTACAGGGTATATGGCAAGGCCAATTCCTTTCCAAGTCGTATGCTGTCCTGATATCGAAATCACAGCTAGATTCTTGTATTTAGTGAGCTGGGACCAACTACACCACAGCTCTGTGGGAACGCTTGCACAAGGACAGCTATGCTGCAAGAAGATAAAGTGGAAATTGGGAATGATGAATAAATGTTGGTTTTGCAGTTATGCCTAAAAACCTGAAAATAAATAGACAAAGCCATTCAAAATTGCTGGGTGTTGGTATATGGGTGGAAGGGAGGTGACACAGGCTGGAGCGGGGGAGGAAGTGCAGGACCCCTACCCAAGGAGCAATCATAGAGACATATAACTGGATATATGAACAAGGATAACATTTAAGATCTAGGGAGATGAAGGTGTGAGTTCATCTGATCACAAGATTTGAGTCTACTGAATAGTCAGGTACGAAACCTTTCTCGACCCAAAACGTCACCTATTCCTCCTCTCCAGAGGTGCTGCCTGACACACTGAATTACTCCAGCATGTTGTGTCTTTTTAAAACTAAATCTTGCAGTTCTGTCTAAGCTGAGCAGGTGATATTTACATTAAATACTTTAAGAAAGAATGTTTAAAATGTTTAATAAAGAACTGCAGATGCTGGAAAAATCGAAGGTAGACAAAAATGCTGGAGAAACTCTGCGGGTGAGGCAGCATCTATGGAGCGAAGGAATAGGTGATGTTTTGGGTTGAGATCCTTCTTCAGACATAGAAACATAGAAATTAGGTGCAGGAGTAGGCCATTCGGCCCTTCAAGCCTGCACCGCCATTCAATATGATCATGGCTGATCATCCAACTCAGTATCCCGTACCTGCCTTCTCTCCATACCCTCTGATCCCCTTAGCCACAAGGGCCACATCTAACTCCCTCTTAAATATAGCCAATGAACTGGCCTCAACTACCCTCTGTGGCAGAGAGTTCCAGAGACCCACCACTCTCTGTGTGAAAGAATTCCTTCTCATCTCGGTCCTAAAGGATTTCCCCCTTATCCTTAAGCTGTGACCCCTTGTCCTGGACCTCCCCAACATCGGGAACAATCTTCCTGCATCTAGCCTGTCCAACCCCTTAAGAATTTTGTAAGTTTCTATAAGATCCCCTCTCAATCTCCTAACATCTTCAAACATAGGAGAAGAGCTTGCATACAACTGTAAATCCTTAATATTTAAAACCTGTAATGAAATATAACAAGAGTTTTTCTCTTTTCTTCCCACATAGATGGTAATACCTTGTAATAATTGGTTGCATGGTGGCGCAGTGATAGAGTCACTGCCTTACAGCACCAGAGACCCGGGTTCGATCCTGAATATGGATGCTGTCTGTACGGAGTCTGTACGTTCTCCCCGTGAGCATGTGGGTTTTCTCCGGGAGCTCTGGTTTCTTCCAAAGGTTTGCAGGTTAATTGGCTTCAGTAAGAATTGTAAATTGTCCCTAGTGTGTATGATAGTGCTGGTCGGGGATCACTGGTCGGCTCAGAGTCGATGGGCCGAAGGGCCTGTTTCCGCGCTGTATCTCTAATCTAAACTAAACTAAAGCGCCTGTCGCACTTGGCGATATTTTCGGCGACTGCCGGCATCATTGACTGACGTATCAGGTCACCGAAAATGTTGCAGTGTAATGCGGCATGACGCGGCGTGATTACGTATTGACGCGTGGTGATTCCTCAAGTGTCTCCACATTTTTTTTTGTTGCCGCTGGATTTTGAAATGTTCAAAATCTTTCGGCGGCCCTGATACGTCAGTCAATGACGCTGGCAGTCGCCGAAAAAATCGCTACGTGGGACAGGGCCTTAAATCTCTACCAAGTTCCCTTGTGCAAACTATCTACATCATACAAGCAAGTCTCATCCTGGCCACTCCCTGTTCTCCCCTCTCCCACCAGGCAAAAGGAAAAGAAGTGTGAAAACGCACACTTCCAGATTCAGGGACGGTTTCATCCCAGCAGCTGTCAGGCAACTGAATCATCCTTCCACAGCCATAGAACTACCATCTACCTCATTGGTGACCCTTGCACTATCCTTGATCGGACTTTGCTGGGTTTACCTTGCACTAAACGTTATTCCCTTATCACATATCTATACATTGCAAATGGCTCGATTGTAATCATGTATTGTCTTTCCGCTGACTGGATAGCACGCGACAAAAGCTTTTCACTGTACCTCGATACACGTGACAATAGACTAAACTAAACCAAACTAATGAGACAAGACAAAGACATCATGTTGCAATATTTGCAACCATGCGAATACTTTGCAAGCTATCAGAGGAGTGCTGTCATTCGATAATCCAATGTTGAACAGTAAATCTGCCTTCTCTGGAGAGTTGCATGACCTGCATAGCGGAGAAGGTTAATGGATGCACTGCTTCTTGTACACGGTCGAGTACAACCTCAGAGGTTAGTGTCTGCAGCCACAGATGTAATGAGTTAATGTGGAAATGAATCTTGATCAGTCACAATCCTGACCCCTCTCACCCCGTCCCACATACACGCACACACTCAGGGGCATAGGGGTGGGGGACGTCTAAACGAACTGTTATCATGTTCAAACCACACCACACCTGAGCCCACATTATCCAAACATGCTCCTCTTCCTCCAGGGGCTGTCCATTGATTTTTCAGACAAAGTATTTTAAAATAGGTCATGACCTACATTTCTGTTTTGATGTGTTTTCCAGCACTGCATGGGTTTATTTATTCTTACTCCATGTGTTAATGCTAATGCCCAAGCCATAACCCCAGCTCAGCACTCAAATCCATATTTATAGATTAGCTGAGGCTGCTATCTTTTAAATCATTCGCACTCTGTGTTGCTGTTCTGCTAGTGAAACTGGTAACATTTCTAGGTTGACACAATGAACCGCAGATGATGGTTTGCCAAAAAAGGCACAGTCAGAACCCTTCTACAGTACGTTACACCTTTTAAAAATCCAATTCATGGTACTCATGGCCATTTTTCATCAGGCTAGAAAAATGCCCCGACCTATTTGATACCACGAGTACCTACGACTAGCATCACGACCTACCAACGACCTCCTACGATCACCTACGACCTCGTGACGACCATGCTGTGAGTATGAGTCAAGGGCAAACTCGGCAGAGGCCGTGAATTAGGTCGTGAAAGTGGGAAACGCCCTTTACAATTGACTGATAATTGCGAAATGGAATTATCCCATATGGTTTCTGTCTTATGGCTGTCAGTGCCTTCTGTGTGGTTAATTGATGTTTCATTCCGAGCAGCCTTGATCAGATTCAATGGCGGAACAGGTTTAAGGTGATTGGTCTACTCACCTCCCAATTAATACATTTCCCCTGTTTCCTATGAGAGGTACATTCCTTAAAAGACATTACAGAGAGCAAACCTCCTTAAATCAAGTTTGTCCAGAATCTGCTGGAACAGCTTGAACTTAATTTAGTTTAGTTTAGTTTAATTTAGTTTAGTTTAGTTTAGCTTCGAGATACAGAGCGGAATCAGGCCCTACGGTCCACCGAGTCCGCACCGACTAGCGATCCCCGCACGCTAACATTATCCAACAAACACCAGGGACAATTTACACATATACCAAGCCAATTAACATGCAAACCTGTACATCTTTGGAGTATGGGAGCAAACTGTGGATCTCGGAGAAAGTCCATGCAGGTCACACGGAGAACGTACAAACTCCGTACAGACAAGCACCCGTAGTCAGGATCGAACCTGACGCTGTAGGGCAGTAGCTCTACCGCTAAGCCACCGTGCCACCCTCTATGCCACGGGGCCACCCTGAATCAAAACAGAATACAACTGGAATCCAGGGAAGGGCATAGATTGGGGTTAGAAGTAAGCTGGGATATAGTTGAGAAAGCTTATAAAAACTGCAAACATTCCATAGGAATGTTTCAAATAAATCTCCAACTGTGCTTATACATGTAAATAGGATGGATAGAGCAATTAAAGAAAGGATAAGGTTTCCATGGAAAGAATCAGACACAGATGTTATGGTTCGTAAATCAATTGTATAGTTTTGTGGAGGGATGATTAATTGCAACACATAAGTGCACAGTCAAAAATGTAAGTTTATGGTAAATATAATTAGTACAAGGGCATTGGGGAAAGAGCCAAAGTGCAGCACTACGTTCTTTGAAGGGTAATTGGAGAGACGAACTAGGGGTCTAATCCAAATGCCTATGACCAAAGACTTCTCAGGCTGCATCATGACTCTTCCTGACTCTTATATTCAATGCCCCAACCGATGAAGGCAAGCATACCCTGTGCCTTCTTTACTCCTCTCATCTACTTGTATTGCCTCTTTCAGAGTGATATGGATATAGACGCCAATATTCCTCTGTTCATCAATGCTGTTAAAGTTCTTGCCATTAATTGGGCGGTACAATGGCGCAGCAGTAGATTTGCTGCCTTACAGCAAATGCAGCGCCAGAGACCCGGGTTCGATCCCGACTACGGGTGCTGCCTGTACAAAATTTGTACGTTCTCCTCGTGACCTGCGTGTGTCTTCTCTGAGACCTTTGGTTTCCTCCCACACTCCAAAGACGAACAGGCTTGTACATTAATTGGCTTGGTACAAGTGTAAATTTTCCCTAGTATGTATAGGGTAGTGTTAATGTGTGGGGATCGCTGGGCAGTGCGGACTTGGTGGGCCGAAGCGTCTGTTTCCGCACTGTATCTCTAAACTAAATGGTCATGTTGGCGCAGCTGTAGAGTTGCTGCCTTACAGCAAATGCAGCGCCAGAGACCCTGGTTCGATCCTGACTACAGGTGCTGTCTGTACGGAATTTGTACATTCTCCCCGTGACCTGCGTGGATTTTCTCCGAGATCTTCGGTTTCCTCCTACACTCAAAAGACGTACAGGTTTGTAGGTTCATTGGCTTGGTAAATGTAAAACTTGTCCCTAGTGGGTGTAGGATAGTGTTAATGTGCGGGGATCGCTGGTCGGCGCGGACCCGGTGGGCCGAAGGGCCTGTTTCCAAGCTGTATCTCTAACCTAAAGTAAACTAAAAAAAAAGTAATTCTGAATTTTCTCCTTACATTCGACACCCAAAATTATAACAGCTCACATAATCTTATATTTTTCTGTAGCTGTCTACTTTGATTATCTTCCTCCACAAACTGAACCCCAGTAATCTTGGTGTCATCTGCAAACATACTAACCAGCCTATCCAAGTTTGTGTCATCATTCATATGTTTGAGTGTGATTAATATTTCCGGCCCGAAACATTGCTCCATAATTTCTTCCATTACTTTGTGTTTTGTTCAAGACTAAACCTCTCGATTTTTTCCATGGCGACCTTTTTTTACTCGCAGGCATTTTTCAACATGTTGAAAAAAACGCCGCAACCTAGTTGAGAGTTACAAAGACCTCCCAGGACCTCGTGTCGACCATGCTGCGAGTATGAGTCGTGGGCAAACTCTTCTAAATTCGCCAATTAGGTCGCCGCAGTGGGACAGGCCCTTCTCAGCGCCAGAGACCCAGGTTCGATCCTGAGTACAAGTGTAACGGCGATCGCTGGTCGGCGCAGACTCAATGGGCCGAAGTGCCTGTATCTCTAAACTAAACTCCACAAAACTCAGTGTAGAGACTGACCCAATCCACCCAGAAAAGAAAGTATCGGGCTGGATTGGTCATCTGTTTCATACCCAGTTTTGCAAAATTTACAGGCTCATAAAGGCCATCTGATTTAATCCCATCAGTTCCCTGCTGACCAGTTTAAAATGTTATTTGACGACTAAAATGTGAACACTGTCCCCCATTTCCTACTTCGTCGTGAGTTTGTAAATGTTGCCCACAAAGGGCATCTGTATAAACATATTGGATGTGGCAGAACACTCATGGATTCAAAGAATCATATTCGTACAGTGTGGAAACACGCCCTTCAGCATAACCTGCCCACACCGACCAACATGTCCCATCTACACTAGTCCCACTTGCCTGTCCATATCCCTCTAAACCTGTCCTATCCATGTACCTGCCTAATTGCTTCTTGGACGTTGCAATAGTTCCTGCCTCAACTACCTCCTCTGGCAGCTTGTTCCATGCCCCCACCACCCTTAGTGTGGAAAAGTCACCCCTCAAATTCCATAAAATCTTTCCCGCTTAAACTCAAAAAACATAAGAATGAGTCAACAAATTGAAATGAGACTCATCTGCCCTACAAATGAATGTAAATGATTCATTAGGACTATCGCAAGGAAGACCTAGGGAGTTCTCTGTACTCTCCATCTTTAATACAAGTTGTCAGGTCATCTCATAGCTCTATGTATTTGACTTTGCTGTCTGCATATTTGCTATGTTCCGTACATTACCACAATACCTATCCTCTTAACAGCTTTGGGACCACGAAAGGAACTGCAGAGTTTTATTTTTTTTTCCTCATGAAATATTCATCCTTGCTGTAATTTATTTTATGACAGAGGTCCAGTGACCTATTGTAGTTATGCCCATGTTTCCAGTGCCTGGAATTAATCACCCTGCATTACTCCCCAGACAGTGAAACATAAAATGCGCGTGGGGGGGAGGGGAGCTCCAGCGAGACTGAACGTAATGAGAAGGAAAAGCAGAGACACGTTTTCAAATCCAACCCTCCCAGAGTATAGGACGCCTTAAGGTATTGAGGTGCAAGGTGCGAGCTGTAAGAAGGGGGTGCCAGAAGACGCCAAACTGCTTAAGAACAAGAATCCGACTCTGCCTGCTCGAGCAGAGTCACCAAAGTTGAAACAAAATTAGTTTTGAAGCTCGCAATTGCTGTGGTTCACTGTAAATTGGTAGAAACTGAAAGGAGGAATGCTAATTTTAAAAAAATCTCCTGGTTTAGTAACAGGCTCCGTGTTGAAATACACTTCTGTTGTGGCTAATCTACGATGCTTACTGTCATGCTGGCCTCTTCCTTCAATATTCTCTTGCGTATGTGTTGATATGTCACTGAGATAACAGTGGCTAGAATGAGGAACTCGTTATCAGAAGCAGATGAGGCAAGTATCATAGATCCATCTGAGAGGGAGCTTGCTAAACACAGTGGGGGAGGGGGGGGGAGATCAGGAGGTTATGTTGATGGAGTTTATTGATGGGGATTGTGAGTGGTTTCAAATGGGAGGCAAGTCTAGTTTATTGTCACAAGTACAGGTACAGTGAGATACAGGTACAATGATAATTTTGCTTGATCAAAATCAAAAAATTATACGTAAATCATACATAAAATTTATTTTTAAAAATGCAAGAAAATGAGCCATTAGCACAAAATAATATTAGAACATAAACTAGCCCAAGGTAGTGCAATAGGTGGATTTTTGCACCTATTCCATCGTCTGTTCCATTGTCAAGGTAGTATTAGGGTTGTGGTGGTCAGTGCAAGAAGTTGTTGGCTATCGGAATGTAACTGTTCCTGAGCCTAGAGGTGTGGGACTTCAGGCTTCTGTACCTCCTGCCCAATGGAGGCAACGTGAAGAAGCAGATGGTGGGGATCCTTGATGGTAGATGGTAGATGCCAGCATTGTGAGGTGGTGCTTCATGTAGATGAATTTCGATGGAGGGAAGGGCTGTGCCTGCCATGTACTAGCTGAACTACCCTCTGCAGCCACTTGCGTTCCTGTGCGGTATGTGACGCTCCCAGGAACAAAGAGAGTGTGGGGGAACCGCCATGAGGGGGGGGGGGGAACAAAGGAGGACCTGACATGGGGGGACTGCTGTGGGGGGGGGGGGGGGGGGGGAGAGGGGAGGGGGGGAGAACAAGAGGACCTGGCGCGGGACACTTTGTAACTGTCGCCACCCTTAATGTGGTGACTCCTTGGTTGTGACTTGTCACTTGTGACAATAAAGTATTCATTTAATCATTCATTAGTCATAGAGTCATAGAGTCATACAGTGTGGAAACAGGTCCTTCGACCCAACTTGCCCACACCGGCCAACAATGTCCCAGTTACACTAGTCCCACCTGCCTGCGCTTGGTCCATATCCTTCCAAACCTTCCTATCCATGTACCTGTCTAACTGTTTCTTAAACAATGGGATAGTCACTGCCTCAACTATCTCCTCTGGCAGCTTGTTTCATACGTCCACCACCCGTTGTGTGAAAAAATTACCCCTCAGATTCCTATTAAATCTTTTCCCCCTCACTTTGAACCTATGTCCTCTGGTCGTCAATTCCCCTACTCTGGGCAAGAGACTCTGTGCATCTACCCAATCTATTCCTCTCATGATTTTATACACCTCTATAAGATCACCCCTCATCCTCCTGCGCTCCATGGAATAGAGACCCAGCCTACTCAATCTCTCCCTATAGCTCACACCCTCTAGACCTGGCAACATCATTGTAAATCTTTTCTGAACCCTTTCAAGCTTGACAATATCTTTCCTATAACATGGTGCCCAGAACTGAACACAATATTCTAGATGTGGTCTCACAAATGTCTTATTCAACTGCAACATGACCTCCCAACTTCTATACTCAATACCCTGACTGATGAAGGGCAAAGTGCCAAAAGCCTTTTTGACCACCTTATCTACCTGCCACTCGACCTTCAAGGAACCATGCACTTGTACTCCTAGATCACTCTGCTCTACAACACTACCCAGAGGCCTACCATTTACTGTGTAGGTCCTGCCCTTGTTTGATGTCCAAAAAATGCAACACCTCACACTTCTCTGTATTCCATTAATCATTCCTCTGCCCACCTGGCCAATCGATCCAGGTCCTGCTGCAATCTTTCACAACCATCTTCACTATCTCATCTTCACAACCACTCATTTTTGTATCATCAGCAAACTTGCTAATCTTGCCCTGTATGTTCTCATTCAAACCATTGATGTAGATAACAAACAGTAATGATAATAATAATGGATTGGATTTATTTAGCGCTTTATCTAGATACTCAAAGCGCTTTACATCGCATTATTCATTCACTCCTCAGTCACACTCGATGGTGGTGAGCTACTTTTTGTAGCCACAGCTGCCCTGAGGCAGACTGATGGAAGCGTGGCCGCTAATCAGTTAATCAGCGGTATCAGCGCCTACAGCCCCTCCAACCACCACCAATCACTCATACCCATTCACATTCACACACAGGCAAAGGTGGGTGAAGAGTCTTGCCCAAGGACACAACGACAGTATGCACTCCAAGCGGGATTCGAACCAGCTACCTTCCGGTTGCCAGCCGAACACTTAGCCCATTGCGCCATCTGTCGCCGCAATGGGATGGGCCCAGCACTGAACCCTGAGGCACACCACAACTCACACCATTAGTTACTAGTCTACCAGTATGCTAGTCTGCCAGGCTAAATGGTCTGCATTTGTTCTCTACAGCTGTGTGAATCTGTTCATATATTCATGTCATAGGAGCAGAATTAGGCCATTTGGCCCATTCGAGTCTACTCTGCTATTCAATCATGGCTGATCTATCTGTCCCTCTCAACTCCATTCTTCTGCGTTACCCCATAATCTTTCACACCCTTACTAATCAGGTACATGGCAACTAAGCAAGCATTGCCTTGCAATGCAAAAAAGGCAATGGCCAATTTACATATGGAAAGCTTCTTAAAACAGTAATGTGATTATGACAAATAAACAAATCTCTTTGCATCAATTGAACCAAATTTTAGATGCAAACCACAACACGCGACAGGCAAATGCTTGTATATTTAAACTCCCAATGCAAGAAATAATTTATTTAACTAAACTAGCCTTCTAGCCTTGCCTGTTGAGTAAATAAGGTTACAATTACAGTTTAGTTTATTGTCTTGTGTCCCGAGGTATAGTGAAAATCTTTTGTTGTGTGCTATCGAGTCAGTGGAAAAACTATACGTGATTACAAGCGAGCCATTTACATGATAAGGGAATAACGTTCAGGGCAAGGTAAAGCGGCAAAGTCTAATCAAGGATAGTCTATGGGTCACCTATGAGGTAGATAGTAGTTCAGCACTACTCTCTGGTTGTGGTAGGATGATTCAGTTGCCTGATAAAAGCTGGGAAGAAACTGGGAAGAAAATGTGGACCAAAATAGCTGAGAGCTTGGTTTAAACTTACTGACCATTCATACCAGCACCAGTCCCTGAGGTACACCTCTTGTTACAGGCCTCCAGGCTGAGAACAATCCTCTGCCACCACCAGAGATTCTCCAGAGATTCTGTCAGACCCGCTGTTACTTCAGCACTTTGTGACCTTTTTCTCTACCATCACCCTCTGTTTCCTACCTTCAAGATGGTACAAATAGCTCTACCAGTGGCCTTATGAATTAATTCCTAGCTACCCATTCCTTCTATCCAGAGATGCTGAGTTACTCTAGCATTTTGTGTGTATTTTCGGTGAGCAGCGCTGCAGTTCTGCCGCTCCCCGTGTGTGTGACTTTGGCACCTTTCAGAGTGGGGCAGGGTTAAAGTGCCGTTTTTCTGCAGACTGGGAAAATCGATCCATGTCGGACGATTTCGTTGCGGAAGAAAAATAGCTCCAACATTTCATTCATGAAGGTATTTTTAAATTACGCTAGATTATTTATTAACAAGAGTAATTTAAAAATCACCTTCAAAGCCGTGAGCGCTGACAACGGGAAGGATTTTGCGTAGGGGAGAAAAAAAAGGTACACAGTTTATTTTTATATTAAAAGTTGGTTTTTATGGAGGCTTTAATCACATCTACTGTTCCTTCCTACACTATGTTCTCTCAATGTCCCAGGAAACACCTGATCAGGTTCCAGAGATATATCTACCTTGATGTGTGTTAAGACCTGTGTTTTCTCTTTTCTAAAGTGGACTCCCTTCACGACATCGCAATTAATTTGGTCAAGTTCCCTGCAACCCATGTCCTTCTACATTCTCAGCAGTTTCCAAAACATGCAACTAATTGTGTGCGTAGGGGCGGGGAGCAGAGAGGAGGGGCAGCCATGTAGCACCATAGCAATGCACGTTAAGGCAGTGTTTATACAAGTAGACTGGGATCAGGATTTATGTCTGTGATGAAGTCCATAAACATTGACCCCAAAGAGTAGGGCCACAACCCAATCTCAGGCTAAAGCCTTTAGGTGTCAAAAGTGCCCTCTTAATTGAGGTCCTCGGTGTTAATATCTCTTCAATATTGAGCAATTGGGCCGTTGGCAATTTCTGCTCTTGTGTGGCTGGGTTTTGTCGGCTGAAAATGGGTTGGAATTCGCAGAGATGCCTCCAAAGTGCAGCTCCCATTGTCCCTGGGGCACAATTATTTGTCAATTCTGCAGCTCCACTCATAATTCAGAATCATTAAATAGCTGCAGAACGTCTGTGGAATAATGTATTACCTCATCACCGCAGTCGAATAGGCTACACAACAGCTTACAAATATTTAGACATTCAAAGCCATGCCTTGCTATGGCTTGGTATTTGGTGTGTGAAACAAAGAAGTAGAAAAGTAATGTCTGATAAAAACTGCAATGAACCTCAAGCTGAAACATTCATGAAGCTAATGTTATATGGCACCATAAATGGAACTAATTGGAGAGTCATATGTAGCCTAGACTGTAATGTACTGTTTAGCGGGTCCTTTGAGAATTGCCAAAACCTTGCTTTCACAGCTGAGCATTAAATTGTAGCTGGTGAGAATTGATTTCCCCTTCCCTCCCCTTCCACTACCCCCCAGTGCAATCTGCTTCCACTGAACGCCACAGAGAAGTGTGGCATGAAGAAAGGCCCAAAACTTCATCAGGGTGATTCTTTTCACAGAGCCTGCACAATTCACAGTCACGTAGGCCGTTTCAACAATCATTCAATCTGTCCTGAAAATGTTTTTTTTTCCAGATAATGCCAAATAATGAAAGCACCAACTACTTATTATTAATAATACATCTTTGAATTGAATTGAATTGAATTGAATTGAACACTTGTGAAATTCTTTGTTTGCATGCCTTGCTAAATATTCACCGATAAAGGGCGCTTACAGATTTACAAATTCCACCCCTTCCTCGGCAGTACTTCCCCCCCCCCCCCCCACATGGTGGTCCCCACTGGGTCCTCCGTTGTCCATTGTTTTTCTCCCCCCCATCACGGTGGTCCCCCATTTTTGCCGGGTCCACCATTTTTCTCCCCCCCCCCCCCCCCCACCTTCCCTCATGGCGGTCCCCCCACGCCGGTTCCTCCTTTGTCCCTTCCACTTCGTTTTAACACGGCAAAGTGAGCCAACTCTTCACAAAAACGTTATCCAACAAAATTGTTCAGGGGAGGGTTTGTGGAGATCTGATCGAAGAATATAAAATGATGAGAGGTATAGTCGATAGGATGATTCCCCTACTCTGGGTAAAAGGCTCCCTGCGTCTTCACAAAAACGTTATCCAACAAAATTGTTCAGGGGAGGGTTTGTGGAGATCTGATCGAAGAATATAAAATGATGAGAGGTATAGTCGATAGGATGATTCCCCTACTCTGGGTAAAAGGCTCCAATTGTGCAACAGCCTCGGAAATCTTCTCTACACTCTTTCCAGCTCAGCAAAATCCTTCCTGTGGCAGGGTACAAAAACTCAACATAATACTTAAACTGGGGCCTCACCAACGTCTTGTACATGTACGTGACCTGAACCTTTAGGGATTCTCTGCCCCAGATAGCTGAGGCACTAATTCAGAGGTCTGAAGAAGGGTCTCAAGCTGAAACATCACCCATTCCTTCTCTCCAGAGATGCTGCCTGTATCGCTGAGTTGCGCCAGCATTTTGTGTCTATCTTCGATGTAAACCAGTATCTGCAGTTCCTTCCTACAGTAATTCAAGGCTGCCTCGTGGACAATAGGGCTTTTTGTTGCATGCTAACCAGTCAGCAGAAAAACCATACATGATTCCAATCAATGCATTTACAGTGTATAGATACATGATAAGGGAATAACGTTTAGTGCAAGGTAAAGCCAGCAAAGTCCATTCAAGGATAGTCCGAGGAACATCAAAGAGGTTGTTAGCAGTTCAGCACTGCTCTCTGGTTGTGGTAGGATGATACAGTTTCCTGATAACAGCTGGGAAGAAACTGTCCCTGAATCTGGAGGTGGGCGTTTTCACACTTCTCTACCTTTTGCCTGACTGGAGAGTGGAGAAGAGGGAGTGGCCAGGGTGCGACTCATCCTTGATTATGCTGCTGGCCTTGCCGAGGCAGCGTGAGGTATAAATGGAGTCAATAGAAGGGGGGTTGGTTTGTGTGATGGCCTGGGCTGCGTCCACAATTCGCTGCAATTTTGTACGGTCCTGGATGGAGCTGTTCCAAAGCCAAGCTGCGATGCATCCTGATAAAATGCTTTACATGACAATAGAGTTATATGACAATAGTGTCGTATGACACAGGCAGGAATGTGGAGGTCAGGACCAGATGAGCCATGATGTTATTGAGTTCCAATGCAAGAATAAGGAAATGCAAGAATAAGGAAATAACCTTCTCAATTCCTGACTCCTGACTCGCTGCTCGGGAAGCATTCCCAGGAATGGGAGCATGAATGGAATCAGCATTAGACAGGGTAATGGGGAAATAAGCAACTGCAGATGCTGGTTTACAAAAAAAAAAGATACAAAGTGTTGGAGTAACCCAGCAGGTCTTCATATCGAGTCTACATCACAAGATTAGAAAATGTTCAGAACTGAACACACTTCTTGGCATCTGCGTACAATGGCGTCTTGCGCTCCTTGTGCTTCTTGTGCTCAGTTGTGGAAAGATTGGTGGAAAGAGGGCCACGACGTGAATGCTCTTTCCATGACCCCACTCAGCAGGTCAGTTAACATCTCTGGAGAAAATGGACAGGTGACGTTTCTTCAGCCTTCTTCAGACGGAAGAAGGGTCCCGAACCATAATGTTACCTATCCATGTTGTTCAGAGATGCTGCCTGGCCAACTGAGTTATTCCAGTATTTGTGTCTGGAACCAGTATTGGAAAGGAGCTTAGATCACAGAGCTGCCTAGGGGGCGCCGTCCAGTTGGTATGGCTGCCCAGCCTGCAGCTGTCTGTTTTTTAACTTCTTTCTTTTATTTTTAGTGAGTTTTAGTGTTTGTTTTTGGAGCCCTAGCCTTTTTTATGTGAGGGGGTGGGGGGGAAGGGGGAAACTACTTTTCCCGGTCCCTACCTGGTCGGAGAGGCAGCTTTTCTCCGGGCTGCACCGTCGACCCGTCCTCGCGGCCTACCAGCGGGCCTGGAGCGGCGTTTCCTGAGAGAGCCACCCAGAACCTCGGCTTCGGCAGCGGCTCAGCACTGGAGCACCATCGGGGAGCGGAGCGGGCGATACCTTGCCTGGGTCGCCGCGCTGGAGCTCCGGAATGCTGAGACCGCAGGTGACCATCGCGGAGCTGCGGGACTGTGGAGCAGCCGGCTGCGGGCGGCAGCGCTGAACTTTTACACCGGGAGCCTGGGATCTCTCGGCGAGATCGCCAGTTGTGGCGCTCCATCCAGCGCGGCCTTGTCGGCTTCGGAAGACACGGACTCCGGTAGGGAAGCGGCCGTTCCAGGTGTCCCAAGCCGCTGTGAGGACTCTCCCAACGCCGGAACACCAACACCCGGCGAGAACGGCCTGGAACATCGGGCTGCCGTAGCGCCGACTGCGGAGGCCTCAATAGGCCCGACTATGGGTGGACTGGGGATGGGACTGGACTTTGTGCCTTCCCCCACAGTGGGAACCATTGTGGGGGGATGATTTTATGTTCATTGTTAATTCTTTAGTGCTGTATCTTATCTTTATTTGTGTGCTGCATTGGCAAGTCAAATTTCACTACACCAATTGGTGTATGTGACAATAAATGTCCTTTGTCCTTTGTCCTTGTCCTTTGCCTTGCTGGGAACCTGGCGCAGTCACCTGCCTCCCCTCTGCTGCATGTTGCTCATACATTTTATCAGCGATTAAACACAGGCAATTAGTGCTGGCCTTGGTAGAGATACCTTTACACTTTAGACTTTAGACTTTGAGATACAGTGCGGAAACAGGCCTTTTGGCCCACCGTGTTCACACCGACCAACGATCACTCCGTAAACTGCTCCACACACACTGGAGACAAGTCTGCAACTTACAGAAATTAATTAACCTACGAAACTGTAGCGTTTTGGAGTGTGGGAGTAAACTGGAGCACCCGGAGAAAACCCATGCGGTCACAGGGAGAATGTACAAACCCCGTAGAGACAGCACCTGGAGTCAGGATCGAACCAGGGTCTCTGGAGCTGTAAGGCAGCAACTCTACCACTGCGCCACTGTGCCACCCCTAGATGATGTTCTCAGTATCACTCAAAAAATATTATGCTCATATAATTTGTAACATAATTCCAGCTGTTTGAGTTAAAATCAGAATTATCTACTTGTCATGATTCATGGTCTGCCTTGAAAATCATAGCGACTCACATTCTAACAAGCTGAAACTGCTGACGTTACAATTTCAATTGCTGGACGAAGAAAGTGTTGTCAATGCCATTGAATATTAATGCCAAATGGAACCATAAAGACACGAAGGAATATAGTTTGTTGAAAAGATTTGCAGAAACAGTTAAGAATACTTACCACTACAAAAGCCATAGAAAACATATCGCACCAAATGCATTGAACATACAATGTAAAGAAGGGAAAATATATATTTTTTGTTTAATGAAGCATGGCGGCCAAATGAGATGATTGTAACTTTTGAAGAGTATTGGAGTTGCAAGAATGAAATAACTTAACCTCTTATAAAGAAAGAATTGTCGGACTCGGAATCTTCAGAGATTGAAGGTGGCAAAGAACTTAAGGAATGTACAAGGAAGAAAAAGACTTGTACTTATTAAAGTATTCAAAGGCATTTCACTGTGCTACAGAAATAATAAGCTACACAGCTAAATTATGGCTTGCACGTGATGTCCAGCAATATTTTCGCCCACTTTCACTACATCACAATCCCACTACACTTCACTGACTGCTTATGTCATACCCACGTGATTTTCTTGTCGATTTATTTGTCATCAAAGATTCTCTTTCGAAGGAATATAGGGAAAAAATACAAATTTCCCATTTCCTCTTTCTCAAATGATGCCAATGCCTTTGAATTGTATGATCCTGTTTGATTTTAAAGTTCTTTCATTACTCAGTTTAGTTTCAGTTTTGTTTAATGGTGTCAGGTGTACCGAGGAACAGTGAAAAGCTTTTGTTGCGTGCCAACCAGTCAGCAAAAACATAATTACAATCAAGCCATTTGCAGTGTATACATACATGCAGTGGCGGAAATCCCGGCGGGGGCCAGGGGACACACGTCCCCCCTCTGTTTTGAGAGGTGGGGGACGATGTCTCCCAAGTTTTTGTAATCCGGATTTTAACACCCGGTGAAATCTTCGCTTTCCGCGAGACAGTGGGGGTTGGACTGCTGATCGAGGGCGCCGATTGGACGAGAGAGATGTCAATGGGGGCGGGACATGATGATTCAGCACGGTGATTGGAGGAGGGAGGAGTAGGGGGCGGTTGGGACTGAGGATACAGTGCAGTGATTGGAGGAGGGAGACATGCAAAAACACTCTCGGCACAAACCTGCGCCTCATCCGCAGCCAGGATCGATCCCGGCTCTCCGGCGCTGTCCCGTCCCCACCCGGGTGCTCCCCCCCCCACGGGTGGCCAGAGACGTCGGGAGTCAGACGGGAGCGGTGCCCCCAGACCCACAGCCAGTGCAGAGAAGCAGTGCTAAACCCAGCTCAACTCAGCCTGTCCTGCTCGGTTAACCTACAGCCCTGCCTGGACTTGCGGGAAATATGGCCCAGGTTTACAGCCAGCGCGGAGAAGCAGCCCTGGTCTCCCTTCAGTCCAGGCAGGGCTGGAGGTTAACCCAGCCAGACAGGCAGAGTTGAGCTGCATTTAGCGCTGGATTAAGCATCCGAAACCTCGTGCAACCGCCAAAAAATTGTGTCCCACCTGTGGCCCCCTCCATATCATGATAGCGATTTCCGTGCCTGCATACATGATAAGGGAATAACATTTAATGCAAAGTAAAGCCAGTAAAGTCTGATCAAAGATAGTCCGAGGGTCACCAATGAGGTAGATAGTAGTTCTGGGCAGCTGTCTAGTTGCAGTAGGATGGTTCAGTTGCCTGATAACAGCTGGGAAGAAACTGTCCCTGAAACTGGAGGTGCGTTTTCACACTTCTGTAATCGTTTGCCTGATGGGAGTGGGGAGAAGATGCAGTGGCCAGGGTGCAACTCATCCTTGATAATTGCATCATATTGCAGTATAATGTGGATAAATGTGAGGTTATCCACTTAGGTGGCAAAAATAGGAAAGCAGGCTATTATCTAAATGGTGGAAAAGGGGAGATGCAGCGTGACCTGGGTGTCATGGTACACCAGTCATTGAAAGTAGGCATGCAGGTGCAGCAGGCAGTGAAGAAAGCGAATGGTCTGTTAGCTTTCATAGCAAAAGGATTTGAGTATAGAAGCAGGGAGGTTCTACTTCAGTTGTATAGCGTCTTGGTGAGACCACACTTGGAGTATTGCGTACAGTTCTGGTCTCCAAATCTGAGGAAGGACATTATTGCCATAGAGGGAGTGCAGAGAAGGTTCACCAGACTGATTCCTGGGATGTCAGGACTGTCTTATGAAGAAAGACTGGATAGACTCAGTTTATACGCTCTAGAATTTAGGAGATTGAGAGGGGATCTTATAGAAACTTACAAAATTCTTAAGGGGTTGGACAGGCGAGATGCAGGAAGACTGTTCCCGATGTTGGGGAGGTCCAGGACAAGGGGGCACAGCTTAAGGATAAGGGGGAAATCCTTTAGGACTGAGATGAGAAGGACTTTTTTCACACAGAGAGTGGTGGGTCTCTGGAACTCTCTGGCACAGAGGGTAGTTGAGGCCAGTTCATTGGCTATATTTAAGAGGGAGTGAGATGTGGCCCTTGTGGCTCAGGGGATCAGAGGGTATGGAGAGAAGGCAGGTATGGGATACTGAGTTGGATGATCAGCCATGATCATATTGAATGGCGGTGCAGGCTCGAAGGGCCGAATGGCCTACTCCTGCACCTAATTTCTATGTTTCCATGTTTCTATAATGCTGCTGGCCTTGCCAAGGCAGCATGAGTGAATTTGAAGTTATTTTATTACGTGTTGTTAACAAAGTATGATAATGCTCTCCAACCGTTTACATTAACCAAAACTTACCTAGTAATTAAACCAGATAACCCATTGCTCCTGTTTTAGTTTAATTTTAGTTGTAGTTTAAAGATACAGCATGGAAACAGGCCCTTCAGCCCACCGTGACCATGCCAACTATTGATCACCCACTCACTAGTTCCATGTTATCGCACTTTCACATCCTACACACGAGGGGCAATTTGTAGAAGCCAATTAACCCACAAATCTGCATGTCTTTAGAATCTGGAGGAAACAGGAGCTCCTGGAGAAAACCCACGCGATCATATGGAGAATGTACAAATTCCACACCGACAGCACCTGTAGTCAGGGTCGAACCCAGATCTCTGGCGCTGTGAGGCAGCAACTCTACCTCTGTGCCACTATGCCACCCATATTTCTTATGTTTCATATTTGTGTCCTATTTTATCCCCATGTAGTGACAAGACTGATTAATAAAATGGTTAATCATCTCTCACAAGATGGCACTTTAGACAGGGCGGCATGGTGGTGCAGCGGTAGAGGGTGGCACAGTGGTGCAGTGGTAGAGTTGCTGCCTGACAGTGAGAGAGACCCGGGTTCGATCCTGACTACGGGTGCTGTTAGTACGTAATTTGTACGTTCGCCCAATGACCACGTGGGTTATTCCCAGGTGCTCCGGTTTCCTCCCACAGATACGTACAGGTTTGCAGGTTAATTGGCTTTGGTAAAAATTATAAATTGTCCCGAGTGTGTAGGATAGTGCTAGTATACGGGTTTCGCTGGTCGGCGTGGATTCGGTGGGTCGAAGGGCCTGTTACACTGTATCTCTAAACTAAACTAAACATGTTTAGGATGTTGGCTTCTCCTCTTTGTTTCCCACTCTCTCTCCTTCCCTCCATGAACCTCGTCACCCTTCTAGTTTCACTGTTCGTTTCCCTTTGTTATCACTTCTTCCTCAGCCAACAATGGACCATTGTGGGCTCCATTTTTCCTGGGTCATCAGTGCCGGCTCTAATTTGTTCTGTCATCTTATTCCTTTTCCCCAGAGATGTTGCCTGACCCACTGAATTAGCCCAGCATTTTGGGCCTAGAAACATAGAAACATAGAAAATAGGTGCAGGAGGAGGCCAATCAGCCATTCGGCCCTTCGAGCCAGCACCGCCATTCATTGTGATCATGGCTGATCATCCCCTATCAATAACCTGTGCCTGCCTTCTCCCCATATCCCTTGACTCCACTAGCCCCTAGAGCTCTATCTAACTCTCTCCTAAATCCATCCAGTGATTTGGCCTCCACTGCCTTCTGTGGCAGGCAGAGACGGAAACCGCTGTCAAAACATGGAGGGGTCTGGGGGCAGGGGGGACACCATATCTTGGCGGCCGTGCACGCATTCGCACACTCACACACACACACGAGGCATCGGAAGCTTCAGCCATGCGCCCTGTGAAGAATGATTAGCTTGGGATTCTTCCAGTTTCCAGCCCCGCGACGTGGATGCTTCTACTACGGGGCCGTTACCGTTAGAATGAGTTAATTGCTGCAGATCTGTACCACAAATTTAAAAAACACTGTACATCATGCTGGACAACAAAATATAGGACTGGACATTTTCAAGCAGCATGTCCTGTCCTATATTATGTTGGCCACTGTCCAGCATAATGTCCAGTGTTTTTTTAAACTGTGGTAGCTGTAGTATGGAAACTGCGCGGATTAGGTCGCCCACGTGGGACAGGGCCTGTTTCCATGTTGTCAATCAATCAATAATTGTCCATCTACAAACATCACGTCTGAAGTAGGGTCTTGATCCGATCCGTCACCTGTCCATGTTCTCCATTGATGCTGCCTGACCCACTGAGTTACTCCAGCATTTTGTTTTCTTTGAACCGCTGAATGCACGGTGGACCAGCGAGAATAACCAGGCGGGGAGGCCGTGGACAACGTGGGGCCGCCATGAATGGGGGAATTTGGCGTGGGGCCGCTGAGCATGTTGGGGGATCTGGTAGGGGGGCTGACGAGAACGAAGGGGAGACCCGGCGGGGGGGGGGGGGGGGGGGGGGGGGGCACTTCTGGCCTCCTGCAATGCTAGGCCTGGTTCGCTGCTGCGAGCAGAAGATAAGACTATTCCGTGAGCTTTTTGTAACATTGTTGGTGCCAGAAACATGATGCCTCTTTGTCTACTGCCTCGGTGAGGTCTGCTGTGTGACTTTACTGGGTTGTATGCAAAACAAAGCATTTCACTGTATCTAGGTATATGTATCATTGAATCATTGAATCCATTAAAACCTGGCCTACCACATTCAGTGAAGATTTAGTTCTCGAATCCTGCACGGTTATTAAATCATGTCTGGCAGAGGCTGTTATTTTGCAAAGTGGATGTGGGTCAGGGAAAAGTCACAGAGCTCTCTGTCTTTTGCAGTCAATACGCCATAACTAATCAGTGAGACCCAGGTGACCATTTTCCCACTCTGTACGTTCGGTAATAACCCCGAAATCTGAAAATACCAAGACATCGTGCTCTGCGTCAGAGTACAATACACCTTGATCTCCCTCACCGCTAAATCCAACATGATGCCAAGAACCACTTGATTTAGATTTCGACTCTGGATTTTTTGGTAAGAAAATACATTCCTGGATTATTCTGATTGAGATAACAGAATTAAAATGTGGAGGAAGGAACTGCTGGTTTAAACTGAAGATAGACACAAAAAGCTGGAGTAACAGCATATCTGGAGAAAAGGGATAGGTGACGTTTCGGTTCGAGTCCCTTCTTCAGACTTCATTAAATTCACTACCAATTTCCATCCTGCACTCAATTTAACTTGGACCATCTCCGACACCTCCCTCCGTATCTCACCATCTCCATCACAGGAGATAGACTATCAACAGAATTAAAATATCTGCCTCTGGTTTCTTTTAGTAATCTGGCATAGATTTAAAAGTAATTTATTTTCAGGCCAGTCTTCACTTTAATTACATTGCTGAAGAGATTTTGGCTCTCGTTGCGATGCAGTTCCCTACTTTACATGTCGTTTCTCTGAATGTTTGACATTTACAGGCTTGCAGCTAAATCCCAGCTGGATGTATTTACAGTAATTCTTATTTTTGGGCTTTTCCGTACCTGAAGAAAGAGAGTAATTCAGAGCAGAAATCCCAATGGGCCTCAGACTCAGTCCAGGCTGAAATTAATGGGACCTGTGGTATGATCGTGTGTTCAATCAGGTACCCCCTGAGACTGTTCCCCTACAAGGGATACAATGCCACATTATCCAATCTCTCCTCGTGACTGAAACACTCCATCCTTGCTAACATCCTGGTGAAGGAAGAAACCGCAGATGCTGGTTTACACTGAAGATAAAGACGAAATGCTGCAGTAACTCAGTGGGCCAGACAGCATCTTTGGAGAAAAGGAATGGGTGACGTTTGGGGTTGAAGCCCTTCTTCAGACTGAAGAAGGGTCTGACCCACGGAGTTACTCCAGCATTTTGTGTCTATCTCCAAACATCTTAGTGAAGCCCCTTTACGCCTTCCCCAGAACCCTTTGGCCCAGGGTTGAAATGTCAAAGGCTCGAGGGCATAGCTTTAAGGTGAAACGGACAAAATTTAAAGGAGGTGTGCAGGGCAAATTCATTACACAGAGAGTGGTGGGTGCCTGGAATGCACTGCCAGGGATAGTGGTGGAGTCAGATATGACAGTGACGTTTCAAAGGCTTTTAGTTAGGCATGTGGATGTCGAAAGAATAGAGGGAATAGGGGCCATGTGCAGGGAGATGAGTCTGAGATAAGTTTATCTTAGCCTCATGTTCGGCACAGACATTGTGAGCTGAAGGGCCTGTTCTTGTGCTGTGCTGTTCTATATTCCTGTTTCAGTAAAATTTCAGATAATGACTTTGCTGTCCCTATAATGACTTCTTTTGAAATCATCTTTTGTTTCTTGACCCGACTCGTTTCCAACCACTGAAGAAGGATCCCAACCCGAAATGGCACCCCCCCCCCCCCCCCCCCCTTTCTCTCCACAGATGTTGCCCTAACCATTGAGTTACTCCAGTACTTTCTGTCTATCTTTGGTGTATGTTTCTATGTTTCTTCATTTGCCACCTCTTTAATTGAAGCTGTCAGAGTGGTGTTCTGCGAACAAGCTGGCACTTAATATCGGCAAAACAAAGGAAGTGGTCATCGACTACAGAATGCACAGAGCGGACCCTGGCCCGCTTTACATCAACGGGGACTGTGTCGAGAGAGTTTCCACCTTCAAATTCCTGGGACCGCACATCGCGGAGGACCTCTCCTGGTCAGCCAACACTTCAGCGGTGGTAAAAAATACTCGGCAGCGATTGCACTTTCTGAGAGTGCTAAGGAAGAACAGTCTAGAAGAGAAGCTGCTAGTGTCCTTCTACCGCTCCACCATCGAGAGTGTGCTGGCATATTGTATCACGGTATTGTATGCTGGCTGCTCAGCAGCAGACAGGAGAGCACAGCAGAGAGTGAACAAAACGGCCCAGAAAATCATCGGCTGCCCTCTGCCTCCTCTGGAAGACATCTCCAGCTCTCGGTGCCTCTGCAGAGCCAGGAAAATAATCAAAGACCCCTCCCATCCTGGACAGTTCCTGTTCAACCTCCTGCCCTCCGGTAGGCGGTACAGGTGCATCGAAAGCCGGACAAACAGACTCAAGAACAGTTTATTTCCCTGGGCCATTGGAACTCTAAACTCCTCAAATATCCACACGGCATGAGAGATGCTGTCATCCATTCCACTATAAAACAGACCACTCAGCTAATATGGCTTGATGGCGGATGGCAGGAGTGGGGCGCCGTTGTGTATGGCTGCTCTGCCTGCAGTCCGTCCTTTCACCCTTTTTTATTTTTATTTTTAGTCCTGTTGAACCAAAATGTTTGTTGTAGGTCTTCTTTTATGTGGTGGGTGGGGGGAGGGGAAGGGGGAAACGTTATTTCTGTGGTTTTCCTCCAAATCGCATCTTTGGCCTCTCCATGCGGCCCACCATCGGGACTGGAGCGGCGTTTCCTGCCGGGTTCGGCTGGGACTACAGCTTCAGCGGCGGCACGGCACTGGAACACCATCACGGAGCGGGCGATGCCTTACCGGGTCGCCATGCGGTAAGCTCCGGAGTGCTGTGACCCCCGACCCCAACATCACGGAGCTGTGGATGCGGGCCCCAGGCAGCGCTGGATTTAAAACACCGCGGAGCCTGGGATCCGAGATCACCAGAGTCGGAGCTCCAAACCAGCATGGCCTGAGGACTTCGGGTGCCGGGGTCTCCGGGGAGGGAGCGGCCGCTCCAGACATTTCCATGCCGCTGAGGACTATTCCACCCGACGCCGGTGTGTCATCTTCCCGGCAAGAGGGCCTATAACATCGGGCCACCGTTGCAGCAACTGGCTGCGGAGGCCTCAAATAGGCCCCGACCTCGGGTGGACTAGGAGGAGGAGGAGGACTGGACTATTTGGTGCCTTCCCTCACAGTGGAAAGTGGTGATTCTGCTGTGGGGGGGGGGGGGGGGGGACGTTCATGTTTAATCCTATAGTGTATTGTGTCTTTATTTTTCTTCTTTTTTAAAATTTTATATGGATGTATGGTAATCTAATTTATTTTCTCTGTAAAGCACTTTGGCTTCAACATGATTTGATTTAAAAGTGCTATATAAATAAAAATTACTTACTTACTTACTAAGGTTTATTCTATTTTTAAATTATTTTAAAGTATTTATTAAATTTAAAAGTGGAATATTCTCCCAGTGCAATGTTCTACCTAGGTGTGATAATTATAATTTATCTACTATTTTAAGCAGTTAAATAACGTATTGAATATATTGGATGTGTTTTTGTCTTGTTTGGACTTGTTTTAGTTGCACTAATCAGGAGTTGCTCTCCTAATTTTTGTTGTATTTCTAAGTACAATGACAATAAAGGCTTATTATTATTATTATTATAATTATTATTAATTGTGTGTCATTGCTCCTTTCACCAGTTATTCACTTGCGCCCTCCATCTATCATAAAGTTCCCCATTCCTCAGTATCCTGAAACTGACTTTTCCTTTAACTTTTCTTGATTCTAAATGATAGATCAGTGAACTTTAACTGTTTATCTACAGATGCTGCCTGACCTGCTGCGTATTTCCAGCTTTCTCTATTTTTCATTTGGCTTGCGCCCGAAAAGGAAAACGTATCTTGTATCTGTACACTGTGAATGGCTCGATTGTAATCATGTATTGTCTTCCCGCTGACTGGGTGGCACATAGCAAAAAGCTTTTCACTGTACCTCAGTACACGTGACAATAAACTAAATTGAAAGTGATAGTGCAGATGCTGGAAATCTGAAATAAAAAACAAAACTGTTCAAAATACTCAGCAATATGAGCAACATCTATGGAGCTGGGGCTCCAGTCGAGGAGCCTGCAGACTACTCACCATCGTGGAGCTGGCCGAGTTCGGAGCATGGAGAGCTGTGGTGGCGCGCTGCTGCTGCCCGACCCCGGAGATTCAGAGGCTCCAGCTGCAGGCCGGTGGACGGTAACACCGGGAGCTCACGGGTCCCTGGTGGGAGACCGTTTTTCGCGGCGGCAACTTCTCCCGCCCGAGATGCGGGGTTCAAAATGACCTGGAGCAGGGCCTTGCATCACCCGGCGCGGCTTTAATGGCCGCGGGACTTGCTAGCGCCCGCCGGGGGCTCCAACATCGAGACCCGGAGTGCGCCCTTGCATCACCCGGCGCGGCTTTAATGGCCGCGGGACTTGCTAGTGCCCGCCGGGGCCTCCAACATCAAGACCCGGAGCGTGGCCTTGCATTGCCCGGCGCGGCATTAATGGCCGCGGGACTTATTTACCATCGCCCGCTGGGGCTTTGACTCTGACATCGGGAGAAGAATGGGGAGTGCAGGGGTGAGATAAGACTTTGCCTTCCATCACAGTGAGGAGGAGATTCACTGTGATGGATGTTTGTGTAAATTGTGTTGTGTCTTGGTTCTTTTCTTGTTTGTATGACTGCAGAAACTAAAGTTAGTTTGAACCTCAATGAGGTTCAAATGACAATAAATGGTATTGTATTGTATTGTATTGTATAATCATAATTTATTAGCCAAGTATATTTTGCAACATACGAGGAATTTGATTTGCCATACAGTCATACCATTAAAAAGCAACAAAACACACAAAATACATTTTAACATGAACATCCGCCACAATCAATACTCCACATTCCTCACTGTGATGGAAGGCGAAAAAAGTTTCAATCTCTTCCCTTCTTTGTTCTCTTGCAGTCGGGGGCCCCGAGCCTTCTGTTGATGGTACGATCTTGGCTCCCGTAGCCAGCGGCGATCGGGCCCTCCGCATTCGGGGCAATCAAACTCCTGCATCGGGGGGGAATCTCAGCTCCCCCATGCCGGGCGATCTGACCTGGGGTCGGGGCTGGACGAAACCTTTTGTGTCGTTTGGAGCTTCCCGACATCAGTCCCTACCCAAGACTGTGAGTCCCTCGATGGTGAAATCTGCAGGCCGCGGTTGGAGCGTTGATCCCAGGCAAGGGATTGGCTCCGATGGTAAGTCCATGTCCCCGCTGTGGGGCTCAAAGTTAGTCCCGAGCAAAGCCTCCGACTCCATGATGTTAGGCCGCAGAGCGACCGGAGATACGCTCTGGAAAACAACCGCATCTCCGGCAAGGTAAGAGATTGAAAAAAAGTTTCTCCGACACCCTCCGCAAGCCCCCACATAAAACAAACCAGAGTCCATTAACACAAACTTTTAAAACACACTAAAAATAACAAAGAAAGACTATAAAGATATCGTGTGGCACCCCCTGGTAGTAAAGAAACAGCCTATCAGAATCATGAAAATACCACTACTTGATACATGATTCTATTAATTCAATTAGACAGGTACATGGACAGAAACATAGAAACATGGAAAATAGGTGCAGGTGTAGGCCATTCGGCCCTTCGAGCCTGCACCGCCATTCAATATGATCATGGCTGATCATCCAACTCAGTATCCCGTACCTGCCTTCTCTCCATACCCTCTGATCCCTTTAGCCACAAGGGTCACATCTAACTCCCTCTTAAATATAGCTAAGAGAGAGTTAGATGTGGCTAGATAGGGTAGATTTAGAGGGATATGGCCCAAATGCAGGCATATGGGACGAGTGTAAATGGGACATGTTGGTCGGTGTGGACAAATTGGGCCAAAGGGCCTGTTTCCATGCTGTATGTCTCTATGACTATTAAGCCTTAATAGCTGTTCTAGCACGAAAAAAAACCAACAGAGCATCTGTGAATTGTCATTCCCTAACATAAATATTTCAAATTTCCACATGTGCTTGACATAATACCTGTTTAATAAGAACCAGAGGAAAAGATTGAAGTTTTTTGCCCAAAGAACCAAAACTGAAGTGAGGAAAAAGCTTTTACCAGAGCAAGTGGTTTGACTCTGGAATGTACTGCCGGAGGGTGCAGTGGAGATACAGTCAGTAAAGGTATTGAAAAGGAAATTGGATAAGTATCGGCAAAGAAAAAAATGTTCCAGGACTATTGGGGGAAGGCAGGGAAGTGGGACATGCATTATTCATCTTGTGTGGAACCAGAATAAACTCAATGGGTCAATGGGTTATACAGCACGGAAATAGGCCCTTTGGCCCAATTCATCCATGCCGACCAAGATATTCCATCTAAACTAATCCCATTTGCTTGCATTTGGTCCATATCCCTCTCTACCCTTCCTATCCATGTACCATTTTACCCAGGGAGTTGTGAATTTATGGAATTCCCAGCCACAGAGGGCAGTGGAGGCCAAATCACTGGATGGATTTAAGAGAAAGTTGGATAGAGCTCTAGGGGCTAGTGGAGTCAAGGGATATGGGAAGAAGGCAGGCATGGGTTATTGATAGCGGACGTTCAGCCATGATCATATTGAATGGCGGTGTTGGCTCGAAGGGCCGAATGGCCTCCTCCTGAACCTATTTTCTATGTTTCTATGTACCAGTCCAAGTGTCTTTTAAAGGCTGTTACAGTACCCGCCTCAAGTGCCTCCTCTGGCAGCTCGTTCCTTATGCCCGCCACCTCCTGAGTGAGAAAATTGCCCCGTAGATTCCTATTAAAACTTGTCCCTCTTTCCTTAAGCCCATGTCCTCTAGTTTTTGATTCCCCTACCCTGGGTGAAAGAACCTGGGTACATTCGCCCTATCTATTCCCCACTTTCAATTCTACCACTGAGCTACTCACAATCATAAAATAAGTTGTTGGGTTGAATTTCCTTATTTAGCTTGGTGCGAACCCACTCTTGCCCTCTTTCATCCTCTATATCTGTTCTTATATATTCCTCTCTTCCAACCAAGATTTCATTGTTTATCAAAAACCCTGTTGTGCTTAATACTTTAAAGATTTGGTATCAATTCAGGAAACATTTCAAATGTGTAGCTGCATCTTCTTTTGGTCCATCATGTAACAATCGCCTGTTTCCTCCCTCACATTTGGATTCTGTTTTTTTGGTATGGCATAACAATGGTATACAATGTTTTCAGATGGTATTTTTAACAGCTTCACAATTTATCATCATTGTATGGATCACCAGCAAATCATTTTTTTAGGTACTTCCAAGTTAGACACTTTGTTTCTAAATGTTTTTCTAATTTTCCCTCTTCACCTCCACAACAAATATGGGATAGTTTGTTTACTTTCAAGACATACCAAAGAGGGATTGTTTCAGAGATGTATAACCGCGTTCTGGATCTTTGCGATCAGTCCAACTCTAAAACAAGGGCAGCTTGGGACGAAGAGCTAGGACTTCAACTTACTGTGGAGTGGTGGGATAACGTTGTGGGTGTAACTGTAAATATATATTATTTTTTTAAATATTTATTTAATGGCTCTGTATATTTTTGAAATTTTCTTTTGTGTATTATTTGAGTGTTTCAAACAATAATTAACATGTCCCTTTTCTTTTTTGCTTTGATTTATTTAAAATGAAAATATAAAAATATAACGTATGCCTTGAAAATGTGACTGGGTCTTGCGTTTGACATCTCAGCCGCAAGAAAGCATGTCTGACAATGCAGCGCTCCCTGTGCTCTGCTACTTGTATCTCTGGACGAAGATTTACATGTACAGCATTCTGCTCAAAGAGGTACAAATGTGTGAAAAACACACACCAGATTCAGGGACAGTTTCTTCCCAGCTGTTATCAGGCAACTGAACAATCCTATCAACAACTAGAGAGTGGTCCTGAGCTACCATCTACCTCAATCGAAACCCTCAGACTTTCTTTAATCAGACTTAATTGGGCTTTATTTTGCACTAACCGTTAGTCCCCATTATCCTGTTTATCCTGTACACTGTGAACGGCTCAGTTGTAATCATGCATATAGCACGCAACAAAAAAGCTTTTCACTGTACCTCGGCACACATTACAATAAACTAAACTTTGTTTGTGAGTGTTACTAACTGTGCCACAGCTGACAAGAGATACAATTGTTCCCACCGTGGATCACGTTTAATTTAGTTCAGTTTATTGTCAGGTGCACTAAGGAACCTTGAAAGGCTTTTGTTACGTGCTAACCAGTCTACATCGATCTACATAATGCTCAGAAGATATCATCCATTGGCAAAACGTATGAGTATTTTTGACCTAAACATTATGTGGAGAGATTTGTATCCATATTCCCACTGCTGTCTTCTCAGGATTATTCTCATTCTATGAGTATAGTCAATGGCTCCCCAGTGATTGCATTTTATCTTGGCTGGCTTTTCAACACGGAAGTCAGACTGCCAAATGAGGTCGATTGATATAAGCACTCAGGTAATTATGTGCATAGATGCACATGCACAGAGATATATATACACATGTATATGTGTGCATTCACATAGCTGGGGAATAGTCTCCTCCTGAGCAGTTCTAATTCAATGCACAACACACAAATATGTGCACAGACACACATAGGAATATACACAGACATATGAACAGGGGCGCACACACATGCATACACACCCCCACCCCCACGTATAGGCACAGACACACCCACCCACACACACAAATATAGTGCTCTCTCTCTCTCTCTCTCTCTCTCTCTCTCTCTCATTTTCCAATCAATGATACATCGTGAAGCACAGTCCCTGGCCGCCTTTGACCTCCCATACAAACTCTGCTTCACCACACCCGGACATAGGCTGATGAGTGACCCTGGAACTACTGCTGTCTCTGAATAAACTCCTTGAACCTCTGGAAAAAGTTATGGATGATAAGGAATGGTAATGAGTATGTAATCGATTTAACTTAGAACTGCCATTTCACCTCAATCGCCCTACCCTCTGCCCCCACTATCGGTGTTGCTAGTGGCTATCCTTTATGTGTGAGTATTACTGGTGAAAGATACAAGCTTATTCCAGTCTGCGGGTCATTACAGTTGAGGCTGTTCAGACGTGACACTTTTCACAGGCCAATGGTCTGTCTCTCTGTTTAGGTTAAAAAGAGGTTCCAGAGATTGCATTTCATGATCAATTCACAATAATGAAGGATTGTAATCTACCTGACAGTGCAAATGCCTTTAATTAGAAGAGCGTTTACTTGGACCACCACTCTCTGTAGTGTCAGATTAGTCCCATTGATTTTCACACTGAAAGTTTCCAGGTTGGTAGTGACGCAAATGTGCTGAAACCAGGCACCTGCTGTTAATCATGAAAACAGCCGGCTCCAATTTTCGGTGTCAGATAAAACACTCAATCACATCAGATGAGGAAGATTGCCCCTCCTGGTTTGGAAGAATTACTGAGGAACACTTCTGTCTCGGCTACATCTCTATTGAATAATTCGATCATTCAGCTGCTGGCAGAGGCTTTAGGTCGAAAAGCAGCTTGGTCTATCAGTCAGCTCCAGGTTTAGGTTTAAGAATAATGGGTAGGCCATTTAGGACTGAGATGAGGATACACTTTTTCACCCAGAGAATTGTGAATCTGTGGAATTCTCTGCCACAGAAGGCAGTGGAGGTCAATTTACTGGATGTAGTCAAGAGAGAGTTAGATATAGCTCTTAGGGCTAACGGAAACAAGGGATATGGGGAGAAAGCAGGAACGGGGTACTGATTTTGGATGATCAGCCATGGTCATATTGAATAGCAGTGCTGGCTCGAAGGGCTGAATGGACTACTCCTGCACCTATTTTCTATGTTGCTATGTTTCTATTATTGTCGCGAGTAACAATGAAACACTTTGTGTTGCATGCTATCCAAAAAAATCAGATCATACTGTACAGGAAAACAATCAGGTCAAATTCAAGTACAACAGATAGAGAAAAGGGGAAGATACAGAGTGCAGAATATAGTTCTCAGCACTGTAGCACAACAGTTCCATAGACAAAGTCCAATGTCCACAATGAGGTAGAAGTGAATCGGGCAGGACCCTACCCAATGGAAGGACCGCTCAGAAGCCTGATAACAGTGGAGAAGAGGCTGTTCCTGAGTCTGGGGGTGCAGGCTTTCAAGTTGCTGTACCCTCTAATGGATAGGAGCAGGAAGGAGAAGGCCTGGATAGAGTGGACGTGGAGAGGATGTTTCCACCAGTGGAAGAGTCTCGGACCAGAGGTCATAGCCTCAGAATTAAAGGACGTTCCTTTAGGAAGGAAATTAGGAGGTATTTCTTTCGTCAAATGATGGTGAATCTGTGGAATTCATTGCCGCAGAAGGCAGTGGAGACCAAGTCAATTGGATATTTTTCCAGCAGAGTTAGATAGTTTCTTGATTAGTACGAGTGTCAGGGGTTATCAGGAGAAGGCAGAAGATTGGGGTTAAGAGGGAAAGATAGATCGGCCATGATTGAATGGTGGAGTGGACTTGATGGGTCGAATGGCCTAATTCTGCTCCTATCACCTATAAACTTATGAATGACCAGGATGGGACATGTCTTTGATTATATTGGCTGCTTTTCCGAGGCAGGGTCATGTGTAGATGCTATCCATAATGAGTGAAATTGGTTTTCTGGATGATATGTTCATAAATTAATTTATCCAAATTCTAAGCTTGAATATAGTTTATTACTGAAGAGATTATATTTGGCCCAGAAACAGTGTATAATAGAACATTTTATATCAAGGTCTACAGGATTTTAAGTGGTGAAAATCCCCTTAAATGGAAATATTTGGGTTTTTTTTTTAAGTAACAAAAGTGCTTGAATTCTGTGGGCTTAGCTTAACATTCTTGGCACATGCTGAAATCAGGAAAAATGTGCAGCACATTTTATGGTAAATGCTTCATAACATTTTTGAAATATTGGAAAGCTGCCATGGATTATAAACTGCGGCAGGTGACACAGCTGTAATGTGCATTAGCCTGATTTTAGCTTTAGCTAACCTCCAAGCTTTTACTTCAACTGATGAGCAGAAAATGCAAGTTGGCTGGTTCATTCCATTAGCCATCTAGTCATGATACATTAACTCACAAAATTACACTTGCATTAAAGTTATTAATCTTTTTAAAAGCCCAGTAATTCCCATTTGGAATTTCTGTAACACCATTTAGTTAATGAGAGTTAAAAATAACACTAAGCCATCCCCATAATGTCAATAAATATAATTGGACATTTTCATGGTGGATATTTGTGACCTACACATAAGGAATCGTGCATTGTTCCCCTGCAATATGCCATCTGAAAACAATCTATTAGATTTATGCAGCCTTCTAGGTTCTACATAATCCTTGGCACATTTGGTTGCTGTGCTTAAAATGAACAGCGTAACACTCTATACTTTCCAATTCTGAAAGTGACTGTTGCTCCTCTGTTCTGAGAGCAGGTAGCCCAGATATGCTTCAGATCTCCCTCTATACTAAACCATGAAAATGCCCTTTAACCAGATAGCATTGATGGTGCCAAGGTAGATGGTTGAAAACTTCAAATTCCTTGGAGTCAATATCACCAATAGCAACGACCAAGAGAAGCATACTAATGCCTCTACTTCCTGAGAAGGCTTAGGACGTTTGATCTGACCCCTACAACTCTCACCAGCCTCTTCAGATGCACCATAGAAAGCATTTTATCAGGATGCATCACAACTTGGTTTGGGAACAGTTCCATCCAAGACCTCAAGAAATTGCAGCAAATTGTGGACGCATCCCAGACCATCACACAAACCAACCTCCTCTTGACTCCATTTATGCGTCACGCTGTGTCGGCAAGGCCAGCAGCATAATCAAAGACGAGTCACACCCTGGCCACTCCCTCTTCTCCCCTCTCCCATCAGGCAAAAGGTATAGAAGTGTGAAAACGCACATCTTCAGATTCGCGGACAGTTTTATCCCAACTGTTATCGGGCAACTGAATCATCCCACCACAACCAGAGAGCAGCGCTGAGCTAGTAACTACCCCTTTGATGACCCTTGGACTATCCTTGTTCGGACTTTGCTGGCTTTACCTTGCACTAAACGTTATTCCATTATCATGTATCTGTACACTGTAAATGGATCGATTGTAATCACGCATTGTCTTTCCGCTGACTGGTTGGCACATAACAAAAGCTTTTCACTGTACCCGTGACATACATGGGTACACGTGACAATAAATTAAACTGAAATAACTGAAATAACTGAACCTCTATTCACACAATAGCAGTACCGATGCTGAAGCCTAACATTTCCCCGACTCTATCCAAGCCAATCTGATGGCCGCTCTGAGCCCACTTCATGCCAATTAGTATCAAATTCAGTTCAATTCTGCGCCAACATCCATTAGAAATTGGATTGAAAGCCTGTCCAGGCACACTGTGCAAACAGACCATAAAAGCTATTAAAGAAGGAAATGTCTTCACATTTAGCAAATCATAGAGATCTGTGGCGCAACAGCAGACCTTTATAAGTTTATGAGCTTTATATTTTAGTTATTTTTAATTATTTTTTGGATGCTGACAAGGACACCTCACTTGTCAAATAGTGAAGCCGCATATGTCGCTATTTTTTCACTCTACTTTCATAATTCATGAGTTCATAAGTTCTAGGGGCAGAATTAGGCTTCTTGTCCATCAAGTCTGCTCCGCCATTCAATCATGGCTGATCTATCTCTCCCACTCAACCACATTCTCCTCCCTTCACCCCCCATTACAACATTACAATCTGCTTTGGGAATTGCTCTGCCCAGGACAAGAAGGCTCTGCAGAGAGTAGTGCGTTCGGCCGAACGCACTATGGGAACTTCTCTCGCCCCTCTGCAGGAACTATACATCAGGAGGTGCAACTCCAGAGCCAATATGATAATGGGAGACCCCTTCCACCCCTGCAACGGACTGTTCCAGCTCTTACGGTCAGGCAAACGCCTCCGTTGCCATGCTGTGAGAACGGAGAGGATGAGAAGGCGTTTCTTCCCAGAGGCCATTCGGTCTGTAAACTCCTCTCACCAGGGACTAACTCTACTAACTTACTGTATCATAATACCGCCCACAATATTTAATATGAAAAATAACATGTGATTCTGTTTGTAGTTTGTTAGTTGTTTGTTTGTTTTTTGCACAAAGTCCACAGGCACTGCCACTTTTCATTTCACTGCACACCCCGTATGTGTATGTGACGAATAAACTTGACTTGACTTGACTTGACCATAACTCCTGACACCTTATTTTTGTTAACAAATCAGCGTTATTGTCCAAGTAATAATTTGCACTATTTTAGATCAATGAAGAGGAAGAATGATCTGAGAACATGAAAATATATATTTTTTATTATTAAAATAACCTTTTGAAATTATTGGCCATATTTATAAATGTTTAGACTTTAATGTATAACCTTTGTGGACACAAATTTAATTTGTGCCCTTTGTTATTTTTTAATATGGAAGTAAAGCAAACTGGAAGGTCAGACAGAAGCTGTGCAGATAGAAAAAACTGTTATTATTTGCGAGTGAGATTACCTTGAACTCATGTGAACGAGCATCGGTAGTTGTCGTGGACAAAGTGGGCTGAAGGGTCTGTTTCCAAGCTTTATCGCTAAACTGAACTAAACTAAGCTTGAGAGTGGATGACTTTGTATTTCAATGTATCACACTCCAGAGTCCAGACTCCAGTGGTTCTAATGCCTGGACCATAGAACTGGGTCTCGACCTGAAATGTCCCACTGAGTTACCTCAGAATTCTGTGTCTAGCTTAAACCAGCATCTGCAGTTCCTTCCTACCAATAGATCTCTTGACTTGTTCCCTATACTCCAGTTTGCATTCAACCACACTCATAATGTGGAGCTTCCTGGTCCAATTAATGTGTACATGGGCAGAAACATACAGATTGGAACCAATAGCTCGCACTGCTGCCTCCTACAGGGCCTGTCCCACTGTACAAGGTAAATCAAGAGTTCTCCCGAGTTTTCCCCTGATTCGAACTCGGAGAATGTCCGTAGCGGGTCCAAAGGAGTTCGTGGATGTCTCGTAGCGGCTCGTATGAGTAACGGTAAGTACCCAGGAAAACTGGTAAACTCTTGACATTTTTTCAACACTGTGAAAAATGTCCACGAGTAAAAAAATTATTGTGATGAAAAAAATTGTTACTTTTTACTCATACGAGCCGTCCACAAACGCCTACGGACCCGCTGCGGAAATTATCCGAATTCGAATCGGGAGAAAACTCGGGATAACTCTTGAATTACCTCATACAGTGGGACAGGCCCTTGAATCCAGAAACTCGAGTTTGTTCTAACCTCCTGGACGATCTATGTGGAGTTTGCACGGTTTCTCTACAATCACATTGGATTTCCCCCGAGTGGTCCCGTTTCCATATTGGCATAGCTTTAAGGTGAAGGGGGCAAAGATTAAAGGAGATGTACGATGCAAGTGGTGGCGGTGAGTGCCTGGGGGTATGGCAGGAGGTAGATATATAGTGCCATTGAAGAGATTTTTAGATAGGCATGTGGGATATGCAGGGAATGGAGGTGTATGAATCATGTCCAAGCAGATGAGATTAGTTTGTTTTGGCATCATGTTTGGCCCATCTCCTTTAAACTTTGCCTCTCTCACCTTAAAGCTATGCATTAGACTTTAAAGCTTTCACCCTGGGAAAATGGTTCTGACTGCCACATTATTCTTTATAGTTCTCTCAGCCTCTGACACTCCAGAGAAAATCAAGTCTATCCAACCTCTCCATATAGCTGATACCCTCTCATCCAGGAAGCATTCTGGTAAACCTCTTCTGCACCCTCTCCAAAGCCTCCTCGTCCAGAACTGCATGTAGTACTCCAGATGGGGTCTCACCAAAGTATTAGAAATCTGCATCGTGCCTTCCTGATTCTTATATTCAACCCATTGACCTATAAAGGCAAGAAATGGTAGCCTTCTTTAATCTTACTTAAATGTTGTGCAAATTCATACCTGCTTCATCAAAAGCCTCGATCAGCTCGTGCAGCAGTTTGACTTCTTGACTGCGGGAGAAGAAGAATAAGGAACAGGGAAGAGATAAGACTTTTGCCTTCCATCACAGTGAGGAGGTGTTTGGAGATACATTGTGATGGATGTTTGTGTGGAATTGTGTTAATTGTGTGTCTTGGGTTTTTGCTGTTACGACTGCAGGAACATAACTTTGTTTGAACCTTGTGTTCAAATGACAATAAACAGCATTCTGATTCTGTGTCTGATTCTGACTCCCCGATTAAGGCTTTTTTTAAGTTTGGAGAATAAATCAGCCCATGATTTCAAAAATAGTAACTAAAATGCTGGCTCAATGTCTGTCGTGTGACAATAACACGGTTTATTTTTATTTCCTTACCAACCCCCCTGCCCCATCAACTGACAAAGTGCAAATCAAAGTATTTTTCAGCTGCACAGCCTGCTTGCTGCAGAAGCTGCTGAGAGCATCGCCGCATTACCTCCTGTAATTCCCACTTGGGTCCAAAAGCTCATTATTTCCTAACTCCAATCATCTTCTTTCCCCAGTGGTGCTTTCAGAAACATAGTTTTGAGCTTCCCTGAAGTCTTCTGTCTCATAATCAAAAATTCACATAAAATGGGATTCTGATTGAATTAAAATTCTTCAAACCCAGATTCCTATGAAAAGATGAAGTGGAAAGTTTACATTTGGAGTCCATTAATAACAACACCCATCCATCTTTGATTATGTTTAGGAACTGCAGATGCTGGAAAAATCGAAAGTAGCCAAAAATGCTGGAAAAGCTCAGCGGGTGAGGCAGCATCAATGGAGTGAAGGAATAGGTGATGTTTCGGGTCGTGACCCATCTTCAGACTGTTGTGGTGGTGGGGGCGGGAGCGGGAAGAAGAAAGGAAGATGAGACAGTGGCCAGTCGGAGAGCTGGGAAGGGGAGGGGAATGAGGGAGTAAGAAAGGACTACCTGAAATTGGAGAAGTCAATGTTCATACCGCTGAGGTGTAAACTACCCAAGCAAAATAGTAAGATTAAATGAGAACTTACCAGTTCGAGGTTTGATCATTATTTTACGAGCAGTTACGATGAGGGATTACGTGAAGAAGGCCGTCCCCACGCATGCGCGTCAATCTTCAAATCAACGGTGTGAAGTCACAGATAACAGTTGTTGAACTAACATAATAAGATTATAGATGACTAGAACTACCAGATGATCGTTAAGTTACGAGGGTAGGGAGCAGAGGGCACATAATCCCTCATCGTAACTCCTCATAAAATAATGATCAAACTTCGAACTGGTAAGTTCTCATTTAATCTTACTACTTTACTTTGAAGTCACATGAGTGACTACGTGAAGACTTTGAAGGTCTGTGATTTCATGCTGAGGAACGAGTCCACACATCACAGCTGCATCAATTGGCAAGGACAAGTGAGAAAATTAATGCATTCAAACATGACATGTTTTAACAAAAGTAATGGATTAATAACAGAAAAGAAAAACAAACAGTGACCTCTCTCGCCCAGGGGGAAACTGTGAAACAGAACTTAAAACAGTCAGCAAAACTCCCAGATCTGGCGACAGGCTTATTATAAAACCTCTGGTACGTCCTCTCATTCAACCATCCCGCAACCGCCTGAATTTGGTCAAGAGGAATGTCCATGTCCCTTGCTGCTGACGTCGACGAAGCACTGGTGGAATGAGGTTTAAAAATGTCAGTGTCCACTCCTGCACACGCCAGAACCTGTTTGTGAGGTTTGGTGTAGCTGACCAAAAGGGAGAGTTCCAAGCCTCTCAAGCTCCTGGTGACCTTAAAGTAATGGGTTATGGATGATACGACACACACTCGTGGACCTGAGGGATATGCCATGAAACTCAACTTTAGCCCTAGTAACCCTGGCCTGCTCTGTTTGATGAGGACCCTAATGAAAAAGGTGACATTATTGCCGGACAAACTTATACTGGCCAGTTTAAGATTATGTAGTGTATGGACCTGTTGTGCTGAGGCCAGGGCCATGAGCATAACTACTTTCAATGTCAGATGGTGTAGGGACAGAGATGAAACTGGAGCCCACTGACGGAGCAGCGAGAGGACCACGCTGACATCCCAAATATGAGTGTACCTAGGTCTAGGTGGAGTGGAATTAAAGACGCCCTTCATAAATTTTGTTATTAAAGGGTGGGACCCTACCGTGTGATGTGCTGACCCCAGCTGTTATTAATTGGACGGAGCACTGCGGGCACTGTTATTGGCACTATAAATCAGTTTGCTAGCGTGATAGAGTGATGATAAAAAACTCCAGGACATCAGTAATTGTAGCTGTGTGGTATGAAATGTGAGAGCGGGAACGGTACATCTCCCATTTTCTTATGTGAGAAATATACTGTTTCTGAGTGCCCTTCCTCCAGGCCACAGTGATGATATCAACGGTACGCTCTGAAAGCCCGAACGGTCTCCGAGCCCCAGGAACGGTCTCCTCAGAATCTGTAAACCAACAAATTTATCTAGTCATGAAGAGGGTGGCTCTCCCCTGTCACTGGGTGTACCAGCAGATTCCTGCTTTTGGGCACTACCATAAAGGGCTGTGTGATTAAGGCTAGCACCAGAGGGAACCAATACTGAGTAGGCCAGTCTGGCACTACCAGAATACCAGTGGCGGAATCTTGCTGGATCTTAGCTACACATCGGGTAATCAGGAAGAATGGGGGAAATATATACACAAATTTTCCACCCCAATGTAGCAAGAATGCATCCACCGCTACTGCCCCTGGGTCTGGCTCCCATGACACATAAATTAGTAACTGATGATTAAGCCGGGAAGCAAACAAATCAATATCCGGCGCACCATAACGAAGGACAATATCAATGAACACTTCGTGACTTAACATCCATTCTTTGTTATCATTGAACTCTCGTGACCTGGTGTCTGCAACTGTGTTATACCTTCCTGGTAAATGGATAGCTGAAACCCAGATGTTTCTTGCAATGCACCAGTGCCAGAGAAGATTGGACAACCTATCACAGGATACAGACTTACTGCACCCATGTGATTAGTGTACGCTACCGTAGTAGTATTGTCAATCTGAAGTTGGACATGCACATGATGCCTATTGGTACAAAAAGTTTTTAACCCATAGAGTGAACCCAACAACTCTAAATAGTTAATGCCGTGTGAATGAAGCATGGATGCTTCCTGCAGGTCCCATCTGCCACTGCAGCTTAAGACAGTATCAGTAACACCCCAACCTAGTGCACTGGCATCAGTATGCAGGATAATTGATGGTGTATTGACTAGGATAGTGCCAGAGCAGCACTGAATATTGGCTATCCACCATCGTAACTCAGTTAGAGCGTCAGCTGATAGTTGCATGGGTCTATCGAAATGACCTCTCTGAAGCTTAAGTGCCTGTTCCTTTGCACACTGTAAATTTTGGTAGTGCAAAGGCCCGAATTGAGCAGTTGGGAATGCTGCCACTAATTTTCCAATTACCCGAGCCACATGTCCAATAGATGGGTGATTATCAACAATGAGTTTCCTGCAGGCTTCAATCAAGTCTAATTGCTTGCCCTGAGGCAGAGGCACTGACATGTGTACTGAGTTAATGATGGCACCAATTTAGACTTAACTGGATGAATAATGAATCCAATCTTTTTGAAAACGAGTTTTGTAGCTGACACGGATAATTCAGCTAATTCAAAAGTCCTCCCAATTACTAAAATGTCGTCCAAATATTCCATGACAATATGATTTTGTGCTCTGAGTAACCCAAGGACTGGTTTGAGCAATTTTGTCAATAGTCTGGGAGCCGAAGTTAATCCGTTAGGCAAAGCTTTAAACTGCAAAGCCAGAACTGATCCATCCAGTTAAACTTCAAAAATGTTCTGTGCTGCTCATGAATGGCCACTGAATAGTAAGCCTCTTTGAGGTCAATACTTGTCATATAACATCCCCTGGAAAGCAATTGTTTAGCTGTAACAAACGTTTCCATTTTGAAATGTCTATACTGCACAAAAGTGGTATGCTCTGTCAAATCTAGGATAATTCTACATCCTCCATTCTTTTTTGGCCTCATAAAGATGTTGGACACAAATTGATAAGACTCACGCCTTGCCCTTTCAATTACACCTTTTTTAAACAAAGACTCTAGCTCTTTTTGTGCACTAACACACTCCTGTTGTGAGAACACAAACTTACGGCCAGGTGTGTGCTGAGAAGGTGGAGGTAAGTCGGAAATGAACTCAATTTGAAAACCTTGAACACTATGCAGTATAAATAGGTTAGATGTTATCCACTGCCATTCATGTAAGAAAAATTGCAATCTCCCCCCAACTTGTAATGTATCCATTGCAGTCGCACCTACCTTAAGATTTACTGGCGGTAACGTTGCTGCTTCTGCCCCCGAGGTCTGGGGGGTAGGACTGCTGGAGAGTGCCGCATGTTGAACATGGCCCGGCTCGGGCCCTGCCCTAAAAAAGGCCTCTGCGTAGTTTGCTCCACACTACATCCACCATATCCAGTGAACCGTTTGGCAGACCCCTGAGGGTAGGGGTACAGTCTACGAAAAGATGACCCCTTCGGAGGCACCTTGATGAGCCCAACAGTCTTAAACTCTTTGTCCAAATCTTTCAATTGTTTAATCAGGTTTTCTCCGAATAAGAGGTTTGGGGGTTGAACTGTCTCCGATTTACAAAATCCAGCAAATTTAGGGTTAATGGCAGGACGGATGGCATTTTTCCTGATACAATTAATTTCAAAATGTGCATTGCACATTAATGCCAACGCGTCCTCCTAAGTCTCTGAGAGAGGCGCCCCCTACACTGACCTTGCAAAGGCCGCGATGCCCGAAGCAAGTAGCCGGAGTACCTTCTGTAATTTAACCTCTTGGGCTCTGACGCCCCCTCCAATGTGCCCCCATATAAATTGGTTTACTATGGGGACACTCAGCGAGGCACAGTTCTATGGAGTAGTGTACCTGGCAGTGGTCTCCTCAATCGTCTGTTCTTGCAGAGGATGGGAAGCCATATAATTAATATTCCCGCCAAGCTCTGTGTCCAATGACTCGCCGGTGAGGCCTGGGACCGTAAATCTGGATGCTATGGCCAATACACCCGATATTCCCTCTAGCCCAACTGTGCCTCCGTATGCTGGGTCAGCATAGCTCTGACCTCGTACGCTCCCGTCATCTGACAGGGAGATACCACGCAGCCCTGACACAGGCGCTGCTGCCTCGGGTACAATAAACTCCCCGGGCTCCGATAGCTCCTTCCTCTGGAGCGTATCGTGCTGGAGTAACCTCTCCACAAGGCTCTCCAGCTGGGCCAGCCTGCCGGTAACACTGCCTTGAGGAGGGAACTCGTCCACCTCCTCCTGGCCCGACTCCTCAGTCCAGGGCCCTTTACAGACCTCCTAGTGGCTTTCCTCCCCTACCTCCCTAGTAGCCAAGGTGCCTTCTGGCCGCACCAAGTCTGTGGCTGCTGGCTGCTCTGCCAGCGGCTCTCTAGGTGAATTTGGCGGTCGCACGCTGCCCGCAGGCCCGTGGTCTTCCGCAGCCATTTTGGTCGCGGCTCGCATCTTCACCTTAGACATGTTTGCACAAAACACAATACAAGAATTTTCCAATAAACGTACTCCGGACCAGTAGCAAAGATTCCGACAAAAGCTGTTTGAAAAAACACTTGCCTGGATCTTTTAAACTTACCCGCTGAAAGGAGTGACGCGCCTGCCAGTCGGTCGTTGCGCAATACGCCAGACGTAATGACGCGCATGCGTGGGGACGGCCTTCTTCACGTAGTCACTCACGTGACTCCGAAGTAAAATATGAGGTGCTGCTCCTCCAATTTGCGGCGGGACTCACTCTGGCCATAGAGGAGGCCCAGGAGAGAAAGGTCGGATATGGAATGGGAGGGGGAGTTGAAGTGCTGAGACACTGGGAAATCGGGTTGGTTAATGCGAACTGTGCGGAGGTGTTGGGCGAAGCGATAGCCAAGCCTACGCTTGGTCTCACCGAAGTAGAGCAGTTGACACCTAGAGCAGCGGATGCAATAGATGAGGTTGGAGGAGGCGCTGTAAGATAACAGCTCTACCACTGTGCCACAGTGCCACCCATGTTTCTCCCATATGTACTGATGTTGTATTGACAATGGAACAATTAAACGATGGCATTCTCACTTGGAACAGCGTAACAGCAAATATTAAACACTGATATTGAATAATAAACAAAATTTCAATCAATTAAATTTCTGTTGATGATATGTTATCTCTGTGTATGTGTATCAATCAGCAGACTTAATCCTGTGTTGGGCTGCATTAAATACAGCCAGTGTGTAGAAAGGAACTGCAGATGCCGGTTTAAATTGACAATAGACACAAAATGCTGAAATAGAAACATAGAAAATAGGTGCAGGAGTAGGCCATTCGGCCCTTCGAGCCTGCACCGCCATTCAATGTGATCATGGCTGATCATCCAACTCAGTATCCCGTACCTGCCTTCTCTCCATACCCCCTGATCCCTTTAGCCACAAGTGCCACATCTAACGCCCTCTTAAATATAGCCAATGAACTGGCCTCAACTACCTTCTGTGGCAGAGAATTCCAGAGACTCACCACTCTCTGTGTAAAGAGTAACACAGTAACTGAAGTAACACAGCAGGACAGGCAGCATCTCTGGAGAGAAGGAATGGGTGACGTTTCGGGTTTCGAGACCCTTCTTCAGACTGATGTCAGGGGAGTGGGAGGTACATAGATAAGGAAGTGTGTAGATAAGGAAACGTAAGGTGTGAAAACGGGACTAAGGGAATGAAGTTTAAGGAAAATGTAGAATATATCATTTTTTTTATTTGGGAGAAGGTAACGACAAAGCAAACAGAGATAAAATGTAGTTGGAGACAGTAAGACTGGTCGGAGAACTGGGAAGGGGGAGGGGATGAAGAGCGAGCTAAAGCAATGGTTACAGACAGATTATATGCAGCCAGATAAATTCCTTTTTGCTTACTATCAAGTTTTTTGTCTTTTCTCTGCCCTTTAAATTGCCTCGTTAATTTTCTGCCTTCCGTTGCGCATTCCAATCTTCTCCTCTTCCGAATCTCCGCTCGGCTTCCCATCCCCTGCCTTCACCGGGGAATTCCCACCGGTCTGAGATATTCATTATGACCAAGGACATTCTGCTTTCCATCTCCTTGTACCTAGGCTGCCACTTTGCCTTTAACTTCAAGCTTGGATATTTTGAAGCAAGTCCACCATGGACTGGTTTATGAACTACTTCACATTCACGCAATGCCCGAGGTAAAAGGAAGCAGTGGAGCTCTGCGTTAAACCCAGTTAAGAGAGGTTCTAATCTGATGAACCAACAACAATGGTTCAGAATAGAAAGCACTAGTGCACTGATAATGAATTTAATAATGCAAAAAAAAAACATTTGATTGCATGAATTCGCAAGTGATTTTGGCAGACATCCTGTGTTTCTCAATTAACATACTCCTGAGAATACATCTTTGCTGCAAGTTCAAATCTATGGCTGGCCTTAGCTGGTAGAAGGAATTTAATTTGAATATCATAAGCCTCATGCAATGTGCACACCCAAGTCATTAATCACGCTCTTCTCTCCACTGGAACTCCATGCCCATGTCTGACTGCATTGTCTGACTGTGTAAGAAGCTTTTGTTGTCACTATTGTCCACGAGGCAACCTTGAATTACTTAGTGTGTAGGAAGGAGCTGCAGATGTTGGTTCACGCCAAAGATAGACACAAAATGCTGGCGTAACTGAGCGGGACGGGGGAGGAATGGGTGACGTTTCGGGTCGAGATTTCTATCCAGAGATGCTGCCTGTCCCACTGAGTTACTCTAGCATTTTGTGTCTATCTTGCATTTTGTGACTTGTTCTTTATTCGATCCAGATTTCTGGCATCATTCATGTTTTTGGGGACAGAAATGTCACCAGTAACATGCGCTCAATGTATTACATGGCATGGGCCGCACTTATACTACAATCTCCAACGTCGTAAAGTATTGATCTTAGAAACATAGACATAGAAAATAGGTGCAGGAGTAGGCCATTCAGCCCTTCGAGCCTGCACCGCCGTTCAATATGATCATGGCTGATCATCCAACTCAGTATCCTGTACCTGCCTTCTCTCCATACCCCCTGATCCCTTTAGCCACAAGGGCCACATCTAACTCCCTCTTAAATATAGCCAATGAACTGGCCTCAACTACCTTCTGTGGCAGAGAATTCCAGAGACTCACCACTCTCTGTGTGAATTTTAATTGTTAAAGTTGCTTCCTTACAGCGCAATAGATCTGGGTTCGACTGCCTACGGGTGATTGTATGTACTGAGTTTGTATGTTCTCCCCGTTACCTGCGTGGGTTTTCTACGGGATCTCTGGTTTCCTCACACACTCCGAAGACATACAGGTTTGCAGGTTAATTGGCTTGGTATAATTGTAAATTGTCCCTATTGTGTGTAGGAAATTGTTAGTATGCGGCATTGCTCAGCGCAGACTCGGTGAGCTGAAAGGCCAGTTTCCGCAGTATATCTCTAAAAATAAAAAAAATACTAAAATTGCAAGTTCTGTGTTGTTTTTTACCGCACTACATATATTATTTTAATATTTCAATAAATATTTTTGATTACAAAAAAAATAAACATTTAATGCAAAGATATCACATTGAAGTCTGATGAGGTCCAATTGAAGATATTTCAAAGGACTCTAGTGAGGTAGGTGAGAGGTCAGGACCGCACTCTAGCTGATGAGAGGACCTTTCAATTGAATGAATAAACAAATTAATAAGTTTATTGGCCAAGTGACAAACTTGTGACAAGTGACAAAATGACACACAGTGACAGTTAGGAATGATACATAAAACATCAAACATTAATGATAAAATATTATTGATTACAGCTGGGAGGAAACTGTTCCTGAATCTGGAGATATGCATTTTAAAACGTCTGTACCTTCTGCCCGATAGCGAAATGTCATTAACATGTGAGTGTTCCTTTGAAAATTTTAAAAGCTGATTTATTGTTCAAAAATATGTTTGCCAAGCCAATAAAGCAATTTAAAGAAAAACAAAATTCTGAGATTTGCAACGTTAGCCAGCCTATGTAAATGTAGGGAAAAAATGTAGGGAAAGTGTTTATTGGCCTAAAACACTGGGCTTGATCTTGTTTGCACATGACTTGGTACTGAACTCCACATAGAAGCCATCAAAAGAGTACTGTCTTATGGAGAAGGATGCAAAATGTTCGAGTAGCTTTTTTTCGGTCAGGTAGCATCTCTGGAGATCATTAGACCCAGATTGTCACCTGTCCATGTTCTCCAGAGATGCTGCTTGACCCGCTGAGTTACTCCAGCACTTTGTGTCCCTTTTTTGTAAACTAGCATCTGCAGTTCCTTGTTTCTGAAATCTTCCGGATTGATTTTTGGATCCTTCTGCAGGTGAGAATGGCTATTGGATCTGTAGCACTTCAAATTTTAATGGGAGCTATAGGTCTAGGGATTAAGTGGATTTAGCTTAATGGGTTTTTCACCCAATTTATTCACATGTTTTGAATGATTTTGCTATATGTTTTAACAACATACATTTTTAATCCTTCATTGAATTTTTATTTTTTAAATGTCTGAACACCGGAGATATTTAAAGACGAAAAAATACCACCAAAACTTTTTGGTTTTAGTTTAAGTTTTTAGAAATACAGCACGGAAACAGGCCCTTCGGCCCAACGAGTCCGTGATGACCAACAATCCCCACACACTAATACCATCCTACACTTGGGTTGCCAACTTTCTCACTCCCAAATAAGTGGCAAAAGGTCAAAATAAGGGACAAATTCCCAACGGCAATTCGTCGACCGACTCAGCCGTGGCTGGTTGAATGGTGAGTTGGCCCAGGTGTTGGACTGCACACAAAATCCAGCCAGTGGGCCAGCTGACGTCATGCACAAAATCCAGCCAGTTGGGTGCGACGTCATGGACAAAGTCCAGCATCCCGTCCAACTCATGAACCGATGATCGGCCATGAGAAGGAGGGGTGGTGGTGTCCGCAGTAAGCGAAGGCCCGAAGATCGGACAGCTGGCTGGGCTGTTGACCGACAGGGCCACGGGCGACGCTCTGCTGCTGCACTCGATGGGCTGCACTACGTCGGGACGGGCGAGGCGGGGCCGGACGCGGCGCTCATACCCGACAGTCCCCTCGACCCGAGTAGTAGCAGTCAAATACAGGACAAGGGCAGTCCCGTATGGGACAAACCAATTTAGCCCAATATCTTGGATGTCCCGGCTAATATTTACAATTATACCAAGCCAATTAACCTACAAACCTGTACATCTTTGGAGAGTGGGAGGAAATGGGAGATGCTAGAAAATACCCCACGTAGATCATGGGGAGAACGTACAAACTCCGTACAGACAGCACCCATAGTCATAACATCTGCATCACAAAGCTGGAGATGGAACTTTGCCAGCTGCTCAAGCCTTTTAGTGATGTTTTGAGGACAGGACTGTCTTCTGGCACCTGTCAGAGCTTATTGATGGTGCCTGGGCTGGTGCAGACCAGTGAGATCAGGCCTCTGCATCCACTGGACGCATGGCAATAGGGAGTCCACACACAACAGTTTACGCCTGTGCACTGGGCCTTCAAGTTTCAGACCATTGACACTGTTTCTCTCTCCACTGACTATCCAATCTGATCTTTTAATTCTAATTCGGGTTTCCGGCGGTATTTTGCTTGTACTTTCAGTCCGAAAAATGTGTATTTGAAATGCACTTATCTCAGTTCTCTGGATCATGCAAAGTGGTGAGGTAGACTCAGAATGCTGGAGTAACTCAGCGGGTGAGGCAACATCTCTGGAGAGAAGGAATGGGTGAAGCTTCAGGTTGAGCCCCTTCTTCAGACTGATGTCAAAGATAGACTGTAAGCGGAGGCAGTAAGACTGGTGGGAGAACTAGGAAGGGGGAGGGGAGAGAGAGGGAAAGCAAAGGCTATCTGAAGTTGGAGAAGTCAATGTTCATACCGCTGGGGTGTTAGCTACCCAAGCGAAATATGAGGTGCTATTCCTCCAATTTGCACTGGGCCTCACTCTGACAATGGAGGAGGCCCAGGACAGAAAGGTCAGATTGGGAATGGTAGGGGGAGTTGGTGCTGAGCCAACAGGTAGGTTAAGACAGACTGAGCAGAGGTGTTCAGCAAAACAATTGTAGAGCCTGCACTTGGTCTCGCCGATGTAGTGGTGAGGCATGTTGGTTGCCTTGTCCACAAGCCAGGACAAGCCCAAACCCAATGGGCGGACTGGAGCCCCCTCTCTCATTCATGTTAGCTTCATTCCCCATTAGGGTTTACTTGATCAAGCAAAATGTTAGTTTATTTGCTTTACTTTACTTTAGAGATACAGGCTCTTCGGCCCACTGAGTCCGCACTGACCAGCGATCACCCTGTACACTATCCTACACACTAGGGACTATTTACAATCTTTACCAAAGCCAATTAACATGCAAATTTGTATGTCTTTGGAAAATGGGATGAAACTGGAGCACCTGAAGAAAATCCACGCGGTCACAGGGAGTACTTATATAGTCCGTAAAGGCAGCGCCTGTAGTCAGGATTGAACCCATGTCTTTGGCACATTTAGGCTGCTCCACTGTGCCGCCCCTAGATCTTAAAGAATCACATTGATACACTTTTACTGCCTTCACAAATTTTCACTAAAGGCTTTGTGATTTAAAAAAATCCCTATTATCCGATCCAATGCAGGATCAGGGAAAATCAGTCCCCTAAACAGCCAGACCACCCTTGAGAATTTCCCGTCACTTACAAGATACGCAATGGTTTCTTGTCATGTTTGTTAATAGAGTGCAGACATTCTGAATTACCACTACACTGACCAGAGTCACATTCTTCACTATATTCCCGTTCCCTGAGAATATTTTCACTCAGGGTGTTTATATTCCAGGCAAGATAGCATGTAAACACTGAAATGTTTAACAACGATGTACGCATTTGAGATATTCTCATCTTCACAGAAACAGAGATTTTCTATTCAGAATGAATCCATTTAGCCCATTATGTCCGTGCTGTTACCCAACCCATGTATATCCCTTCAGTTCAGTTTAGTTTAGAGATAAAGCATGGAAACTGTTTTTTCGGCCCACCGAGTCCATGCTGACCATCGATCACCTGTTCACACGAGTTCTAAGTTATCCCACTTTCTCATCCACTCACTATACACTCTGGGCAAATATATAGAGGCCAACTAACCTACAAACCCGTACATCTTTGGGCTGTGGGAGGAAACCAGAACACCCTGAGGAAACCCACACAGTCACAGGGAGAATGTGCAAACTCCACGCAGACAGCACCCGAGGTAAGGATCGAACTTAAATTCTTAAGGGATTGGACAGGCCAGATACAGGAAAAATGTTCCCCATGTTGGGGGAGTCCAGAACCAAGGGTCACAGTTTAAGAATAAGGGGTAGGCCATTTAGGACTGAGACGAGGAAAAACTTTTTTCACCCAGAAAGATGTGAATCTGTGAAATTCCCTGCCACAGAAGGCAGTGGATGTTTTCAAGAGAGAGTTAGATGCAGCTCTTAGGGCTAACAGAGTAGACAATAAACAATAGACAATAGACAATAGGTGAAGGTCAGCACCACCATTCAATGTGATCATGGCTGATCATTCACAGTCATTACCCTGTTCCTGCCTTCAAGGGATATGGGGAGAAAGCAGGAACGGGGTACTGATTTTGGATGATCAGCCATGATCATATTGAATGGCGGTGCTGGCTCGATGGGCCAAATGGCCTACTCCTGCATCTATTTTCTATGTTTCTATGTAAACCTGTGTCTTTGGCACTGTGAGTCAGCAGTTCTACAAACAGCCAAGATCGCACTAGACTTCCTTAGCAGACACTCTATTCTGAACATTAGAGGAAGCCGTTACTGGGAAGACAGAGGTAAATATTGGAGGTGTTTTCAAAGCTAATTTAAGCTATCCTTGGTTTTGCATAAGATTTTTTTTTTTAAAGTATCGTTTTCTGTGGTAAGATGGAGGCTCACAGCTCCAGCAACCCAGGTTCAATCCTGACCTCCAGTGCTGTACATATGTAGCTTGGGCATTCTCCCTGTGAGTCCATTGGTTTCACCGAAATAAAGTCACAGAATCATCGTCATGGAATCACACAGTGTGGAAACAGGCCCTTTGGCCCAACTAGTCCATGCCAATCAAGATGCCTCATCTTTGCTAGTCCAACATGATTGTGTTTAGCCCATATTCCTCTAAACCTTCCCTACCCATGTACCTGTTCAAATGCCTTTTAAATAAAAGCCTGTTTATGTCACTTTAATTTTATGTGACTCGTATGTCACTTTAAATATTAGCCTTAGATTAAGAGGACGTGCCTTTGGAAAAGTAATGAGGAGGAATTTATTTTGTTAGAAAGTGGTGAATCTGTGGAATTCATTGCCACAGACTGCTGTGGAGGCCTAGACAATGGACATTTTTAAGGTGGAGATTGACTCTTGATGAGTGTGGGCGTCGCGGGTTATGGGGAGAAGGCGGGAGAATGGGGTTGAGAGTATGGTTGTCAACTGTCCCGTATTAGCCGGGACATCCCACGTATTGGGCTAAATAGGTTTGTCCCATACAGGACCGGCCATATTTGACTGCTACTTCTCGGGCCGTAGTGCAGCCCACGGAGTGCCTCAGCAGTGCCTTGCCCGTGGCCCCGTCGGTCGGCAGCCCGGCCAGCTGTCCGACCTTCGGACCTTCGCTTACCGTTGACGCCACCATCCCTCCTCCTCATAGCTCATCATAGGTTCATGAGTTGGATGGGATGACGGACTTTGCGCGCAACATCATGTGCGGGCCAAAGCCCCTCAGCTGCCTGCCGGCTGGGCATTATGTGCAGTCCAGCACCCGGGCCCACTCATCATTCACCCAGCCATGGCCGAGTCGGTCAACAAATTGTCGATGGGAATTTGTCCCTTATTTTGATCTTTTGTCACTTATTTGGGAGTGAGAAAGTTGGCAACCCTAGTTGAGAGGGAAAGATAGTTCAACCATAATTAAATGGCAGAGTAGATTTGATGGGCTGAATGGCCTAATTTTGCTCCAAGCACTTCGAAACTTATGGAATGAACCTGCCTCAACGACCTCCTCTGGCAGCTCATTCCATATCCCCACCTCTGTGCAATAAAGTTGCCCCTTAGATTCCTATTAAATCTTTCCCCTCTCGCCATAATCTTTTCCCTCTCACCTTATATCCCAGAGACTTGCCAGTTGTTAGCAAATTGGCCCTGGAAATCTCCCCTTCCTTGTTCATCTGAGTATCAGGAGAATTTAGGAGGAAGGTTGTGTTAATGAGGAGATGCAAGGGAACAGGTTTCAGGGAAAGAAGTGAAGGAATGGGGATGGATGGGATTACTCTGAAAGTCAACCGAGGCTCGATGGGCAGAATGGCCTCCCTGGATATCATGAGGAAGAATAAAATGAAAGGAAAAAGGCAAATTCCAATGGATTTTGGAATAAAATTTCAAAATTCTTTTTTTGGAATAAGAATAGAGAAACTTATTTCACTCTTTACGATTTTAACATTAAAAGTGGCAAATAAATGTGACCATTATTTTTGACCAACAATTTTTTTTATCTTGATGCTGATATGAGTGCAACTTGTGGCACTATGTGGTGCCTCTCTAAAAAGGAAACATCATTGAATAGGGTGTCCATGATGAATTTGTAATAAACACTGATTAGATTAGATTACAACTGGAGTAACACACATTCCAGTTACACCCTGGAGGAAGAATATAGTTTAGTGTAGTTTAGTTTTGGTGAGTTGAGTTGATTTGATGCAGATGCAGTGAGGAAACTGGGCCGAGACCCTTCTTCAGACTGAGTGTCAGGTGAAAGGGAAACAAAAAATATAAACGTTGCATAGAACAAATGAATGAAAGATGTGTAAAAAACAACAATGAATGGAGCTAAAGAACAGGAGAAATCACAGAGGGGGGAGCAGCTCGAGAGGGTGTGGCAGAACTCTCATTGTAGAGAGGAGCTTCTTCTGTAGGCCTGCCTTGAGGAGATTTTGCAGTGGATAGAACTCTCATCTATGTTCTATATTCTAAGTTCCAACCTGTGGAGAGGCAGGGAGTCATTCACAACAATGACTATAATAACATGGTTAACTGTACACAATTTTCTAGCAAGATCGCAAAGTAATGGGAGAAAGTTTTGAGTTTAGAGTTTAGAGATATAGCGTGGAAACAAGCCCTTCGGCCCACCGGGTCCACACCGACCAGCGATCATTCCGCACACTAACACTATTCTACACACACTATGGACAGTTTACAACTTCTACAAAAGCCAATTAACCTACAAAGCTGTGCGTGTTTGGTGGATATAATGGCATGAGAGAGGATTAAGAGGAAATTCATAAGGGCTTGACCAGGTCTGGAGAGATTAGCCAGGCTGGGATTGTTTTATTTGGAACTGAGAAGACTGAAGGCATATTTATTCAAAGTATATGGCATCGTGAGAGGCCTGCATAGGGAAAAGAGAAAAAAAAGTTCCCTTAGCAGAGAGGTCAATAAGACAGTGCTAGAAATCTAAGATAATTATAGGAAGGGTTGTAGGGAAGATCACAAATAATTTATCCACTCAGATGGTGGCCTGGAACTTACTGCCTGAATTAGTGTTGGCAGAGGTGAAAAGTCAGTTTATTTTACAAGACAGCGAAAGGAAAAGAAATTGTCCAAAAAAATGACACTGGTGCAAAGGCACAATTCGATAATCCATGGTAGTGCAAGAGGTGTTCTGTTCATGAGGTAGGGTAAAGGGCCTATCCCACTTTAACGACCTAATTCACAACCTCTGCCAAGTTTGCCCTTGACTCAACTCGCAGCATGGTCGTCACGAGATCTTAGCAGGTCGTAAGAGGTCGTAGGTAGGTCGTAGGTAGGTCGTAGATAGGTCGTAGCACGCCGTGATGCTGGTCGTAGGTACTCATGGCATCAAGTAGGTCGGGGCATTTTTCCAGCATGATGAAAAATGTCCATGAGTAAAAAAGGTCGTGAATTAGGTCGTGAAAGTGGGACAGGCCCTTCAGGGTTCTGCAGATTGGTTCAATAATGTGTTTGTTGTAGGAAAGTAGCTATTACTGAACCTGGAGGTATGTAACTTCAAACTTCTGTACCTCCTGTCTGATGGTAGCAGTGAGAAGCTGGCATGGTCCAGCTTAGACTTTAGACTTTACTTTAGACTTTAGAGACACAGGGTTGAAATAGGCCTATCGGCCCACCAGGTCCGCGCTGACCAGTGATCACCCTGTACGCTAGCAGTATCCCACACACTGTTCGAGGAGTCTAAGGTGCTGCGTTCAAATCGCAGTCTCCTCTGGAGGCGTGGGTTCAAATCCCACTCCTGACATTGTTCCTTTTTGCACTACAAAAGCATTCTCCTCCACACATCGCCTCAGACATCGCTTCAACCTCCGTCCACTCACCTGCCTTCCTCCGGCCCCAACCCCCATCGTTGCCGCGTGTTCACCATCCCCCCTGACCTCCCCCTCTCAAATACCGAACGGTGTGTCCTCAACATAGTCCAAACCTTTGTTCCCCTCCGTCTCCCCCTCAATGTGTTCCAAGTCCGCCATGATGGGGAGCTCTTCTTCCGTCGCCTCCTCATCCAAGCGTTTTTTTACATGGGAAGGAATCCTCACCCCCTAGTGATAAAAAAAGAACGAAATCTCCTACACACAGGTGAGGATCAAATTTGATAGATGCCACCTGCTAGAAACAGAGCCTCATATTTTTTGTTTTTGATGACTGGGAGAGCAGTGCCCATGATGGACTGGGCAAAGTCCACAACGTACTATAAGCTCATGACGGGACTTTTGAGTCAGTTTCAAAATCTTACAAAAAAAGGAATTTAATCTTAATAAATTCACCTAATGCAAATACACTTTGCACGTAGGAGTTACATTCTTACAGTAATTCTCAGCTATAAAAACATCTCTCTCAAGTTCGTACTGACATCACATGCACTATCATTGCTGTAAATAAGTTTGATTAACGTGCAGCTTGAATGTAAGAGGTTGACTAATAAACACAGAAATAACTCATCTTCTTCCACTTCAGTATTTGGATCCCACCCCCGCACTCCTGTTACAAAGCTCAGAACAAAACATTCAAGCCCTTCGCAACATCAAAGTCTGAGCTGTGTCTGGGCTGAGGTGATACAGATTCATCGTGTTTGGCTTCAGCTAGAACTGGCTTTGGTTCAAAACTAGGGAGGGAATTACTGGAGCGATCTGGTAGGTAATGAATTCAAGGATTAGCAAAACTGAACTCGAGATTAACACTTAGGTTTATCATTGTCATGTATCGAGGCACAATGAAAAGATTTATGTTGCCAGTTATCCAAACAGATCATATATACCATACATCAATACAATCAAGTCAAAAGCAAAAGACAGAGCAAAGGACAGTACCCTAGCTCATGGAAGGATCATTCAGAGGCCTGCTAACAGAGGGGAAGAAGCTGTTCCTATGTCTGGTGGTGTGTTCTTCAAGCTTCTGTGCCTTCTGCCGGATGGGAGCAGGGAGAAGAAGGAATGACCAGGGTGGGACAAGTCTTTGATTATGTTGGTTGCTTTCCTGAGGCAGCTAGGAGTGTGGATGGAGTCAAGTGTGGGAACTGTGATAGAATGGGCTACATCACCAACTCTCTGTAATTTCTTGCAATTTTGGGCAGAGCTGTTCCCAAACCAAGTTAGGGTGCAACCCTCAGAGCATGCTTTTTATGGTGCATCTATAGAAGTTTGTAAGAGTCTTTGGAGACATGCCAAATGTGCTCAGTCTCCTTCTTGGCTGTCGAATCAATTTGGTTGGTCGCGGTTAGATCATCGGTAATATTAACATCAGGGAACTTTAAGCTCTCAACTATTTCCACTTCAGCACCATGGGACATTTACTCCACCATGCTTCCTGAAGTTGATAACTAGCTCTTTTATCTTTCTCACGTTGAGGGAGAGGTTATTGTCCTGACGCCACAACACAAAGTTCTCTATCTCCTTCCTGTACTCCGTCTAGTCATTGTTCGTGATTCAGCTTGCCACAGTGGTGTCATCTGCAAACTTGTAGATGGAGTTAAAGCTGTATTTGACCATACAATTATGGTGTATAGTGCTTACAGTTGTGGTCTATACACCCTATATAGATCATAATTACAGAATGGTCCCGTTTTTCACATGCTGTGATTTTATTCCACAGTTTCAATAGACAATAGACAACAGACAATTTCCTGTCCTTTATCCATCTTCTTACTGCTGTAATATCACAGGGTTCTTTTACAGGGTGTTCAGCTTTGTTGAACTGGAGGTGGGGCAGATTATATAACTGTTTTTTTTTAATCTGTAGGGAACCACCGTAATACAAGGGATTTGCCCTGCATCATCTGCACATGCACCAAGAAACACAAGTTTAATATAAATAACATTTTGTGTTTATGTATTAGATTTTTTTTTAACGTAAATTCTGTAAGAGTAAGTTTCATTCCATCTCTCAAATTTTTGAGTGGTGATTTGTGAATTCTGTAAGGGTTAATTTCCCAAATGACAGTGAAGTAAGGGTCACCTATATCACACACAAATAAGTCAGTTAACTCAGTAACTAGAGTCCATTAACAAATGGGAGGTAATAGAAAATATATTGGCTTCCTAAGAAAAACAGAATTATTTCATGTTCATGTGAGAATTAGGCCATTCAACACTAGTCTATTTCCATTCAATCATGGCTGACCTATCTTTCCCTCTTAACCTCATTCTCCTGCCTTCTCCCCATAACCCCTGACATCAGGAAAACGCAGTGAGTGGAGGGTGTTTATAAATTCTGTGCGCATATTAATCTCGGTTACTTACAGCATGAGTTTGATCAGAATTAAAGGAAGTTTCTTTTAGGAAGGAGATGATGAGAAATTTCTTAAGTCAGAGGTGGTGAATCTGTGGAATTCTTTGCCATAGTAGGCTGTGGAAGCCAAGTCAGTGGATATTTTTAAGGCAGAGATAGATTAATACAGGTGTCAGAGGTTATGGGGAGAAGGCAGGAGAATGAGGTTAGGAGGGAGAGATAGATGGGCCATGATTGAATGGCGGAGTAGATTTGATGGGCAGAGTGGCTTAATTCTACTGATATCACCTTCCACTCAAACATAGATCCTGCATTAAAGTCACAAACCAGAGGCATGGAGATGAAGATCTGTCTTCAGAACTTTGCAACTACTCCCCATCCTCAAGGAATGTGTAGTTTAAGGAAACAGTGTACACCTCAGAGATTAGGCGATTTTATTATCAGGAGTAATTTCCCTGACACAATGAGAGCACAGATATTATTTTGGAGGACAATAAAATGGGACCTCCGGTTAGAATTGATGCAGGCGAAGTTCAAAACATTTGAAACCAGTAATCACCTGCTTAGGGTGGCACGGTGGTGTAGCGATAGGGCTACTGCCTTACAGCGCCAGAAACCCATGTTCAATCCTGACTATGGACACTTGTATGTACGGAATTAGTACGTTCGCCCCGTGACCTGCGTGGGTGTTCTCCGAGATCTTCGGTTTCCTCCCACACCCCAAAGATGAACAGGTTTGTAGGCTAATTAGCTTGGTATAAATGTAAATTGTCCTGAGTGTGTGTAGGATAGCGTTCGTGTACAGGGATCGTTGGTCGGCGCGGACCCGGTGGGCCGAAGAGCTTGTTTCCGTCCCGTATCTCTAAACTATACATCTGAAATACTGTGGATTACGTCATATGTGGCCCTTTGCAAATAAGATAACTATCATTGTTCCAAGGGGGGTCAGTATTCAAAAGCACTTGGAGAAATAATATTCACTTTATCTCTTTGCTGGTACCATGTACTATTTCAGAACTTGGATAGACACGGATTGTTTTCTCTGGAACATCAGATGTTGAGGAGAGACTTGAGAGAAGTATATAAAATGATGAAAGGCATAGACAGGGTAGAACAGTCAGAAGCTTTTTTTCAGGGTGGAAATGTACAACACTAGAGGCCATAGCTATGAGATGAGAAGGGGAACATTTAATGGAGATGTGTGGGGTGTTTTTTTACAGAGTGTAGTGGCAGCCTGGAACACATTGCCTGGGGTGGTGGTGGAGGCAGATACGATAGTGGCGTTTAAGAGGATTTTAGAATGGCACATGATCGTGCAGGGAATAGAGGGATATGGATTGTGTAGAGGCAGGTGAGATCAATTTAACTTGGCATTAATAGAGCCCATTCCTGTGCTGTATGGTTCTCTGTACTACGTTCCTTGCAAACTGAATTTTCTCAATCTTTAATGGTGACTGAAGGGAGTTGGCTAGATAAAAGTTCTAAGTATTTGTACAGCAGCCAGCTGTAAAACAAAACATCACTGTTGAAGCTCTGAGCAATTGACAATAGACAATAGGTGCAGGAGCAGGCCATTTGGCCCTTCGAGCCAGCACCGCCATTCAATGTGATCATGGCTGATCATCCCCAATCAGTACCCCATTCCTGCCTTCTCCCCATATCCCCTGACTCCGCTATTTCTAAGAGCCCTATCTAGCTCTCTTGAAAGAGAGTTATCAAATACCCCCCTCCTAATCTATATATGGAGACAAATTATTGATGAGTGAGTGGATTGATCTGCTATATTGTCTCACTGGATATGTGATGTGAATTCTCGTCTCATGATGCGTATTCTCACCTTAAACGCAAAATACAAGTGAAAAAATGGTTACTGCCTTATCTTCAGGGGTAATTTACAAAATCCTTTACAAAGTTCAAGTAGGTTAATGAATTAAAACATTTATTTGCTGGAGGAGAAGATGGATTGCAAGTGTATGAATAAAACACCACTTTGTCAGAAGTGGTATATACTCAGCTCACTGACTTATTAGCATCCTTGTGAAGTGGCATGTTTTTATTGCAACACCCTTAATAGTTCGTAAATTTAGCACAAAGTTTTCACAATATGTATTTTATATGCATCTACCAATTGAGCTCTGAGTTTGCAGATGCACCCAGCATAGCAGAATGAAAGCTTTAGCATACAAGGGCAATTAAAGATTTTCAAATCATCAGAAAATTCTCATATTCTTGAAGTTAGGGGTATTTTCTTGTTATTTACAAGCCCTCCTGCAGGCACTAGACACAGGATTAAATACTTTACTCCAGAGATACAGCAGGGAAACAGGCCCTTTGGCCTATTGAGTCCCCGCCGACCAGAGATCATCCGGTACACTAGCACTATCCTACACCCTTGGGATAATTACCAAAGCCAATGAACCTGCAAACCTGTACGTCAAAGTCAAAAATGTCTGTAAAATTTATTAGTCACATGCACCAACCAAGGTACAGTGAAATGAATTTGTCATGCAATGTTACAGTTGGAAAAATAACACACACAATACATGATCAAATCCAACACAAACATTCACCACAGCATTCTTCACTGTGGTGAAAGGCAACAAAATTCTGTCAGTCCTCCTCCTTTGTTCCTTTGTTCAACCTTGGTCGGGCCATAAACCCTCTGTAGTCACCACTACGGCCGGCCGGATGTACAGGCCCTCTCGTCGGGATGATTGAAACTCTGACGTCAGGACGGTCGAACACACTCCACGGCTTGGAATGCCTCTTTCCTACCGGAGACCGCGGCTTCTGGATGTTATAGGCCGCAGGCCAGAGGTTGGAGTTCTTCTCCGGTGATTCCCGGGAAGGGATCCCAGGCTCCGGAAGGTAAGTCCACACCACGCTCACGGGTAGAAGCTCCGCAGACCACAGCCCTATGATGCCAAAGTCACCAGGCCAGCAATCGGAGCACTCCACTCTGGTGACCCCCAGCAAGGGTTCGCCCCCGCTCCGCAATGGAAAAGTTCACACTACGCCCGCTGCTGAAGCTCTGGGCCGACTTCGGGAAAGGCCGCTCCAATTCAAGCTGTAAGGCCGCAAGAGGGGAGGCGGAGAAGCGATATGGAAAAAGACGCCTCTCCGTCGAGGAAATGATTAAAAAACAGTTCTGCCCTTCCCCCCCCCCCCCACCACCCCCACATAAGACATACCTAGAAGCACTAAAACAAACATTTTGACATACTAAAAAAAACAAAGAAAAGTTGAAATAACGAACACGCTGCTGGCAGGGCAGCCGACTCGCAGCGCCCTCAACCGACCGAGTCTTTGGAGGAGACGTCTTTGGAGTGTGCACCCGGAGATATCCCACATTGTCACAGGGAGAACGTACAAACTCCATGCATAAAAACATAGAAATATAGGTGCAGGAGTAGGCCATACGGCCCTTTGAGCCAGCACCGCCATTCAATATGATCATGGCTGATCATCCAAAATCAGTACCCGTTCCTGCTTTTTCCTCTGTTAGTCCAAAGAGCTAAATATAACTCTCTCTTGAAAACATCCAGGGGATTGTCCTCCACTGCCTTCTGTGGAAGAGAATTCCACAGATTCACAACTCTCCCGGGTGAAAAAGGTACAGAGAGCACCCGTAGTCAGAATCGAACCTGGATCTCTGGTGCTGTAAGGCAGCGACTCTACCACTGCACCACTGTGTCGCCCCACTAGTAGCCCAAATAGTCAAGTAATACTTTGTTTTTTTGGCCGCTGATTTTACATTTATATTCAGGCTTTGCATGTAGCAAGAATTTTAACACAGCAAATTACTAGTATTATTGATGCTCCACCGAAGAACAATAAAATGTTTCCCAGGGGTTGCTGTTTTCGCCTCGTTTCAAACGTACAACTGGCAGGTGCCTGGGAGCATTTTTTCCACCCATATTCCCAGTCAAATAGTTGCATGCAACCCACATTTATCTATTAAGCTCCCTGCTGGTATTATATAAGCTGGTCTTGTTGCGTGAGTGTCAAGCGTGGCATACCTTAATTACATACAAATGCTCAGCAAATGATTGTCTCATATGCAAATTTATTCCAGATGATGTAAATCCATTCCAAACTAATTGGCAGAAATGCAAGTGCCTTTATTGTGGTGTGCTCATCTGGAAATCCTGCAGCAAGAAGGGAAAAATACACAACATATATCCCATGAAACATTTTCTTTCAATAGTTATCCCTCTGGTTTCCATAGCAGCTCAATTTTGGAAACTGCAGCATATTATATTCATGGGTAACAAATGTTTTAAGTAGAATATCTTAATTTGATTGTCTAGTGCTGGAAATGCATTCATTTTGTTGGAAATGCAACAATCACGTTTCCGCTAACCTCTGAGGATTGGTGACTGCAACACAGCAAGAGCACTAGTTTGTGGTCGGCTTTGAACTACCACGTCCCGTTGTCGGCTTGCATAGACCTGTAGTGTTCAACCATCATCCCATTGCAATCTTCACCATTGAGCATGGCTTTGATCTGTAGTCAGGTCTCCACTTGTGACACCAATGCAATGCCCACTTCTGGTAACTGTTCAGCATGAAATATACAGAGCTGCATGTCTGGGGATCACCAATTTTTTGTAGAACTCCCTATCTCCAGAAGTTGCCATCACCAATAGGATACCTCGTGTGATAACTATCTTGAATGCTCAGGGGCGAAGGCGGCTGCAAGAAAGTGGTGAACGCTGCCCAGTCCATCACAGGTTCTGACCCCCCCCCCCCCCCCCCCCCCCACCTTTAAAGGGATTTACAGGAGTCACTGCCTCAAACAGGCCGCCAGCATCACCGGAGACCCACACCATCCTGGCCACACACTCATCTCCCCGCTACCTTCAGGTAGAAGGTACTGGAGCCTGAAGACTGCAACATACAGGTTCAGAAACAGCTTCTTCCCCGCAGCCATCAGGCTATTAAACTTAACTCACACAAAACTCTGAACATTAATAGCCCATTGTCTGTTTATTTGCACTTTATCTGTTTTATTTATCCATACATTTATATCCTCCCGCCTAGATTACTGCAACTCCCTTTACACTGGCATCAGCCAATCTTCCCTGTCCCACCTGCAACTGGTCCAAAACGCCGCAGCGAGACTCCTGACGGGCACTTGAAAAAGGGACCACATCACCCTGATCCTGGCCTCTCCCCACTGGCTCCCTGTGCGGTTCCGAATTAATTTCAAGACCCTCCTCTTTGTCTACAAAGCCCTCAATGAGCTTGCACCCACCTACATTAAAGTCTTCTCACCCACTACACCACCTCCAGGTCCCTCAGATCGGCCGACTTGGGGTTGCTGAATGTCCCGCAGTCTAGGCATAAGCTCAGGGGCGACCACGCCTTTGCGGTCGCAGTTCCTAGACTGTGGAACAGCATCCCTCTCCCCATTAGAACTGCCCCCTCCATCGACTCCTTTAAGTCTAGTCTAAAAACATATCTGTTCTCCCAAGCCTTGCCTGACGTCCTCTGAGTGAGGGCTATTTGTATATATGTCTGTAGCCTGCTTGTGTATACTACTCTTATAACAAATGTAAAGCACTTTGGTCAATGAGAGTTGTTTTTTAAATGTGCTATATAAATAAATGTGACTTGACTTGACTTATTTATTCATGTGTGTATATATTTATACAATGGTATATGGATACACTGATCTGTTCCGTATTCATGCCTTCTATAATTCTGTTGTGCTGAAGCAAAGCAAGAATGTCATTGTCCTATCTGGGACACACGACAATAAACTCTCTTGAATCTTGAATCTTGAACTATATATACCTGGGGGCATTGGTTTTGTCTTTTTGCACTGTTATTGTATGTTTGTTGTTTATGTGTATGTGTGATTATAGATCTATACACTGAACCGTTTTTCTTATTTATTATATTGTATGCAATGTATTATGTTTACATATTCTGTTGTGCTGCTGCAAGTAAGAATGTCATTGTTCTAATTGGGCCATAAAACAAATAAAACACTCTTGACTCCTGACTCTTGTAGGGAATGGATGCGAAAGTTGGATAACATAGAGCTAGTGTGAACAGGTTGTGTGATTGTCGGTGTGGACTCGGTGGGTCCGGGGAGCCTGTTTCCATGCTGTATCTTTCAATCAATCAATTAAGATTAATGGCTGCACCTATCCTCTGAAACATAACACACAGGCTCTGAATTTTCATGCAGTGGTTCCAATCTCCTTTAATAAATCGGGTAACCAACTGCCCAGAGTCATGGTGCAGAACTTGGGCCTGAGTGATAGGGAGATGTTGGGCAGGCTAGGACTTTACTCCTTGGAGCGCAGGAGGATGAGGAGTGATCTTATAAAAGTGTATAAGGATGAGGGGAATAGATGGGGTGGTGAATGCACAGAACCTTTTACCCAGAGTAGGGGAATTAAGAACCAGTTTATTGTCACATGTACCAAAGTACAGTGAAAATCTTTTTGTTATGCTAACCAGTCAGTGGAAAGACAATACATGATTACAATCAAGCCATTTACAGTAGATAGATAGATTGTAAATAGAATCAGTTTTAGTGCAAGATAAATCCAGTAAAGTCCGATCAAAGATGGTCTGAGGGTCATCAACGATGTAGATAGTAGTTCAGCACTGCTCTCTGGTTGGGGTAGGATGGTTCAGTTGCCTGACAGCAGCTTGAAGGTACAGTCCCTGAATCTGGAGGCATGTGTTTTCACACAACTATACCTTTTGCCCGATGGGAGAGGGGAGAAGAGAGAGTAGCCAGGGTGCGACTCATCCTTGATTATGTACCTGGCTTTGCCGAGGCAGCTTGAGGTATAAATGGAGTCAATGGAAAGGAGGTTGGTTTGTGTCCAACATTCGCTGCCGTTTTTTGCGATCTTGGATGGAGTGTAGATGGGTTTTTCAAGATCAACATGGATTCTGTGGGCTGAGAAATCTACAACTATATAATAACACAATGGGATTTCCTGTACCACAATAAATTCGCAATGCCTTTTCAAGTGCAATAAGGGATTTAAATTGTTCCTGTTTTTCAATACCCCATTGATGAACAAACATGGCATTGTTGCACCAAATGACCAGATAGTACAGCTTCACTTTGATTGTTGTTGAAGTAGTTGTCAAGTTTTGCTGCATTTCAAAAACATGTAAATATTTGCATGTGGAGGCAGGACTGGTTGCTGGGGTTACATCAATTTTTGCAGCTGGCCAACCACAAAGCTCATGTAAAGCAAAGCAAATGGCAGCAAGTGTGTTTCAGGCTGTAAGAGAAAGTGAAGAGGTTTAATTCCCTCTCCTGCAGATATGTAAAATAAATCAGACAAGCAATATTATGCATCAGTAACATATCCAGCATTGAGAGCACATCTCCGATGCCAGCATTCCTTTTTCACAAGTTCACTGTCAGTTCACATGCCTAAGATTCATAAATCTTAAAGGAGCAGAGTTAGGCCATTTAGCCCATCTAGTCTATTCTGCCATTCAATCATGGCTGATCTGCCTTTCCCGCTCAACCCCATTCTCTTGCCTTCTCCCCTTAAGTCCTGATACATGTACTAATCAAGAATTTATCTATCTCTGCCTTAAAAGTGTCCATTGACTAAGCTTCCACTGCCTTCTTTGCCAATGAATTCCACAGATTCACTATCATTTGACTAAAGAAATTCTTCCTCATCTCCTTTCTTAACGTTTGCCCTTTTATTCTGAGGCTGTGGCCTCTGGTCCTACCAGTTCCCACTAATGTGTGTTCCCACTAGTGGAAACATCCTCTTCACATCCACTCTATCCAGGCCTTTCACTATCCGGTAAAGTGAAATTGGTGTTGGTTTATTATTGTCAATTGTTACCGAGATACTGTGAAAAGTTTTGGTTTGCGTGCTATTCAGTCATCCAAACCGTACTATACATGAGTACAATCAAGCCGTGCACAAGGACAACTGTATGGCAAAGAGAAAAATAACAGAGTGAAGAATATAGTGTCACAACATTGTAGCATTGTTTCAGAGAAGACGTTCCCATGTTCACATTAAGAAAGATTGGAAGATCAGGAATACATCCTGCAGTAACTTATCGGAGGGCCGTTCAGAGCTTTAATAAGTTTTAGTTTAGTTTGGAGATACAGCGCGGAAATCGGCTCTTCGACCCCACCGGGTTCGCGACGACCAGCGATCCCCGCACATTAACACTATCCTACACCCACTAAGGACAATTTTTACATTTACCAAGCCAATTAACCTACAAACCTGTACGTCTTTGGAGTGTGGGAGGAAACCGAACATCTCGGAGAAAACCCACACAGATCAGGGGGTGAACGTACAAAATCCGTACAGACAGCGCCCGTAGTCAGGATCGAATGCGGGTCTCCGGCGCTGCATTCACTGTAAGGCAACAACTCTGACCACCGTGACCGCCCGAAGGTCAGAGCAGGAAAGAAGCTGTTCCCGAATCTGATGATATGTGCTTTCAAGCTTATGTATCTTCTGCTGGATGGGGGAAGGGAGGAGAGGGAATGACCGGGATGAGGAAAGGTCCTTGATTATGTTAGCTGCTCTCCGCAAGCAGCATGCAGTTTCGATAGAGACGATGATGAGGAGGCTGAACTATGTGATGGACTGGGCTACATCCACAACTCTGAAATGTCTTGGGCAGAGTTGTTCCTGAACGAAGCCAAGCTCTCCATGATGTATCGCTAGAAGTTGGTAAAAATTGTTGGAGAGGTGTTAGTGTGTTTTATTTCGTTATAACTTCAATCTGGTTGGTCCATGACAAATTGTTAGTGTTATTTATGCCAAGAAACATGAAGCTCTCAACCATCATCACTTCAGCACCATTGCTGCTGATTGGGGCATGTATACCACCTCACTTTGTGAAATAGAGAAAGAAAAAGTTTCAGAAATAATCCTAATTAAATTTAATTACATGAAAAATATTAAACTCTGTCTCTTTCTCCAAAGAAGCCGTCTAATCAGCTGAGTATTTTCATCGCTTTCTGTCTTTATTTCAGATTTCCACCACCAACAATAATTTCCTTGCTCTCTCAGTGTTTCAGATTTGACATCAGTTCACCACTATAATTTATGACTGTAACACAACACACTTCAATTTTTCGGTAGGTAATACTTTAAGATGGAATAATGATCCGCGCGTTATTTCGATTGATAGGCTTTGTGGATTGGACACAATTGATTCCTTCATGCTCAATGAACAGTGGGGCACACCACCATTTCAAATTTTGCCACGTAAGTTGACGTCTCTTGCACATATGGCATCTCATATTGTGCGATGCAAGAGATAAAGGAGATAAACAAAACCATAGAGCTTGCGGATATTAAAATAGTGGAAGGAGCGGCATGGTGGCGCTGCAGTAGAGTTGCCGTCTTACAGCGCTAACCGCGCCAGAGACCCGGATTCGATCCTGGCTAAGGGTGCTGTATTTACGGATTTTTTACGCTCTCCCTGTGACCACGTGGGTTTTCTCCGAGATCTCCGGTTTCCTCCCACACTCCAAAGACGTACAGGTTAGTGGACTAATTGGCTTGGTGTAAGTGCAAATTGTCCCTAGTGTGTGTAGGATAGTGTTAATGTGCGGGGATCGCTGGTCGGTGCAGACTCGGTGGGCCGAAGGGCCTGTTTCCATGCCTTATCTTTAAACTCTAAACTCCAAAGTCAAAACTCACTCCCATTACATTGTGATGTGGCTAGAAATTTGTGGACAGTTAACCATGTTATTGTAGTCATTGTTATGAATGACTCCCTGCCTCTCCACAGGTTGCAACATAGAATATAGAACATAGACGAGAGTTCTGTCCACTGCAAAATCTCTTCAAGGCAGGCCTACTTTGAAGAAGTTCTCCTCCTCTGTCCAACGAGAGTTCTGCAACACCCTCTCTAGCTGCTCCCCCCTATGTGGTTTTCCCTGCTCTCTAGCTCCACACGCTTTTTACACATCTTTCATTCATTTGTTCTATGTACCATCTATATCTCTGCTTTCCCTTTCACCTGACTCTCAGTCTGAAGAAGGGTCTCGACCCGAAACGTCACCTATTTCTTTTCTCCAGAGATGCTGCCTGACCCGCTGAGTTACTCCAGCTTTTTGTGTCTATCCGTAGTAAAGTACAGCTCAGGAATAATGCCCTTCATTGCCAGTGTTGATTATGATGCCAAGCTAAACTAATCTCATCTGCCTGCCCATGATACATATCCCTCCATTCCTTGCATATCCATCTGCCTGTCAAAAAGCCTCAAAAATGCCACTATCGTATCTGCCTCCAACACCATTGTTGGCAGCTCGTTCCAGGAACCCACCACCTTCTGTGTCAAAAGAAAATTGCCTACACAACTCTTTTAAACTTTGCCCCACACACCTTAGAACTACGCCCTCTCGTCTTTGACATTTCCACCCTGGGAAAAGGGTACTGTCTATCCTATCAATGCATCTCGAGTTGTGTTATTTTGCATCTTTTTTCAATATAACCCACAGAGTCATTATATTAATGAGAACTTGGCATGATTGTGAAATAATTCTTGCAGTAAAAATCTTTGAAAATCCTAGGATTTGTTGAGCGAAGTATGACTAAAAGTTTGAAGAAACCCAGTCAAGTCAGGCCGTCACAATCCCCCAAACCATAAAAACATACTCTATGTGCGCATGTTACCATTTTTTAGTTTAGTTTAGTGCCTGGGACACTTTAGAAACCATCAAATTACCGTCACAGATAGACAAGTATGGGTGTGGATGGTAGATTTCCTGCCTTAAGTTTGGAAGTGAACATCAATAGCTGGTGACGTCAACCTCAAATATACATGTAGCAAGCATATAGAAAACTGCATATAAACCACGCATTTGAAATAGTCAGAAATAGTGATGCAAAGGGCGGTACAGTAATGTCCCCATTTTTTCAATCAATATGGATTCCTTAAATCTGAGCCAATTAGTTATTGGTCTTCTTGCTCGAGGAAATTGATTATTCTAATGACCAATATTTAGGGGCAGCACATTGGCACAACTGGTAGAGCTGCTGCCTCTCAGCATCCGAGGTTGGATCGTGGCCTCAGGTGCTGTCTGTGTGGAGTTTGCACGTTTTCCCGGTGACCACATGGGTTTCCTCCGGGTGCTCCGGTTTCCTGTCACGTCCCAAAGACGTGCGGGTTTGTAGGTTAACTGGCCCCTTAAATTGCCCCTAATGTGCAGGGAGTGGGTGCAAAAAGTGGGATAACGTAGAACTAGAGTAAATGGTTGATCGATGGGTCGGCGTGGCCTCGCTGGGCCGAAGGGCCTGTTTCAAAGCCGTATCTTTCAATCGAAAAAAAACCAGGGTGTGCCTTTCCCAAGACAATGAGAATGCTGATTTAATGTGGAAGGCTGGTAATATTTTTTGCATATAATTGAAACTATAGGATTAGAGATGGAACAATGTATTCGGAGAAATGGTATGCTGGGTTGACAGTTGGTGCCAACCTTCAGAATTAACACATTCATCTTGGCATTTATTTTGAGAGCAAACTCCTCCATATGGCGCATTGTAATTATTCGGTGTCATCTTTAATGAGAGGAGAAGAACATGGCTTATAATTTGCATGTTGCACAAATGAATCCTAAGCCTATAATAGGGCAGCTCTATAAAAGTATCAAGACCTAATCGAGTTGTAGCTTAAAAACAGGAAACATATTGTTTTTCCGAATAGCCCATAACTTAGCAAGGATTAAATGGGCTTTGTGCAATATAAATTGTTGGAGGATCATTGAGGGGTCATGGAAAACCTCCTGTTTCCTTACACTCCCTACTTGGACCCAGTGATGGCCTTCAATATTTTAAATGACCGAACGATAGCATCTTGTTCTGCCAAGAAAGAACCAAAAACCGTTCAATCACATTTAATTAAAAACAACTCGAACCTCCCCTATAACATTGAGCAGTGCTTTGTTTCAGGCTAAAGATTTCAGATTCCATTTACTTACTTACTTTCAATCTTTTGATGGATGAGATATGCAAACGAGAAATATTTTAGAAAGGAACTTCATGTGGCCGCAAAGGAACATTATTTCTCCTTGAATTAAAACACTATTTCTTTATCCAAACAAATAGGGATATTTCGATTTGTTGAGAAAATATGATAACTCTGCACACATATTCAACATAAATCATAAATTATGTTGACATAATTCAAGATAATTCAACATTAAATAGGCATTTCTGCGTGTTAGGCAGTTTTTTAAGAAGTAGATATGTTTTACTTAGATAACTGCACACAGCCTCATAAAGACAGAATACAGACTCGTGCTGCATCCCCTTTTCACTTTCTAAGAAGGATTTGAATCATTTCACTTCCTTTAGACTTTAGAAATACAGCCTGGAAACAGGCCCTTCGGCCCACCGAGTCCGTGCCGACCAGTGATCACCCCCATACTATCCCGGACACTTGGGACAATTTTATAATGTTTACCGAAGCCAATTAAACCAGACACCTGTATGTCTTTGGAGTGTGGGAAGAAATTGGAGCACCCAGAGAAAAGGCATGGGGTCATGGGGTGAATGTGCAAATTCCGCACCCATGTGTAGGATCCTACCAGGGTCTCTGGCGTTGTAAGATTGCAACTCTACCGCTGTGCCACCATGCCGCCCATAGATATTTAGTTAGTTTGATGCACTTCACAACCAAGGAAGCACTTTTTTAAAGTACATCCTCTGTTGTGATACCTCATGCATTTCAACACAGAAAGATCCCATTAATTGTTTTTAGCCAATTTTGGTTGAATTTTAATCAGGGAACTTAGATAATTCCTCATTCTTTTAGAGAAATGGTGGGAAGGGGGACAGAGATTAGGGGTTAGAGAGTCTCAGGCTAGCAATAACAAAGTTAGTTTTAAAATGGGATGGCACGGTGGCGCACTTCGTACAGCTGCTGCCTCACAGTGCCAGAGACCCGGGTTCGATCATGTCCCTGGGTGCTGTCTGTGTGCAGTCTGCAGGCTCTGCCTGTGACCGCATGGGTTTCGTCCGTAGCTCCGGTTTCCTCCCACATCCCAAAGACGTGTGGATTTGTAGGTTCATTGGCCACTAGATTGCTGCTGGTCTGCATCTGAAGGAGTGGTTGAGAAAGTGAGATAACACAGAACTAGCGCAAACAGGTGATCGATGGTCGGCGTGGACTCGGTGGGCCAAAGGACCCGTTTCCATGCTGTATCTTTCAGTCAGTCAAAAACAGCACCTCTACTTTCAGACGAGCAACAGAGAACCACATCCGACGAGTGACAACTTTGGAATTTGACATACCTTCAATTTTTATTCTCAGGATCTATTGTTGGGACTTGAACATACAATCTTCCAACTCGTATGTAACTCATAATGCTTCAGCCAAGTTGTTATTCACACCAGCTAATATCATTATTGACCTTGACATTATTGAATGTTCTATCCTGAAACTCTTTCCAACTTTATTGGATGTGGACTAACTTTTTGTGCAGTTATGACATGATCCATTTTTCTCACCATACTCTTTCCTTTCCCTGCTAACCACCTTTTAAAATTAAGATTGGGCAACATTAATTCATGCTTGGGATCGTTACGAATGCCAGAATGATTAAAATTCAACAACAGAAATTGGTGTTGCCTCACAGCACCAGAGGTCCAGGTTCAGTCCTGACCTCGGGTGCTGTCTGTGTGGAGTATGCACGTTTTCTCTTTGACTGCATGAATTTCCTTCGGGTGCTCCAGTTTCCAGCAAAATCCCAAAACGCCTCATATTTCGCTTGGACAGCTTACAACCGGGCATGGGCAGCATTGTGGCGCAGCTGTAGAGTTTCTGCCTTACAACACTTGCAGTGCCAGAGACCCGGGTTCGATCCCGACTACGGGTGCTGTCTGTAGGGAGTTCTCCCCGTGACCTGCGTGGGTTTTCTCAGACATCTTCAGTTTCCTCCCACACTCCAAAGACGTGCAGGTTTGTAGACTTGGTGTATGTGTAAATTGTCCCTATTGTATGTAGGATAGTGTGGGGATCGCTGGTCAGCACGGACTAGGTGGGCCGAAGCGCCTGTTTCCACACTGTGGTATGAATATTGAAGACGGCACATAAAGCTGGAGAAACTCAACAGGTCGCACAGCATCTCTAAAGAAAAAAAGTGGGTGACCCTTCAGGTCGAGATCTGACCTGAAGAAGGGACTCGACCCGAAACGTCACCAATTCCTTTTCTTCAGAGATGCTGCCTGACTCGCTGAGTTATTCCAACTTTTTGTGTATTCGGTTTAAACCAACATCTGCAGTTCCTCTCTACACGGTAAGAATATTGATTAATCTAACTTCAAGTAATTCTTGCAAACCCTCTCTCTGTCCCTCCCCTTCCCGAGTCGTCGTATTAGTTTCACTGTCGTCCTCTGAGTTTCACTGTTTGTATTACTCGTTATCACCTACCCCACAGCAAACAATGGACCATTGTGGGCTCCATCTTTCCTTTGTTGCTGGCGTAGCAGTAGGGTTGCTGCCTTACAGTTCCAGAGAACCAGGTTTTATCATGACTCCAGGTGCCTCTCTGTGCAGAGATTGTACATTCTCCCCGTGACCTGCATGGGTTTTCTCAGGGTGGTCTGGTTTACTCCCACACTTGAAAGACGAAAGACTAATTGGCTTGGTATAAATGCAAATTATCCCTAGTGTTTGTAGGATAATGTTAGATGCGGGTATCGCTGATCAGCGTGGACCTAGTGGGCCAAAGGGCCTGTTTCCGCACTATGTCACTAAACTAAACTACATATTCCCATGGGACAACTCACTTCTGCAGACACCTTCGGCCATGTGAGTATTTGGATTGTGGTCACATTCCTGACTTGCGAACTGTTCGGGTTACAGACAGTTCTCAGGAATGGAACCCTTTCACAACCTGGGGAGGACTGTATAGATTGTATAGAACTGTAAAGATATTTATTTCATGCAGCATTCTACATAAAATAACTGTGATATGGTGATATCTGCACAGAAGAATCCATGTGCATTGTTTCATAGGAAAAGTACTTACACCAAAACACCTGATGTCTTGGTACACACCCTGGTGGCATGTTTACTAACTGCATTCTATACAGTATATATATATATTTCTAGTCCACTGAGTCTACACCAACCATCGATCACCCGTTCATAGACACAAAATGCTGGAGTAACTCTGCGGGACGGACAGCATCTCTGTAGAGAAGGAATGGGTGACGTTTCGGGTCAAGACCCTGTCCCACTGAGTTACCCCATACACATATCTTTGGTGCAAACAAGCATCTGCAGTTCCGTCGTACGTCTCGTGTTACCTTTCGATGAAGGAATACATTGATGATGTAACTCACGATCACTTTGAGTGCCCAGCACAGTCTTTAGTTTGTTGAGGTGTAAAATATTTTAAAATCAAGCCATCTGACCCGGCACAAAAGTCACAAAAACTCACGATTAACTGGCAGCAGTGATTCCTTTCCTTCGATATGCTTCTCGTCAATAAAAAGGAGGGCAATGTCAACTGAGCATTTTTTCCTGAATGGTTGACATTTCCAGTTGATTCATTCTGCTTAGCAATTCAATTTGGCATTTCAAAGCTAATTAAAGGACATGCGTTACTTCTTTATGAATGGAAGATTTTTCTTACTGCAATAATAGTTCGTTGTTATGGTAACTATCAGAATTATGGTATCACTACATCACGGAGGTCGATTCGGCCCATTGAGTTGACTTAGCCCCCTTATACATCAACGGCGAGTGTGTGGAGAGGGTCCACACCTTTGGGTTTCTCGGCGTCCTCATCTCCGCTGACATCTCCTGGACAGACAACATCACAGCGGTCATCAAGAAGGCTCAGCAGCGGCTGCACTTCCTGAGGGTCCTCAGGAAGCACAACCTAGACTCCAACCTGCTGTTGACCTTCTACCGCTCGTCCATTGAGAGCCTGTTGACATACTGCATTACAGTATGGTACGGCAGCTGCACCATGGCAGACAGGGAGAGGCTTCAGAGGGTCGTCAGGGCAGCACAGAAGATCATCGGCTGCCCTCTCCCCTCTCTGATGGACATTTACACCTCCCGCTGCCTCAGCAGGGCGAAGAACATTATCAAGGACAGCTCCCATCCTGCATTTGGCCTGTTCAACCTGCTACCCTCAGGGAGGCGCTATAGGTGCATCAGCACAAGGACAAATAGACTCAAGAACAGTTTCTTTCCAAAATCCATCATCTCCCTGAACTCACACATGCATTGACTTCACAGCCTAACCCCCGGACTTTCATATATCCACCTACTGTAATTTGTACTGTAACTGTAACCCATACTGGATATAGGAATCCTATTATCCATTCTATTTATCCATTGTCTTTTTATAGATATGTATATAGCGCTGCAGAAACTGTGCACCTTATTCCCCCCCCCCCTTTTTGTCTTGTTTTTGCACTGAGTAGGAGCAGTTTTTAATCTCACTGTACATGTGTATAGTGACAATAAAAGGCATTCTGATTCTATCCACGAGAAGTGTAACACCAACAATCCCATCCACATCTTTCCTTTTATTCCTGCAAATTATTTTCTTTTTCCAGTTCCCTTTCTCATACTGACCTTTCTGCCCTGGGCCTCCTCCATTGGCAAGGTGGGGCTACAAGGAACAGCACCTCATATTCCGCTTGGGTAGCTTACAACCCAACGGTGTGAACATTGAATTCTCCAACTTTCAGTAGCCTCTACAAAACAGCTGTCCTTCCCCATCAACCTCCCCTCCCCCCCACACTTTCTTCCCACCCCCCTCCCCTCCTGCTGAGCTCTGGCTGACCTTGCAGCTATCTCTCCCCTCCCCACACCCTCCACCTGCATTCTTAAACAATTCGCAACTCATCAATCCTCCAGCTGCACAATTGAAAACTCTCTAATCCTTTTGTCTCAAACCTTGTGTGTGTGTGTTCATCTCTGGCCTTTGTCTAACCAACTGCTTATCAACAAAGAACCCTTGCCTGTGTTTACCTGTGACCTGCCATGCTTTGTCCTGCCCATCCACTCTCCTAGCCTCTTTCTTTCCTCCGGCCCCTGCAAACAATCTGAAGGAAGATCCTGACCTAAAATATCACAATAAACAATGGGTGCAGGAGTAGGCCAATTAGCCCTTCGAGCCAGCACTGTGATCATGGCTGATCATCCACAATCAGGACCCCGTTCCTGCCTTCTCCCCATACTCCTTGATTCCACTATCTTTAAGAGCTCTATCTAAATCTCTCATGAAACCATCCAGAGGATTGGCCTCCACTGCCTTCCGAGGCAGAGAATTCCACAGATTCACAACTCTCTGTGTGAAGTTTTACCTCATCTCCGTTCTCAATGGCTAACACCTTATTCTTACACTGTGGCCCCTGGTTATGGACTTCCCCAACATCGGGAACCTGTTTCCTGCCTCTAGTGTGTCCAAACCCTTAATAATCTTATCTGTTTCAATATGATTTCCTCTCATCCTTCTAAATTCCAGAGTATACAAGCTCAGCCGCTCCATTCTATAAACAAATGACAGTCCCGCCATCCCGGAAATTAACCTTGTGAACCTACGCTGCACTCCCTCAATAGCAAGAATGTCCTTCCTCAAATTTGGAGACCAAAACTGCACACAATACTCTAGGTGTGGTCTACCAGCCCTGGAAAACCTATCCATGTTTTCCGGGGATGCTGCCTGACCCGCTGAGTGACTCCAGCACTTTGTGTCTTTCCATGGTAAATCAGCATCTGCAGTTCCTTGTTTCAATAGTACTTTGGTGTTGAATCTGCAGCATTTTTTATTTTCTGCAATATAATCATCAATGATAATGTATGTGGCTGTGAGAAGACCTAACTTTTAATTCTCTTTCTCCTGAAAATGACGATTTGTACTGGATTGTAATTTCATACATACTAGCATCTCCAATGTGAGTGGGAAATGAAGATCACAGAAATGAAATAATACTTCCTGGAGGGAGAGATGGATCAGCCATGATTGAATGGCGTAGACTTGATAGGCCAAATGGCCTAATTCTGCTCCAATCCCGTATGACCATATTTAATAGCATTCAAATCTAACTGAGGTAAAAGACCAGCCATGATCTAAGTGAATGGTAGAGCAGGTAATAGGCGGCTTCTCTTGCTTCTTATATTCTTGCTAGACTAGAGGACATGACTTTAGAATTAAGGGACAGAAGTTTAGGGGTAACATGAGGGGGAACTTCTTTACTCAGAGAGTGGTAGCGGTGTGGAACGAGCTTCCAGTGGAAGTGGTGGCGGCAAGCATCCTCTGAGGTGGTGGAGGTGTGATTTCTTGGCCATTGTGTTTGGATCAGGACAAATTGTCGGTGATATTTACACCAAGGAACTTGAAGTTCTCACCCATCTCATTATACTTTAGAGTCTCGAGGCCCACCTAGTCAGCACTGACCAGCGATCACCTCATACATTAGCACTGTCCTACACACTAGGGACAATTCTTTACTGAAGCCAATTAACCTGCAAACCTGCAAAGTGTGGAGGGAAACCTGAGCACCCGGAGAAAACCCACACGGTCGCAGGGAGAACGATCAAGCTCCGTACAGTCAGGATTGAACCTGGGTCTTTGGCGCTGTAAGACAGCAACTCTACCGCTGTGTCACTGTGCTGCCCAAGCTACTAAGCTCTCGATCTCCTTGAAAATTCAACCAATTATTAATTCAATCAATCTCTTGGCAGAACAACCCTTATTCTGCATTCTAGCCACCAGTCACTTCCTCAGATGACCCAAGGAACTGCAGATGCTGGAATCCTGAGTAACTGGAGTAACACAGCAGGTCAGGCAGCATCTGTAGAGGGAATGGGTAGGGGATGTTTTGGGTTACGGCCCTTCTTCACACTGGAGGGTCACTTCCTCAGGTTTGCTGGAATTAGAGTAGTTTAGTTTATTGTCATGTGTACCGTGGAGGTACCATGAAAAGCTTTTGTTGTTTGCGAACCAGTCAGCAGAAAGACAAACATGATTAAAATCGAGCCATCCACAATATACAGATACATGATAAAGGGAACAATGTTTAGTGCAAGATATTAATTTCTCTAACTTCAAGTAACTCTTGCATCCATTCACTCTCCGTTCCTCCCTCACCCCAGTCATCGTACTAGTTTTACTGTTGTCCTGTTGAGTTCCTCTGTTTATTCATTGCTACCTATCCCACACCCAACAGAGCCAATTATGTGCCCCACATTTCCTTGATTACCAATACTTTTTGCGGATATCTACCCTTCATTTCACCTAAGTGCGGTCTACATCTATACCTTAGTTATGCAAGCCAAGAATTTCACTGTGCCTTGTCACCAGTGACAATAAAGTATTCCATTCCATTCCATTCCATCTCTCGTTTCCCTTTCCTCTGACTCTCAATCTGAAGACGCATCTCCAGAGATGCTGCCTGACCAGCTCCAGCTTTTTGTGTCTGTCAATGGAAGGGAGGTTGGTTTGTGTGATGGTCTGGGCTGCGTCCACAATTCTCTGCAATTTGTTTCGGTCTTGGATTGAGCTGTTCCCAAACCATGCTGTGATGTATCCTGATAAAATCCTTTCTACGCTGCTAAGGAAGATGAGAGCCCACGGTATCAAAGGGCAGATACACGCATGGATAGCAGGTTGGCTGGTTGGCAGAATACAAAGAGTGGCAATAAAGGGGGCTTTCTCTGGTTGGCTGCCAGTCACTAGTGGGGTCCCGTGTGTCAGTGCTGGGGCTGCTACAATTCACGTTGCATATTAATGATTTGGACGAGGGGATTGAAGGCTTTGTGGCCAGGTTTGCGGATGATATGAAAATAGGTGGAAGGGCAGAAAGTAGAGAAAGCAGGGTATCTGCAGAAGGACTTGTGCAGGTTGGGAGAGTGGGCTGTGAAGTGAAGCAAAGATATTAATGTTTATTAACATTTATTATTAATGTTTAATATTTGATGTCATTCCTAACTGTCACTGTATGTCATGTTGTTACTTGCGGGCGGAGCACCAAGGCAAATTCCTTGTATGTGAATACTTGGCCAATAAACTTTTTTAATTCATTCATTCAGAAGTGGCAGATGGAATATAGCGTAGCAAAGTGTGGAGTCATGCTTTATAGTAGTAGGAATAAAGGCAAGACTATTTTCTAAAAGGGGAGAGAATCCAGAAATCAGAGGTGCAAAGGGACTTTGGAGTGCTGGTGCAGGATTCCCAAAAAGTTAATCAGCAAGGTGAATCAGTAGTAAAGAAATTCAATGCTAGCATTTCTTTGAAGAGGGTTTGTATACAAAACAGGGATGAAATCCTGAGACTCTAGAAGGCGCTGGTAAGGCCGCATTTGGAATATTGTGAGCAATGTTGGGAACCATATTTGAGGAAAGTTGTGCTGGCTCTGGAGAGAGTCCAGAAGAAGTTTTCAAGAATGATCCCAGGAATGAGTAGATTAACCTATGATGAGCGTTTGTCAGCACTGGGCTTGTACTCGCTGGAGTTTAAAATAATGAGGGGGGAACTCATTGAAACATACAGAATATGAAAGGCTTGGATAGAGTGGATGAGGAGAGGATGTTTCCACTAGTGGGAGAGTCCAGGACTAAATGTCATAGCCTCAGAATTAAAGGACGTTCTTTTAGGAAGGAAATGAGGAGACATTTTTTTAGTCAGAGGGTGGTGAATCGGTGTAATTCTTTGCCACAGAAGGCTGTGTATGGCAAGTCAGTGGATACTTTTAAGCCAGAGATAGATATAGATTTGATTAGTATAGGTGTCAGTGGTTATGGGGAGAAGGCAGGAGAATGGGGTTTGGGGGGAGAGATAGATCAGCCATGATTGAATGGCTTAGTAGACATGATGGGCCGAATGGCCTAATTCTACTCCTATCACTATGACCTTATCTGTGGAAGTTGGTGAGAGTTGTTGGGGACATGCCAAACTCCCTAGCCTCGTATGTATTCAGTATCAATCCTGTTCTACCACTGTTGCTTCAATATAATTGTCTTCATAACTCTGAATTAATTGTTCTACATCCTAGATCATCATCTCCCTGCAATCATCCAAATTCATTGAACTAAACAATTCTACACTCTATTGTTATTTGACTCGATACCATGAACTCAATGACTCCAATCTCTTACACCTCAAATCAATATGCTGGGTTGTAAGGGCGTGTCAGGACATCAGGACTGTCTTATGAACAAAGACTGCATAGACTCGGTTTATACTCTCTAGAATTTAGGAGATTGAGAGGGGATCTTATAGAAACTTACAAAATTCTTAAGGGGTTGGACAGGCTAGATGCAGGAAGATTGTTCCCGATGTTGGGGAGGTCCAGGACAAGGGGTCATAGCTTAAGGATAAGGGGGAAATCCTTTAGGACCGAGATGAGAAGGACTTTTTTCACACAGAGAGTGGTGGGTCTCTGGAACTCTCTGCCACAGAGGGTAGTTGAGGCCAGTTCATTGGCCATATTTAAGAGGGAGTTAGATGTGGCCCTTGTGGCTAAGGGGATCAGAGGGTATGGAGAGAAGGCAGGTACGGGATACTGAGGGATGATCAGCCATGATCATATTGAATGGTGGTGCAGGCTCGAAGGGCCGAATGGCCTACTCCTGCACCTAATTTCTATGTTTCTATGTTTCTATGCGTCTATCTTCCTCTGAATTGCCTATCTTTGACAGTTGCAATGTTCTGAAGAGACTGACTGGGACTGTCAATGTTTTCAAACATCTTTTGACTGTCAAAGCCCTTCATAGAGTCACTTTCAGTGACAGCTTGGATAGCTGGAGAGCTTGAGACATCCCTTCCTATAAAGACCACGCTAGAAGAAGCAGCCTGGGTCAGAAGCAGAGGAGTTGACAAATCTTTATCACCAACTCTGCTGACCAGTTGTAATCTCCATTCCTCTCATGGACATTGGTTTGAAATCAAACATTAGAATGCAAGAGTTTAAAGTAGTAATCATAGTCAGCTATTTGGCCCTTGCAGCTTGTTTTTTTAATTTTAGCCTAGATATGTAGCGTGGTCCCACCGGACTCAGGCTTACTATTGGTCACCCGTACACTAGTTCTATGTCCTACACACTAGGGGTAATTACAGAAGCCAGTATACCTACAAACCTGCATGTGGGATGAAAACGAGCTCCCAGAGAAAACCCACTTGGTCACAGGGAGAACGTACAAACTCCACACAGACAGTACTCGTAGTCAGGATCGAACCCTGGTATCTGGCGCTGTGAGACCGCTAGCTGTGCCGCCCTTACATGTTCCTTACATCCTCAAAGAAATCCATCAAATTTGTCAAACATGATTTCCACAAATTATGGAACAGCGCCAGAGTGCCCGTGATTATAAAACTGTCAACCTTGGTCCCAGGGAAGTTTAAGATTAGAGGCATTTCAGTGTTCACACCTAAATATGTATGCGGCACTGGACGCTTTTCTTCTCATTTACACAAGTGCCAATTCGTGCAAAATAGGGTGGATGGTTTTTTTTCAAAATAGACTTTATTCGGGTAATAAATATATACAATACATCAACCCGCGAAAAATCCATCCGACATTTTCGGAGGCTATACAAATTGTTCCATACAGTCTATATACATTTCTCAGATTTCGCGAATCGATACCCCACCTGTGCCACTCATGTGGCCCCCCGACATGAGATACCTTCCCTTATTTTGAGGGGCATCTCCACCATACCGTGCCCCCCATGTCCAGCAACGGAAGGACCTTAGACTGTGGCCCTCCCCCAACGAGCCTTGGCGTTGGCTGCACCAAGCTTCAGTGCGTCCCTCAGCACGTACTCCTGCAGTCTGCAGCGGGCCAGTCGGCAACATTCCCCGACGGACATCTCACTCTGCTGGGTGGTGAACAACGCTCGGGCAGACGAAAGGGCGTCTTTCACCGAGTTGATGACCCTCCAGCAGCACTCGATGTCAGTCTCTGAATGTGTCCCTGGGAACAGTCCGTAAATCACAGAGTCCTCTGTGACGGAGCTGTTTGGAATAAAGCGTACCAGGGACCCTTGCATTTTTCTCCAGACTCTTTGAGCAAATCCACACTCTGCAAAGAGGTGGGCAACCGTCTCCTCTCCATAGCAGCCTCCCGAGGGCAGCGTGCGCTGGTAGTGAGGTTCCGACGGTGCAGGAAGGATCTGACTGGGAGGGCTCCCCTCACCGCCAGCCAAGCCAGGTGTTGGTGCTTGTTGGTGAGTTCTGGCGATGAGGCATTTTGCCAGACAAGCTGGGCAGTCTGCTCAGGGAACCACGCCACCGGGTCCATCGAGTCCTTTCCCTGCAGTGCCTGCAGGACATTCTGTGCTGACCACTGCCCAATGGACATGTGGTCAAAGGTGTTGGTCCGGAAGAACCTTTCCACAGACAACAGATGGGGCGGCAGTGTCCAGCTGTTGGCACCTTGCGTGGCATCTGCGCCAGGCCCATCCTTCGCAACACCGGGGGCAGGTAGAACCTCAGCAGGTAGTGACACTTGGTGCCCACGTCCCTTGGCTCTACACTCCTTTTTTTTTAATATGTTTCAAAATAGACTTTATTCGGGTAATAAATATATACAATACATCAACCGTGCGAAAAATCCATCCGACATTTTCGGAGGCTATACAAATTGTTCCATACAGTCTATACATTTCTCAGATTTTGCGAATCGATACCCCACCCGTGCCACTCATGTGGCCCCCCGGCATGGGATACTTTCCCTTATTTTGAGGGGCATCTCCACCATACCGTGCCCCCCATGTCCAGCAGCGGAAGGACCTTAGACTGTGGCCCTCCGCCACCGAGCCTTGGCGTTGGCTGTACCGAGCTTCAGTGCGTCCCTCAACACGTACTCCTGCAGTCTGCAGTGGGCCAGGGTGGGGAGGAAGCTGGAGCTGTGGAGGCAACGCTCCCTCTCCATAACGGGAAATCATCGCCAGAACTCACCAACAAGCACCAAGACCTGGCTTGGCTGGTGGTGAGGGGAGCCCTACCAGTCACATCCTTCCTGCACCGTCAGAACCTCACTACCAGTGCACGCTGCCCTCGGGACGGCTGCTATGGAGAGGAGACGGTTGCCCACCTCTTTGCAGAGTGTGGATTTGCTGAAAGAGTCTGGAGAAAAATGCAAGGGTCCCTGGTACGCTTTATTCCAAACAGCTCCATCACAGAGGACTCTGTGATTTACGGAGTTGGCTCTACAATCCGCATGTAGGTTTACTGTAGTTATTACATTTTATGGAGATGTTTCAAGTGAAATGTTTTGATGATAAGCGCTGAATCACACAGAAGGCACAAGATGAGGCCAAATATTTGCATGAAAGTAATGACAGTCAAGGACGACCATTAACAAATAACTTCTAAAGGAACACCATTCACCAAATGTTTAAGTGTTGTTAGTTGGGCTGTAAACAAAATTTGCTTTGGATCTATGACAAATAATTGACATGCAGCAAACGCAAAGCTGAGGTTCTTCCCATAGCTGATAATTTAATCATTTGGTCATCATGCCTATGTCTATAATCTTTGTTTTATCAAACATTGTTTTATTATATTTATTTGGGGATATTGAACTGAAATCTGCAAGTCACTCCAATCTGCTTCCTTGTTTCCTTAAACGCAAGTCTTTTTACCACATACATTTGAAAGCAAATTAAGTTTAAGTTTTTTTAATGCAAAGTTGAGAATTAAATGTGAGTTTTGTGGTAAACAGGGACTTTCAAAAGGCATTTTGAGTATCATATTAATGTCTCTGATGACGAGTCTTTTACTTTAATTTAGAGATACAGTGCGTATAAAACAGGCCCTTTGTCCCACCGAGTCTGCGCCGACCAGCGATCCCCATATACACACTATCATACGCACTAGGGACCATTTACATTCTTTACCAAAGCCAATTAACCTGCAAACCTGTACGTCTTTGGAGTGTGGGAGGAAACCGGAGCATGCAGGGAAAACCCACGCAGGCGCAGAGAGAATGTACAAACTTCGTACTGACAGCACCCATAGTCAGGATCGAATCCAGGTCTCGGGTGCTGTAAGGCAGCAACTCTACCGCTACGCCACCGTGCCGCCCTGTTATAGGAAATATATCACTAAGCTAGGAAAGGACGTTCATTCTCCTGTAATGTTGATCCTGTATGTCCCATCACAAATGCTGGCCACCTTACTGCTTTTCTGCCATGTTCTGTTTCTGTTTGAAGAATAAGCGAGTTTGGTATTCCGAAAAACGCAAGGAATCAAGGGATTTGTCAAAGGTCACTCGCGATAAACATTCTCGACAGCTGTGATGCTGCATGAATACAGACCTGCATTTCATCCCTAGTCAGGATCGAACCCCAGTCACCGGCATTGCAAGCGCTGTTGAATTGCTACTGGACCGTACCCGTCCCTTTCCCCTCCCGAGTGTCCCATCCCTGTCCAGCAGCGGCCGGAGATGCACGGCGTGACCCTGGACTGATGGGACAACGGCCCGAAGCAGTGGTGGCCCAGGCTACAACCAGCGCGGAGAAGAAGCGCTAACTCCAGCTCCACTCTGCCTGTCCCGCCAGGTTAACCAACGGCCCTGGACTGACGGGACACCGGCCCGGAGCAGTGGAGTTGAATAAATGAATATTTATTGGCCAAGTATTCACATACAAGGAATTTGCCTTGGTGCTCCGCCCACACAGTTAGGAATGACACATAAACCTTAAACATTAATAATAATACATTATCGATTAAACTACAGATATTTGGTTATTGAGTAAAGCTGTTTTTATGTCTGGCTGTGGCAGCTTTGACAGTCTGGAGTCGCCTTCCAGAGAGAAGTGATTCAAAATGTTTGTGGCCTGGGTGAGAGGGCTCAGAGATGATCTTACCCACTCTCTTCCTGGCCCTTGCAGTGTACAGTTCATCAATGGAGAGAAGGTTGTAGCCAATAACCTTCTTAGCTGATCTGACAATTCACTGCAGCCTCCAGGTGTCGTGCTTGGTGGCTGAGCTAAACCAGACCATGATGGAGAAGGTGAGGACAGACTCTACGATGGCCATATAGAATTGGACCATCATTGCCAGTGGCAGATTGTGCTTCCTCAGCTGCCGCAGGATGTACATCCTCTGTTGTGCCTTTTTGACTGTGGAGCCGATGGTGACCCCCCATTGAAGGTCCATGGAGATGATGGTTCCTAGGAACTTAAAATACTCCACAGATGTGACTGTGGTGTTGTTGATGGTGAGTGGGGTGAGGGGAGGGGGAGCTCTCCTAAAGTCTACAATCAATTCTCCGTGCTTCATCTCCGTGCTGGGTCACCCCAGATACAACTCTCATTAAGCTCCTACAGATGCACTGTAGAAAACATTTTATCAGTATTAGTAACAGCTCCATCCAAATCTGCAAGATATTAACATAGAAACATAGAAAATAGGTGCAAGAGGAGGCCAATTGGCCGTTCGAGCCAGCACCGCCATTCATTGCGATCATGGCTGATCGTCCCTAGTCAATTACCCGTGCCTGCCTTCTCCCCATATCCCTTGATTCCACTAGCCCTTACAGCTCTATCTAACTCTCTCTTTAATCCATCCAGTGATTTGGCCTCCACTGTCCTCTGTGGCAGGGAATTCCACAAATTCACAACTCTCTGGGTGAAAACGTTTTTTCTTACCACACTCTTAAATTGGCTCCCCTTTATTCTAAGACTGTGGCCTCTGGTTCTGGACTCGCCCAACATTGGGAATTTTTTTCCTGCATCTAGCTTGTCCAGTCCTTTTATAATTTTATATGTTTCTATAAGATCCCCCTCATCCTTCTAATCTCCAGTGAATACAAGCCTAGTCTTGTCAATCTTTCCTCATATGACAGTCCCGCCTTCCCAGGGATCAAACTCGTGAACCTACGCTGCACTGCCCCAATCACAAGGATGTCCTTCCTCAAATTAGGAAACCAAAACTGTACGCAATACTCCAGATGTGGTCTTACCAGAGCCCTATACAACTGCAGAAGAACCTCTTTACTCCTGTACTGAAATCCTCTTGTCATGAAGGCCAACATTCCATTAGCTTTCTTCACTGCCTGCTGTACTGCAAGGACACCCAGGTCTCACTGTACCTCCCCCTTACCTAACCTAACCCCATTGAGATAATAATCTGCCCCCTTGTTTTTTCCACCAAAGTGGATAACCTCACATTTATCTATATAATACTGCATCTGCCACGCATCTGCCACTCACTCAACCTGTCCAGGTCACCCTGCAACCTCCTAACATCCTCTTCACAGTACACATTGCCATCCAGCTTTGTGTCATCCGCAAACTCGCTAGTGTTGCTCCTAATTCCCTCTTCTAAATCATTAATATATATATGGTAAACAGTTGCGGCCCCAACACCGAGCCTTGCGGCACTCCACTCGCCACTGCCTGCAATTCTGAAAAGGAACCGTTCTCTCCTACACTTTGCTTCCGGTCTGCCAAACAATTTTCTATCCATGTCAACACCCTACCCCCAATATCATCTGCTCTAAGTTTAGTCATCACTCTCCCGTACGGGACCTTATCAAAGGCTTTCTGAAAGTCAAGATACACTACATCCACTGACACCCCTTCATCCATTTTACTTGTCATATCCTCAAACAATTCCAGAAGATTGGTCAAGCATGATTTCCCTTTCATAAATCCATGCTGACTTCACTAATCATTTTACTGCTATCCAAATGCCCATTATTACCTCTTTAATAATTGACTCCAGCATCTTTCCCACCACCGAAGTCAGGCTAACTGGTCTGTAATTCCTCCTTTTCTCTCTCCCTCATTTCTTGAAAAGTGGGATAACATTAGCTATCCTGCAATCCACAGGAACTGATCCTGAATCTATTGGACATTGGAAAATGATCACCAATGCGTCCACTATTTCTAGAGCCACCTCCCTGAGGACCCTGGGATGCAGTCCATCAGACCCAGGGGGTTTATCATCCTTCAGTCCCATTAGCCTACCCAATACTATTTCTCACCTAATGAAAATTTATTTCAGTTCCTCTACCCCCTTAGATCCTCTGTCCTCCAGTACTTCTGGGAGATTGTTAGTGTCTTCCTTAGTGAAGACAGATCCGAAGTATCTGTTCAACTCTTCTGCTATTTCATTGTTGCCCATAATTATTTCACCCGTGTCTGCCTTCATGGGACCCACATTTGACTTTACTACTCTTTTACCCTTAACATATCTAAAGAAGCTTTTACTGTCCTTCTTTATATTCTTGGCCAGCTTCCCCTCGTACTTCATCTTTTCAGCCCGTAGTGCTCGTTTTGTTTCCTTCTGTTGTCCTATGAAAGTTTCCCCATTCTCTGCCTTCCGGCTACCCTTTGCTGTGTTATGCATCTTTTCTTTTAGTTTTATTCTATCCCTAACTTCCCTTGTCAGCCACGGTTGCCTCCTACTTCCCTTAGAATCTTTCTTCCTTTTTGGAATGAAATGATCCTGTGTCTTCTGGATTATGCCCAGAAATTCCTGCCATTGCTGTTCCACTGTCATTCCTGCTAGCATCCCTTTCCAGTCTACCTTGGCCAGCTCCTCTCTCATGCCTTCATAATTCCCTTTGTTCAACTGCATCACTGACACTTCCGATTCAACCTTCTCTTTCTCAAATTGCAGATTAAAACTAATCATATTAAGATCACTACCTCCAAGCGGTTCCTTTACCTCAAGTTCTCTTATCAAATTTGGTTCATTGGACAACACTAAATCCAGAATTGCCTTTTCTCTGGTCGGCTCCATTACAAGCTGTTCTAAGAATCTATCTCGGAGGCATTCTACAAACTCCCTTCCTTGGGAACCAACCTGATTTTCCCAGTCTACACGCATATTGAAATCCTCCATCACCACAGTGGCATTGCCTTTGTTACATGCCAGTTTTAACTCCTGCTGCAACTTACACCCTACATCCGGGCTACTATTTGGGGGTCTGTAGATTACACCAAATAGTGTCTTCTTGCCTTTGCAATTCCTCAACTCCATCCACAGTGACTCTACCTCGTCATTCTCTAGGTCTTCCCTCGCAAGGGACTGAATTCCATTCCTCACCAGAAGAGCTACCCCCCTCCTCTGCCCACCTGCATGTCCTTTCTATATGATGTATAACCCTGAATATTAAGTTCCCAGACCCGATCCTCCTGCAGCCACGTCTCGGTAATCCCCACAATGTCACATCTACCAACCTCTATCTGAGCCTCAAGCTCATCCACCTTACTTCTAAACTTCGCACATTCAAATACAGTAGTTTTAATTCCTTACACATCTCGCCATTCACATCGATCCCCTACTACACTTGGCCATACTCTCCTATCTCTTTGTGAGCTTTCTTTCCCGTTAATTCTGGGGTCATTAACTATCCCTTTACTCCCTTTCCCTTTAACTCTGACCTTGACTATCCCATTTGACACCTCCCACCCCTTATTTAGTTTAAAACCACCTGTGTCACAGTGGCAAATCTGCCTGCCAGAATGCCGGTCCCCCACCTGTTAAGGTGCAATCCGTCCTTTACTTACTATTGCAGAGAGTTGTGGACACAGGTCAGACCACCACGCAAACCAACCTGCCTTTTAATGACTCTATCCACACATCACGCTGCCTCAACAAGGCTACCAGCATTATAAAGGACAAGACTCACCCCGGACACTATCTTCTCCCATCATGCAAGAGGTACAGAAGTGTGAAAACACATACCTCCAGATTCAGGACAGTTTCTTCCAATGCTGTTATCTTCCCAGTGAAAAAGTTCACAAAAACAGACAAAGACAAATAGTTAAGAGCATACAAAGTTTTCATCTTTAACATCTGACGGGTGCGGTTTTCGAGGCCCAGAGGCAACAGTGTTATGTCTGAGTTCTCCAGCAACACACACAGAAATACCAGAAAACCGGGGTTTATATACCCCCAAACTCAATATCAATTGCATGAGGTAATGTCTCAGGAACCACCAGCCACCTCCAAATATGGAATTGTTTTTCACTCTTTGCCAAAAGCCAGGCATTCTAATGACACTTGTAATCCTCCGCCAGCCCCTTCTTATCTGATTAACTATTCCTTACGTAAAAATCCTTGTATGTTTTATTTATATAGCACGTTTTTAATCAACTCGCGTTGAAACCAAAATGCTTTACATAAAATAAATACTAAGTTTCCGTACATCCATAGAAAAAGATTTTTAAAAGAAAACTTGACACAACACATTATAGAGTTCAACACAAACGCCCCCCACAACAGAATCAAAAATGTTCACTGCGGGGAAAGGCACCAGAAAGTTTAGTCCTCTTCCTCTGTGACCACCCGAGGTCGGGGCCCATTTGTGGCCTTGCAGCCAGTCCGTGGTTTTCAGGCCCTCTTGCCATGAAGCTGAAACTCCGGCGTCGGGTGAACATTCCTCAGCGGCTTGGAAAGTCTGGAGCGGCCGCCTCCTCCCCGGAAACCGCGGCACCCGAAGTCCTCAGGCTGCGCCGGTTGGAGCTCCGACCCCGGCGATCTCGATCCCGGCTCCGCGGTGTTCCAAATCCAGTGCCACCCGCAGCTGGATGCCCGCAGCCACAGCTCCTCGGATATTAGAGTCGGCGGTCACAGCACTCCAGAGCTTACCGCACGGCGACCCGGTAAGGCATCGCCTGCTCCATGATGGTGTCCCAGCGCTGCACCGCCGCCGAAGCTGCAGTCCCGGCCGGTCGCGACAGGAAACGCCGCTCCAGTTTCGATGGTAGGCCGCGAGGAAGGGCCGAAGAAGCAGCTCAGAGGGAAGCCGCCTCTCCGACCAGGTAGGTACAAGGAAATGAAGTTTCCCCCTTCCCCTCCCCCACCCACCACATAAAAGACCTCCAACTAACATTTTGTTTTTTAACAGGACTAAAAAATAAAATAAAAAAGGGTGAAAGGGCGGACTGCAGGCAGAGCAGCCATACACAACGTCGCCCCATCCTGCAGTCCGCCATTGTGAACTATTCAACATTAAAAAAACCTTTCCATGATATTCGGTCAAGTGCAATAGCAATTGCCTTTTTACAACAGGAAAGCTTAAATATGACAGCATCAGATAATAGTAATTAACTTTCACTCCCTCCTTTTTTTATCAATTTGATAACAATTACAGTCCATGAAGTACATAGTATCACATAGTATATAGTACATAGTATACAGTACTATGAAGTACATAGTAGAGGCTTCAGACATTTCAGTACATAAATTAATATGATGATCAGCAGTACAATAGATCCATAGTGTATTATAATTTCCCATATTCCTCCAAACAAGCTAAATGGCAACCATTCTCCACCTTTATTAAAGTTATGCATTTCCTCCCCTACCTCTGTAATCTTCTTTATTTCTGCAGTAATATGTGCTGCTAAATCTGTAATGTTAGAAGAAAATCAGGAATGTAAGTGCAGCATTCGCGCACCTATAATAGCACAAGTGCCCCCTTTCTCTGCTAGAATAAAATCGAATGCCATTCGGTTCTGGAGGACTACTACTCTCATTGCCACCATTTCAATGGTGATATCCTGAATGGATTGCCGTACATCCATAAAAGCATGTGCAGTGGAATTAGCTAAAGTTTCCATAGCGGATGCCATAATTTTTCGTTCCTTGGCTGCTCTCGCAACACCATACGGAGGAAAAACGATCATCCAATACCTTTCAGTTTCTGAGATAACCCTCTTGACTCTCGGGGTTCTAGCTACCTCGGTAAGGTTCATAACTTCTGGACAAAAAGGTAGTAGTCCAGGTCATCTGGGCCATTCCCAGGACCAGTAACGGGATTGGAAGTAATATCACCCCGGACACTATCTTCTCCCATCAGGCAAGAGGTACAGAAGTGTGAAAACACATACCTCCAGATTCAGGACAGTTTCTTCCATGCTGTTATCTTCCCAGCTGTTCATGGTTCACTGAAAATGCACATTTACCTACAAGTGAAAGATAACAATTAATAGTCCCTATTACATGCGCCAGCTGTTAAAACATTTACAGTACATTCAGGATATTTGCAATATAAACAGTTAATGTTTAATAGTTTGTTATAATTTAAATTCAGATCTCTTGTATAAAAGCTAACGGTAATCTGCCTGTTCATATGCTGCTTAATCTGCTCCCAGCAAGACTCCTAGTAAATCTGGAGAAAAATTAACAGCAAATTGAAAATTTAAATTATAAGATTAATTCATGTGCTTTCTCATTTTGCAGGAACCCAATCATGAATTTCCACAATAAGTTGTTGGTATTCTCAGTCGCGATACTGTCTGCTCAAAGCCTCACCAGCTATGCAGATCCAGAAAGCATGACCTACATGACCCTCAAAGAAAAAGTGGAAAATGCAAAAATGGTGCCCGAAGGCGATGTAACCAAGATCTTAAACGTGAGGGACCTGCTTTTGAGAAAAGGTAAGCTGTTTCAATGACATTTGTCTGAAAATTTTGATGTGAATATAATGTATATTCCCTCCTAACTTTAATTAAAAACTGCCTGCTTCTGTGTTGTGAAAATATGTTCCTGTCTGATCTAGCATAGCTGGTAAAGGAGAGATAGGATCGGTAGGGTTGCTCTGAGAAACAGCATATTCTCAATGGGCTAAATGTCAGCGCGTTAAAAGCAAAAAGAAATCCAACTTCTTTGCACAAAAATGTAGGGTTTACCAATGTAGGATCCTACATTCTAGGAAGAATTCACTAGTACTGATTCACAAACCGATGGAAGCAATACCTTAGACAATAATGCTTTCACATCTTCAAGATTGTCCAAAGTGCTTCAGATAATGTTACAGTTGTCATGACTTATTTTGTTTGGAAGTGAACTTCTTTGCACAAAAAGATAAGTAACTAGGACTGTTGCTTGAGGGATGACAATTGGAATAACACCAGGAAATTCTGGATATACATTTTTGGTTGGTTTATCAGCTCCCTGCTCAAGTTCCTGGCACAGTGGCTCAGAGGTAGAGCAGCTGCCTTACAGCACGAGAACCCAGGTTTGATCCTGACCTCGGGTGTTGTCTGTACAGAGTTTGTATGTTCTCCCCGTGACCGCGTGGGTTTTCTCCGGTTGCTCAGTTTCCTCCCACACTCCAAAGATGTACAGCTTTTAGATTCATTGGCTTCAGTTAAAAAAAATGTATATTGGCTCCAGTATAGGATAGCACTAGTGTACGAAGTGATCGGTCGTCAGAGTGGACTCGGTGGGCTGAAGGGCCTGTTTCCGCGCTGTATCTCTAAAGTCTGAAGTAAAGATTCATTAATACTAATTAACGGAAAATAAAGCACTCCTCTCAGAAGTTAACTAATCTGTCAATCTGCTTTTTTTGATTGAAGCTTGATTCTAACTCTCCTGGAGTACAGGAGCTTCAGGTGAAAGGGGTGCGGGAAAAAGAGGGGGGGGGGGGTTTACATTGTTGGTTAAGGAGGATGTCACGGCTGTGATCAGAGGTGACAATGCAGACGGTTCGTCTAGTGAGGGGACAAGGGTAGAGCTGAGAAACGAGAAAGGGATGATTACCTTGTCAGGGGTGTACTACAGACCCCTGAATATTCAATGGGAATTAGAAGAACAAATGTGCCAGGAGATTGCAGACAGCTGCAGGTCAAATAAGGTTGTTGTAGTCGGAGGTTTTAACTTTCCCAATAAAGACTGGGAAAATCAGTGTAAAGAGTTTAAATGAGGTGGAATTCCTCAAAAGTGTTCAGAAAAGTTTTCTTATGCAGTATCAAGAGGCCCCCACACATGAAAGGGCATTGTTTGATCTAGTATAGGTAAATTGGGACGGGCTAGTTAATGAAGTGTTCCTGGAGGAGCTTTTTTGGGGCCAGTGATCACAGTTCGATTTGGTTTAGGATAGTCATGGATAGGGTCCACGTGTTACCATGCTTAACTAGGGTAAGGCTAACTTTGAGAGTATGAGAGAAGGTCTCGCTCAAGTTGGCTGGTGCAGGTTATTTGAGGAGAAAGGAACATCAGCCAAGTGGGATGCTTTTTAAAAGTGTATTGAAGAAAGCTCAGGATGTGTACGTCCCCGTTAGAGTGGAGGGCAAGGCAAAAAACGTAAGGAAGCTTGGCTGACAAGAGAAATTCAGGTGTTGGTCAAAAACAAGAAGGATGCATGGGACAGGTATTGGCAGCTGGGATTAAGTACATCCCTGGATGAGTTTCGGGAACTAAGCAGTAAACTGAAAAAGGAGATCAGAACGGCAAAAAGGGGTCAGGATATAGCTCTGGCGGGTAGCATTAAGGACAATGCCAAAAGATATTATAAATATTATGGGGGGGAAAAGGGTAACTAGAGAGAGGGTTGGACCTCTCAGGAATCAAAGCAGTCACCTCTGTGTGGAGCCACAAGAGATGGGCAAGGTCCTCAATGAGTCTTTCTCCTCTGTATTTATGGAGGAGGAAGACAGTAGGATGGAGGAACTTGGGACAGTCAATTGAAGTGTCTTGAGAGCAGTCAAAGAAGTGCTGAAGGTACTGTCATGTATGAAGGCTGACAAACCTCCAGGGCCTGATCAGATATATCCGAGGACATTGCGGGAAACTAGAGAGGAAATTGCGGGAGCCCTGGTTGAAATTTACAAGTAGTCCTTTAATACAGGAGAGGTGTCGGAAAACTGGAGGGTGGCAAATGTTGTGCCCCTTTTCAAGAAGGGTTGCAGGGAAAATGCTGGGAACTATAGGCAGTTAAGAACATCTGTAGTTGGAAAGTTACTATCTGTAGTTATCTGTAGTTGGAAAGGTGATTGGCCTCATCAGCAACAACGATGAGTCGGCCTACAGGGAGGAGGTCCAGCACTTAGCAGCATGGTGCGCTGACAACAACCTGGCCCTTAACTCCAAGAAGACCAAGGAGCTCATTGTAGACTTCAGGAAGTCCAGGGGCGGCACGCACACCCCCATCCACATTAACGGTACGGAGGTGGAACGTGTTTCTAGCTTCAGGTTCTTGGGAGTCAACCTCTCCGACGACCTCTCTTGGACCCACAATACCTCAACTCTGATCAAGAAGGCTCACCAGCGTCTCTTCTTCCTGAGGAGACTGAAGAAGGTCCATCTGTCTCCTCAGATCCTGGTGAACTTCTACCGCTGCACCATCGAGAGCATCCTTACCAACTGCATCACAGTTTGGTATGGCAACTGCTCTGTCTCCGACCGGAAGGCATTGCAGAGGGTGGTGAAAATTGCCCAACGCATCACCGGTTCCTCGCTCCCCTCCATTGAGTCTGTCCAAAGCAAGCGTTGTCTGCGGAGGGCGCTCAGCATCGCCAAGGACCTCTCTCACCCCAACCATGGACTGTTTACCCTCCTACCATCCGGGAGGCACTACGGGTCTCTCCGTTGCCGAACCAGCAGGTCCAGGAACAGCTTCTTTCCGGCGGCTGTCACGCTACTCAACAACATATCTCGGTGACTGCCAATCACCCCCCCCCCGGACACTTATTGTTATTTATTCAAATAATTTGCTGTGTCGCTCTTCCAGGGAGATGCTAAATGCATTTCGTTGTCTCTGTACTGTACACTGACAATGACAATTAAAATTGAATCTGAATCTGAATCTGAATCTACTAGAGAGTATTCCGAGGGATAGGTTATATATGCATTTGGATGGGCAAGGGCTGATTACGGATAGTCAGAATGGTTTTGTACATGGGAGGTGGTGTGTCACAAATCTGATTGATATTTTTGAGACATGACCAAAGGTCGATGAAGGCAGTGCTGTAGATGTTGTGTACATGGATTTCAGTAAGGTGTTCGACAAGCATCATGGTAGGCTGCTCAGGAATGTTACATCGCATGGGATCAACAGAGAGATAGCTGAATGGATAGCAAATTGGCTCCATGGAAGGAAGCAGAGGGTGTTGGTGGAAGGTTGCTTATTGGACTGAAGGTCTGTGACTAGTGGTGTGCCTCAGGGTTCAGTGCTAGGCCCATTACTGTTTGTCATCTACATCAATGATTTGGATGAGAACATACAGGGCAAGATTAGCAAGTTTGCTGATTGTACAAAAGTGAGTGGTTTTGCAGATAAGGAAGATTGTTGTGAAAGATTCCAGCAGGATCGGGATCGATTGGCCAGGTGGGTGGGGGAATGGTTGATGGAATTCAATACAGAGAAGTGTGAGTTGTTGTATTTTGGGCCATCGAACAAGGGCAGGACCTACACAGTAAATGGTAGGCCTCTGGGTAGTGTTGTAGAGCAAGAGGGATCTAGGAATGAAGGTGCATGGTTCCTTGAAGGTGGAGTTGCAGGTAGATAAGATGGTCAAAAAGGCTTTTGGCACACATCATTCAGAATATTGAGTATAGAAGTTGGGAGGTCATGTTGCAGTTGGTGAGGCCACATTTAGAATATTGTGTTCAGTTCTGGGCACCATGTTATAGGAAAGATATTGTCAAGCTTGAAAGGTTTCAAAAAAGAGTTACGAGGATGTTGCCAGAACTAGAGTGTGTGAGCTATAGGGAGAGATTGAGTTGGCTGGGTCTCTATTCCATGTGGCGCAGGAGGATGAGGGGTGATCTTATAGAGGTGTATAAAATCATGAGATGAATAGATCGGGTAGATGCACAGCAGGCACATGCCGTCAGGGTAGGTAAGGTAGGCACTGCCTACCCTGACTAAAATTATAAAATGGTAATTACTAAATATAAATAGTAAAAGCATTGGAGAATTATGCCTATCTAAGAGATTGATCTCTTAGGTAAGCATAATTCTCCGTGCCTTTCATCAGCAATACTTGTAACATGCGAAGGTTTGTGCAGCCCACGTTCCTACTGCACATGCACAGCGCAAGTTTCTTTGCGAGTTTTTCAAATATGGATTGCCATTATCTTAAATGTATCTGAGGAAACAAAGAGAGAAGAATGGAGTTTGTGTACCGATAATGTTGTAAATACATTTCTTGGTGCTATATGTTTTTAAATACCGTATTTCCTGTGGTGGGGGGTGGGAGGAGTTCCTTTCACAGCCTGTGTGGGAGCGGCCCGGGATAAAGTAGTGGGGAGGGCAGGAGCGTTATGAAGGAGGCGGTCAGGGATCGTGCCAGTAACCCACTTGTGACGCTCCTGGGATCGGACAGCAGAACCAGCCGCCACCTCAGCACCTTCTGCCGGCCCCCGCTCATCTCTGGCAGTGCTCTCCATCTGAAAACCTCTCACCTGCTGCTCGCCGACCTCACTCAGGTCAGCCGCTTCCCGCAGATCCTTAAATTCCGACTGCACGATCAAAGGACCAATTGAGGTTACTCGGCTGTGAGAATTTAAGGATCTGTGGGAAGCGGCTGATATGAGTAAAGCCGGCGAGCAGCAGGTGAGAGGTGTTCAGACGGAGAGCACTGCCAAAGGTGAGTGGGCGGGCAGAAGGCACTGAATTGGCAGCCAGTTCTGCTATCGGGTCCTGGCAGCCGCTCGCAGCTACCTGACCTGCTTCCCTCCCCGGCCACAATGCGGTGGCTACGCGTCCAGAGCGCCACGGTACCGGTGAGTAAGTTAGTTATTGGCATGATCCCTGACCCCCTTCTTCTTAACACTCCTGCTCTCCACGCAACTTTACCCCTGGCCAGACTCCTCACACGTTGGTCCCCCCAATTGGTCACTTGAACAAGTATTGTCATTCAATAAGATGACAACTGATTAAACTTGTGCTCCCATTTTCCCACTATCTCTCCACCTGCCGTCACCCTACACCCCCCACCCATTCAGTAACTCAGAATAAAGGGGACTTGGAAGCCTTGGGCAAATTGAATTGTTACTATAATTTTTCATTTTTTATTTTTACGGAGAGAACAATCTGCGCATTTGTGGTTTAAGATTTTTTTTAAAAAGCCGACTGACTGCCTACCCTGACTAATCACTCACGGCATGTGCTTGATGCACAGAGTCTCTTGCCCAGAGTAGGGGAATCAAGGATCAGAGGACATAGATTCAAGGTGAAGTGGAAAAGATTTAATAGGAATCCGAGGGATAACTTTTTCACACAATGGGTGGATGGAACATGCTGCCAGAGGAGGTAATAGAGGCTGGGACTATCATTTAAGAAACAGTTACATGGATAGAACAGGTTTGGAGGGATATGGACCAAGCGCAAGCAAGTGGGACTAGTATAGCACAGGAGGTACATTCTTTCCAATTAAAATGCTTTATATTGAAAGAAATTAGAGTAGTGCAAGCAAGACCGAGGTAGTAACAGACCAATCTGAAGAAGGGACTCAAACAGAAAAATCACCCATACCGGCTCAACAGAGATGCTGCCTGTCCTGCTGAGTTATTCCAGAATATTTGTAGCTACCTTTAAATATCAATTTTCATTTTAGGCTGTATTCATTATTCAAATGATTGGTAAATATATTAAGATATTTGTTAAAATTATGCAAGATTATTAATGCAGAAATATACATTAAATGATTCAGCAAAATAAAGTAAATGCTTTATGCCACAGCAAGATATGCCAAGGACTGCAATGAACTCTATCAACAAGGTTTCAAGGAGAGTGGCCTCTATGTTATCCAGCCAGAACCAGTACAAGAAACACCCATGATTGTGGTGCACTGCGAAATGGAATATGACTGTGGTGGATGGACAGTGCTGGAACAGAACTCCAGACAAAGCAAGCTGACGTGGAACGAAACTTGGACCTATTACGAGTATGGGTTTGGAGATGTTCTGGGTGACCATTACCTTGGCAATAGGTACATGCATTACATAACCAGCCAAAAGTCTTATAAAGCAAGAATAGTTTTGGATCAGGCGAATGAGGCAAATAAAATCATTCGTAGATACACAGAGTATGACATGTTCCGGGTCGGTTCATCACTCACTGGCTACAAACTAGATCTTGGTGGCGCAATGTCTATTTTTAACAACCTGGTTGATAATTTGCCATTTAGTACATGGGATCGGGATTCAGATGAGGATTCAGCTAACTGTGCACTGAAGTACGGTGGGGGGTGGTGGTTTAATACTTGTGCTTCTGATACCCCCTATGCTATGTTGACCCAAAAAGAGTCCATTCATTGGGAGCCCTTTTGCAAGAAATGTATTCGAGTCCAACTCCTGGTCAGACCTGTCAACCTGCATTGCCACTTCTTTCAGGGGATCAGCGGGTATGGAGAGAAGGCAGGTACGGGATACTGAGTTGGATGATCAGCCATAATCATATTGAATGGCGGTGCAGGCTCGAAGGGCCGAATGGCCTACTCCTGCACCTAATTTCTATGTTTCTATGTTTCTATGTTTCCCATCTCCACCTCCCCTCCCCATTCCCTCCCTCACCACTCCCTCCCTCTCCTTTCCCCTGCCCTCAGTAACTTCATCCCTCCCTCCATAATCCCTGTCCCCTCCATATCCCACTCCTCCATATCCCAAGCTTTCGTTGCGTGTGAACCAGTCAGCAGAAAGACAATACATGATTAAAATCGAGCCATCCCACAGTATACAGATACATGATAAAGGGAATAATGTTCAGTGCAAGATATTAATTTCTCTAACTTCAAGTAACCCTTGCATCCAACAACTCTCCGTCCCTCCCTCACCCCAGTCATCGTACTAGTTTTACTGTTGTCCTGTTGAGTTCCTCTGTTTATTCATTGCCACCTATCCCACACCCAACAGAGCCAATTATGTGCCCCACATTTCCTTGATTATTGAAACTTTTTGCTGATATCTTCCCTTCATTTCACCTAAATACGGTCTACATCTATACCTTAGTTATGCAATCAAAGAATTTCACTGTGCCTTGTCACATGTGACAATAAAATATTCTATTCCATTCCATCTCTCGTTTCCATTCCATCTTTCCTCGCACTCTCAATCTGAAGAAGCATCTCCAGAGATGCTGCCTGACCAGCTCCAGCTTTTTGTGTCTCCAGCTTTTTGTATCTGTCAATGGAAGGGAAGTTGGTTTGTGTGATGGTCTGGGCTGCGTCCACAATTGCGTCCACTGACCTGTCAACCTGCATTGCCTCATATGAGGAAAGATGTCCAGATGCTAATTTTATTTCAACATGCAATGATCTGTGCATTTAGTTACTGTAATAATGAAACGCCTGATTTTCTTGGTATAGTTTAGAAATAAACTTCATTAAAGCACCTGTGACTGAAGCTATTTTTTGTCTTGTTGACTAATGTGTGTGCAAGTGTCTGACCCACAAAAACAAATAAGATGGGTACACGTTGATAACACCGCACAAAGATGGCTGCTAATTGACTGGTCCTAACAAGGGAGGCTGCTAATTGACTTGACCTTACAAAGATGGCTGAAAAGGGATTTGAACTTATAAAGAAGGCTGCTAACTATAACAGCCACAAAGATGGCTGTTATAGGATAAACACAAATGCTGAAGTAACTCAGCAAGACAAGTAGCATTTGCTGGAAAGGAGGAATATGTGACCATTTGGGACAAGACCCTTTCTTCAGACTGAGAGTTAGGGGAAAGGGAGACGAGAGATATGGATGGGTATGGTGCGAACATGACCGATCAATGCAGACGATGATCAAGGAAATGTGGAATGGTTCTTCGTCAGCTGTGGGGATGGTGACAACGAGGCATGCAATTTAAGTAGAATTAATCAGGAGGACAGTGAAACTAGTCAGAGAACTAGGGTGTGGGAGGGATGAAGAGAGATGGAAAGCAAAGGTTACTTGAAGTTAGAGAAATCAATGTCATACCGCTGGGTTGTAAGCTGCCCAAGCAAAGTATGAGGAGCTGTTTCTCCAAATTGCAATTGGCCTCATTCTGACAGTGGAAGTGGTTCGGGATAAAGAGGTCTCCAACCAGTCTGACTGTCCTCCCGGTACAAAAACTTAGATTGTACAAGACCAAGTGCGGACCCATTGGGCCCCATCCCCTAGGCATTATACCACCACTCACCCATAGGTCCCGAATGCAACGTTTTAAAAAGTTTGAAATGGCATGGTGCAAGGCCACCATATTCAAATACAGTTTCATACCATTTCATGAAGGGTTCAAGGCCGCCAAATTCAAATGCAGTTTCATACCATTTCAAGCAGGGTGCAACGCCACCAAATTCAAATGCAGTTTCATACCCCTTCAAGCAGGGTGCAAGGCCACCAAATACAAATGCAGTTTCATACCACTTCAAGCAGGGTGCAAGGCCACCAAATTCAAATATCATTTCATGCCATTTTAAGTGGAGTGCAAGGCCACCAAATTCAAATGCAGTTTTATACCATTTCAAGCAGGGTGCAAGGCAACCAAATTCAAGTGCAGATTCATACCATTTCAAGCAGGGTGCAAGGCCACGAAATTCAAACGCAGTTTCATACCATTTCAAGCAGGGTGCAATGCCACCAAATTCAAATGCAGCTTTATGCCACTTCAAGCAGGGTGCAAGGCTACCAAATTCAAATGCAATTTCATGCCATTTCAAGTAGAGTGCAAGGCCACCAAATTTAAATGCAGTTTTGTACAATTTCAAGCAGGGTTCAAGGCCACCAAATTCAAATGCAGTTTCATACCATTTCAAGCAGGGTGCAACACCACCAAATTCAAATGCAGTTTCATGCCACTTCAAGCAGGGTGCAAGGCTACCAAATTCAAATGCAATTTCATGCCATTTCAAGTAGAGTGCAAGGCCACCAAATTCAAATGCAGTTTTGTACCATTTCAAGCAGGGTTCAAGACCACCAAATTCAAATGCAGTTTCATACCATTTCAAGCAGGGTGCAACGCCACGAAATTCAAATGCAGTTTCATACCTCTTCAAGCAGGGTGCAAGGCCACCAAATTCAAATGCAGTTTCATACCACTTCAAGCAGGGTTCAAGGCCACCTAATTGAAATGCAGTTTCATACCATTTCAAGCAGGGTGCAACACCACCAAATTCAAATGCAGTTGCATACCCCTTCAAGCTGGGTGCAAGGCCACCAAATTCAAATGCAGTTTCATACCATTTCAAGCAGGGTGCAAGGACACAAAATTCAAATGCAGTTTCATACCACTTCAAGCAGGATGCAAGACCACCAAATTCAAATTCAGGGTGTGTGGGAGAGGGGGTGTGTGTAGGTTGGGGAATGGGGTGTGGGGGAAGGAGGTGTGGGGGAGGGAGGTGTGCGGGAGGAGGAGGTGTGTGGGAGTGGGGTGTGGGGAGTGGGGTGTGGGGAGTGGGGTGTGGGGTGTGGGGAGTGGGGTGTGGGGAGTGGGGTGTGGGGGAGGGCAGTGGGGGGAGGGGGGTGTGGGGATGGAGGGTGTGGGGGAGGTGGGTGTGAGGATGGGGGATGTGGGGAAGGGCGTGTGGGTAGCGGGGGTGTGGGGTGCGGGGAGGGGGTTTGCGGGAGGGGGGATTGGGGAGAGTGTGTTGGGGAGGGGGAGGGGGTTGTTGGGGAGGTAGGGTGTATGGAGTGGGGGAAGGAGGGTGTGGGGGGGTGGGGGGGTGGCGCCACAGACACAGCTCGCACTTTGCTCACCCCGCACCTTCAGCTTTCGGCCTCACTCAACGGCTCCCGGTCCAGCTCCTGCTTCACTCAAAGGCTCACGGTTCTATTCAGCGGTTCCCAGCTCGTCATGCTGGTCACCGCAGAAGCAGCCCGGATGCTGCTCACTCCCTGCACGCTGCTCTCTTCCCGCACGTTACTCTCTCAATGCATGCTGCTGTCTCCCCACACGCTGCTCACTCCCCGCACTCGCTCAACACACTCTAATCACTCCACTCCTTCACTTTATTCTCCTTGCGAGGGGGTGGGGAAGAGGGGGCGGAAAGAGGGGGAGAGAGGTGGGAGAGAGGGGGGAAAGAGAGGGGGAGTGGAGAGGAAGAGGAGGTGGAAGAGGAGACGAAGAAGAGGAAGTGTTGTCCAATGAACCAGATATGATAAGAGAATCCGAGGTAAAGGAACTGCTTGGAGGTAGCGATGATAATATGATTAGTTTTAATCTGAAATTTGAGAAGGAGAAGGTTAAATCGGAAGTGTCAGTGATGCAGTTGAACAAAGGGGACAAGGCATGAGAGGGGAGCTGGCCAAGGTGGACTGGAAAGGGATCCTAGCAGGAATGACGGTGGAACAGCAATGGCAGGAATTTCAGGGCATAATCCGGAAGACACAGGATCATTACATTCCAAAAAGGAAGAAAGATTCTAAGGGGAGAAGGAGGCAACCGTGGCTGACAAGAGAAGTTAGGGATAGAACAAAACTAAAAGAAAAGATGTATAACACAGCAAAGAGTTGCCGGAAGGCAGAGGATTGGGAAACTTTCATAGGACAACAGAAGGAAACAAAACGAGCACTACGGGCTGAAAAGATGAAGTACGAAGGGAAACTGTAAGAAGGACAGTAAAAGCTTCTTTAGATATGTTAAGGGAAAAAGAGTAGCAAAGTCAAATGTGGGTCCCTTGAAGGCAGACACGGGTGAAATTATTATGGGGAACAAGGAAATGGCAGAGTTGAATAGGTACTTCTGATCTGTCTTCACTAAGGAAGACACAAACAATCTCCCAGGTGTACTGGAGGATAGAGGATCTAAGGGGGTAGAGGAACTGAAATAAATTTTCATTAGGTGAGAAATAGTATTGGGTAGGCTAATGGGACTGAAGGATGATAAATCCCCTGGGCCTGATGGTCTGCATCCCAGGGTCCTCAGGGAGGTGGCTCTAGAAATAGTGGACGCATTGGTGATCATTTTCCAATGTTCAATAGATTCAGGATCACTTCCAGTGGATTGGAGGATAGCTAATGTTATCCCATGTTTCAAGAAAGGAGTGAGAGAGAAAACGGGGAATTACAGACCAGTTAGCCTGACTTCGGTGGTGGGAAAGATGCTGGAGTCAATTATTCAAGAGGTAATAATAGGGCATTTGGATAGCAGTAAAAGGATTAGTCCAAGTCAACATGGATTCATGAAAGGGAAATCATGCTTGACTAATCTTCTGGATTTTTTTGAGGATATGACAAGTAAAATGGATGAAGGGGTGCCAGTGGATGTAGTGAATCAAGACTTTCAGAAAGCCGTTGATAAGGTCCCGCACGGGTGATTGGTGACTAAAATTAGAGCACAAGGGGATATGCGGAAAAGGCAGGCACGGGTTATTGATAGGGGACGATCATCCATGATCACAATGAATGGCGGTGCTAGCTTGAAGGGTCGAATGGCATCCTCCTGCACCTATTTTCTATGTTTCTATGTTTCTATGAGGGGGGGAGAGGAGCATGGGGAGAGAAGGGGGTAGAGGAGGGGGAGAGAGGAGGAGGGGTGGATAGGAGGAGAAGGGGGAAGAGGGACCTGACCCAAGATGGACCCAATCCGAGACGGACCCGACCCGAGACAGAGTTGACCCGAGAGAGAGTTGACCCAAGACGGACCCAACCCGAGGGGGGGAAGAGAGAGGAAAGACGGGGAGAGAGGGGGGAGAGACAGGGGGAGAGAGGGGGGAGAGAGGGGGGGAGAGAGGGGGGGAGAGACAGCGGGAAGGGGGGGAGAGAGGAGAGAGGCTGTGGGAGGGGAGAGGAAGGTGCGGAGGAAGGGAGGGGAGAGGAGGGTGGGAAAGGACTGTGGAGGAGAGGGGGGAAGAGGGGGGGGGCAGAGAGAGGGGGGAGAGAGGGGGAGAATGGGGAGAGAAGGGGAGAGGAGGGGGGAGAGGAAGGGGGGAGATGAGGAGGGGGGAGATGAGGAGGGGGGAGATGAGGGGGGGAGAGCAGGAGGGGGGAGATGAGGAGGGGGAGAGCAGGGGGGAGAGGAGGGGGGAGAAGAGGAGGATGGGGAGAGGGACCCGACCCGTGACGGACCCGAACCGAGATGGACCCGACTGAAGACGGACCCGAGAGCTCGTTCTTCACTCGCAGCACGTGGAACACAGTGCGCAGATCCGTTGTGATGCCATCATTGAAAGACAGCCATTTTATTCCGTATTTTCAGATTTTTGAACATTTTCATAAATAACTCGAGAAATAAAGCATGAAATTTTCAGGTAAGGGAAAATCTCTACCGGAATATGTAAAATGTTTTGTACTGATAGCGTGTTGTTTCTTTCGCGAAGATGTGATTACACGCAAACAAATAAACACACACACACACGCACGTTCACATACAAGATCAGACTTTTAATAGTTATGAGACCAAGTGGGACCTGTTGGGTGCCGTCCCCTCAACGCGGTTGCGGGGTTGGGAGGCGGTTTGCAGCATCACACACACTAACCACCCCTTACACATACATACACACTAATCACCCCCCCCCCTCACACACACACAAACAACCCCCCATGATATAATAGTAATATTATTCATTCGCTACTTTTACCCCATCCTCGCCCGATGCACTCACACATAGCCCCCAACTCGCAGGCACATCTAGAGAGGGAGAGGGAGGGGGGTAGAGAGAGGGAGGACAGAGAGAGGGGGCAGAGACAGCGACAGAGAGAGCGGGGGGCAGAGAGGGAGAGGGGCAGAGATAGAGAGAGAGGGGAGGGAAGGGGAAGAGGGAGGAGAGAGAGGAGGGTGGGAGAGAGAGGGGGAGAGAGAAGGAGAGAGGGGGAGAGAGGGGGGGAGGAAGAGAGGGGGAGAGGTGGGGGAGAGGTGGGGCATAGAGGGGGATAGAGGGTGATAGAGAGGATAGAGAGGAAAGAGGGGAGAGAGGGGGGAGAGAGGGAAGAGAGGGCGGAGAGGGGGGAAAGAGAGGGGGAGAGAGAGAGAGAGGGGGGAGAGAGAGGAGGTGAGAGAGAGGGGGGAGAGAGAGGGGGGAGAGAGAGGGTGGTGGAGAGAGGGGGTGGAGAGAGAGAGAGGGGGGAGAGAGAGGGGGAGGAGAGAGAGGGGGAGGAGAGAGAGGGGGAGGGATAGGGGAGGGGGAGAGAGAGGAGGGTGAAGAAAGGGGGGGAGAGAGAGGGGTGGGAGGCCCAGGCCGAGCCGTGGACTGAACCCGGGCTGAGCTGAGCCAAGCCAGCCGAGAGAGTCACCCGAGTCAGTTGAACAATGGGGTGGGGGGGGGGGAGTGGGCGGGGGGAGTGGTCGGGGGGGGGGTGACATCACTCGCAACGCATGGAAGAAGGGTGCATGGAGCAGACCCATCAGCGAAAGATAGTGTTATTTTAAAGTTTCAACATTTTTCAGATTTTTGAATATTTTCAGTAATAACTCAGTAATAGCTTGAGAAATAAAGCCTGAAATTTTCAGATAAGGCATTTTGGATGCCATGGGAAAAATCTCTACTGGAATATGTACAAATTTTACCGTTACCGCGTCATTTTTTCACGAAGATGTGACAACACACAAACAAACACACACACATCCACAATAAAGATCAGCATTTTATAGAGACTATAAGAGTCTTTTATAGAGTATAGAGACTAGACCCATTGGGTCTGCTCACCTAGCGCACCTGTCTCCAACCCGTAGCCCCCCACGGGAGACCATGGGGGCAGAGAGGGAGTGGGAGGGGGGCAGAGAGGGAGCAGGGGGGGGGGCAGATAGGGAGGGGTGTTTGAGGGGCACGGCATCATGGGGGAGGGCTGGTTCCTGAACGCAATACTCCCTCCTTGAACATTTTCATTTATAACTCGAGAAATAAAGCATGAATGTTTCAGAGAAGGCGATTTTGGACTGCATGGGGAATACGTAAAAATTTTACCGGCTGTTTCGAGAAGATGTGATTATACACAAACAAACACACACACGAACAAACACACACATGTCCAAGATCAGACTTTTAATTTGTATTAGACCAAGTGGGGAGAGAGGGGGGGGGGAGGCCCGGGACAAGCTGAGGGGGAGAGAGGGGAGGAGAGAGAGGGGAGGAGAGCGAGAGGAGTGGAGAGAGATGGGGGGGAGTGGGGAGGAGGAGAGAGGGGTGTGGGGGAGAGAGGAGGAGGAGAGAGGGGAGGGGGAGGGGGAGAGACAGGAGCCGTGGCGCGAGCGGGCGAGCGAGTGTCGCCCAAAGGAGCGCTGGTTGGGCCGAAACAATCTTTGGCTAAGATCTTTGGTCGGTGAGGGGGGGGGGTGGCAGCTCGCGGGGGGTGGCAGCGTGTGTCGACAAAAGCTCTCGGGAGCTCTCGGTTGCTCTCGGGTACAGGGCCCGAGCCGAGCCGAGGCGTGAGCGGGTGAACGTCCTCAGTCGACAGGGCGACTTTTGAACAACAGGGGGAGGAGGGAGGGGTGGGAGGTGATGTCAGTCGCAGCTGATGGCAAGCAGGTCCATTGTCACGTCATCAGCGACAAAAAACAATGAATCGTTTTGAATTGAATGTTGGATTGGATTTGTGAACATTTTAATTAATAACTCAAGAAATAAGGTACAAAATTTTCAGGTAAGCAGATTTTTGACTCTAGGGTGTAAATCTCTACCAGAATATGTAAAAATCTTCCCATTGGCGTGTAGATGTGAACACACACACACACACACACACACACACACACACACACACACACACACACACACACACACACACACACACACACACACACACACACACACACACACACACACACACACCCAAGATCAGAGTTTCATAGTTATGAGGAAATTATATGATATAGATATAGACTAGACCAAGTGGGACCCTTTCCATTAACGCAATATTCCACCACTCACCCATAGCCCCTAACTGCACAGGTGCGGCTCATTTCTCCTCATTCCCCAGCACTCCCTCCCCCCCTCCTCTTCACCTTGCCTTGTGACAGGACTCCCAGTGTCAGGGCAAAAGGAATGGATTTTTTTAAGTGAAAAGTTAAATTTTTAACGTTTAAAATGTGAATAACTGGTAAAATATAACATAATTTTGAACAAAACGATGCACAACACCACAGGACAATGGTGAATATGGTGTTCCCAGTGTTGTGTCGTTTGTAACATTGTAGTGGGCAGGTGCAGGGTAACTGGAATTTGATTTTTATGTGAAAAGTTCCATTTTTAAAGTTCAAAATGTGAATAATTTGTAACATATAACATAAATCAGAACGAAACTTGGCTAATACATGCCACAGGACAATGGAGATTAAGGTAGACCAAAAATTGTAGCGTGATCAAGTACTGTTTTGGCGTAGGGTCACATCACAGACAGACAGACAGACATGACAGAATCACAGACATAATAACAAACAAGATGAGAATTTTAGTAATATACTATACTAAGTGGGACCCGTTGGGCCCCATTCCCCAAACACAATATTCCACCACTCATCCGTTCCCCCAACGCAACCCATTCCCCTAACGCGATATTCCACCACCATATTCCACATGAATTTGACTTCCTTCGGACCAATTCGACTTGCAAATTAACTTTTTTGGAATCCTGCACCAGCACTCCCAAGTCGTATAGCCCCCAACTGCACTGGCACGACTTATTTCCCTCATACACCAGCTGTAATCTCTGCATGGTGAAACTAAAATGTATAAAAATCTGACAATGTGCACTTTAACCACATGTGATTTTTTTCTATTACAAATCTCAAATTGTGGAGTGCAGAGGCAAATAAATAAATGATGGGTCTTTTTCCCAAACAGTATGGAGGGCACTGAATTTGCCTACCTTAGGACCGATTCGACTTGCAAAGTAACTTTTTTGGAGTCCTGCAACAGCACTCCCAAGTCTCTTTGCACCTCCAATTTCTGGATTCTCCCTCCATTCTACAACCTTTTCTTATTACCAAAGAGTATGACTCCGCACATTGCTACACTGAATTTTATCTGCTAATTCTCTCTTGCCACTCTCTTAACCTGTCCAAGTCCACTCTGAAGAAGGGTCTCGACCCGAAACGTCGCCTATCTCCTTCACTCCTTAGATGCTGCTGCACCCGCTGAGTTTCTCCAGCTTTTTGTGTAACCCACCTGCAGAGTCCTTGCTTACTCTACACTGCCTGCCCCTCCACCTATCCTAGTATCATCTGCAAACTTGGCCACAAAGCCTTTAATACCCTAACCCAAATCATTAATATACAACATGAAGAGAAGCGGCCCCAGCATCAAGGGTACCAGTTGGGAATAAGAATTGCCTGCCAGTCATTCAGTCTCAATTGGTGTGGTCGCAAACAGCGAAGAAGGTTACTTAAAGGCACAGCATAGAGTCAGAGAGCATGGATAAAGGCCCTTCTGCCCCCCATCTACCTTGTCCCATTTGCCTGTGCTTGTCCCATATCCCTCTACACCTCTATTAGATCACTCGTCAATTTCGTACATTCCAAGGAATTAAAGTCCCAGCCTGCCTTACCGCTCCTTATAATACAGTCCCTCGAGTTCTGGCAACATTTGTGTAATTCATTTCTGCTCTTTCAAGCTCAATGATTTATTTCCTGTAACAGAGTGAATACAATGCTCTTAGTGTGGACTCACCAGTGTCATGTATAACTGCAACATAATGTCTCAATTTCTACATACAATATCCCCAACAACGCTCACCAACTCCTACAGATGCACCCTAGAAAGCATTTTATCGATACGGTTTAGGAACAGCTCCATCCAAATCCGCAAGATATGGCAGAGAGTTGTGGACACAGGCCAGACCACCATGCAAATCAACCTCCCTTTTAATGACTCCATCCACACTTCACGCTGCCTCAACAAGGCCACTAGCATTATAAAGGACAAGACGTTTTACGCACACTTTCATAGGGAGAACACTGATGTGCCTTCTCGAGCCCACATTCACTGTGATGATATTTCAGTCACAGTCACAGAGGCCTGCGTCAGAAAATCCTGCAGAGGGGTGAACCCTCGAAAAGTGCCTGGACTTGATGGTATACCGAGTCGTGTTCTAAAAACCTGTGCAGACCAACTGGCTGGAGTTTTTACAGACACTTTCAACCTCTCACTTCTGAGGTCTGAGGTTCCCACCTGCTCTAAAAGGGCATCAATAATACCGGTGCACAAGAAAAGCAAGGTGACGTGCGTCAACGACTATCGACCAGTGGCACTAACGTCGGTGGCGATGAAGTGCTTCGAGAGGTTGATCATGGTGCAAATCAACTCCTACCTCGAGAAAAACCTGGACCCACTGCAGTTCGCTTACCGCCACAACAGATCAACGGTGCATGTGATCTCGCTGGCTCTCCACTCTGCTCTGGACCACTTGGACAACAAAAACTTATATGTCAGGCTGTTATGCATTGATTACAGCTCGGCATTTAACACAATCATCCCCTCCAAGCTGGTTATCAAACCCTCAGATCTGGGTCTCTGCGCATCCCTCTGCAATTGGATCCTCGACTTCCTCATTCACAGACCACAGGCTGTTCGAATTGGTGGAAAAGTGTCAGCCTCAATAACAATCAGCACGGGAGCACCTCAAGGCTGCGTGCTCAGCCCCCTGCTGTACTCACTCTATACTTATGACTGCGAAGCTGGTCATAGTGCGAACTCCATCATCAAGTTCGCTGACGACACCACTGTTGTGGGACGTATCACTGATGGGGACGAGTCAGAGTATAGAAGTGAGATCGCCCGACTTACCAAAAGGTGCCAGCACAATAACCTGGCCCTCAACACCAGCAAAACCAAGGAACTGATTGTGGACTTTGGAAGGGGTAGGATGGGGACCCACAGTCCCGTTTATATCAACGGGTCGATGGTGGAAAGGGTCAAGAGCTTCAAATTCGTGGGCGTGCACATCTCTGAAAATCTCTCCTGGTCCGAGAACACTGAAGCTATTATAAAGAAAGCACATCAGCTCCTCTACTTCCTGAGAAGATTATAGAGAGTCGGTATGTCAAGAAGGACTCTCTCTAACTTCTACAGGTGCACAGTAGTGACCATGCTGACCGGTTGCATTGTGGCTTGGTTCGGCAACGAGCGCCCAGGAGTGAAAAAGACTACAAAAAGTAGTAAACACTGCTCAGTTCATCATCGGCACTGACCTCGCTACCATTGAGGGGATCTATCACAGTCGCTGCCTCAAAAAGGCTGGCAGCATCATCAAGGACCTACATCATCCTGGCCACACACTCATCTCCCCGTTACCTTCAGGTAGAAGGTACAGGAGCCTGAAGACTGTAACGTCCAGGTTCAGAAACAGCTACTTCCCCACAGCCATCAGGCTATTGAACTCAACTCAAACAAAACTCTGAACATTAATAGCCCATTATCAGTTTATTTGCACTTTATCTGTTTTATTTATTCATGTGTGCATATATTTATACAATGGTATATGGACACACTGATCTGTTCTGTATTCATGCCTTCTATATTGTGTTGTGCTGAAACTAAGCAAGAATTTAATTGTCCTATCTGGGACACATGACAATAAACTCTCTTGAATCTTGAATCTTGACTCACCCCGGACACTATCTTCTCCCATCAGGCAAGAGGTATAGAAGTGTGAAAACATACACCTCCAGATTCAGGGTACACAAAAGGCTGGAGAAACTCAGCGGGTGCAGCAGCATCTAAGGAGCGAAGGAGATAGGCGACGTTTCGGGTCGAGACCCTTCTTCAGACTGGTTAGGGATCAGGGAAACGAGAGATATAGACGGTGATGTGGAGAGATAAAGAACAATGAAGGAAAGATATGCAAAAAAGTATCGATGATAAAGGAAACAGGCCATTGTAAGCTGTTTGTAGTGTGAAAATGAGAAGCTAGTGCGACTTGGGTGGGGAAGAGATAGAGAGAGAGTGTATGGAACAAGCTGCCAGAGGTGGCAGTTGAGGCTGGGACTATCCCATCATTTAAGAAAAAGTTAGACAGGTACATGGATAGGACAAGCTTGGAGGAATATGGACCAAGCGCATGCAAGTGGGACCAGTGTAGCTTGAATATTGTTGGTAGGTTTGGCCGAAGGACCTGTTTCCACACTGTATCATTCTATGACTATGATTCTATGATGCATGATTATGAATGCAGAAATATACATTAATTGATGCGGTAAAATTAATTAAATGCTCTATGTCGCAGCAAATTACGCAAAAGACTGCAATGGCTTCTTACAACAAGGTTTCAATTCGAGTGGCCTCTTTGTAATCCGGCCGAAAACATTACTCGAATTGTGGTGCACTGTGAAATGGAATATGATTGTGGTGGATGGACAGTGCTGGAACAGAACTCCAGACAAAGCAAGCTGACGTGGAACGAAACTTGGACCACATACGAGTGTGGGTTTAGGTATATTCTGGGTGACCATTACCTTGGCAATAAGTACATGCATTACATAACCAGCCAAATGTGGTATAAAGCAAGAGTAGTTTTGGATCAGGTGAACGGGCAAATAAAACTATTTGTAGATACGCAGAGTATGACATGTTCCGGATCAGTTCAGAGCTTTTTGGCTACAAACTAGATCTTGGTGGCGAAGTGCCGGTTTTTAACAACCTGGTTGATAATTTGCCATTTAGTACACGGGATCGGGATTCAGATCAGGATTCAGCTAACTGTGCACTGAAGTAAGGTGGGGGGTGGTGGTTTGATACGTGCTTCTGATACCCCCAATGCTATGGTGACCCAAAAAGAGTCCATTCATTGAGAGGCCTTTTGCAAGAACTGTACTCGAGTCCAACTCCTGGTCAGACCTGTCTACCTGCACTGCCTCACATGAGGAAAGATGTCCAGATATTAATTCTATTTCAACATGTGTTGATCTAGTTACTGGAACAATGCCATGCTTGATTCTCTTGGTATAGTATAGAAATAAACTTCATTAAAGCACCTGTGAATGTTTCAGTTACTGAACTTAGCCTTGTTGACTAATGTGTGTGCACGTGTGTTACCTACAAAAACAAAAAGATGGGTACACATTGACATGACTGCACAAAGGTCGCTTCTAATTGAATGGACCTCACAAAGGAGGCTGCTCATTGACTTAATCGTACAAAGATGGCTGTGACATTGCTTGCCGGTACAAAAATGGCTGATAATTGACTTTATCTTACAAAGAAGGCTGCCAATAGACTTGACCGTACAAAGATCAGGAGGATAGTGAAACTAGTTGGAGAACTTGGGAGCGGGAAGGACGGAGAGAGAGGGAAAGCAAGGTGTTCATAAGGTCATAAGCGATAGGAATAGAATTAGGTCATTCAGCCCATCAAGTCTACACCGTCATTCAATCATGGCTGATCCATCTCTCCCTCCTAACCCCATTCTCCTGCCTCTCTCCACATAACCTCGGACACCTGTACTAATCAAGAATCAATCTATCAGAATTAAAGGATGTTCCTTTAGGAAGGAGATGAGGGGGAATTTCTTTAGTTGGTGGTGAAACTGTGGAATTCTTTACCACAGAAGACTGTGAAGGCCAAGTCAATGGATATTTTTAAGGCAAAGATAGTTAGATTCCTATTTAGGACGGGTGTCAGGGGTTATGGGGAGAAGGCAGGAGATTGAGGTTGGGAGGGAGAGATAAATGAGCCATGATTGATTAAGCATGTAGGCATTGAAGAAAACAAATGGCATGATGGCCTTCATAGCGAGAGGATTTGAGTATAGGATCAAGGAAGTCCTACTGCAGTTGAACAGGGCTCTGGTTAGACTGCACCTGGAGTATTGTGTGCAGTTTTGGTCTCCTAATTTAAGGAAGGACATTCTTGCTTTTGAGGGAGTGCTGCGTAGGTTCACCAGGTTAATTCCCGGGACGGCTGGACTGACGAAAGATCAAAGAATGGATCGACTGGGCTTATATTCACTGGAATTTAGAAGGATGAGAGGATATCTTATAGAAACTTATAAAATTCTAAAGGGATTAGACAGGCTAGATGCAGGAAAAATGTTCCCCATATTGGAGGAATATCGAACCTGGTCACAGTTTCTGAATTAGGGGTATTTGGTGGATTAGAAACGACAATCGGTTGAACGAAATTTATTCTCAATTGCAGTTCTCCGATAACATGGGCTGTAATACACATCTGACGACAACGGTGGTCCTCAATCGACTGGTGGGCTGAGCCCAGAAACCGTGCGAAAACCCGACCCCTCCCAGAGTCACGTGCGCGCAGCTTCCGATCGCAGGGTTCGACGCTAACGCGCAACAGCAGGTGCCGCTACATGCCCCGCCCCCCCAGAAACCGAGGTACGGAAACACACCGGGAGTCTAAAAGTACGGCATGAACGTGTAGTCCTCGAACACGGAAAGAGCGTAATAACAGGGACCGGCAGATCAGTACTGGAGGGGGGGGGGGCACAAAAACTACGAATGAGGGGCCGGCATAACCACGGTGACCGGCAAAACAGGGCCAGGAACAACAGAGGCAGGAGATGACAGAACGGCCGGCGTCCGACCTCTGCGCCACGGTGTGGTCACCACCACTAGGCTGTCCACGTCGACATGCGCGGGCTTGAGGCGGCTGACGGAAATGAACTCCTCCCGGCCAGCACAGCTTTAGCACCTTCAAACGCTGTGTCGGCCTCGTCCGACCATACCAGGTCCCGCGAGACACTGGGATAGTGGGCGAATGACAGCGGCAGCTGACGGCATGAACCAGTGGTAAAAATTTACCATCCCAATAAACTCCTGCAGACCCTTGACAGTGAGTGGGCTAGGGAACTAGCGAATGGCGTTGACCTTCTCGGACAGTGGCCCGGAGCTATGACCCTGATGCCCTAAGGAGATGGAGCGCAGGGTTAATCACCAAACCGTGCTCACGTAATCGCTCGAACAAAAGGGGAAGGTAACTAACATGTTCCGCCTGCGAACCACTGGCCACCAGGATATCGTCTAAATAAATAAAGACGAAAGGCAAATCCCGTCCGACCTGATTCATAAGCCGCTGGAACGCCTGAGTGGCGTTCTTTACGCCAAATGGCATCCGGAGCCATTCGAACAGGCCGAACAGGGTGATGATGGCTATCTTGGGGATGTCGTCGGGGTGGACGGGGATCTGGTTATAACCCCGAACCAGGTGGACCTGGTAGCCCATGGGCTATCGGAGCGCCGCACAATACCGATGTCTTCCATCAATTGGGATTCATTGCGGGCAATGCGCAGCTTGTCCGGCGGGAGGCGGCGCGTGCGAGCATGCACCGGTGGACCTTCGGTAGGGATATAGGGCACCACAACATAACGGGGTGTGAGTAGCTCAGGGAACTCAGCTAGCAGAGCAGCAAAAGGCTCCTGGACCTCCGCGATGTCATCGGGTTGCTGTTTGGGCGGAGGCGAGTTGCGCGGTTCATTGAGGTTCAAACAAAATTTAGTTTCTGCAGTCATACATACAAGAAAAGAACCAAGATACAACACAATTCACACAAACATCCATCACAGTGAATCTCCTCCTCACTGTGATGGAAGGCAAAGTCATATCTCTCCCCTGCACTCCCCATTTCATTTCGGAGTCACGTGAGTGACTTCGTGAAGAGCCCGCCGGCGCGCATGCTCGACATATCGTCGTAACGCGTTGCTGCGACGGCTGGCGGTGGAGCGCGCTCCTCGCCAGCCCTTCATAAGGGGCCACGGAGGTGAGTATTCCACCTTTAGTTGGTGGTCCTTGTTGTCTGATTATGTCTTGCAGCAAGGACATGGATGGGAGTTCGAAGGGCCGGAGGACGTCAGGACGAGTTCGCCGGTCAACAGTTCCGGGGCCTTTACCATCGGCAGTACCTGCAGTGCAGGCCGGGACTCAGGCGGAGATGTGGGTAAGCCCTGTGTTCACAGGTCCAGATCCGCCAGCACACCACAGCTCGGAGGAGTTCGGTGAGGAGGAGTGTGGTGTGTCGCCAGAGCAGGGGGACCCTGCCATGGCAGTCAGGTTGTCAGCGGGCTCGCTGGCGACCTCGAGCAGGGCACGTGCCGTTGCACGGCCTGTTCCACTCAGCCCTCCGAGAAGGGGGAGGGGAGGAGCCCAGAAGCCTAACCCTGTTAGGGCTAAGGCATTGCCTGTCGCGGAGGAGCGGTCAGGTTCCAGGGCGAGACCCGGGGCGGCTGTGAGGTCCAGCCGGCACACCCCGACTCTCGACGCCGGGACGGGTCGGTCGAGTCGGGTCTCGTCGCGGTCGCCGAGCCCCCCATGGATGGGTGGGCGAGACCATGCGTCGGCAACGTCCACGATGTGGGCAGCCGGCAAGACTGCGCGGGCCCCAGGCAGCCATGCTTCGGCTGGTGCCGACACCTCGCCGCGTGTGCCCTTAGTGGCAGCGGCTTCAGCTCTCGCTAAACGGAGGCGATTGAACACGCCCGCGCAGGAATCGCGCAGTTTCGCCTCGGCGGCTGTTAGCGACAACTACCGGCACCGGCAGGGCCTCGACGAGGTGCGGGCCGATGACAGGAGCTCGGTTTTCTTTTCAGAGCCGGAGGACTCCGACCACCTGAGTGTTCAGGGTGAAGGGCGTATTGACCGTATGGAGCGGCTGCTGGAGCTCCTGCTTCAACGTCAACAACAGCAGGGCAGCAACAGGCACAGGGCGTCTTCACCAACATCTACTATCAGCCTGGAGCAGCACGAGGAGGAGGTTCTGGTGGATCCCGTACCACCTCCGGTGGAGGTGCCAGCGGAGGAACCTTTGGATGTGGCGACCAAATTCGCGGCCCCACATACGGCTGGTCTTCCTCTCAATTCAAAGCTGGCAGCCACAGTGGACTTTCTTAATAATCAGGTGCTGCAGGAAGAAGTCCTCATCCAGGCTATGAGCCGTCACAAGGCTCCATCAAACTGCAACTCCCTCAACGTGCCTGTGGTCAATACGCCAATATGGGGCAACATCAGTGCGGCTATCCGTCAACAAGAGCTACAATTGCAGCGGATCCTGAAACTCCTCACGGCCGGTATTACCGCCTTTGCGCGGTCGGTGGACGAGGACGAGCTGAATTTGGACCAGGAAGATGCTCTGGCCTTATTGTGCGCGACCCAGCACGAAATCAACGGGTTTTGCAAAAACAGCATCCGCCCAGCACTCAACCCAAAGTTTGCAGGATTGTGCAAACCACCGCCGCCGCCGCCGCCCCGTCAGCTCTTTGGTGAGGACCTCTCGAAGAGAGTCAAAGAGCTTGACGAACAAGCCAAAACGGTGGGGATCATGCGCTCTAAGAGTGCCCCCACACCGTCCGGCTCAAAAGCTCCATACATTCGCTCACGAGGGTCGGCCAGTGCCTCGACGAGGACTCACCCTCTAGCTCCACAACGACAACAACACCAGAACCAGCACCAAGGGTCTTTTTTAGGACAGGGTCGGCAGAGACCTTTTTGGAAATCGAAGACGCCGCGCCCTCAAGCCAACCCAGCACCTCCACGGCCACCCACACGTGTCAAGGACCGCCGGTAACCACGGAGGTGAGGGGGTCTGGTTCTCTCTTTTCTCTCTGTTTAACTTCCCATGTTGGTGGTCGTTTACGGTTGTTTTTGGATGCATGGGGTAATTTTACTGGTGATGAGTATGTGTTGCGGAATATTCAGGGGCATAAAATTGAGTTTATTAATGGCGACATTCCTCCATCCCAGCACATGCCTGGTCGTACGTTCAAATTGTCTGCTGCAGAACAGGCAGCAGGTTATAAGGAAATTTTAAGTCTGGAACAGAAGGGTGTGATTGAGAAAACGGTGCATGAGCCAATTGAATTTGTTTCGAACATATTTACTAGACCTAAGAAGGATGGAGGCTGTCGTGTCATCATTGATCTAACCCGTTTGAATACGTTTGTAACATATACTCATTTTAAAATGGATACGTTTGAAACAGCCAAATCATTGATTTCTCATGGCTGCTTTATGGCATGCATTGATTTAAGGGATGCATATTATTCAGTATCCATCCAGAAATATGATAGAAGGTTTTTGAAATTTATCTGGATGGGGCAACTTTGGCAGTATAAGGCTTTGTCTAATGGGCTTACTACAGCCCCTAGATTGTTCACTAAATTGGTGAAGCCAATCATGGCTTATTTGAGACAAAGACATCATATAGTTATGGCCTATTTAGATGATGTCTTTATTGTGGGCCACACCCTGCATTTGGCTGAACAGGGTGTTGCAGCTGCTGTCAATATATTTCAACAATTAGGATTCATTGTCCATCCAGAGAAATTGAAGTTCTGCCCTGCCCAGGTAATTAATTACCTAGGGTTCACGGTGAACTCAATGAGTATGAGAATAACTATACCAATTAACAAAATTGAGGAAGTCACTCAGGTGTGCAGAGATTTAATTGGCACCAATATACCATCGATTCGGCATACAGCCACAGTAATTGGCAAGCTAGTGGCTTTGTTTCCGGCAGCACGATATGGGCCTTTGCATTATCAGAATTTGCAAAGAGCTAAAATTATTGCGTTAAAACGGAACGCTGGTCATTACGATCGATCAATGCAGCTGCCGTCCGAAGCGATAACTGAGTTGCAATGGTGGGTGTGTCACATTAGCAACTCATTTAAGCCTGTTAGGGAGGCTAATCCGGTGGTATATTTACAGACTGATGCAAGCTCCAATGGCTGGGGAGCTACTGATAATTGCTCTAGTTGTGGGGGCAGATGGGACACCCTTGAGGCATCGATGTTGTTGACTCAAGGGATTAACTATTTGGAGTTGCTGGCAGCATTCCACGGACTTCGTGCATATTGTTCCAAGCTTGTTGGAGCACACGTCCGTCTCCAAATAGACAACACCACAGCTGTGGCATATTTAAACCATATGGGTGGTACCAGGTCAGTTTCGTGTGACAAATTGGCTAACTCAATTTGGCTCTGGAGTGTTCAAAGAGACATTTGGATTTCAGCTACCTATTTGCCAGGTGAGCTTAATACTGTGGCGGACACCAGGTCACGCAAATTTAATGACAACATTGAATGGATGTTGCATCCTGAGATTTTTTCTAAAGTCACAGCCAAATTTGGTAAACCGGACATTGACCTTTTTGCGTCACGGTTAAACCACCAGGTACCAGCCTACGTTTCATGGGAACCAGATCCTGGGGCAATAGCGCTAGATGCATTCTCGCTGGACTGGGGGAATTGGTTTTTCTATGCCTTCCCTCCGTTTTGCCTCATCAGTCGGGTATTGCGAAAGATTCAGGCAGATGCTGCCAAGGGCATCCTTATTATACCCGACTGGCCCACACAGCCTTGGTATCCGGTGGTCTTTGACATGCTCAACGAACCTTGGGTCCTTTTGAGGGGTTGCCCACAATTGGTTACTCACCCTGTCTCAGGGGAGCCACATCCCTGCCATGGCTATTTAAATTTGTTGGCTTGCAGGTTCTGAACAGGCCGTTAGTCCAATACGGCCTCTCGGCTCGGACCATGGATACCATCGGGGCGTCGTGTCGAGAGTCTACAAGGCGAAGATACTGCTCGCATATTAAGAAGTGGGAAGCCTACTGCAGCCGCTCTCGCATCACGTACGATGACGTGACAATAACCGACGTCCTGGAATTCCTCGCGGGGTTGCACCATGATGAACACTTAAGTTACAGTGCCATCAACAGCGCCAGAAGTGCGCTATCATTCTATCTCAAGATTGGGGTAGGATCCAACAGGCTAGTGTCCAGACTCATGCGGGGTATATTCAATATGAATCCGCCTACACCACGCTATAATATCACCTGGGATGTCAGGGACGTATTAACCCTGCTCAGGACGTGGTCTCCCATGGAAGGGCTCCAACTGGACCAACTCACCATGAAGCTGGTGATGTTACTAGCGCTGACTTCAGCTCAGAGGGTACAGACACTACACAAACTTCGTGTCGACAGAATGACATCTACCCCTACAGAAGTAGTCTTTTTCATTGACGAGCTACTAAAGCAGCATAGACCTGGGTGCACAGGGCTGCAGCTGAAGTTCCCGGCATACCCCGCAGATGCTAGGCTATGTTTAGCCTCACATATCCGCCACTATGTCAAGGTGACGGCACGCATCAGAGGAATGGAGAGATACCTGCTTGTCACTCATAAGAGACCTCATCATCGAGTGACAGTCCAGACGATATCCAGGTGGCTTCGAGTCGTCTTGGGTAAGTCGGGTATCGACACTAATGTGTTCAAGTCTCATTCCACCAGGGCTGCATCGACGTCAGCGGCGAGGGTCATGGAGGTGCCCATGGACCAAATTCTCGCCACAGCAGGATGGGCGAATGAAGCTGTGTTCCAGCGTTTTTATAACAAGCCTGTTGCTGCTCCTCTACAGTTCGCAGAAGCCGTGCTGAATGCAGGTCAAGAACGTGGAGATGTCCCCGCATGAGGGGTTTTTGATTTGTTATTAATAAATATGCTTTTGTTTTGCAGTATGAGCTATTGAGCCAGTTTGTTCCTCCCATCCATCCCTGGTAGTGGTGTGTCAGCATGGACGTGGTCCAGGGCGTGTAATCACAGAAGCTTTGAAGTCTTCACTCACGTGACTCCGAAATGAAATAGTAAGATTGAACGAGAACTTACCAGTTCGAAGGTTGATCTTTATTTCATGAGGAGTCGAAGTGAGGGATTTCGTGCCCTCCTCGCCCAACCCTCAATCACCTTCATCTGGTAATCTTAGTCAATTCAATCATACTATGCGAAGTCATTTCTATTGTTGGTTCTGTGATTCCACGCCGCTACTTTGAAGTATGTCGAGCATGCGCGCCGGCGGGCTCTTCACGAAATCCCTCACTTCGACTCCTCATGAAATAAAGATCAACCTTCGAACTGGTAAGTTCTCGTTCAATCTTACTATTCTCCTCCCGATGTCAGGGTCAAAGCCGCCGCGGGGTGATGGTAAATAAGTCCCGCGGCCATTAAGGCCGCGCCGGGCGATGCAAGTCTGCGCTCCGGGTCCTGATGTTAGAGCCCCCGGTGGGCGCCAGCAAGTCCCGTGGCCATCAAAGCCATGCGGGGCGATGTAAGGCCCCGCTCCAGGTCGTCTTCAACACCGCAACTCGGGCGGGAGAAGTTGCCACCACGGGAGCTCCGAAAAGCGGTCTCCCACCAGACCCGCAAGCCCCCGGTGTTACCGTCCACTGGCCTGCAGCTGGAGCCTTCAAATCTCCGGGGTCGGGCAGCAGCAGCGCGCCACCACAGCTCCTCCCGTTCCGAACTCGGCCAGCTCCACGATGGTGAGTAGTCTGCAGCTCCGCGACTGGAGCCCCAGGTCCAGTTGGAGGCCGCTCCACGGTGCTAGGCCCCAACGGCAACGGAGACCCGACAGAGGAAAGATCGGGTCCTCCGTACAGGGAAAAGATTTTAAAAGTTTCCCCCACCCCGCCCACCACCCCCAACACATATCCAGCTAAAAGAAAAACACTAGCTACACTCAACGAGACAAAAAATAAAAAAAAGACAGACGGACTGCAGAGGCCGCTGTGACGAGAGTCGCGCCGCCCACCGGCGACGAGAGTCGCCGCCGCCCACATCGACGGGAAGGGAGAACGCACGCAAGAAATCCACCCCTAAGTTCGGGTGGGTGACATTAGCAATGATAAACTTCCACTTGTACGGGTGGGAGTCAAAAGTACGTTCAAATCTCACTCCCGTTAACAGCCAAGAGGATGGGTCCTACCTTACCGAGGCGGGTATCGTGGGCGGTCGGGGGAAGGATGCTGACGATGGCCCCGGAGTCCACCAGGAAACCATGGCTAGAGTGAAGGTCACGAACGTAGAGGCGTTCTTTCGGGCCGAATCGTGGTCGCCTCTATGGGCGATTGGCTGTGGCATTTCCCTAAAACATGCAGGGGCTTCGGCAGCGTCAAGCCTCTGCAACGAAACGTAGATGGTAGTAACACCAATGGCATCTACTATATGGCTCAGAATGCTGCGGCAGATCCTCAGAGGCGGCCGGTGACAGGTTTTCCGCGTGCTGTCTCCTCGGGTGCACTCTAGCTGTGATTGCTAGGCGGGTGAAGGCGCAAACGTCCTGCCTTCCCGTGTTCCAGAGTTCATCGGCCCTCTCGCCGAGCTGCTGGGGGACGCTAAAATCGGCCAGAGCGAGGATTAAACGTCATCCGGCATCTGCTCCAAGAAAGCCTGCTCGAAGAGTAAGCACGGTCGATGTCCGTTCATCAGGGCCAGCATCTTGGCCATTATGGTGGAAGGCCTCCGATTGCCTACCCCGTCCATATAGAGGATCTTCATCGCTCGGTCTCGGCAGCTGAGCCCGAAGGTACGGCAACAACCGCTAGGCTGACTCCTGCGGCAAGGCTCCCAGCACGTGGAAATATCTGGTCTTGTCGGCGACGATGTGGTGCAGGTGGAACTGTGCTTCCACGTGCGCGAACCAAACCTGTGGTTGATCGGGCCAAAAGGGGGGCAGTCGAAGGCTGGTGAGGTCCTGCTGAGCGCCGGCTGCCTCGGCAGGAAAATATTCTTCCTGCATGTCTAATTACAGTTAGACTCGTCGGGGTCACCAATTTGGTGGATTAGAAACGACAATCAGTTGTTTGAAAGAAATTTATTCTCAATTACAGTTCTCCAATAACACGGGCTCGAATACACAACTGACCACAACGGTGGTCTTCAATCGACTGGCGGGCTGAGCCCAGAAACCGCGTGAAAACCCCTCCCAGAGTCACGTGCGCGCGGCTTCCAACCGCAGAGTTCGATGCTGCTGCGCACCAGCAGGTGCCGCTACGGGTAGGTATGTTACAAAACTTACCTTGAGCAGCGCTGCAGTTCTGCCGCTCCCCGTGTGTGTGACTTTGGCACCTTTCAGAGTGGGGCAGGGTTAAAGTGCCGTTTTTCTGCAGACTGGGAAAATCGATCCATGTCGGACGATTTCGTTGCGGAAGAAAAATAGCTCCGACATTTCATTCACGAAGGTATTTTTAAATTACGCTAGATTATTTATTAACAAGAGTAATTTAAAAATCACCTTCAAAAGCTGTGAGCGCTGACAACGGGAAGGATTTTGCGTAGGGGAGAAAAAAAAGGTACACAGTTTATTTTTATATTAAAAGTTGTTTTTTATGGAGGCTTAATCACATTTTCATTTTGCGATATGGGGTCCAAAAAAATGTATGAACCAACAGTATTTTTCCTCCCGACTTCACTGCAAACCGCAACGTTCCAATCCACCGCATTCCACTAAAACCCACTCGCTAGTTGATTTAAATGGCCATTAATTTAGGCATTAAACACTAAATTCCTTCCATTTGGCCTAGAAATTCATGAAAATGAGATTTAAAAATTATGTTATATTGTGGATTATTGAGTGAATGTTATTTGCACACTTAGGCAATTTAAAAAAAGTTTATCTTTTCTTAAGAAATGGATAGATGTTTAGATCTAGTAATTGAATGTTGGAATTAGCTACAATGAGATAACTAACTTATTATATGCTTTAATTTCAGGTCATCCAAGTAAGATTGTTTAATATTTGTTTCAGAATGCTTCAATCTATAATAACTGAAAATTTCATTGAGTTCTCTTAATTTTTAAGAACGTTATGGGCTTTTAACTGTTCTAGATCACAGCTTTTGAGTTAAGTCAATTGAAAGGCAATGGGGAACTAGATGCTAATTTCCAAGTATAAAAATGGTCATAACTTTCTTAATACTGAAGTTATGAAAGTGAATTAGGTGTCAAATTAAACTTCTTTTTATGCTTTATCTGGGGATAAATTGCAGACTTGATTTTTTAAATCTCAAAATTTTATAACATTGCTACTACAGGTAGGCCATTTCGAACTGAGATGAGGAAGAATGTTTTCAATAGAATTGTATATCTGTGGAATTCTCTGCCACAGAGGCAGTGGAGGCCAATTCAAGAGAGTTAGATATAGCTCTTAGGGCTAACGGAATCCAGGGATATGGGGAAAAAGCAGGAACGGGTGGGTACTGATTCATATTGAATGGCGGTGCTGGCTCAAAGGGATGAATGACCTACCCCTGCAACTGGTTTTTCATTTTTTTATGATTGAATTGCAGAATAGACCTGATGGGACAAATGGCCTAATTATGGTCCTATTACTTATGACCTTATGCTGCCTGGCCTGCTGAGTTACTCTAGCATTTGTGTGCCTGTCCAGTTTAAATCAGCATCTGCAGTTTCTTGCTACACATTTTGGCTGCTAATTATCCTTCACCTGACAAAGATGGCTGCTGCTCGACTTCACCTGACAAAGATGGCTGCTGACGCAACCTGACCTTACAAAGATGCCCGCCGAGCGACCTGGCCCAATAATGGCCGCTGCGCTATCTGACCTTACAAAGATGGCCACCGGCGCTACCTGACCTTACAGAGATGGCCGCCGAACGACCCGGCCTGATCAAAATGCCCCCCTGGCGCTACATGACCTTACAAAGATGGCCGTTCTGACCGTACAAAGATGGCCGCCTACGCTACCTGACCTTACAAAGATGGTTCTTCACCGTACTGCAGCCGTACTTTGTGCTACTGCGGCAGAGAGGTGGTGTGAAGTTACTGTATTTTGCGACGTGTCCCTCTCCCGCAGCGTTTTGCTGCGAGCGTGGAGCCGGAGGTAAAGGCGGTCGGTGTCGGGGAGGGATAGGGGGAAGGGGTAGGAGAGTGCGGCTCGGGCCCGAGTGGCCGCTCGCCTGTCCCTGAAGGTGGAAGGGAGTGAAGGAAGACACACTCCAGGAGACCAGAGAACTCTCCCCAGTGGCTTGGCAGCGCTCAAAGCCCTTAATTACCCCTCCCCACAAACACCTCAAGATTCACCGCCCTTAATTACCCCTCCCCACAAAAAACGTCAAGATTCACCGCCCTTAAATGTCCCTTCCCTCCCCATAGACACCTCGACTCACCGACCATAATTACATAATTACCCTCCCCAGGAATACCCCCCAAAGAAGCCGCCAGGATCCCTCTCCAGAGACCCCCCCCCCCCCTTCTCAAAGTGACCTGCTTCTTCTTGCATATAGCTTGCACAGCCTAAAGTTGCAGGACAACTTGTTCTATTTGATCTTACTTGATTGTGCACGCCAGGTTGATTGCATTCGTCGAAACGGAGCGGACCACATGAAGGTTGCAATCTCCCGCCCCACAGTCCTCAATGTCATCCCCCCCCCCCTCTCCAGACCCCACCGAAGATTACCACGTTTCTCTTCACCCCACTAGCCCCACATTGACCCTGCAATAATCCACCCCCCCCCATACCCTCCCTAAAGAACAGCCCACCCCCCTCCCCAGGAGATGTCAAGGTCCCAGACCGCTCAAAGACCCCTCCTCAGACCGCTCCAAAGACCACTAGGGTCACCCTCCCCCTTACTGGATATGTGTATGTTTATTGGCCTCTGTAAATTGCCCCTAAGTTGTAGGGTGTGGATGTAAAAGTAGGTTAGCATAGGGCGGCACGGTGGAGCAGCTGTAGAATTGCTGCCTCACAGCGCTTGCAGCGGCAGAGACCCGCGTTCGATCCCGACTACGGGGTGGTGCTGTTTGTACGTTTTCCCATGATCTGTGTGGGTCTTCTCTGAGATTCTCCCACACTCCAAAGCCGTACAGATTTGTAGTTTAATTTGTGTATGTGTAAATTGTCCCTAATGTGCGTAGAATAGTGTTAATGTGCGGGGATCGCTGGTCGGTGTGGACTCGGTGGGCCGAAAGGCCTGTTTCCACGCTGTATCTTTAAACTAAACTGATGTGATCTTTGCTTGGCTTGGTCTCGGTGAGCCGAAGGGCCTGTTTCTACTGAAGGGCTGTATCTCTATGTAAACTAATCATGACATCCAGCATTGCTTCTCATTTGCCCTTGAGTTCACTTACCTCAGCGTAAGCAGAAATATTTAGTTTTTAATTTTTTGATCAAATGTATTTGGGGTTTTTTTTTCTGCAACTGAATATGTGTTTTGATTCCCAGACCAGATCCATTTTGATGATGATAAATCAGATTTTTAAGAAACTTACTCTATTTGGGAGCAAACATAGAGTCAAGTTGTTAGCTGTTTCCTGTGGAGGATTATTTGCCACCAATGCTTTCTGTCATGTCTTTCCCCAACGAACGTATGGAAAGTTGTATCAAGCTTGGTCCAAGGGAAATCCAGCTGAACTTCCAGAGAGGTTGCAAGCTACTTTCCAAGAGGTGCTTCAAGATGCCGGAGTGGATTCAATGCAGAATTATAAAGCGTTCGCTGCCTTCAGCTTTCAACCCGTGAGTGCGGGAGTTCCCTGGTTGCCCAGTGGAGCTCTCATTGGCATCCCAGTTAATTTCAACAGCACAGGGACGGAAGGGCAAGGAATAACCAACCGCATTGTCATGATTAATGGCAGGGACGTCAAGTGGGATAGCGAGGTGGGGAAATCTCTGAGAGAATCCCTCACCTTTTCCTCCGATGCACAGAGGTTTGCCATTGCAAGAGAGGTGATGTATTTGCAAAGCAGTGGCCCTGTCCTTCAGTCGGCGCTCGCGCCAGCTTGCTTAGCAGGCACGTACGTGATAGGCATGGCCTCGAAGCAAGCCCTCGGCCTTTACTCGGGACCCTTTTTATTACGTGGCATTTTTAACCTGGCTGCGGCGGCAATGGGCTTTGTGGGTTATTTTCTTTTTTCTGATGCACTCAGTCACTGGCTCGACTACCGATCAGACCACCGGACAGCAACAATATCAAAGAATTATGCCAAAGGAGGCATTGAGTTTTATGATAAAGTTCTTGCACGAAATCGAACTTTCCGTTTGCTCCTTGGCAATAAAGGGATGGAAATGTACGCAACAAATGGCAACCTTTTCCCTAAGCATTGGTTCCGACTAAAACATGCTCCTTACACCTCCAGGAAGGAGATGATTGAAAACACCCTGAAAGATTGTTGGAAATAAAATTGATTTGACAATATTTATTTGCACATCTCCATGTATCATGTAAACTTCTTCAATTTTACTTGACTATCATCCAGATTTTGTGTTTGAACTGAACCGCATTGTCATCTGCTTTTTCAACCTTTGTGGGAACCATTTTCTACTTCCTCCCGTCATTGCAAAAACACACTTGTGAGTTTAAAAGCTGTAAACAGAGCTAAAGTGAAATATGCCACAGTTGGTCACAAGGTAAAAAATCAGTGATATCCTTAACTTGCTTTTCAACTGCTAGTGTATATAAAACTACCGTTTGCCTTGTGCCATGCAAGACTGAACTCTTGTTAATTGACAAAAATCCAAAAGCACATATTGAATGTCATGAAATCTAAATGCAAAATATACACACTTATAGACGTTACTTATTGGATATCCTGAAGTTTTATTTGTCTGATTATGGGGGAGGGAGGGGGAAATATTCAATTTCACTTTTATTTTTTGATTATTTGCAAATAGCCATGACTATGATATTGTGGAAATTATGTAACCTTTCAGAATATGGAAAGTTGATAAATTAGTATGGTTTTTCATGCTATGTTGATGACGGGATAATATGTTGGAGGAGATAATCTCCAGACTGCAGAGTTAAAGGCAATGTAATGGAGAAATAGAAAGGAGGTGAGGAAGAATTTTCAATTCAAGTCAATTTTATTTCTGTAGCACATTTAAAAACAACTCTCGTTGACCAAAGTGCTTTACATCACTGCAGGTACTAACGTGCTACAAACAATGGTACATAGATCTAACAATACATACATAAATACATACATACAGCGCTCCCTCAGGGGACCAACTTTAGTCAGAGCGGAGTTAATCTGTGATACTCATTGCCACAGAGGGTGTGGTGGCCAAGTCAGTGGATATTTGTAAGGCACAGTTAGACAAATTCTTGATTAGAACGTGTGCTATGGGACAAAGGCAGGAAAATGGGATTAGGAGGCTGAGATCAGCCTTGATTGAATGGCAGAGTAGATGGGCTGTATGGCCTAATGAACTATAACTTGTGAACTATCCATGCACCTGTCCCGGTGTCTTTTAAATGTTATAGTAGCTGCCTCAACTTCCTTCTCTGGCTGCCCCTCAGCTTCGTAATAAATCTTGCCCATCTCACCATTACTGATGAAGGCCTAAATATCAAAAGGCTTCTTGACCACATTATCTACCTGTGAAGCCGCTTTCAGGGAACTATGTTCCTGCATCCCCTACTCCCCAGGGCCGTACCATTCACTGTGAAGGTTCTGCCCCAGGTATGCATTCCCATCTTGACTTTGACATCTTGAGAATATAAGAAATAGAAGCAGGAGGAACTATATAACCCTTCATACCTGCTGTGGTGATCAGTAAGATTGTGCCAAATGGTTTCCCTTGGTGCAACCTTCCTGTCCTTCTCGTGATTTCCCCATATCCCACGCTTCAAAAAACAATTAGTGATTTCTTCCATGCTTGCATGTCAGCCTTCCACAGCACCTTGGGCGCAGAATCGGCACGTTTATCAAACCTGAATTCCATTACATAAATTCTTCCCAAGCTAAATGCTCGTTTGAAGATTCAACCTGTCGGGATTTGCAACAAGACCACCTTCTCGTTGACCATCAGCATCAGGGCACCCCAGGGCTGCATGCTCTGTCACCTGCTTTACTTTCTCTACTCCCAATGATTTTATAGCCAATTACAACTCCAATGCCATCTTTACATTTGTTGTGGATACCACATATATACACACTGATTTTTTTTTTCTCCCTCTTTTATCATATTATTTATTATGATTACATATTGTGTTGTGCTGCAGCAAATAAGAATGTCATTGTTCTATCTGGGACATACGACAATTAAACCACTCTTGTTGGAGGAATAAGGGGTAATATGTCAGAGGGAGGGAGATTAACAAATTGGTTGAGTGGTGCTGGAACAACGATCTTGCTCTCATCTTTAGTAAGATCAAGGGGCTGATTATTTTCTTCAGGAAAGGAAGGCTGAGGGACAATGCACCTATCTTCATTGCCTTCCAGTTCTGGGAGTGTACATCTCTGGTGATCTATCCTGGGCCCAGCACACTGATGCAATCACAAAGCTCAGACAACACAAAGCTGCTTCTTCAGGACTGTCTTGTGAACAAAGACTGCATAGACTTGGTTTATACTCTCTAGAATTTAGGAGATTGAGAGGGGATCTTATAGAAATGTACAAAATTCTTAAGGGGTTGGACAGGCTAGATGCAGGAAGATTGTTCCCGATGTTGGGGAGGTCCAGGACAAGGGGTCACAATTTAAGGATAAGGGGGAAATCCTTTAGGACCGAGATGAGAAGGACTTTTTTCACACAGAGAGTGGTGGGTCTCTGGAACTCTCTGCCACAGAGGGTAGTTGAGGCCAGTTCATTGGCTATATTTAAGAGGGAGTTAGATGTGGCCCTTGTGGCTAAGGGGATCAGAGGGTATGGAAGGCAGGTACGGGATACTGAGTTGGATGATCAGCCATGATCATATTGAATGGCGGTGCAGGCTCGAAGGGCCGAATGGCCTACTCCTGCACCTTATTTCTATGTTTCTATGTTTCAAAGGTTTGAGGAGATTCAGCATATTACTGAATGCTCTTATCATACTTCCAAAAGTGGAGAATACGCCAACTGATTGCATTGCAGCCTGGTTCAAGAATTATGCAGCCTGATTCAAGGCTGCAGAAAGGGGCGTACGTTACCCAACCCATCATGGGAACAAGCTTACTCGCCATCTAAGGAATCTATAGGAAGCGTTGCCTCAAGAAGGCTGTTAGCATCATCAAAGACCCACACCAGCATGGTCACGCTCTCTTCTCACTGCCTCCCTCTTCCTCCCTTCGACCATCCGGTTCTTGAATCACTATGCGCAACCCTTCCTCAGCACTGAACCACTGTGGACTTTGTACCATGATTGTTCTCTGCAGTTTGTTTTTGCACACTCCTATGCATGATCTGGTTTACTTGAATAACATAATTTATTTTGTATTTATTGCTGTGTCCATTATGCCTGGGAAACTGCAACATTTAATTATTCTAGTTCCTATCCGTTGCATATGGCAAATAACACCCTTGGCGCTTGATTTACTCAGAATATGTATTGTATATTTTGTATTCTGTTTAATGTGTCTGTAAGGCCGTAGCAATTAAGAATTTTCTGTCTTGGGCTTCTGCGCATGAATGAAGGCACATGCAAACTGGCAGAACAGCATCTCGTATTCTGCTTGGGTAGCTTGCAATCTAACAATATGACCATATAATTCTCCAATTTGAGGTAACTAACCTACAAACAACTCTTTGTTGCTTTGCTCCCTCCTCCTCTCTTCCCTGTACCCCATCTGGATATGCATGCATTTGCCCCCCCCCCCCCCCATTCCCAGTCTAATTCCACCTTTATATTCCTTTTTCTGGCATCCTTCTCACCCCGTCTATCCTTAACCTCACCCTTTTTGTTTTTCTACCTCTGGCCTTTGTCCAACTGTCTGCCTATCAACCCCCCTCACCCATACCCACCTATCACTTGCCAAACTCCAGCTTACTCTCTCCCCCCAAAACCCACACCACGGCCAGATATTATGCCAGCTATCCATGTTCTCCAGAGATGCTGCCTGACCTACTGAGTCACTCAAATACTTTGGTTGTTTTTCCTTGAAGAGTGTCATCATTCTGGTTCCTAACATATGATAAATATACGCTCTTCAAGTGACCTGTTACTACTTTGTTGATACATACACCATCCAGCATTTATTCTACCACTGATATCAATTTGACTGATCTGTAGGTTAATGTTTTAGTTTAGTTTTATTTGGCGATACCGTGCAGAAACAGGCCCACCAGGTCCCCGCCGACCAGCGATCACCACGTATTAATCCTATCCTACACACACTAGGGACAATTCTGAACATTGAATTCTCCAAATTTTCTCTTCATTCTGTAATAGTGTGGTTGCATTAGCTATTTTTTGATATTTTCTATTTAATCTCTGTAATTTTGGAAGATGACACACAGACTATCCACCCTGCCCATTCAAAGCGTGGGGATGCAAGTTATCAGGTCCTGGAAATCAATTGACTTTGATTAATTTGTTGGGTATCTTTTTCAAATGAATGCTGATGTAATTTTGACCTATGGTTCTGTGAAATTTATCAAAGTGTTTTTATGTCATCTGAGCAAATTGTTTATCCCACAATATAATTTGCCTTGCCTCAATCTGCAATGGGCCATGGTAATGTTTTTAAATATTCGTGATAGCTTGACAATAAATGAAAATGAAATCAACTGCAGATGCTTGAAATCTAAAATAAAATCTGAAAATGCTGAAATTTCTCGGCAGATCTGGCAGTCTCTTTGGAAAGAGGAACAGTGTTGATACATTGGGTTTCATCAGAAAGAAAAAACAATTTGGTTTCAGTTGCAGAGAAAATGGGAAAGTTTGTGTCAAATAAAGTGAATATCTCTGAGACCAAATGAGAAAATGTAGACAGAGACACAAGGAAGCAAGTTTTGATCAAAACTTTACCAAAGAAAAAGGTAACCTCCCATATTCTCGAACATTCAAATTACGGAATCAGTGAGGCTGGAATACAACTGGTATACACTGTGAACCTGTTGAAGTGCAACAGAGTATTCAGCAACATGCTGAATTTGCTCCAAAATCTAAGGAGGTTGCAAGGTTTCACGGTCAGTTTATTGTCACATGTACCAGATCAGGTACAGTGAAATTTGAGTTACCATACAGCCATACTATGTGAAAAGTTACAAGACACACACCCACATAAAATAAAGATTTACATCCATTACTATGGATTCCACATTCCTCACAGTGATGGTGTAATTATGCTCCTAGAGCTTAGTCTAGTTCAGTGAAACACTGAGTCAAGCACTGGGCCACTAACCTTTATTTTATGAAACAATAAGAAATCCCCTATACGATACCTAAGCCACTGCGGGATTGATCCTTGTCTCTGCTTGTCCAAGCCCTTCAGCCTCGTGCAAGCAGACACCTCCAAAAGGTTATACAGTCCCAAGTGCTCCTCCAGAAGATCAACAACGAATCTCGTGGGGGTTACCTTTTATAGGTCATCGAACCGTGTGGGGCAGAACTACATGGGGGTGGTAACTCCTACAAACCAATCACAGATATCGATTACATTAAAAGGTTATTGACAGTTCCCTAACCCAATTACAAAGCACCCCATTACAATGGTTCTACAGAAGCTTCTGGAAGGAAGTCAATTAATCAAATAATGCAACATTCTCCCAGGGAGTATAAACAATTCAAACAAGGCTTCACACTTCAGCCAATCATCAAACAGTAACACAAACACCGTGCAACATTATTAACAGTATTTACAACCCTTCTGCAGTCAGCCAATCCTGCTAATGCATCTGCAACACCTTTGAGCTCTTCTACATAGTCCTCATACATTTTAACAATAGAGAGGACATCTGGATCTTTCCCCATCCTGCATATCAATCTAGGGTCCAGACTAGCTGGCACCAATCCACAACCTGCAGCTTTTTACAGACAGGCCCAGCAGATGCAACGATCCTCCATTTTAAATATCTCTATTTTGGACAGTCAAACCATCCGCAATCGGGGCGATCAAAGCCCCCATTGGGGTGATCGAAACTCCCATGTCGGGGCGGTTGAAACTCTTGGGAGTTCCCGAGTTGGCCTCTTCTTACCAGAGATCGCGGGCTTCACGATGTTAAAGTCCACAGGCCATTTCTCCATGTTCTCCAGTGGTTAAGAGTGTTTGATCCTCTAGTGCTGGAGGAGACGTGCAGATTGTGGTTTGGAAGTTAGCCTTGGTGAAGACCATCGTGTATAGTCTTTCTGCTGACTGGATAGCACACAACAAAAAACGTTTCACTGTACCTTGTGTAAATGATTGATGATACACAGGTCTGGAGTTTGAAGTCATCTCTGGGCTGGCATTTCTCTGATGGCAGCAGTTTTCTTTGGGTCAGGCTTAAGACCCCCAGAAGTGAACACGTGTCCGACATAGGTGACCTCTGGAACCCGGAACTTGCATTTCTTCGGCTTGAATTTTAGGTTGATCTCACGTGCCCTGTCCAGAATGAGCTTGAGGTTGTTGTTAACCATATAACCATATAACAATTACAGCACGGAAACAGGCCATCTCGGCCCTTCAAGTCCGTGCCGAACAACTTTTTTCCCTTAGTCCCACCTGCCTGCACTCATACCATAACCCTCCATACCCTTCTCATCCATATGCCTATCCAATTCATTTTTAAATGATACCAATGAACCTGCCGCCACCACTTCCACTAGAAGCTCATTCCACACCGCTACCACTCTCTGAGTAAAGAAGTTCCCCCTCATGTTACCCCTAAACTTCTGTCCCTTAATTCTAAAGTCATGTCCTCTTGTTTGAATCTTCCCTATTCTCAAAGGGAAAAGCTTGTCCACATCAACTCTGTCTATCCCTCTCATCATTTTAAAGACTTCTATCAAGTCCCCCCTTAACCTTCTGCGCTCCAGAGAATAAAGACCTAACTTATTCAACCTATCTCTGTAACTTAGCTGTTGAAACCCAGGCAACATTCTAGTAAATCTCCTCTGTACCCTCTCTATTTTGTTGACATTCTTCCTATAATTGGGCGACCAAAATAGTACACCATACTCCAGATTTGGTCTCACGAATGCCTTGTACAATTTTAAGATTACATCCCAGCTTCTATACTCAATGCTCTGATTTATAAAGGCTAGCATACCAAAAGCTTTCTTTACCACCCTATCTATATGAGATTCCACCTTCAAGGAACTATGCACGGTTATTCCCAGATCCCTCTGTTCAACTGTATTCTTCAATTCCCTACCATTTACCATGTACGTCCTATTTTGATTTGTCCTGCCAAGGTGTAGCACCTCACATTTGTCAGCATTAAACTCCATCTGCCATCTTTCAGCCCATTTTTCCAACTGGCGTAAATCACTCCAGACTTTGGAAATCCTCTTCATTATCCACAACACCCCCTATCTTGGTATCATCTGCATACTTACTAATGCAATTTACCACCCCTTCATCCAGATCATTGATGTACATGACAAACAACAAATGACCCAACACAGATCCCTGAGGCACCCCACTAGTCACCTGCCTCCAACCCGACAAACAGCCGTCCACCATTACCCTCTGGCTTCTCCCATTCAGCCACTGTTGAATCCATCTTGCTATTCCTGCATTTATACCCAACAGTTGAACCTTCTTAACCAACCTTCCATGGGGAACCTTGTCAAAGGCCTTAGTGAAGTCCATATAGACAACATCCACTGCTTTACCCTCGTCAATTTCCTTAGTAACCTCTTCAAAAAATTCAAGAAGATTCGTCAAACATGACCTTCCAGGCATAAATCCATGTTGACTGTTCCTAATTAGACCCTGTTTATCCAGATGCTTATATATATTATCTCTAAGTATCTTTTCCATTAATTTGCCCACCACTGAAGTCAAACTAACCGGTCTATAATTGCTAGGTTTACTCTTAGAACCCTTTTTAAACAATGGAACAACATGCGCAGTACGCCAATCCTCGGGGACTATTCCCGTTTCTAATGACATTTGAAATATTTCTGTCATAGCCCCGGCTATTTCTACACTAACTTCCCTCAATGTCCTAGGGAATATCCTGTCAGGACCTGGAGACTTATCCACTTTTATATTTTTCAAAAGTGTCAGTACTTCTTTTACTTTGAAACTCATAGTATCCATAGCAACTCTACTAGTATCCCTTACCTCACATAATTCAATATCCTTCTCCTTGGTGAATACCGAAGAAAATAAATTGTTCAATATCTCCCCCATCTCTTTTGGCTCTGCAGATAGCTGTCCACTCGGTCTCTCCAATGGACCAATTTTATCCCTTGTTATCCTTTTGCTATTAATATAGCTGTAGGACTATAGCTATAGCTATAGCTATAGTTGTGCTCCACTATGGCCTTGCCATAACCCAGGTTGTCATCTATGATGATGGCACATGGGAGGCTTGTGAACAGCTGTTCGATGGTTCTTTGAAAACCTTCGCTGGCCGAGTTGATGCCAAATGGAATTCTAAGAAACTTGAATCTGCCAAATGGTGTGGGAAACGTGGTGAGGTTTAAAGACTCGTCATCTAGGGGTATCTGCCAGAACGAGCTTTTTGCATCTTGTACAATCAACACAGTTGCACGCCCGATTTGTGCGCTTGATGGCAGTGTTTAAGTCTTTTGGATTAATGCACGCGCGGAGCTCATTTTTGTCTTTCTTATATGTGACAACCATGGTGGAGTCCCAGTCTGTGGGTTCGCTGATTTCGGCTAGTACGCCCATGGAGACCATGTTTTTTAGTTCAGTCTCGATCCTGTCTCACATGGCATGTGGCACACGGTGGGGGGTCACAGATGGCTGGGTCGACGGTGGGGTCAATGACGATCTTATAAGTCGCAGGCAGCTTGCCCAGAGTGCTATCGAATAGATCAGGGTAGCTTTTTATCGGGTCCTCAGATATAAGTAACTTGTGAATTGAGCAGTCAAAGAAGACTAGCCCTAGGTCTTGGCACGCATGGATGCCCAGTAGAGTCACAGAGTCCAATTTTAGGATATAGAAAGTCAGATTTCTTGTGTTTTGCAGCACACATTTAAAGAGAGTTCTTCTAAGAGGATGCAAGACCTCCCCCCCCCATAAGCATGTAAGGTAGAGCTGTCTCTAATCAAGGTCTCATTATTTTTTATCTTGTTGTCAACATGCAGAGATATTACTTTCACACGAGCCCCAGTATCCAACTTGGCCTTCACAGGCTTGTTGTTAATTAACGTGGACACAGACTGATCAAAAAGCTTACCAGCTGTGTGTAGGAGTGTATGCACAGTCGACTCCTCATATGTACTAATTGGACCGTCCTCGTTGGCAGCTTCGAGCTGGTCCTGTGGGTCTGATGTAGGTGCAGATTAGACACTGAGCTGGAAGTACTGTTCCCACGGGACCTGCAGGCAATGGTGAAGTGATTCATCTTGCAGTAATTACATGACTTGCTGTTCGCTGGACAGAACATGCGTCCCTTGTTGTGGAAATAGTTACAATTCGGACATCTTTGCGGCGGCTCATTGATAAATCCCCGGTTAGGCGTTTGTGGCAGTTCATTCATAAATCTTCTGTTAGCTGTCGGTGTGGCTCGTTTGTTGAAACCTGTCAAGTTTATACTCTTTTTCTGAATGTCAAACTGGTCAGTAAGTGGAGCCACAATCTCAGACGTGCGGCAGGCATGCACAGCTTGTTCAAGGGTTAAGTCAGCATTCCGCAGTATCTCAGTCTTTAGCTTTTGATCAGTCATGCCACTGACAAGTTTGTCCCTGATTAATTAGTTGGACATAACCCCGAAACGGCATCGCTGAGCCATATATTTCAAATCACCAAATCTTTCAACAGGCTCATCGGGAAGCTGGCGTCTCGCGAAACATTTTGCTCTTTCTAAGATACAGTTTGAGGGTAGGTCGCATAGTTCCCGGAATTTACGCAGTAAGACATTGGGGTCATGCACAGTCTCAGCAGGTACAACTACCTGATTGTTGGCATTGAGAACGGCTGCCGCGAAGTCGAAAGTCTGCGCTCTCATCAGAGCCTCTGGTCACGGCAGGTTTAGTAGAAGCGAAGTTTTGACAGCATCTGGTTCATTACAATGAACAATGTTGATATCGTGTTCGTAGTCGATCTCGAATAGCTTCCATCGTTCCCCGATGTCTAAATCGAAGATGAGCTGCACTGGCTTGCGACACGAGTGAGCCATGGTGGTACAAACCAAACTGATAAAACACAAATAAAACCTGATGTACGGACGCAGTGGGTTACTTCACGCTGACTACACCATGTAAATGATTGATAATACATAGGTCTGGAGTTTAAAGTTATCTTTAATTGTAACACATGGTATGGCGGTACAGCAGGTTGTTAGTTGTTAACTCATCACTACCGCCTCCAAGACCACCTAATGTAGGAAGTGGGTGTTAATATAAAGCATACAGTAAGGTGGGGTTAATGATGCTACTCTACTATGATTGGTTCACATGCAATAACCAATCTTCACCTTGGTACACGTGACCACAAACAAAACTAAAGGAGGCATCAGGCCACATAATGTGGAGTATGCCGACCACGGCGTGCAGCTCCTCCAGTGATAATCAAATATCTGGATGGGGCGGAGGTAGATGTTGTGATGCTCCACTAACGTCACCCATCGTCCTCCCCCTGTTCCACCATTGAGGTCTTGGTTGGATTGCTCTTTGTCAGAGACATCCTCCTCGACCTTAGCGCCATGGGTGGCCCTACCAGGAGCATAGCTCCAGACGGCATCGCTCTCAGGATTTCAGATCCACACAAGCTTCTCCACCACGACAAGGTGACAATCAACGGAGAAGATTGTCATTCAGTACTTTGTCTTATTTTCTAGAGACTGTTCTTGGCCAAGAGGCTGGTGAGGGTGGGTGTGTGTTTGTAGGCCCCAGCCTTTACTTGGAGGCTGCGTTGGAAACCAAGTTTCCGGGCATAAGTTCATAAGTGATAGGAGCAGAATTAGGCCATTCAGTCCATCAAGTCGACTCCGCCATTTAATCATGGCTGATCCATCTTTCCCTCTCAACCCCATTTTCCTTCCTTCTCACAATAACCCCTAACACCCGTACTAATCAAGAATCTATCTCTGCCTTAAAAATATCCGTTGACTTGGCCTCCACAGGTTTCTGTGGCAATGAATACCGCAAATTCACCACCCTCTGACTAAAGAAATTCCTCCGCGTCTCCTTCCTAAATGAACGTCCTTTAATTCTAAAGCTATGACCTCTGGTCCTAGACTAGTGGAAACATCCTCTCCACATGCTTTATATCCAGGCCTTTCACTATTCTGTATAATGGAGACCTCCCTGGTGCGTTCAGGTACTGTAATTTCTGTGCCTGCATATCACAGGGTCAGAACCTCCATGTCCCTCTTGTGATCGTGGGACAGCTAGTTTGTTTAAATGGTCCAATTTGTTGGTTACTGCACCGATTTATACAATTTTTCTTCACGTAGGTGTTTGAAGTGGTATATTTTGATTATCTTGCTGCTGGCAAAATGGTCCCCTGCGCTGCAGCCATTTTCAAATCAAAAGCTGAGGTGTTGCATCTCGAAGCTTTCATTGGGTCTCGCTGTGTAAATGGAGGAGACCATGGATCGACAGGTCAGGGAGGGTACGAGATTGGGAATTAAAGTGTCAAACTATGGGAAGCTCAATGTTGCCCCTGTACACATAAAAATTCGCTGCTTAGTTGACATTTCCATGGAAACACTGGAGAGAGTGGGGGGTAAAAAAACATAAGAACAAAACTAGAATCAATCTGACGAAGGGTCCTGACTTCATCTATCCATGTTCTCCAGCGATTCTGCCTGACTCGCTGAGTTACTCCCGCAATTTGTGTCCTTTTTTTGTAAACCAGCATCTGCAGTTCCTTCTTTTATCCCGACATGAGGGCTTCGGACATCGGACCGTCGGCAGCGGCGAACTGCGGAGGGTTCAAAGGCCCCGACTATGGGTGAACAAAGGGGGAAGATGACTGAACTTTATTGCCTTCCATCACAGTGAGGAATGTGGATTTTATTTTATGTGGCTGTGTGTATTGTTGCTTTTCACTTATCACTTTATGGTAACTCAAATTTCACTGTACCTTAACTGGTTAAGTGACAATAAACGTGAACTTGAACTTGAGTTGATTGTTTGAAGGCAGCTTTGAACATGTAAGGTGTTTTTATTTTCCTTAAAACTCTGAATGGTTTGGAGAGGGTGGACATGGACAAAATGTTTCCATTTCTCATGCTATAATTTTGTTCCAAAAGAGAAAAAATCCTTTGGTCAGAATGTGGAGATTGCACGGACAGGAAATGTTTGAAGCAAACAACATCGTTCCATAGAGAAATAAGTTGAGCACATGAGAGAAAGGTTAAAAATGTGGTGATGTTAATATTGGCTAAATTAAAGACACCATAAAATGGAGGATTCCCTGCACTTGTCAGAATTGCTTAACCCTTGTCAGCTGAACTTTACAGGCTTTGATTGGCGCAAGCCAGTCGAGGCTCAGACTGACATGCAGGATGGTAAGGGGTCCAGGTGTTCTCCTGTTTCTCTTAAATTGATAACATGTATTGTCAAGTCAAACTGGAATGAAAGGGCAGGTGCAGAGATTAGCAAATTTGAAATCACAAGACAGTGATTAAAGTGGGCGGAACCCCAGCCTGTCTGGCTCTGCCCGGGCTTTTTTAAAGGGGCACACAGCACCAGAAGCCAGGGATAGCTAGAAGAGGCAAGCAGGACTGATTTTCTACAGACCCGATTGGCAGCCGGTTTTTCACCTGATAAAGACTAAACAACTGCTAAAGGCTAAACCACTGAAAAGTCTAAAACTGCCAAAATAAAAGGTGGAAAAGAAGTGTTTGGTCTGAGTGAATCCAGTTCATCATTTCGGGGTAGATAAATCAAATCCCTTTCAAGCGGGGAAACTGCAAAACATTAAAAGACTTGACAGTGAAAAACCGTCGCAGGGCCAGGAGATCTGGAAACCTGGAAAAGAGACAGTTAAGTCAGGATAAAACATGGCTGATGAAGTTACTGGAAAGTCAGCTGAGCAGCTCAAGCTCAGTAGGACAACAGCAAAACAGGCATTCTCTCGTCTTGTTAACAGCATCATTAGGAACCATAAAGAAATGCCCCAAGAGGAGCTCAGGAACAATTTCAACAAACTCATGCAGGAGGCCGACAAAGTCATGGAAGCCAATGACGATGTGGAGACTGGACTCATTGCAGAGCTGGAGGCGGAGCTGGACGCAGGTGAGGAAACTGTGTTAACTGAACAGCAAAGAGCCGACCTGGCAAAGACTGCAAAGGAGTGCGAGTCAAAACTAAAAGAGGTCAAAGGGCTCATCCAGGACACTCTATGGGCAAACTTTGGGAATGTTGAATTATCCACCTCACTACAGACAGCAGATGGTGCATGTGAACTTGCTGCTGCCACCGCACCATCAAATAGCAACCAAGAAGCATACGAATTCATGCTTAACCACCTGCAGAAACTGGTAGAGACTGCAAAGGAGACGTACAGTCGGTGGAAACGTTGGGTCCCTCTGGATGAGCAAGAGAGCTTCCAGAAACGCCTGAGGACACTTGAGCTTCTTGTCCCCAAGCTGGTTTCCAGGAAGGCTGACTTCATACAGGCAAGAATAAAGAAGGACGCTGAAGGATTAGCACAAGCGGTGAATGCTTTCAATTATCCTTCACCAGTCATCAGACTGAGACCCACGGCCCTTCCTAAGTTTACTGGAAACAAGCGTGACTTTTATAGATGGAGGAAGGATTGGGAAGCACTGCAAAAGCAAGGTGAACCCACTGGGTCAAAGGAGGTGAAGAAAGTTCAATTGCTGGACAGCCTGGAGGACAAAATTACAAGAGACCTCCGCCTCACAAGTTATAACACAGCAGATGATATCTTTCGTGTCCTAGAGAACCGGTTTGGAAATCAAACAGCTATTGCTATTGAGATAGTGGAGGAACTTCAGAGAATCCCACCGGTCAGAGGACATCAGCCACGGAAAATAGTGGAACTAATTCAAGCTGTGGAAAAGGCACTTAAGGACTAGATAGATCTCGGAGACACAGGCGCTATTAAAAATCCACTGATGACAAAATCAATTGAAACTAAGCTACCAGAGACCCTCAAAAAGGAATGGTTGGTTTATGTAGCTGACAAGAAGAATGCTGTGGCACCAGAGAAACGGTTTGACAGTCTCTTGTCATTCCTCAAAGAGCAGGAGAGCATATACGAACAGCTCGAGCAACTGAGGGACGAGGAGCCGAGTAGAAAGGAAACTCGGACTGAACCAAGACATGCCAGAACCAGGTCTACCAAGTTAGGAAATGACCACACAGGTTGTGTAGTCTGTGGTGACATGAAGCACAAAAGAAAGCTGTACTTCTGCAAGCAGTTTCGAGGGCGAAAGCTGCCAGAGAAAAGAGCTGCAGTAAAGAAGTTGGAAGCATGCAAAAAGTGTCTTGTAGTTCATGATGATGGTTCATACTGCAAACCTGCATATCTCTGTAAAAATCAAATCTGCAAGGACGAACAGACTCCTGAGCATCATTATTATCTGTGCCCAAACCAAGAGATGAGGAAAAGCGGTGTGGATCAGAGATGGAGTAAATTTGGTCCAGAGGAAGATAAAAGCAAGAAGAAATATACAGTGGACCAAGAGGAGTTTTTCAGCAAACTTCCACCAGAGTTGGCAAAACAATGCCGAGATGTGTTCTCCAACACTGCATCAAGAGCCTTCAACTCTGCAAAGAATCAGCCAAGCCTCCTAAAGGAAGGTGGACTGCAAGAGCACCCAGTGATTATGATGCTTCTGGAGGTCGTAGCAAATGCTGGACAAAAGGTTGGGGCATTAATTGACTTGGCTTCAGATACCAACTACATAACTCACAAGGCTGCAAGTAGACTGAGCCTAAGGAGTGAAGACATCACGCTTATTGTCCATGGAGTTGGAGGGATGAAGGTCCACGTAGAAACGAGGCGCTACCTTCTAAAGATCCGAGTGAAGACTCCCAAGGGCACACTCAAGTCGCACCAGTTAGTTTGTTATGGATTGGACAGCATTGCAGATGTTCACAAACATGTGACACCAAAGCAGTTGCAAAAGTTCTTTCCAGAAGTCCCACTTGAGGAACTTGTGAGACCAAAAGAGATACACTTGCTCATAAGCCATAGAGAAGGCCAGCTAGCGCCTCAGAGGATTAGAACTGTTGGAGATCTCATTCTGTGGGATGGACCACTGGGAAAGACTGTTGGAGGTTGTCATCCTGAGCTGTTTGAGGAGCTTACAATGTCAGCCCACATGTCCAAAACACACTTTGCGCGATCTATGAGAGCAGCTGCTTTAAAGTATGAGGAGCTCACTGACGCAGTCCCTGGGGAACTTTCACCAAATGGACAGGTAGCCGTCAAAGTCCAGAAGTCACGTACATCAACCGCTAATCGGGACTTCTTGGATTGGTGGAAGTGGGATAGCATTGGAGCAGCATGCGAGCCAAAGTGCGGGGGTTGCCGCTGTGGAAACTGCCAGCCAGGCGGAAAAGAAATGACTCTTGCTGAAGAGAGGGAGCTCGAAGTGGTAAGGGAAGGCCTCACCTACGTGACTGGAGACCATCACAGTAAAGACCCACATTGGCATGCTAGCTATCCTTGGTTGGAAGACCCAGCTTCTCTACCAAATAATAAAAGGACGGTGGAAGCCACATTTCTCAGGACGGAGAGGCAGCTATCCAGGGAACCTGAATGGAAAAGTGCCTACACAGCTCAGGTGCACGACATGGTGGACCGAAAGGCTGCAATCAAATTGTCCGAAGACATGATTGCAAACTGGAAGGGACCAGTGTGGTATGTAAGTCACCTTATTGCTCCAAACTCCCACTCTGTCACAACCCCAGTGAGACTAGTGTGGAACAGCAGCCAAAAGTGCAATGGTGTCAGCTTGAATGATTTGCTGATGAAAGGTCCAGATGTCCTCAACCAAATTCGTGCCGTCCTCCTCAGATTCAGAGGCGGAGTCTATGCTGCCCTGGGAGACATAAAGAAGATGTATAACTCAGTTTGGTTGGAGGACCGTGAAGTACACTTACACAGATTCCTCTGGCGAGATTCCGAGGACGAGGAGCTGGGAGAGTATGCTATCACAAGAGTGAACATCGGAGATAAACCTGCAGGGTGCATTGCACAGTTGGCAATGCGTGAGACTGCTAATCTTCCTTCCTTTACCCACCTCAAGGATGAGAAGCAAGTTCTCCAGAAAGACAGCTATGTTGACGACATCCTCACATCTCACAACAGCCTCGACCAGTTGAGAATCATCACAGCAAATGTGGAACAAATCCTAAAAGCTGGTGGGTTTGAGCTCAAGCCGTAGGTTCTGTCTGGCCAAAGTGGGAGGAAGGAGGACAGCGATGCTTTAAAGAAAAGCAAAACAAAAAGCATGATCCTACCAAACCAAATGCATGATGATGATAACAAAGCACTTGGTCTGGGCTACATTGTTGAAGAGGACATGCTCCACGTTATGGTGGGAATCAATTTCTCCAAGAGAAAGAAAAAGATGCGGCTTGGTCAATGCCTCCTACAAGAGCAAATCAAAACCCAGACGCCAAATCCCCTAACAAGAAGAGAGCTTCTCAGCCAGGTAGCAGGGCTATATGACCCCATCGGCATAGTGGCTCCTATTAAGCAAAAGGGAGCGATCCTAGTCCGCAGAGCTTTCCAAGAAGCAAAAGAGGGAAGCTGTTCGGTCAGAGACACATGGGGCATGGCACTCTCAGATGGACTCAGGGAGGATGCAATTAAGCTCTTTGAAGAGTACGTACAACTTGCAAAAGTCAAGTTCGTCAGGGCACTGACTCCCTCTTGCTCCGCAACTGAACCCTTGGGAATCACCTTTTCTGACGGAAGTGAGCACACCTACGGGGCGGTGATGTACCTGAGATGGGATTCAGACCATGGCCCAATTGTCAGACTTGTGGAATCCAAGGCCAAGTTAACTCCCTTGGACCACAGAGGAAACGCTGTTAAAGCAGAGATGTGCGGAGCAGTGTTCGCCTCACGCTTAAAGAAGTATTTTGAGCTACACAGTCGAATTCAAGTGGAGAAGTGGTATCATCTTGTGGATAGTCAAACAATCCTTGGTGCAATACAGCGAGAAAGCTACGGGTTTCAGACATTCTTCGACAATCGCATTGGAGAGATTCAAACAAGCACCAACATTCAGGACTGGCGGTGGATTCCTGGCCCACAAAACATCGCTGATCTAATCACCAGAGGTGCCAGCCCTCAAGACCTTGATCAGTATTCGGAGTGGCAAAATGGACCGAAGTTCCTGGTATTGCCTGTGAGTGAGTGGCCAATAAGATCAGCAAAAGAACTGGCTGCCACTGCCAGAGAGAACATCAATAAGTTACAGAAGAAAGCTTTTGTTGCAGCATTATCAAGAGTGAACCAAGAACCGGAACCAACAAACCCAAAGAGACCACCTGCAGGGTCAGCTATTCAGAACCTTGTTGATGTCAGGCGGTTCAGCATTCTAACTCGACTGATCAAGACAGTCGCATGGATTTGGAGAGCAGCAAAGAGGTTTCTTGGCAAGAATAAAGCCCTAAACAATCCAAAGTGGGAGGCAGTCTCTTTGACAGGAGTCATTACTGTAAGCGAAAGAGAAAATGCTCTAAAAGACATTTTTTGTGCTGCGCAATTGGGCACAACTTTCCCAAGCACCACGACAGATCGACTAGTGGCCTATAAAGACCAAGATTCTGGGCTGATGGTTTGTGGTGGCAGAGTGCAGAGCTTTCAAAAGGATAAAGTTGCTGTTCCCATCCTGCCCGTTGATTCCTGGGTGTCCAGGCTGCTAGCGCGGGAGGCTCACAGGGAGAGTCATGACGGAGTGGCTGGGACCTTGCTTAAAATGAGAAGAAAGGCTTGGGTCATAAAAGGAAGGAGAATTGCTAGAAAAGTCGTTGATCACTGCATAATCTGCAAGAAAGCTAACGCAAAGAAATGTCAACAAGTAATGAGTGATCTGCCGCCTGAGAGAACTGAACCTGCTGCTCCTTTTGAGTTTACAACAGTAGACCTCTTTGGACCCTACCAAGTACACGATGACGTCAAGAAGAGGGTAAAACTCAAAGTCTGGGGAGTTGTCTTCTGCTGTATGGCCAGCAGAGCCATCCACACAGAGGTAGTCAACTCCTTATCAAGTGAAGGGTTTCTGATGGCTTATCAAAGATTCACAGCAATCCGTGGGCACCCCAAGAAGATCTGGTCAGATCCAGGCACCAATTTTATTGGCGCAAAACCAGTCCTAGAGGAACTGTATAGATTTTTGGACAACCTAGACAGAGCAGCTTTGGGGGAGAACGCAGCTAAAAATGGAACAGAGTGGATGTGGAAAATCCATCCTGCTGATTCTCCACACAGGAATGGCGCTGCGGAAGCTGCTGTGCGCGTTGTGAAGAGAGCATTCCAAAGCTTTGGAAAACAATCGTCACTCACTTATAGTGAGTTTCAGACAGCTCTTTATATGGCAGCAAACCTGTCAAATGAACGTCCAATCAACGCCAGGATACAAAGCCGGGAAGACTGCATTCAGTACATCACACCAAATACTCTCCTGCTTGGTCGAGCATCTCAGTGCGGAGACATTAAGACTTTTGACTTTTCCAGCTACCCCTACAAAAGACTTAGAACAATGCAGTCGGAGGTGAACAAGTTTTGGAAGAGCTGGAGCCAACTCGCTGGTCCTAACCTGTTTATAAGGAGTAAGTGGCACACCACTCATAGAAATGTTACTGCCGGAGACATTGTCTGGTTAAGTGACCAAAATACACTGAGGGGCCAATTCAAGCTGGGCAGAGTCGTCAGCTCCAACCCAGACTGCAAAGGCATCGTGAGAGACGTGAATGTACGGGTCTTCCCAAGTTACTCCATTCCTCTGACAAGGGCTTTGAAGGGAAGAACAAGGCGTTTCACTCAGGGGAAGGAGAGGATCCAAGCCACGATTGTTCACAGGGACGTTAGGCGGCTGGTTGTCTTACTTCCAGTAGAAGAACAAGACAGAAATGCGTCAGGAGACCAAGTTCAAACATAGACTTCAAAGTTTGACTTTAAAGTGTCGATCTTCCAAGTGGTTCCATTGGAAGATCGAGTGGGAGGTGTCAAGTCAAACTGGAATGAAAGGGCAGGTGCAGAGATTAGCTAAATTGAAATCACAAGACAGTGATTAAAGTGGGCGGAACCCCAGCCTGTCTGGCTCTGCCCGGGCTTTTTTAAAGGGGCACACAGCACCAGAAGCCAGGGATAGCTAGAAGAGGCAAGCAGGACTGATTTTCTACAGACCCGATTGGCAGCCGGTTTTTCACCTGATAAAGACTAAACAACTGCTAAAGGCTAAACCACTGAAAAGTCTAAAACTGCCAAAATAAAAGGTGGAAAAGAAGTGTTTGGTCTGAGTGAATCCAGTTCATCATTTCGGGGTAGATAAATCAAATCCCTTTCAAGCGGGGAAACTGCAAAACATTAAAAGACTTGACATGTTTAAAGGTTTTGCAAACTAACCTTAAATGCACCATTTCTATTGGATCGCTGCAAAAGCATTGTAAAACAGTATACATAATGTTGCAAAATGGCCATCCTGTTAATTGATGATTGATAGAACTGTTGAGCCTTGGAGAAATTGTTTGAACCTCAGGGCACATGTTTCAATGTTTGTTGGTACACAAAATGCTAGAGAAAGTCAGCGGGTGCAGCAGCATCTATGGAGAGAAGGAAATAAGCAACATTTCGGGCCAAAAGCATTGTAAAACAGTATACATAATGTTGCAAAATGGTCATCCTGTTAATTGATGATTGGTCGAACTGTTGAGCCTTGGAGAAATTGATTGATTCCAGGGCACATGTTTCAATGTTTGTTCTTGTTAGCTTCCTTTGAGAGCTTTCTTTTTTATACAATGTATTACACTGCTGTATTATTGGGTTAGGGAAATGTCTGTTATGTATGGGGTTATATACATATATGTATATAACCCCATACATGTATAGGTCCCGGGACATATAAAAGTCCGCTGCCACGAGGTCCAGGGTCGTTCTTCTGGGAAAGCACTTGGGACTGCGTGACCTTCTGGAGTGTCTCTGTTTGAGCGAGGCCTCGAGGGCTTGAACAGGCAGATACGAGGATCAAACCCACGGTGGGATAGGTACAATAGTTGAACTGTGACGCGCTTTTGTTAAAATAAAGTAGGTATGTTACAATACCTACCTTTAGCAGCGCTGCAGTTCTGCCGCTCCCCGTGTGCGTGACTTTGGCGCCTTTCAGAGGGGAGCGGGTTTAAAATGCCGTTTTTCCCCAGATAGTCCAAATCGATCCATGTCGGGCGATTTCGTCGCTAAAGAGAAATCGCTCCGACATTTCATTCATGAAGCTATTTTTAAACTACGCTAGATTATTTACTAACTAGAGTAGTTTAAAAATCATCTTCTAAAGCTCTGAACACCGACAGCAGAACGGACCTAACGTAGGGGAGAAAATAAAGTGCACAGTTTATTTTTACATTAAAACTTGGTTCTTAGGAAGGCTTTAATCATATTTTCATGTTGCGAAAAGGGGACAAAAAAAAAGTATGAACCGGCTGTATTTTTCATACCGACTTCACCGCAAACCGCAACGTTCCAATCCACCGCATTCCACTAAAACCCATTCGCTAGTTGATGTAAATGGCCATTAATTTACAGGCATTAAACACTAAATTCATTCCATTTGGCCTATAAATTCATGAAAATGAGATTTAAAAATCATGTTATATTGTGGATTATTGTGTGAATGTTATTTGGACACTTAGGCAATTTAAAAAAGTTTATCTTTTCTTAAGAAATGGATAGATGTTTAGATCTAGTAATTGAATTTTGTAATTAGCTACAATTAGATAACTAACTAATTATATGCTTTAATTTCAGGTCATCCAAATAAGATTGCTTCATATTTGTTTCAGAATGCTTCAATCTATAATAACTGAAAATGTCATTGAGTTCTCTTAATTTTTAAGAAAGGTATGGGCTTTTGACTGTTCTAGATCACAGCTTTTGAGTTAAGTCAATGGAAAGGCAATGGGGAACAAGATGCTAATTTCCGAGTATGAAAATGGCCATAACCTTTTTAATACTGATGATATGAAAGTGAATTAGGTGTCAAATTAAACTTCTTTTTATGCTTTATCTGATGGGATAAATTGCAGACTTGATTTTTAAAATCTCAAAATTTTGTAACATTGCTAAATAAAGATTAGTTGTTTCAAGTGCTTGATTCAGTGTTTTAACTGAAACTAGACAGGGGAAGCGTAGAAACAAGCAATTTACAGTGACAAATGGTAAATCGAACAGCAGAAGGCTTGTACACTTTTGAAATTGGAAAGATACAGTGTGGAAACAGGTTTTATGGTTGACCAAGTCCACACGGTCACAGTAGTTCTATGTTATCCCACTTTTGCATCCACTCCCCACACACTTGGGGCAATTTACAAAGACCAATTAACCAACAAACCCACATCTGTGAGAAGAAACCGGAGTACCCTGAGGAAACCCACACAGTCACAGGGAGAACTTGCAAACTCCACACAGACAGCAGCCAGGGTCAAGATTGAACCCCTGTCTCTGGCATTGTGAGTCAGCAGCTCTATCAGCTGTGCAACTGTAAAGCCCCTGCATTCCAGCACAGGGTGGTGCTAAGGGTGCTTTAGGCTCCGTATCAGAGGTAATTCAATGTAGTTGTTTACCAATCTTTCCATCAAATCGGAATATCTTAAAGCGGTGATATGTGTTGGGGTGCAGTCTGAGTTAGTAAAATAAATTTGAAGAAAACTAATAATGTGAATAAATGATGGCCATTGTTTAGTTTAGTTTTGAGATATAGGGTGGAAGCAGGTCCTTTGGCTCACTGAGTCCACGCCAACCATGATCACCCGTACACTAACACTAAACCACATATCAGGGACAATGGACCTACAAACCTGCACATCTTTGGAATGTGGGTGGAAGCTCACATAAAAGATGGTGCCTGCCTGAGGCGACTTTTGCGAAGCACCAGAACATAAAAGGTTCACCTATAACGTCCAACAACACCCGCATCAGGGAAACAGAAGAAATTGGTGCTGTTTCGGACAAGCTGCTTGTGCACCTGAAGGCACTTGTGATTTTGCGATCTCCCGCAGCTGCGGGAGCCCCGGACTTTAAACTTTTCCACGCTCGCGGTAAAACCCCCGACCCGACAGACGAACTCAGGTACTGTACCTGGAAACTCCTGGATGACCTCCAGAGCCGACAAGCTGGATCGTCCAGGAACTACGGAGGTGGAGCTGCCGACTTTGAAGGTACCCCCATTCGTTACGGAGCTGGTGCTGTCGTCTGTGAAGGAATCCACGTTCCAGCACAGGTCCGCAGAAACAGCAGGTACAGTAAACACAGTACCTGGAAACAAAGGGGAGGCCTCCATTGTGTCTGGAAACGTGACCGACGGGCAGGACTTAAGGTCAGACTGAAGCGCAGGGGACTTCAGGCCCCCTCTCCCCACTATCCTCCTGTCCAATGTACAGTCCCTTGAAAATAAAGTGGAGGACTTAAGGGCAAGGCTCAAAGGGAGCTGAAGGAATGCTCTGTGTTCTGTTTCACAGAGACATGGCTCACCCCCAGCTCCCCAGACTCAGCGGTCCATCCTGAAGGGTTCTCCATCCACCGTATGGACCGTACACTGGCATCTGTGAAAGGAGAGGAGGGGGCGTCTGCCTCATGGTCAACTCTGCATGGTGCTCAGACGTGGCAGTCCTGTCCAACTCCTGCTCTCCACACCTCGAACATCTGGCGGTGAAGTGCCGTCCCTTCTACCTTCCAAGGGAATTCACCTCTATTGTCCTGACCGCGGTCTACATCCCACCCCAGGCAGACGTCCGTCTGGCACTGGAGGAGCTGCACGCCGTGGTCAACAAACACCATACGTCTTACCCCGAGGCATTTACCACCATTGCTGGGGACTTCAATAAGGCAAACCTCAAGAAATCACTCCCTAACTTCCACCATCATGTCTCCTGCTGCACCAGAGGACCTAACACCCTTGCCCACTGCTACACCACCATCAAGAATGCCTATCGCTCTCTCCCTCGCCCTCACTTCAGTAAATCCGACCATACCGCGGTGCAGCTTCTTCCTGCTTACAGGCAGCAATTAAAGAGCGCACCCCCAGAGGTGAGGACAGTACAAGAGGAACAGCTCCAGGACTGTTTGGAGTCTGTAGACTGGGCAATGTTCAAGGACTCGGCAATGGACTTGAACGAATACGCCACAGTCGTTACAGACTTCATAAAGAAATGTTTGGAGGACTGCATCCCCACAAAGACCTTCCGAGTGTTTCCCAATCAGAAACCTTGGATGAACTTTGAGATCCGCACTCTTCTGAAGACCAGACACCGGGCATTCATGTCTGATGATACAATGGTCTACAAGAAGTCCAGATACGACCTTAGTAAGGCCATCAAAAAAGCTAAAAGGGACTTCTGCTCCAAGCTGGAGGATGAAACAGATGTTCGGCAGCTGTGGCGGAGCCTGAATGCAGTCACCTCCTACAAAGTGAAGTCAGGAGGCAGCTCGAATGTCAGCGAAACATCACTCCCTGACGAGCTCAATGTACCTGGTCGTGTTCTAAAAACCTGTGAGGACCAACTGGCTGCAGTTTTTAACGGACATTTTCAACCTGTCACTTCTGAGGTTCCCACCTGCTTTAAAAGGGCATCAATTATACCAGTGCCCAAGAAGAGCAAGATGACATGCCTCAATGACTATCGACCTGTGGCACTAACGCCTGTGGTGATGAAGTGCTTTGAGAGGTTGATCATGGCGCAAATCAACTCCTACCTCGACAAACACCTGGACCCACTGCAGTTCGCTTACCGCCACAACAGATCAATGGTGAATGTGATCACGCTGACTCTCCACTCCGCTCTGGACCACTTGGACAACAAAAACTCATATGTCAGGCTGTTATTCATTGATTACAGCTCGACATTTAATACATTCATCCCCTCCAAGCTGGTTACCAAACTCGCAGAACTGGGTCTCTGCGCATCCCTCTGCAGTTGATGCAATTGAATCCTCGACTTTCTCATTCACAGACTGTTTCGTATTGGTGGAAATGTGTCAGCCTCGATAACATTCAGCACGGGAGCACCTCAAGGCTGAGTGCTCAGCCCCCTGCTGTACTCACTCTATACTCATGACTGCGTAGCCGGTCATAGTGCGAACTCCATCATCACATTCGCTGATGACACCACTGTTGTGGGACGTATCACTGATAGGGATGAGTCAGAGTATAGAAGAGAGATCGAGCGACTGTCCATATGGTTCCATCTCAATAACCAGGCCCAGCGCACCTGCAAAACCAAGGAACTGATTGTGGACTTTGGAAGGAGTAGGATGGGGACCCACAGTCCCGCTTATATCAACGGGTCGATGGTTGAAAGGGTCAAGAGCTTCAAATTCCTTGGTGTGCACACCTCTGAAGATCTTTCCTGGTCAGCGAACACTGATGCAATTATTAAGAAAGCACATCAGTGCCTCTACTTCCTGAGAAGATTATGGAGAGTCGGTTTATCAAGGAGGACTCTCTCTAACTTCTACAGGTGCACAGTAGAGAGCATGCTGACCGGTTGCATCGTGGCTTGGTTCGGCAACTTGAGCGCCCTGGAGCGGAAAAGACTACAAAAAGTAGTAAACACTGCCCAGTCCATCATCGGCTCTGACCTCCCTTCCATCGAGGGGATCTATCACAGTCACTGCCTCAAAAAGGCTGGCAGTATCATCAAGGACCAACACCATCCTGGCCACACACTCATCTCCCCGCTACCTTCAGGTAGAAGGTACAGTAGCCTGAAGACTGCAACGACCAGGTTCAGGAATAGCTACTTCCCCAGAGCCATCAGGCTATTAAACCTGGCTCGGACAAATCTCTGAACATTAATAGCCCATTATCTGTTTATTTGCACTTTATCAGTTTATTTATCATGTGTGTATATATTTATTTAATGGTATATGGACACACTGACCTGTTCTGTAGTCAATGCCTACTATGTTCTGTTGCTGAAGCCAAGCAAGAATTTCATTGTCCTATCAGGGATACATGACAATAAACTCTCTTGAATTTTGAATCTTGAACTGGAGCACCCGGAGAAAACGCATGCAGTTACAGGGAGAACGTGTAAACTCTGCACACACAGCACCCGTGGTCAGGATTGAATCTGGGTTTCAGACACTGTATGGCGGCAACTCTACCACTGTGCCACCCCACTCCGTTTCTGATGAGCCTGATAAAGGAGTCTAATTTGATAACAAAATAAGTGTACTCTCATCGTAACACAAAACAAATTGAATGAACATGAACAGCAGGATGCAATGTTGATCCAACTGTCCAATATATGATGAGGGTGTAGGAATGAAATGCAGATGCTGGTTTACACCAAAGTTTGAAGACGGGTCTCGACCTAAATCGTTACTCGTTCCTTTGCTCCAGAGATGCTGCCTGACCTGCTCATTTGCTTCAGCATTTTGCGTCTAACTTCTGTCCTATATATGACCTGTAGTGTTTAGGTACTCCTTCAGAGAAGGTATTGCATATTAGTATGAGACATTATGTACTGTAACTAATGTGAAGCCTTTGGGCAATTTGTCAATTTGATATTTAATGGTTTGCTAATAGGACATTGTCAATATTCTGTCAATTTCTTTCCTAGCCCTCTGGGAAGCTGTTTCTAAACATACTAACACTACTGTGTTATGCGTTGTTGTACAATTTTGATCTCCCTACCCCATATTCAGTTGATGGTCTCGGAACTGTGGCAGCACCATACAACGGATGCTAGTACTATATGTGAGAAGGAACTGCAAATGCTGGTTTACACTGAAGATAGCCACAAAATGCTTGAGTAACTCAGCAGGTTTGGAGAAAAGGAGATATTGGCGAGAACAAGTACAGACTGGGCGATCCATTCGCTGAATGCCTTCTCTCAGTCCACCGTGGCCCACTCGATCTCCCGTTTGCAAACACTTTCTACTCTCATTCCCACACTGACTTTTCTGGCCTGGGCTCCTCCACTGTCAAGCGCAAATTGGGGGAACAGCACCGCATAATTCGCTTAGGCTTTAATTTAGTTTAGAGATACAGCGCGGAAACAGGCCCTACGGTCCACCAGGTCCGCGCCAACCAGCGATCCCCGCGTATTAACTCTGCTGTCCTACACCCACGAGGGCCAATTTTCACATTTACCAAGCCATTTACCCTATTTCCTCCAACATCTTTGGAGTGTGGGAGGAAATCCAAATCTCGGGAAAAAAACCCATGGGGAGAACGTACAAACTCCGTAGAGCCAGCACCTGTAGTCGGGATCGAAACCGGGTCTCCGGCACTGCAAGGCAGCAACTCTACCGCTAGGCCACCATGCCGCCTACAACCCAGCGGTATGAATATTGATTTCTCTAATTTAAAGTAACCCTTGCTTTCCCTCTCTGTCCCTCCCCACCCTAGACATCCTACTCGTTTCATTCATTCTGCTTAGTTTCACTGTATCTACTTGTTATCACCTTTTCCACGGCCAACAATGGACCATTATGGCTCTACAATTTATTGGTCATCGCTGCGTGCGTTGATTTGTTCTTTTCATACCTTTTATTCATTTGTACTTCGTACCTTTACGTACCTCTAGTTTCCCTCTCCCCTGACTCAGTCTCGACTCGAAACATCACCTATTCCTTTTCTCCAGAGATGCTGCCTGACCTGCTGAGTTACTCCAGCATTTTGTGTCTATCTGCCCATCGAGTCAACTCTGCCATTCAATCATGGCTAATCTCTGCCTCCTAATCCCATTTTCCTGCCTTTTCCTCATAACCCTTGACATCCGTTCTAATCAATAATTTGTCTATCTCTGCCTTAAAAATAGCCACTGACTTGGCCTCCACTGCCCTTTGTGGCAATGAGTGCCACAGATTAACTACCTTCTGACTAAAGAAGTTCCTCCTCAACTTTCTAAAAGAGCGTCCTTTAATTCTGAGGCTATGACCTCTGGTCCTAGACTCTCCCACCATTGGGAACATCCTTTCCACATCCACTCCAGCTATGTCATTCATTATTCTGTAAGTTTCAATGAGGTCCCACCTCAACCTTCTAAACTCCAGTGAGTACAGGCCCAGTGCGGTCAAGTGTTCATCATATGCTAACCCACTAATTCCTGGAATCATTCTTGTAAACCTCTGGACCCTCTCCAGAGCCAGCACACCCTTCCTCAGATATGGGGCCCAAATTTGTTCACAGTACTTCAAATGCGGCCTGACCAGCGCCTTGTAGAGCCTCAGCATTATATCTCTGTTTTTGTATTCCAGTCCTCTTGATATAAATGCTAGCATTGAATTTGCCTTCCTTACTACCAATTCGATTTGCAAATTAACTTTTTGGGAGTCCTGCACCAGCACTCCCACATCCCTTTGCACCTCTGATTTCTGGATTATCTTTCCATTTAGAAAATATTCTACGTATTGTCCTCTCAGTTACCTTGTGTTGTTCTTTAAAAACATCCCAATCCTCTGGCTTCCCACTAATCTTTTCAATGTCTTATCTATTGCTTTTATGTTGTCCTTGACCTCTCTTGTCAGCAATGGTCATCTTATTCTCCCCCTGGAATCTTTCTTCTTCTTTGGAATTAAACGATCCTGCACCTTCTGAATTATCAGCTGAAATTCCTGCCATTGCAGCTCTACCGTCAGTCCTACTAAAGCCCCTTTCCAGTCAATCTTTGCCAGCTCCTCCCTCTGCCTCGGTAGTCCACGTTGCCCAGCTGTAATACCGACACATCCGATTTCACCTTCTCCCTTTCATATTGTAGGTTAAATCATATTGTGGTCACTACCTCCTAGTGGTTCCTTTACCTCAACTTGAATCTTGTTAAATCCGGTTTGTTGCACAACAGTAAATCTAAAATTGCCTTATCCCTGGTGGACTCCACTGCAAACTGCTCTAAGAAACTATCTCGGAGGCACTCTACAAATTCTCTCTCTTGGGGTCCAGTGCCAGCCTGATTCTCCCAGTCTACCTGCATATTGAAATCTTACCATGACCACCGTAGTGTTGCCTTCCCGACACGCCGATGTTATATCCTGATGCAACTTGTACCCTGTATCCTGGCTACTGTTTGGGGGCCTGTAAATAACTCGCATTGAAGTCTTTTTACCCTTGCAGCTTTTCAGCTCTACCCACAGGGACTCTACATCTTCTGATCCTATGTCACCCTTTGCTGAGGACTGAATTTCATTCTTTCCCAGGAGTGCTACCCCACCCCCTCTGCACACCTGTCTGTCCTTGCGATAGGATGTTAGCTTCTATGTGACAATGGGTGACACTCAGTAATTAATTTTCATTCTTCCCGGGGCAGAAAACTGTAGCTGGCATAGCGAAAATTGATCTCCCTTTCAATCAATATTGATAGCTGCTAGCTTGATCCCATCATTTTTTGTTATGTCTTTGTCGGACATTTTGCACACACAGCAAGGCAAACAGTAGCTTTAGTAGTCAAAACAATCACAGGTGCTTTCATGAAGTTTATTTCTATACGATACCAAGAGAATCAAGCAATGTATCGTTCCAGTAACTAAATGCACAGATCATCGCATATTGAAACATAATTAGTATCTGGTGATCATTCCTCTCCTGGGGCAATACATGTTGACAGACCTGACCAGGAGTTGGACTTTAGTACAGTCCTTGCAAAAGGGCTGCCAATGAATAGCCTCTTTCTGGGTCAACATAGCATAGGGGGTATCAGAAGCACAAGAATTAAACCACCACCCCCCACCGTATTTCAGTGCACAGTTAGCTGAATCCTGATCTGAATCCTGATCCCTTGTGCTAAAAGGCATATTATCAACCAGGTTGTTAAAAACAGTCATACCATCCCCACCATCACCATTATAGGCACCAAGATATAGTTTGTAGCCAGTGTCTGATGAACCGAGCCGGAACATGTCATACTCTGCGTATCTCTGAATTATTTTTTTTGCCTTGTTTTCCTGATGTAAAACTACTCTTGCTTTATACCACATTTGGCTGGTTATGTAATGCATGTACCTATTGCCAAGGTAATGGTCACCCAGAACATCCCCAAACCCATACTCGTATGTGGTCCAAGTTACGTTCCACGTCAGCTTGCTTTGTCTGGAGTTCGTTTCAAACACTGTCCATCCACCACAGCCATATTCCATTTCACAGTTCACCACAATCATGGGTGTTTTTGGTACTGGTTCTGGCTGGATGACATAGAGGCCACTCTCCTTGAAACCTTGTCGATAGAGTTCATTGCAGTCCTTGGCATATCTTGCTGTGATGTAAAGCATTTAATTACTTTTAGCCGTATCATTTAATGTATGTATATTTTTGCATTAATAATCATGCATAATTTTAACAAATATCTTCCAGTATTTACAAATCATTTGAATAATCAATGCAATCTAAAATGAAATTTAAAATTTAACGGTAGACACAAAATTATGGAGTAACTCAATGACAGGCAGCATCTGTGAGCAGGAATGGATGACATTTTGAAGACCCTTCTTCACATTGTCTGTTACTACCTTGGTCTTGCTTGTACTACTCTAATTTCTTTCAATATAAAGTGGTTAATTTGGAAGAATTTATTACTTTTCGTTTTGTTTCTCAATTACACGTAAACCTGTGCTAAGCAAAATGTCAATACCACTTTCCTAAGAAGATCCCAGTAGAATTGCTTTGGTTGCTATCTTCCTTCACGCCAGAACCTAATGGTGGTTCAGGTATCCCACCCTAGTTCAGTTAAATGCAATTCCTGTCGATTTTTTGACTGTTAGAGTTAGGTGAATCAAGCTTCAATCAAAAACCAGACTGACAGATTAGTTAACTTCTGAGACGAGTGCTTTATCCTCAGAGTTAATTAGTTTTGATGTAACTTTACTTCAGACTTTAGAGATGCCGCACTGACCACCGATCACCCCGTACACCAGCACTATCCTACACACTGGAGACAATTTACAATTGTTTTACCAAAGGCAATTAACCTACAAACCTGTACGTCTTTTTGCTATTGAGGGAGTGCAGCGTAGGTTTACAAGGTTAATTCCCGGGATGGCGGGACTGTCATATGCTGAGAGAATGGAGCAGCTGGGCTTGTACACTCTGGAGTTTAGAAGAATGAGAGGGGATCTCATTGAAACATATAAGATTGTTAAGGGCTTGGACACACTAGAGGCAGAAAACATGTTCCCGATGTTGGGGGAGTCCAGAACCAGGGGCCACAGTTTAAGAATAAGGAGTAAGCCATTTAAAACGGAGAAGAGGAAACACTTTGTCTCACAGAGAGTGGTGAGTTTGTGGAATTCTCTGCCTCAGAGGGTGGTGGAGGCAGGTTCGCTGGACGCTTTCAAGAGAGAGCTAGATAGGGCTCTTAAAAATAGCGGAGTCAGGGGATATGGGGAGTAGGCAGGAACGGGTTACTGATTGGGGATGATCAGCCATGATAACATTGAATGGCGATGCTGGATCGAAGGGCCAAATGGCCTACTCCTGCACCTATTGTCTATTGTCTATTGTCTATTGTCTGATGCAAGGGAGGAAACCGGAGCACCTGGGGAAAACTAAAACAGACACAAGCAGAACATACAAATTCCATACAAATAGCACCCGTGGTCAGGATTGAACGCTGGCCTCTGGTGCTGTAAGGCAGCTACTCTACCTCTGCGCCATTATGCCAGGAACTTGAGCAGGGAGCTGATAATCCAGCTAAAAATATATATCTAGAAACTCCTGGCGCTATTCCAATTGTCATCCCTCAAGCAATAGTCCTAGTTATTTATAATTTTATGCACAAAACACTTAGGTCACTTCCAAACAAAATACTTCATGACAACTGTAACATTATCTGAAGCACTTTGAACCATCTTGAAAATGTGAAAGCATTATTGTCGAAGGCATTGCCCATTGGTTGTGAATAACAACTGGTGAATTCTTCATAGAATGTAAGATGTTCAGTAAACCCTACATTTCTGTGCAAAGAAGTTGGATTTCTTTTTGATTTTAATGCGCTAACATTCAGCCCATTGAGAATATGCTGTTTCTGCGATTAACCCTATCGATCCTATCTCTCCTTTGCCAGCAATGCTAGATCAGACTGGAACATCTTTACACAAGAGGGAAATAGGTTTTTTTTAAATTCTAAGATAGAGGAGGATACAAATAATATTCACGTATAAATCTTAACCAAAATGCCATTGAAACAGCTTACCTTTTTTCAAAAGCAGGTCCCTCACGTTTAAGATCTTGGATACATCGCCGTTGGGCACCATTTTTGCATTTCCCAGTTTTTCTCTGATGGCGTTGTAGGTCATGCTTTCCGAAGCTACATAGCTGGTGAGGCTTTGAGCAGACAGTATCACGACTGAGAACACCAACAACCTATTTTGGAAATCCATGATTGGGTTCCTGCAAAAGGATAAAGTACATGAATTAATATTACAGTATAATTTGAATTTTCAATTTGGCGTACATTTCTCCAGACTTACTAGGGGTCTTGCTGAGAGCAGATTAAGCAGCATATGAACAGACAGATTACCGTTGGGTTTTTATACAAGAGATCTGAATTTAAATTGTCGCAAACTATTAAATATTAACTGTGTTTATATTGCAAATGTCCTGAATGTATTGTAAATGCTTTAACAGCTGGAGCATGTGATAGGGACTATTAATTGTTATCTTTCACTTGTAGGTAAATGTGCATTTTCAGTGAGCCATCAAAAAATTCTGGAGATGTTTACAGAGGTAATAAAGTGGCCTTATATTTAATTATTTTAGCAATTCTGTTGGATTGTTTTCTAACCACGCAGAATTGCATCACCTCATGTTTAACAATTATTCTTCACGTTTATGATCTTATTTATTTTATTTGGAGCTAACACACCAGCATTAGTCATTCTGAGTTGCCTAGATCAATGTTGCATCGTTATACTCCCTTCTTGCAATAGCTAATATTAAATGAGATTACAATAGTGTATTTAGTTGCAATCTGTTTAAACTCAAAATATTCAAAATTGAACATCATAGAATTCAGGCACAGATAAGAGTGAGATATTTTCAATGATTTATTCATCTATTCGGGTTGCGTTGGGAGACCAGGCCTCCCGTGGGGGCTATGCGTGAGTGGTGGAATATTGTGTTGGGGGAATGGGTTGTCTTGGGGGACCAGGCTGACAGGGACCCAACAGGTCTCACTTGGTCTAGTCTATTCATAAAAAAACCTGCAGCACGAAGTCTGGAGAAGGGCCTCAACCCGAAACATCACCTATCCATGTTCCAGAGAAGCTGCCTGACCCACTGTGTTACTCGAGAACTTTGTGTCCATATTTGTAAATCAGCATCCGCCATTCCTTGTTGATAGCACAGAAATGGGCTCTTATTGAGATGGGCTCTTATTGAGATGGGCTCGCACAGAGTATAAAAGTTGGGAGGTCATGCTGGAGTTGTGTAAGATGTTGGTGAGGCCGCATTTAGAGAATTCTGTTCCTTTCTGGGCATATGTTACCAAGTTGGAAAGGGTACAGAGAAGATTTACAAGAATGTTGCCAGGACTAGAGGGTCTGACCTATAGGGAGATGTTGGGTAAGCTGGGACTATTTCTTGGAGCACAAGAAGATTAAGGGTGATCTTATAGAGATGAATAAAATGAGAGGAATAGATCGGGTAGATGCACAGAGTCTCTTGTCTAGAGTAGGTGAATCGAGGACCAGAGGACATAGGTTTATGGGGAAGGGGAAAAGTTTCAAGAGGAATCTGAGGGGTAACTTTTTCACACAACGGGTGGTGGGTGCCTGGAACCAGCTGCCAGATGAGGTAATTGAGGCTGGGACTATCCCAACATTTAAGAAACAGTTAGGCAGGTACATGGATAAATAGATTTGGAGGGATATAGACCAAACGCAGGCAGGTGGGACTAGTGCAGCTGGGCCGAAGGACCCGTTTTGGCCATGTTGGCCAGTATGGGCAAGTTGGGCCGAAGGGCCCGTTTCCACATTGTATCATTCTACGACTCTCTGATTCACCTTGTCGATATGGATCATAATACCTATCTCAGCCTGTCCCATTTGCCATCATGTGACCCAAATCCTACTCCATTCCTATTAAAATATCTGTCTAAATGTATTTTCAACTTTGTAGTAGTGCATGTCTCCACTATCTCCTCCGGCAGCTCATTCCACATATTCACCACCCTTTGTGTGAAAACCCTGCCCTTCAGATCTCTAATGATTCTCCTTTCATCTTAGACCTGTGCACTCCAGTTTAAGATTCCCTGCCAAAACATTTGTGACTATCTATCCTATCAATGCCTTCTTAACTTTCTAAACCATAATAAGGTCACTCCCTTAGCCTCATGAGAATAATGAGAATAAACCCTATCTCAACAATCTTTCATTTTAACTCCAGTCTTCCACTCCAGTCATTATCTTGGGTAAAACTCTTCTGTACTCTCTCGATTGCTACCACATCCTTCCTATACACTGGTGACCAGAACTACTCCAATTGTGGTCTAACCAATCCTTTCTGCAGTTGCAACATCCCAAAGCTTATGAAGATACACATAGCAAATGCCTTTTCACCTGTATTGCCACTTTCAGGGAACCCGGGATTGGCATCACAAGATGTCCCTGTAGGTCAGCACTAACCATTTACACTTTATGTCCAATCATCTGAACCCGTCAGCTTTTATCTCATGTAGATCGAATTTTCTCTTAAAAATTGTTGAATTTCACCACAACCACCCCATATGGCAGCAAGTTGAAATTTAACACCACACTCCAGGTAAAGAAATTGCTGCCGACCCAGATTACATTCTCGCGACTATTTTATATTTATGGCTCCTGTTCTCCATATACTCATTACCAAACCATTTCCGCAGGACACCCTTCAGTATTTTGCCTGGAACCATGGAGAGGTTACTACACAGAAGGGAATCTGTGGGAATTGCCAACTCAAAGCATAGAAACATAGAAACATAGAAATTAGGTGCAGGAGTTGGCCATTCGGCCCTTCGAGCCTGCACCGCCATTCAATATGATCATGGCTGATCATCCAACTCAGTATCCCGTACCTGCCTTCTCTCCATACCCTCTGATCCCCTTAGCCACAAGGGCCACATCTAACTCCCTCTTAAATATAGCCAATGAACTGGCCTCAACTACACTCTGTGGCAGAGAGTTCCAGAGACCCACCACTCTCTGTGTGAAAAAATTCCTTCTCATCTCGGTCCTAAAGGATTTCCCCCTTATCCTTAAGCTGTGACCCCTTGTCCTGGACCTCCCCAACATCGGGAACAATCTTCCTGCATCTAGCCTGTCCAACCCCTTAAGAATTTTGTAAGTTTCTAAATGATCACCTCTCAATCTCCTAAATTCTAGAGAGTATAAACCAAGTCTATGCAGTCTTTGTTCATAAGATAGTCCTGACATCCCAGGAATCAGTCTGGTGAACCTTCTCTGTACTCCCTCTATGGCAATAATGTCCTTCCTCAGATTTGGAGACCAGAACTGTACGCAATACTCCAGGTGTGGTCTCACCAAGACCCTATACAACTGAAGTAGAACCTCCCTGCCCCTATACTCAAATCCTTTTGCTATGAAAGCTAACATACCATTCGCAAGAAAAAGCAAGAGCAATTCAATTAGTTCCACTGTCGCCCATTCATCTCACCCCCCGCCACCCCCAACCCTCCTCACCACCCTGCATATCTTTTCCTTCCACACGCTCATCTAGCTCCTGTTTGATGCATCTGCTTCCACCAGCCACGATCCATCCTCACTTACAGTGGCGACATTGAAGCCAGAAAGCTGGAAAGGCTGGAAATCTTCAAACAAAAATAGAACATAGCGGAAATGCAGTAAAGTGGACAGCATTTGTGATGGGACATACAGGATCGACATTGCAGGAGAATGAACGCCCCTGATTGCAGAAAGGCCGACAAGGTGGCGCAGTGGTAGAGTTGCTGCCTCACAGCGCCAGAAATCCGGGTTTGATCCTGACTATGGGTGCTGTCAGTACGAAGTTTGTACGCTCTCTCCGCGACCGCGTGGGTTTTCCCCGGGAGGTCCGGGTTCCTCCCACACTCCAAAGACGTACAGGCTTGTAGGTTAAGTGGCTCCGGTAAAGATTATAAATTGTCTCTAGTGTGTATGATAGTGCTAGTGTACAGTGACTGCTGGACGGCACAGACCCGATGGGCCGAAGGGCCTGTTTCCGCGCTGTATCTCCAAATTAAAGTAAAAGAATCATCATCAGAGACGTTAAAATGATACTCAAAATACCAATTGAAAGTCCCTGTTTACCACATAACTCAATTTTTTTCCCCTGCTTTGCAACAAAAAAAACTAAACTTAATTTGCCTTTAACAAATAGGTAGTAAAAAAGACTTGCGTTTAAGGAAACAAGGAAGCAGATTGAAGTGACTTGCAGATTCCAGTTAATTATCCTAAAATTAATATAATAAAACAATGTTTGATAAAACAAAGATTATAGACATAGGCATGATGACCAAATGATTAAATTATCAGCTATGGGAGGAGCCTCAGCTTTGTGTATGCTGCATGTCAATTATTTGTCATATACCCAAAGCAAATTTTGTTTACAGCCCAACTAACAACACTTAAACATTTGGTGAATGGTGTTCCTTTAGAAGTTATTTGTCAATGGTCGTTCTTGACTGTCATTACTTTCTAGCAAATATTTGGCCTCATCATGTGCCTTCTGTGTGATTCAGCGCTTATCATCAAAACATTTCACTTGAAACATCTCCATAAAATGTAATAACTACAGTAAACCTATTACATCCACCCACTTTGCACGAATTAGCACCTGTGTAAATGGGAAGAAAAGCTTGCAGTGCCACGTACATGTTTAGCTGTGAACACTGAAATGCCTCTAATCTTAAACTTTCCTGGGACCAAGTTTGCCAGTTTTATATTCACGGGCACTCTGGCGCTGTTCCATAATTTGTGGAAATCATGTTTGACAAATTTGATGGATTTCTGGATTTGAGGATGTAAGGAACATGTGAGGATGGCACAGTGGCGCAGCAGCAGAGTTGCAGCCTCACAGCGCCAGATACTCGGCTTTGATCCTGACTACGAGTACCGTCTGTGCGGAGTTTGCACATCTTCTCTGTGACCAAGCGGGTTTTCTCCGGGAGCTCGTATTCATCCCACATTCCAAAGACATGCAGGTTTGTAGGTATATTGGCTTCTGTAATTGCCTCAGTACAATAGGACATAGAACTAGTGCACGGGTGACCGATAATAAGCCTGAATCCGGTGGGACCAAGGGTCTGTTTCCACGTTTTATAACTGAACAAAAATGGAAAACAAGCTGCAAGGACCGAATGACTGACTATGATTGCTACTTTAAACTCTTCCATTCCGATGTTTGATTTTTAAAAAATATCCATGCGAAGGAGAGAGATTGCAACTGGTCAGTAGAGTTGGTGATAAAGATTTAATTCAACTAATGGACTCCTCTGCATCTTCTAGCGTGGTCTTTATAGGGAGGGATGTCTCAAGCTCTCGGATCTGTCACTGAAAGTGACTCTATGAAGGGCTTTGACAGTCAAAAGATCTTTGAAAAAAATTGATAGTCCCAGTCAGTCTCTTCAGAACATTGCAACTGTTCAGGAATTTCAAATGTAGATTTTTTTTTTCAGAGATACAGTGCGGAAACAAAGCCCTTCAGCCCACCGAGTCTGCACTGACCAGCGATCCCCACACATTAACACTATCCCACACACACACTGGGGACAATTTACACTTATACCAAGCCAATTAAACTACAAACCTGTACGTCTTTGGAGATGTGGGAGAAAACAGAAGATCTCGGAGAAAGTCACGGGGAGAGCATACAAACTCCATACTCGGGATCGCCATAGTAGTGGCCCTACTATCGTAAACTATTTAGTTGAATTAATTTGGATGACAGTGGGGAGATGTTGATCCCGGATATTTAAAATAATGAATTCAAAGTTATGAAGGCAATTATGTTGAAGCAACCATGGTGGGACGGGATTGATACTGAATACATATGAGGCTAACCTGAGGAAATGGCCCTCCAGTATGAAGAAGAGTCTCAACCCAAAATACACCCTTTCCATTCCCTCCACAGATGTGGAGGGAATATCTATACAAATCTATGGGGAATCTATAGATATCTTGATATCTATATCAATGATTTGGATGAGGACAGACATGGCAAGATAAGCAAGATTGCAGATGATACACAAGTAGGTGGGGTTGCAGATGGTGACGATGGATGTGAGTAATTGCAGCAGGATCTTGATCGGTTGGCCAGGTGGGCTGAGCAATGGTTGAACTAATTTAATGCAGAAAAATTGTGAGCTGCTGCATTTTGGGAAGTCTAACATGGGCAGGACCTACACAGTGAATGGTAGGGGAGTGGTGTAGAGCAGAGGGATCTAGGAGTGTAGGTGCATTTTTTCTTGAAGGTGGACCGCAGGTAGATACAGTGGTCAAAAAGGCGTTTGGCATGTTGGTCTTCAGAGTAATGACAGGGTATCAGTCAACGAATTGAGTGTAGAAGTATATACTCCAGAAGTGTTGAATGTAGAAGTATATATGGAAGATCATGTTGCAGTTGTATAAGATGTATGTGAGGCCGTATTTTGAGTATTGTGTTCAGTTCTGGGCATGTTGTAGGAAAGATGCTGTCAAGCTTGAAAGGGTGCAGAGATGAATTTTGAGGATGTCTGAGAGGTCTGATGTATAGGGAGCGGTTGAGTAGGCTGGGACACTATTCCTTGGAGCACAGGAGGATGAGGGGTGATCTTATCGAAGTGTATAAAATCATGAGAGGAATAGATCGGGTAGAGTCCCTTGCCCAGTGCAGGAGAATCAACAACAAGAGGACATGGGTTTAAGGTCAGGGGAAAATATTTAATAGGAATCAGAATGGTAACCTTTTCACACAAATGGTGATGGGTGTATGGGACGAGCTGCCAGAGAAGTTAGTTGAGGCAGGGACTATCGCAATGTTTAAGAAACAATTGGACAGGTACATGGATAGGACACATTTAGAGAGATACGGGCCAAGTGAAGGGACTAGTGTAGCTGGGACCTGTTGGCTAGAGTGGGCAAGTTGGGCGGAAGGGCCTGGTCCCACGCTGTATCACTCTTTGGCTCTATGACTCCACTTGTCTCCAGTGCTAATGTGCAGTGTGATCGCTGGTCAGCGCAGACTCGATGTGCCTCCAGAGTCAAAAGTCTGAAGGGTGTCAAGCCAACAACCTTCCCCTCAAAGTCAATAATATTAAGGAGTTGGTCATCAACTTCAGTAAGAGGGGTGTACACACCCCCGATTGCATAAATGATGCAGAAGTGGAGATGGTAAAGAACCTCAAGTCCCTTGGTGTAAATATCACCAACAATTTGTCCTGATCCAACCACATTGGCACCATAGCCAAGAAATCACACCTCCACCACCTCAGAGGATTCCCGTCTCCAACAATTCTCCAATGCCTCTTACCAATTTCTACACATGCAACATAGAAAGCACTGCTTTGTCTGGCAACTGCCCTGCCCAAGGTCGCAAGGGATTGCAGAGGGTTTTGAACGCAGCTCAGTCCATCACACAAACCAGCCTCTCCCTCCTCTTCCTCTTATCCTTCCGCCATTAACTCCATCTGCCCCATGCTGCCTAAGAAAAGCAGCCAGCAGTATCGTGGACCATCACACCCTCGTCATTCTCTCTTCTCCCCTCTCTCTCGTTGGGCGGATGACATAAGAGCTTGCAAGAATGTCCCACTACATTCAAGATCAGCTTCTTCCCTGTTCTTAAGTGGACCTCCCGTTTGCTAACAATGAATTCCCAATCTGCCAATCGACCTTGTAGTTGCCCTTGCACTTTTTTTTTAATATGCACTTTTTGTGTATTGTAAAACTAAAACTATTAACAGCACTCTGCTTCTTTTCTCTTTTGCCACCTGGGTAGCATGCAAACCAAAGTTTTTCGCCATATCTCAGTACACTTGACAACAATAATAATCTAAACCATATTAACGTAAGTAATGGTCTGGGGTATCCTTCATTTTGTAAAGGTCTAAAAATCCATGTGTCTAAGCCTTAAATTTTCTTAATGACACAGGTACTTTGGATACGTCTTCACTAAGGAGGACACAAACAATCTTCCTGATGTACCAGTGGCCAGAGGATCTGGGGTGAAGGAGGAACATTAGGCAGGAAATGGTGTTGGGTAGACTGATGGGACTGAAGGCTAATAAATTCCCAGGCCCTGATGGTCTGCATCCCAGGGTAGTTAAGGAAGAGGCTCTAGAAATCGTGGACGCATTGCTGATCATTTTCCAATGTTCTATTGATTCAGGATCAGTTCCTGTGGATTGGAGGGCAGCTAATGTTATTCCACTTTATATGAAAGGCGGCAGAGAGAAAACAGGGAATTATAGACCAGTTAGCCTGACATCGGTGGTGGGGAAGATGCTGGAGTCAATTAGAAAAGATGAAATTGCGGCACATTTGGTTAGCAGTAACAGGATTGGTCCGAGTCAGCATGGATTTACGAAGGGGAAATCATGCTAGACTAATCTTCTGGAATTTTTGGAGGATGTAACTAGGAAAATGGACAAGAGAGAGCCAGTGGATGTAGTGTACCTGGACTTTCAGAAAGCATTTGATAAGGTCCCACATACGAGATTAGTGGACAAAATTAGGGCACATGGTATTGGGGGTAGAGTGCTGACATGGATAGAGAAGTGGTTGGCAGACAGGAAACATAGAGTAGGGATTAATGGTTCCCTTTCAGAATGGCAAGCAGTGACTAGTGGGGTGCCGCAAGGCTCGGTGCTGGGACCGCAGTTATTTACAATATACATCAATGATTTAGATGAAGGGATTCAACATAACATTAGCAAATTTGCAGATGACACAAAGCTGGATGGCAGTGTGAACTGTGAGGAGGATGCTATGAGAATGCAGGGTGACTTGGACAGGTTGGGTGAGTGGGCAGATGCATCGCAGATTAATGTGGATAAATGTGAGGTTGTAGCAGCACATGCTGGTGCGCGTCAGTAGCGAACCCTGCGGTCGGAAGCCGCGCGCACGTGACTCTGGGAGGGGTCGCGATTTAGCGCGGTTTTCTGGGCTCTGCCCGTCAGTCGTTCGAGGACCACCGTTGTGGTCAGTTGTGTTGTACGACCTGTATTATCTGAGAACTGCAATCGCGAATAAATCTTGTTCAAACAACCGATTGTCGTTTTCAATTCCACTAAATTGGTGACCCCGACGAGTCTACCCGTCGTTAGTCTCGAGAACATGCAAGAGGAATATTTTCCCGCCGACGCAGCCGGCACTCAGCACGACTCTATCAGCCTTCGGCTGCCCCCTTTTTGGCCTGATCAGCCACAGGTTTGGTATGTGCACGTTGAGGTGCAATTCCACCTGGACCACATCGTCGCTGACGACACCAGATATTTCCACGTGGTGGGGGCCCTGCTGCAGGAGTCAGTCTCGCAGTTTCTGCCTTACCTGAGAGATCCGCCAGTGGCATCCAAGTACGAGGGCCACAAGGCCCTGTTGTTACATGCCTTCGGGCTCAGCCGTCGAGATTGAGCAGCGAAGATCCTTCATTCGGATGGTATGGGCAATCGGAGACCTTCCACCATAATGACTAGGATGTTTGCCCTGATGGACGGGCATTGGCCGTGCTTATTGTTTGAGCAGGCTTTCTTGGAGCAGATGCCTGATGACGTCCGTTTGATGCTCGCCGGAGCTGATTTCAGCGACCCCCAACAGCTCGCCGGGAGGGCCGACGAACTCTGGACCACAGGGCGGTGGGAGGTTTGCGCCTTCACCCGCCACAGCTAGATTGCCGCCAAGGAAGCTACGCGAGGAAGGCCTGTCATCGGCCACCTCTGAGGATCTGCCACAGCATCCTGAGCCATATAGTAGACGCTGTTGGTGTTATCACCATCTCCGTTGCGGTGCAGAAGCTCGATGCTGCCGAAGCCCCTGTACGTTTCAGGGAAATGCCTCGGCTGATCGCCCGAAGAGGCTACCTCGAACGGCCCGAACGAACACCTCTACGTCCGTGACCTTCACTCTGGCCGCCGTTTCCTGGTGGTCTCCGGGGCCATCATCATCATCCTTCCCCCGACTGCCCATGATTCCCATAAGGTAGGACCCATCCTCTCGGCTGTTAACGGGACTGACATTCAAACGTACGGTACGCGGACCTTTAAGCTAACCTTCGACTGCCACCCGTACAAGTGGAAATTTATCGTTGCTAAAGGCGCCCAGCCGATCTTGGGGGCGGATTTTTTGCGCCCGTTCTCCCTTTTGTCGATGTGCGCGGCGGTCGTATGGTCCCGTTGTCGGACCTCCGCTCTGCCGAGCCGTGCAACTTGCCTCCGCCCAAAGAGCAACCCGACAACATTGCAGAGGTCCAGGAGCCTTTCACCGCTCTGCTGTCTGAGTTTTGACACCCCGTTTTGACGGGGCTGCGCCACATCACGGTGTGGTGCACCATATCCCCACCGATGGTCCACCGGTGCACACTCGCGCGTGCCACCTCCCAGCCCGACGAGTTGCGCATTGCCCGCAATGAATTCCAATTGATGGAAGACATGGGTAATGTGCGGCGGTCCAATAGCCCATGGGCTTTCCCACTCTATATGGTTCCTAAAGCGCCCAGGGGTTGGAGGTCTTGTGGTGATTACAGGCGGATTAACGCGGTACCCGGTGCCCCAGATTCAGGATTGTTCGCCGCACGTTGAGTACGCGGTTTTCTACTCGAAGGTGTAGAAACCCCTGGTCCGGGGTTATAACCAGATCCATGTCCACCCCAACGATGTCTCCAAGAGCCACAATTACACTGTTTACCCTGTTCAAATGGACAAAGATTTTCATTGTCCTGTCAGGGACACATGACAATAAACTCTTTTGACCTTTTTGACCTTTGAATGGCTCCATATTCCATTTGGCCTAAAGAACGCCGCTCAGGCGTTCCAGCGGCTCATGGATCAGGTCGGGTGGGGTTTGCCTTTTGTCTTCATTTATTTGGACGACATCCTGGTGGCCAGCAGTTCGCAGACGGAGCACGTTAGTTACCTTCCCCTTTTGTTCGAGCAGTTATGGGAACACAGCCTAGTGATTAACCCTGCGAAGTGCCAGTTCGGCTTGCGCTCCATCTCCTTCTTAGGACACCAGGTTACCCCTCAAGGCGCCGAGCCGCTGCCTGAGAAGGTCAATGCTATTCACCAATTCCCTCAGCCGCTCACTGTCAAGGGCCTTCAGGAGTTTATTGGGATGGTGAATTTTTCCTACCGTTTCGTGCTGTCAGCCGTCGCTGTCATGCGCCCGCTGTTCCAGTGCCTCACGGGTAAACCGCGGGACCTGGTATGATCGGACGAGGCCAACGTGGCATTCGAGGGTGCTTAAACTGCACTAGCTAATGCCACCATGCTGAAGCGCCTGCGGGTGTCCGCTCCCACGGTGCTCATGGTCGACACCTCAGACGTTGCGGTGGGCGCTGTCCTGAAGCAGCCGGTCGGTGATCGCTGGCAGCCGCTGCCGTTTTTCCACCAGCAGTTTCGTCCTCTGGAGTGTAGTAACAGCGCATTCGCCAGGGAACTCCTCGTGCTCTACCTAACGATCAGGCATTTCCGTTACTTCCTTGAGGGCCAAGCTTTCACTGCTTTCACAGACCACAAACCGCTTACTTTTGTGTTGAGCAAGATCGCCGATCCGTGGTCCACCAAGGAGCAGCAGCGCCTACATATCCGAGTTCACGTCTGACATTCGACATGTAGTGGGGAAGCTTAACGTCGTGGCCAATGCGTTGTCCACGTTCACGTTGGACATGGGCAGCCGCGAGGAGTCCGCCTCCGTCGGTCACCTCAAGCCCGCACACGTGGACGAGGAAAACCCTGTGGTTGTCTCCTGCCCCTGTTGTTCCCGGCCCTGTTTCGCCGGTCCCCGTTGTTACGCCCGCCCCTAGTTCGCGGTTTTCGCATCCCATCTGGTTCTGTTCTGCCGGTCCCTGTTGTTACGCCCGTCCCACGTTCGAGGACTACCCATTCAGGCCGGCCTGTTCGGCCCCCGATGCGTTTCCACACCTCGGTTTCTGGGGGGGGGGGGGGGGGGGGCATGTAGCGGCACCTGTGCGCGTCAGCATCCAATCCTGCGTTTGAAAGCCGCACGCACGTGACTGTGGGAGGGGTTGGGTTTTCACGCAGTTTTTTGGGCTCTGCCGGTCTGTCGTTCAAGGATCTCCGTTGTGGTCAGTTGCGTTGTACAACCCGTATTATCGGAGAACTGCGATTGCGAATAAATCTTGTTCAAACAACCGATTGTCGTTTTCAAATCCACTAAAAGGTTATCCACTTTGGTAGCAAAATCAGGAAGGCAGATTATTATCTAAATGGTGTCAAGTTGGGAAAAGGGGAAGTACAACGGGATCTGGAGGGTTCTTGTTCATCACTCAATTAAAGTAAGCATGCAGGTGCAGCAGGCAGTAAAGAAAGCAAATGGCATGTTGGCCATAACAAGAGGAGTTGAGTATAGGAGCAAAGAGGTCCTTCTGCAGTTGTATCGGGCCCAAGTGAGATCATACATGGAGTATTGTGTGCAGTTTTGGTCCCCTATTTTGGGGAAGGACATTCTTGCTATTGAGGGAGTGCAGCGTAGGTTTACAAGGTTAATTCCCGGGATGGCGGGACTGTCATATGCTGAGAGAATGGAGCGGCTGGGCTTGTATACTCTGGAATTTAGAAAGATGACAAAGGATCTTATTGAAACATATAAGATTATTAAGGGTTTGGACACACTAGTCCAGAACCAGGGGCCACAGTTTAAGAATAAGGGGTAAACCATTTAGAACGGAGCCGAGGAAACACTTTTTCACACAGAGATTTGTGAGTCTGGGGAATTCTCTGCCTCAGAGAGCGGTGGACGCCAGTTCTCTGGATACTTTCAAGAGAGAGATAGATAGGGTTCTTAAAGATAATGGAGTCAGGGGATATGGGGAGAAGGCAGGAACGGGGTACTGATTGGGTATGATCAGCCATGATCACATTGAAAGGCAGTGCTGGCTCGAAGGGTCGAATGGCCTACTCCTGCACCTATTGTCTATTGATACAGCATGTCTCATGACAAAATAAATCCAATGATTCACAGCCCGCTGAGGGACAAGAAAGTCCTACTTTTCTCACTCTTAATGAGGTGATCCTTTTTGCCGGGGCCATGCTCCCTAATTTCTAGATTGCTCACCAGTGGAAATATTTTTGGACCATATATTATTACCAAAGCTGCTCAATATCTTAAATGTTTCAATAAGGTTACTTCCTATTGATCTGTTCTCCAGAGAGTGTGGTACATTAAAAAATACACCACCTTATAGATTGTGCAAAAGGGTGGCCTGGTGGCGCAGTGACAGAGTTACTGCCTCACAGAGCCAGAGACTCGGGATCGATCCTGACTGCGGGTGCTTATTTGTACGGATTTTGTACGTTCTCCCCGTGACATGCGTGGGTTTTCTCTGAGATCTCCGGTTTCCTCCCCGCCCCATTCCAAAGAAGTATAGGTTTGTATGTTCATTGGCTTGGTATAATTGTAAATTGTCCCTAGTGTGTGTAGGATAGTGTAAGTGTGCAAGGGTTGCTGGTCGGCATGGACTTGGTGGGCCAAAGGGCCTGTTTCAGCACTGCATCTGTAAACTAAAACTAAATTAAACATAATATTTTTCCACAATGTATTCTAGCTGCCATCTCCTTGCCTTCTCACTTAATCTACAAATTATCCCTCGTCTTTTGCATCCTCCTCCACACACACACAGCTAGCTAGCCCTTTTGTCATCAACAAATGTAGTTATATTTCTCTTCAACCCTCATCCTTAACTAAAAAGCTGAATTACGTACGTTTATTGCATGGAACAAGCCATACATTGCTTTCTGATGGTTAACATTTAGAATGAAGAATCCCATCCTTTTATGTTTTATACTCAAGTTTAAGAACGGGTTTGGTGCCCAGGTTTGTGCAGACAGCTCTTTACAACACAATGTAAAGTATCCTGCAGTCCACATATATCTCAGAGATATGGGCGGCATGGTGGCGTAGCGGTAGAGCTGCTGCCTTACAGCACCAGAGATCCGGGTTCGATCCGTGCGCTTGTCTGTACGGAGTTTCTACGTTCTCCCTGTGACCTGCATGGGTTTTGTTTGAGATAGAAACATAGGAAATAGGTGCAGAAGTAGGCCTTCGAGCCAGCAATTCAATATGATCATGGCTGATCATCCAAAATCAGTTCCTCGTTCCTGCCTTTTCCCCATATCCCTCGGTTCCGTTAGCCCTAAGAGCTAAATCTAACTCTCTCATGAAAACATCCAGTGAATTGTCTTCCACTGCCTACTGTGGCAGAGAATTCCACAGATTCACAACTCTCTGGGTTTCCTCCCACGCTCACAACTTCGGTTTCCTCCCAAACTCCAAAGACGTACAGGTTTTTAGGTTAATTGGCTTAGTATAAATGTAAAAATTGTCCCGAGTGTGTGTGGGGTAATGTTAGTGTGCGCGGATCACTGATCGGTGTGGACTCAGTCGGCCGAAGGGCCTGTTTCCGTGCTGTATATCTAAACTAAACCAAACTAAAAGATAGGAAGCAGCTCCTTTCAATGTGCGAGTAGATATTTTCCATTTCATTATTATAGTCAATCAAACAGAAACAAGGTTTTTTTATCGCTTTGAAGATTTTATTACTATACTACAGAGTACACGGTAATTACTGACAAGAGCAAATCAAAAGCTTAACACAGTTTCTCCATTCAACAACGTTATCTGTTAAGCAACTTACTTCTGATTACTAATGCAATTTTCAATAGTGGGTTTAATGAGAATGGCAGCAGACTCGCAATTATCACAAATTTTGGGCCATTTAATGCGTTCCCCCAAGAATATAGCAGATGAGCATTTATTAAACCACCACCCGCTCCCTTGTATCTGTGCACAATTTTTGTTGGCATCTCTGTCATTGTCCTTATCTTCAGTGGAAAACATCATGTTATCACTTTCACTCAACACTTCATGATATTTAGAATTTTTGAGGGGATAACCAAGTCTTAGTGCATAGTTATTTTCCTCCCCGTCAATATTAAAGCCGGAGTAATCAACATTCACAAATTCTGTACCATTCTGAATGACAAATTTCACTTCAAATCGCTGTTGCTTCGTGATGGAGTGTATATGTTCGTTTCCAAGCCAGAAGTTGCCTTCAATATTGCCAAAGGTAGTTTTGTAATCTTCCCACTTTTTGTTGGCAAATACTTTGTTGCCTTTCTTGACATTTTGCACCATGATCCAGCCGCCGCCACCAATTTTCATGTCGCAGTATACCAACACTGGTGGACTGGTTTTGGGTTTGATGACGTAGATGCCATTGACCTTATTTCCGAAACGGTTTATTGCCTGGCAGTCTTGGTGGAGATGAACTGTAAAATCAATGGTGAGAATACAGAGTTATACTCGTTTACACCTTGGGGAATTATGATAATTCTGCACAGTAGAAAGCAATCAAGCTGAAGAAAAATTCTGCAGATGCCGGAAACCTGAAATGAAAACAGAAATTGGCAGGAATGATCGAAATACCCATGGAGAACGAAATAGAGCATCAGAAATTGAAATGGAGGTAAAAAATAAAAGGTGTAAATACTGGAAAATACTCTATCTGACTATACTGAGCTTTGAAGGAAGCTCACCTCCAAATCACTTTTTCTTCCTATCTGCACGACTACAATTTGATCTTCTGAGTATTTCCAGTCTGCTTTACTTTCATATAAAAAGTAACAAAGGTCACAAATTAATTTTGTATCACCAAAGGTTTTACATTAAAGTGCAAAACATTGATAAACAGTGATTGCAAAAAACTATTTTAATAATCAAAAACAGAACTTTCAAGTTCTTGCATCAATTTCCCTCTTCATTGGTCAAAGATAGTGCAAACTATTATTTGTACAAAAATGCTGATTTGTTAATGAAAATAAAGTGTCGGGGCTTATGGCGAGAATGCAGGAGAATGGGGTTGAGAGGGAAAGGTACATCAGCCATGATTGAATGGCGGAGTAGACTTGATGGTCCGAATGGCCTAATTCTGCTCCTAGAACTTTTGAAGGAAGGTCTATGTGTTAAAGAGATATTTTTGTGTATCAACCCTAGTGCAGGTTGAGGCCAGACAAATTAAATCTATTTAACTTGTTATTAATGACAAACCTATTTTGCCAATCTGTCCATTAGGCACTATCTACAAACTCGAACTACAATCGTATTTTATGCAACCCGAACAAAATAACTTTCAATTGATCTACCTGCCAAAGTCTTACACTAGCATTAGATTCCATGCTATGTCATGGCTGGGATCCATGTAACAGCCTCTAATGGTAAAACGTCACTGCTTGACTTTAGATCAAGTTATGACTCTGCACAGTATTTCCCACAACTTCATCTCGAAGGGAACAATCAGAAATATTTGGTATCAACACAGAGATTGGAAACCACTTCAGCCCCACTGTTAAAATGATTGAATAGTTAAGATGCACAAAGCATAGACTGAGACCAAAACAAGATCCTAGTTATTTACCGTGTCCATTTGTCCCTGTCCTTAGATTCTGAATTTTCATTTTCTGCTCGTTTGTCAATGCATGGGCATTTCCAATTCCATTGAAGTAGGTACGAAATTCATTCGTCATAGCAGAACATTTTCCAATCGCAAAGATGGCGAGGAGCAGCGAGCCCAGCATTCCTTGGGAAAACATGCTGCAACGGCTGAAAAAAGGTAAATATCTTTCATTAAACATTGCAATGGTAAATTCTTAAGCTAACACGGACCCTTTCTTAAATTAAGATAACTTACGAAAGTGAATTCCTTGTTGCAGGAACTGACTGAAATATGGAAGCTAGGTGCACCTCTGCTGCATTTTATACTGTTAGCAAATTGGACGTAAAATCATTAACGTCATGAATATTTACACTCGTTTTATTGAGCAATCTGCAAGTTTTATTGTCAAGTACACATCTTGACAGCTTGTATATAGCAGATGGTAATTTATGCCTATCTGTTGTAATATAAGATATAATAATTCCCTTGCATTCAAAAAGGTTATAGATATTAAGCAATATGCTAACCATAGCCACGGCAAAGTAGGATCTGTCGTGCTGCTGGGGTATTGAACCAAATAATGGGTGGAGATGGCACATTAAAGTGGCGCTGATTTTAGAAGAATGGGATACCCTTCTTAATCCAGACTGCAGTTCAAAACTCTGGCTTGTTCGCGAATGGAAGAATACAGTTTGTTGTGGAGGGAGCACAGATGAGGTTTATTCCATGTGTTCTTGAACTAAAGGGGATATTTTATGAGGAAAGACTGAGTATATTAGGTGCATATCCTCAAGTGTTCAGAAAGAGAGATCATTCTGCTGAATTATGTTAGAAGGTGAGGGAGCCTGCTAGGGTAGATGTTGTAAGGACGCACCTCCAGGTGGGAGAATCTGGACCAAGAGAAAGAAACAAGATAAAGAGACGTGAGATAGTAGACTCTTTCTTAAATTAAGGCAATTTACTAAAGCCTAAGGGTCTTTTAACAATAAAGAGAGATAACAAGATAAAACGGAAACAAAAATTGAATTCTTCTCTCAGTGGGGAGGGGGTGGGGGGGGGGGGGAGGATTACTGAAGGATTTTCATGCCCAAGGAGCTGGCAATGTTTTTATTTTGGGCGGCACAATGGTGCACTGGTAGAGTTGCTGCCTCACAGCGCCAGAGACATGGGTTCAATCCTGACTACGGGTGATGTCTGTACGGAGTTTGTGACCGCGTGGGTTTTCCCCGGTTGCTGGGGCTTCCGCTTTCCTGCCAACGACATGCAAGTTTTCTAGTCAAGTCAAGTCACATTTATTTATATAGCACATTTAAAAAACAACTCTCATTGACCAAAGTGCTTTACATTTGTTATAAGAGTAGTATACACAAGCAGGCTACATACATATTTACAAAATAACCCTCGTTCAGAGGACGTTAGGAAAGGCTTGGGAGAACAGATACGTTTTTAAACTAGACTTAAAGGAGTCGATGGAGGGGGCAGTTCTAATGGGGAGGGGGATGCTGTTCCACAGTCTAGGAGCTGCGACCACAAAGGCGCGGTCGCCCCTGAGCTTATGCCTAGGCCGCGGGACATTCAGCAACCACAAGTCGGCCGATCTGAGGGACCCGGAGGTGGTGTAGTGGGTGAGAAGACTTTTAATGTAGGTGGGTGCAAGCCCATTGAGGGCTTTGTAGACAAAGAGGAGGGTCATGGTTAATTATCTTCTGTAAATTCACCCTGGTGTGTAGGATGCGAAAGTGCGATTACATAGAACTAGCACATCTAAATTATCTCTAAACTAAACTCTGTATGTGCACAAGATTGAACTACATAGACATGTCAACTCATAGAGGAGCCAAGGGTGGTAAGGATAAGGCAGGAAATTGGAATCATGGCTAATGATCACATCAGTCATGACCTTAGTAACTGGCCTGTTGAACACAGTATTCCAGTTGCTGTGCATCATGTTCTTGCATTCAAAAAACCTTTCTTCAGCAGTTCCACATGCTGGATGTTTTTTGAAAGAATTTAATATTTCAGTAGGAGAGCAATTGGGAAACATTTTGCTGTTTGTGTTGTGTTTATCGACTTATGCAAAACATTTATAAAATACAGCATTAATAAATTTTACAACAAAAATGACTGCACGGATGAGTAATTGGTTGCGGGACAGAAACTACAGAGCAGTGGCAAATGTAGAAACTAATAACTGCAGATGCTGGTTTATACCAAAGATCGGCACAGGGTGCTGGAGTAACTCAGCGGGTCAGGCAGCAGCTCTGGAGAGAAAAAGAATGGGTGACGATTCGGGTCAGGACCCTTCTTCAGACTCCTTTAGTCTGAAGAAGAGACCTAAACCGAAATGTCACCCCCCTTTTTTCTCCATAGATGCTGCCTGAGCCGCTGAGTCACTCCAGCACTTTGTGTCCATCTCGAGCAGTGGCTAATGGTTGTTTAAATGGTTGATCTAGGGGGATTATGCAGTGATGTGTCACAACGGCTGGTGTTGTTTTTAGTAACCTTGGATTCAAAGGGAATTATTCACATGTCAGCAGCTGACGTGAAACTTAAGAGACGTAGGAAACCTATTTTGAATATGTGAATTCAGACAGTCTAGCTTGTAAAAATACCATCATTGCATATACTCTCTCTCTTTTGGCGGGAAAAAAGAAGCATATTATCTAATAGTGAGGCATTGCAGAGGTCTGATAATGCAGGGGCATCTAATGTAGGTATTTTAAGCCCAATTCACAAAAGGTATTAGGGCAAGGATTTCGAGAATCTAAAAAAATATTGTTTATTGCTTTGCAAATCGAATTGAACATAAGGAAGGTTAATGAGGAAATAAGAAATAGAGCATTGAAGAGATCACATCTGGACCATTGTGTACATTACATTGTGTACATTGTGTTTCACGAAGGAATTAAATTCACTAGAAGTGGTACCGTGCAGACTTGCTGGACTAACATCTGAATTGGGCAAATTGTCTTATGAGAAAAGTTGGACAAGACAGGCTTATATCCACTGGAGTTCAGGAAGGTGACAGGCAACGTGAAGAACATGTTTACAAAGGAAAAAGTGGTCAAAGGACAGTATAAGCAGACATTGAATATTATATGAGGTAGATTCTTGAGAGGGAAGGGAAGGAAAACATATCAGGGGGAAGAAGAACCGTAACATCAACCATGATCTTTTGAACAATAGTGAGGATCAATGGGCCAATTGGCCTATTCCAGCAAATGTATATGTACAATGAACCATGAAGTCAATGTCATTGAAATCCCACCTTTTTGCAAATAGTTAGGTGTAATACCATTTAAGTTTACAGACATAGCATAGAAACATGGGCCCTTTGGCCCACCGAGTCAGCGCCGACCAGCAATCACCGAGTGTAGACATAAAATGCTGGAGGAACTCTGCGGGTGAGGCAGCATCTATGGAGAGAAGGAATAGGTGACGTTTTGGGTCGAGAATAGGTGACGTTTCAGACTGAAGAAGGGTCTCAACCCGAAACATCACCTATTCCTTCTCTCCATAGATGCTGGCTCACCTGCTGAGTTTCTCCAGCATTTTTTGTCTACATTCGATTTTTCCAGCATCTGCAGTTCCTTCTTAAGTAATCACCCATACATTAGTTCTATGTTATCGCACTCTCGCTTCCTACACACTAGGGGCAATTTGTTATAGAAGTCAATTAACCTACAAACTTGCATGTCTGTGGGAGGAATATGGAGCACCCAGAGGAAACCCACGAGGTCACAGGGAGAAAGTGCAAATTTCACACAGCCAGCACCTGCGGTCAGGATCAAACCTGGGTGTCTGGTGCCATGAAGCAGTAGCGTTACTGCTGCACCACGGTGCTGCTGCCATTGATAAGGCAGTGTATAAAGACCTTAAACAAAAATATTTGGTGTCATCTTGATTAGGTTCACTAGAGTCATACAGTGTTGAAACAGGCCCCTTGGCCCAACTTGCTCACGCCAGCCAACCTGCCTCAACTACCTCCTCCAGCAGCTTGTTCCACACACTCACTACAGTACCTTGAGGTTATAGAAACATAGACATAGAAACATAGAAAATAGGTGCAGGAGTAGGCCATTCGGCCCTTCGAGCCTGCACCGCCATTCAATGTGATCATGGCTGATCATCCAACTCAGTATCCCGTACCTGCCTTCTCTCCATACCCCCTGATCCCTTTAGCCACAAGTGCCACATCTAACGCCCTCTTAAATATAGCCAATGAACTGGCCTCAACTACCTTCTGTGGCAGAGAATTCCAGAGACTCACCACTCTCTGTGTAAAGAATGTTTTCCTCATTTCGGTCCTAAAGGAATTCCCCCTTATCCTTAGACTGTGACCCCTTGTTCTGGACTCCCCCAACATCGGGAACAATCTTCCAGCATCTAGCTTGTCCAACCCCTTAAGAATTTTGTAAGTTTCTATAAGATCCCCCCTCAATCTTCTAAATTCCAGCGAGTACAAGCCGAGTCTATCCAATCTTTCCTCATATGAAAGTCCTGACATCCCAGGAATCAGTCTGGTGAATTTTCTCTGTACCCCCTCTATGGCAAGGATGTCTTTCCTCAGATTTGGAGACCAAAACTGTACGCAATACTCCAGGTGTGGCCTCACCAAAACCCTGTACAACTGCAGTAGAACCTCCCTGCTCCTATACTCAAATCCTTTTGCTATGAATGCTAACATACCATTTGCTTTCTTCACTGCCTGCTGCACCTGCATGCCTACTTTCAATGACTGGTGTACCATGACACCCAGGTCTCGTTGCATCTCCCCCTTTCCTAATCTGCCACCATTCAGATAATAGTCTACCCTCATGTTTTTGCCACCAAAGTGGATAACCTCACATTTATCCACATTATACTGCATCTGCCATGCATCTGCCCATTCACTCAGCCTATCCAAAATCACCCTGCAGCCTACAAGCATCCTCCTCACACCTAACTATACCCCCCAGCTTGGTATCATCTGCAAATTTGGAGATGTTGCATTGAATTCCCTCATCCAAATCATTAATATATATTGTAAATAGCTGGGGTCCCAGCACTGAGCCTTGCGGCACCCCACTAGTCACTGCCTGCCATTCTGAAAAGGACCCGTTTACTCCTACCCTTTGCCTCCTGTCTGCTAGCCAGTTCTCTATCCACATCAATACTGAACCCTCAACACCGTGTGCTTTAAGTTTGTATGCTAATCTCTTATGCGGGACCTTGTCGAAAGCCTTCTGAAAGTCTAGATATAACACATCCACTGGTTCTCCCTTATCCACTCTACTAGTTACATCCTCGAAAAATTCTATCAGATTTGTCAGACATGATTTACCTTTCGTAAATCCATGCTGACTTTGTCCAATGATTTCACCACTTTCCAAATGCGCTGCTATCCCATCTTTAATAACTGACTCTAGCAGTTTCCCCACTACCGATGTTAGACTAACTGGTCTGTAATTCCCTGCTTTCTCTCTCCCTCCTTTTTTAAAAAGTGGGGTTACATTAGCTACCCTCCAATCCTCAGGAACTACTCCAGAATCTAAGGAATTTTGAAAAATTATCACTAATGCATCCACTATTTCTGTGGCTACCTCCTTGAGTACTCTGGGATGCAGACTATCTGGCCCTGGGGATTTATCGGCCTTCAATCCGTTCAATTTACCCAACACCACCTCCCGGCTAACCTGGATTTCACTCAGTTCCTCCATCTTATTTGACCCCCGTTCCACTGCTATTTCCGGCAGATTATTTATGTCTTCCTTGGTGAAGACAGAACCAAAGTAGTTATTCAATTGGTCTGCCATGTCCTTGTTCCCCATGATCAATTCAACTTTCTGAATGCAAGGGACCAACATTTGTTTTAACTAGTCTCTTTCTCTTCACATATCTATAAAAACTTTTGCAGTCAGTTTTTATGTTCCCTGCCAGTTTCCTTTCATAATCTATTTTCCCTTTCCTAATTAAGCCCTTTGTCCTCCTCTGCTGGATTCTGAATTTTTCCCAGTCCTCCGGTAGGCTGTTTTTTCTGACAAATTTGTATGCCTCATCTTTTGTTTTTATACTATCCCTGATTTCCCTTGTTATCCATGGATGCACCACCTTCCCCGATTTATTCTTTTGCCAAACTAGTATGAACAACTTTTGTACTTCATCCATGCAGTCTTTAAATACCTTCCATTGCACATCCACTGTCAACCCTTTAAGAATCACCTGCCAGTCTATCTTGGCCAATTCACATCTCATACCTTCAAAGTTACCTTTGTTCAAGTTCAGAACCCTTGTTTCTGACTTAATTTTGTCACTCTCCATCCTAATGAAGAACTCAACCATATTATGGTCACTTTTGCCCAAGGGGCCACGCACAACAAGACTGCTAACTAACCCTTCCTCATTACTCAATACCCAGTCTAGAATAGCCTGCTCTCTCGTTGGTTCCTCCACATGTTGGTTGAAAAAACTATCCCGCATACATTCCAGGAAATCCTCTTCCTCCCCTGCCAATTTGATTCACCCAATCTACATGCAGATTGAAGTCACCCATTATAACCGTGTTACCCTTGTTGCACGCATTTCTAATTTCCTGTTTGATGCCATCCCCAACTCCAATACTACTGTTAGGTGGCCTGTACACAGCTCCCACTAGCGTTTTCTGCCCCTTAGAGTTTCGCAGCTCTACCCATATCGATTCCACATCCTCCACACTAATGTCCTTCCTTTCTATTGCATTAATCTCCTCTCTCACCAGCAACGCTACCCCACCTCCTTTTCCTTTTTGTCTATCCCTCCTGAATATTGAATATCCCTGGATGTTCAGCTCCCAGCCTTGGTCACCCTGGAGCCATGTCTCCGTGATCCCAACTATAGCATAGTCATTAATCGCTATCTGCACCTTCAACTCATCCACCTTATTACGAATGCTCCTTGCATTGAGACACAAAGCCTTAAGGCTTGTTTTTACAACACTCTTACTCCTTATACAATTATGTTGACAAGTGGCCCCTTTCACATCGATCCCTATTACACTTGGCCATACTCTCCTATCCCTTTGTGAGCTTTCTTTCCCGTTAATTCTGGGGTCATTAACCATCCCTTTACTCTCTTTCCCTTTAACTCCTTTCTCGATTATCCCATTTGACACCCCACCCCCCTTATTCAGTTTAAAACCATCCGTGTAGCAGTGGCAAACCTGCCGGCCAGAATGCTGGTCCCCCACCTGTTAAGATGCAATCCGTCCCTTTTGTGCAGTTCCCCCTTACTCCAAAACAGATCCCAGTGATCTAAGAATGTAAATCCCTGCCCCCTGCACCAGTTCCTCAGCCACACATTCAGGTCCCGTATCTCCCTGTTGCTGCTCTCGCCAGCACGAGGAACTGGAAGCAAACCGGAGATAATAACCCTGGAAGTCCTGCTTTTCAGCATTTTTCCGAGCTCTTTGAAGTCCCGCTGCAAAATATTCATCCCCTTCTTTCCAACATCATTTGTGCCAACATGCACGACCACTTCCGGCTGTTCACCTTCGCCCTTGAGGATTGTCTGCACTCTGTCCATAACATCCTGGATCCTGGCACCAGGAAGGCAGCACACCATCCTCGAATCCCGTCTGTTGCCGCAAAAACCCCTGTCCTTACCTCTCACAATGGAGTCTCCAACTACAATGGCGTTGCCCGACTTTGGTCTCTTTGGTTTTGGCTCATCAGCCCTTTTTGTTTTGCAAGCCAGTCCGCCGCTCAGTGAGATACTATGTTCCAGAGATAGTAACGAAAATCACACCAAATTTTAAAATACCTGTAAGTAAATAGCTAATATCAGTAGAGATGAACAATATTTTAAAACTGCCCTTCAGGTTTTTTTTGTTTTGGCTTTTTTTAATTTATTTTTGTTCGAAGTAAGTACAGTAGTGTGGTATCCAAGTACCTAATACATACATACTTCCATTGATCCAAAGATACTCAGTTCTGTATTGCGGTTCAATTTTGTGTTAAATAGTTTTGTAAAAGTTACAAAGATTTCATTCCAAAATTTATGCAGTTTTGTACAAGAGACAAAGGAATGTGCAATAGTGGCATTTTGAGTTAGACATTTATCACAAATGGGGGAGACATTTGGAAATATTGTTATTCAATCTGGTTTTCCAGTAATATAATCTGTGTAAAATGTTAAATTGATTAGGTTATGTCTTACATTAATCGAACATTTATGTGTATATAATAGATTTTTTCCCCATCTGTCGTTCGGGATTTTTATCAATAACTCTTGTTCCCAATCCCTTCTAATTGCCTCTGTCGTTGGTGTTTCTATATTTAAAATTATATTATATAAATATAATATTAAATTGCTTGATTCTGCCTTTCTATTCATTCCTTCCTCTAATAAATCTGAGGTTAGTGTTCGATATCCTTCTATATATTTTTTCAAATAATCTTGAATTTGAAGATATTTAAAATATTGGTTACTTTTCAAGTTATATTTTAGTTGTAATAGTTGGAATGATAAAAGTTTTCCCATTTCATACATATCTCCAATCATTTTAATTCCTATTCTTTCCCAATCGATAAACGTTTTATCAATAATAGATGGTTTGAATGAGGGATTGTTAGGTATTGGGGAAAGAAGCGATAAATTTCTTAATTTTAAAGTTAATTTTATTTGTTTCCAGATTCATATTATACTGTGAATCATTGGATTCTTCTTATATATTATATTGTTCAGTTTCATCGGGGAAAGAAGAATCGCTCCTATAACCCTTCAGGTTAATCTAGGGTTCACTCTAATTTAATACCAATGTAAATGTAAATAAAGGCTGCAGCAAGTAAGAATTTTGTTTCTCCTGTCCTGATGTATATGACAATTAAACACTCTTTTGATGTAGTTGACATAGCCTCCTCCAATCAGTATCACCAATCTGATGTTTGTCTTGCCAGAGACACCCATAACCCAAGAATCACTCACGGTATTTGTCTAAAACTTTAGAGTTTAGAGATGCAGCGTGGAAACAGGCCCTTCGGCCCGGCGAGTCTGTGCCAGCCAGCGATCTCCACACACTAACACTATCCTACACACAAGGGACAATTTATAATCTTCACCAAAGCCAAATAACTTACAAACTTGTACGCCTTTCGAGTGTGGAAGGTATCTGGAGCACCCAGGGAAAACCCATGTGCTCACTTAGAGAACGTACAAACTCTGCACAGACAGCACTCGGGCTCAGGATCGAACCCGGGTCTCCGGCACTGTAAGGCAGCAACTCTACCACTGTGCCACTGTATTTGTTTTCACAACTGCAGTTTAGTTTAGAGGTACAGCACGGAAACAGGCCCTTCAGCCCACCGGGTCCGCGCTGACCAGCGCATTGACACTATCCTACACCCATTTGGGACAATTTTTACATTTACCAAGCCAATTAACCTACAAACCTGTCCTTATTTGGAGCGTGGGAGGAAACAGAAGATCTCGGAGAAAACCCACGCAGGTCACGGGGAGAACGTACAAACTCCGTACAGACAGCACCCGTAGTTGGGATCGAACCCGGGTCACCGGCGCTGCATTAGTTGTAAGGCAGCAACTCTACCACTGCGCTACCATGCCCGCCCGTACCATCTCTCTGGAACCATCCTAACTTTCATGTGGGACAGATGCCAGCTGATGGGACAGCTGTTGTCGTGCTCAAACCTATTGATTATGCACTAGTTGGTGTTCATGTTGTGCAGTGTGACTGCAAAATCATCTTTCACATCTCGAACACGTGCCTGAGACAAGTCGAAGGAAATTCAGCCAGTTTCCAATTACTCATTGCAGTTTCCCTCGTTGCACCATAGAAAGTATTTTATCCATTTGCACTGTGTATCGGTATGGCAACTGATCTGCCCAAGCCTACAAAAATTGCAAAGAGTTGTGAACGCAGCCCAGTCCAACCAATATCCCCCCCCCCCCCAAGCTACCTCTGTCTCAGGTAAGCAATCAACATAATCATGGACCACTCACCTCCCATCGTTCCCTCTTCTCTCCTCTCCCGTTGAGCAGGTGATACAAATGTTTGAAAGCAGGTACCACCAGATTCAAAAACAGCTTCTCCCCCTTTGTTATCAGATCCTTGAATGGACCTCTCATATAGGGATAAACCCACCTTCAAATCTACCTCATTGCAGCCCTTGCACTTTTTTTGTCTGCATTTCCCTGCAGCTGCAACACTACATTTTGCACTGTTTATCTTTTCTTTTGCACCACCTATTGTGCCTCATGTGGTGTGATTGTCCTGGACAGTGAGCAAAGCAAAGTTTTTGTATGTCCATAAACACATCACGATGTTTTTCACTGTATCTTGGTACAGGTGACAATAAGAAACCAATATCAATAGTAATACGAACTAGCACACATTTAAATTGTGTTCACCCAGTGAACTTAGATGCCCAATATCACCGCATTGTTTTATTTTGAAAAACCCAATACCCCAATGATGGCTGTTAATAGCTGAAGTTTATCCTGGGCATAAGTAATTGGTCACATTTATGTTGCAGTGGTTTGATGTGTGAGATGCTTCAAAGCACAGCGTTTTAGCAAGACTCCCTACTATAAAATGACATTTGAATAAGTGCCCTGAAATGAGCCTGTACTTGCTGAAGTTTAGAAGGATGAGGGGGAACCCCATTGAAACTTACCGAATAGTGAAAGGCTTTGGAAGAATGCATGCGGAGAGGATGATTCCACTAGTGGGGGAGTATAGGACCCGAGGGCACAGCCTAAGAATAAAAGGACGCACCTTTAGAAAAGGAGATGAATCTGTGGAATTCATTGCCACAGACGGCTATGGAGACCAAGTCAGTGTGTATTTTTGAAGCGGAGATAGACTGTTTCTTGATTAGGGAAGGTGTGGAAGGTTACGGGGAGAATGGTGTTGAAAGGGAAAGATAGATCAACCATGTTTGAATGACAGAGTAGACTGGATGGGCAGAATGGCTTAATTCTGCCCTTATGACATGAATTTATGAATGAAATCAGAGAGCTTTTACAGCACAGAAGACATCAAGAACTTAGTGTTGTAGGATACAGATGCCGGTTTAAACCGAAAATAGACACAGCAAGTCAGCGGGACAGGCAGCATCTCTGGATAGAAGGAATGTGTGATGTTTCAGGTCGAGGCCCTTCTTCAGACTGAATCAGGGGAGAGGGAGATGCAGAGATATTCTGTGTAATGAACAGTAATTTAGTGCTGGCCATATGTGCCATCCAAAAATAAATCCCACCTGTTCCCTCATAGACCTGCGATATTTTTCTAAGTTTATTATTTGACTGAAAAAACTGCATGGATGATCAGTACACTTGAGAATCAATGAAGAAAATTGTTAGCAGTCAGTACACCTGGTACATTGCACTTTCATGCTTCTTATAATACGTGACCTTCTTCCACATTTATTACCAGGATCTGCAGTTATTGATACAATACATCTAGCTTTCCATCACCAGCTGCTTGATGCAATATTGATAATTACCTTTCATAAGTTTGTGCAATTCTGTAAACTCCTGCAAACTGTAAACTCCTATCTCACCAGCGACTAACTTTACTGTACCACAATACTGCCCACAATATTTAATATGTAAAAGAACATGTGATTCTGTTCCATTCTGTTTGTAGTTTGTTGGTTGTTTGTTTATTTGTTTTTTTGCACAAAGTCTGCAAGCATTGCCACTTGACTTGACTTCGCCAGCAATCAAGTGAGCTCTGGTTTGCTTCATCATTTGTCCAGTATTTTCAATTCCAATGCCAACATTATGTTGAAGATAGACACAAAATACTGGCAGTGGGAGAACTGGGAAGGGGGAGGGGAAGGAGGGAGAAAGCAAGGGCTACCTGAAGTTAGTGAAGTCAACGTTCATACCGCTGGGGTGTAAACTACCCAAGCGAAATATGAGGTGCTGTTCCTCCAATTTGCGCTGGGCCTCACTCTGACAATGGAGGGGGCCCAGGTCAGATACTTCAGGTAGCCCTTGCTCTCTCTCTCACTCTCTCCTTCCCCTCCCCCTTCCCAGTCCTCCCACTAATCCCACTGTCTCCGCCCACTTTCTTTCTCTATCCTACCCCCTCCCCTGACATCAGTCTGAAGAAGGGTCTTGACCCGAAATGTCACCAATTCCTTCTCTCCATAGATGCTGCCTCACCCGTTGAGTTTCTCCAGCAATGGCAACTCAAATTTCACTACACCAATTGGTGTATGTGACAATAAATGTCTTTGTCCTTTGTCTATGGAGTGAAGGAGATAGGCAACGTTTCGGGCCGAAACCCTTCTTCAGCCACCCCCCATCAGTCTGAAGAAGGGTTTTGGCTCGAAACGTTGCCTATCTCCTTCGCTCCATGGATGCTGCTGCACCCACTGAGTTTCTCCAGCATTTTGTGTACCCTCGATTTTCCAGCGTCTGCAGTTCTTTCTTTAACACTTTGTCCTTGTCCATTTTGTGTCTGCCTTCGAGTTTACCAGCATCTGTAGTTCTTTCTTAAATATGTCATTTTCAATATGATTATCAGTAGGCAATGCAGTCCTGGTGTTAAATGCAACAGTTTAATTACTAAGATAAAAGAAAAACTGTTTTCGGATTTGGGTTTTTACTTTTTTTCTTTTTCTGCCCCAATACATACATTTCTCCAGATTTTATCAGGTGGAAAAATGGCAGATGGAGTTTAATCTGAACTAGTGTGAGGTGTGGTATGTTGGTAGGAAGAATGTAAGGGGAAAGTATATAATTAATGGTAAGGCTATTAACAGAATGGATGTACAAAACGATGTTGCGATTTAAATCCATAGCTCCCTGAAAGTGGCAACACAAGTAGATACACAGAGGGCGGTGGAAATAGATACAATATTGGCTTGTAAGAGGCCTTTAGATAGACACATGAATATGCAGAGAACGGAGGGGTATGGAGAATCATGTGCCAGCAATTGAGATTAGCTTATCTTGGCATCGTGTTAGGCATAGACATAGTGTGCACAAGGTCCTATTCCTGTGCTGTACCTATGTTCTATGAAACTCCACAATTACCTTAAGAAATGGATACAGAAATTAGGAATTCAAAATTCAACAAGAAAAGTCCAGCTTGAGTATAAGTGAACCAACTATCGGCGACACCAAGCGCAGGCTCGGCGTTCATTTCGCTGAACACCTCCACTCAGTCCGCCTAAACCTGCCTGATCTCCCAGTTGCTATACACTTTAACTCCTCCTCCCATTCCCACATTGACATTTCTGTCCTGGGCCTCCTCCACTGTCAGAGTGAGGCCCAACGCAAATTGGAGGAACAGCACCTCATATTTCACTTGGGCAGCTTACATGATGCCAGCGGTATGAATATTGACTTATTTAACTTCAAGTGACACTTGCTTTCCTTCTCTCCATCCCTCCCCTTTCCTTCTCTCCATCCCCTCTCCGACCAGCCTGACTGTCTCCCTGATTAAATTTTATCTCTGTTTGCTTTGTTGTCACCTTCTCCTAGCTAACAATGATCTTTTCTACATTTACTTGATCTACATCCCCTTTGATGTCTCATTTTCACACCTTACCCTTCCTTATCTCTGTCTCCCTCTTCCCTGACTCTCAGTCTGAAAAAAGGTCTAGACCCGAAACGTCACCCATTCGTTCTACCCAGAGATGCTGCTGCCTGTCCCGCTGAGTTACTCCAGCAATTTGTGTCTAGCTACAGTGACTCAATTGTAATGGCTAATCAAGGCTTTATCACGATACATGGTTGCATATTTATTTGAATAGATTATAAACAACTTAGTGTTACCTTTTTATTACTGCTGCTTGGAAATAAAATAAAATTGGACAGCTACATTGCTGTTACTACAGTTGGCAAGCTGCTGTCTGATTAACCGTAATTATTTGATAACCAGTTTATATATTTGTCCTCAAAATGTGGGCGACATTGACTTGGCAACATTTATTGCTCATCCAGAGTCGAGCCAAAGACAAAGTTATTTAAAATGATTTTGCATTTAGCACAGGACATTAATAAACTAGTTGGATCAGCATTCTGATTTTGCCAGTGATAAAAAAAAGAGCAGCATCTCCGGAGAGAAGGAATGGGGGATGTTTCAGGTCGAGACCCTTCTTCAGTCTGAAGAAGAATTACTTCTATCCAGAGATGCTGATTGTCCTGCTGAGTTCCTCCAGCATTTTGTGTCTATTTTCGGTTTCAACCAGCATCTGCAGTTCCTTCCTACATATAAAAAAGGGCACCTCCACTTATCCAAGAGCAAGAAGATGGATATTTGTCAACAGCACATATTTGTCCTTGATATAGCAGTAACACAATCCCTTGCTTTTGGCAGCAGGCTCTCAATTTGACTGCTGATTTTAATTTGAGTTTAGTTCAGAGATACAACGTGGAAACAGGCCCTTCAGCGTATAGGCTTCATAGGCTTAAGCCTAGGGCCTCGGGATCTGGGGGGGGGGGGGCCTCGGTAGGGCCGGATTTACCTATAGGCTTCATAGGCTGAAGCCTAGGGCCTCCTGCCAAGGTGTTTTTTTCCCCGAGATTAAAAAAATTGGAGCGCTATCAGCGTTTCCACTTTGACGGAAATTACCCGAAATGCTGGTTCCAGCCCGCTGGAGGTTTTGGGGGGGAAAAATTGCGACCATCTGCGCCTGCGCAGTTGGGGGAAGCTGGTGATGCAATATCGACGCAAAATGACACTGTCTCTCCGCGCGTGCGCAGTGGGCCCAGACAGGTTCAGATCTACATTTGCACTCTACACAATCACCTTGATGCCTCGTGTCTACCAAAGATCCTAGGTGTCTACTCCAGGTTATTAGTAGAATATTGCGTTGTGGGAGTGCCCGTTTCTCCCCAAATTCCATAGTTTGCGACTTTCATTTTGCATCATATTTTTAATGTGCACACACAAACACAGTTGAACAGTAACAAGCAATCAAATCAACACACAAAACATTTTCTAAAAATAGGTTTTATTTACTGCAAAAACTTACAGTATTTTTTTTGCAGTGTTTGCATGCTCCTTTCTAAAATTTTACATAACATTTGACAGTACAAATTGATTATTAAAACAAGGACAGCTTCAATTCTTGATTTTAAAAAATGTGTACAACAATGATTCCAATCATCCCATTCCAACCACTCATTACTCTTGACTCAACCAACATTATCTCTGAAATATTGGTCATAAATTTGGTGCAAAATTGCTCCAAAATAAGGCTCAGAATGCACCAGAGAGCATCTAAAACCTCAGAGCTTCCAGGTCCCTTAAGCGGGCCCTGGACCACGGCCGCAAGGGTCTTTGAGCTTCGCGCTTGTGGTATGCACTGCATACACTTATTTCACATAAAATTATTGTAATCTGCCATGCCACCTCCCTTTTTAAAAAAGCTTCGTACGGGCCTGGTGTATGATATTTTCCACACTGACATAGGCCTTTCTTACATATGCTATCACAACGCACTGTAGTCTCTAAACAACACTTCAGTAATTTTCCTTGCCCTTCATTTCAGAATAATAGTGTTTTAAGCCGATAACTCGACACTAGCACTGGCAATAAATAAAAAGCGCAGCTTTCCAGCCCTTATCTCATTGGCCACGCTCGGCTGCACATTGGTGTCAATCTGGTGGACTCTTCCATCTTCCTCTCGTTGTGGGGGTGGGGGATTGGGAGGGGCCTCACAAGTGGAATAGCCTAGGGTCTCTCTTCATCTAAATCCGGCCCTGACTTCAGCCCACCGAGTCTGTACTGATCAGCAATCCCCCTACATGAACACTATTCTGCACAAACTAAGGACTATTTATCATTTTACCCAGCCAATTAGCATACAAACCTGCGCACCTTTGAAGAATGGGAGGTAACCAGAGCTCCCCGGAGAAAACCCATGCAGGTTGCAGGGAGAACATACAAACTCCGTACAGACAGCACTCGCGATCAGCATCGAACCCGGGTCTCTGGTGTGGTACAGCAGCAACTCTATCGCTGCACCACCGTGCTGTCCTTTTTTTTTGGCATTTCTAATATTTCATTACAATGTCAAACGTGTAATCCTGATGTTAAAATCCCCACAACCCACGGGCCAACTCTTTATACCCCCGGTGATCATCTGCCCTATCCACAGAAGAGTCTACTGTGCCCACATTAGTCTCATCAGCCGCATAGAACCCACAAAACCAGAGTGAAAGTAAGACAGGAAGGAACTCCAGATACTGGTTTACTAAACAAAAAGACGTAACGTGCTGGAGTAACTCAGCAGGTCAGGCAACATTTCTGCAGAACATGGATATATTAGGACGTGGAACCTCGCCAATTGATATTCTCCAGAAATGTTGCCTGACTCACTGAGTCACTCCAGCACTTTGTACCTTTGAACTTAAGACTTTAGAAATATAGCGTGGAAGCAGGCTCTTCAGCCCATCGAGCCCAATGCTGAACAGCAACCACCCCGTACGCTAGCACTATACTACACACTCAGGACAATTTTACAATTCACCAAAGCCAATCAACCATCAAACCTGCATGTATTTGCAGTGTGGGAGGAAATTGGAGCACTTGAGAAAACGGTGGGAATGTACAAACTCCGTAAAGATTTCACCTGCAGTCAGGATCGAACCCGGGTCTCTGGCTTTGTAAGACAGCAACTCTACCTCTGCACCACCACTGTGCCACCCTAAACTAAACTAAATTAAAGTATCATTGATTTCATTTTCTAGTTTTAGATAGCTGATCACCTCCTTCATCGAGCGTAAATATCGCCAGCAACCTGTTCTGGACTAGCCATAAAGAAAGCAATGGCCAAGAAGCATTTACTTCCATAAAAGACTTAGGAAGTTCGGCATATCCCAACTCTGACCAATTTCTACAGATTCGCTGTAGAAAGCATTTTATCGGGATGCAGCACAGCATGGTTTGGGAACAGCTCCATCCAAGACTGCAAGATATTGCGGAGTATTGTGGATGCAGCCCTGACCATCACACAAACCAATCTCCTCCCATTTACTCCGTGTACACATCACACTGCCTCGACAAGGCCACCATCATGATCAGGGACAAGTCTCACCCCGGCCACTCCCTCTTCCCCCCTCTCCCATCAGGCAAGACTGCGGATGTTTGAAAATGCATACCTCCAGATTCAGGGACAGTTTCTTCCGGGCTGTTATCAAGCAACTGAACCGTCTTATCACCAATTAGAGAGTGGTCCTGAGCTACCATCTACCTCATTGAAGACCCTAGGACCATCTTTAATCAGAAGGTAGACACAAAATGCCTGGAGTAACTCGACGGGACAAGCAACGTCTCTGGATAGAAGGAATGGGTGACATTTCAGGTCAAGACACTTCTCTAGACTTTAATCTTTCATCAGATTTTTCTGGATTTAATCATGCACTATACGTTATTCCCATTTTCCTCTATCTGTACACTGTGGACGACCTGACTGTAATCATGTACAGTCTTTCCGCCGACTGGATGGCACATAACAAAATAGCTTTTCACTGTAACTCGGTACACGTGACAATAAACTAAACTATACTTGCTATTGAGGGAGTGCAGCATAGGTTCATGAGGTTAATTCCCGGGATGGCGGGACTGTCATATATTGATAGAATGGAGCGGCTGGGCTTGTATACTCTGGAATTTAGAAGGATGAGAGGGGATCTTATTGAACACATAAGATTATTAAGGTTTTGGACACGCTAAAGGCAGGAAACAACATCCCGATGTTGGGGGAGTCCAGAAACAGGGGCCACAGCTTAAGAATAAGGGGTAAGCCATTTAGAACGGAGATGAGGAAACATTTTTTCACTCAGAGGGTTGTGAATCTGTGGAATTCTCTGCCTCAGAAGGCAGTGGAGGCCAATTCTCTGGATGCTTTCAAGAGAGAGTTAGATAGAGCTGTTAAAGATAGCAGAGTCAGGGGACATGGGGAGAAGGCAGGAACGGGGTACTGATTGTGGATGATCAGTCATAATCACAGTGAATGGCGTTGCTGGCTTGAAGGGCCGAATGGCCTACTCCTGCACCTATTGTCTATTGTCTATTGAACTAAACAAAGATAAAGTTTTGAAAGTTCAACTGAAGTGCCGAAAAGAGAACACCAGTAAAAAAACTGATACGGGTCAGTACACAAGAATATGTCAAGCAAATTCCTGTCAAAATCCAACTAATATATTGAGCAACAACTATTATATTTGAAAAGGAATTAACTAAGCCTCTTCTCGTGAACTGATTGAGGTGTGTGTGTGGTTAACAGTTGAAGGTTTCTATCGTGCCAACAGGTCAAAACAATCTTGAGTGTTATCACTATTATTTTTATTAATAGTCCACCAAATGTTGGCAAGATTAAGGTAATCTATGAATTGCAGATTATACTAATTAATGTGATTTGTAACCTTTCGCTTTCACTCTCATGAAATTCTTCAGAACACCATCAACATTTCTGCTTGCCTCAATAAATTGCTTCCGTGATAATTAATAACAAAAGCTATCTCGGTTTCATATATGATAACGTGCATATCTGTTCTACTACGAGATAACAAAAGCAGAATTGCTCAGTTCAATTAAGCAATTTAGTAGAGTGTAAAGTTTGTAATTTAATAATTAACCTGATAATTAAGCTCGAACGTTTGTTGACCAAAAGCATTGACAGCCCATAAAAAAGTGATTCTTGGCTTCATCCTGGTGGTAAAGGGATTAATTTATGAGATCGCGTGTCATGCAGTTTACTATTATTAGGAAGTTGGCATCACGAGACCATCTGGTACAAATAGACTGTGTTGTAACTGTTGAGTAATGCGAATGGTTTTATGCTATAAAATGGAACTTTTGCCAAATGCTGAGTCAATGTACATAAAATATTTTAATCATATTGCAGATTGCACCCAATTTGTAAATTTACATAATCAAGTTCTTTGCCATTTTTTTTAACCAATTATCCAGTTCCAAAGTCAAAAGTCAAAAGAGTTTATTGTCATGTGTCCCTGACAGGAAAATGAAAATCTTTCTTTGCATAGCACAACAGAACATAGAAGGCATTGACTACAATTATATACATAAATACACCTATGAATTAATAAATTAATAAAGTGCAAATAACAGTTGGAGGGATATTAATGTTCAGAGTTCCGAGCTAAGTTTAATAGCCTAATGGCTGTGGGGAAGTAGCTATTCCTAAACCGGGTTGTTGCAGTCTTCAGGCTCCTGTACCTTCTACCCGAAGGTAGCAGGGAGATGAGTGTGTGGCCAGGGTGGTGTGGGTCCTTGATGATGCTGCCAGCCTTTTTGAGTCAGCAACTGCGATAAATCCCCTCGATGGAAGGAAGGTCAGAGCCGATGATGGACTGGGCAGTGTTTACTACTTGTTGTAGTCTTTTCCTCTCCAGGGCACTCAAATTGCCGAACCAAGCCATGTCAGCAAGCTCTCTACTGTGTACCTGTAGAAGTTAGAGAGAGTCCTCCTTGACAGACCAACTCTCCGTAATCTTCTCAGGAAGTAGAGGCGCTGATGAGCTTTCTTAATAATTGCATCTGTGTTCTTGGACCAGGAAAGATCTTCACAGATGTGCACGCCCAGGAATTTGAAGCTCTTGACCCTTTCAACCATCAACCCATTGATATAAACAGGACTGTGGGTCCCCATCCTACTCCTTCCAAAGTCCACAATCAGTTCCTTGGTTTTGCTGGTGTTGGGGGCCAGGTTGTTGTGCTGGCACCATATGGACAGTTGCTCGATCTCTCTTCTATACTGACTCATCCCCATCAGTGATACGTCCCACAACAGTGGTGTCGTCAGCGAACTTGATGATGGAGTTCGCGCTATGATCGGCTACGCAGTCATGAGTATAGAGTGAGTACAGCAGGGGCCTGAGCACGCAACCCTGAGGTGCTCCCGTGCTGATTGTTATCGATTCTGACACATTTCCACCAATACGAACAGACTGTGGTCTGTGGATGAGGAAGTCGAGGATCCAATTGCAGAGGGATGCGCAGAGACCCAGTTCTGCGAGTTTGGTAACCAGCTTGGAGGGGATGATTGTGTTAAATGCCGAGCTGTAGTCAATGAATAACAGCCTGACATATGAGTTTTTGTTGTCCAAGTGGTCCAGAGCGGAGTGGAGGGCCAGCGAGATCGCATCCACCGTTGACCTGTTGTGCCGGTAAGCGAACTGCAGTGGGTCCAGATTTTTGTCGAGGTAGGAGTTGATTTGCGCCATGATCAACCTCTCGAAGCACTTCATCACCACAGGCGTTAGTGCCACAGGTCGATAGTCATTGAGGCACGTCACCTTGCTCTTCTTGGGCACCGGTATTATTGATGACCTTTTGAAGCAGATGGGAACCTCAGACCTCAGAAGTGACAGGTTGAAAATGTCCGTACAAACTCCAGCCAGTTGGTCCGCACAGGTTTTTAGGACACGACCAGGTATGCCATCAGGTCCAGACGCTTTTCGAGGGTTCACCCCTCTGAAGGATTTCCTGACGTCGGCCTCTGTGACCGAGACTGAAATACCATCACAGCGAATAGGGGCTCGGGAAGGCACATCGGTGTTCTCCCTATCAAAGCGTGCGTAAAATACATTGTGCTCATCAGGGAGTGATGTATCGCCGACATCCGAGCTGCCTCCTGGTTTCGCCTTGCAAGAGGTGATTGCATTCAGTCCCCGCCACAGCTGCCGAACATCTATCTCATCCTCCAGCTTGGAGCAGAACTCCCTTTTGGCCTTTTTGATGGCCTTACCAAGGTCGTATCTGGACTTCTTGTAGACCATTGTATCATCAGACATGAATGCCCGGTGGCTGGTCTTCAGAAGAGTGCGGATCTCACAGTTCATCCAAGGTTTCTGATTGGGAAACACTCGGAAGGGTTTTGTAGGGATGCAGTCCTCCACACATTTCTTTATGAAGTCTGTAACTGTGGCGTATTCATTCAAGTCCGTTGCCGAGTCCTTGAACATTGCCCTGTCTACAGACTCCAAACAGTCTTGTAGTTGTTCCTCTGCCCCCGCCGACCAGCTCTGTACTGTCCTCACCTCTGGGGGTGCGCTCTTTAATTGCTGCCTGTAGGCAGGAAGAAGCAGCACCGCGGTATGGTCGGATTTACCGAAGTGAGGGCGAGGGATAGAGCGGTAGGCATTCTTGATGGTGGTGTAGCAGTGGTCGAGGGTGTTTGGTCCTCTAGTGCAGCAGGAGACATGTTGGTGGAAGTTGGGGAGTGATTTCTTTAGGTTTGCCTTATTGAAGTCCCCAGCAATGGTGGTAAATGCCTCGGGGTAAGACGTCTGGTGTTTGTTGACCACGGCGTGCACTTCCTCCAGTGCCAGACGGATGTCTGCCTGGGGTGGGATGTAGACCACGGTCAGGATGATGGAGGTGAATTCCCTCGGTAGTTAGAAGGGACGGCACTTAACCGCCAGATGTTCGAGGTGTGGAGAGCAGGAGTTGGACAGGACTGCCACGTCTGAGCACCACGCAGAGTTGACCATGAGGCAGACACCCCCTCCTCTCCCTTTCCCCGATGCCAGTGTACGGTCCATACGGTGGATGGAGAACCCTTCAGGCTGGACTGCTGAGTCTGGGGAGCTGGGGGTGAGCCATGTCTCTGTGAAACAGAACACAGAGCATTCCCTCAGCTCCCTTTGATAAAGCAGCCTTACCCTTAAGTCCTCCACTTTATTTTCAAGGGACTGTACATTGGCCAGTAGGATAGTAGGGAGAGGGGGCCGAAGTCCCCTGCGCTTCATTCTGACCTGAAGTCCTGCCCGTCGGCCACCTTTCTGGACACAATGGAGGCTTCCCCTTTGTTTCCAGGTACTGTGTTTCCTGTACCTGCTGTTTCTGCGGACCAGCACTGGAACGGGAATTCCCTCACAGACGGCAGCTCCAGCTCCGTAACGAACGGGGGTTCCCTCAGAATCAGCAGCTCCAGCTTCATTTCTTCTGGGATATCCAGCCCGTCGGCTCTGGGGGTCATCCCGGGGTTTCTAGGTGCCGTACTTGGGTTCTTCAGTCGGGTCGGGAGTTTCACAGCCAGCGTGGGAAAATTTTAAGTCCGGTGCTCCCGCAGCTGCGGGAGATCGCAAAATTGCCAGCGCTTTCAGCTGCACAAGCAGCCTGTCAGGAACGGCACCGATTACTGCCGTTTCCCTGATGCAGGTAAGTTGATAGAAGTTGTAGGTAATTCTTTTCAGTTCTGGTGCTCCGCAAAAGTCGCCGCAGGCAGGCGCCATCTTGGGTTCAGATCTTGAAGGATCTTGACCCGAATCGTCACCTTTCCACAGAAGGCATTTGTATTGCGTGCAAGGTCTCGGGACATTCAAACAAAATCATCTGCTTGCATTTACAGAGCAACTTTTTTTAAAGTGTGGCACGATATTTCAAATTTTGACACTGAGCCACATAATAAAATATTACAAATTGTAGGTATGTTACAAAACTTACCTTGAGCAGCACTGCAGTTCTGCCGCTCCCCTTGTGCGCGACTTTGGCGCCTTTCAGAGGGGGGCGGGCTTAAAGTGCCGTTTTTCTTCAGACTGGGCAAATCGATCCATGTCGGGCGATTTCGTTGCGGAAGAAAAATCGCTCCGACATTTCATTAATGAAGGTATTTTTAAATTACGCTAGATTATTTATTATCTAGAGTAATTTAAAAATCACCTTCAAAAGCCGTGAGCGCCGATAACGGGAAGGATTTTGCGTAAGGGAGAAAAAAAAGATACACAGTTTATTTTTATATTAAAAGTTGGTTTTTATGGAGGCTTTAATAATATTTTCATGTTGCGAAATGGGGTCCAAAAAAAATGTATGAACCGGCTGTATTTTTTATACCGACTTCACTGCAAACCGCAACGTTCCAATCCACCGCATTCCACTAAAACCCACTCACTAGTTGATTTAAATGGCCATTAATTTACAGGCATTAAACACTAAATTCCTTCCATTTGGCCCAAAAATTCATGAAAATGAGATTTAAAAATTATGTTATATTGTGGATTATTGTGTGAATGTTATTTGGACACTTAGGCAATTTTAAAAAAGTTTATCTTTTCTTAAGAAATGGATAGATGTTTAGATCTACTCATTGAATTTTGTAATTAGCTACAATTAGATAACTAACTAATTATATGCTTTAATTTCAGGTCATCCAAGTAAGATTGTTTCATATTTGTTTCAGAATGCTTCAATCTATAATAATTGGAAATTTCATTGAGTTCTCTTAATTTTTAACAAAGTTATGGGCTTTTAATGATTCTAGATCACAGCTTTTGAGTTAAGAATTGAAAAGCAATGGGGAGCAAGATGCTAATTTCCGAGTATGAAAATGGTCATAACTTTCTTAATACTGAAGATATGAAAGTGAATTAGGTGTCAAATAAAACTTCTTTTTATGCTTTATCTGATGGGATAAATTGCAGACTTGATTTTTTAAATCTCAAAATTTTGTAACATTGCTACAAATTGAGTATTTTATTGTGACGTGTACCGAGGTACAGTGAAAAGCTTTTGTTGTGTGCTAACCAGTCAGAGGAAAGACAATACATTATTACAATCGAGCCATCCATAGTGTACAGATACATGATAAAGGGTATAATGTGAATAACGTTTAGTGCAAGATAAAGTCCAATCAAAGATAGTCCAAGGGTTCAGGAGTGGCTCCCAAGAGCTAGATTTTTGAATCCATCTTAAAGGGAAAGAGGGATATGTCCAGAACTTGATGTTGTCCACTAGTTCCACTAAACTAGTGCTGTGTTTCGTCTCACGGCCCAATCTGGAAACCTATTAACACGTTCACATTAGTGATATTTACCATTAAATAAATTGTTGTCGTCTTTCTCCTCATTTTAATTTAGTTTATCACGTGTACACTTCTTTGTTACGTGTTATCCAATCAGTGGAAAGACGATACGTGATTACAACCAAACCGTCCATGGTGTACAGATGCAGGATAAAGGGAATAATGTTTAGTGCTAGATAAAGTTCAGTAAAGTCTGATTAAAGATAATCCGAATGTCTCCTGTGATGGCAGTTCAGGAACAATCTCTAGCTGATGGGATAGGATAGGATAGGATAGGATCGGATAGGATGGGATGGGATGGGATGGTTTGGTTGCCTGATAACAGCTGGGAAGAAGTTTAGTATGCCACTCTACTGTGAACTGCCTGCTTTCAGCATTTACTGCCCACAGAGATGAAAACTGATATGTCATTGCTGCCGCAGATTTTGAGAACCTTGTCAAATCCTTGAAGAACTCTCCCCTTGGCAAACAAGCTAACTGCCATCAGAGCAGTGGACTCTGCAGCGTAGGCAGAGTCGTGTAGGAACTCAGACAAATAAAACTGGGTGACTGCACAGGCAGAGCAGTCATCAGTCAGGCAGGCACAAGGAGGGAGCGAAACACTGATACCCCGGCAGAGATAATTCAACTAATAAAGTTGTTACCCAGTGCAGAGTTGGTCTTTGTGATTCCAGCATCTCAAGGCACAGGTGATAAATGTTAAAGAAGGAACTGCAGATGCTGGAAAATCGAAGGTAGACAAAAAATGTTGCCTGTTTTTAATATTCTGTAAAGAGGGCAGTTTACAACTCATTTCCTTCTTGACTTTAACACTGATTATAGCACTTTATTGTCAAGGAGCATGCAATAAAACCTTCCACTAATAGGTTAATTAACATGGAGAGCGTAATATTCAAGAATTTTAGTGGGCAGAATGGCTTGTTTCCATGCTGTAGATCCATAGTCATTCAGCATGGAAACAGGCCCTTTGGTCCAACTTGCCCACGCCAACCAATGTCCCATCTCCACTTATCCCATCTCACTGTATTTGACCCATGTCTCTCCAAACCTTTCCTATCCATGTACCTGTCCTATTGTTTCTTAAATGGTGTGATAGTACCTGCCTCAATGACCTATTTAGGCACCCCATCCCATTTGCCTATCACATTTTCTGTAAAATAGTTGCCCCTGTATTTCTAAACTAAACTAATGAGAAGATTATGTTGAACCATCTTCTTTTACCGCTGCAGAGAGTTCCAGTGTTTCACCTGTAAAAGGTTGAAAGAATGGTACGTATTTCCAATTCAACATGATGTCAGGGAGAGAAAATCTCCAGGAGGTAGTGATTCCATGTGTCGCTAACCCTTGTCCTTTCGAAGAGTAGACAGCATGGATTTAGAAAGCTGCTGTACATAGCTCCAAGTCTGCCTTCCCTATTTGTGTTTGCCTGAATCCCTCTTAAATGGAGTCATTGTATCTGATTCCAATATCTTCTCTGGCAGCACGTTCCCAATATTAGTCACTCTCAATGTAAAAATCCAAGCTGTCAGATCATCGTCCAGAAAAAAATTCTGAGATCGTTCTGCCCTTGGTGCATCCCCTAAATCATGCTTAATATGGAAAGTGCTGACTCGTCAACTCAGCTGGGGCAATAAGTTGTCCCCTTACCTTTGCTTTATACCTCATGAATCTCTGGGAAGATCAGAAAATCCTCAGCGGCACAAAAAGCTAGAGTGACTCAGTGGGACAGGCAGCATCTCTGGAGAGAAGGAATGGGAAATGTAACCCATTCCTTCTCTCCAGAGATGCTGCCTGTCCCGCTGAGTTACTCCAACTTTTTGAGCCTATCCTTGGTTTAAACCAGTGTCTGCAGTACCTTCCCACACAGAGAATCCTCAGGGTCACATCTTCCTGTTGATACCATTGCATTAATTCAATTTAGATGCGCCAAACTACTAAAGCCTTTGTGTGAGGTCGCATTATGTAATTCGGCTTGCACTGTTGTGATCTGCCTACCTAGTATAGCTGATAAGTTATTGTATTGTTGTTTTTTGTGTATTTACTAGTTGTGTTAATGTGCCCGTAAAGCTACAGCAAGTGAGAATTTCATTGTGTAAGAAGCATCTGCAGATGCTGGAAGATTGTTCCCGATGTTGGGGGAGTCCAGAACAAGGGGTCACAGTCTAAGGATAAGGGGGAATTCCTTTAGGACCGAAATGAGGAAAACATTCTTTACACAGAGAGTGGTGAGTCTCTGGAATTCTCTGCCACAGAAGGTAGTTGAGGCCAGTTCATTGGCTATATTTAAGAGGGCGTTAGATGTGGCACTTGTGGCTAAAGGGATCAGGGGGTATGGAGAGAAGGCAGGTACGGGATACTGAGTTCAGCCATGATCACATTGAATGGCGGTGCGGGCTCAAAGGGCCGAATGGCCTACTCCTGCACCTATTTTCTATGTTTCTATGTTACATCGAAGATAGACAGAAAGTGCTGGAGTATCTGAGCGGGTCAGGCAGCATCTGAGAAAATGAATGGGCAACTAGGTTTTGGGTCAGATCCCTTCTTCAGACTAGAAATAGGTTTTGGGTTGAATCCCTTCTACAGACTGAGAGCCTGTCCTGTTCCTGGTGCATATAATAATTAAACAAACATTCTTAACTCTTAACTCGACGTTTGCTTTTTGCAAAGTTCAGGTGAATTCTGCCACCTGGTGGAGCAGCTTAGAATCTTATTATTTTATTTTTTAGACATATTCAATGGTGCATATTAAGTGCAGACTACTCTGATCAATCCATCCTTATCGGTGCATTAACCACATCCAGTTTTTGTTCGCAAATATTCTCCTTAAAACATGCTATTCCCAGGAAACAAAATTACAAAGGATATCCACTGGGGATCATTCTGGGGTTAAACAGCTGCATGTTCACTGATTGAATGGTTCAATGCTGCTTTGGTTGTTACATGTGCAAAGTACTAACGCAGTGAAATTAGTTATCTCACAAACAGTCCAGTCGAGTATTGCCATACCCCTGATCCCCGATTAGCAAGTGTACAGAAGTAGCCTACTGAGCCCATGGCGCCATGTTTCAGCGCCATTTTCAAACTTCATGCTCTAATTCTAATGACCAGTGCCTGTTCCAGGCAAGTCCCAGGCTGTGCAGGCCTCCAGCCATCTCCTTCCTTGGAGGCCACGTCCCTCTGCTCGCCCATCCACCTTTGTTCCCCAGGGTGCCCCCCACAGCCAACCTCGAGGGCACAGTAGGCCAGACCCCGGTCCCCTCTCCTCTCCTGATTGCTGATGACAAGGTTCAGCAGGAACAGCAGAGCGACGCCTCTTCAGGCATTAAAGTGTCAAAAGTATCCTGAAGTGATCTCTTGGTGTACCGCAAGAACAGCTCCTTGACGTATTGTGCTGCATTTCAATGTGCAGCTTGTGTAGATGTGGAACTGAATGACGAGCTAATGCCAGTGATCTGAGAATGCTCCAAGCCACTGATTCCTAGATTAAATTATATCCTTTTAGGCTGGATGTGAGCAGCCACCTTGGGAGGGTGTGATTGTCTATTATAATGTAATATTGAGGCAATATTGTAATGTAACTAAGGTTCCCCAGATTTTCTAGAAACCCCAGGAAACAGAGAAAGACTAAAGGGTCTGTCCCACTTACTCGATTTTTTCCATGACATGTCGTGGGGTGACGCCTGTTTGGTCGTGAGTAGTCGCCTAAAGAGTCGTACCTTTTTCTGGTCGCCGCTGGATTTTCAACATAGAAACATAGAAACATAGAAAATAGGTGCAGGAGGAGGCCATTCAGCCCTTCGAGCCAGCACCGCCATTCATTGTGATCATGGCTGATCATCCGCTATCAATAACCCGTGCCTGCCTTCTCCCCATATCCCTTGACTCCACTAGCCCCTAGAGCTCTATCCAAATCTCTCATAAATCCATCCAGTGATTTGGCCTCCACTGCCCTCTGTGGCAGGGAATTCCATAAATTCACAACTCTCTGGGTAAAAAAGTTTTTTTCTCACCTCAGTCTCAAATGACCTCCCCTTTATTCTAATTTTGAAAAATTTCAGCGACCTGCTGCAACTATGACGGGTGCCGGCAAGTCGCCGAAAAAAATTGCGTGTCGGACTGGCCCTTAACACTAGTTAAACAGGATGAAGACATGTCTTCTTACCAACCTCAAATCATGTTTATTCAAGTCAAACAAGTCAAACAAACTTTATTGTCATTTAGAAATACATTGATATATGCAGTTCCAAACGAAATTACGTTGCATTTGGCTCCCTGTGCAACACAATAAATTAACCGAAGGATAGGTATGTATGAAAAGGATAAATAGACAATAGTGGCAGCCCATTTACATGGCATTCAGGAGTCTGATGGCTCGTGGGAAGAAGCTGTTGCGGAACCTTGATGTTCTGCTCCTTATGCTGCGGTATCTTTTTCCCGAGGGCAGCAGAGTGAACAGTCCGTGATGGAGATGTGTGGGGTCCTTTATGATACTGCTGGCCTTAGACACACAGCGTTTGGTCGCAATATCCCCGATTGAGGGGAGATAGGTCCCGATGATTTTTTCCGCTGTCCTCACCACTCTCTGCACAGACTTCCAGTCGGAGGCTCTACAGTCCCCAAACCAGACAGAGATACAGCTGGTCAGAATACTCTCTATGGTGCCCCTGTAGAAAGTAGTGAGGATGGGATAGGGGAGATGAGCTCTTCTCATCCGGCGCAGAAAGTGCAACCACTGCTGCGCTCTCTTAACAGTTGATGAGATGTTAGTCGACCAGGTCAGACTGTTAGTGACCTGCACCCCCAGGAACTTTGTGCTACTGACCACCTCCACATCGCTGTCATTGATGTGAAGTGGTGTGGGACTGTGCCGGGTTTTCCTGAAGTCGACGATAATCTCCTTTGTTTTCTCGACATTCAGGATCAGGTTGTTCGTATTGCACCAGTCCACCAGTTGTTTCACCTCCTCCCTGTAAGCCAGCTCATTGTCGTCCCTGATGAGGCCCACCACTGTTGTGTCATCTGCGTACTTCATGATGTGGTTTGTACTAAACCTGGCACAACAGTCGTGAGTCATCAGGGTGAACAGCAGTGGACTCAGGACACAGCCCTGAGGGGAGCCGGTGCTTAGAGAGATGGTATTGGAGGTGTTATTTCCAACCCTCACAGACTGAGGTCTGTCAGTGAGGAAGTCCAGTAGCCAGTTACACATGGGGGTGCCGAGGCCCAATGGAACCAGTTTGCTTATCAGGTGCTGGGGGATAATGGTGTTGAATGCTGAACTGAAATCCACGAACAGCATTCGCACATAGGTGTTTTTCTCCTCTAAATGTTCCAGGCTCAGATGGAGCACGGAGGATATAGCGTCCTCTGTGGAGCGGTTTGGCCTGTAAGCAAACTGGTATGGGTCGTGTGTGGAGGGGAGTCTGGAGGTGATGTGGTCCCTGACCAGCCTCTCGAAGCACTTCATCATTATGGGGGTGAGTGCTACAGGGCGGTAGTCATTGAGACATTGTATGTTGGATTTTTTTGGCACAGGTATGATGGTGGCAGTCTTGAAACATTATTATTATTATTATTATTATTATTATTATTAACTTCTCTTTTGAGAAGCAAGGAGAGGGAAGAATTACATTTCATGTTTTTCTTACAATGCTTCAGTATGTACGACAGTGATCGCAACTTCTACTGAAGTGTGGATGGGCGTTGGCTGGCTAGACGCTCATCCGATCTTTGACAGGTCTTGTTTTTGGTCCTGCTGGGGGTCTACAGCCCCCTCCCCACCTGGCAAACCAGGTGGGGGAGACGGTTTAGTTGCCAACTATTCGACCAGGGGTCACAGTTTAAGAATAACGGGTAGGCCATTTAGGACTGAGATGAGAAAAAAACTTGTTCACCCAGAGAGTTGTGAATCTGTGGAATTCTCTGCCACAGAAGGCATTGGAGGACAATTCACTGGATGTTTTCAAGAGAGAGTTAGATTTAGATCTTAGGGCTAAGGGAAGGGTTATGGGGGGAGAAGCTGGAACAGGGTACTGATTTTGGATGATCAGCCATAATCATATTGAATGGCGGTGCTGGGAGGGGAAACTCCCCCAACCTAACCTCAATTCATGTACTTGTGCTCAGTTACTATGGAGGTCACCTCAGTAATCCGCAATGCACTTTAGTGCCCTGATGGATCAGCACATGGGTCCTCTTTATTCTCTTCATGCTGTGTTGCCTTTGACTTCAAGATGACTAAAGTTAAGTTAAAGAGAAGGAAATGGGAATGTATGCAGGTGATTGTGATAGAAAGGTTTGGGGCAGTGTATTCTTTGTAATTGTGGTAGGTATGTGCTTTAAGGGCCTGTCCCACTTACGTGTCCTTGGCACGCAAATTACGCGACATCATGGTCAATTTGAGCCGAGATGGTCCCACTAAGGCCGGGCGCGATTACATGCGTATGCACAGCCGTCTGGAGCGCGTGACCGCATTTGAAGATGGACACAAAGGTGGAGTAACTCAGTGGGACCGGCAGCATCTCTCGAGAGAATCAATGGTGATGTTTCATGTCGAGAATCTTCTTCAGTCTGAAAAGAAGGATCTTGACCCGAAATGTCACCCATTGCTTCTCTCCAGAGATGCTGCCGGTCTCACTGAGTTACTCCTGCATTTTGTGTCTATCTTCAATTTTCTTGGCCCCGCTCTGGGAGTAGAAGTGGGGGCGGATCCAGATCCGCAATGGCCGTGAACCCCAGGCAGAGTTCGGCGATCGTTTGCCTGCTTCTGCTGCTGTTGAAGGTGAGACGTTGCGTGGCGCCAGGGTCTTGGGCCTGCCCCACTTTGGCCGTCAGTTCCGCGACAGGCCGTTGGCGCGTGAAGATTATGTTCACTACAAAAATATCGGAGCCCCGCGCGATGTCGCGCTCAACTACATACCCCTCCGCTCTTCTAAGTGGGACCGGCCCCTCGCAGCCATACGATGCCCGTGAGCCTCAACGTGACCACAAGGTCGCGTAATTTGCGTGCCAAGGACACGTAAGTGGGACAGGCCCTTTAGTTTCTGGTATTTTGCACAAAGGTTGAAATTACATTCAGGTCACCCTTGCAATGGCGCCCAACACAGGCGACTATTTGTGTGCTAACCAGAGAAGAAGATCTACAATCACATATTGCAATCGCTCCACACTGTTAAATCTCTCTTCCTACTGCAACACTGCTTACTTTATTCCTTTATCATGTATCTGTACACTGTAAATGGCTCGATTGTAACCATGTATTGTCTTTCCGCTGACTGGATAGCATGCAACAAAAGCTTTTCACTGTACCTCGGTACGCATGACGGTAAACTAAACTGTATACATAGCATCACATCGATTGTAACAGGAACATTAAAATAGTACATTCGTAAAATATCATCTCATGTAAGAGCTTAACGATCCACTTGGTCAAATAGAGGTTAACAAATAAGTCGAAACAAGGAGCTACAGATGCTGGTTTACAAAAAAAAGACACAAAGTGCTGGAGTAAGTGGGTCAGGCAGTATCTCTGGAAAACATGGATAAGGGACATTTTGGGTCGGGACCCTCCTTCACAATGATTGATGAGAGGGGTGGGGGAAAGGAGCTTGGAAAGAAAGCAGGAAGAGAAGAGGGGCAGACAAAGCCTGGCAAGTAACAGGTGGATACAGCTGAGGGGGGAAGGGGGGAATTGATAACATGATCATAAAGCAGGGGAGCAGCAGGACTCACAGATGGGGAGCAGTGACACAGGGTCTCACAGAAGAGAGGAAGAATCGTAGAGCAGGAGATCTCAAGGTATGCCTGCTTTGAAGAAGTAGACATACCTTAGGCAGCATGTAAGGTTGCGGCTTTCGGGTTGGTGCCTTACAGTGCCAGAGACCCAGATTTGTTCCGGACTATGGTGCTGTCTTTACCGAGTTTGTATGTACTTCCTGTGACCATGCGGGTTTTCTCCGGGTGCTCCAGTGTGTTCCCACACTCCAACGACGTACAGGTTTGCAGGTTAATTGGCTTTGGTAAAAATTGTAAATTGTCTCTAGTGTTTAGGATAGTTCTAGTGTACGGGGATCGCTGGTTGGAGCGTACTCGGTAGGCCGAAGGACCTGTTTTCTCGCTTTATCTCTAAACTAAACTAAACTAACCTAAACTAAAAGTTATCTTATCTCCTAGTCAAGTCAAGTCAAGTTATATGTTATATACGCATACGAGATGTGTAGTGAAATGAAAAGTGTCAATGCAGCGGATTGTGCAAAAAAAACAAAAAAAAACTACAAAACAGAATAGAACAGAATCAGTAATTACATATTGTGAGAAAAAAACAGCAATTTTAAAAAGACACAACACAACAGTAGTTTGGTCCAGTAAAGTTAGTCCCTGGTGAGATGAGAGTTTACAGTCCTAATGGCCTCTGGGAAGAACCTCCTTCTCATCCTCTCTGTTTTCACAGCATGGCAACAGAGGTATTTGACTGATTGTAGCAGCTGGAACAGTCCGTTGCTGGGGTGGAAGGGGTTCCCCATAATGTTGCTGGCTCTGGATCTACACCTTCTGATGTATAGTTCCTGCAGGGGGGCGAGCGTAGTTCCCATAGTGCGTTCGGCCGAACGCACTACTCTCTGCAGTGCCTTCTTGTCCTGGGCAGAACAGTTCCCAAACCAGATTGTGATGTTTCCGGACAAGATGCTTTCTACAGCCGCAGAGTAGAGGCACTGGAGGATCCTCCGAGAGACTCTGACTTTCCTCAGCTGCCTGAGGTGGTAAAGACACTCATCCAAATTACTAGGAAATATAAATCATTACTCAATGCAAACTATATGCCTTTAATAACTAAATTAAATGGGTTGATTAAATTCTGGAAAACACTGCCGATGTCATTAATAGGCAGAATAAACGCGATAAAAATGATCTTCTTACCACAAATACTGTACCTATTTCAATCAATACCAACATACTTACCTAAAAAAATCTTTAAAAAATTAGATTCTGATATTATAAACTTCATATGGGATTATAAATCACATAGAATTAAGAAAAAACACTTGTGTAAATCTAAAGAATCAGGGGGACTGACACTCCCTAACTTATTGTATTGCTATTGGGCAGTGAATATTAAAAATATAATCTATTGGTTGGACAGTTCTGCCCAACAGGTAGATTCGATAAGAATGGAGAAAGAGGATTGTTCCCCTTATAATATAGGAGCGATCCTTCTTTCCCCGATGAAACTGAACAATATAATATATAAGAAGAATCCAATTAGTCACAGTATAATACGAATTTGGAATCAAATAAAATTATCTTTAAAATTAAGAAAATTATCGCTTCTTTCTCCAATAACTAATAATCCCTCATTCAAACCATCCATTATTGATAAAACGTTTATCCATTGGGAAAGATTAGGAATTAAAACAATGGGAGATATGTATGATATGGGAAAAGTTTTATCATTCCAACAATTACAACTAAAATATAATTTGAAAAATAATCAATATTTCAAATATCTTCAAATTCAAGATTATTTGAAGAAATATATACAAGGATATCAAACCCTAACCCCAGATTTATTGGAGGAAGGAATGAATAGAAAGGCAGAATCAAGCAATTTAATATCTTACTTATATAATATAATTTTAAATATAGAAACGCCAACGACAGAGGCAATTAGAAGGGACTGGGAACAAGAGTTATTGATAAAAATTCCTAACGATAGATGGGAAAACAATTTATTATATGTAAATAAATGTTCAATTCATGTAAGACATAACCTAATTCAATTTAAAATTTTACTTAGATTGTATTATTCTAAAAATAGACTGAATAAAATATTCCCAAATGTTTCCCCCATCTGTGACAAATGTCTTACTCAAAATGCCACTATAGCACATTCCTTTGTCTCGTGTATAAAACTGTATAAATTTTGGAATGAAATTTTTGGAATTTTTACAAAACTATTTAACACAAAATTGAACCCCAATACAGAACTTATTATCTTTGGATCAATGGAAAAGGGAAGTAAACTAACTATATTCCAAGAAACTTTTCTTAATTACGGTCTAATAACAGCAAAAAAACTTATACTCAAATTTTGGAAAAACGTAACCACGCCAACATTCAAAATGTGGATTTCAAATATGTCTGAAACGCTTCATCTTGAAGAAATGTGATTTCTCCTACTAGGCAAAGTAGACCAATTCTCAAAGACTTGGTCTCCTTTTATCAACTTTTTGCAAGCATATGGTGCAACATAACATAACCTCAGAAATTAAATGGTTTAGAACCGGGTGACGGATGGGCAAAAATACGAAATAGGTAGATTTCTCCTTCTTTACTTTTCTCTCTTTTCTTTACTTTCTCCTTCTATTTCAATCTTTTCAGCTTCTCTTCTATGCCCTTTATTTCTTTTGCTATCTGTTTCTACTCGCTTGTCTATCTATTCCGACACTCTTTATTTCTTTTTTCTTCCACTGTTCTTTTATTATTAAATTAAAAGTATGAAGTTGTACAAGAATGGAAATATGTATGTAAGTATTAGATACTCAAGTACCACACTATTGTACTTACTTCTAACAAAAATAAACAAAACAAAAAAAAACAAACAAAAAAAAAAATCGTCTGACATGGAGGCTGTTGTCCTGACACCAGAGTGCCAGATCAGCTACCTCCTCCCGGTAGGCCTTCTCATCGTTATCAGAGATCAGGCCCACCACCACAGTGTCATCAGCAAACTTGATTATAGAGTTGGAGCTGAACCTAGCCACACAGTCATGTGTGTGCAGGGAGTACAGTAGGGGGCTGAGGTCGCAACCCTGGGGGGATCCTGTGTTCAGGGTGAGGTTTGGCAATGTATTTCCTCCCATCTTGACTACCTGGGGCCTGGCGGTGAGAAAGTCCAGGACCCAAGCTCACAAGGGGGTGTTAAGCCCCAATTCCAGCAGCTTCTCAGCAAGTCTGGTGGGGACTATCGTGTTGAAAGCTGAACTGAAGTCAATGAACAGCATCCTAACGTAGCCCCCATTCTTGCTGTCAAGGTGAGAGAGTGCGGCGTGCAGTACCTGGGAGACCTCATCGGTAATTTGTACGGTGATTTGTGAGATTTTTTAACAAATAAGTTGATTTTGAATGTTCATTGCCAGCTAATAATTAAAGTGAATGTGTTACACTGTATTTCAGAACAAAGGAGGACTTAGCATGGGGGTGGGGGGGGGGAGGGGGGAGAACAAAGGAGGACTTGACGTGGGAAACGTTGTCAGCGCCTTTTATGAGGCGATTATTTGCACACTTGGGTATGCAAGCAAAGAATTTCACTGTGACTTGTCACATGTGAGAATAAAGTATCCAATTCATAGTGTCTCCGATCATTTTAATATGAATTTTGAATTATAGCAATGAAACCGCCAAACCAATTATATACCATCCTTACGGGCACTGTTGCATAGATCGCGTAGCTGCTGCCTCACAGCTCAAGCAACTCCCGTTAAGTCCTGACCTTAGTTGCTGTCTGTGTGAAGTTTGCACATTCCCCTGTGACTGCGTGGGCTTCTTCCAGTTGCCACAGTTTCCGCCCACGTCCCAAGGGACATGCAGTTTGGTAAGTTAATCAGCCTCTGTAAGCTCCCCCTAGTGTGTGGATGAGTGCAGTGGTAGAAACTGGGACAAATTGCTCGGAATGTGGGAACAAATAAATTAGTGCAAGATTTGTATAAACGGGAGCTTGATGGTTGAGTGAACTCAGTGGGTTGATAGGCCTGGTGTCCGTGTCGTATGTCTCAATGACTGTGACCAGAAACATGTTCGGGATCAGCCTTAACTAACACCATCATCGACAGCAAGAGTGGCAAAAGAACCAGAATCAGATTTAGCTCCAGCAACAAGGAGTTGGTTGGCATGGAGGAATTGGGCCGAAGGGCCTGTTTTAGAGCTGTATGACTCTAGCACTTGCCATCTGTAGGGACTGCACCACCTTCAAGAGTTACATCATCATCAGCAGCAGCAGCAGCAGCAACAGGACTAACACGTGTACCAGCACCAACAAGTGGATGAAAAGAAGCAGCTGTGGACTCCAGCCTCTCACCAACCTACAGAGGGCACCAACAGAGAGATGTTACTTACAGGAATCCAAATCCACAGATGGCAAGTCACACTTACTTGGTTTCAGAAACTGAGGCAGAAATGTTCAGCCTGTCGATACAAAATCTGCTGTCCGTTGGACCTTTTTAGTTTAGTTTAGTTTAGAGATACAGCGCGGAAACAGGCACTTCAGCCCACAGAGTTTGCGACGACCAGCGATCCCCGTGCACAAACACTGTCCTACACACTAGAGACAATTTACAATTTTACTGAAGACAAATTAACCATAAAAAATGCACGTCTTTGGAGTGTGTGGGAAAAGTGGAGTACCCTCACGATCTCTCAAGAATCAGGACTGGTTAATTTTTTTATGTACTGAAAACGGAACAACAAAATCTTAGGTACACACAAAATGCTGGAGTAACTCAGCAGGTGAGGCAGCATCACTGGAGAGAAGGAATGGGGGATGTTTTGGGTCGAGACCCTTATTCAGACTGATGTGTGGGGTGGGGGTGGGGGAAGATACAAAGTGGGTGGAGACAGTAGGACATAGGAGAACTGGGAAGGGGAGGGGAAGGAGAGAGAAAGCAGGGGCTATCTGAAATTAGACAAGTAAATGTTCATACCGTTGGGGTGCAAACTAACCAAGCGGAATATGAGGTGCGGTTTCTCCCATTTGCACTGGGCCTCACTCTGACAATGGAGGAGGCCAAGGACAGAAAGGTCACACACATAGATAATATATAATAAAGAAGAATTCAATAAATAACTAGTGCAAAGAAAAGCCTTAAGTCCTCAGTGCAACCAAAGACAATCCATAGTTCATCATGTATTGTTCAAGAAGCTATTCTTCAACCCGGTGGTCCCGGTTTTTGGACTCCTATACCTTCTTCCTGATAATAGAAACATAGAAAATACGTGCAGGAGGAGGCCATTCAGCCCCTCAAGTCAGCACTTGATCATCCAGAATCAGTACCCTATCCCTGCTTTCTCCCCTTATCCCTTGATTCCGTTAGCCCTAGGAGCTACATTTAACTCTCTCTTGAATACATCCAGTGAATTGGCCTCCACTGCCTGCTGTGGCAGAGAATTCATGTGTCCACTGCCTGCTGTGGCAGAGAATACAACTCCCTGGCGGAAAACCTTTTTCCTCATCTCAGTCCGAAATAGCCTACCCCTCATTCTTAAACTGTGACCCCTGGTTCTGGACACCCAAACATGGGGGACATTTTTCCTGCTTCTAGCCTGTCCAATCCCTTAAGAATTGTATATGTTTCTATAAGATCCCCTCTCATTCTTCTACATTCCAGCAGATATAAGCCCAGTCGATCCAGGACCCAGTGGGTAGCAGTGGAAAGAGAGTGTACTTACGGTGATGTGGGTCTTTGATATTTTTGGAGGCCGTGCTGTGGTGGGAGGTCAATACCTGTGATGGGCTGGGTGGATCCCAGCTCCTTTTCCATGGAACATGCTTTTTCCATAGAACAGGTTTGCCACAATACCTTTTATTTATCCAGTTCCCTTTGAAAAGTGTTGCTTTATTCCTACTTTGCACAAGCAGTGGTTGCAACAGGCATAATCTCATAGAGCCATAGAGCACGGAAACAGGTCCTTCGGCCTAACTTTCCCATGCCGACCAAGATTTCCCATCTACACTAATCCCATTTGCCCACGTTTGGCCCATATCACTCTCAACCTTTCCTATCCATGAACCTGTCCAAATGACATTTAGAAGTTATAGTACCTGATCTACCTCAACTACCTCCTCTGGCAGCTCGTTCCATATATCCACCATCGTCAGGTTCCGATTAAATCTTTCCCCTCTCACCTCTCACCTTACATCTTAAATCTGGTTCGATAGAAACATAGAAAATAGGTGCAGGAGGAGGCTATTCGGCCCTTTGGGCCAGCACCGCCATTCATTGTGATCATGGCTGATCATCCGCTATCAATAACCCGTGCCTGCCTTCTCCCCATATCCCTTGACTCCACTAGCCCCTAGATCTCTATCCAACTCTCTCTTAAATCCATCCAGTGATTTGGCCTCCACTGCCCTCTATAAATTCACAACTCTCTGGGTAAAAAAGTTTTTTCTCACCTCAGACTTAAATGACCTCCCCTTTATTCTAAGACTGTGGCCCCTGATTCTGGACTCACCCAACATTGGGAACATTTTGCCTGCATCTAGCTTGTCCAGTCCTTTTATAATTGTATGTGTTTCTATAAGATCCCCCCTCATCCTTCTAAACTCCAGTGAGTACAAGCTTAGTCTTTTCAATCTTTCCTCATATGACAGTCCATCCCAGGGATCAATCTCGTGAACCTACGCTGCACTGCCTCAATCACAAGGATGTCCTTCCTCAAATTAGGAGACCAAAACTGTACACAATACTCCAGATGTGGTCTCACCAGAGCCCTATACAACTGCAGAAGAACCTCATTACTCCTGTACTGAAATCCTCTTGTTATGAAGGCCAACATTCCATTAGCTTCTTGATTCTCCTGCTCTGGGTAAATACTCTGGGTAAATCCCCTTATAATCTTATACACTATAAGATCACCCCTCAACCCTCTGTGTTCAAGGGGATTAAGCCCTAGCCTGCCCAACTTCTCCCAATAGGTCAGGCCCTTAAGTCCTGGCAACATCCATGTGAATCTTCTATGCACTTTCAAAGATCCTACGAAAAAGTTGCAAAATTTGCAACTAATAGGTTACTTTAAAACGGTGTCACGATTATGGATTCACATACAAACACCAGACTCTGTCACATGGAGCCAGATTCCACAATTTCCAAGGACATGAGTTACCAGATAATCTCTTTTTGGCAATGTATCTGTTGTTAATATTGGCAAGGACCCAATGAGTGGAACATCTTTTATTTCCACAATTTGTGGAAAGGTCAAGGAAGCATTGGCCTTCAAAGATGTTCCCTCCATAACTCTGACAGGAACATGACAGAAAGCTGCAAATTAAGCTAGGAAATGCTCATACAGAACCCAGTTTCCTAATACAGTTTCCATGGGATCGTTCTAAGATTGAAAAGATGCCATTTCTACAGTCTTAAGGACCCCTTTCAGCCATCTATCTCCCAGAAGAACATCCATTGTCCTTTAATGAATGGGGTTGTTTCTGCTGTGGATGATGTTACAAATCTATGGTGGGTTCCCCAGTCTCCACAACATATAAGACGTCGTCATAGGGATTCAAAATCGTTGCGCAAATAGCTTAAGTGAAAGCAAAGATCTTAGAGCGCAAAGATATTTGAATGAAAGTGCTGTGGCAAACAAACACACTGCCCAGGATAACTTTCCCCAGAATCCTTTGTAAGCAGTGACATGTTTGTCTAATTAATGACAATAAAATAAAAATAGAAAACCAAAGTTTATCGAGCACTTTTCATGTCCAAATATCTGTTTTATTCCTGAAGAGAATAATTACATTTTATCCACAGTGACCAGTTTGAGTAAAGTTGTTACACTGAATATTCGCAGGTGAGAAATAACCAATGTTCTAAGCAAATTTGCCAAGGAATGTTTAGTCTGAAACGGTTCATCAAATATTGTGCATTGGGTGTTAATCCGGTTAATTTTCTTCAGTAATTTCAAGGAGACCATTGAATAAATTAGGAAAGGATTTTACAATCCTTCCTGTGAAGCACCATTGCATCCAAATTAGCATACTTAAATTCAATAGAGTCCTTTGTGGGAACTTAAAGGGGTTGGCTTTGCAGATGGCAGCCAACCAATTAATTCCAGGTCATAAATGTTGTACTCCAGGGAAATGTATATTGGCCTCAGTCATGTTTATTACCATGATTCACTAGCCTTGTGTTTGAGTTTCTATCAAGTCGACCTGGATTCATGCAGGAAATATGTTGCCAAAAATGTAATACCCCTTAACCTTTGCTAACGACATAATTTAATTTGAAAATAACATAGATCGATCCCAAGGGCCAATTACTTTTTTTAATCCATAATACTGAGAGAGTATTCATAACAACTTATCTCAGAGCAAGTGCTGAATTCTCTGTGGAATTCTCTGCCTCAGAAGGCAGTGTAGGCCAATTCCCTGGATGCTTTCAAGAGAGTTAGATAGAGCTCTTAAGGATAGCGGAGTCAAGGGATATGGGGAGAGGGCATGAACGGGGTACTGATTGTGGATGATCAGCCATGATCACAGTGAATGGCGGTGCTAGCTTGAAGGGCCAAATGGCCTACTCCTGCGCCTATTGTCTACTGAATTATTTCAAAATAATTTTATTTAACCTTCAATATTATAAATGGTAAAAAAAATAACCAGGCAATACAGAACAAGCAATAAACAAAAGGTAAAAAGGTGTACAACTGTGTATGACAAATCTCAGTGAAACACTTTGGATTCCTTTTATGCAAAAAGGATTATGCAAAACACATTCAATTTATAGATTTTATGTGAATTCATAAACTCAGTCATGGCATCATAATGTTTCACCTAATGTTTCCTTCCATTCAAAATTATTCACAATTAATCAAGCTTTATGCCCTGATATACAAACACAGAGTGTTTAGAAATACAGCCATTCAGCCCATCGAGCCCATGCCAAACATCGATCACCCGTTCACACAAGTCATATATTACCCACTTTCGCATCCACTCCCTACACACTAGGGGCACTTTTTATTGAGGCCAATTCACCTACAAACCCACATGTTTTGGGGATGTGGGAGGAAACCATAGCACTAGGAGGAAACCCACATGGTCACAGCGAGAACATGCACACCCGCACAGACTGCACCCCAGGTCAGGATCAAACATGGATCTCTGGCGCTATGAGGCAGCAGCTCCATCAGCTGTGCCTCCGCGCCCCCGCTGTGCCTAAAAACATTTCGCAGGTCAGAAAAGAGGCAGGGAATAAGCATTTTCAAGTTAAAGACTCTTCATCAATTTATAAATTCATAGTGGCATCAGCATAGCATTTGGTATTTCTTTCAATTTAAGATTATGCAGAGTATATCAAGTTTATGTTTCTTCAGACTGAAATATTTATTCACTGTTTTCCTCTCCGCAGATGTTTGCCTGATCTTCTGTTTGTTTCCCACCATTGCTGGGGACTTCAATAAGGCAAACCTAAAGAAATCACTCCCCAACTTCCGCCAACATGTCTCCTGCTGCACCAGAGGACCAAACACCCTTGACCACTGCTACACCACCATCAAGAATGCATATCGCTCTATCCCTCGCCCTCACTTTGGTAAATCCGACCATACCACGGTGCTGCTTCTTCCTGCCTCCAGGCAGCAATTAAAGAGCGCACCCCCAGAGGTGAGGACAGTACAGAGCTGGTCAGGGGGACAGAGGAACAACTACCGAACTGTTTGGAGTCTGTAGACTGGGCAATGTTCAAGGACTCGGCAACGGACTTGAACGAATACGCCACAGTCGTTACAGACTTCATAAAGAAATGTGTGGAGGACTGCATCCCTACAAAAACCTTCCAAGTGTTTCCCAACCAGAAACCTTGGATCAATTTTGAGATCCACACTCTTCTGAAGACCAGACACTGGGCATTCACGTCTGATGATACAGTGGTCTATAAGAAGTCCAGATACGACCTTGGTAAGGCCATCAAAAAGGCCAAAAGGGACTTCTGCTCCAAGCTGGAGGATGAGACAGATGCCCGGCAGCTGTGGCGGGGACTGAATGCAATCACCTCTTACAAGGCGAAACCAGGAGGCAGCTCGGATGTTGGCGATACATCACTCCCCGATGAGCTCAATGCATTTTACGCACGCTTTGATAGGGAGAACACCGACGTACCTTCCCAAGCCCCTATTCGCTGTGATGCTATTTCAGTCTCAGTCACAGAGGCCGACGTCAGGAAATCCTTCAGAGGGGTGAACCCTCGAAAAGCGCCTGGACCTGATGGTATACCTAGTCATGTTCTAAAAAGATGTGCGGACCAACTGGCTGGAGATTTTACGGACATTTTCAACCTCTCACTTCTGAGGTCTGAGGTTCCCACCTGCTTCAAAAGGGCATCAATTATACCAGTGCCCAAGAAGAGCAAGGTGACGTGCCTCAATGACTATCGACCTGTGGCACTAACGCCTGTGGTGATGAAGTGCTTCGAGAGGTTGATCATGGCGCAAATCAACCTACCTCGACAAAAACCTGGACCCACTGCAGTTCACTTACCGCCACAACAGATCAACAGAGTGGCTCTGCACTCCGCTCTGGACCACTTGGACAACAAAAACTCATATGTCAGGCTGTTATTCATCGATTACAGCTCGGCATTTAATACTATGATCCCCTCCAAGCTGGTTACCAAACTCGCAGAACTGGGTCTCTGCGCATCCCTCTGCAATTGGATCCTCGACTTCCTCATTCACAGACCACAGTCTGTTCGTTTTGGTGGAAATGTGTCAGACTCGATAACAATCAGCACGGGAGCACCTCAAGGCTGCGCGCTCAGCCCCCTGCTGTACTCACTCTATACTCATGACTGCGTAGCCGGTCACAGTGCGAACTCCATCATCAAGTTCGCTGACGACACCACTGTTGTGGGACGTATCACTGATGGGGATGAGTCACACTACAGAAGAGAGATCGAGCAACTATCCATATGGTGCCAGCACAATAACCTGCAAAATAACCTCAACACCAGCAAAACCAAGGAACTGATTGTGGACTTTGGAAGGAGTAGGATGGGGACCCACAGTCCCGTTTATATCAATGGGTCGATGGTTGAAAAGGTCAAGAGCTTCAAATTCCTGGGCATGCACATTTCTGAAGATCTTTCCTGGTCCGAGAACACTGATGCAATTGTCAAGAAAGCTCATCAGCGCCTCTGCTTCCTGAGAACATTACGGAGAGTCGGTTTGTGAAGGAGGACTCTCTCTAACATCTACAGGTGCACAGTAGAGAGCTTGATGACCGGTTTCATCGTGGCTTAGTTCGGCAACTTGAGCGCCCTGGAGAGGAAAACACTACAAAAAGTAGTAAGCACTGACCAGTCCATCATCGGCTCTGACCTTCCTTCCATCGAGGGGATTTATCGCAGTCGCTGCCTCAAAAAGGCTAGCAGCACCATCAAAGACCCACACCATGCTGGCCACACACTCATCTCCCTGCTACCTTCAGGTAGAAGGTACAGTAGCCTGAAGACTGCAACGACCAGGTTCAGGAATAGCTACTTCCCCACAGCCATCAGGCTATTAAACCTGGCTCGGACAAAACTCTGAACATTAATAACCTATTATCTGTTATTTGCACTTTATCAGTTTATTTATTCATGTGTGTATATATTTATATAATGGTATATGGACACACTGATCTGTTTTGTAGTCAATGCCTACTATGTTCTGTTGTGCTGAAGCAAAGCAAGAACGTTATTGCCCTATCAGGGACACATGACAATAAACTCACTTGAACTTGTTTCTGGAATTTCTGATTTTATTTCAAAATTTAAGGATCTACAGATTTTGTTTTGATTTTTAATGTTTACATCATTAAGTGTGTGTGGTGAGAATTCTCAACAACTAAAACCCCTTTCAATTTATAGAAATCGTTTCTATAAACATTGCCTGTAGATGGGGCATCTTGGACAGCATGGGCAAGTTGGGCCAAAGGGCCTGTTTGACTGTATGACTCTTTATGTCTCCAATTCACAAGAATGATAGTGCTTGTGGGAAAGATGATAAAGTCTAACGAGAGGAACATACAGGATGTTTAACAAGCATTGTGACAAAACAGACACAATTGATGGCTTGAGAAATGAATGCAGTGGTAGATCTGGGTATCTCTTGGTCATGGAGATTCAGCAAAGGTCAGCATGTTATTGAAAATCGGAGGCCTAAAGAAAGATCACACAGGGACTCTGGGTGGGAATAGTGCCTCACTGGGAAGACAAACCATTCATGAAGTTGCCCCTTCATCCAAAAAAGTACAATTGGCCCACTCTATGAACTATCGATGCTTCGTGTTGGATTCATGTGTTTGCAGCATTGGGGCCGCATGGTGGCGCAGCGGTCGAGTTGTTGCCTTACAGCGCCAGAGACCCGGGTTCGATCCTCACTATTGGTGCATGTCTGTACAGAGTTTGTACTTTCTGCCCATGACCAGCGTGGGTTTTTTCCGGGATCTCCAGTTTCTTCCCACATTCCAAAGACGTACATGTTTGTAGGATAATTGGCATGGTATAATTGTAAATTGTCCCTAATGTGTGCAGGATAGTTTTAGTATGCGGGGATCGCTGGTCAGACTGGACTCGGTGGGCCGAAGGTCCTGTTTCCTTGTTGTACCTCTAAATTAAAAGTTAAATTGAGTAAAGACAAGTAGAGTAGAGTAGGTTCCTGTTATTCAATATCATTCCACATGTGAACAAGGGCTATTTACATGACATTATATCCAGTAAGGTAATCAATGCATTAGGGATTTGGATTGTTTACGAAAAAAATATATATATATATAATATAAGCTGGTATAAAATGAAAGGATATACAATCTAATTGTAATTGAAAATATTTCCCATTTTTTTCATGATTCATGCAGGTTTGAAACTCTTATCTATTTTATAGACATTTAGAGATGAGTTACTTTACCACTGGATGGCGCTGTTCCAAGCAGTGACATCGCGGATTTATTTCCTGTAAAAATTTAAGCAGGTCTCCTGTAAAATAATAGACAACAGTGTAAACTCATTCATCAGAGCATGTGGTACGGGCATATGTGTTCGGACACTATGCCAATCGGCAGTCCAAAGGTTACAGTACTAGAGTTTACACAGTCCACTGCATTGATCTGAACTTATTGCCAGAAACTATTCCTTTGGATAATATTGGCTTTGGCTTGTACTTTTTAGTGGTTGCTGGGGAATGGGGAGGATGGATGTGAGGGGGAAGTAATAGAGACATCGTTATATGGCTTTCCGTTCCATCCTGTGTGCAGTAACATAGAAACAAAAGAATAGGTGCAGGAGGCCATTCAGCCCTTCGAACCAGCACCACCATTCAATATGATCATGGCTAATTATCTAAAATCAGTACCCTATTCCTGCTTTTTCCCCATATCCCTTCATTCCTTTAGTCCTTAAGAGCTAAATCTAAATCTCTCTGGAAAACATCCAGTGAATTGGCCTCCATTGCCTTTTGTGGCAGAGAATTCCACAGATTCACAACTCTCTGGGTGAATTTTTTTTTTCCTCATCTCAGCCCTAAATGGCCTACCCCTTATTATTAAACTGTAACCCCCAGTTCTGGACTTCCCCAACATTGGGAATTTGTTTCCTGCATCCAGCCTGTCCAAACCTTTTAGAATTTTATATGTTTGAATAAGATCCCCTCTCATTCTTCTAAATTCCAGTGAATACAAGCCCAGTTAACCCATTTTTTCATCATATGTCAGTCCTGTAATCCCGGGATTAAGTTCTACTGGTGAACCTACGCTGCATTCCCTCCATAGAAATAATGTCCTCCTCAATTAAGGAGACCAAAATTGCACACTATACTCCATGTGCGGTCTCACCAGGGCCCTGTACAACTGCAGTAGGACCTCCTTGCTTCTAAACTCAAAACAATGAAGGCCAACATGCCATTAGCTTTCTTCACTGCCTGCTGTACCAGCATGCTTACTTTCAGTCAATGATGCACAAGCACACCCTGGTGTCGTTGCACCTCCTCATTTCCTAATCTGACACCTTTCCTAATCATAATAATCTACCTTCTTGTTCTTGCTACCACTGGATAACCTCACATTTATCCACATTATACTGCATCTGCCCACTCACCCAACCTATCCAAGTCACCCTGCAGCCTCATATCATCCTCATCGCAACTCACACTGCCACCCAGCTTTGTGTCATCCACAAACTTGGAGATGTCACATTTAATTCCCTCGTCTAAATCGTTATATATATTGTAAGTAACAGGTCCCAGCATCGAGCCTTGCGGCACCCCACTAGACACTGCCTGCCATGCAGAAAAGGACCCGTTAATTCCTACTCTTTGCTTCCTGTCTGTCAACCAGTTCTCTATCCATGTCAATACCCTACCCCAAATACCATGTGCTCTAATTTTGCATACTAATTTCTTGTGTGGGACCTTGTCAAAGGCGTTTTCAAAGTCCAGATACACCACATCCGCTGGCTCTCCCTTATCCATTCTACTTATTACTTCCTCAAACAATTCCAGAAGATTAGTCAAACATGATTTCCCCTTCATAAATCCATGCTGACTTTGACCAATCCTATCATTGCTTTCCAAATGCGTTGCTATAACATCTTCAATAATCGACTCAAGCATCTTCCCCACTACTGATGTAAGTCTAAAGGGCGTGTCCCACTTGGGCGACCTCTACCGCGAGTTCTGGCGAGTTTGCCCGCGACCCATACTCGCAGCATGGTCGCCACGAGGTCGTAGGAGGTCTTCGTAACTCTCCTTCATGCTCGAGAGTGGTCTCCGCGTACCTGAGGCATGAGCTAGGTCACACCATTTTTTCAAGGTGATAAAAAATGACCGCGAGTAAAAATAGGTCTCCATGGGAAAAATCGATACCCCTTCTCTCCCCTTCTCTCTCCTTCTCTCCCCCTCTCTCCCCCCCCCCCCCCCCCCCCCCGCGCGTCTGTTGCAGCCGTTTACCTTCCTCTTCAATCGCGCAGACAGCGCTCCTCTGCCCTCCCTGGCCCCCGCCTTTACAATGTGTTTGTGTGTGTGTGTGTGCGGTCGGTCAATCCAGCTCGCGGTTTCAACGCGGACGGGTCGATCCAGCTCGAGGCTTTCCAGGCGAGTACCCTCAAGCTGGAGGGTCGAAGACACTCTTTTAACTCGCCGATTAGTCGCCCAAGTGTGACAGGCCCTTGACTGGTCTATAATTCCCCGTTTTCTCTCTCCCTCCTTTCTTAAAAAGTGGAGTTACATTAACTACCCTCCAGTCCCCAAGAACTGATCCAGAGTCGAAAGAACATTAGAAAATGATCACCAATGCATCCACGATTTCTAGGGCCACCTCCTTGAGTACTCTGAGACCATCAGGCCCTGGGGATTTATTTGGTTTCGTTCCCAACAGTTTACCTAACACCATTTCCTGACTAATGTGGATTCCCTTCAGTTCCTCCCTCCCACTAGATCCTCGGTCCTCTAGTATTTCTGGGAGATTGTTTGTGTCTTCCTTAGTGAAGTCAGAACCAAAGTACTCGTTGTTGCCCAAGGGGCTCTGCACAACAAGATTGTTAAATAATCCTTCCTCATTAGGAAAGATTAGGAAGGAAGACACACCACCCAGTCTAGGATGGCCTGCCCTCTAGTCGGTTCTTCTACATATTGGTTTAAAAAACCCATCCCGTATACATTCCAGGAAATCCTCCTCCTCAGCACTGCTACCAATTTGGTTGGCCCAATCTATATGTAGATTAAAGTCACCCATGATAACTGCTGTGCCTTTGCTACACGCATCCCTAATTTCCTGCTTGATACTATCCCCAACCGTTTTCTGCCCTTAGCTATTTCGCAGTTCTACCCATACAGATTCTACAGCATCCACACTAATATCTCTCCATGTTTTTGCATTAATCTCCTCTTTAACCAGCAATGTCACCCCACCTCCTCTTCCTTTCTGTCTATCCTTACTGAATATTGAATACCCCTGCATGCTTAGCTCCCAGCCTTGGTCACCCTGGAGCCATGTCTCCGTAATTCCAACTATATCATATTCCTTAACTACTAACTGCACATTTAATTATGCGTAGGAAGTAGCAGCAGATGCTGATTTACACCAGATAGGCACCATGTGGCGCCAGCAATGGCTGCCTCGCCAACAGTCTGTCTGTCCTTTCTTTCCTTTGTGTTTAATAGCATGTGTTAAATGTATGTTTTTAGTGTTCTTTAGCTTGTTTTATGTAGGGGTGGAGGTTAGGGGAAGCTTATTCTAATCTCTTACCTCGACAGAGATGCAATTTTTTCCCGTATCATATTCCCGTCCGCACTGCGGCCTAACATCGAGGAGTTGGCAGCCTTTGCTGGAGACCGTCTTCGTGATGCTTCACCGCGGAGCCTGCGGTCTTACCTTCGTGGAGCCCGCGATCCCTTTGCCAGGGATCGACCTCGGAACTCCAATCGTGGGTGCTTGTGGACTTTAACATCACAGAGCCCACGGACTCCAGTCAGAGACCGACTTTGGGGACTCTAAACCGCGGGAGTTTCAACCGCCCCGACGCAGTAGTTTCGATTGCCCCAATGCAGCAGTTTCGATCACCCCGACGGGGGCTTCCACCGCCGGCTGTGGGAGCTTCGATCGCCCCGAAGGATGGTACGATTGCCCCGACCATGGGAGAATAAAGAGGAAGAAGATCGAACTTTTCCGCCTTCCATCACAGTGAGAAATGTGGGGGATGTTTATGTTAATTTTTATGTAATTGTGTGACTTGTTGCTTTTTTTTCGTACGGCTGTATGGTAATTCGCACATCACTATACCTTAATTGGTACATGTGACAATAAAAGACAATTGAAACCTTTGAAAATACTGGAGTAACTCAACAGGTCACGGCAGCATCTCTGGAGAAAAGGAATAGATGAGACCCTTCTTCAGACTGAGTCAGGGCAGAAGAAAACTAGAGGTACGAAAAGGTACAGAATTTAAAAGGTTCTATACCTTTTCATATCTCTAGTTTCCCTCTCCCCTGACTGAAGAACGGTCTCTACCCGAAACATCATCTTTCCTTTTGCTCCAGAGATGCTGCCAGACCTGCTGAGTTACTCTAGCATTTTGTGTCTATTTCTGATCTACCCCCTTTCTCTATAATCTCCTCCAAATCTCCAACTCATAGAAGCCCTCGTGCTCTGCCAATTGTGGCATTTTAGATTTTCATTGTTCTACCACTTTCAGTCATATTTTAGCTTAATAGGCCGCATTGGTTTGAGATTTGCTATTAATCTTCAGCATTTACTTAAAAATCTCCTCTTCTCTACTTCCCTCCTCTTTTAGGATGCTCCTTAAAGCCTACCACTTTGAGCACATTTTTGATTACCTATCTTAATGCCTTCTGGCATTTAATCATTTATTTTGCTTGGGCATGCTCCATCTCCATCCTGTTATTGACCTCTCTCTGAAACATAAAACGTACGTCTTTCCCATTTTTCCAGTTTCGATGTAGATCAGTTTCAATTATTCCAGAAATGATTGGGTTAGCGCAGGGGTGGGGAACCTGCGGCCTTCTAGGCCATTAAGTGCGGCCATTTGAATGAATCCAAATTTTGTAGAACAAATCCTTTTAATTTTATTAATATGTTTTTGTTTGTCTTCTATTATTTTTCTTTTAATCTTAAAATAAACGTATTAAAAATACCAAAGATTAAAGAAGATTAAACAAAATAATCCTCCCCGACTGACAGCCACAATTAAAACATTAGTAAGTCATGAGGGCTATTATAACACCTGTTATGCTCATGATTTAGTTCTAATGTGACTCTCGAATTAACGTGAACCTCCCTGCCTGACTGGCGCCACCACCGCCTGAGGCTGATTGACGAGAGGGAAAACGTCGGGGAGAGTCCGCTGGCCGTACAATCTTCAGTATTATCAACTTTTGATAGCGGTGCATGTGGCTTTCCGTTTGAAGTTGAATTTGAGAATAGTTAAACAGTGTATTTGTTACTCGCTTTGGGCACTCTTATAGGTAGAACACAAGGAATAGATTTCTTAAACAACTTTCAAGATAAATGTCGAGAAGTTTACACTGGAATTGGTTAATTTAGTGAGTGTATGTGCAGACGGTGCACCTTCCATGACAGGAAAACATGAAGGGTTTATTGCACAGAAAGGTATTATCAGATCCAGATGCTCTCATTTCTTTTCATTGTATCTTACATCAGCAAAATCTCTGTGCTAAATCTACTATTTTAAGTGACACTTTGCAACAAGTATTGTTAACTATATTTTTGCAAATGCAACACGGCATCGTCAGTTTTGTAATATGCTAAAGTTGGACGATGAGGCATTCAGTGTGGATTTGCCGTGTCATTGTAAAGTGTGTTGGCTATCGCAGGGACAGGTGTTAGCAACATTTTTATCTTTGCGAGAACAAATAGTTAAATTTCATGAAGAACATAATCAGCAATGTGAATTATTGAAAGACGATTTCTATAGAAATACTGCATTTCTGTACGATATCATGTCAAAGCAAAATGACTTGAATATTTATTTGCAAGGTAAAACTATGTCTATATATATGTGGCAAAAAATCCAAGCATTTCGAAAAAAGCTATCTTTCTTCAAAACTTCTTCTTCAAAATGAAATTTCGGATTACAATTCCCCCAGTTAGCGAAGGTCATTGATGAGCAGGAGGATTCATACGAATCAATTGAAGAATATGCAGCTGTTGTAGACCTATTAATGAAAGAATATAATGAGAGGTTCACTGACTTTGAGAATCATGACATCACACTCAAATTAGCATTTCAACCTCACCTAGTTGATGTGTACAAAGCTCCTAAAGAACTCAGATGGAATTGATTGAGCTCTCAGAAGGTGACATTTTAAAGTCCGATTGAAATATGGAAACGTGCAATAGAATACCCACGTCTTCGGCAACATGCACAAAAAATGCTTTCTTGCTTTTCAGCCACTTATTGCTGCGAATCTACATTCTCCTACCTAACCCAAATCAAGACGCCCTTAAGGTCACAAATGACGGATACCCATCTAGAAGATCAGCTGAAACTGTGTAACTCCATGTTGCAACCAAATATTCAAATGCTTCCCACAAAAAGCAGTGACAACAAAGTGATTAAAAGGTTAGTTAACTTTAGAATTAACATTTTTTTTTCCAATTTCTTGAAGTTAGTACATAATAGTTAGATTTTTACAAATTAATGTATATTTTGAAGTATATCTAATTGAAGTTTCTTGGATGCGGCCTTATTACAGCTAGGATAACAGCTAACTTAATTCGGCATTCCAACATGAAAAGGTTCCCCACCCTTGGGTTAGCGTGTGTTTAAGAAGGAACTGCAGATGCTGGAAAAATCGAATGTAGATAAAAATGCTGGAGAAACTCAGTGGGTGAGGCAGCATCTACGGACCAAAGGAGTAGTAACATTTCGAGTCGAGACCCTTCTTCAGACTGATGTGGGTGTGGGGAGGGGGGAAGAAGAAAGGAAGAGGCGGAAGCAGTAGACTGTGGGAAAGCTGGGAAGGGGAGGGGAAAGAGGGAGAAAGCAAGGACTACCTGAAATTGGAGAAGGCAATGTTCATACCGCTGGGGTGTAGACTATCCAAGCAAAATATGAGGTGCTCCTCCAATTTACGGTGGGACTCACTCTAGCCATGGAGGAGGCCCAGGACAGAAAGGTCGGATTCAGAATGGGAGAGGGAGTTGAAGTGCTGAGCCACCGGGAAATCACGTTGGTTATTGCGAACTGATCGGAGGTGTTGGGCGAAGTGATCGCCAAGCCTCCGCTTGGTCTCACCGATGTAGAGCAGCTGACACCTAGAGCAGCGGAGAAGAAGAATACAGGTTAGCCTATGATGAGCTTTTAACGGCTATGGGCCTGTACTCGCTGGAGTTTAGGAGGAGGAGGGAGGACCTCATTGAAACTTACCGAAAGGTTAAGGGCCTGGATAAGAGTGGATGTGGTGAGGATGTTTCCACTAAGGGGAGAGTTTGGAACAAGTGGCCATTGCCTCAGAATAAAAGGGTGTACACTTAGAAAGGTGATGAGGAGGAATTTCTTTAGTTAGAGGGTGGAGACTCTGTGGAATTCATTGGCACAGAAGGCTGTGGAGGCCATCAATGGATATTTTTAAGGTGGAGATTGACAGATTCTTGATTAGTATGGGTGTCAGGGGTTATAGCAGCATTGTTACAAAATTTTGAGATTTTAAAAATCATGTCTGCAATTTATCCCATCAGATAAAGCATAAAAAGAAGTTTAATTTGACACCTAATTCACTTTCATATCTTCAGTATTAAAAAAGTTATGGCCATTTTCATACTTGGAAATTAGCATCTTGTTCCCTATTGCTTTTCCATTGACTTAACACAAAAGCTGTGATCGAGGACAGTCAAAAGCCCATAACTTTCTTAAAAATTAAGAGAACTGAAACAAATTTTCAGTTATTATACATTGAAGTATTCTGAAACAAATATGAAACAATCTTATTTGGATGACCTGAAATTAAAACATATAATTAATTAGTTACTCAATTGTAGCTAATTACAAAATTCAATTACTAGATCTAAACATCTATCCATTTCTTCAGAAAGGATTAACATTTTTAAATAGCCTGTGTCCAAATAACATTCACACAAGAATTCACAATATGACACGATTTTTAAATCTCATTGTCATGAATTTATAGGCCAAATGGAAGGAATTTAGTGTTTAATTCCCGTAAATTAATGGCCATTTAAATCATCTTGCGAGTGGGTTTTTTTGGAACGCGATCGATTGGAACGTTGTGGTTGCGGTGAATTTAAACCCCATATCGGCAGGAAAAATACTGCTGGTTCGTATAGGGCCCAAGTCATCTTTTCGCAAATTAAAATTTGGATTAAAGGCATCCTAAGAAGCACGTTTATATATAAAATAAACGACTTTCCTTTACCTGTCCCGTACGTGAAATCCGTCCCCGTTGTCGGTGTTCATGGCATTAGAAGCTGATTTTTATTTTACTCCAGCGCTGAAATTGTCCAGCGATTTAAAAAAGAAAAATTCACAGAACGGCCGTCGGAACAAACCTTCAGCAAAAGCTTGCACCCCGAGAAAATATATCCAGGACAGGTAGGAGAAAAAACGCATTTTAACCCCGCTCCTCCCCTCAAAGGCGCCAAAGTTGTGCACACGGCCAGTGACAGAACTGCAGTGCCGCTGAAGGTAAGTTTTGTAACATATCTAGTTATAGCGAGAAGGCAGGTGAATGGGGTCGAGAGGGAAAGATAGATCAGTCATGATTGAATAGCAGAGTAAACTTGATGGGCCAAATTCTGCAACTATAACTTACGAACATGAAGAGTCATTTATTTGAAACAATGCCTCTGTTTTCACTCTGAAGTCTGAAGGTTCTTGACCCGAAACGTCACCCATTCCTTATCTCCAGTGTGCCTCTGAGTTACTCCAGCTTTTTGTCTGTTTCACTCCCCACATTTGTTGGCAGTCGTACTGATTGTTATATCATGTTCTGTTTGTGTTTCAGATCTCTAGCCCAGCAGATTTTTGCTTCATTTTTTCTAACACTTCCTGGTGTTCCTCACTGTAAAAGTTTATCCGATAATGCTCCTTAAGTGCTTTGAGGAGCTGTATTATATCAAAAGTGCCACTTCAGTGTAAGAGGCTGTTGATATATTCACAGGCTGGGCATCATAAGTCATGTTCACAATTAAAGGACATTCTTTTAGGAAGGAGATGAGGAGAAATGTCTTTAGTCAGAGGGTGTTGAACCTGTGGAATTCTTTGCCACAGAAAGCTGTGGAGACCAAGTCAGTGGGTATTTTTAAGGCAGAGATAGATATATTCTTGATTAGTCCATGTGTCAGAGGTTATGGGGAGAAGGCAGGAGAATAGGGTTTGGAGGGAGAGATAAATCAGCCATGACCGAATGGCCTAATTCTACTCCTCTTCCTTATAACCATAAATTCCAGCATGGTGGCGTAGCAGTAGTTACTAACTTACAGCGCCAACAACCCAGGTTCGATCCTGACTATGGGTGCTTGGCTGTACGGAGTTTGTACGTTGACCCGTGACCTGCGTGGAATTTCTACGAGATCTTTGGTTTCCTCCCACACTCCAAAGGCGTGCATGTTTGTAGCTTAATTGGCCTGGTGTGAATGTAAAATTGTCTTTATTGTGTGTAGGGTAGTGTTAATGTGCGGGGATCGCCGGTCGGTGCAGACTCGGTGGGCCAAAGGGCCTTTTTCCACGCTGTACCTCAAAACTAAAAAAAAGAATTGAGGCAACAGCTCTATATCAGGATGGAAACAATTGAAATTAGTTTGTATGCAAGTCGATTCCAGTAGATCCTAAAGTGGTGGATATTTCCTGAGGAAGGAACAGTTGATGCAGGGAAATTTATTCTATCGAAAAATTGAGACACAAGGTACTGCAGATGATGTTTGATTTTAAAAAAAGGCACAAAGTGTTGGAGTGAGTCCGGCAGCATCTGTGGAGAACATGGATAGGTGATGTTTCAGGTCAGGACTCTTTTTCAGACGGACTGTGGTGGGAACACATTTTTGATTACCTATCTTAATGCCTTCCGACATTTAATAATTTATTTTGCTTGGACATGCTCCATCGCCATCCTGTCATTGACCTCTCTCTGAAACTTAAAACGTACGCCTTTCCCATTTTTCCAGTTTCGATGTAGATCAGTTTCAATTATTCCACAAATGATTGGGTTAGCGTATGATGAGCTTTTGATGGCACTGGGCCTGTACTCGCTGGAATTTAGAAGGGTGAGGGAGGACCTCATTGAAACTTACCGAATGGTTAAGGGCCTGAATAGAGTGGATGTGGTGAGGATGTTTCCACTAAAGGGAGAGTCTAGGATCAGAGACCATTGTCTCAGAATAAAAGGGCATACACTTAGAAAGGTGATGAGGAGGAGATTGGCAGATTCTTGATTAGTACGGGTGTCAAGGGTTATGGGGAGAAGGCAGGCGAATGGGGTCGACAGGGAATGATTCATAGATCAGTCATGATTGAATAGCAGAGTAGGCAGTAAGAGAAGAGGGGCAGGACCATTGGCTCAAGATGGCGCCTGCCTGCAACGACGTTTGCGGAGCTCCGGAACATAAAAGGCTCAACTACAACTTCCTGGATCAGGCAAACGGCAGAAAACGGTGCCGTTTCAGTCAAGCTGCTTGAGCACCTCGAGGCTCTCGCAATTTCGCGATCTCCCGCACCTGCGGAAGCCCCGGACTTTAAACTTTCCCACGCTGGCCGGGAATCACCCGACCCGACTGAGGAACACAGTTACTGCACCTGGAGACCCCGGGATGACCTCCAGAGCCATCGGGCTGGGTCTTCCAGGAACAAAGGAGCTGGAGCTGCTGACTTTGAGGGAACCCCCGTTCGTTATGGAGCTGGAGCTGCCATCTGTGAAGGAATCCCTGTTCCAGTGCTGGTCCGCAGAAACAGCAGGTACAGTGAACACAGTACCTGGAAACAAAGGGGAAGCCTCCATTGTGTCCTGAAACGTGGCCGGCGGGCAGAACTTCAGGTCAGACTGAAGCGCAGGGGACTTTGGCCCCCTCGCCCTACTATCCTACTGGCCAATGTACAGTCCCTTGAAAATAAAGTGGAGGAGTTAAGGGCAAGGCTGTTTTATCAAAAGGAGCTGAGGGAATGCTCTGTGTTCTGTTTCACAGGGACATGGCTCACCCCCAACTCCCCAGACTCAGTGGTCCAGCCTCAAGGGTTCTCTATCCACCGCATGGACCGTACACTGGCATCTGGGAAAGGGAGAGGAGGGGGCGTCTGCCTCATGGTCAACTCTGCGTGGTGCTCAGACGTGGCAGTCCTGTCCAAAACCTGCCCTCCACACCTCGAACATCTGGTGGTGAAGTGCCATCCCTTCTACCTTCCTAGGGAATTCACCTCCATCATCCTGACCGCGGTCTACATTCCACCCCAGGCAGACATCCGTCTGGCACTGGAGGAGCTGCACGCCGCGGTCAACAAACACAATACGTCTTACCCCGAGGCATTTACCACCATTGCTGGGGACTTCAATAAGGCAAACCTAAAGTAATCACTCCCTAACTTCCACCAACATGCCTCCTGCTGCAGCAGAGGACCAAACACCCTTGACCACTGCTACACCACCATCAAGGATGCCTACCGCTCTATCCCTCTCCCTCACTTCGGTAAATCGGACCATACCTCGGTGCTGCGTCTCCCTGCCTACAGGCAGCAATTAAAGAGCGCACCCCCAGAGGTGAGGACAGTACAGAGCTGGTCGGGGTGGGGGGGGGGCAGAGGAACAACTACAAGACTGTTTGGAGTCTGTAGACAGGGCAATGTTCAAGGACTCGGCAACGGACTTGAACAAATACTCCACAGTTGTTACAGACTTCATAAAGAAATGTGTGGAGGACTGCATCCCCACCAAAACCTTCCGAGTGTTTCCCAATCAGAAACCTTGATTGAACTTTGAGATCCACACTCTTCTGAAGACCAGACACCGGGCATTCATGTCTGATGATACAGTGGTCTACAAGAAGTCCAGATACGACCTTGGTAAGGCCATCAAAAAGGCCAAAATGGACTTCTGCTCCAAGCTGGAGGATTAGACCGATTAGACAGGCCTGAATGCAATCACCTCCTACAAGGCGAAACCAGGAGGCAGCTCGAATGTCGGCGATACATCACTCCCTGACGAGCTCAATGCGTTTTACGACACTTTAATAGTGAGGATGTGCCTTCCCGAGCCCCCATCCGCTGTGATGGTATTTCAGTCTCAGTCACAGAGGCCAACGTCAGGAAATCCTTCAGAGGGGTGAACCCTCGAAAAGTGCCTGGACCTGATGGCATAACTGGTCGTGTTCTAAAAACCTGTGCGGACCAACTGGGTGGAGTTTTTACGGACATTTTCAACCTCTCACTTCTGAGGTCTGAGGTTCCCACCTGCTTCAAAAGGGCATCAATAATACCAGTGCCCAAGAAGAGCAAAGTGACATGCCTCAATGACTATCACCCTGTGGCACTAACGCCTGTGGTGATGAAGTGCTTTGAGAGGTTCATCATGGCGCAAATCAACTCCTACCTCGACAAAAATCTGGACCCACTGCAGTTCGCTTACTGCCACAACAGATCAACGGTGGATGCGATCTCGCTGGCCCTCCACTCCGCTCTGGACCACTTGGACAACAACAACTCATATGTCAGGCTGTTATTCATCGATTACAGATCGGCATTTAACACAATCATCCCTTCCAAGCTGTTTACCAAACTCGCAGAACTGGGTCTCTGCGCATCCCTCTGCAATTGGATCCTCGACTTCCTCAATCACGGACCACAGTCTGTTCGTATTGGTGGTAATATGTCAAACTTGATAACAATCAGCACGGGAGCACCTCAAGGCTGCGTGCTCAGCCTCCTGCTGTACTCACTCTATACTCATGATTGCGTAGCCGGTCATAGTGCGAACTCCATCATCAAGTTCGCTGATGACACCACTGTTGTGGGACGTATCACTGATGGGGATGAGTCAGAGTATAGAAGAGAGATCGAGCGACTGTCCATATGGTGCCAGCACAATAACCTGGCCCTCAACACCAGCAAAACCAAGGAACTGATTGTGGACTTTGGAAGGAGTAGGATGGGGACCCACAGCCCTGTTTATATCAACGGGCTGATGGTTGAAAGGGTCAAGAGCTTCAAATTCCTGGGCGTGCACATCTCTGAAGATCTGTCCTGGTCCGAGAACACAGATGCAATTATTAAGAGAGCTCATCAGTGCCTCTACTTCCTGAGAAGATTACGGAGAGTCGGTCTGTCAAGGAGGACTCTCTCTAACTTCTACAGGTGCACAGTAGAGAGCTTGCTGACCGGTTGCATCGTGGCTTCGTTCGGCAACTTGAGCGCCCTGGAGAGGAAAACACTACAAAAAGTAGTAAACACTGCCCAGTCCATCATCGGCTCTGACCTTCCTTCCATCGAGGGGATCTATCGCAGTCGCTGCCTCAAAAAGGTTGGCAGCATCATCAAGGACCCACACCATCCTGGCCATACACTCATCTCCCTGCTGCCTTCAGGTAGAAGGTACAGGAGCCTGAAGACTGCAACGACCAGGTTCAGGAATAGCTACTTCCCCACCACCATCAGGCTATTAAACTTGGCTCGGCCAAAACTCTGAACATTAATACCCTTTTATCTGTTATTTGCACTTTAGCAATTTATTTATTCATGTGTGTATTTACGTATATAATGGTATATGGACACACTGATCTGTTTTGTAGTCAATGCCTACTATGTTCTGCTGTGCTAAGCAAAGAAAGAATTTCATTGTCCTGTCAGGGACACATGACAATAAACTCTTTTGATTTTACTTTGGCTTGGCCTAGACTGGCGAGTGATAGGTGGAAGATAGACACAAAATGCTGGAGTAACTCGGTGGGTCAGACAGCATCTCTGGAGAAAAAGAATAGGTGATGTTCAGATTGTAACCATTCTTCAGACTCTAGGTGGATAGAGGTGAGCAGTGGCGGACTGGCCAGGGTGTCAGCTTGCCCGATGGCAAGTGGGCCCCTGATGAAGTGGGCCTCTTTTGTCTCCTGGCAACCAATATTTTTAGACCCAGTCCGCCACTGGAGGTGAGCGTATTTTGTAAATGGTGTGAACATTGAATTCTCCAATTTTAGCTCACTAACCTAACCACCCACCCTCCTCTCCCCCCCCTCCCTTCCTGTGCCCCACCTGCATTTGCACCCATTAATCCTTTCCCCCCCTCTCCTTCCACCTAATTTCCTTTCACTGGCTTTGCAATTCACACCTCTTCTATACTTATAACACATGTTTTATCTTTCCATCTCTGGCCTTTGTCCAACATTTGCCAATCAACCCCCACCTCCAATTCCTCCGCCCCCCCCCCCCCCCCCCCCCCCACCCTCACCTTATCTATCTACCAAGCTTTGCCCTTGCAGATTCCAACCCCCACCCCCTCCACAATCTAGGTATGTTACAATACCTACCTTTAGCAGTGCTGCAGTTCTGCCACTCCCCGTGTGCGTGACTTTGGTGCCTTTCAGAGGGGGGCGTGTTTAAAATGCCGTTTTCCCTAGACAGTCCAAATCGATCAATCTCAGGCGATTTCGTTGCTAAAGAGAAATCGCTCCGACATTTCATTCATGAAGGTATTTATAAACTACGCTAGATTATTTATTAGCTAGAGTAGTTTAAAAATCTAAATTTCTAAAGCTGTGAACGCTGACAGCGGAAAGGACCTAACGCAGGCGATAAAAGAAGCTACACAGTTTATTTTTACGTAAACCGTGCTTCTTAGGAAGCCTTTAATCATATTTTCATCATGCGAAAAGGGGACAAAAAAATATACAAACCGGCTGTATTTTTCCTGCCGACTGTGGGGTTAAATTCACCGCAAACCGCAATGTTCCAATACACCACGTTCCACTAAAATCCACTCGCAAGTTGATTTAAATGGCCATTAATTTACAGGAATTAAACACTAAATTCATTCAATTTGGCCTATAAATTCATGAAAATGAGATTTAAAAATCATGTTATATTGGGGATTATTGTGTGAATGTTATTTGGACACTTAGGCAATTAAAAAATGTTTATCATTTCTTAAGAAATGGATAGATGTTTAGATCTAGTAATTGAATTTTGTAATTAGCTACAATTAGGTAACTAACTAATTATATGCTTTAATTTCAGGTCATCCAAGTATTTCATTGAGTTCAATTAATTTTTAAGAAAGTTATGGGCTTTTGACTGTCCTAGATCACAGCTTTTGAGTTAAGTCAATGGAAAGGCAACATGGGAACAAGATGCTAATTTCCGAGTATGAAAATGGCCATAACTTTTTTAATGCTGAAGATATGAAAGTGAATTAGGTGTCAAATTAAACTTATTTTTATGCTTTATCCAATGGAATAAATTGCAGACTTGACTTTTTAAATCTCAAAATGTTGTAACATTGCTACACAATCCACCCAAGGAAGGGTCCCAACCGGAAATGTCACCAATCCATGTTCTCCAGAGATGCTGCCTGGCTTGCTGAGTTATCCCAATATTTTATGTCTGTATTTATTCTAAAGGAAGTTCAGCCAGTTATTAGTTTACTATGATGCATTTAGGTAAGATTACTAAGTATAGGTAACAGGCTACAAAATGTAAAAATAAATTCAAGATACTCAGTATCTCTGGAAAAAAGGAAAAGGTGACGTTTCAGGTCGAGACCCTTCTTCAGACTGAGAGTCAGGGGAAAGGGACACGAGAGATACAGTCGGTGATATAGATAGAACAAATGCATGAAAGATATGCAAAAAAGTAACGATGATAAAGGGAACAGGCCATTGTTAGCTTTGATAGATCTATATCACCAACAAGGTAAAAACAAGATACAGACAATGAGACTCAACAAGAGGGCTTTGAAGCTAGTACAACAACTTGGGTGGGGATGGGGCAGAGAGATAGAGGCGACGCAAGGGTTACTTGAAGTTAGAAAAATCATTAATCACGCCGTTGGGTTGTGAGCTGCATAAGCTTTCATTCTTTGCTAAGATTCACTAACTGGTTGCAATTTGCAGCAATGACAGGAAGTAACAATTAGTTAACAGATCACAAACCAGAACTAACTGTTCTTTATCTGTGTAGCTTTAATTATATTCTTAGTAACAATCTGTCAGCCTTTGGGATAAATATTTCATGAGCAATTGTCAATTTAAAAAATGTATGCTTACATCTATTCCAGTTAAGTTTAAAGAGGATTCAGAAAGGAACAATACGTTTAGACACTGTCAAAGGAGAGTATATGCAACAGGTAGTGATAATTAAATTAATTATTAAAATACATTAATTCAGCAGTTTAATCATAGGTACAAATTTCCATGAGAGTCTGAGTCATGCAGAATGGAAAAAGGCCCTTTGATCTAACTTGGCTATGCTGACCAAGATAGTAGCAGTCCCACCTGCATGTTAGTTGAGTTGAGTTGAGTTTAGAGATATAGTGTGGAAACATGTCCTTTGGCCCACTGAGTCCACACTGACCAATGATCACCCATACACTACTTCTATCCGACACGCCAGGGACAATTTATAGAAGCCAATTTACCCTCAAACCTGCACCTGTGAAACGTCTTGTGAATGTGGGAGGAAACCCAAGCACCTGGAGAAAACGCACGCTGTCACAGGGAGAATGTTTTAACTCCGTACAGACAGCACCCGTAGTCAGGATCAAACCCTGGCCCCTGGCAGCAACTCTAGTGCTGCGCCACAATGCACCACTGTGCTGCCTTAAATGTTGTTATAAGTGCCACGTACTCATGCTCAGGTCCCGCCCCTTGCTGCAAGATCATACTCTAGCCTCATCTTGTTATAAGAATTTGAAGATGACATCTGCGATGTTCTCATTCTTTACGGAACTGTGGGAGAGGGAAGAGGCCTTCACATATGTCTCCTTGGTACCCCGCAGCTCCGCTCTGGCTCCCCCTCTCTCTCGAGTCAAAAAAGAGACAGATTCCTCCTAGTCCTCATCTTACACCTCAACAGCCGTCGCATACAACACATAATCCTCTGACATAATCCTCGGCACTTCCAACGGGATCCCACCACTGGTCACATCTTCCGATCTGCATCCCTTTCCGCAGCCAACGTTCCCTCTGCAACACCCTGGTTAACTCATCCCTTCCCACCCAAACACCTCCCTCCCAGGTATGTTCTCCTGCAATCACAGGAGATGCAACACCTGTCTCTATAGGGAGGTTTCACGGCAGTCGGGTCACGACCCATGACCCGTGCTGTTGCTACGCTACCCCAAGTGGATTACATGCGGTGAACTGCAGGTAAGCACTTACAGCGTAGCGGGCCCGTTAAAACCCGCCAAATTGGTCAATGTTTGTGCTGTAAATAATTATGGAAATCGGGATAAGCATGAGATACATTTAGCCTACTTCAGAAATCCAACAGTGAGGAGAAATGACGGTATATAGTACCTTCATTTCTCTTCACTTTTGGAATTCTGAAGTTGGGTACATGTCTCTCACACTTACCCCGACTGCCACAATTTGTACAACGCAAAAATTCAACATTTTGGCGGTTTTTAACAGGTCAGAAAGTTCGTGTTTCTTGCATTAATAACATATACCGGAAGTGACGGATGTCCTCCAGATGGATTGAGCGGCTCCTTGCGTCAAGCCCCATGACCCAGTATTAGTAAAGTTTAATGTATAAAGTTTTGTGTTTAATAAAAATAAAAAATAAAAAAAATAAAAAATAAATATATATATATATATTTAATACAGAGTAATTTGGGAGTAAGATATGTCAGTAGAGATTGGCCCCGTGCCTTGCTCAGCCTGCAACATGTGGGAGATCAGGGATATTGTCGGTGTCCCTGGTGACTACATTTGCAGGAAATGTGTCCAGCTGCAGCTCCTGGCAGACCGCATTGAACGATTGGAGCTGCGGCTGGATTCATACTGGAGCATCCATGATGCGGAGAAAGTCGTCGATAGCACGTACAGCGAGTTGGTCACACTACAGGTAAAAGGTAAGAGGACAGAAAGGGAGCGGGTGGCCAATAGCCAGCAAAGCAGTAGGCAGGTAGTGCAGGAGTCCCCTGCGGTCATCTCCCTCCTAAACTGGTATACCATTTTGGATACTGTTGAGGGAGATGGCTCATCAGGGGAATGCAGCAGCAGCCAAGTTCATGGCACCATGGGTGGCTCTGCAGCACATGATGGGGGAAAAAAGAGGGGAAGGGCAATAGTAATTGGGGATTCAATTGTCAGGGGAATAGATAGGCGTTTCTGCGACCGCAAACGAGACTCCAGGATGGTATGTTGCCTCCCTGGTGCAAGGGTCAGGGATGTCACTGAACGGCTGCAGAACATTCTGGAGGGGGAGGGTGAACAGCCAGTTGTAGTGGTGCATATTGGCACCAACGATATAGGTAAAAAAAGGGATGAGGTCCTACAAGGTGAATTTAGGGAGCTAGGAGATAAACTTAAAAGTAGGACCTCAAAGGTAATAATCTCTGGATTATTACCAGTACCACGGGCCAGTCAGAGTAGAAATAGGAGAATATTACAGATGAATATGTGGCCTGAAAAATGGTGCAAGGGGGAGGGATTCAAATTTTTAGGGCACTGGAACCATTTCTGGGGGAGGTGGGACCAGTACAAACAGGACGGTCTGCACCTGGGCTGGAATGGAACCAATGTCCTTGGGGGAGTGTTTGCTAGTGCTGTCGGGGAGGATTTAAACTAATGTGGCAGGGGGATGGGTACAAGAGCAGAGAGGCAGGTGGGTGTAAAACGAGGGTAGAAGCAATAGGGAGCAAGGTGAAAAGTAAAAGTGGCAGGCAGACAAAACCAGGGCAAAAATCAAAAAGGGCCACTTCTCAACATAATTGTATAAGGAGTAAGAGCGTTGTAAAAACAAGCCTGAAGGCTTTGTGTCTCAATGCAAGGAGTATTCGTAATAAGGTGGATGAATTGAACATGCAGATAGCTATTAATGATTATGATATAGTTGGGATCATGGAGACATGGATCCTGGGTGACCAAGGCTGGGAGCTGAACATCCAGGGATATTCAATATTCAGGAGGGATAGAGAGAAAGGAAAAGGAGGTGGGGTAGCGTTGCTGGTTAGAGAGGAGATTAACGCAATGGAAAGGAAGGACATTAGCTGGGAGCATGTGGAATTGGTATGGGTAGAGCTGCCATAATATGGTCGAGTTCTTCATTAGGATGGAGAGTGACATTGTTAATTCAGAAACAATGTTTCTGAACTTAAAGAATGGTAACTTTGAGGGTATGAGACGTGAATTGGCCAAGATTGACTGGCAATCAATTCTAAAAGGGTTGACGGTGGATACGCAATGTAAGACATTTAAAGACTGTATGGATGAACTACAAAAATTGTTCATCCCAGTTTGGCAAAGGAATAAATCAGGGAAGGTAGTGCATCCGTGGATAACAAGGGAAATCAGGGATAGTATCAAAGCAAAGGATGATGCGTACAAAGTAGCCAGAAAAAGCAGCATACCAGAGGACTGGGAGAAATTCAGAAACCAGCAGAGGAGGACAAAGGGCTTGATTTGGAAAGGAAAAATAGATTATGAAAGGAAACTGGCAGGGAACATAAAAACTGACTGCAAAGGTTTTTATAGATATGTGAAGAGAAAGAGATTAGTTAAAACAAATGTAGGTCCCTTGCAGTCAGAAACAGGTGAGTTGATCATGGGGAACAAGGATATGGCGGACCAATTGAATAACTACTTTGGTTTCATCTTCACTAAGGAAGACATAAATAATCTGCCGGATATAGCAGGGGACCGCGGGTCAAAGGAGGACTTGAGTGAAATCCAGGTTAGTCGGGAAGCGGTGTTGGGTAAATTGAATGGATTAAAGGCCGATAAATCCTCCGGGCCAGATAGGCTGCATTCCAGAGTACTTAAGGAAGTAGCTCCGGAAATAGTGGATGCATTAGTGATAATCTTTCAAAACTCTTTAGATTCTGGAGTAGTTCCTGAGGATTGGCGGGTAGCAAATGTAACCCCTCTTTTTAAGAAGGGAGGGAGAGAGAAAACGGGGAATTACAGACCAGTTAGTCTAACATCGGTAGTGGGGAAACTGCTAGAGTCAGTTATTAAAGATGGGATAGCAGCACATTTGGAAAGTGGTGAAATCATTGGACAAAGTCAGCATGGATTTACGAAAGGTAAATCATGTCTGACGAATCTTGTGGAATTTTTCGAGGATGTAACTAGTAGCGTGGATAGGGGAGAACCAGTGGATGTGGTGTATCTGGACTTCCAGAAGGCTTTCGACAAGGTTCCACATAAGAGATTAGCATACAAACTTAAAGCATACGGCATTGGGGGTTCAGTATTGATGTAGATAGAGAACTGGCTGGCAAACAAGAAGCAAAGAGTAGGAGTAAACGGGTCCTTTTCACAATGGCAGGCAGTGACTAGTGGGGTACCGCAAGGCTCAGTGATGGGACCCCAGCTATTTACAATATATATTAATGATCTGGATGAGGGAATTGAAGGCAATATCTCCAAGTTTGCGGATGACACTAAGCTGGGGGGCAGTGTTAGCTGTGAGGAGGATGCTAGGAGACTGCAAGGTGACTTGGATAGGCTGGGTGAATGGGCAAATGTTTGGCAGATGCAGTATAATGTGGATAAATGTGAGGTTATCCACTTTGGTGGCAAAAATAGGAAAGCAGACTATTATCTAAATGGTGGCCGATTAGGAAAAGGGGAGATGCAGCACGACCTGGGTGTCATGGTACACCAGTCATTGAAAGTAGGCATGCAGGTGCAGGTGCACGTACTCTCTAGAGTTTAGGAGATTGAGAGGGGATCTTACAGAGGGGATATAGAAACTTACAAAATTCTTAAGGGGTTGGACAGGCTAGATGCAGGAAGATTGTTCCCGATGTTGGGGAGGTCCAGGACAAGGGGTCACGGCTTAAGGATAAAGGGGAATTCCTTTAGGACCGAGATGAGAAGGACTTTTTTCACACAGAGAGTGGTGGGTCTCTGGAACTCTCTGCCACAGAGGGTAGTTGAGGCCAGTTCATTAGCTATATTTAAGAGGGAGTTAGATGTGGCCCTTGTGGCTAAGGGGATCAGAGGGTATGGAGAGAAGGCAGGTACAGGATACTGAGTTGGATGATCAGCCATGATCACATTGAATGGCGGTGTAGGGTCGAAGGGCCGAATGGCCTACTCCTGCACCTAATTTCTATGTTTCTATGACCTTACGTGCAAACCCCTTATACCACCTCCCTCGACTCTGTCCAAGGATCCCGACAGTCCTTTCAGTTACTCCAGCATTTTGTGTCGATCGAAATGTTTCTTAAATGTCGCCTCAACTACGTCCTCCGGCAGCTCATTCCGTGCACCCACCGCCCTTTGTGTGGAGAGGTTACCCCTCAGGTTCCTATTTTGTTTCTATCCTTGGTGTCAACCAGCATCTGCAGATCCTTCCCACACATCAGGATCACGTGCCCATAAGAGACACGAGGTGTGGGCCAGGCCCCGCCCCTCATGGCTCACGTGCTCGTACTTGCCCCACCCTGCCCCGTGTCACCCTGCCCACGTGGTGTTATCCAGGCCCCGCCCCTTAGCACAAGGACCACGTGGTGTTAAACAAGCCCCGCCCCTCAGCACAAGGACCACGTGGTGTTACTCAGGCTCCGGCCATCTTCATAAGGATCACGTGGTGTTACCATAACGATCAAGACGCGCCCCGCCTCTTGCCATGAGAACCCCGCACCCCGCCCAGTCTCTTGGCACAAGTGACGCGTGCGACCGAGGGCCCGCCCCCTCCACTCAGGGGTCACGTGCTCTCACATCCCGCCCTTTGCCACAGGTATCACGTGGTGTTACTTCATTTCGCCCGCCGCTTTACCACAGGAATCGCGCAGTGCCATTCAGGCCCCGCCTATCTGCACTGGGAACACGTGATCGCATTCAAGCCCCGCCCCATATGCCATAATGGTCACGTGCCGGACGCCAGCCCCGCCTTCCTTCGTCTCGCGGGGGGGGGTCACGTGTCGGATCGAGGCGCCGCCCCGTCATCGCTGGGGGGGGGGGGGAGGTTCAAGTGTCCGATCCAGGCGCCGCCCCCTCCTCGCTGGGGTCACGTGTCGGATCCAGGCGCCGCCCCCATCATCGCTGGGGTCACGTGTCGGATCCAGGCGCCGCCCCCATCATCGCTGGGGTCACGTGTCGGATCCAGGCGCCGCCCCCATCATCGCTGGGGGGGGGGGTGTCACGTGTCGGATGCTGGCACCGCCCCCTCTTCACTTTGGTCACGTGGCGGCTCCGGCCCCCTTCTCGCTGATTGGGGGGCGGCGCGCAGGCGCCCTGGGCGGCGGGGCTCGCGGGCGGAGAGCGGCGACGGCAGCGTTTAGGCCGCGGAGCCGCGGCTGCGAGTTGGCGTCCGAGTGGGAGAGGTGGGGGGTGGGTGGGGTGTGAAACACACACGCACACAGAGACAAGAGAGAGACAGAGACAAAATAAAACGGATCCAGCCCCCGTTTGTGAAGCGGCAGTGTCCCCCTCCTCCTCCTACTCCCCTCCCTCAGCCCGCTCCCCCTCCCTCCCCTCTCCCCCCCCCCCCACCCTCCTCCCTCCTGGCCAGCTAACGGGGGAGCCATGATGTGAGAGTGAAGAGGAGGTGGACGAACGGACGGAGAGTGAATCAGAACAGGTATCCTGAGGGGAGGGGTGTTTCTCCGCTCGGCCGAGGCTGCGAACGGCTTTTCCTCCCCCGGGGGAGGAACGCCAGGGGTGGGGTGGGTGGGGGGGGGGGGGGGGGGGTGTTGGAGGGGAGATGTGTCGCTCCTTGCACTGGGCTGCTCGCCATGGCTGAAGGCAACAGAGCAACCCTAAGACCGGTGCAACTGTATGCCTTGGAGCTTGTCAGTGCCAGGCTTCCCCCACATTGCCCTAGAGCCAACAGCACGCGTCCAAGACTAAACATCACTTGCTGGCGTGTATTTGCTGCGAGAAAGTCTTATGTTTCTTCTTCTTGCCACTGCAAAGAGCACGGGTTAATCGTGCAGAAATAATGGCTTTGAGATCCGTGCGCGTTCGGAATGTGCATAGTTTTTTTTATATGTGCTGCAGTGTTGCAAGTTCTGGGAGAGAGCTAAAGACTTGAATACGAAATCAGTGAATGAGATCATGTTGATACTATTCACAGCTTGAATAATGGTGCAATGGAGGAAAGCATGGGAAATTATTCTTTGGAGGAGTGATGGTGTGGGAGGAATCTCATGTCAAATTGTGTTTTTTTTTCCCCAATGTGTGATGTGGAATTTGTGAGGAGGAAAAATGTAAATATGCATCTAAGTGACATTTTGCTGCAAGTAAATGTGTGAGGGGGTGGTGCAGTCGGAAAAGACCTGCAATATGGTATAAAACCTGTAATGCACTGTTACAGCTGTGTCGATATGAATGGGTGTCGTATAGTAACATTGACAGTTAGATAAAAGATTGGCGGAGATAATTTTAAGCGAGGTCAGCAACAGAGTAGTGATGTGATTGAGTGCAGTGGATCGCTAACGTACAAATTGTACAGTATTTCTGGAGTGAATGAAAGATTAAGTAATACAATAGCTATGCCAACAGCAATAAAACTGCAGTAAAATCCAAGGCAAGAAAGCACATTCTGGATTTTATACAGTAAGTAATTTTGTGGAGGAAAATGACTCTGAATTTTGACCATGGGGTTGCAATAATTCTGATAGATTAACAGGAAGGAAATGATTTCAAATGTATGAATGAGAGTGGGAGGTCCTGGCAGAAAATGCAAGTACAGTCATGGAGCTGCACCTGAATCATGGGGGAGGCATAAGGTAATAAGAGGAAATTACTGCAAGAGATTCAGCTAGTTTGTTTGACATATAAATATAAATATTGCAATGGAGAAATACTGAAGATGGGAACTGTAAATTTATGAACTAGTGTGTATTCATTGTAAAATCAGAAACACGGTTGTATTAAGAGCCAGAGGTATGAGACAAGCAAACCAAAAAAGGTTTATCATTAAATAGCGACAAGGATTTCCTTGGGACTGCAAGGCCGACTGACTGTTGTGGGAAGGGAATGGGGATATTTGAAATCGTATGAATGAAACGCTGTTTTCCTGAATGAAACAGTGAGACGACTGGGTAAGAATGAAAAGGGAAGAAATCAAAACACAATATTGGTGTGCTAATTGCAGATGAAGGACATAGGTATTTGATAGGTTATGAATTTTTTATTTTTGTGGAAGATCTGAGAGCAGAAATCTATGCAAGACATGCGGCTGGTTGTTATATTTTGAGGAAATGGATAAGAGCAGACTTTGGCAACGGAAAACTGGCATATTGAAGTTTTTGGGAACAAGTGTGCATTTGTAGATGAAAGAGTAGATTTGATTTTTTTTTAAATTTTCACACATTTGCTGATGGCTTTAACTTCTATTTGGACCACATGTTATCTGATCGTTTTGTTTCCTGCACTAAATATGGGCAAGCATTTTAGATTTTATTAGGTACATCTCCAATAAAATGTTTTGTATGGTAGACCAATGATTTCATTGTTGCTTATCTTTCATGCCTCTCCCCTAATTATTGAGAATTAATTGGTCAGGAAAAATGTATTGCTGAGAGATTTGGGTTCCACTTGTCCGAGCGTCAATATAATAGTCTTTCAGGGCACTTCACAGAAGTATTCTTACAGGGAAACGTTGTCATAGAGCAGAGATAAGACTGTTTAATACATATTTAGTTATGTGGTGGAAACATTTTAGGAGAAAATTCCAGAGTTGCAGACAATGGCAATGAAGGTATTGCAATCAGTGTGATTAAATACTCAAAGAGCCAGAAGTGTAATACGTGGAGGCCTAAGCGTTATAAGAGTGAAGAGTGTTTAGATTTGGATCTCGTGAAAGAGACCATTGAGCTATTAAAACCAAGGATGATTTTTTTTTAAAAATTCAAACATTAATTCATTTGCAGCCTGAGGCTCAGCAAGTACAAGGGTGAATGGTATAGTGGGCATTCTTATACACATGATGTGGGGAGCAGAGTTTTAATTAATCTCAATAGGCAGAGAGGAAAATGGTGGCCAGCCAGAAATAACATTTATATGTCACATCAACAAGTAATAAAAGAATGAGGGTTGCGGTAGTTGATGGGAATCCAGGTCCTTATGAAGGTGGATATGTCTGTGACATTTATTTTGGTTCAACCAATGGTGGATGGGGTCAATACCTGCAGCAGAGTTTATGACAGGATACAACAATGATAACTCGGATCTCAATGTTCAGTCAGATGACCTTGCACTCATGTAGTGTTAACTGGAGAAAGAGTCTATGAATGGGGCATGAATATGAGAGGGTGTTCAAATAACTTTATGGAAATGTCCAGGGACAGCAGAAGGCGACCTTGCTTGTGATTCTCTGCCATAACCTTCTTGCCCTATGATATGTTCCCAAAAGACAAAAATAAATCAGAAAATTGCTTTGCTGGTTTTTATACTTGTCTTGCAGTCAGTGAGTGGTTTGAGTTGTTTAAATGTTTTGGAAATAATTCGGGAAGGCTTATTTAACAGATGAGATTCAGGGACCACTGTGTGAGCAATATAGTAAGAAAAACATTACAATGTTTCCATGCAAGAAATTTTGCAATGCCATTCTGTTCAGATTTTACAGTATCTTGAGCGTGTTTTAAAGCTTAGGACTTGCCTTCGGTGCTGAACTATGATCATTTACATATTTTTAGATAATATGGCAATGGTAATTGAATTGACTGTTAATAGTAATAACATGATTTTAATAATTTCAAGTTGGGCATAAATGTAAGCACAGCTGAAACCACAATCCCACTGAACTTATTAACAAACTTGAACTGCTTATAAGAGGGAAATAACTTGATCTTGTTTGTGATTATCAAACCTCTTTGTACATTCACTTGTTCTAGCGAGCAGACAAGATGTGTTGTCATAGTGGAGGTCAGGGTTTGTTGAGGGGGGGGGGGGGGGGGGGGAGGATACTGAAAAGTTAGGTCTTGTTATTTGACTGGTTTCTATCAATGTTTAATTGTAGTAACTGGTCCTTCAGATTTTTTGTTGAATTTAACTTAATTGTTTCTTAAAGCAGATTTTAAGGGAAATGTCAATACTATGTTTGCATTAGAGTGTGTCCCTTACCAAAATATCAATGAGTTTTCTGGAGCTGTGTAATAGGTCTATTTAGGAGAATTTGCCAGTGCAACATTCAGCATGGCCTAATAAATGAGTTAACAATCATGCCAATTAAATGGTAGGCAATATTTTCAACGTATAGAGCAAGCTATCTCCCTCGAGCATTCAGTGGCATTACCAGTGTCCCCACCATCAGCACTCTTCTGTTAATAATGACCAGGAATGAAACTGGATGAGCCATATGGGTACTTTGGTACAAGAGCAGTTCAAAGCCTTGATATTCTGCAGTGAATGACTGCTTGCTGTTGTGTGTAAGATACCAATTTGATAGAGTATCCTCCACATGCTTGGATAAATGGAAGTCCAACAATGCTTCAGAAGCTATGATACAATATAACTTTATTTATCTCATTTTATCTCATTTAACTCATCCCCATCCAGGGCAAAGCAGCCTTCTTAATTGGAATCTAATCCACCATCCAAAATATTCATTGTTCTGAGTCTGCAATGTAACTGTGTACAACATTCATACATTTTTTTCCCTCTTATTTGAATCCCATAACTGAATACAGTGCCCTCCATAATGTTTGGGACAAATACGCGTTTATTTATTTATTTGCCTCTGTACTCCACGATTTGACATTTGTAATAGGAAAAAAATCACATGTGGTTAAAGTGCATATTGTCAGATTTTATGAAAGGGTACTTTTATACTTTTGGGTTTCACCATGTAGAAATTACAGCTGTGTTTATACATAGTCCCCCTATTTCAGGGCACCATAATAGACAATAGGTGCAGGAGTAGGCCATTTGGCCCTTCGCACCAGCACCGCCATTCAGTGTGATCATGGCTGATCATCCACAATCATTACCGCTTGTGTCCCGAAAATAATGTTTGGGACACATGGCTTCACAGGCATTTGTAATTGCTCAGGTGTGTTTAATTGCCTCCTTAATGCAGGTATAAGAGAGTTCTCAGCTCTTAGTCTTACCTCCAGTCTTTCCATCACCGTTGGAAACTTTTACTGCTGTCTATCAACATGAGGACCAAGGTTGTGCCAATGAAAGTTAAAGAAGTCATTATGAGACTAAGAAACAAGAATAAAACTGTTAGAGACATCCGCTAAACCATAGGCTTACCAAAATCAACTGTTTGGAACATCATTAAGAAGAAAGAGAGCACTTTACTAATCGCAAAGGGACTGCAGGGCAAGGAAGACCTCCACTGCTGGTGACAGAAGATTTCTCTCTATAATAAAGAAAAATCTCCAAACACCTGTCCAACAGATCAGAAACACTCTTCAGGAGTTAGGTGTGGATTTGTCAATGATTACTGTCCGCAGAAGACTTCATGAGCATAAATACTGCAAGATACAAACCACTGGTTAGCTATAAAAATAGGATGGCTGGGTTACAGTTTGCCAAGTAGTACTTAAAAGAGCAACCGCAGTTCTGGAAAAAGGTCTTGTGGACAGATGAGACGAAGATTAACATGTATCACAGTGATGGCAAGAGCAAAGTATGGAGGAGAGAAGGAACTGCCCAAGATCTGAAGCATACCACCTCATTTGTGAAACACGATGGTGGGGTGCTATGGCAACAAAGGAGTTTTTCAAAGCTAAAAAATGGTCAATTCTTGAGTGGCCAAGCCAATCACCCGATCTGAACCCAATTGAGCATGTTTTTTCATGCTGAAGAGAAAACTGAAAGGACCAGCCCCCTAAAAAGGGTAAGCTAAAGATGGCTGCAATACAGGCCTGGCAGAACATCCCAGAGAAGACACCAAGCATGCAAAGGATATGCAACAAAATACTAAACATGACTGCTTTCATTTACATGACATTGCTGTGTCCCAAACATTATTGGTTCCTGAAACGGGGGGACTATATATTAACACTGCTGTAATTTCAACATAGTGAAACCAAAATGTATAAAAATGGCCTTTATTAAAATCTGACAATGATGTGCACTTTAACCACATGTGATTCTTTTCTATTACAAATCTCAAATTGTGGAGTACAGAGGCAAATAAATAAATGATGGGTCTTTGTCCCAAACATTATGGAGGGCACTGTAAAACATGGGAGTACATTTACTAGAAAGTTTGCAAGGGTTCAGGAAGATTAAGCACCATCAGCTTCCCAATGACGTTTGGAATGGACATTGCCAGCAACATGCACATCCTGTAACTTGAACCTTTTAGAAATTCCAGTTTGTGGGAATTTGTGAAATGTCTGGTTCAGGAAATATAGTTATCAGTTTTGAGTGGACAACTGTTACGGGATTACTAGAGGGATTAATTCTGGGGAAACGTATGTGCTATATTATTAAACACTGTTTACCAGGATATTTCGTTGTGAGAATGGTCTAAATAAATAGTAAACTTGGTTCCATTAGGATGTTTCTTGTGGATGGCGGAAGTTTAAAATGAGTAGGATCGAACAGAAGGTTAACTTATTGAGAACTAGATTAAATTTATGATTGTTGGGAAACGGGGTTCATTCAAGTTAAGTGGCTGTTTCTTATATTTTGTATTGTACTTCACTGATGTAGTATACCTCAACTAGATATTGATATGACCATTTGTTAGGAATTGGGGAGAGGGAAAAGGAGGATTGATCAGTAGCAAAAAACATCTATAATGAGTCCGTTCTGATGGTGGTCCTAACATAATATTTGTAACGTTACTGCAATTTATTGCGTAAGGAAGAGAATCATGGAAATCACTTGAACAAATGTTTTATTATGAAGCCTTCATGCATCAGGGCCTCAAGCCAATTTGGCCTACTGGGTGGGTAAAACTAGAAAACATTCTGAGTGGTGTCTTTGCAAAAGCACTGAAATGAATAATAACTACATTTTGTATATTAAAAATGAAAAACATCTTGTTTGAGAATTGCTTTTTGTATTTGTATGCATTTCTCTGAAGAAATTTCATATATAATCATATTTGTAAATGAATGCTGGGTAAACATACTGTTAAGAAGGCTGATCAGCAGTGCATTTATGGGAGGTCTCAAAGGAGAAGAGGGTTGATTAAGAGGGAATTTCAAAGCATGGACAAATGAAAGGCTCAGCTGCCAATTGTTGGGCAAAGAATGATTTGAGTAACGTGTGTGGTGGCAAATTTGTCTGTTTGCAAATTCAATGAATTCACACTATATGGATGTTAAAGATCAAGATGTGCATTTGGAACAGCAAATTTATTTCACTTAAATGGCCCCAACAGTTTTGGTTTTCTCAGTCAATTAGTGACGTAAAAAGCCACTGAATGAAATCTGGAAAATGTTTAAAAACATTTGTTCAGATAGCATCTGCAAGAGGAGAAATAGTCTCAAATTGAGAAACAGGAACTTCATACGGATAGTGGATGAATGTATCAGATTTTCTTTAGTGGTATTGTGATGATGTCACAAAACAGAATACTCTTTCACTTGAGCTAGCAATATCAAATGCAACAAATGTAACAAAAGAAATAGGGTTTGCAAAGTTGCAGTCCACTGTGGCCTATTAGTCATAGAAATATGCAGAATGGATACAGACCATTACAGTCCGTGGGCCAGAGGGGCCTACCATGCACCCCCCCCCCCCCATGATCCTACTTCTTGGGTGTTATTTTGTTCATTTGTATCTCTTCTGTCGGAAAATTGATGCTCCCAAGAAAAAAAACTCATTTGGACTATGTTCTTTAACTCCTTATTTCAATCTATGTCAACATTTTGTTTTTTCACACTTTGCCCTCATTCTTGTGGTCCTCTTCCATCATCCTATGTCAACCGGAAAGCAAATCCAGATTTTCGTACGCAGCACTGGAAGCGTGTTGATGGTGATGAAGCATTCAAACAGTGTACAAGAAAAGATCTGGCACGGATGCTTTCCTGGAAAGCGAGTAGTGGGAAAGGTCAAGAGCTTCCAGTTTGGGCTGGATTTGTCTCAGCAACAGGCGAGGTGCCTTCAAATGTGGCCACAATTGACTACTATCCTGTGATCAATCATCCCATCACGGAATTTAGTACAGTTCAAGTGTTTACGAGCTTCTGAAGAAGTAAGTCATGAGGTTGGCAAAGAATATGTCATTACAACATTCGACTTGGGTGTCTGCATGAAGGCATATCCTCTCGTGTGGACTCATCCTGTAAAGTACAAGAAACACATTGTGCTGGTTGGTACATTTCATGTCATTTGTGCATACTTCTAAACGCTTGGAAAGAAAATGGAAGGATCCGGACTTCAGGATATCCACATGGAATCGGGGCTCATGTCTACTGGTTCTATGAAAGGTGTTATGACAGGAAAGAGCTACGACAGAAGTCTGCACTGCCACGGGACGATGGTGGAGTGCTTGGAGAGGCTCCTTCTTGATGAATTCCTGTCTATGGCTGGAAAAAATGCAGTGTGTCCAGTATACAAGCAGAATCAAAGGGCATCTTTCAAGAGCTAATCCGATCGTCAACAAAGCAGGCACTTGCTGAAGTCATGGCCCATGCAGATCTCAACGCATTGATGGAGTCGTATGAGAGCTTCAAAGTTGATGTTCGAAAGGATCTCTCGGGAAGACTACACAATTTTGGCTGTCGTACATGGATTCTGTGTGGATTGCTCGCTTATTGATTAAGTCTGTGAAAGGGAACAACTTTCCGTTGTACTTGCACTGTCTGTTTATGCCCGATCTCTTTTTCACCTTTGGTGGTCACAATTACTCCCGCTATCTAACCTACCTTGCTGTGTACTTGGCGAACATCGAAGAATCACATACTGGCTTTCCTCAAAAGAGGTGCCATCAGTGTCGCTAGGTTGTTCATACCAGGAAACTGATGTGCTATTGACAAAACAATTGAGGAGCAAATCTCGAGGTGGTGGTAGTGGTGTTGGGCTCTCTGGCATCTTGGAGAATCAGAGATGGGTTTGAACTTCGACAGAAAGGGCACACTTTCTCTGTGTGCAGAGAAGAGAATAATCAAAGGAGGAATGACCAAAAAACCAAGAGATTGGAAGCAGTTCTTGACCAATGATGAACAAGAAACAGCTCATTGAACTTCTTCTTGATGTGTGGAGTGAGCATGACATGATAAAGAGGCTACATGGAAGGAAGTTGATCTTCATTAAGGAAGGAGAGGCCATACGTCTTACTTCTCTGAATGGGAAAGAGGCACTGCAGCCTGAGATTCAATCCCTGAAGTCAAACCAAGAAGAAACAGACTCACGAGTCATCCTATACTGCAACTATGGCAAAGAGCAAGGATATGACCACGTACAAATCAAAAGCCCAGACAACGATATCTTTTTCACTATGCAAACAGCATTCAAGACACCGCGGTGTTCTTTGGCACAGGGAGAGACAACGGGCAAAGGCTAACAGATGTCACCCATTTTGCAAAGCATTTCTCCTCAGAATACTGCTCAGCATTACTTGAACTGCATGTGTTCTCAGGCTGTGACTCAAGTGCCTTCAAAGGAATCGGCAAAGTCAAGCCAATCAAACGGATGCAACAGCGTAACAAATTTGTGAAACCTCTGGCAGAGCTTGGTGATTTTCATAGAGTTGAAGATGACATGGTCCTAATTTAGTGGATTTATTATGTATCTTTACTAAGAAACAGACTCAATTGCAAGTACCAAATTCAGGAACCCCAAGAGAGAGGGCAAAGTATGAAAAAACACAATTTTGACATGGATTGAAATAAGGGTTAAAAAAACATAGTCCAAATTAGTTTTTTTTCTTGGGAACATCATTTTTACAACAGAAGAGATACAAATGAACAAAATGACACCCAAGATGTAGGATCAAAAGGGGGGGGGGCACAGTAGGCCCATCTGGCCCATGGACTATTAAGCCTTACTGTTCAACACTGACCCATGGGCACCCTTCCTTAATCCTATCCCTCAACACTGGGCCCATGGTCCACTCTGCTGAAGGGATTTGAACACTTGATCATGCAGACACTGCTTAAATGCTGTAAATCCTGCTTGTATTTCTCCACACCCCCCCCCCCCCCCCACATCACAAACCTCATGCCAAAATGTACTAGTACATTTTTTTAACACTATTTCAATCTGCTTTACTCAAAATTTCAGTTCCAGTTAGACTCTTTTCTACCTTGGTTCTCTCCACTTTCCTTCTCTGATACCAGAGCCATTTCTAATTAACTAGAAGGCTGGATAGTCTATTCCTGTGATATTAAGCTGAGAATTTATCAATTAATATTTCCCCCATTATTCAGCTAAATTGGGGTTATAATTAATCACGAATCCTCCTTGTTGCTCCATTTGTGATCAGAAGGCATTTAATAAATGTTGAAGTGGACTGATTTTAGGCTATTTTTACTATAATTTCAGTGATCGTTAGGCTCCTTGTGTTGGGACTGACTGCTTAACATGGCAACGGCTTGGTATGTCAGTTGGTATTGGGTCTTCTCTGCTGGTCATACTGGGGTGCTTTGTACTTCTGAGGAAGGGATTCTGTCAGTACCACCCTGAATGCTGCTCCTTAATTTTGAGCAATGTTGAATTGGGGATTCATTTAAATCAGTTGATGTTCCACGGGTACAGGTGTCAGAGGTTATGGGAAGAAGGCAGGAGAATGGGGTTAGGAGGGAGAGATAGATCAGCCATGATTAAATGGTGGAGTAGACTTGAATGGCCTAATTCTACTCCTATCACCTGACTAGTGCCAGGATGTTCAGGCACTAAAACAATCTGTAATAGGCAGGCAAAGAGGCATAATAGAATTACAAAAAAGGTATGAAAAAAGGCATTTGTTCACAAGGAAAGGCATAAAAGGCATTTATTTCCACCACCAAAATATGGTTAAAAATAATAATATTTTAAGGTATACCACATTAAATGACCAAAGTTGCTTGGTTGCACATAATTACTAGTATTTTTTTCAAATAATCTGGTGTCTGTCAGACAGAATATGCTTCAGTTGTGAAAACTTCTTTCTACCCCAGCTGAGGTCACTGGTGCATACCCGAAACAAGCTACAGACTCTATATTCATATCGATATCTTGTGCATTACAACTACCTTTGAGAACTTAGCTATGTTTTGGATTTCATCAAGATCTTTGTTAGCTAAAATCACTCTCTCACATTTTCCTTGTATGTCTTTACCTACATCGTCAAGAACGAATATCATCAGTTACTTTGTTGAAAACCTGCAAGTTATTCACTAATGTTTTGCCACGCTTCTCAAGAGAAGTGATAGCTTGTAGGAAGTTTGCAAAATTGGAAGCAATAAACACAAGATTGTGGTGGAGGGACTTTTTCTGCATGATTTCGCTGATGATCCTGACTGCAGCAGATTCTTCTTCAAAACTGTTGACGATTTATTTTATCTTTTCAAAATTTGCCGCCTAGTAGAGTACGGCAGAGAGCCAAGTACCCCACCTAGTCAAAACGGGCTGAGGAGGTAGCAGAATCTCGGGTGCCATTTCCTTGAACAACTGCACACTGACGACACTTTGAGGAAGATTTTCTTGACATTGGAAACTAGGTGATCGACATTTGAAAACAAGCTACGTCTATGCTTGGCAATTCTATGATGTCCTTGAGCTAAGCATGTCAAATGCAACATTTTGGGGAATAAAACTTTAAGTCACAAACAGAAGTATATTCTTGTGTTTTATACTTTCTGGCCAAAGTACAGCAACTGAGCAATAGTTGAGCTGTTTTACTTCCCCAATACTTCCAATGTCAACTAATACTCCTTTGACGGTTGACCTGCCACCAGTGTACCGATGACCACATTGGCAACATATCTCCCTACAGCATCGGTTGTCTTGCCTATTGGGATCCATATTTTGTTGCATCTCTAATTTTCTGCAGAACAATGATGAAGTTGCTGTCAACATAATGTTTCCATAATTGTTATAGATTGCTCGTTATAGATTGCTCTGTGTATTTCTCTAAAAAACATTAGATTTGTTTTCAAATTTCCACAGTGGAATTCCAGCATCAATGAATGCCTTGCACAAATCACTCAAACTCAGATTTGCTACTGGAGCCACCAGTAAATGTTGTGAGGAGACAAGCTTGGGTATTTCATCTTTGCCTACACACAGCGGTATCAACATTGACTTCTCTAATTTTAGATAGCCCTTGTCTTCTCCCTACTCCCCCTCCCCAGCTCCCCTTCCAGTCCTCCTGTCTCCATCTCTTCCTTTCTTTTCTCCGCCCACCCCCACCCCTACAACAGTCCGAAGAAGGGTCTCGACCCAAAACGTTAGCTATTGGTCCTCTCCATAGATGCTGTCTCACCCGCTCAGTTTCTCCAGCATTTTTTGTCTTCCTTCAATTTTTCCAGCATCTGCAGTTCTTTCTTAAATAGATGTTGGAGAAAACTGAACCAGCGGGCAGCGGCATGAACGAACGAACGGCCGACAGTGGCATCCTGAGTTTCGCCCCAGTAGTGAAAGTTTTCATGTAAGTTATACTATGTTAACACGTTAATAATAACATTAATATTAACGCATTAACATAGAAATCATTGTAATCACGGTACAACTAGTTTTAAAAAAAGCACGATCTTTTAGCAAAACGGCAAAAAAAAGGCTGATTTAGGCACTCGATTGTGAAAAGGGCATTATCCTGGTGTAATCATCAAAAAAGGCATGAAAAAGCACATGGCATTTATAGCAAAATCCTGGCTCTACTTATGACCATCCTTCGTCCATCTGACTTGCTGATGATCTCAAACAGTTCAGAGCTTGAAGTAAAATGTCTGCTTTGGAAGTCTTGTGTCAGGCATGCAAACTATGTGGCCTGCCTGTAGTAACTTGCTGATTGTATTCAGAACTCCAATACTGGAGATCTTATCCTGAGAGAGAATGCTGATTTTTGGTTTTCTTATTCAGTCAGTTAATTTGGAAGATGTTCAAGGCAACATGGTGTTACCTCTCTGGTGCTCTGGGCTTTATGCATTTGTCTCAAAAGTATACAGGAATGTGGTGGTTACTGCTGTCTGATAGACCAGGAACTTTACAATATTGGTCATCAATGCATCTCAGCTAGGCAAAGGCTGTGCTGGTTCACAAAGTGGTGGTGAATTTCATAATTAATGCCCATCTTTTCTAGAGAGAGTTGATTTGCAGGTCCTTGGCCTTGTAATGCAGTGATTAGGATTGGCGTTATCTTGAGATTGGAATAGATATGATACCGGTTGAGCTGTTTTCCACGTGTCTGTAAATTACCTCAACTGTAATAGGATATTCAAAGGGTTGATATTCACTGTTGTGTGAGAAAGATTTAAGAAAAGTATTGGTAAAGCCGTGTTTGCTCTCTGATATTGGCTCATCAGTTAAGATCATGCCTTGTACGCCATGCGACAGGGTTTAAGTTAGAGTTTATTTTTTTGCCCAGGTATATTTGAGAAGAATATTCCAAAAGCTTCCTTATTGAGTTAAAGGCTTCTGTGATTTAAAAATAGGTTATATCTGCGATTCATCCATTTCCTTTGATGTTGATGTCGGGTGCATTGTGTCTTTACGATTCAGAGACTAACTTTCCGAAGAGAAGAGGCGATGGAAAAGAGCTCTTGTGATGACTCTCCTTGTTGCTGACAGCTGTTACTAGATTCTGCAGTTCGTTAACACATTTCTTGAAGATTGCCACAAGTCTGTCAAAGGTTCCTGTCATCAACTCCTTTTCCCAGAAATGATAAGAGTCAAAAGTGATTATGTGTCACATGCACTGGATATGACTGGAACAATGAAATTCTTTCTTGCTACAGCTATGCTGGCATATTAAATGCAACAAGAAGTAAATATAGAATAAATGATAAGTTATTCGAGGTAAACTAGATCATTGTGCAAAATCAAAGTAGGCAGAACAGTCATAATAGTGCAAAGTCCATCGTGATTCAGTACTGTAGTTGGCTGGTGGTTAGGGTTGTTAAGGGTGGTTCAAGAACCTGCTGGTTGATGGAAGAGAGCTGTTCTTGATCCCAGAAGTAATAATTCCTGGGCTGCTTTACCATCTCTCCAATGGTAATAGCAAAAGAGAGTGTGATGTAGCTGAAGAAAGACACAAAATGCTGGAGTAATTCAGCGGGACAGGCAGCATCTCTGGATAAAAGGAACGGGTGACGTTTCGGGTCGAGGCCCTTCTTCAGACTGGCTGTCTTATATTATGTGAGGTTGCTGTCTTTTGTGCCATTTGGACCCTTTTGTCTTCCCCATGTTACCTCTAGCCCTGAATACTATTGCTACCATATTCTTCCCCACCGGACTCACTTGCCAATCAACCCTCCTTACCTCACTTTCCAGCTCTTGCCCCATCCATTCCCCTCACCTTTCCACCAGCTATTGCCCCTCCACTCCAACAACCCAAAGGAGAGCCCCAGCCTGAAATGTTGTCCATCCATTTCCCTCCACAGATGCTGCCTGATCTGCTCTTTCTCCGGCAGTTTTTTTTTTAAACTCAAAATTCCAATATTTGCTGTCTTGTGCTTCCAAGTCCGGAGCTACTTAAAATATTGTTTTATCAGAACTCTAGACCTGTGTCATATAAGGCCATATTATTGCCCCTATGTTTTTCTCAATCTTTCTCACACAACATTTCACCTCTCCTCCACATGTACCTGTAGGAGTGAAGTTAATATTTAGGACACATGGGAAATTGTTCTACCTTTATTGACTACATTCCAGAATCAAGGATACCAAACCTCAGATGAGCTGTCTTTGAGCACCACATGGATGTAATCTGGGTTACCTAAACCAACAGCAGGCATCTCAAGTAATAAAAGGGTATCCAGTGCTATCTTTGTAAGATTCTCCACATTTGCTGCAAGGATAAACAAGAATATTAATGCCCACTTCCAGTCTGTCATCCCTGGTATTGAGGTCCAAAGCACACTTGGTATGCTCCTTTCCGCAGGTCATGTTTGCATCAAAGATCCCATAGCAAGCAAGATAGACAACTCGACGATTTTTCGTAACCGGCTTCAGTCTCCGCACCAAAGATTCCATAGGATAACAGTGCGGAGATGGAAGCCGGTTACGGAAACAAGTTATTTGGTAAAAATCTTCTCATTTTCAAAATTGTAACTTATTAACACAACATGTTCCCCCGCAACGTTGATTACACTGCGAGTCGGTCGGGTTGGGTTACGAAATGGATGAAAAAAAGGCCCGCGTTCCATTGCGTACTACACATCAGCCCATTGCAAGGAGTGATATATCTTGCTCCACTATAAGATCTTTGGTTTGCATGGTCAGCACCAGACTCTGAAAGGAAGATAATTCATTTCACAAGATCATAGATTAGGAGCAGAAGGAAATGATTCAGTTTCTCGAGTCTGTTACGCCAAATTATAAGATCATGATTAATCCAATTGTAACCTCAAATTCACCTTCCCGCTACTGTGGTATTCTTTCACCTTTATCAAGAATGTATCTCGCCCTCAAAGATGTGCAAAGCTTTCCATTCAACCCTTGGAAGAATTCTAAAGGTGCATTGCATCTTTAGAATTCTGGAAAAATAAGATTAGCCTCATCTGCCATAAAGGGGTGACTAATTTTTTAAGAGCCTCTCACTTCTCAATTCCCCCGCAAGAGAAAACATGCTTTTCTACATTCAGTCTGTTAAGACCACTCTGGATCCGAGATAAATATTTTACCATAATGTATTTTAATACGGGAATCTATTGTGCTGTGGGTGTAATTCTACTTCATTTTTGAGCATGGAATCGGTATAAGGTTGATCGATTTCTTGCAGTTGTCCTTTTCACAGTTATTTCTACTAATTTTGATTAGAAAGAACCTTGCTCAGACTGAATAGTTTGGAGCACGAGTCATTTAACCTCGTCTCACATTAGATGAGCCACATTTTGTGGCTTTAGAGTGATTATCTATCTGGGGAAACATACTATTTAGCCTCATGTTCTAAAGAAATACATTTTCAAAGGATGAAAATTTAAATTGAGAATCATGTGGGTATATTTTTGGTATAACAATGTGCTGTGATCAACAAATCTATTATTCTGGGGTTCATCATCATGTTGGAAGCTGTGAGTGAATTGAGAAAAGGACTTCAATAGTTGTGTAGAACTACTTAAACATGCAGTTGCTGGAATCTGAAACAAAAAATGTAAATTGTGGGAAACCATTACAATCTGCGGAAGGAGAAACCGGTTAACATTTCAACCCTTCCTCGGCACTAGCTGATGAGTGGATGGCATAGTTTAAAAGCAGAGTGGGGGGAAGGAATAAGGTGCAAGATAAAAGGCAATATGCAGGTAGGTTAAGACTGATGAGGAGCCTGTGTACTAATTATTAGCAAGGCACCTAAAAGAACAAAAGGGACATAAACATGATATGTGAAACAATGAAAGCCGTTTACCTGAAGCTGATGAATTTAATGTCAATTACAAAGGTGGGCAAAAATGCTGGTGAAACTCAGCGGGTGCGGCAGCATCTATGGAGCGAAGGAATAAGCAACGTTTCGGGCCGAAACCCTTCTTCAGACTGATGCGGGGGGGGGGGGGGCGGGAAGAAGAAAGGAAGAGGAGGAGCCAGAGGGCTGAGAAGGGGAGGAGACAGCAAGGGCTACCGGAAATTGGAGGTCAATGTTCAAACCGCTGGGCTGCAGACTTCTTCCTGCCCCCCCCCCCCCCCCCCCCCCCCACCCTGCATCAGTCTCAAGAAGGGTTTCGGCCCGAAACGTTGTCTATTTCCTTCGCTCCATAGATGCTGCCACACCCGCTGAGTTTCTCCAGCATTTTTGTCTACCTTCGATTTTCCAGCATCTGCGGTTCCTTCTTGAGCAAAGGATTACCAAGTGCCTTGACAGAAGATTAACTGTTATTCTGTCATACGTTGGACCTTTGCAATGCCAATGGACAAGGCTACACAAAGATTGGAAAAGGAGGGGGATTGAGAAATAAGGTGGCATGCAACAGAAAAATTAGGATCACCCCTTCTGGAATGAGTGCACGTGTCTGCAAAGCAATCACCTAATCTGTATTTACTTTCTCAAATGTTGGGGAGACCATGTTGTGAATGTAGAAAGCCCAAGACTAGATTGGAACAAGTGCAAGTGAACTGCTAGTTCACCTGGAGCAGTTGTTTGAATCCTTGGACAGTTGGAAGGCAAGAGGTGAATGCACAAAGGTTTCACCTCTGGCTGCATGGGAGAGTGTCATAAGACAAGAGTGATGGGTGTTGAATTAAAGAGCAGATCAGAGTGTCTAAAAGTGAGCTGTCCTTGAGAAATGCAAAAAAGTGAGAGGAGAAGGAGGGACTGGTGGGGTCATGTGGGAGTTGGAAGAAGTTGGGAACTAGTGGTTATGTAGTCATTATTTGTTTAACACGTTTCCTGCAAAAAAGACAAATGCAGGGAAACAAATATGTAATGGTGACCTTCCAACCTTATACTGATTCCATCTAAAAGATTGACCCACCAGATCCAAGCATACCCCCAACAGTGCAATCTCACAGGTTCCTCTCCCTTAATTTCTGCTACCTCATTCTTAATCACACACCTGTCAGCTCCCCTTTGATTCTTTTGTCACTAAGCTGCGCTGGTGTAATTTGCAGTTTAAAAAAAAAACTGGTCAAGCCAACATTTTTAACTGGATTCAATTTCTGTACTCTAACATAATCTGAGAATCTAACAGGCTTTCCTTCGGGGCTTGATTTAAGAAAAATAACAGATTGTTAATGTCAAGGCAGATTTACAAAAAGTCGTTCTCTGATGAATTGAAGGTTAATTAGTTATCAATTAAAGTTCAAACAGTTCCTGGTTGTTTAAGTAAATCTGAATTTGGGTGATTGTAAGACAGTTCCCAAGGAAGTCTCAAGTGGTAAATTTGTTATACAAGTGATAGATTTGTATACTAAATGAACATTTATTATTGTGATGAAAAATAACTAGAAGCTAGAAATTTGGCGTAAAGTTGAAAATTGCTGGAAATGCTGATCAGCTTCAGCAGCATCTTTGGAAAGGAGACATTTCAAGTCAAATATTACATTGGAACAGAATTTAGTTCATGGAATAGCCTATATATAGCAAAATATGATATTTTCATGGCTCCAACTGACATTTGTTTCTTTCGCATTTTACATTTTGGGTAAAATGACTTTTTAAGGTGTTCCTATGATGTGAATATCATTGGCTGCATCTCCATTTATTATCAATCTTCATTTGTTTTTTTGTATTGGGATGTTTAATAGTCAGCAATACCTGCATTTAGTTGGTGGTGTTTTACCTGCATATTTCAAATCACTTAGTACCTGGAATTTGAATTAATAATGTTACAGAAATTGTACTTGGGCTTTATAATTCAATCTTTTATTGACTAATATGCTTTTGGCCAAAACAAAAATATGTGCATGATACGGCTTGGTACTGTATTGAGTACGCTTAATGCCACGCACAGAGCATTCAAACACTGGAACAGGCCCATTAATTTTGCATCATGTCTTTGCTGGACATGATGCCAAATTAAACTAATCTTCTTACCTGCACAAGATCTATATCTCTGCATATTTATAAGCTTTTCCAAAAGCCTCTTAAATATACTATCTTCCACCATCTTTGATACCAAATGTGTAGGAAATAACTGCAGATGCTAGTTTAAATCGAAGATAGACACAAAATGCTGGAGTAACTCGGTGGGACAGGTAGCATCTCTGAAGGGATGGGTGACGTTTCGGGCCAGTCTGAAGAAGGGTCTCGACCTGAAACGTCATTCATTCCTTCTCTCCAGAGATGCTACCTGTCCCGCTGAGTTACTCCAGCATTTTGTCTATCTTTGATACCACGTTCCAGACACCTATTACGATCTTAAGAAAAATGAGCCCCACGCACTCCTTTAAACTTTCCCCTCTAACCTTAAAGCTATGCCATCTAGTTTCTGACATGTCCACCTTGAGGGGAAAACATACCGACTGTCTACTTATCCATGCCGCTCATGATTTTATAAACTTCTCTGGTTTCACCTCTGTCCCACTTCCAGAGAAAATAATGCCAGTTTGTCCAATCTCTCCTTAGAGCTAATACTAATCCAGGCAACATTCTGATAAACCTCTTCTATACCCTTTCCACATCATTCCTGCACTGTTTCAACCAGCATTGCATGCACTCCTCAAAGCAACCTCAATAAAGCTTTTCAAAGCTGCATCTTAATTTCCTTGTATTCAATGCCCCGACTAATGAAGGCAAGTATACAATACACCTTCTTTACCAGTTCATCTTCGTGTGTTGCAGGGAGCTGTGGAGTTGGACCCAAAGATCCCTCTGAGCATTAATGCTGTTAATAAATAGTTCTGCCATTAACTGCATACATTCCCCCTGCATTTGACCTTCTAAGGTGCAACACCCCACACTTGCCTGTATTAAACTCCATCGGTCATTTCTCTCTCCATTTCTGTCACTGATCTTTGTCGTGTTGTATCCTTTGAAAGCCTACTTCATTTTCTACAACTCCAAGTTTTGTGTTGTCTGTAAAGAGGCTGACTAACACATCTACATTTTTGTCCAAGTCATTTAAGTATATCTCAAACAATAAAAGTCCTAGCACTGATCCATGTGGAATGCCACTGTCCGTAGGCCACCAGGCATAATAATAACCTTCCACCACTACCCTCTGTCTTATATACGTAAGCCAAGTCTGAATTCAAACTACTGAATCACCAGGGATCCCATGCATCTTAATTTTATGAACCAGTATATTATGAACCAGTATATTATGCCATACTAAACATCTGCTGCCTGATTTACATTCATCACCTCAAAAGATACAATCAAGTTTGTAAGATATGGTCTGCCCCATGCAAAACCATAGTTCATTCTTTTCAAAATCAAGTCAATCTCCTGGGGCAACAGAACACATGTCAGGCTGTTGCACGAATACAGCCTGGCCCGCAACACTATCATTCCTCCAAACTCATCATTAATCTTAGGAAACCGGAACTCTGTTACTTCCTATGCTACAGGACCCTGGACTCTCATTGGCAGACCATAATGTGAATGGCAGCAACCCCTCTTCCTTGCTGACCCGAGGCACGGAGTACAGGAGGGAGATCGATAATTGTTGTTCAGTTGTGTCATAAAAATCTTATGGTCAACATTAGCAGGACCAATGAGCTGATTGACTTCAGGAGTGGAAATCTGAGGGACCATGCGCCTGTCGTCTTTAGCAGGACAGCTGTGGGTAGTCAGGTGTTTTATTGTCATATGTCCCAAATAGAACAATGAAATTCTTGCTGCAGCACAGCAGACTATGTAATCATAATAAATAATATAACAAAACTAAAAAGCCCAATAACAGTGCAATAATAATAATAATAGTCTACTATAGTCTATTGCAGTTCATAGTTTATGAGGTATTAGTGTTTAACTAGACCAAGGGGGACCCGTTGGGTCCTGTCCCCTCAACGCACAGTTGCGGGGGTGGGGGCGGGGGGGCTGCAGCGTCACACACTAACCACTCCCCACATTCACTAACCACCACCCCCACACACACTAACCACCCCCCTTGATATATTAATATTATTCATTTGCTCCTTTTACCCCATCCCGCCCTATCCACTCACCCGTAGCCCCCAACTCGCAAGCGTGTCTGGAGAAGGAGGGGGGGGTAGAGTGAGAGGGCAGACAGGGAGGGGCAGAGACAGAGAGAGGGGGGGAGAGAGAGAGAGAGAGCCTGATGGTTGTAGGAAGCTGTTCTGAACCTGGACGTTGCAGTTCTCAGGCTCCTGTACCTTCTTTCCGATGGCAGTGGTGAGAACAGTGTGTGGCCAGGATGGTGTGGGTCTCTGATGATAGCTGCCATTTTGAGGCTGCTACTCCGATAAATCCCTTCGATGGTGGGGAGGTCAGAGCCAGTGATGGACTGGGCAGTGCTCACAACTTTTTGCAGTCCCAACTCGAGTTTCCTCCACTTTCCCAAGTTTGAGGAGAATTGACATGTCATGGAATATTCTAAACATCTCCAATTGCAGGGGTCGGCAACCTTGTTCTGCATAGGGGCTAAGACGCATATCTGTGAGCGGATGGCGGGCCACATTTATCACATGGACACATGGATCCCTCCCCGGATGGCAGGCATCAAAGCACGTGTTCACATAGATCTCGTCCCTGCAAGGATGCCACCAGGGGCACTGGCCCCTAATTGCAGGCGCTCACGAACATGGCACACCTATGTACCATTGCCTTGGCTCTGTCTTGAAGGCGGTGGCTCAAATACTCATACTCACTCGTCCCCGGCCTATTGACAACCCCGATCCCAATAGTGCAGTCCAGACAAAGAAGGTGCACAGCCGTGCCGGTGGCTTTGTGCAGGATGCGGTACTGCCAGAGCTCCGCGCTCGGCGGCTCCATCATTGCGGCTGCCAGCGCAAGCCTCCTTGCGTCACCGCGGCCTCGGGCCCGGGAGGTACCGGAGATAACGAAAGTCTGCGGGCTGGATGATTACGGGAAAGAAAATACACCTGCGGGCCGGTTGATTTCGGGTTGCGGGCCGCATTCGGGTCGTAAGTTGCCGACCGCTGACCAAATGTATGGTGGAGATTGGTATCATCATGGCCATGATTTAAAAGAAATTGAATGCTCAAGAACAAAAGAGAAGTAAAAAGTGTTTGACATTGACCCCTCTAATCTCTAAAGTCTAAAGCCTTGTCAGGCTCCATAATAAGTACTGATCTCCCCACTATTGAAAGGATCTCCAGGAAGTACTTCAGGAAGGCAGCTGATATCACACTCTCAACACACTAGCCACACACACTCCGCTGCTTCCGTTGGGAAGAAGGTACGGGAGCCTGCGAACCATCATCTCAAGGTTCAAGAACAGGTTTTCCCTTCAATCATCAGGTTATTAAACCACCCTGCATTACTCTAAGCACAGCCCTGCCTCAAGCCTGCAGAATCGCTGGACAAATCTACTGTGGTTACTCAATGTGCGAGTTTGCGCCATAGTTTAGTTTACTTAGAATAATTGAATTTAGATGCAGCAACAATAAATATGCACTGTGCTGGTAAAGCTGCAGCAAATACATTTTATTGTTCTGATTCATATCCGGTGTGTATGACACAATCCCAACAAATGTGACTAAATCATTTCTCTAAGACTCTGAGATTCCCTGCCACTGTGACTCGCCAGCGTTTAATTTCCTGGATTATCCCTATTTCCCTAAAGCAAAGGAACAAAGTTGACTACAACCCAATCTTGCACTCTCCCAACTATCCACTTATTTTTGATGAATGTTTAAAATGCCTTTTCATCCTACGTGGAAAGAACATTTCATAACTCCCCTGTCACTCTAGTTGAAACCATCCCAAGTAACACTAGCGAATCTCCATGTCAGTTTAATGGTTCTCTTCCAGTTCAGGTACAACCCAAGCCTGGGGTACAGCTCCTACCTGTTCTGGAAGCGAACACGATGATAGATGTATCTGATGTTCTCCCTCCAGCGCTATCTCCTTGGCCATGTATCGAACAGCACTATCTTTCTATTTCTTGCTCCACTAGCTTGTGGCATGGGCAGTAATCCTAGGATTACAACCTTGAAGGTCCTGTTTTGTTTTAACCGCTATCCAACTTCCTAAAATCTCATTGGAGGACCTCACTTCCGTTCCTGCCTATGTCTTTGATACTAACATGGACCATGACCTCTGGCTGCACAGTTCTCCCCTGTCTGCCACACTCAATGTTGTGTGCCCATGCCCATCCTTGACCCTGGCACTAGGGAGGCAACGCAGGATCCTGGAGTCGCACTTGTGGCCACTGGTTGTGTCCATGACTATGAAGTTTCCTATCACTTTTGCCCTAGAGAGGCCATCACCCTCAACCATATCCAACGGTGTCCTTATTTGAGCGAGAAATGGCCATAAGAGACTCCTGCACTAGCTGCCTGCCTTTCCTGGTCACGCATCTATCAGGTTCTGCTCCTATCACTTATGAAGGTTAAAACTAGTGTAGCTCCTCACTGTAATCGCTGTCTATAACCCTCTCTACTTCCTGTCTGCTTCAACCAACCAACCCATGCAGACTGAGAGGATCTGCAGCTGGGCACGCTTCCTGCAGAGTGGTCAGAGACACTTGACTGCTCCCTGATATTTCCACATCTGACAGGAGAAGCATGTCACTGCACTGACACCCATAAATAGCCACGTTATACAAAAGTAAATCTAGCAGAATTGAGAAATAAACCTTAAACACCTTGCCATGTTTTTACTTTGTTTTTGCCCTCTACACCAAAGCTCAGTATTCACCTAAAGCCTGCCTTTTGACCTATCAGCTACACTTAGATTCATAGAGTGGTACAGTGTGGAAACAGGCCCTTTGGCCTAACTCACCCACACCAGCCAACAATGTCCCTGCTACACTAGTCCCACTTGTCTGTGCTTGGTCCATACCCCTCCAAACCTGTCCAATCCATGTACCTCTCTAACAGTTTCTTAACAATGGAATAATCCCAGCTTCAACTACCTCCTCTGGCAGCTTGTTCCATACACCCGCCACCCTTTGTGAAAAGTAACCCCTCGGATTCCTATTAAATCTTTTCCCCTTCACCTTGAACCTATGTCCTCTGGTCTTTGATTCTCTTGCTCTGGGCAAAATACTTTTGTATACCTCTCTACGATCTCCCCTCATCCTCTTGCGCTCTATGGAATAGAGACCCAGCCTACTCAACCTCTCCCGATTGCTCACACCTTCTAGTCCTGGCAGCATCCTCGTAAATCGCTTTTGAACCCGTTCAAGCTTGACAATATGTTTCCTACAACATAGTGCCCAGAAATGAACACACTATTCTAAATTCGGTCTCACCAACGTCTTATACAACTGCAACATGACCTCCCAACTTATTTTCTCAATGCTCTGACTGATGAAGACCAAAGTGCCAAAAGCCTTTTTGACCACCTTATCTACTTGCAACTCGACCTTCAAGGAACCTTGCACCCGTACTCCTAGATTTCTCTGCTTTACAACACAACCCAGAGCCTACCATTTTCTGTGTAGGTCCTGCCCTTGTTCGACATCCCAAAATGCAACAGCTCACACTTCTCTATTGAATTCCATCAAACTTTCCTCAGCCCACCTGGGCAATCGATCCAGATCCTGCTGCAATTGTACATAACCATCTTCACTATCTGCAAAACCTCCAACTTTTGTATCATTGGTAACTTGCTAATCTTGCCCTGTAGGTTTTCATCCAAATCATTGATGTAGATGACAAACAGTAGCGGTCCCAGCAACGAACCCTGAGGCACACAACTAGTCACAGGCATCCAGTCTGAGAAGCAACCTTCCACCATTACCCTCTGCTTCCTTCCATGGAGCCAATTTGCGATCCATGCTGACTATCCCTAATCAGCCCTTGCCCATCCAAATGCCTGTATATCCTTTCCTGACAGAATGCTCTCTAGTAATTTACCAACTATAGATGTTAAGCTCATTAAAAATTCCCAGCATTTTCCCTGCATCCCGTCTTGAAAAGAAGTACAACGTTTGCCCTCCTCCAGTCTTCCGGCACCTCTTCTGTAGGGCTCTCGCAATTTCCCACAATGTCCTCTGATATATCGGGTCAGGCACTGGAGATTTGTCTACCTTCAAACACGACAGTGGCTTTAGTACTTCTTCAACAGTAAAGGGCCTGTGCCACTTGGGCGTCATTTACGCGACATCTCAAAAATTGGTTGGCGCGTCGTGACTCGTGCGTGGTGGCGGATGCAGTAACGAGCGACGCCCCAGGATTTTGGAATGCTCAAAATCCTCACGCGCCACCTGCGTGACATATCCCTTGCGCACACTGATGTACTGATGGCGTCAAAGTTGGCCTTACCGCCGTTTAGCATTTCAACACGTGGACCCTTTCTGTCCCTATCCATAACTATCTTAAACCTAATTTAAACCTTGCATTAAAATACAGTTTAAACCAACCTTCCTTCCTTGCTCACTGTCATTCACCTGCCTATTTTGTCCACTAGCCTTTCCCACACTGCCCTCCATACCAACTTCTAACCTCTCACGTGCCTCTGTCCTGCACGAGATCCCACCCCCTGTCAATCTAGTTTAAACCCTCCCGTGTAGCATTGGCAAACCTTGCCCCTCTCACCGCGACCACTCTCCTAGACTCTGACTCCCTTTGTACTAAGATTGTCAGGTTGAAAAACGAGCTTAAAGTCCTTCTCGGCACACAATATTTTAAACTGCTCTGGACTCTCCTTTCAGGTGATACGGCTGTCATGTCTGAAAGAACTTACACTCTCTCTGCAATATTGCTAAATATAATTGGTCTGCCCTCAGAAAATTGGTAGCCTTAGTTCTGTGGAAAAAATTGTAAGCAACTTGCGTGCCAAAATAGTCTGATATTTGTCCAAGTACCAAACTTGGTGGTGTCATAAGTGATAGGAACAAAATTAGGACATTCGGCCCGTCAAGTCTACTCCGCCATTCAATCTTGTCTGAACTAACTCTATTCGCCTGCCTTCTCCCCATAACCCCTGACATCCGTCAGCCGTAATGATTGCTATCCATTGGGAGAAAATACAGCCACATTATTTAATGTCAATTGAAGACATCGCCATTTGATCATGAGGTTGTTATAAAACTCGGAAGTTGCATCTCCAGCATTAGAAAGAACTTTGTAAACTGTAATAGGATGCAGCGATCTCTTGAGGCTTTCCTTTTTTCATCCTAATTAGCCCTTTCACTTCTAACATCGGTTTTGCAGAATCAAGATGATTCGCACCTAACGCCAGTTGTGTTGAGGAGATAAATGTCTCATTTAGAAACCGTTGTCAAATCTGTGACAACCTTTGTGTACTCTTGATGCCAATTGATGGAGACAACAATCTGAATCTTGCTGTTAATTGTTATGTAGGTTTTCCAAGAAGTAAAGCAAAACTATTTGGAAGTCCTAATGGTCAACATCTGGCTCGGGGGTGAAGTTCCCACGCTCCCCTGAAATCCGTTGGGATTTTGGTTCCTGTGCACTCTTTAAACGTTGGAAATTGTGTTTATACTGCTGTGTAACATGTTTTTGTAAAAAAAAAAGTGAATTTAAAGCATTGAAGTATTAACAGAAATAACATCCAAACTTCTGGAAAATCTGCCAGTCTTTTAAACAGCCCTTTAATTAGGACCAGGAGACATTTGTTTACGTGATATTCATAGAGTTGTAGTGTCTTACAGCCTGGAAACGGGCCCTTCAGCCCAACTTGTCCCATCTTGTCCCGACCAACATGTCCCATCTTCACTATTCCCACCTGTATGCGTTTGGCCCATATCCCTCTCAACGTGTCCTATCCATGTATCCTGAATAATTGTTTAGTTTAGTTTGTGCCCTTCAGCTCACCATCCGCACAGACCAGCGATCTCCGCACTTAACACTATCCTCCACACACTAGGCAGCATTTCATAGTTATGCCAAGCCAATTATGCAAACCTACAAACGTGTACGTCTTTGGAGTGTGGGAGGAAACCGAACATCTCTGAGAAGACCCAAGTGATCAGGGGATGATGGTACAAACTCCGTACAGGCTGCACCTGTAGTCGGGATCTAACTTGGGTTTCTGGCGTTGCAATTGCTGTAAGGTTGCAACTCTACCGCTGCGCCACCGTGCCGATCTTTTACAACATTTATGAAATGTTGCGATGCATGCATTCAAAACTCTCCAATGGTTTATCGTCAATGATTCAGATCAAAAGCCTGCATTAAGACCGAGAGTGAAATGAGTCCTGATGCAGGATTTTGATCCAAAACATGGACTATTTCTTTCTAGGAGCTGCTGGATTTGCAGAGTTCCTCCAGCAAATTGTTTTGCTCCAAATTCCAGCATCTGCAGTGTATTTTCTCCATTTTAAATTTCAATTATTAACTGATTTCAAATTTCACACATGGAATTTGAACTTGAATCTCTGGATCACAGGATAACCACTGTGCCCACCTGACGCTGTAAACATTGGACTAGAAATTTCCCGGTCGTAGAAGAAAAACACTCAACAAAAATTGCAAAGGCCATCAAAAATTAGCTCAGTAGCAAGAGGAGGTTGTTGAAGAAGGAACTATCCCAACATTTACGAAACAGTTAGACAGGCACATGGATAGGACGGGTTTGAAGGGATATGGGCCAAATAAAGGCACGTGGGACGAGTGTAGCTGGGACATGTTGGCTGGTGTGGGCAAGTTGGGCCGAAGGGCCTGTTTTCATGCTGTATTACTCTAGGTCAGGGGTTATGGGGGGGAAAGGCAGGAGAATGGGGTTAGGAGGTCGAGATAATTCAGCCATGATTGAATGGTGGAGTAGATTTGATGGGCCAAATGACCTCATTCTGCTCCTATTACTAATGAACTTATGACTCGCTAAATACCTGATTTTGAGACTTTTAGAGTAACTTCACATTCCAAAATGTAACAAACCAAGGAACCAATATCGCTCTTCCTGTATTTGCGACATTTGCCCTTATTAACCAAGGCATTAAAGACTTGGACTTTATGGTGTCTTCAGTCATTCAAGGAAAATGAAATGCTATTGATGTTTGTGTGGTAGGAAAGTGGACAAAGATAACTTTATGAAAAGTTCAAGAAGCAGGGAATTTGAGGATATTCCAAGATGAGAGATTTATTTGGGAAGAGTTGGCAGTTTATTTTGTAGTAGAGGCTCAGTGGAGATTTATCTCAAACTTAACATTGGGAAAACATGGTGGATAGGAAAGACCTATTGAAAGACTAAAGGAAATGAAGTGGATTTTTACCTAGTGGATGTTGGGTGTTTGTAACTCACTGCCAGATAGAATTGTAGACCGAAACCGATCCTTGCATTTGTCTACACATAAATATCTTATGTTCATAAATGTGCCGATTAGGAAAAGGGGAGATGCAACAAGACCTGGGCGTCATGGTACACCAGTCATTGAAAGTAGGCATGCAGGTGCAGCAGGCAGTGAAGAAAGCGAATGGTTCTACTGCAGTTGTACAGGGTCTTGGTGAGACCACACCTGGAGTATTGCGTACAGTTTTGGTCTCCTAATCTGAGGAAAGACATTCTTGCCATAGAGGGAGTACAGAGAAGGTTCACCTGACTGATTCCTGGGATGTCAGGACTGTCATATGAAGAAAGACTGGATAGACTCGGCATGTACTCGCTAGAATTTAGAAGATTGAGGGGGGATCTTATAGAAATTTACAAATTTCTTAAGGGGTTGGACAGGCTAGATGCAGGAAGATTGTTCCCGATGTTGGGGAAGTCCAGAACAAGGGGTCACAGTTTAAGGATAAGGGGGAAGTCTTGTCGGACCAAGATGCGGAAAAAAAATTCACACAGTGGTGAATCTCTGGAATTGTCTGCCACAGAAGGTAGTTGAGGCCAGTTCATTGGCTATATTTAAGAGGGAGTTAGATGTGGCCCTTGTGGCTAAGGGGATCAGGGGGTATGGAGAGAAGGCAGGTATGGGATTGTGAGTTGGATGATCAGCCATGATTATATTGAATGGCGGTGCAGGCTCGGAGGGCCGAATGGCCTACTCCTGCACCCATTTTCTATGTTCCTATGTGCTATCTACATTTTTAATTGGAATCCCATCTTTGTAGCAACCCCTTTCCAACAATCAGATTAAGTTTTCCAACACTTATCAAAGTTGTAAATTGAGACGAGTGCATAATGTAAATCTCAAAGAAAAAGTTCATTGTTTTGTGATGTACCAGAGGAATGGTTATATAAAAGCAGTAAGTTTCGGTAGATTTTTTTTAAAGAGTTAACAAAACCACGGTTGGTCCTAAATAAACTGTTTATGGGTAATTAAAAATCAAAAGTAAGGAGACGACAGATGAATTAAACATATTTTGCATCAATCTTCATGGTACAGGATATGGGTAACATCCCAGAACTAGCTAAAAGTCAGGAATTGGAAGGGAGGGATGATAATCTTGGGGAAAATTCCAATCAAGTGATTTTGCAAATTGACACAGCAGGCTATCAAGTCTCTGATCCTGATCGACTTAATCTTGGGGTCTTAAAAGAAGTGGCTTGTTAAATAGCTGTTTCATTTTTCAATGTTGGCCAGATTCGGGGAGAATTCCATTAGGGTGAAAAATAGCAAATGTAGCATTTCAAAATGCAAGGGAGTCAAAAGCAAGAGACTAGATCTACTAACATTTTATCTTTCAAAGCAGTGGAGCTATGTGCCTGTCCCACTTAGGCGATTAATGAAATTCACCGGTCATCACCGGCTCCGACCACCTGGCAACCCACTAGGACCTCCTGCCGACCCACCTACGGCTCGAGAATTCTTGCTACTCTCCATGGCAGCTTCATTCTAGTCGCCGCTAATTTTTCAACATGTTGAAGGCGACTTAGGCGACCATAATGAGGCCGCAACTAGTTCCCAAGACCATGAAGGCTATTCCCCGGCAACCATCCGCGAATATGTGGCGACTGCAGCCGCCTAAAAAGTTGCCTAGGTGGGACAAGCCCATTATTGAGAGACATTATAACAAGGCACATGGGAAAAATGCAAGGTCATTGTGTAAACAGTCAAAAGGAAATGGTGATTGAACAATTTTAATAAAACATCAAGACCATCTATTACCCAGATTTTATCATAACCAATTGGTACAATACAGGGATTAAATAGCAAATGTGAAAATGTTTAATAATAGGGCATTTTAAATTGGAATGTTCTTGGAATATATCTTAATCAATAATAATCTTAATCAATAAATAAAGTAAAAACTGAAGTTATAGGGAATGTGAATTTGAAGTAGTATGTACTTTAGCATGTGTAGTATTTCGTATAATATAAATATTTCAATTATCTGAAAAATTTGAAAGTTTAAGATCAGTTTCAAATACCTGTAAATGTGATATCAATAATTTCAGAAAGTAGTGAAACCTACAGAACTGGTAATTCTGATGACTGTCATTGATCTGAAATGTCAACTTCGTGTCTCTCCACAGGTCTCTTGACTAAGCTTTAAGATTCATATTTCCAGCATCTTTAGTTTATTTTCAAGTATACAATAGTGAAAAAACCTTATGGAGATTGTCCCCAGATTTAATTTGAAGTAGTTCCTAAAATAACCATCTTGAAGGATAATGCATCAAAGCCATTACAATTAGAAGGTATTATGGAAACAATGGTCAAGAGATTGGTGCGCTTATGCTAAAATTTGTACTTTTTTTTCAAACTGAATGCTCAAGGCACATATTTCTAATAGTTTAATGCTTAAGCAACAATTTAATTTTAAGACACCATTCAAAAAAATGTTTTTTGCCATTTAAGACACCATCAGTCTGACTGACTCGCTGAGTTACTCCAACACTCAGCACTTTGACCATTTTAGTCTGTTGGTGTCATTAAAATTTACCCAACTACAAAAATAATTTGGAATATTATGGGTTTTTTTACGTGGCTGTTTAGTGTTCTACTCTAGCCTTGGAATAGTTTTACTTTTATTTGCATCTGAAGGTAGTAATACAATTTTACCAATACATTTCAACATATTGTACGCTCCATAATGTTTGGGACAAAGGCCCATTTATTTATTTATTTGCCTCTGTACTCCACAATTTGAGATTTGTAATAGAAAAAAATCACGTGGTTAAAGTGCACATTGTCAGATTCTAATGAAGGCCGTTTTTTAATACTTTTTGGTTTCACCATGTCGAAATTACAGTAGTGTTTAAACATAGTCCCCCCCCATTTCAGGGCACCATAATGTTTGGGGAGCAGCAATGTCATGTAAATGAAAGTAGTTATGTTTGGTATTTTGTTACATATCCTTTGCATGCAATGACTGCTTGAAGTCTGCGATTCATGGACATCACCTGTTGCTGGGTGTCTTCTCTGATGATGCTCTGCCAGGCCTGTATTGTCTGAAGGAGGGTCTCGACCCGAAACGTCGCCTATATCCTTCGCTCCTTAGATGCTGCTGCACCCGCTGAGTTTCTCCAGCTTTTTGTGTAACCCTGTATTGTAGCCTTCGTTAGCTTATGCATGTTTTGGGGGCTAGTCCTCTTCACTTTTCTCTTCAGCATATAACATGCTCAATTGGGTTCAGATCGGGTGATTGACATGGCCACTCAAGAATTGACCATTTTTTAGCTTTGAAAAACTCCTTTGTTGCTTTAGCAGTATGTTTGGAATCATTGGCTTGCTATAGAATCAACCGCCGGCCAATTAGTTTTGAGGCATTTGTTTGAACTTGAGCAGATAGGAATTGTCTATACACTTCAAAATTCATTATGGTACTACCATCAGCAGTTGTATCAGCAATGAAGATGAGTGAGCCAGTACCTTCAGCAGCCGGACATGCCCAGGCCATAACACCTCACCACCATGTTTCACAGATGAGCTGGTATGCTTTGCATCTTGAGCAGTTCCTTCTCTCCTCCAGACTTTGCTCTTGCCATCACTCTGAAATAAGTTAATCTTTGTCTCATCTGTCCACAAGACCTTTTTCCAGAACTGTGGTTGATCTTTTAAGTACTTCTTGGCAAACTATAACCCGGCCATCCTATTTCTGCGGCTCACCAGTGTAAATAGTTCGTTCTAAGCTTTCCCCCCCATCTAATTTCATTCAATAAAATACCGAGTCAAGCACTTGTGCATCAAAACTATATTTTGGAAAAACACAATAACATTTCCCCACTGCTATACCTAACCACCGTGGGTTTGATCCTTGTATCTGCTTGTCCAAGCCCGCCTACCCTCGTGCAAGCAGATACACTCAAAGGTCATGCAGTCCCAAGCATTCTCCCAGAAGATCGACACAGGACCTCATGGGAGCTGCCTTTTATAGGTCCCCGAACCTTGAGGGACCGAACCATGTGGGGGTGGTCTCTTTACAGTCCAATAACAGATATCGACCAACACAGTACATGATAGACATTTCCCTAACCCAATAATACAATAGCCAATACATTGTATTCAAACGGAGCTTCTGGAAGGAAGCAAACGTAGCAACATTTGCCCAGATATTCAAGAAACCCAGACAAGGCTCAACACTTAATCCAATCAACATCTAGCAAAGTAAAGCTTTGCAACAATATTTACAATGTGTATGTCTGGTTTGCATTCACCCAATCTGTTTCATGCAATTTACACCTAATTGTAAGAACTCCAGATGTCCGATTCTTTCCCTGCAACTCTTATCTAGGCTCCAGACAAGCTGCACCATTCTGCACCTTGTCCCATTTCTGCAGAAGGCACATTTAAATTGGCCAAATGGCCTAGCAGCCCAGAACCTTTACTCAATTTTAGTGTCCTGACTTTTCATATTTGACCAGATTTAACAGTACTACCATCAGCAGTTGTACCATCAATGAAGATAAGTGAGCCAGTACCTTCTGCAGCCCAGGGTATAACACCCCACCACCGTGTTTCACAGATGAGGTGGTATGCTTTGTATCTTGAGCAGTTCCTCTCCTTCATACTTTGCTCTTGCCATCACTCTGATATAAGTTAATCTTTGTATCATCTGTCCACAAGACATGTTTCCAGAACTGTGGTTGATCTTCTAAGTACTTCTTGGTAAACTGTAACCCAGCCATCCTATTTTTGCGGCTCACCTAAATAAGGTTCAGACATTTTAGCCCACTTCCAAGTCAGGCACTGGAGTGAATGCAGAGATAATGTAAAAGGATAATACCTAAAATATAAAGATATACATGATTTTAAAAAAAAGACTAGGTTATCTTGTTCTTGAAAGAAAAGGGATGTAAATAAAAAAGGCTTGTTTATGAGGAAGAGCCTAATTTGAGGTCGTCATATACTATCTGGTAGGAACTCGTTGAAAATACTTGTTCAGAATGTGAACTCAATACCACTGGGAGTGGTTGAAGCAGATAGTATTGATGTGTTTAAAACAAATGCAAAGCTCTTTGGGAGGGATGCAAATTAAGGCTGGAAGAACATCAGAGTGGAGCATAAATGCTTGGTTTGACTGCGACCTATTCCTGTGCCGTATGACCTATTGGTTACCTGGGACTTTTTGCAGTAGTATTGATGTACTGTGAATGAATTAATGAATCAAGTTATAGACATTTTTCTGAAAGCAGTTTTTATTGCCATTGCGTCGCCTGAATTTCTCTTCTTTCCCATCAACTGAATATATAAATATTTGATCATGGATGACTTTCATAACATATGTGATAATATGGTCTTCTCGTGGTTATTTGCGAAAACAATGATAAACTGTTGGAGCTCTGTTAAATCAATATTTACGTGCAGTGCAGCGTTATTGCTATAAACTTCGGCATGGCTACTTTGCAGCCTAAACACAATTTGTATTTTTCTTTGTACTTGTAGGTTCAATATTTTAAAATGTATTTTATTACCGCTTATGAAAAATACGATATTAATTTATAAAGTTTTGCTGACTTCTGATGTACACTCATGGATGTTAAAATAAAAGTTATTTCCTCCTAAGATCAAGCCAGACTTAAATTGTGGAAATGACATGGCATGTCAACTGAGTGTTGGTATGGTTTGAGTTAAGCAATGATATATTTATGTAATCTAGGGCTGACTCCTCTGGCATGTTTATTCCAATGATGGTTTTGTTCTACCCTGAAAGGTTTCTGCACTCATTCCAGTACGATTCTTTAACCATGGGACAGAAAAATGAGAGGTGCTCCCCTACACTAGGTATGTGCCTTTTGATGCCCGCTTGCATAGGGGCTCTAAGAGGGTGGGTACCATTCAGAATGTGCAGATATTTTGAGCAGTTAAACTGTAACATATCCTGCTTTTCCATTGGGCTTCATTCAAAGGCTGTATTGCAAGAACGATAAAGTGATCCTTTCCTTTCTGGAAAGGAACAAATGTTCTGATGTATCTCAGTTAGATTGTATGCATTTATTTTCAGTCTTCTCCATAAATACTTCAATAATCTTATTTTTAAGTGGAAAATCCAAATTTAATGCTATGAAGAATTTACCATGAAATAGAAATTCATGGTTTTAACATAACTGCATTGAAAAGCAATTGACTTTGTCAATGTAAGGATTTAACATTTTGTGTTATGGAGAATCTGAGAATACAATGTGTTCATTATATTTGGGGTGGAATGAATTTGAGATGATGGGTGTGCATGAGTGCTTAATTGGCTTCAAACGAAGTGTGTGCTGTGTGCCAGTTCAGCGACAACTGCATGTTTTGTTGCAACTCAGGAATGTATGCAAAGTTATTTGACTGCATCTTTCTGCATATAACCTGGTCCTCTATCACTCTTCGAATAGTCATCGATTTTCTAGCTCAAAGGTTCTCTGCTGAGTGTATTGTCTATTTCATTTCATGGAAACTGTAAATTAGAGCCAAGCCCAAAACTGATACAATCGTTAAAAGGTGAGACGACAAGATAAATTGGGAAGCAGTAATTAACTGATTTCCATTAAAACATAAACATTGTAAAAGAGCGATGGGGTAGGGGAGCAAATATAGTTTATATCAAGGTCTGAATTAGAATGTACAGATTTCCGATTAGAAGGGACAAAATGGCTGAGAGATTAAAGATAACCCAACTTTTTATACATGTATTTATATATATTTCAAACGAGAGTAACCAGGGAGAAGGTTTGACTACTCAACGATCAGGGGAATTTGTGCTTGGAGTCTGGCGATATAGGCGAGGTACTAAACAAATATTTTTGCATCTATTTTCATCAAGGAGAAGGAGAGGAGCACAGTGAGATGTGTGGAGAATACTGATATGCAAGGGCAGCTTGAGATTATGGAAGAAGCGTTGAGGCTCTTGAAGAGCATTGGGGTAGATAAATCCCCAGGACCTGATGGGATATATCCCAGGTTATTGAGAGAGGGAAGAGAGGAGATAATGGGGGCCTTAACACACATATTTGTGCCTTTCTAACCACAGGCAAAGTCCCAAAGGACAAGAGAGTAGCTGTTTTCTTTAATTTAAGAAAAAGTAGAGCAAATCCAGGGAATTATAAGCCAGTGAGACTCGCATCAGAGATAGGGATACTATGGAGAGGATTCTTTGGGGTAGGATTTGCTGCCATTTGGAAAAGAATGGATTAGTGGGGGACTGTCAGCATGGCTTTGTGCATGTCAGGTTATGTCTTACTAACTTGATAATTCTTTTTGAGGAGGTGTCAATGATGATCGATGAGGGTGGGGCATGTTGTCTACATGGAATTTGGTAAGACATTTGATAAAATCCGCAATGTTAGGCTGATCCAGCAAATTAAGATGTATGGTGTTAACAATTACTTGGACGATTTGAATCCGAACTGTGTTACCGATAAAGACAGAGGGTTGTGGTGGAAGGATAATATTCAGGCTGAAGGTCGGTGACCTGTGGAGTTCCGTAGGGATCTGCTGGCATCTTTGATATACATAAATGACTTGATTGTAAATGTGGACAGACACAAAATCTAGAATAACTCAGCGGGCCAGGGAGCATATCTGGAGAGAAGGAATGGCAAATGTTACGGGTCGAGAACCTTCTTCAGATCAGTCTGAAGAAGGGTCTTGACCCGAAATGTCACCCATTCCTTCTCTCCAGAGATACTGCCTGTCCTGCTGAGTTACTCCAGCATTTTGTATCTATCTTCGTTTTAAACCAGCATCTGTAGTTCTTTCCTACACACGTAAATGTGGACAGGTTAGTTAGTAAGTTTGTAGATGTCACCAAGATTGCCAGGGTCGTAGATTGTGAGGAAGGCTGTCAAGTTATACCGCAGGATATAGATCAGCAATAGAAAATGGTTGAGAATTGGCAGGTGGCATTTAATCCTAACAAGTGTGACGTGTTGTGTTTTGGAACGCCAATGTATGGGGAAAATATACAATTCATGACATAACCCTTAACAGCATTGATGTGCAGAGGAATCTTGGGGTCCAAGTCTAATACTCCCAGAAAATGGCAACACAAGTAGCTAGAGTGGTAAAGAAGACATGTGTACTTGTTTTTAGAGGTTGGGGCATTAATTATGAGTCACTTTTCTCTGGAATGCCAGAGGTTGCGGGGAGACATGATTGAAGTAAATAAAATTATGGCTTGGGTAGGGTAGACAGTCAGAACCTTTTTTCTCAGGATGGAAAAATGAAACACTAGAGTGCATTGTTTTAAGGTGAGGGGAACAAAGTTTAAAGGAAAAGTACAGTGAACATTTTTTATACAGAGGGTGGTGAGTGCCTGGAACGCACTGCCGGGATTGGTGGTTGAGGCAGATACGATCGTTGTATTTGAGTCTTTTGAATGGGAATATGGATGTGCAGTGAGTAGAGGGATATAGATTATGTGCAGACAGATAAGAAATGGTCTAGGCATCTTGATCGGCACAGACATTGTGGGCTGAAGGACCGGTTGTGCTGTGCTGTATGTTCTATGATACATATGAATCATTTGCTGAATGCAAATAAATCCAAGGTCTGAGGTTAAATGTTTAACCCATCAAAAAAAAGTGATTAAAGCAGTAGGACTAAAATAATTCTTAGATTTACACTGTTTTTACTCTAAAATGGATTGTAATTGCAGGCGGATTAACCTTGAAAAACTACAGAGCAGCCTATTTAGCATCAATTAAGAATTTAATTTACATTCAACTGCATTGAGGGCACCACTCATTTTATGTATTTGATTTATGTGTTTTTGTAATAAATACCAAAGTGATTAATACCAAAACCTAATTTACGAGCTGTGTTTTTGAAATAAAGTGCCCAAATTTACGCCTTTTTAAATGTTTAATTTATGCATTTACATTACATGCTGCTTTTCGGAATATAGTCCCCATGTAAAACTCGCGTTGCCTGTACCTGAGTAATTTGACAGACACAATAGTCACATCACTGTAGATCTATTGGTTAATTTAGTGTAATCTTTTAAATGTTTAAAAAAAAACCTGACTTGGCAGAAGACAAAGTAGGCCTTGGAATTGGAAGCAATTTTCATTAGTTAATTAAGAGTTGTGTCACAGGGAACTTTGGAATAGACTCTGACGATTTTGAAATGAGCTGTTGCCCCAATATTTTCCTTTTTGTTTGTACTGGCTTGCAGAATAACAAATTCTACATGCAGGTTGCAGATGACACTGCGCTGTGGAAATGAAGCGTGAATTTGCCTGGTGGCAAGTTAAATGAATGTAGAAAAACTGACAGATGGTGTTCAGTGCGGGGAGATTAGGTCATCCACTTGATAAATCAGTCTTCTAAATGGTAAAATACTCCCAAATGTGAAAGAGCAAATTATGTCCCTGTACATAAGCCACTTAAACTAATGGTTCGTTCATTCATTAAAAGCAAACAACTGCAAATGCTGAAAATGTGAAAGACAAAAAAACAATCCTGCAAATACTCAGCTGATAGAGCGAAATCTGTGGAGAGCAGAACCAGTCAACAATCTGCAATTGAAAATCGAAAGAAACTGCAGATGTTGGAAAAATAAAGCAAAAACAGAATGCTCGGCAGGTTAGTCTGCATCCATAGTGAAGCAGAGTAAATATTTGGATCAGGGCTACTCATGGGTGTATCCACTTTTATGCAGGAGTGGGCTCTCTAAAAACATAGGGTAGGTACGGTGGTTGTAACTTAAGAGAAAGCTTAAGACCGTATCTCTGGAGAAAAAGAATAGGTAATGTTTCTCCAGAGATGCTGTCTGACCCGTTGAGTGACTCCAGCTTTTTGTGCCCATCTTCAGTTTTAACCAGCATCTGAGGCTCCTTCCTACACGGGTTTGTTGTTTAATTGGCTACGATAAAGATTGTAAATTGTCCCTGGTGCATAGCATAGAGCTAGTGTACGGGGATCGCTGGTCGGCATGGATTCAGTGGGCTGAAGGGCCTGTTCCCCTGCTGTATTTCTAAACTAAACTAAAGCTTTGGTGGGTTCGGAGTACTGCTCAGTTATGAATTCTGTTCAATTTTGGCCACGATTCTGGGAACAATTGTTGATCTGAAATGATAAGCAGTTTAATTTCATCAGAATCTTGAAACTTAAATTTGGGGTAGGTTGCAGACAGGTTTGTGCCAACTAGATTTTAAAGGATGGTTGAGGTGTTGGGCAGCAGTGTATATTCCTAGTATAGGTACAGTTTCAATAAGGCAGATGCAGAAATAAATTATTTTCCCTTACTGCAAATATGAGAACAAGGGTTTGAGATCTTAACATTAGAACATCTGGAAATGAATTTGGAAACCCTTTTTTTTCCTCCTGCATGTTAGTGGAAACATGGAACTCTTCCTAAAAAAATCAGTAATTTCACGTTGTCTTTTTACATCTGTTCTAACATTCTTTGATTCAGAATCATAATATTCCAAATGCCTAATCCATAACTTCAAACTTGTACCAGCTTAATTCTGATTGGTCATCTGCTATTCAACATTGATCGAGGTATCTGTACTGCATGCAGATAATTTAACAATTTGAACCAGCATACTGTTACCAGGTTAATGTCCATGCAAGACGTTTTCTGTATAAGCGAACAAATGCTTGGCATTTGATTCACCAGCAAAATGATACTGGCCTCTGATCTGGAGATCTCATTAAGATGGATTTCTAATAGAATTGCTGGTTGATATTGTCGAAAAAAACAGGTAGTCAGCGAGAATATCACTTTGTTTGTGCAGTTGGCCTGGGATTTGCCACCGTTTCTTAGCTCGTGCTAGTAAATTTCAAGATTTCTCTGCAACCCAAGTCCTGAAGTTACTTGTGATAACAAGGAACTGCAGATGCGTGTTTACAAAAAAACTCAAAGTATCTCAGCAAGTCACCCATCCATGTTCTCCAGGATGTTGCCTGACCCACTGTGTTACATCAGCACTTGGTCGACTTTTTCCTGAAGTTACTTACCGCATGCACATACTGTTCTGCCTCTGGAATCTTCAAGGAGACCAATGTCTGAGCAGCAGCCAACTTGTGCATCAGTTGCACATTCTGGCAGCATTGACTCTTTGGAGTACATGTCCATGTATCAAAATAAATCAAAATGTTCATGTTGCATTTTACCAAGCATTATTTTTGTAATTTTGCTTAACACACTGACTTTGAGAATCACTTCCCTAGCCTTTAAGTTGGTCACCTCATTTCTGGAATCCTTTGATTAAAGTTGACACAGGATCCACTAGCCATGGAAATGAATGAGGATTGTAGGCTATGTGAAAGAATAACATTAAGTTGTACTTTTTGTTATGGCTCATGTTTATAATTTTGCATTCTAAGGCATTAAAATTTGACTTTGACTGGTGGCAAAGCTGATGTGACTTGGTGGATTTTTAAGGGTTTTTTAGCAAACCTGGGCCACCCACATGTCATTAATTGCTCTGGCCTGCTGCCGCTGAGATACTTGCCATTTGGCATTAGGGTATTGAGATTCAAAAAATCACCTTCCTCAATCTAATATAGAGAGGTTTGGGCTAATGTGATGGAGAATGGGAGTGGTGAAAGTGGGCAATAGATTCCCTCAGAGCTAGGTCATTGAATTCCCACAGGATACCAGAAAGTGAAAAGAACAATTTTTAACAGTGAGGTAGACAAAAATGCTGGAGAAACTCAGCGGGTGCAGCAGCATTTATGGAGCGAAGGAAATAGGCAACATTTTGGGCCGAAACACTTCAGCAGTCTGAAGAAGGGTTTTGGCCTGAAACGTTGCTTATTTCCTTCGCTCCATAGATGTTGCTGCACTCGCTGAGTTTCTCCAGCATTTTTGTCAACCTTCGATTTCCCAGCATCTGCAGTTCCTTCTTAAACATTTTTAACAGTGAGGTTGAGGTAGAGGCGCTGCTTTTCCCAGCAGATTCCATACTTGTAATTAGCCTGTTAAAAATGTAATTTCAACATGTAGAAGTTGAATGTTGATGTATTTTGCAGTTGGAATAATTGAAGTTCTGAAGATGTAAGTAGTGCTTAAGTGTTTTGCCACATAAGCATAATTAGGCCATTCGGCCCGTCGAGTGCACTCTGTCATTCAACCCTCTCGCCCTTCTCAAATCCTTGTAAACTCTTGCGAGTATGGGGCCAGAGCCATCAGACGCTCATCATATGTTAACCCAATCACCCCTGGGATCATTCTCATAAATCATCTTTGGACCCTCTCCAACGCCAGCACATCCTTCAGATAAGTGGCCCAAACCTGCTCTGAATACTCCAAGCTATTACGGATAGGGGGCATTAAATAATTATCTAGGCAGTAGTGACCTTGTTCGAAAAGGGTAAAAATAATAGTGCACCTTGTGGGGGAGCAGGGAGCTGTTAAAACAATTATTGGATTTCTGTATTTGTGTATAAAATCTTCAGAAGATGCTATAATTTTCAGGTGTGGTAAAGCCTGTAGTTTTGCTATCATTGCATTTGAAGAAACTGGCCTGTATAATCTTGCAGTATGATTATTTTGTTGGCCTCTTTATTCAATACATTCTGAGAATGAAATTGTAGCCTGAAGTTTTCATTTTAAACAAGGCCAACGACAGATAGATTTCTTTGAAACAAGTAATTATAGATGCTGGTTTACAAAAGCCAGTGCTGGAGTAACTCAGTGGGTCAGACAGCATCTCAGCAGAACGTGGATAGGTGATGTTTCAATTTCTTCAAACTGATTATGAGGGAGGTGGAGGGCTTGAAGAGAGATGGGGCAGGCCAAAGCCTGGCAGGTAATTGGTCAACACAAGTGAGGAGGGTTTTTGATAGACAGATGGTTGGGAAAATGCCAGATGAAAAGACAAGGTTTAAGACAAAAAGATTGAAGAGATATGGATTTTGCGGTGGAAAGTGGCACTGTAGCAATTAGAAATGTTGGTTTTATTGAATGGCTGAGCCAATGTGGAGCTGTGTGTCCTATTTCTGTTTATTTATCTAAATTACTGCAGTGCTTCTTAGAGATAAAATACACAGTAAATAGTTGGACCTAGGAGATTTTGTAGGGATACTTATGCCAACCTACCCCTAGTAACAAATCTTCTTTGCACTCTTCCCAGTTTGCTGTACTTAAATTTGTTGCCTTACCAACAAGGATGGACAGGCAGGTGAAAAGGGTATTTGGCATGCTTGTCTTTATTGGTCAAGGTATTGAGTACATGAGTTGGGGTGTCATATTACAGCTGTACAAGACATTGGTAAGGCACATGTCTTGTATTGAGTACAGTTCTGGTCCACCTTCTATTGAACGGATGTAGTCATTAACCTGAGAAAGGTGCAATGAAGATTTGAGTATGTTTGCAGGGAAAGGTTTGCATTATAAGGAGAGGTTGAATAAGCTGGGTTATATTTCCCCAGAGCATCAGAGTATAGGCTGAGAGTAGACCTATATAAATTTATGAGGGTCGTAAATTAGATGAATAGCCACAGCTTTTTTTCCAGTGTAGGGGAGTCAAAAACAAGATTTAAGATTTAAAGTGAGAGGGAAAGGATTTGAGGCCTGTGAACAGGGGCCTTGTTTTCTTATTGCGTGCCACTATAACTCTCACTCTATTACGGCTATACTCTGTCAGTGGTGGAGGAGGAAAATGCTTGCCCGAGTTGATAAGATGCCAATCAAATACATTTCTTGCCCTAATTGTTAAGAGACTGGTTGATTTGCAGCTGGACTTAAGTGGAGAATATTTTGTTAGACTCCAGATAATGCTGAAGTTTGGAATCAGGAAGAGTAGTGTTAAAGATGTTTGATCCCCGACTTGCTCTAATGGGCACAGTATTAATGTGACTAATCCATTGAAATTTCTGTTAAAGATAACTCAAGATATTTGAAACTTGGATGCCAAAGGGAGATGGTTTGGTGCACTGTGATCAGAGATGACCATTGACTGTTATGCACAATTCATTCTGCATGTTACACAAGCTTTAATGCATGCAGGAATGGAACTGTTCTATCCAATAAATTGTCTGGGGAGCTGGATATTATGCAAAAAAAAAACTTCTGATCGTGTGAACAAGAGAAGGTTAATGCGAATTTTTTAAAGTAAGTTTTAAAGCAATTTTCTGACTTCCAGATAACACATGATTTGGTTTCTGATATTGTGCTCCAAAATTTTGCGATGATTGACTTGATCATAATTATTTGAAAAAGGACCTTAGTGATGCAGGACTTCATATGCATTAGTCACAGTACAAAAATGCATTTTGCTTCTGACAATTTTTGATACTAAAATGTTGTATGCATTTCCCAATTTATGTATAACTAGTAAATTACATCCCAAGTCTGTATTTGATTGTGCACTACCTTTTTCATAACATTAGTTTTATCTGGACAAGTTTTGGCTATCAAAAGTTGAATTTAATTCATTTACAATTGAACAATGGAAATTCTAGTCAAAACATTTATTTGTATATGTTATAAACAATGCTAGAAATTCTCAGGGGGTCAGGTAGCATCTATGGAGAGTGGATTTAATGTTTGATCTTTCATTGGACCTCTACAGTGCTTTCCAGGTGAAATAAGGCTTCACTTGTATTACTTCCAATTTAACATGCTGTATTTTGTTGAAAACTGCACAGCACTTAATAAGCCAAACTCTGTTGAATCTGCAAGGATTGCCCTGAACTTTCTATTGCCTGTCACGTCAATGCTTTATTCTACTCCTACTCAAAACTTGTCTTTTGCCTAATGCTCTTAAATCTAAGAACAACTCATCTTCCAACTTGGTATGTTGTTATCCCCAGGACTAGACACTGAACTCAACAATTTCAGACAACTAGCCTTTCCAGTTTGTATCCGCAATGGCCAATTCTAATATGGCTAATTCTAATTACGTCATAGGAGCAGAATTAGGCCAATTGGCCCATCGGGTCTGCTCTGTAATTCGATCATGGCTGATCTACTTTCCCCCTCAGAACCTACCGATCTCTGCTTTAAAAGTCACCAATCTATAAAATCAATTTGGTTTGATATTTGTGTGACCCCAGTCTTTCCAGCATTATTTTATTTTAGATTCTTTGGTAGACAAAAATAACTTGCTGCTCTGCAGTCCTGGTCTGTAATTACTCTGCAATCCACTATTAGGATTGTAATTAAAATAAAATCCAATGACTGCACAGCAACTTCTACTTCCCTGCATAACATTGAAGGGAAATTGAGTGGGGACTGCAGAAAAGTGCTTTTTAAAAAAAAAGTTTTCGTGCTTTTATGAACTGTGTGCAAAATTTAAAGTGATTTAAAGTGATTAAAGTGAAAAAAATCTTAATATAAGCAAAAAAAAGCTGGCGAAATAGTGTTTTTGCCAGGATTCCCCCCCACTTCTATGTGGCAGCTGGTATTTAAAAACACAATCCACAGGACAAATGCTTATTAGACAGTGTGTCAGAGATACTTGTAATGCACAAATGTGGATATTACTGAGTAATGTGTCAGTAGTTTTATCTTTCCTTCCTTTTAAATACCTTTATTTAAAATATGCTCCTTATCCATAAGTCCTGCTGATGTCAAGTTTTTAATTACTTGCTATGTTGCCTCAATTTAACAGCATTTTAATGATTCATTGGGGGATTGGCCGACTAGAGTAATATCTCTGTGCTCTTTGCATTGTACGTGCTGTGATAAATAACACATGCAAGAGTGTTGCAGTCCTGGTTGATGTCATCCACTTTGATAGGAAAAATATAAAAGTAGAGTTTTTTTGCTGAGGCATTGAAAAATCATGTTCTAGGGGACTTGGTGTCCTTGTACATGCATCGCATCATTAGAATGCATGTAGAGCCTTTAATAAGAAAGTAAATGATATGTTGCATTTTATTGAAAGAGGATTTGACTACAAAAGTAAAGGAATTTTACTCAAATTGTGTAGGGCACTGATGCGACTGCACTTTGACCAATGTGTACAAGTCTACAGTAGAGATATTGCAATGAAGGTTGGCCAGATTGATATATGGGATTGGCGTGGGTGAGGATGAGGGGGAGGCAGAGATGATTATTTCCCTGAGATTAAGCAAGATTGAATACACACTCCATCTCTTTACAGACTGGAATAAACCTGGCCCAAGACATCCAGAGGATGATAACTGGACCTGTTTTTTTTTAGTTTCTAACTTAACATCATTTGAACTTGTATTTTACACAAGGATATTTTGGCACTGTGACATCAAAGTTGTATATAAAGCTCTGAGTCAAAGTTACAAACAGTTGTATTTTAATAATTGTAAGTGGAATAAGGTGCACCTTAAATGCAAAATGGATGGCATGGTAGAGTTGCTGCCTTGCAGCGCCAGAGACTGGGTTTGATCCTGACTGGGAGATGTCTGTAATTGTAGATCTGTAAATTGTAAAATTGTCTCTAGTGTGTGGGATGCGGGGTGATCGACACAGACTCGGTGGCCCGAAGGGCCTGTTTCCAAACTATATCTAAACTAAACTTTGTCTGAAGAAGGGTATCGACCCAAAACCTCCCCATTTCTTCTCTCGAAAAATGCTGCCTGCCCCGCTGAGTTACTCCAGCATTTCAGAGTAGCACGCTGGCATAGCGGTAGAGCTGCTACCTTACAGCGCCAGAGATCAGGTTCGATTTTGACTTGGGGTGTCGTCGGAGTGTGCATGTTATCCCCGTGGGTTTCCTCCGAGATCTGTATCTCGCAGTAACACACTCCAAAGACGTATAGGGTTGTAGGTTAATTGGCTTGCTATAAAAGTGTAAAGTTGTCCCTAGTGTGTATGGGGTAGTGTTAATGTGCAGGGATCACTGGTCGGTGCGGATTTGATGGGCCGAAGGGCCTGTATCGCTGTATCGCTAAACTAAACTAAATACATTTACCCCATGTTTCTCAATTTCAGATCTTTCTGTCAGTGAAAACAATCCAAGTTTGTTTGTGTGCTATTGGAATATACGGTGTCAGGGGTTATGGGGAGAAGGCTGGAGAATGGGGTGGAGAGGGAAAGATGGATCAGCCATAATTGAATGGCAGAGTAGACTTCAAGGGCTAAATGGCCTAATTCTGCTCCTATAATTTATGAATTTACAAAGTTATAGTTTGCAATCTTCATATTGATGAGTGCTGCAGTAAGAATGACTTCTGCACATCTTTTAGTCTAAGTGCTTTTCTTGGGTTAACCTGTAGTACATATTTAAAACTGTCACTTGCGTTTGTTCCAAAGTTGCTCTTAAATTGTCTACCCAGTGAATATTGCGGAGAAACAAAAGCGCACAAAGTTCTGGAATAGCTCATCGGGTCGGGTAAAATAGACACAAAGTGCCTGAGTAACACAGCGGATCAAGCAGCATCACTGGAGAAAAAGAATAGGTGATGTTTCGGGTCAGCACGCTTCAGACTGATTATTGGTGGGGAGAAGGAAACTGAAAAATGGGCAAAGAAGGGCAAAGCATGGCAGGCAATGAATGTTGCAAGACGGGTGAAGGGAATTTTTCGACAGGCAGATGTTGAAACAAAAACAGTTCAACGTTCACATCATTGGATTGTCAGCTACCCAAGTGAAATGAGGTGCTGTTCCTCCAGTTTGCAAGTGGCCTCACTCTGGCAGTGGAAGAGACTCGGAACAAAAAGGCCAGTTCTGCTCCATTGTGTACTTGTATGTCCAGGTTTGGTAGATGTCTGTGCCGAATTAGGGTGGCAGGTGCAAGTATCAAGCTGCTAGAGGAGGTAGTTGAGGCACGGACTATTGCTACGTTTAAAAAGCATTTAGACATGTACAAGGAAAGGATAGGTTAAGAGGGATATGGCCCAAAAGCAGGCAGGTGCGACTAGTGCAGATGGGACATGTTGGTTGATGTGGGCAAGAAGGGCCAAAGAGCCTGTTTCCACGCGGTATGACTATGAAATTTAACCTGAGATGAGTATATGTTTAGGATGCAGAAACCTTTTCATGAACATGTTCCCCAATGAGTATATTCTGCTTAAGAATGTTTAAAAAAGAACTGCAGATGCTGGAAAAACCAAAGGGAGACAAAAAGTGCTGGAGAAACTCAGCGGGTGAGGCAGCATCTATGGAGAGAAGGAATTGGCGACGTTTCGGGTCGAGGCCCTTCTTCAGACTGATGTGGGGGAGGGGTGGGAAAAAGAAAGGACGTAGGCGGAGACAGCAGGACTTGTGGGAGAACTGGGAAGGGGGAGGGGAAGGAGGGAGAAAGCAATGGCTATCTAAAATTAGAGAAGTCAATGTTCATACCGCTAGGGTGTAAACTACTCAAGCGAAATATGAGGTGCTGTTCCTCCAATTTGCGCTGGGCCTCACTCTGGCAATGAAGGAGGCCCAGGACAGAAAGGTCAAATTGGGAATGGGAGGGGTTGTTGGTGCTGAGCAACCCGGCGATCAGGTTGGTTAATAGACAATAAGTGCAGGAGTAGGCCATTCGGCCCTTCGAGCCAGCACCGCTATTCAATGGGATCATGGCGGTCATCCCCAATCAGTGCCCAGTTCTTGCCTTCTGCCCATATCCCCTGACTGTGCTATCTTTAAGAGCCCTATCTAGCTTTCTCTTGAGAGTATCCAGAGAATTGGCCTCCACTGCCCTCTGAGGCAGAGAATTCCACAGACTCTCAATTCTCTGTGAGAAAAAGTGTTTCCTCGTCTCAGTTCTAAATGGCTTACCCCTTATTCTTAAACTGTGGCCCCTGGTTCTGGACTCCCCCAACATAGGGAACATGTTTCCTGCCTCTAGCGTGTCCAAACCCTTAACAATCTTATGTTTCAATAAGATCCCCTCTCATCTTCCTAAACTCCAGAGTGTACAAGCCCAGCTGCTCCATTCTCTCAGCATATGACAGTCCCGCCATCCCAGGAATTAACCTTGTAAACCTACGCTGCACTCCCTCAATAGCAAGATTGTCCTTCCTCAAATTAGGAGACCAAAACTGCACACAATACTCCAGTGGTCTCACTAGGGCCCTGTACAACTGCAGGACCTCTTTGCTCCTATACTTGACGACTCTTGTTATAAAGGCCAACATGCCATTCGCTTTCTTCACTGCCTGCTGTACCTGCATGCTTACTTTCGTAGACTGATGAACAAGGACCCCAGTTCCCCTTTTCCCAACCTGACGCCATTTGGATAGTAATCTGCGTTCCTGTTTTTGATACCAAAGTGGATGACCTCACATTTATCCACATTAAACTTAATCTGCCATCCATCTGCCCACTCCCCCAACCTGTCCAAGTCACCCTGCATTCTCATAGCATCGTCTTCACAGTTCACACTGCCACCCAGCTTTGTGTCATCTGCAAATTTGCTAATGTTACTTTGAATCCCTTCAATAGACAATAGGTGCAGGATTAGGCCATTCGGCCCTTTGAGCCAGCACCACCATTTAATGTGATCATGGCTGATCATCCCCAATCAGTACCCCGTTCCTGCCTTCTCCCCATATCCCCTGACTCTGCTGTTTTTAAGAGCCCTAGCTAGCTCTCTTGAAAGCATCCAGAGAACCTGCCTCCACTGCCCTCTGAGGCAGAGAATTCCACATCTAAATCATTGATGTATATTGTAAATAGTTAAGAAGGACTGAGTGGAGGTGTTCAGCAAAGCGATCGTCGAGCCTGCGCTTGGTCTCGCCGATATTTAAAATGGGTTCTAAAAGAAAACCTAGCAATTATAGACCGGTTAGTTTGACTTCAGTGGTGGGCAAGTTAATGGAAAAGATACTTAGAGATAATATATATAAGTATCTGGATAAAGAGGGTCTAATTAGGAACAGTCAACATGGATTTATGCCTGGAAGGTCATGTTTGACTAATCTTCTTGAATTTTTTGAAGAGGTTACTAGGGAAATTGACGAGGGTAAAGCAGTGGATGTTGTCTATATGGACTTCAGTAAGGCCTTTGACAAGGTTCCTCATGGAAGGTTGGTCAAGAAGGTTCAACTGTTGGGTATAAATGCAGGAATAGCAAGATGGATTCAACAGTGGCTGAATGGGAGAAGCCAGAGGATAATGGTGGATGGCTGTTTGTCGGGTTGGAGGCAGGTGACTAGTGGGGTGCCTCAGGGATCTGTGTTGGGTCCTTTGTTGTTTGTCATGTACATCAATGATCTGGATGAAGGGGTGGTAAATTGGATTAGTAAGTATGCAGATGATACCAAGATAGGGGGTGTTGTGGATAATGAAGAGGATTTCCAAAGTCTACAGAGTGATTTAGGCCAGTTGGAAAAATGGGCTGAAAGATGGCAGATGGAGTTTAATGCTGATAAATGTGAGGTGCTACACCTTGGCAGGACAAATCAAAATAGGACGTACATGGTAAACGGTAGGGAATTGAAGAATACAGTTGAACAGAGGGATCTGGGAATAACCGTGCATAGTTCCTTGAAGGTAGAATCTCATATAGATAGGGTGGTAAAGAAAGCTTTTGGTATGCTAGCCTTTATAAATCAGAGCATTGAGTATAGAAGCTGGGATGTAATGTTAAAATTGTACAAGGCGTTGGTGAGACCAAATCTGGAGTATGGTGTACAATTTTGGTCGCCCAATTATAGGAAGGATGTCAACAAAATAGAGAGGGTACAGAGGCGATTTACTAGAATGTTGCCTGGGTTTCAACAGCTAAGTTACAGAGATAGGTTGAATAAGTTAGGTCTTTATTCTCTGGAGCGCAGAAGGTTAAGGGGGGACTTGATAGAGGTCTTTAAAATTATGAGAGGGATAGATAGAGTTAATGTGGACAAGCTTTTCCCTTTGAGAATAGGGAAGATTCGAACAAGAGGATATGACTTTAGAATTAAGGGACAGAGGTTTAGGGGTAACATGAGGGGGAACTTCTTTACTCAGAGAGTGGTAGCGGTGTGGAATGAGCTTCCAGTGGAAGTGGTGGCGGCAGGTTCGTTGGTATCATTTAAAAATAAATTGGATAGGCATATGGATGAGAAGGGTATGGAGGGTTATGGTATGAGTGCAGGCAGGTGGGACTAAGGGAAAAAAGTTGTTCGGCACGGACTTGAAGGGCCGAGATGGCCTGTTTCCGTGCTGTAATTGTTATATGGTTATATGGTTATATAGAGAAGTTGACATCTGGTCTCAACTGTTCTCAACATGCACCACAGCAAATACAATAATTGAGCAATTCAGTCTTAAGAAGGGTCTCGACCCAAAACGTCACCCATTCCTTCTCCCCGGAGATGCTACCTGTCCCGCTGGGTTACTCCAGTATTTTGTCTACCTTAAGCAATACTTTAGTCCTTTCTTGGATCAGAAAGGTTTGTATAAAGAATGGATGATTTTGCCTGTTGTCTGTGAATTAGTGATTGAATCGCTAATTTTCACTCATTTTGAGATTTTATGTATCAGGGATAAGGAAAGATCTCTATTTTGTGTAAATAGGATCTGTTGGCTTACACACATTCTGTAATATAACCAAAATGTACTTATGTTTTGTGCATGAAAACTAGCATAAACTGCCGTTCATACAATATTTTGAATGGAAGCAGATAATGTGTTAATGTAAATACAACTTGAATTTATTTTAATTATAGAAAACTAAAAATCTAAAATGACACTACACCGCACCTTAAAATTGGAAAATAGAAATGTCACAATTCAATTCAGTTTCAAGTGATTTCCACGATGACAGAAGACCAATTAGATGTACCTTAAGCTTTGATTAAACACCAATTTCTATGTGCAAAGGTATAAAATGACAGAATGTGAGGGTTTAAATATTTTTTAAGTTAAATTCACAGCGAGCATGGACAGCGCTTCACTCTGCTAAGTGTGATGCATCGTTGCCACTTGGGTTACTCCATTTATACTTGCAGGAAGTGGTGTGCAGGCCATGCCAATGTTGTCTAGAGGTTGTCAGAGCTTCCAATTTAGATGGTAGTGTCTCTTGAGTTCGCAGATTACATTGTGTAGGTCTTGCATGAATTTGTATGCTTCAGGTTCACTTGACTTGAATGTCGCATGTGTTGTGGATACCTTGAATGGCACCCTGTCTGCTGAGCTTAAGTACTTGCAAAGTGACTCCTTTGCCTCACTTGACCAGCTCTGTACAATCCTCTTTGCCAGAGCTATGATCTTCAGTTGCTGCCTTCATGCAGGAAGAAGAAGCAAAGTATTTTTGATGAGAATTGGAGGGATGAGCATCTCTGATGGACATCTGGAGTAACAGTGGTTGGGTATTTGATGCTGCCAGAGATGTGATAATGGTAGTTTGGAAGTTGCTTCTTTATACTATACTTGGTGAGGTCTTTGGCAATGATGGAGAATACACTGGTGTTTTACCAATGAATATAGTTCCTCCAGTGCTAGCCGATCGTCTGCCTGGGTCGGATGTAGACCTCAGCAACTAGAGTTCAGATTAATTCCTTCGGCAGGTAGAGGGGATGGCACTTCACTGCTAGATATTCCAGTGGAGGGGACCAGGAGTAGGACAAGACCACACGTCCAGGCACGTAGAAGAGTTTACCATGAGGTAGGTGTTGCTTGTCTCTTTTCCCGATTATGCCATCGGTTCATGCGACGATCAAAAGAACCTTTGGACTGGAGGGTTGTGTCTGAAGATTGGGGTTAAACCACATCCCTGTGAACCAGTGTGCAGCATTCCATTATTGCTACTATTTAGCTGTTCTGTTTGAGCAGTAAGTGAACATTCTTTCACTGGCCAGTGCTCATTTTAAGTTGAACTTATTACCGTATGGAATATTAACAAAGCTGTTACTGTTTGAGTATAATGGTGTTGAGCAAAGGGAACCGTTCCATCAAATGTGCCAGTGTTTTCTGTTGGACTGACTTGAAAGTATTTGTGCTTCAATTTAAAAAAAAAATCTGAACATATGGAAGCTGTTTCATAATTGTGATTGAAAGAAGAGCCTGTAGAATCTTGTGATAATATAACCTTGTATTGACTTCAGTTGCTTTTAAAGATTACATTTAAAAGACATTTGAATAGGTACGTGGATAGGAAACATTTGTGGGGTGGGCTAGTGGTGTAGATATGGACAAAATGGAGCCACCGGGACTAATGACTAACTTAAATGGGGCATCCTCGTTGACATGGACGAATTGGGCTGTAGGGCTTGATTTCATGCTGTGCCACTTCTTCTGTCATTTAAACATTAAATAATGAAAAGTGGAAATGGTACTTTTGAAGTCTCCATTTCAAAGATATGTTAAACAAATTAGCTCTTTGCGGTGCTTGTATAGCTGCATTATTGAAGGACTGTTCATTCCTACCTTTCTATCCTATTCTCTCATCCAAAGGATAGGGTTCCCTTTACCCTTTCCACTTGACAGACTCCACATTTGAAAGTGTCCTCTGACTTTTGGACATCTTCTCCCCTCTCCCCAGGCATTCGAAAGGAAGCTTTTAACTCTGACATTCCTTTGTTCAGTCTTCCACCTCCTCCAGCATCCACACCCCTGCTCAATCCTTCTTACCATGGAACCAGGGGAGATGTAGCATATCTTCCCTTTCCATAATCCATTGACCCAATGTATCTTCCAAGCAGAGCAGTAATTTGCTTTAGCGTTTTGCATCATGTGCCCAGGTGTAATGACCTCTACATTGGGGGAACGAAACCCAACTGGATGACCCAACTGGACGCTCTTTTAGGAAGGAGATGAGGAGAAATTTCTTTAGAGGGTGGTGTATCTGTGGAATTCTTTGCCACAGAAGGCTGTGGAGGCCAAGTCAGTGGGTATTTTTAAGGCAGAGTTAGATAGATTCTTGATTAGTCCAGGTGTCAGAGGTTATGGGGAGAAGGCAGGAGAATGGGGTTAGGAGGGAGAGATAGATCAGCCATGATTGAATAACTGAGTGGACGATGGGCCGAATGGCCTAATTCTTCGATCACCTATGACCATTTTGTAAAACAGCTCCTTTCCGTTTTCAAGAGTGACCATTAGCTTTCAATTTAATTTTCCTTGGAATTCTCCAATCCTGACCACTGACCTCCATTTCTGGTTGCTTACAGTATTCCTGCACAGCATCTCGTCTTCGGAATAGATGCCCTTCAGCCACCGGGGCATTACGTTGCATTCAATACATTCAGATAACCAGGCCTTTCAATTTGTCAGAAGTTACTGGTTGCAGTGTTACTGGTTCCGCAGCAGAGAATGCTGGTAATCAACTGGGGGTGACAGTTATTTGGGTTGATCTCATGGTCCGGTCAAGGCTAGGCCCAGAGTCACCAATGAGGTAGATAGTAGTTCAGCATTGCTCTCTGGTTGTGGTGGGAAGATTCAGTTGCCTGATAACAGCTGGGAAGCAACTGTCCCTGAATCTGGAGGTGTGCATTTTCACACTTCTATACCTTTTGCCTGATGGAAGAGAGGAGAACAGGGAGTGGTCATCTCGTCCTTGATTATGCTGCGGGCCTTGTTGAGGCAGCGTGAGGTATAAATTGAGTCAAGAGAAGTGAGGGTGGTTTGTGTGATGGTCTGGGCTGCGTCCGCAATTGTTGCAACCTTGGATGGAGCTGTTGCCAAACCAAGCTGTGATGCATCCTGATAAAATGTTTTTTATAGAAAACGTCTGTAGAAGCTGATGAGAGTTTTTGGGGACATTCCAAACGTCCTAAACCTTCTAAGGAAGTAGAGGTGTTGGTGAAGCTGATCACTATCTCCTTTGTCTTGCTGAAATTAAGAGAAAGGTTGTTTTCTCGACACCAGGATACGACGTTCTCGATCTCCTTCTTGTACTCTCATCATTATTTGATATCTTGCCCACAATGGTGGTGGCGTCTGGCGCTCAAAGTATCGGTATTAAACTCCATTAATCATTGCTCAGCCCGCTTGCCCAGCTGATCAAGATCCTGCTGTAATTTTTGAAAAACATTTTTGCTATCTATGATTCTACACACTTTAGTGTCATCTGCAAACTTACTAATAATTTTCTCAAAGTGACTGGTTGGCAATCTGGTCTTATTGTATAGTTTATCCTTAGTGAATGGCATTTATTTAACAGCAGTAATGTACGGTGACATCTAACTTGTACACGTTTTAAGTTACTGTTCTTCGGCTTGAAAAGAGTTTATTCATTTGGATTGCAAATTATCCAATTATTCTGTGATTAAACTTACTTCTGCGATTGATGCTGATCTGTGATGGAAATGAGGGGACGTTGTGCACCTGTACATAACTGCAATGCGTTTGGAAGTGCAAACAAGTGGGATTAGCAGCACTCTAAAATGTTCCTATGACTTCAGGGTCCTATAATGTCCAAAGTCTGGTATTTAGACTTTAGACTCTGTGGGCCTTTGGGCGGACTTTGAGTCGCACTGACCAGCAATCACCCTATACACTAACACTATCCTACACACTAAAATTTACAATTTTACCAAAGCAAATTAACTTACAAACCTATACTCTTTGGAATGTGGTAGGAAACCGGAGCACTTGGAGAAAACATATGCAGTCACGCAGAGAACGTGCAAACACCTTGCAGACAGCACCCATAGTCAGGATCGAACCCGGGCCTCTGAGGCTGTAAGGCAGTATCTCTACCACTACACCACGGTGACATCTGGTATCGAGCATCTAATCATAGGTAAAAGAAAGTCAAGACTGTTTAATTGTCATATGTTCCGAAACGGAACAATGAAATTCTTACATGCAGCGGCACAATAGGTTTATAAACTCGGGACTCAATAGATAACATAATAAACAAAGATTCAATAAATAAAAGCTCCGATACAATGCAAAACAAACCGGAAGCCCAAAGTCTTTAGTGCAACCAAGGCAGTTCAAAGTTTAGTTGAGGTTTCCATTCAGATTACGATTGTAAAAGTGCTTTACCTTTCAAGCTTTCTTTCTCACTTTATAACACTTATCAGAATTGAAGTCCATTTATTCGTCATCCTACGTCCTTAGACAAACATTCAAGTATTAGTTCCTAATTTGCTCCAATTCTGTGCTAAAATAAGATATTTCCAGAGACTGGGGTTTTACGACACTTGCACTAAATTGTTTTGGATTATTACACAGCTAGAATAGAATAGAATAGTTTCTTTATTGTCATTGTAACATGAACCATGTACAACGGAATTTAAAAATGTCATTGTCAAATGTCAAATGTAATAAAAACTATTATTACACAGCTGATTTAACGTTAAGTTAATTCTATAGATCCTGTTTCCAGGATAGTAATATGCAGTGCAGAAGTGGATATGACTTTGCAAGCTTAGCAGTCAAATAAGAGACATAAGTATGTATTGGAACTGCGGACTGAGAGACTGAAAGACTGAAGAAGGGTCTCGGTCCAAAACGTCACCCATTCCTCATCTCCAGAGATGCTGCATGTCCCATTGAGACTGAAGAAAGGTCCCAACACAAATCGTCACCTGTCCATTCGCTCCGCAGCTGCTGCCTGACCCGCTGAGTTCCTCCAGCAGTTTGTTTTGGTCTTGCTCAAGCTTGCAAAATAATTGTTATTATGTGTTTTTGATTCAATCATTACACATAACATTTAGGAATACTTTTAGTTTTGCTTGTTTCCTTTTTGCCGCACTGACATTTAGTTGCAATGTACTGAACATTTTATTGGTTAACGTATCGAGGAATTCAAGTTAATTTGTTACAAGGGATAAACAAATGGCCAGCTTTTTTTTAATTTCTGTAGTTTTAATAAGTCACTGCTTTATTTTATAAAAAGATAATGTGATCGGCTTGTTGATATTAATGTGCATCATTGAGTGTCTTCCACAATCTGCCATTGGTTGTCACAGTTGCTTTGGGCGGATCACAACTTCATTTCCCATTATTTGTGGGAACGAATAGAGTAGATTTCGGGAAAGAATATAGCAGATTTTTGGGAAGAGGAAAAGAACAATATACATATGGTTATTCAAGTTGGTATTAACTGATTGGCCATAATAGGATGTATGGAAAAGTTTAAGCCATTTCAGCACTGCAAATAATTACTGTCTAATACAAGTTTAAACATAACAAAGCAAATTGTATTATTCCATTGATTTAGAATGGAAGAATGAGCAGTTACGATGATAATTGCATACAGAATACTATATTCAGAATGTTTAAGAAGCTTAAATTATACGTTGCTGATCAATTCTTCAATGTGTTCTGCAACCACAATTGGTATTTACACTCTGTATAGAACCTCTGTTCAGGCACAAACTGCATGAGTGAAGTCATTGTCACATATGGGTTGAGGTTTTCAAATGAAACATTAATTTCACCACTCAGTCCATGCAGATGTGCTTTGTAAAAAAAAAAAAAATTCTTGGGTGTCCCACGCAAGGGCTGAGCAATTGAAATGGAGATTTGAAAGATATTTGAAGTGTGGAAATGCAGCAAAAGTAACTAGAATATCCTTAAGCAGACCAGTTACTTTGTGAAAAGTTTGCTTTGTACAAACTGAGGATCAGGATAAAACTTTTCTGGGAAAGGCATTGAGAAGCGATGCATCTGCTTTTTCAAATCAAGATAGACTTTTCTATCTGCAAGAATGGTCTTTGGTATTAGCCCTTGCATACTTGTGTTTTTCAAATTACTGTCTTTGTGTTTTAGTTTAGTTTGGAGATACAGCATGGAAACAGGCCCTTCGGCCCACCGGGTCCGCAGCGACCAGCGATCCTGCACATTAACACTATCCTACACACTAGAGCCAATTTTACATTTATACCAAGCCAATTTACCTACAATCCTGCACATCTTTGGAATGTGGGAGGAAACCGGGGATCCCGGAGAAAACCCACACAGGTCACATACAGACAGCACCCGTAATCAGGATTGAACCCGGGTCCCTGGCGCTGAAAGGCAGCAACTTTACCACTGCGCCATCCTGTTTTGATTCAGGATTTGGGAATTTTCATATGAAACGATTCTGTATCTTGATATTACCTGCTCTGTTCTATGAAAGTGCCTGATGTTGAGTTTCCTTAATTCTGGTGGATATTTGATTTTGTATCTGCATATTCAGTTGATGAAATATGAGGGGAACATGAAGCAACTTTTCATGCAAATAAATTTAACCTAGTTATGAATTATCAGTCTCCCATTTTGCAGCAGCCATTATGCTTGATAAATTTGGTTTATGCTACCATGTATTCAAATTTATAATATTAAATCAAATGTAGACCAAGTAAATATCCTTTGAGGTGGGCGACACGGTGGCACAGTGAGTGGCAAGTTGGCTCGACGGTAGAGTTGCTGCCTTACAGAGTGCTTATAGCAGCAGAGAACTAGGTTAGATCCAAGTTACAGGTGCTGTCTGTACAGAGTTTGTATGTATTTTCCGTGACCTGTGCGGGTTTTCTCCGAGATCCTTGTCCTCCCTTACTCCAAAGACGTACAGGTTTGTTGGTTTATTGGCTTTGGTAAAAATGTAAATTGTCGCTCATGTGTGTAGAATAATGTTAATATGCGGGGATCACTGGTCGTTGCGGAGTCGGTGGGCCGAAGGGCCTGTTTCCGCGCTGTATCTCTAAACTGATATAAATGCACTGGATTATGGAATAATACAAATGTACTTGTTCCTAGTCTCACTTATTGCACTTAACTTCTCTTATCTCTGGTTAATCTTTTTCTCCGTATTTTTCAGTCTCAGCTACTCTTGCATCCTTTCAACAGTTGAGGGTTCACAAACATGTTTGCCAGTTGCTGGTTTTGTTCCAGATTGAGAAGTGCTAAATTGTGGACATAGATAATCAATATTCATCTGTGAAATAGGTCATTGCACAAAACAAATATTTTTTTGAAAGAACTTTTTTTTTTAAAATGTATCACTGGATGTGTATTTTATGGTATATTCAATTAAAACTGCAAGTTAGTCATAGTTATACATCATAGAAGCAAGCACTTCAAACCAGTGGGTCTATGCTGACCAACTGCCAATCTATACTAATCCCATTTGCATTGACTTTGTATCCAAGAAAACAGACTCTGGTTCCTTACCTGTACCACGCTTCTCATAATTTTTGGATGTTCTGCCCTGGTTTGACTTCACAAAAAGCATCTCTTGGCATTTGTTAAATTCCATCTGCCTTTCCCTTGCCCACTTTCCCTGTTGATTTGTCCTGTGTAATCTTGGATAATCTTCTCTTCCCACTATCATCAATTTTGCTATCAGCTTATGAATCATGCTGCATGCATTCTCATTCAAATAGATGTATAAACAACAGAGGACCCAGCACTAATTACGGTGGCACACCGCTGGTCAGAGGCCTCCAATCTGCAAAGCAATCTCCCACTACCACCTCGTGCTTCCTATCATCAGGCCAATTTAATATCTATTTGGCTAGCTCACCCTGGATCCCATGTATTTTAACCTTCAGGACTTTATCAACTGATGCATGCTACATTGGGGACCATCTCCCTACCAGGCTATTTTAAACCCTCCCTAGTTGTACTATCAATCTTCCTCAAGGGAATTGGTCCTTCTTCAGTTCAGATGCAACTTGCCCCTCTTGTTCAGACAGGGCAACTTGGCTCCAGAGGAGATGGCAATGGTCCATATGGCTGAAGCACTCCTCCCTGCACCAGCTCTTCAATCAATGCATTAATTTGCCTTATTCTCCTATTCCTCACTAATGTGAGCACTCTTGAGTGGGCATGACAATAAACTAAACTGAACTAAACACGAGAGGTCCTGCCTCTTAATACTACCTAACGTGTTTACATCAGTGGATCTCATGTCCATTGTTAGAACCAATAGGTACCACCCTTGTCCATTTCCGAATGTCCTGCACCCACTCAGATGCCCTCAAACCTGGCATCGGGGAGGCAATGTTCCATCCTGGAGTCTCAATTGCAGCCACAGAAAAATCTATCAAAGTCACTGACTATAGAGTCCCCTATTAACACCGCTGTTCGAGACTGATCTTTCTCACAGCACACATGCCAATGGTTTGGCTGCTACTGTTGCTTTTTCCAGAAGCCAACCCCTTCCCCACCCCACCCCAACAACATCCAATCAATACCCATTAATTATGAAGGGATTGTTTCCCCAGGAGTGGGGCTATATTATCTGTACATACATTAAGAAAGGCAAGACAGAAACAAAATAGTCATTTATTGACGGTGAGAGCAAATTCCATATCTTACATTTTCTGGCAGTTATTTGTGACTTGTTAGGGCTAAAAATCTGTAACCAGAATGGCTCTGACTTGGGACTCCCTGTGCTTGAAGCTGCAACTTGATGTTTCCACTTGTACATTTTGATTTATTGTTTGCCAATTACAAGACAGATTCATAATTCTTTCACGGATTTCATTGTGGCTCAAAGGAGCTGTGGAAGTTTGGTGGAATCTTCCTCTTGAAACATAATCTTTAACAAACACAATTCTCATGCTAAATTTGAATTTGCTATCTTAATGCGAAGAATGCAAAGTAGAAGCAAGGATAGGGCACTTGGCCCCTCAAGTCTGCCCCATAACAATATAATCAAGGCTGATTTTTGCTGGTCTCGGCTCCTTTTCCATTTCCTCCGAACCCTTAATTTTGCGATCTTTCAAAAAGACGATCTAATTATCTTTATCTACCTTAAATATATCAAATGATCTGGCTTCCACCACCCCAGGGTTGTGATTTCCAAAAATCCACTCCCGTATGGAAAATAAATTTCACAGCATCATAGCTTTAAATGCCCAGCCCCTTCCTTCAAGGCTATTCTCTTGTTTCTGACTCCTCGTGAAAGCATCTTCATCTGCCCAGTCAAGACTCCTCAGAATCTTGGTTGGAATAAGGTCACCCCTCATTCTTTCAACACACTTTCATAACGTAATTGCAGATGAAGTGGCTTTATGCACAGAAAATTGGGATACAAACCATTGTCCAAAGATGCAGATCTCTCCAGTAAAATGGGGCTGCCTTGCATTTCCAGACTATTTTTATTATTTTATTTAATTAGCAGTCTTCAATTCGGATAAAATGTTCAAATTTCTCCATAGTTGTCAGCGTCCCATATATTTGCAGCAATGGAGAAAGGATGCCTTAAAAGTAAATGCTAGATTAAATGGTCAAATACCTCATGACTGTCCCGTTTACATTCATTTGTTGTTGGCAGCAATAAGTTATCATCATTGACTGTCTACAACAAGAGTTTGACGTTGGCTTTTGTTGATCTGTTGAATAATGCTGAATCAAGTCATTCTGTTCCTAGCACATTGTCAAAGACCAGTGACAGTGTTAAATGGAGTGTGGCTGCTCGCTGGGAAAGTGAACCAAATTTATGTAATCACTGGTACTTGTAAATTAATATGAAGGATAGTTGTAAATATTAAGAGGCTGATTTGTAATGTTATTCAGTTTGCCCTGCTTAACTTTGAACATTATAGTGAGTTGTCACAGGATTAAATTATAAATATTTCTGCAAACCATTGTTTAGAAATCCTGCTTGTAGAATGACAAATTCCATTATCATTAATTCAAATGAAAAATATTTGCTTCATGTGGAATTGAAGGTTTAAAACATGTTTTTAATTTTACTTTTCAATTCTTGACTGTTCTTCCATAGTTACTATCTATGGCCGAACTTCAGAGTTATTTATGGTAATGGTGCACTTGGCTGATAGGTTTCCTTTTTTTGCTCTAATAAGCAGGCATCTGGTTGTTGGATTGTTTCAGCACCGTGACCCATCCTATACGAAGTGAGCATTCAGTTACTGAGTGTGACTATGAACTCCAAATTAATTCTCAATCCCCATCTCCCCCCCCCCCCCCCCCCCCCTCCCTCGCGCTCCTTTCTTAGGCATGAGACTTTGCAATTTTGGAGCTGCTGTAGGATACTAATAAAACGGTTTATTGAAACACTTTTGAGGCACACAACAGACCATTGTACTTTGGACACTGACTCTCTGCAGTGGGCTCAGTTTAGCAGTATGTGTCAGAAGTTAGAGCTGAAACTTTAAAAGCCATTTTGAAGCCCAAGTGTATTTCTTTTTGAACAGCAATCCATGTAGTTGGCAAGATCTCTAGATTTCCAGAGTTTTCTTTTAAAGAAGCCAGCCATTCCTTTCTGCTTAATAATATCGTAAACATCCCACAACAGTCCAGCTGAGGAATTTATAACATAATATCAAAACGGCGATGACTAAAGCAGGCATGTTGGATCACGCTTACTCGTTTAGAGAAATGTGGCCTAGGGCGTACATGTTTGTCTATGGGAGTGTTCAGTGTGGAAATTGGTGAAATTGATGTCAAATGAGCTAAGAGTCTTTGTTTACTTAAAGCCTTGTGAAATGTAGAAACACACACGTACAGAACAGATCCTTTGGTCTACTGACCATGATGTCAAATTAAACTAACCCCATATATCTATTCCCTGCCTGTTCATGTCCGACTAAATACCTGTTAAATGTTGCGATCGATCGTATCTACATCTAACCCCACCTCTGACAGTGCAATCCAGGCACCTAGCACTCTGTAGAGTAAAAAAAAAACAACTTGCCAATAAACAAATCTCCTTCAAACTGAGTTTAAAATCAGAGTGGAGGGGGATGGCGGAGGGGTCGAGGGCTGGTAGGGAAATAAAGGCAGGTGTGGGAGAGGTGGGCACAAGTGAAGACAGGCTGGAGTATGACATGTGGGGACACAAAGTGTACTATCGCTGGAATTTGATGGATAAGGTAAATGATATAGGGAGCCATTCAAGGGAGAGATGTCGTGAGTGTTCCAGACAGAACAATGAAATTCGTACTTTCATGAATGGGCAGAGAGAACAAACATAGAAACATAGAAAAATAGGTGCAGGAGTAGGCCATTTGGCCTATGGGGGTAGGGATCCAATGAGTCAGCTGTGTGGGTAGTAGATTGATGGAACCAGGATAGGGAGGACAATAAAAATAGCTGATTGGGGGTGTCGGGTTATGGGCAAAGGAATGCAAGTAAGAGAACCAGGTGTTGTTTGGAAGATTTAATGTGTATAGAGGTACAAAAAGCTTTGTCTTCCGTGCTATCCAATCAAAATCAGACCCAATCTACATCAGGCCAAACTCAAATACAATAGGTAGAATGTAGGAAAAGATAATGTAGAATGTAATTCTCATTACAGCACAATTCCAGAGGCAAAGTCCAATATCTTCAATAAGGTAGAGGAAAATCTGACTATCCTAGCGTATGGAGGGATTGTTGGAACCTTGATAAGAGAAGAGGCTATTCCCGAGTCTAGTGGCGCACACTTTAAAGCTTCTGTATCTTTTGCCTGACAGGAGCTGTGAGAAGGAATGACCAGGGTGGTAAAGGGCTTTGATAATGTTACAGCATGGAAACTGGCCTTTGGCCCAGTTTACCCATGCTGACCAAACGTGCCTCATCTACACGGGCTGCCTTCACGAGATAGCATAAAATGTAGATGGAATTCATGGTGGTGAGTCTTGTTTGTGTGATGGACTGGGCAACATCCACAACTCTCTGCAATTTCTTGCAGTATTGTGCAGAGCTGTTCCCAAACCAATCTGTGATGCAACGCCACAATATGTTTTCTCAGGTGCATCTGTCGAAGTTTGTAAGAGTCATTGGAGACATGCCTAATATCCTCTGTTTCCTGAGGAAGGAGATGAGTTGGTGTGTCATCCTCGCTGTTAGACAATAGACAATAGGTGCAGGAGTAGGCCATTCGGCCCTTCGAGCCAGCACAGCCATTCAATGTGATCATGGCTGATCATCCCCAATCAGTACCCCGTTCCTGCCTTCTCCCCATATCCCCTTACTCCGCAATCTTTAAGAGCCCTATCTAGCCCTCTCTTGAAAGCATCCAGGGAACCGGCCTCCACCGCCCTCTGAGGCAGAGAATTCCACAGACTCACAACTCTCTGTGAGAAAAAGTGTTTCCTCGTCTCCGTTCTAAATGGCTTACCCCTTATTCTTAAACTGTGGCCCCTGGTTCTGGACTCCCCCAACATAGGGAAAATGTTTCCTGCCTCTAGCGTGTCCAAACCCTTAATAACCTTATGTTTCAATAAGACTCTCTCTCATCCTTCTAAACTCCAGAGTATACAAGCCCAGCCACTCCATTCTCTCAGCATATGACAGTCCCACCATCCCGGGAATTAACCTTGTAAACTTACGCTGCACTCCCTCAATAGCAAGAATGTCCTTCCTCAAATTAAGGGACCAAAACTGCACACAATACTCCTGGTGTGGTCTCATGAGGGCCCAGTAAAACTCTGAGAGCTGCCAACATTGGGTGAGAGTTGAGAGTGAGAAATTGTGAGGCAGCGTAGGGACCGAGGTGGGGAGGGTGTGGGAGGGAGCTTTTGCATTTTACAACTTGAAATTGCAATCTGGTGCATACTGTAGCGAGTCTTTTAACTTACACTTGAATGCAACATTTAGGCTTCAAATTGGATTAGGTATCAATAAGGTTAGGCTAAATTACAGTCCTAATTACATTCCACAGTAGAGCCAGGCTCTGATCAACAGGTGCAGCACATGAATGACCTTAGTATATTCATGTATGGAAATCAGATTATAATTCACGCTGTTATGCATATATATAAACATAAAAACATAGAAACAAGGCAAGTCAGGCTTCCATCACTGTTCTGCACAAATAAATCAATCAACCTTACCCTTTGACTATAGAAACAAGACAAAATAATGCCACATATTCAACTGTATATCGTTCAATGAAATTAAGATATATGTAAAACATATATATGGAAACAGGCCCTTCGACCCACCACGTTCACTCCGACCAGCATCTACCATACACCAGTTGTATCCTACACGCCGTGGACAATTTACAGAAGCCAATTAACCTACAAACCTGCACTTCTTTTGGATGTGGGAGAACCCGGAATATCCAGAGAAAACCATGTGGTCATAAGGAGAATGTACAAATACTGTACAGACAGCACCCGTAGTCAGGATCAAATCTGGGTCTGTAGTGCTGCAAGGCAGCAACTCTACCACTCTGCCACCCCATTAAATTATTTTTTCTGTAATATATTTATTATGGTGCCACGTCAATAAAGATGAACACATGCTGCTGATTTCTACCCTTAGTTGGATAACACACATCTCCAGTCATTGTGTTTTATGGCTGATTTTCAACCTCTTCATCTGAAAGTCTCGACCAGAATCATCATCTATTCTTTCTCTCCAGAGATGCTGCCTGTCCTGCTGAGTTATTCCCGCTTTTAGTGTCTATCTTCAGTTTAAACCACTATCTGCAGTTCCTTCCTACATTCTTTGTTAAGCTAAACAGGTCATAATATTATTCACCTCAACTAAGTCTTGTATTCACCTCCGTTGCTGCAGAGAATACAATCCCAGTTATCAAATTTTTCTTCAAAGTGAAAAAAAAATTCCAGCCCTGCGAATATGTTCATAAATTGCCCCTGGATACTCTCCAGAGCAATTGCACCCTTTCTACAGTGTGTCATAATCTTACAGCATGGAAACAGTCCCTTCATCCCAACTTGTCCATGCAGATCAAGATACCCCACCTAAACTAGTCCCATTTATCCGCATCTGGCCCATATCCCTTTAAACCTTGTGTGTGCCTGTGTGTGTGTAAGGGTGTGTGTTGGGTTGTGTGTGAGAGTGTGTGTCAGTGAAGCGGCGACAACACCCGCAGCGAGCGGAGACTAGGAGACTTCCCTCTCTCCCCCCCTCCCCGGGAATGCTGGCCAGTCCATGTGCTCTGTGTCCAGCTGGGGTCTGGGGGAGGTGAGGGACAATGACCCGGGGGTCGGGCATCGGAGCGTAGCTATAGCCCGAGATTCATCCCCACGGCACTGACACCCCCACTCACCCGGTCCGCTCCTGGCTCCAGGTCGGGTTAAAACTCCTTGCGATATGGACAGAGTGGCCGCTGGCCACAGTGCCACCGGAGGTGAGGTGTGAGCGGTACCGTGGGGGGTGGGTTGGGTGTTGACTCACCTAACACACTATCTGCACAAGAATGTGAATGCGGGTGAGGCAGCATCTATAGAGTGGTAGACAAAAATGCTGGACAAATGCTTGTGTCTGAAGAAAGGTCAAACTCAGACATAGATGCTGCCTCACCCGCTGAGTTTCTCCAGCATTTTTGTCTACGTTGCCATTTTAAATAGTGTGCAATGGGCTTAAGCTCGTTCTTTACGGGGAACCCGCCGACAGAAAAACTATTCTCATTGGTGAGTGTGGAGGAGTGTGCATTTATTTATTTTTTAAGAATTTGAGTGTGAGAACTTCTGTCATCAGTGTGAAAATTTCGTCAAATGCATGAGTCTCGCGCTCAGTGTGTAAGAGTTGGCAGCCCTGCAACTGCAGAAGGACCTCTTTGCTCCTATACTCAACTCCTCTTGTTATGAAGGCCAACATGTCATTCGCTTCCTTCACTGCCTGTATGCTTACTTTAATTGACTGATGAACAAGGACCCCCAGATCCTGTTGTACTTCCCCTTTTTCCAACTTTACACCATTTAGATAGTAATTTGCCTTCCTGTTTTTGCTACCAAAGTGGATAACATCACATTTATCCACATTAAACTGCATCTGCCATGCATCTGCCTACTCACCCAACCTGTCCAAGTCACCCTGCATCCTCATAGTATCCTCCTCACAGTTCACACTGCTACCCAGCTTTGTGTCATCTGCAAATGTGCTAATGTTGCTTCAATGTGGTAGGTCACGACAGATCATTGGTAAAATGGGATAGAGGGGGCAAAGTGTTAAAGAAGGAACTGCAGATGCTAGAGAATCGAGGGTTACACAAAAAGCTGGAGAAACTCAGCGGGTGCAGCAGCATCTAAGGGGCGAAGGAGATAGGCGACGTTTCGGGTCGAGACCCTTCTTCAGAAGAAGGGTCTCGACCCGAAACGTCGCCTATCTCCTTCGCCCCTTAGATGCTGCTGCACCCGCTGAGTTTCTCCAGCTTTTTGTGTAACCCTAGAGGGGGCAAAGTGTTTGTTTCCACAGTGGTTGAATTTCCACAACTTATTGCCAGAGGAAGTGGTGGAGTTGTATACTCTGCAGTTAAGAGACAACGAGGCACTTAAATTGACAATGCGTCAAAGGTGACAGGCTTCAAGTGACAAATCAGATCAATGTAAATGGGCAAAAATGGTGGCATGGGAGTGGCGGGTCTTCTGTGCTACAACTCAGTTAGTTTGAGGTCTGAATAAAACTTGTAAAGCAGCTTGGCGAAGTTTGGAATTGGCTTGATGTTCTTTTGAGTACTGCTGATATTAGGCAGTGCTTTATCCTTGGATGGGTAACAAATGTGTAATACAACATCTGTTTCTGTTTCTATTTTGAGCAATGTTGATTACTTAGTAAAGCAGAGCACAATAAGCATTCAGCATTTGTTTCTGGCTGTTGAAAACCTGTACTTTCTTCGATTTAGGCTTCTATTGCTTTCAATGTCTGCTATATTGTAAAGATTGCTATTGATTTAATTTGGAAGCCATAATTTAGACCTCATTGTCAAAGTAACAGTACTCTTTGATTTATTGTTGGTTAGTGCACTAAGGTAATTAATTGCAGCAATCTGTTTTGTGCAGGTTGACTAAATCCCAGGGTGTTTGGGTCAGATTTTTCAGTTAAATTGTAATCTTTGCCATTAAATGTAAAACATCAGAAGTTACTGTCTGTGATGCCAAGGTCCAATAATTTGCAATCTTCAGTGCAACTTTCAGCAATTTATCAAAAGTTGAGGTATATACCAGCTGTGTTGAACAACTACTTGAAAATATTTGCTGCATTTGGTGCCATTTGGCTTTTGATGGCTTGGCAAACTCTGGTCTTAACCTGATTGAATGTGCATTTATTAATTCCCTTAATTTAAAACAACAGTATAAATCAGTTTCCACATTGGCATGTGAATGCTCCAGTTTACTTTGACAACAAAAATGTTTAAAAAAATAAAACCATTGAAAGTTTCTGATTTGGGAAAGTTTGCTCAAAACATTACCCTTGTTGCATATCAGATACCTCTTAATGAGGAAATGCTGGAAAAGAGGCTTTATTCCGCAGAGGAAACTCCATGTTTGTCGTCTGTTTATATTTTTTATTTTATACGTCTCTGAATACAAAATTCAGGTCCTTTGTGCACTAATTTCAGTTGCAGTCAGATATGCTGCATCCTATACAATGGTACACAGTGTTATTTTGGAAGAGGAAGTATTTTGGTTTAGTTTTGTGGAATGACCAGCATGTGCTTATGTTAAAGTCGAATCATTTTATTTACTTGTGCTGCAAGTTATCAATGCTTATAAACCGAAATAATGTTATCGACAGCAACGTGGATAATCAGAAAATTCTTCAGTTCATTGGCCTATCCCCATTGAAGCACTTCCTTCAGTTATCAGTAATCTCCACGTCATCTCTGGGCATTGAAGAGGGATTAGGAGAAATGATTGAGAACAAATTGCCAGAATGTTTTGAGGAAATGTTGAACTTCTGAGAACAGCAGAAGTCCTTGAAAGACCAAAAGGTCACCATCTGTGGAAGTTTGTGGTGCATTACCTATTGGACTAGGTTCACAAAAAGGAAGAAAACCTTTTACATTTACGGAAAAGGACATTCTACATTAAACAAATTGCAAAAGTCAGATATCGAAAATAAAAATATAAAATGTGAGAAATACTTGTAGCAGCTATGGTGTGTGAAGGTGCTTTAAGTTTGAGTATCCACCCAGACCTTTATGCATTTGAAATTGGTTTATTCTAAACAGTTAATGCTGAAGAATTTACTTTTGCTTTCTTCCAGTTCAGATCAGTAATAAATTCCATCAATTACTAGTGATGTCTATCATTTGAATATATTTTTTAAAACAACCACCTACGTTCATATCTACTGTCCTTTAAATGCTTCAAAGTTGTATTTTGATTGCTAATGATTGTTTGTACCTTATTCCAGATAATGTTACAGGTTGATAACTTGAAATGATAATTGTTCCTATATAAATAGCCTGTCCTAACAATTACCAGCACTTGTTTTTATTGGGCTTGAGTGTTTCAATGAGAGATCGTAGGATGTATTATAGAGGAATTTCCTGCATCTTAAAATATTAAGTTTTACAGTTTTTGCATCTGCTTTCAGTTCTAGTTTTAATGTTACCAATATGAACACTTGCTTATCCATTACATTTGAGTGACTAATTGGGTTTTTCTGTTTATGCATAAGGAATATTAATAAAGGATTTGTATTAGTTTTATAACTGTAAAATATTATTTCCTAATTACTTTGAATGTTTATGACCAATTTAAAAATGACATGCAAAATATTCTGATAATCTAAATTGAATTTTCCTTGATTCCACTGGGTTGGCTCTTTTCTAGTTATTTTTTTTTCTTCTCATGTTAATGTTCACTGAAATAAGCCAATGTGGCGTAGATTAAGACCTGACCTGGGATCTTCAATGCATAGTAGATTTATTGCAGTGGGTTTCAAGGGAATCCAAAATGAGGGTGGCTCTCTGCCTTTTCCCAAAATGCAATGTGATCTTGATTTCCCGCAAAACATGTGTCATTTTAATAACTCAAAGGTACAGCATGTAAACAGGCTGTCGGCCCACCAAGTCCATTCTGATTACCAAAAGCCCATTTTTAAACTAATTCTACCCTAACCTATTGTCTCTCTCCCCTTTTGCACACTTGAGGCAACTTACTGTAGCCAATTATCCTTCCAAAATGTACATTTCTGGAATGTGGGAAGAAACTGAAGCTCGCAGAGGGAAGCCAAGTGGTCATAAAGTGGAATCTCCAAGCAGTACTTTAGGTCCTGATTGAATCTAAGTCACTGGAACTATGTGGTAGCAATGTTTTATTGTAATCGGCAGCAATGTTTGTTCATTTCCATCTAATATTCCAGTCAATTTACTATATTTTTGGTCAAATTACATTTAGTTATCTTGAAAATCCTTGGTTGAATGAAGATTTTCTTATTAACTATTGATTTTATTATTTACATAGATCCTGTGTGGACAGTAATGACATCACGCTTCCGGTTGCCAGCTGGCAGGACTTACAATGTACGAGCATCTGAACTGGCTAGGGATAGACAACACACAGACGTGGTGTGCAACGTACTTCTGCTGGATAATACTGTTCAAGCTTTCAAAGTTAATGTAAGTTGATAACTTTTTGAATTTGAAGTAGGTTTGTTTAATTGACTAACTTTTCATTAACTTTTGCAAACCTGCTTGGCGTTGGTGAATGTTGAGGTATAAGAGACAAAATAATAAACAGTATAGTGACTAGGTGAGTGCAGTTTGTTCCCTCATCTGGTATGGTATGGAAGGGAATGGGATGAGTGTACAGCTTCTGTCCAGTTCAGAACAAAGAAGATTACTTCTCCTGCTGCAGTATAAAAACAGTATCAGCATTGATGTGGAGTTATGTAGACAATAGACAATTTGTAGACAATAGGTGCACGAGTAGACTATTCGGCCCTTCGAGCCAGCACAGCCATTCAATGTGATCATGGCTGATCATCCACAATCAGCACCCCATTCCTGCCTTCTCCCCATATCGCCTGACTCCGCTATCTTTAAGAGCCCTATCAAGCTCTCTCTTAAAAGTATCCAGAGAACCGGCCTCCACCGCCTTCTGAGGCAGAGAATTCCACACTCACAACTCTGTGAGAAAAAGTGTTTCCTTATCTCTGTTCTAAATGCCTTGCCCCTTATTCTTAAACTGTGGCCCCTGGTTCTGGACTCCCCCAACATCAGGAACATGTTTCCTGCCTCTAGCGTGTCCAAACCCTTAATAATCTTATATGTTTCAATAAGTTTCCCTCTCATCCTTCTAAATACCAGAGTATACAAGCCAGCCGCACCATTCTCTCAGCATATGACAGTCTCGCCATCCCGGGAATTAACCTTGTGAACCTACGCTGCATTCCCTCAATAGCAAGAATGTCCTTCCTCAAATTAGGGGACCAAAACTGCACACAATACTCCAGGTGTGGTCTCACTAGGGCCCCATACAACTACAGAAGGACCTCTTTGCTCCTATACTCAACTCCTCCTGTTATAAAGGCCAACATGCCATTCAGTTTCTTGGGATGCTTACTTTCATTGGCTGATGAACAAGGATCCCCCAAATCCCGTTGTACTTCCCCTTTTGCCAACTTGACACCATTTAGATCATAATATGCCTTCCTGTTTTTGCTACCAAAGTGGATAACCTCACATTTATCCACATTAAATTGCATCTGCATCTGGGGACATAGATATCCCCATTGGACCTCCTCCCCATCACACCTCTCCCTCAGCCCTCAGGCCCTGGCATTCCTTCTCTCTCTATCTCCCCCCCCCCCCCCCCCACCCAAGTCGCACTAGCTTCTCATTTTCACACTACAAACAGCTTACAATGGCCTGTTTCCTTTATCATCGATACTTTTTTGCATATCTTTCATTCATTGTTCTTTATCTCACCACATCACCGTCTATATCTCTCGTTTCCCTGATCCCTGACCAGTCTGAAGAAGGGTCTCGACCCGAAATGTCGCCTATCTCCTTCGCTCCTTAGATGCTGCTGCACCCGCTGAGTTTCTCCAGCTTTTTGTGTAACCCTCAATTCTCCAGCATCGGCAGTTCCTTCTTTAACACTTTGTACTCTGCAAGGGCCAGGAAGCGAGCGGGCAAGATCATCTCTGACCCCTCTCACCCTGGCCACAAACTCTTTGAATCACTTCCCTCTGGAAGGTGATTCCGGATTGTCAAAGCTGCCACAGCCAGACATAAAAAACAGTTTTTATCCACGAGTAGTTGCTCTACTCAACAGCCAAAAATCTGTAGCCTCCCTTTGATCTGGTATTTTGTTGGTTCACATGCTTAATCAATGGTGTTTTATCATTAATGTCTTATTCTTATTAATGTTTAGTGTTTTCTGAGTCATTCGTAACTGTCACTGTATGTCATGTTACTTGTGGGTGGAGCACCAAGGCAAATTCCTTGTATGTGAATACTTGGCCAATAAACTTAAATCATTATTGTAGATATATGTGCATGATCTCATGATGACAGTTCATCAGAGATGTGTTTGCCCAAGAATTTGAAGCAGTTGACTCTCTCCACTGCTGTCAGACCAATGAGGACATGTGCGTGGTTCCTCTGCCTTCCCTTCCTGATGCAACAATCAGCTCCTTGGTCTTGCCTATATTGAGAGCAAAATTGTGTTTCTTGCACCACTCAGCCAGTTGATCAATCTCCCTCCTGTACTATGAATCATTGCCCGTTATATTTACAATGATTGTGGTATTGGTGAATCTAATAGCAGTGTTGAAGTTGTACAGTCGTGGGTACAGAGGGATAGAGCCCACGGTCCCGAGGTGCCCCAGTACTAATGGTCAGGGAGGATGTGGTATTGTTCCCAATCCATACTGATTGAGGTCTGCTGAGGATACAGTTGCATAGGGAGGAACAGAGATCCTGTTGCCTGGGTTTGAGTTTAGAAGGACGAACGTTTTGAGTGCTGAGATGTAATCAAAGAACAACAGCTTGACATGTTGTCCACATGGTCCAATGCAGAGTGGAGAAAAAATGAGATTACATCAACTCTCAGTCTGTTCTGGCAGTTGGTAAATTGAAGTGGGTCAAGTTCATTATCGAGACGGAGGTTGATCTGCATCATAACCAACCATTCAAAGTACTTCACAATGAACTGCTGTTGAGCCGTCATCTTGCTAATCATGGATGTTCTATTAAAGCAAGTGAGGTCCTCAGACCATGGGCATGAGACATTGAAGATATTTGCGAAAAGACAAGTCTAGGTTTTCAGAAGGCAGCCAAGTGTAGTCAAGGCTGGGTATTTTCTGAGGGTTCACCCTTGAAGTGTATGCAAACATCGGCCTTGGAGACTGAGATTACAGGGTTGTTGGGGATTGTGGGGCCAGTGGAAGAATGATTTTCTCTTTTTCAAAGCAAACATTAAAAGCATTGAAAAGATAACGCCGGCTCATCGGATCAGGAATTCTCTCAGGAGAACATGGATAGGTGACATTTTGGGTTGAGACCTTTCAGACTGAAACCTTCACTCTTCATCAGTCCGAAGAAGAGTCCCGACCCGAAACATCGCCTATCCACGTATTTCTGAGATGCTGAGCTGATGCGCTAAGCAACTCCAGCAGTCTGTATTTTGTAAACCAGCATCTACAATTCCTTTTTTCAATATAAAAAACATTGAGATCATCCAGGAGTGTTGTGTCTTTTCACTTAAGCTACTTGGTTTCATCCTATTGAAAATGATGGCATGCAACCCTCTGACCCCACCGTTTAATCCAAAAGTGTCTCTTTACATTCTCAATGGCCTTTTTGATGTCTCAGCTGGACGAGTTTTGACTGGGTTCACCTTACTTGAATGATGCAATACTAGCAATAATATACTAGCAATTGGAATAACCGAATTTATTGTATATTTATTGTTGCGTTTAATGTACTGGTAAATCTGCAGCAAGTAAGAATTTAATTGTTCCGATTCATATCCTGTGCAAATGACAAATGCTCTTGAATCTTGATTCTCATGGTAGAATAGATTATTGGGGGTTATTTGGTTTCTTCTGCTAAGAGCTGTTCTTGTGCTTAGTCATTTGGGAAAAAAAAGAATTTTGGTAATTATACTATTTGGATGCAGTGTTGCAATTGTAGGGAATAAAATCTTTGAAGTGTAGGTGGCAGAAGATGCCAATTGACAAAAATGTAGTTGATGTCAGGATGAGCTGTCCTTATTGAAAACCTGCAGAAATATTTGTTTGTGCTGACATTGGTGCAGATTTTAGTAAAGAAATTGCATTGATGTGTGGCTAATCACTAAGTCATGTATCTATTCTGAGAAGATTACAGATGTAAAGTAAGTTATTGTGCAGTGAGCAGTTTTGGCAAAAGAATGGATGTTTTCTGCAACATCCTTTCACGATCAGTCGATGTGCCAGAAACTTGGTCTTAGAATATCAAAATAGCTTACACTCCCCTCAGAGGTTCGCAGATTTTATCTAAAATTTTCCTGCTTAGACAAGTGTTCCAACAAAATATCCATAAGCAGACTACAAAAGCCAGCAAAGACTAGAACACCATAGCATTTGAAAAGTATTTTGTTAGCATTTTGCAAAATTCACTTCCATCATCACTCTGCTTGTTGAATTTAAACTTGGCTGCAAAGCAAAAAGCTAAGGGTATCAGTTGATGAGACATTTCTATCTACTAGACTTTAACAGAGCTCGGTTCTAGGCCCTTCTATTGGTATATGCAAAAGATTTGGACGTGTGATGGCACAATCATTTTGAACTTTGTAGTTGATACCAAGGTTGCAATGTGATCAATTGAGGAAGCTAGCTCTTAATGATTAACTGCTAGGTTAGGTTGGCTCAAAGGTATGAAATGAAATTGCCGAACCTTTCTCCCAGAGCGGAAATGTTTATGACCAGGGGGCATAGCTTTATGGTGAAAGGGGCAAAGTTTGAAGGAGATGCGCTGAGCAAATCTTTAGGGACTGGTGGGTGTCTGGTGGGTGTTTCCAGGTGTCGGAGGCAGATTCGATAATTGCATTTAGGCAGCGTTAAAATGGTCACATGGATATGCACACAATGGAGGGCATGCATCATGTGGAGGCAGATGAGATTAGTTTAGCTTGATATGTTCAGCAGAAACGGTGTAAACCAGTACTTGCACTCCCATATGTCTGCATTGTGGCCAAAGGATCTATTTGTGTGCTGTACTTTTCTGTTCTATGTAAAGGTAAGGTTACTTAAAGGAAAATAAGGAAAGGGAACACAGACCAAATGGCAAGATACCAAGTATCCATGAACACCTGTTAATAGCTTCCTGAGGCATGCTCACTTCTTTGGAATGTGGAAGGAAATGGAGCACCCTGACAAAACCCACAAGATCACTGGGAGAGAATAAAAACTGTGCAGACAACACCCGTAGTCAGGATCAAACCCAGGTCTCGGGCTGTTAGGCAGCAACTCTACCGCTGCGCCGCTCTGCCGGTCATGCAGTGCAAAAACCTCTCTTACTCAGATTTAATACCACTTGTTAGCCATAGCTAAATATTTAAGGTATATATTCTCAATCAAACAGTCATTCTCTGCTTGCGCCTTCATAAGTTGCTTTGTTTAGGTTTTAGGCCCTAGTTTCACATTGAAGCACATTACTTTCAAATTCAAAGTAAAATTCAAACATACCATTGTCATTCTTCCCCAAAGACCCTAGCCAACATTACGATCATGGCCAGGGGCGGAAATCGCTATCAAAACATGGGGGAAGGGGACTTTCTTGGCGAATGTGTGCATGCGCACACACGTGCACGTACCCACGCGCACATGCGTGCAGACACACATATGCACACACGAGGCTTCGGTCGTGTGCCCTTTGGACGGTAATATCGGGAGCTGACCTGGTTGATGACCGACTCCGAGCTCCAGCAACAGCAGCTTCGTCCGCCCCAAATCGTGGGGCTTGAATTGGCTAGTTCGCTGGGGCTTCAACATCGGGAACCTCGATCGCCTCAATGCAGCAGTTTGATTTTAAGCCGCGCCGTCTGATACCCGCTTGAATCTTTCAAAAGCTACAATGTGATAAATAACACTTAAACAAATAAAACTGAAGCAAATAAAGGCAAACAGAGGAACCAACCTTGGAAGGGCGGGAGAGAGAGAGAGATGGGGAAAAAAAATACTAAATAACGTGAGTGCCCGTGAGTATGGGACTTACCTGCAAGCCTGCCAGGAAACCCATTCGACCGGATTCCATAATGACCTGACCCGTTTAAATCCGATACCCGTTTAAATCTTTCCCATCTACCGATACATCCAATTAGTTCAAATGGTAATTGTACCCACATCAGACAGCTTTCGAAGGTCAAAACACAATTGGTGACACATCGTGTTAATACGGTGTTAATAGAGACATTTGACAAGCGCTTAACAGTGACACCCCCACTGTTGTGGAAAGCGGAGATTTTAATAGTTTTTTTTCACAAAATTTCAAAATCCGGATTACAAAACATGGAGGGGGAATGTCCCCCACCTATCAAAACATGAGGGGGCATGTCTCCCCCGTCTTCCCCCCCCCCCCCCCCCCCTCACCAGGATTTCCACCCATATGGCATCTGAAGCTACGTTGGTTTGACATCTCATCGATGGGGCAACGCCTCCTACAAAAGAAAATTTGTTGGCATGGTTGACAGTCTATATTTTTCTGCTCTAGTCTCTGAAGGGGAACTACAACCCGCTTGATTCTGCTTCTCCAGCATGTGCTATCTGTAGAGTTATGAATGTTACTCCTTCCTTTGCTTCAAATATTTTTATTTAATATACAGTCCGATTTTATTTGTGCAGCAGAAAATGGGGTTTATCAGGAAGTTGAGCATTTTAATGTCAGACCATCACCCATTAGGAAATATCTCTCTTTAAATGAAAAATCTTCTATATGCTGGATTCAAAGGGCACCTGTTGCTGTCATGCTTGAGACCCTCAATGTTCTGCTAGAAGGTAGAAGTGGGGTCGAGATGTGGGTGGGACCAGCCTCAATTACAGTTGATTTTTACATTGGCACAAGATGTAGAAACAAATTCAAATGTCTTTATTTTGAACAGTTTTGGCCAACTTGAAGAAAATTATGCTGCACAAACAGCATAACTGCTGCACACACTAGTATACAGGAATATATTGGTTTTAATTCCTAAAAATATTTGTTTCGTTTAGTTTGGAAATGCAGCATGAATATAAGCCATGACTGAGTCCACACAGACCATCGATCACCCGTATACTAGTTCTGTTATCCCATTTGTGCATCCTACACACAAGGAGCCATTTACAGAAGCCTATTAACCTACAAACCTGCTTGTCTTTGGAATGTGGGAGAAAACAGTAGCACCCGGAGAAAGCCCACGTGGTCACAAGGAGAACCTACAAACTTTGTATCTTCATTTTGTTGGGAATATTGACTTATGTGAAGTAAAAGATGGCTTCACATGTTTGCATCTCAGCCTTTGCATTGGGACCTAAGATGGTCTGTTCTTAAGTTGGTCCCTTGAAGGTGGCCCCGCATCCAAGTGCGCTACATTCCACTCATTCAGCACTAATTCCAATATTGGCATCAGATTCACTGACCAAAGCCCTGCCATTTGTAGTCTGGCAGACTGACCTTTGCCATGCTGAGGCCGTAGCTTAATGGTGTTTGGATCAGGGTAGATTGTTGGTAAATATGCCCAGGAACTTGAAGCTCTTGACCAATTCCATCTCGGCACCATTGATGCTGACTGGTGCATGTACACTACTCAGTTTCTTGTAATCACTAACGAGTTCCTTTGTCTTGCTGAGATTGAGGGAGAGATTGTGTAGGAAGGAACTGCAGATGCTAGTTTAAACTGAAGATGGGCACAAAATGCGAGAGTAACTCAGCGGGACAGGCAGCATCTCTGGAGAGATGGAATGTGTATCGCATTCCTTCTCTCCATAGATGCTGCCTGTCCTGCGGAGTTGCTCCAGCATTTTATGTTCATCTTGAGGGAGAGATTGTTGTTTTGACGCTATGATACTATGCTCCTTCCTCTCCTCTGTCACATCATTGTTTGAGATCTGGCCCTCTCAGGTGGTGTCATCTGCAATCTTGTAAATGGAGTTAAAATAGAAGTTGGCTGCAGAGTTGAGAGTAAAGGTGATGAGAATGAATCCTTGTAGGGAACCAGTGTTGAGAGTTATCATGAGCATGTTTTGCCTATTCTTACTGATTGTGCTCTAAAAAAAGTCGAGGTTGCAGTCTAGATTATTATTATTGTATAGTTGCAGGTATAGTTATAGCACAGAGGTATGGTTGCAGAAAGGGCTTTTGACTCGGAGGTTCAGGGGTTTGGAGAAGAGTTTGGTTGGGATTATGGTTGGGTTCCGGCGTCAGCGGTGGCGGCGGCCTGGATCTCCTCAGCGCAGAGGGAGAATAAGGAGGGGAGAAAGACAGAGACTCTAAGACTTTTGCCTTCCACCACAGTGAGGAGGTGTATGGTGAACTCACTGTGGTGGATGTTAATTTTGTGTTTATTGTGTGGTATTGTTATTTTTATATATGTATGACTGCAGGCACGAAATTTCGTTCAGACCGAAAGGTCTGAATGACAATGAAGGCATTCAATTCAATTCAATTCAATGGTATGGAAAGTGGAACTATAATCATAAAATAGGAGTTGGATGTATTTGGCATGGTTGGGATATCCCAGGGATGAGCACAGGACAAGGAGATGTGATCTCCTTGTTATTGAACTATTGTGATGGTAAACAGATTGCAGTGGATCATGGCATTGTAGGAAACTTTAGTTAATACATGCCATGACTGGCATCTTAAAGCACCATGATGGGTGCAAGAACCAATGCATGGAAGCCATTAAATTATACTACCTTGATTTTCTTTGACACCGGGATGATTATGGTCTTAAAGCAGGTAGGAACCTTAGAATGGAGGTGAGGTTAAAGATGTTGTTGAGTACCTCTCCGCTGGTCAATGCAGGTTGTGAGTATACAGCCAGTGACTCTATTCCGGTCAGTAGCTTTCCGTTGGTTCGCTCTAGGGAAGGCAGATCTGACCTTTGCGATACTGACCATGCGTAGAGATTCATCCGAGGTTTTAGGATGGTGCTTCACTGACCATCTGTTCAAAGCGATTATAAAATGTATTGATCTTGTCTGATATACTGCATCTACTGTTTCCCCCCTATTAATTGCAACCCCAAAGCCCATGACAGATTTGTCAATCATAATTTCCCATTCATAAATTTGGGTTGGTTCAGTCCCTAGACAGATGATTGTAATATAACCATATAACCATATAACAATTACAGCACGGAAACAGGCCTTCTCGGCATTTCCAGTCCGTGCCGACCATTTATTTTCCCCTAGTCCCATCTACCTGCACTCAGACCATACCCCTCAATTCCCTTCCCGTCCATATACCTATCCACTTTACTTTTAAATGTTACAATCGATCCTGCCTCCACCACTTCTGCTGGAAGATCATTCCACACAGCCACCACTCTCTGAGTAAAGAAGTTCCCCCCTCATGTTACCCCTAAACTTCTGTCCCTTTATTCTCATGTCGTGCCCTCTTGTTTGAATCTTCCCTACCCTCAATGGGATGCCAAGTTGTATTGTCCATTCCCCAATTGTCCATGAAATTTGTTAGGATTTGCATTTTGACCAGAGCAAAAAAGGACGTCAGATTTTGTTCCCTGGAAACACCTACGAACAAGATAAATTTTTACGACTAAACAATAACTTCATGTCTGTCATTGTCCTTTTTGAGACTTTGTGCAATTATATTATCTTAGCTCTCATTATTGTGTGTAGACAAAAATGCTGGAGAAACTCAGCGGGTGAGGCAGCATCTATGAGCGAAGGAATAGGTGACGTTTCGTGTCGCGATCCTTCTTCAGACTCATTATTGTGTAATCATTTGATTTTTCAATATCATGTGTGCCTTGCTTGCCTATTTATTCTGGGATCATTTTTAATTTTCCATTCTACTCGGTGATTAATGTGCTTTTCTGGATCAGAACATTACTTTCTAATAATAAGCTCTAGTTCATAAATGTATTGATTGTCCATTAGGTAAACAAGCTTGTTGGTTTATGGAAACAGTCCAGTTACACTCTGTGTGGGAGATACGCACAAAGCTATGGTTTCATATTGAAAGCTGCAAGTGATCCTATTTGTTGTTTGCACTAATGTGACGTGAGAATCACTGACGTGGTCAATATGTACTTCCTATCACTAGTTTCCCTTTACGCTGGTGAAAGGCTATCTTGAACTGTTGCAACCCTTGTGAACTTCTCCAAGGTGATGGGTTGCTAGTTCAAATATTTGATCCTGCTGTGTTGCCTTGTATTTAGATTTGCCACTGTGTGCTACTTTTAAACTAACAAAAGTGGCTTGGTTGTAGTTTATTTTAGGCAGTGATTATAATATGAATCAGGTATTCTAAATTTAATCTGTCACTTGTGAACTGCTTGATGACCTGCGGACTCTATAATAAATCTAAGACGAAGTCAGTAATGAGACTTAATGTTAATGGAGTTTACAAGAATGGGGCTGACCTTATTCACACATACAATATCCTAAGGGGGCTTTACGATAGATATTTTCATGATTTAGAGAAACAAGTTTGCATAGCTACAGGATAATAAAGATTTTAAACTCTGCTCTCAGTGGGTAGTGAATCCCTGTAGTTCTTTGTTCCAGATGTTGAGCCAAGAGCGTTTACTCGTCACATATACCAACAAATGGACAATTAAATTCGTATTTGCAGCAGCTTAACAGGCCAATACCAAAGATAACATTTAATAAACTCAAAATTCAATAAATTAACAACCCGTATACCAGTGGGAGAAAAAGCTCAAAATCCTTAGTCCAACCATAGACCCGAGCTCACAGTTAAGTGGTGTTATAGTGTTAAGATCCTGATGGTTGTTGGGAAGAAGCTACTCTTGAACTTGGGTGGCCACAGTTTTCAGACTCCTAAACCATATTACTGATGCTAGGAGTGAAATGTGAGTGTGGTCAGGGTGATTTGGGCAGGAAAGAACCGCAGATCCTGCTTTGAATCAAAGGTAGACACAAAATCCTGGAGTAACTCATCAGGTGGCGCAGCGCGAGGCAGCCTCGCCAGCAGTCTGTCCGTCCTTTCACCCTTTTTGTTGTTTTTAGTCTGTTTAAAAGTATTTTCCTGGAGGTTTCTTAGTCTTTTTTTATGTAGGGGAGGGGAAGGGGGGAAACCGTTTCCCAGTCACTTCCTGGACGAGGATTCGTCTGTTCTCCAAGTCGCATCATCGCCCCTCCCTCGCGTCCTACCATCTGGATTGGCTCTGCCTTTCCTGCCGGAGACCAGCCAGAGCTCCAGCTGTGGCGCAGCATTGAATTACCATCGCGGAGCGTGCGATGCCTGACCGGGGACCGCTGTGTGGAGCTCCGGAGTGTTGGGCCTGCTGACGTGAAGCTGTGGTTTGCGGAGCTTCCAGCCGCGGGGGGCGCTGACTTTAACATTGCGGTGTTCTGGGATCCTTTGCCGTGGATCGTCAGTGTTGGAGCTCCATCCAGCTCGGCCTGTGGACTTCGCGAGCTGTGATCTCCGGTAGGAAGCGGCCGATTCGGAAACTCCAAGCTGTTGAGAGGGTTCTTCCGTTCTGACGTCGGAGTTCCATCATCCCGGTGAGAAGGCCTGAACATCGGGCCGCCGGTAGTGGCGACGGCAGAGGGCTCAGAGGCCCGAACCACGGGTGAAAAAGAGAAAAATGACTGAACTTTATTGCCTTCCCTCACAGTGGGAACGTTGATTCCGCTGTGTGGGGATGTTTATGTTAAACTCTTATCATGTATTGTGTTCTTTTAGTTGTATGGCTGTATGGTAACTCAAATCTCACTGTACCAATTGGTGCATTTGACAGTAAATTGAACTTGCACTTGTTGGACTGATGGACTAATGGACTGAAAGGCCAGTTTCTGTGCTGTATTATAAAATGACACTATATCACAGTATCTATTCCTATCCTGTATTCCGTACTACTTGCTCCAAAAACCTAACTATCTTCACCTTAGCTAAGACGTTCAGTTATTAAGGCAGTTCAGTAAGTTTGCACAGGATTGGATTGATAGTATGGGTTGATCTGCAGGACTTAGTACCCCATGGTCACAGATGACTAGCTTGTAATAACTCTTGCTGTATCTGCAGACTCAGCCGAGGGCACTATTTGAACTACCGTGTAAAAGGATAAAATTATTCTGAAGGGTCCTGACGAAAAATTTCACCTATCCATGGTCTCGAGATGCTGCCTGACCCGAGTTACCTCAGACTTTGTGTCCTTATTTTTTTTTAATATGATAGATCTAGCCATTTGAAAATGATCCACATTGGTGTTGATAGAGGATTGTCTAAAATAAAACAGTTGGTCTAAATGGCAGGTTACAAGCTTTAAACAGTGTAATGACACAAGCAGAGCTGCCAAGTAGTTGCCAAATACAGATGTTCCATATTTTGTATGGAAATACGATAAGAATACAGATGTATGGATTTGCTTTGTAAAATACGGATTTTTTTAAAATCGGCCTGACTTCCTGTTTTTTCTTGCTGCTTAAAAAATGCAAGGATATAAAAAGTCATACTATAACTCTAAAAATGATAGCAGAATAAATCTATTAGAATTTTAAATTTCAAGATCTGGATCATTTTTGTAAGCTTTGATCTGCCTGTCCCGCTACAGGTATAAACAGCGCTCTCAGTTTAGCGCATGGGAATTTAAACGAACAGTGCTACGGGTTCTATTATAGCGCTACAAGCTGGAGCGCTATTGCCTTTACATATAGTGCTATGGGCTTTACACATAGTGCTATGGCCACAGCGCTATGGGTCACAGACTGTTCGGGGAGAGAGGGAATAGAGGGAGGGAGGGAAAAAAAGGAAGGGGAGAGGGAGGGAGAGAACAAGGGAGGGAGAGGGAGGCTTCCAAAATGGCTTCTACATCATCATCTGGTGCTAAAAGCAGGAAGCAGCCGTTCAAACAGAAGTATACAGAGAGATGGCAATGAATGCACTGTCAAGTAAGGTGCGTAGAAGACATGCCAATTGGTTGCAAAGTTACTCTTACATGGGTATGACCGCACATAAATAACATTTTTCTCAGCAGAATGGCACCGCGTCAAAATACTGATTTCCTCAGCAAAATACTGATTTTCAGGTACTAGAATACTGAAATGCTCTGACCAAACTTGGCAGCTCTGTACAAGGAGCAAATATGTTAATGGCTTGGATTCCATCTAACAGCATTGAGTGTACCTGCACTTCAAGGGTTCGAGAAAGCAACATGCCACTACATTTTCAAGGGCAATCAGGGATGGGCAATTAAATGCTGGCTCAGCCTGGGAAGTCCCAAACCTTGAGTGAATTAAAAGCTGAAGGAATGGAGACGAGATAGGAAGTTGTAAGAAGTAAACAATATAGTAATTTAAGAAAGTGGATAAAAACTTGACAGATGAAATGTAATATGCTGAAATGGGAGGTTATCCAATTTCGTAGAAATGTAGAATCTTGTTTAAGTGGGAAACATTTCACAGTATGCTGCTGTACATTGGCAGATCTGGATGATTTTCTATTTTAAATTTAAAGTTAATATGCAGGTGTAAAAAGTTATTCGGAAGGCTAATGGAATTTTGGCCTCTATTGAAATGGAATGAAGTATAATAAAGTTATGCTATAGTGGATTTTAGAGATATTGCAGGTTATCTTGAGCAATAAACTTGTATTAGGTTGTAATCCTCAGTTAATTATTGGGATGTAGAGGCTCTCTCATGGCGAAATGCTGAGCAAAGTTGTATGCTCCTTGGAGAGTTGAAGGATAAGGGTGATTCTTCGGAAGGATATAATTGATGAGACTTGACAAGGTTGATGCTGAGTGATTGTTTTCCCCATGGAGGAATCCAAATCTGGGAGCATGGTCTTGGAGTAAGGATTAACTATTTAAGACAAAAGAAAGGCATTCCTCTGCTGGTTTATTTTTGGAATTGTTGCCAAAAGTGCAATCATTGTATTTTGAGTCCATCTGCTTTGGAGTATTATGAGAAACAGTCAAGGTGGGCGAGCCATCAGTTGGCTCACTAGATATGAAAAGTCACTTTTTCAGTCTTGCTTGGATCATAGATAGATACAAAAAGCTGGAGTAACTCAGCGAGACAGGCAGCATCTCTGGAGAGAAGGAATGGGTGACGTTTTGGGTCGAGACCCTTCTTCGGTTTAAACCAGCATCTGCCGTTCCTTCCTACACATTTTGCTTACTTGGATCATTATTGATAGGCAATGTGGTACTGCAGGGGCAGGGTTGGCAGAGGACCTCTTCATGAACATTCTGTGCCTGTTCCCATGGGTGGAAATACGGGGGGCGTCCCACTATGCTTTGAGAGGTGGCGGATAATCTCCCCTCCGCTTTCCGCAAGACAGTGGGGGTGTCACTGTTAAGCACATGTTAAATGTCACTATTGACACGATGTGTCACCAATGTGTTTTGACCTTCAAGTATTACTGAAGGTATTCACGGAGAATTTCTTAAAGCTGTCTGATGTGGGTATAATTACCATTTAAACTAATTGGATGTATTGGTTGATGGGAAAGATTTAAATGGGTCAGGTCATTAAGGACTCCAGTCGAACGGGTTTCCTGGCTGGCTTGCAGGTAAGTCCCTCATTCACGATCACTCACGTTATTTAATATGTTTTTCCCATCTCTCTCTCTTCCCCCCCCCCTCCAAGGTTGGTTCTTCTGTTTGCCTTTATTTGCTTCAGTTTTATTTGTTTATGTGTAATTGATCACATTGTAGCTTTTGAAAGATTCAAGCGGGGATCAGACGCTTTCCAAGGGCTGAATCGGCCCGTTCGTGGGGCCTTTCATCGCCCCGCGGCTTAAAATCAAACTGCTGCATCGAGGCGATTTAGGCTCCCGATGTTGAAGCCCCCACTGGGCGATGAAAGGCCCTGCGAACGGGCCGATTCAAGCCCCACGATTCGGGGCAGACGAAGCTGCTGTTGCTGGAGTTCGGAGTCGGTCACCAACCAGATCAGCTCCCGATGTTGCCATCCACAGGGCCAACGGCTGAAGCCTCCGAAGCCTAGCGCGTGTGTGTGTGGCCACCAAGAAGCTGTGCCCCCAAATTGTGTCTCCCCCCCACACATGCTTTAAAAAATTTTTTTTTTTAAAATTAGCAGTAATGTACAATAGTAAAAATAACATAATACATTTCATGTACCACCTGTTTTTAAATTTAATAATAGAAAAGTAACAGAAGCAAGAAAAAGAAAAATAGAGAAAGTTAGATAAGATAGTGATATTAATAGTATGTGAAAAAGTGAAAAGAGAGAGCCCATAAAGACTTAAAGCGCGAGAAAGAGAAAAAGAAGGAAAAAAAGGGAAAATATAAAGAAAATAAAATAAAAGGGATGTACCTGCTTCATATCTTTACTCACCCCTCACCCGGTCCTGAAACAGTTTATTTCCAGAGTTATGTTGCACCTTATGCTTGTAATAAGTCGATAAAGGAAGACAAAATCTTTAAGAATTGGTCTGATTTGCCTGCTAGGACGAATCTTATGTCTTCAAGGTGTAACATTCCCCCACCCCATCCCCCACATGCTTTGATAGCGATTTCCACCCCAGCATGTTCCTGGCCCAGAGACCTAAGGTGTTCAGTGACTGCAGGTCATGGATTTCTGAGTTTGTAAGAATGTTACAGTTTTTGAGAATTTGAGCTGGCTGCATAATTAGAGGCTTGTTGCTGCTGATGTTAGAATGGAAGAGGCTGCTGGGATTGCTTTAACTATCCTGCCACATAGAGCAGAGGTAGTGTTGGTATTTCACCTGTAATAGTGTCTATAGTCTATCATTTATGACTGTTAATCATTTAGCATCATTCCTGCTTTCTCTTTCCTGTCCATCTATGTTTCAAATATTTGGTTCGGCCAGAAGTGGGCATCTTAGTAGGTGTGGCATGGATTGTACAGATGTTTCACATTCTGTGTCTGCCGCATCTGCATAGCCCCATTTGCTCATTGGTCTTGCATTGGCCCATCCCTGTACGAAGTCTGTACTTACTCCTGCTTCATAGGTCCATGAGCATCACATAAAGTTTGATGTGTTAGTCTTTTAATGTTTTTCCCTTGCTTGGTCAAATCTGTTGGTGCATTGGAAGCAGCTGTAAAATTGTCCTTGTCTAGTTCTGAAATGTTTCCATAGAATTGCTGTAGATTTTGACTGCTGGGGTGGGTTGGTAGAGGACGTTGTGCCTTCTGAATGTTTAATACTCGGTCTATCCTTTTTGCTCAAAGCTGATAGATGGATACAGGTGAGGAGGGATTGATTGGCAGGTGAGTGGAGTAATGGGCCTGTCCCACTTAGGCGACTTTTTAGGCGACTGCAGTCACCACATGTTCGCGGGTGGTTGCCGGGGAGTCGCCTTCATGGTTGTGAGGAGTTCCTGCATTCTGGGATCTAGTCGCGGGCTCATTATGGTTGCCGCACATTTTTCAACATGTTGAAAAATTAGCGTCGACTATAATTAAACTGCCATGGAGAATAGTGAGACTTCCCGTGCCATAGGTGGGTTGCCAGGAGGTCGAAGGTTCTTGTAGGTTGCAGCCGGTGCTGACTGGTGAATTTAATTGGCTCATTGGGGAAGAAAAACATAAGCAGTAGTTTACAGAACCAAGGATAACTGACTAGTAATGTTAAATGTACGCTCAGCTTTACAGCCGTGTATCTCTGGCTTCTTAAAAGTTGTTTCCACTCCTCCTCCCTCCTTCTCCTCCCTTCTCCCCCCCCCCCCCCCCCCCCATAAAGGACTTACTGTACCCTGTGCTGTAGCCGTCTTAATTACAGTGCCAGCCTTCCTGTTCAAATCAGTGTGTTTCTGTATCACCTTGGCTTTGCACCGTGTGAATTTCAGACAGTGCTCCCCCTGCTTGCCCTGTCCCCCGCCTGCGGTGTGTGTGTGTGTTCCACTCTGACAGTCGCCGTTACAGTTGCCGGTATTTTAGGGGACTGCCGGCAACTTAACAGTCGCCTGAAAAATCGCCTAAATGGGACAGGCCCATAAGTGATAGACTAGAAGTGAAATGGAGACAAACAGGTGTTAGATAAGAAGAGACGAGTGAATTATAAAGTCAGAGCGAAGGGTATAGATGGAAATGAATGGGGATGGGGCGAGAAAGGGGAGGAATTGTGGGCAAAATGGGTTTACATTACAGACCTATTGATTTGCACAATTACCATTACACCTTTCACCGTCTCTTGCAAAAACACCATCCCTTACACCCAATTTCTCTCTCTCTGCCGCATCTGCGCCCTAGAAAGGGATTTCAACTCTCTATGACATCTGAGATGGCTTCTTTCTTCAATGAACATGGTTCTGACCCAAAACATCAACAGTCCATTCGCTCCATTGATGCTACCTGACCTGTTGAGTTCCTCCAATCCTTTGCTTTTTTTCAAGGATCCCATGCATCTGCAACTCCTTACCTCCATCTCATTTGTTATTGATTTATTTTTGTCCCGTGCACCAAGATAAAGTGAAAAACTGTTTGCGAGCTATCCTTGAACTAGATGTTGAAAGAGTTAATGCAGATTGACAACATTTCAGTTCTGATGCAATCTGAAATACAAACATTTTCTATCCGCACAATGCTACTTTTTTTCTGCAACATCAATTGGATGTACTATAAACATTTGGCTATCCATGTTAGTATTTATGTGGATTGTCAAGGGTATTAATTTAAGAGGAAGATTCTGTCAACATTTAGTGGCAGCTGTCATATAAAGGAGCAATGTTGTAGTCAGCATCAGAATCCGCCTTCCTTGGCTTAAATACAATTTTAACTTGTGCCACTGAATCATTTAGTGCAATGAACTACCATGTGTTATTCAACATATAGCAATGTTGGAGATGGATAATTAGAACACAGTGCAAGAAAGGTTGTTTGGCCCACGATCCCTGTACTGAAAATCATGCCAAATTAAACTAATCCCATCCGCTTGCATGTGATCCAGGCTATATTTAAGAGGGAGTTAGATGTGGCCCTTGTGGCTAAAGGGATCAGGGGGTATGGAGAGAAGGCATGTAAGGGATACCGAGTTGGATGATCAGCCACGATCATATTGAATGGTGGTGCGGGCTCGAAGGGCCGAATGGCCGCCTCCTGCACCTATTTTCTATGTTTCTGTCTCCTACATTTCCCCCCTCTCACCTGAAAGTTATTTTTGTACTTTATATTTGACAATATATTTGACTCTCAGCCTCTGAGACTCCAGAAAAAAACAGTCCAAGTTTGTCCAACCCTCCCAATAGCCAGTGACCTCTAATTTAGGTAGCCTCCTGGTAAACATCTTGTGCAGGGTCTCTAAAGCCTCCACGGCCTTCCTGTAATGGGACAACTGGAACTGTGCACAATATTAGAATTGCAGCCAAACCAAAGTTATGGAAAGTTGCAACATGACATCCTCACTCTTATAATACTGGTTGATGAAGACGAATATGCCATATGCCTCCTTTATCATTCTAACTGCTTGGGTTGCTGCTTTCATGGTCCAAGAGCTCACTAAATCAACACTGTCCTGCCATTAACTAACTGTATGCTTTATCCTTGCGGATGATCCCCCAATGTGCCACATCCCACATTTTTCCCACAATGATAGTAAGATTGTCCTGGCCTTGGCCACTTTTGATGCTGCGAGGACATAGACAACATTCGAGAATCAGTTTTTCTATGCATTCATCATGTCATGAATGCATGAAGTAATTATCTCCTTTATGCGTAGATAACTGGCTGACAGGATATGAATTCATGAAGGATGAAAGTGATTGTGCTCATTTGCTTTTCAAAGCTTCCTTTATTAATCCCGACATATCAAAAGGAAAGGCTTCAATTTGCCAAACATGCAGTTTTTGAGCTGACTTCAGAAGCTCATCACATTAATGAATGATTTCCTATAACTCTCACTGATGCCAATGGGTTTTGTTCATTAATCTAAGATGTTATGTCTCTATTTTTAACATTCCACTGCTTTGGCAAGGGGTAGATTCTTGGGCCACTAACTTGCTGTTAATATATAGCTTGTGACCAATAAACAGTTGAGTTATTTTACAAATGAGGAAAATTGATCCTCGCATATTAAGGAGGGTAACAGTAGCCTGAACAGGATGCATCAGTAAGTGTAGAGGACGAAGTGCCAAAACAAGTAGATCAATGTGTTCCCGCAACGCGAGGTAAACTACTGGGTGAAGTCCAAGCCTGTGGCGTTCAAGTCAGATGATTCCAACCATCTGCAGGAAAGCTAGGTATGACCTTCGCAGAATCATCTAAAATGCCTGTGCAACACGATAATTAACAGAAGCTGTCTGTCAGTGAGGAAGTCCAGTAGCCAGTTACACATGGGGGTGCTGAGGCCCAATGGAACCAGTTTGCTTATCAGGTGCTGGGGGATAATTGTGTTGAATACTGAACTAAAATCCACGAACGGCATTCGCACATAGGTGTTCTTCTCCTCTAAATGTTCCAGGCTCAGATGGAGTACGGAGGATATAGCGTCCTCTGTGGAGCGGTTTGGCCTGTAAGCAAACTGGTATGGGTCAAGTGTGGAGGGGAGTTTGGAGGTAATATGGTCCCTGACCAGCCTCTCGAAGCACTTCATCATTATGGGGCTCAAGAAAGCCAATCAAATGAAGCAACGGTAAAGGCCCTGTCTCACGGTGCGAGTTGACACACGAGTGACCCAGAGTGACAGACTCGTGGTTGTGTACGATATTCCAAGTTGATGTGCAAGTGTTTGAGGCGAGTTCCCACGGGTATGGTAATCTGCGATGTTCCGAGTTTGTCTCCAGAGTTACCAAGTTCCCCTCCCGTTACACTTGAGCCAACCGTGAATGAAGGTATGTTTTAATAAAGCAACAATGTTAAAGAAAACATCTCCATCCTGCGGCTTTGAGTTAAAGATAGAATTCAGCGCGGCTGCATCTATTTATATAACCTATAAAAGGGAAAATGCGCACCCTCCAGTGCCAGAGCAGTTATACTTATGATTTGTTAGAAACGCACATCACGTAGTTAGAAGACCAGCTGGCGAAGGTTTGTTATATTTGGAGGGGCAAGTGAAATATAATGATGATAGGTCTGAGGTGTTGCACTTTAGGAGCGCTGAAAAATTCGGACATGTGCAATGAGTGGTAGCAACATTGGGAATATCGTATCAACAAGGAACGTTGTTGTACAAGTGAAAACAAATTACTTGAAGGCAACATCACAACTGGATAAAAGATAGACACAACGTGCCGGAGTAACTCCGTGGGTCAGGCAGCATCTGTGGAGAAAAAGGGTGGGTGTCGTTTCGTTAGACGGGTCCGGATCCAAAACATTTCTCCAGAAATACTGCCTGATCTATGGAGTTACTCGGGCACTTTGTGTCTATCTTTGGTATAAACCAGCATCTGCAGTTATATGTTTCTACTTAGCACAGCTAGATGGGGTGGTTAGGAAGTGCGGGAACCAAATCAAGGAGGGAGTGCGGGAATCAGAAGCAGGTGAGTTTGACGGGAGCGTGGGAGCCGCACACAGCGAGTGGAAAAGTGTTTGGGAAGCCGAACCCAGCCTGAAAGAACGAGCACGGGTATTGGGTCCCAACAGGAATAGGTTAAAGGCTTGAAGAGAAGATGGAGACAGAGACACTCACATTCAACAAGGACAGTAATTCTGCTGTAACATGATTGTTGCTTTGCGAAGTAACGTAGTTTTTTTTAATAGAAAATCATAGCAATGGGGGAAAAGGTGTTTCACCCTTGCAGTAATCAAGTTATTTTCCTGTGGTGTTTTGAATAACTAAGTTTATTTATGTTACTGCAAGCTAAAATACAAAGGTTGTGTGTTACATTGTTTAATAGAGTTTTGTTGTTCAAATATCAAAGGAAGCGATTGTTTGTCAATTTCTATGGTAGTTAAACCCATAGTTGGGCTCCGGTGATTGGGTTGATCATGAGATCATGGTGCCTCGTCACTGCTGGAAGGCTACATGGAAGCATTTTTGTCTGCTTGCTAATTTCCAAACTAACTGTAGTTCCCAACCTGAAGGGCCCGTTTCTGTGCAGTATGAAGCAATAATGAAAACAAAACAGTACAGAAGAGCCAGGGTGTGTAGGAAGCACAGGCAGAACAGGGGCAGAGGGACAGGAGCAGACGCTGTATGTGTGGGGAACTAGTGGTACTTCCCCAACTCTACCCCCACTCTACATCTCTGCGTCTCATCATACAGATCAAACTCCCCACCATTGACTACAAGTCGATTTCATGCTGCTTCGGGAAAGCAGCCATCTGAACTAAAGACCTTTCCTACCAGGGCCATTCCTTCCTCTCCCCGCTCCCATCGGAAGAAGAAACAGAAGCTTAAAAGCGCGCATCAGTAGAATCAGGAATGCATTCTTTCCCTCTGTTATCAGGCTTTTGAATGGTCCTTCCATAAGTTGGGGGACCGTTCGATTCTCCTCTACCCCATTGTGGCCATTGGTCTTTGTCTCTGGAATTCAGCACTAAAATATTGAGAACGACAAGATCTGCATTTTGGTTCTGTCCCGATCTATGTACTTGAATTTAGTTTATTTCTATTTATGTATAGTATTATCTGATTTGACTGGATAGCATGCAAAACATAACTTTACACATGAAAGTAATAAATCTAAACCTAATGTTGTTTGTATCGGGTAGTTGTGCATTGTCGTGGTGAGTTTGTCGGTAGCAAGCATCTTTCTGAAAGCAATGAATGCTGAGGGCAAACATTAACAACCTGAATACGGACTTCCAGAAGGGTCTTGACAAAGTCACAATACGTGGTGTAAAGTGAATATTGAAAGCATGTAGATGAGGTCAACAAAATATTAGACAATCTTGGTAAATGCTTGTGGGAAAGTGAATAGTGTGCCCCCCCCCCCCTCCTCCTGGATCACAGTCACAGTCATCGGTAGCCACAGTCATCCGTAAATAAACCCACTACATCCAATATGCGACTTTTTATGATCATGGATGACAATCCATTTAACCTCAGTGTAAATTCAAATGAAGGTTCCTGCTCCCGCCTTCTGCTGTCACTTTCAATGCTGCTACTATTGGAGTCTGGCCTCGGGTAACTCCATTCCCACCTGGGGAATGAAAAGTTTCCATTGACGGTGCCACGGTAGACTCACGAATCAATAAGGTAAACGCACGGGCCACTACGTTATGACAACGAGTTTAAATGTTTCAATTTTTAACTTGAACATTACATTTGACTCGTGGAAAATATCAAACATGTTTGATTTTTTTAAAGAGTTCACAAGTTTCACGGGTACCTACCGTTAGCACCACGAGTCGCTAAGTTGCTCGCGCGAATTCCGACGTTTCCGCTACGTTGATTGTACGGGATTACCGCGAGTGAAAACTCGGGGTACCTCGTGGGACAACTCGCACCGTGAGACAGGGGTTTAACCATTTTACTTTTGATAAGGTGTCGGGGTTAATGATGTTATTCCACTGACCTTGTATTGAAAGCGAGCATGGAATGCCTTGAGCTTGTCTGTGAGGGATGTGTTGTTGGTTATGGTTTAGCCCAACCTCGCAGGTCGTTATTGCATGCAGTGCTAGAGACTTGGTCTTGATCCTGATTATGGGTGCAATCTGCACAGAGTTTCTACTTTCTCTGCATAACCTGCTCCGGTTTTCTCCCACATTCCAAAGATGTGCAGGTTTGTTGGTAAAAAATGTATATTGTCTCTGGTGTGTAGGATAATGTCAGCGTTCGGGGATCGCTGGTTGGTGAGTTGAAGGGCCTGTTTCCGTGCTGTATCTCTAAACTAAACTTTGCCACAATTGATGGGTGGTTAGTCTGGTTCTCTAGTTTGGTCTAGAATTGTGTCTTGGCATCTCTGAAGGCTTTGCTAAGGTCATACCTAGTTTTCTTGTGCAGGCCATGATCGCCCTACATGAATATCTCAGACTTGGTTTTCACTGGGGAGTGGATCTCACAGTTGTAAGCAGGAGGTGGGAGCATAGCCTCTTGTTCAGATTTTCCAAAGTATGAGTGGGGAAATTAAGCTGTAGGCATCTTTGGTTATATTATAGAGGTTGACACTGTTTGGGTCTTTGGTGGGAGACGCGATAACACACACTGAGGTTGGTCTTGCAATGGTATATGGCAGCAGTCAGAATAGCCAACTGCAGTCGAAAGCTGTTAATTGAAGAGGATTAGGCAGATCATTTAGGCTCAATATATTGAGGATGGATGAGAGGATATGATTTTAGTTATTGTAGAGAAAGATGTTTGCATTTTGAATAACTAAAGAATAGCGAAATGAAGAGGAAAAGGTGGAAATGAAATGTGGATGGTCAGGTTAAATGTCCTTTATTATGGGAGGGGAAGAGCTTAAAATTATACTAAAGGGTGATTGTGAATAGGAGTAGAAGAGTTTATATGGAACAAAAGATATGATGAGGATGGGTTGGACGGTTAAATCATGAACATTTAATTGTCATAGGCCAAAGATCTTTGTCAGAGGCTCTGGGGCCGGAATAATGAGGTTTTTACTACACCGTACAGGCTCTTGATCGCCACAACACAACAAATATACAACAATGTTATAAATTATCAAAGGGCTCTCGCTTAACTTTTTTTCCCTGTTACCAGCCAGGCAAGCTTGATAGCTTGTTAAAGAAGGAGCTGCAAATGCTGGAAAATCAAGGGTACTCAAAAAGCTGGAGAAACTCAGCGGGTGCAACAGCATCTAAGGAGCGAAGGAGATAGGCAACGTTTCGGGCCAAAACCCTTCTTCAGACTGGCTTTTTAGGTTGCCAAATGACAGTTTAGGTGGTCATTTAAGACGGTTTGCATGGCGCGTGCGATAATGTGCTCGGACGAAGTGCGTAGTTACCAGTCAGAATTATGCTCGATGAAGCTTTCACATATTATGTTCAAGAAGGAACTGCAGATGCTGGAAAATCGAAGGTAGATAAAAGTGCTGGGGAAACTCAGCGGGTGCAGCAGCATCTATGGAGCTAAGGAAATAGGCATCGTTTCAGGCCGAAACCCATCAGAAGGCTTTCGGCCTGAAACAGTGTCTATTTCTTTTGCTCCATAGATGCTGCCACTTCCACTGATTTTCTCCAGTACTTTTGTCTACATTCACATATTTCTGCTTCAAATAACTCAAAACTAAACATATTCACCAATCAAGACATGATGTATACCACAATGAAATGCAGCAAAATTATAATACTATATCTCAACTCTTTTTACATATTGCAATTAATGCAATTTCCATTAGTTCTTTCCACTTCCTAACAAAAATGTGGTTGGATTATTCAGCAAATGATCAACCTGTGTCAATAAATCCTGGACCATGCACAATACAGATTGATGCAAGCATGTTTTCTGTGAAGGACCGAAAATTACCATGACATGGCCATAGCATGGGTCATTATTGCTATTGGCACAGAAACACTCTGGCTTCCCACATAATTTATCCATAACAAAATATCCAGGTTGCAAGGAAATTTCTAAAGGCATTTTATGATAATAGCTGTTAAAACCGACTATACCCATCTGACAGGTTAAACATTACACTAACTGACAAGAGATGGCCAAAGGACATAACTGCAGCAAACGTACTTTTGGTAATCTGTTTAAAGGTGTCAAAACAAATAATAACATTGGGAATTAAAACACATTTGATTGCATTCTGTTATCAAACATAGTCAATGTTCGCTCTGAAGACCACAAATCCAAATGGGGTCGGGGGTGTGTGAATCAGTGCGGGGTGAATAGATGGCCCGGGGGGGGGGGGGGTTGAGAAGGCAATCGGTGCGGAATGGATGGATTGAGGCAGGTGAATTAGTAAGTGTTGGTTGGAGTACGTAAAATTGTGACGGGAGAGCATGGGGGAAGTCAGTGGTTTTGAATGGGGGATCAGTACGAATGGATGGGGGGGGTGAGGCAGCATCTATGGAGCTAAGGAAATAGGCAACGTTTTGGGTTGAGACCCTTCTTCAGACTGTTCCCCCCCCATTCTTCTTGAATGGGTGGATCAGTACAGGATGGGTGGGGGAGGAGGGGAGTCAGGACAGTTTGGATCGGAGGGTCTCTGCAGGATGAATGGGCGATCACTACAGGATGAATGAGGAGATCAGTATAGGATGATTGGGAGATCAGTACAAGATACATTTATTTGTCACGTGTGCCAATTGGCACAGTGAAATGAAATCACCATGCAGCCATACAGTAAAAATAAAGAACACAACATAGTGATAGAATTCAACATAAAACATCCCCACACAGCAGGATCAAAATTTCTCACTGTGAGGGAAGGCACCAAAGTCAGTCTCTTCCCCCGATGTTCCCCACTGTTCACCTGTGGTCGGGGCCTCCCCGAACCCTCCGAAGTTGCCGCTACGGGAGGACCGATGTTCAGGCCCCCTCGCCGGGGTGATGCAAGTCCGACTTCGGGGCTGGGGGATGTCCTCAGCGGCCTGGACCTCGAGTCGGCCCCCTCCTACCAGAGTCCGCGGCTCCCAAAGTCCGCAGGCCGCGCCGGGTGGAGACACAACGCCGGAGGCCCTCGGCAAAGGGCCCCAGGACTCCACGGAGTTGTTCAGCGCCGCCCGCGGTGGAATCTCTCCAAACCAGAGCAGCGGCCCAACTCTCCGGAGCCAGCGCTGCCGCTGTTGCAGCTCTGGTCCAGTTCCCGGTCCCCGGCAGGAAAGGCCGCTCTGATCCAGGAGGTAGGCCGCGAGGTGGGGGGGGGGGGGGGGGGCGAGGACGCGACTCGGAGAAATAGTTGCGTCCCCACCAGGAAGCGACTGGGAGTTAGTTTCCCCCTTACCCTGCCCCCCTCCCCCACATAGAAAAGTGAAATACTCCCCCAAAAACAAACTTTAAACTGACTAAAAATAAAAAAAGATGGAAAAACAAACTGGCTGCAGGCAGAGGCTGCTGTCAGTGCAGCGCCCCTAGTGGACTGAATGAGAGGTTCAGTACGGGATGAATGAGGGGATCAGTACAGGATGAATGGGAGATCAGTAAAAGATGAATGGGGAGATCACTACAGGATGGATGGGGGGTTTGGTGCAGGGTAAATGGAAGGTGGGTCAGTATGGGATGAATGGGCGGATCAGTGCAGTATGAATGGGGGGGAGAAGTGCAGGATGGATGGGTGGTGGCAGGAGTAGGGTGATGAATAGATTGGGGGGGTAGATTGGGAGGGAAGCACAGGGGATGTCAGTGAGGACTGAATAGAGTAGGGAATGGGGATCAGTGCGGGATGGAGAGGAGGGGTCCCAGGATAAGAGGGGGGGAGGGGGCGTACGAGAGAGAGAGGGGGGGGGGAGAGAGGAAGGTCAACGCTCCTTGGACAACATCGCCCCACTACCTTGGCCGTCCCTGTCCAACGCCAAAGTGCCGCCGTCAAAGGGGGAGGTGGTTGGGAACTCGTCGGCACTGCCTCCCCTCCTCCGCCAGCCGACAGGTAGGTGCGGGGCCGAGCGGTGCAGCTCAAAGATCCTATAGCTATAGGACCTTTGGTGCAGCTGCTTCAGTCGGCGGAAGGAGCCCTCCACCTCCCTCTCCCTCTCTTTCTCTCTCCCTCCCTCCTACCGGCCTCGGCGTGCGAGAGGGGTTGTAATGAAAGCGCTGTTAACGAGTTTTCAGACAGCACCCGTTATCAGGGAGATAGCGGCCGTTGCCTGCAAATCAAAAGCTCTTGCACGCAAAACAACCCCTCTCGCACGCCAAGGGCGGGAGGGAGGGAGAGAGAGGGAGGGAGAGAGAGGGAGGCCTCCTTCCGCCGGGCGGGGTGCGGGAGGAAGAGGCGGAAGAGCCGCTGTCGTGGCCGCTGCTGCTGCTTTTGCTGTTGTTCAGGGCCCGTCATTCGCTCCGACCCTTCGTCACCACGCACCTGGTATCTTTGCGCCGCAATCAAAGATACTAGAGTAATAGAGCCGCTGCCATCGACACGAAACGTCACGGTCCTATTCTCTGGAGATGCTGCCTGACCCAGGGAGTTATTCCAGTTTTTTGTGTCTATCAGTATAAACTAGTATTTGCTTGCCAAGCCGGGCCATATAGGTCGGCGTTTAGGTTTCCCGGCGGCACTTTGGGTGGTCATTGGCACCCGGGCAACCGCTAATTTCGAGCCCTGCATAATGGAGCAGGCTGAAGTATGCAGTCTGACATACACAAAGTCTGTAGTCGTTTGTTACTGAGGTAGGAATACGCAGTGTGGTTTAAGAGTCTGATGTTTGATGGCAAGCAGCTGATCTTGAACCAGGAAGCAACGATTCTCAGGCCCCCTACCATCTTCCTGTTCGTAGCAGCAAGATGCGAGTGTGGCTAGGGTGGTCTGAAGAAGGGTCTCGACCTGAAACGTCGCCTATCTCCTTCGCTCCTTAGATGCTGCTGCACCCGCTGAATTTCTCCAGTCTTTTGTGTATCCTGGTGTGTCTTTAATATTAGCTGCCTTTTTGAAGCAGTAGCACTCCATCTTCTGATTTGAAGCTTTGCTTTCTTTGTGATTTCATCAATGTGCTAGACTCAGGACAGATCTGCAGAAATGTGCACAACCAGAAACTTGAAGTTGTTAAACTCTCTCCACAGTCCTGCTAATAATGAGCTTCAAATTCCTGGGCGTGCACATCTGTGAAGATCTTTCCTGGTCCGAGAACACAGATGCAATTATTAAGAAAGCTCATCAGCGCCACTACTTCCTGAGAAGATTACGGAGAGTTGGTCTGTCAAGGAGGACTCTAACTTCTACAGGTGTACAGTAGAGAGCTTGCTGACTGGTTGCATCGTGGCTTGGTTCGGCTACTTGAGCGCCCTGGAGAGGAAAAGACTACAAAAAGTAGTAAACACTGCCCAGTCCATCATCAGCTCTGACCTTCCTTCCATCGAGGGGATTTATCACATTCGCTGTCTCAAAAAGGCTAGCAGCATCATCAAGGACCCACACCACCCTGGCCACACACTCATCTCCCTGCTACCTTCGGGTAGAAGGTACAGGAGCCTGAAGACTGCAACAACCCGGTTTAGGAATAGCTACTTCCCCACAGCCATCAGGCTATTAAACCTGGTTCGGAACTCCGAACATTAATATCCCTCCATCTGTTATTTGCACTTTATTAATTCATGGGTGTATTTATGTATAGAATTGTAGTCAATGCCTTCTATGTTCTGTTGTGCTATGCAAAGAAAGATTTTCATTGTCCTGTCAGGGACACATGACAATAAACTCTTTTGACTTTGACTTTTGAATAAAAAAAGGTTCATGGGTCCTTAACTTTCCCTTCCTGAAGTCAACCACCAACTCATTGATCTTGCTAATGTTACATTGTTCTGGCATCATTTCATCAGATTATCAGGTTGATTTGTTGTATTAATGGAGCCAAGGGAAATAGTGGGATAAACACGTTGAGGTTGAATAATTCAGCACTTGCTCAAGATCAATGGGTGCTTTGGGTGGTGTAGAATGAATTAGTAAGGTGCGAGTTGGGGGGTGAGGAGATCCATCTATAGTTTGGTAATGAAGACAGCACTTCCAAACAAGTGTGCAACAGTCCCCTCATAGTTAGCAAGTGCTTCAGTTTGAGATTACATTAGTTTTAGAATCGAGGCACAACTTTAGACTACAAATACACCGTGCCCTTTGGCCACCAAGTCCGTGCCGACCAGCGATCACCCCACAGACTCGCACTATCTTACATACCAGGGACTCTTTTTGTGAGAGGAAACCGGAGCACCCGGAGAAATCCACGTGGTCGCAGTGAGAATGTACAAAGTCCTTACAGACAGTATTTGTAGTCGGGATCGAACAGCAGCAACTCTATAGCTGTGTCATTATGCCACCACAAGGCTGCAAACGTAGGAGTCTGGAGCAGAAAATAAACAGCTGGAGGAACTCAGCAGGTCAGACAGTATCTGTGAAGGGAATTGACATTTTGGATCAAGACCCTTCCTCTGGACTAAATGGAGTTGCACCAGCAGTTTGTTTTTTTGTCTTTAGAAAATACTTTATGAAGTCCGACCTGGTCTAGTTCAAGAGAAAACTATTCTTCCTTGCAATGTAAAATTGGAAACATGTCATTTTGATGTCAGAGGAAGGAGATTTTGTCTTAGTAAATGAATATTCTGGCAACATCTGGTGGAGGTGAGCGCTGTATTCAGGCCACCTACTATACAGCTACAATGCAGAGATGCATTGATGTAGGGAAGGAATATATTTGGGCAATTCGTTAAGTGAACATATTAGAAATAAATGTGATTTTTCAACTGATTTTATAATTAGTAATCCTTTAGTTGCTATCAAGAAAAAAAGTAATTGCAGTATGTTTATTATAACGAGGTACAGCAACAGGGCATATGTGTATTGTGTGAAGTATTGAATTAAATATCTCACTTTGGAATTGTCCTGTTAACAGTGTACACTAAGTATACACTAGAGATGTGTTCCATTCCCAAGGCATTCATCGTTTTCAAATTGGATGTAATTTAGATGTAACTAATTTTTTGTGGGACTTAAATTTATGGCTTTGTTTTCTAGAAACACGATCAGGGACATGTTCTATTGGATTTAGTCTTCAGGCACCTTGATCTAACAGAACGAGATTACTTTGGTTTACAACTGGCAGATGATGCAACAGACAGCCCTGTGAGTATTCCTTTCTGACATGTAAATTTGCAATATTTTGCACACCATGATTTTATTAATTTCAGATTAAGTGCACGTCAAAAAAGGATAAACCTGGATGGTTTCTTTTTCTTGAATGTTAAGGGATGATCGTTGTGGGGAAAAAAATGTTTTCATGTAGAGCGTCGGTCACAAAGAAAATGTTACTGCTTACCAAGAAATCCATTGATTTGGAAAATATATTTTTAACCCAAAGAGTAATGAGGATCTTGAACTTGCTATCGTGGTAAAAAGAATGAATGTTGTCGATTATTTGAGCAGAGAAGGGGAGTTGGGGAATCTGCTGGTATATTTGAGGAGAAAAATTGAAAGCTTAAAAGGAACATTTTTAATTGGTGCTGGTGTGAATAGGTTGGGCATGATAGCCTGCTTTTGTTATATTTCCCATGTAATCTCAGGAAAAGTGCCAACTGGAAGCTAAAGGTCTCTAGCAGAGGGCAAAGCAAGCTAATTCATTTAGATAAATGGCTAGAGAATTGCAATTTTGGAGTGAGACCTTGCTTATTTATGGTAAATGCAGTACATGCTACAAAAAAAAATTAAAAAATTTAAAAACAGATCATGGTGTTCAAAAAATGCACTTAGATGCATTTGTATTAATATTTCAATATTTTTTTACTGCACTGAATTCTATTTTGGAACAATTTTGTGCAACTCACAGCAATGTGCCCTTTGCATTTTCTCGAACACTTTAGGGAAAGGGAGAGGAATAGAGTAGTAAATATTGGTGTTTCTGCCCTCAGAACATAGGCTCTTTTTGTACATGCCACTGTTAGAGGTGTCATCTAATTTATATTCACACATGGTTGTGCAATTAAAATAAATTGCACACTCCTCGTGTTACAAGGATACTTTATGTCTTGCCATTGTACGTTTGCAAAGGTTGTAATTTTATTAAATCAAATTGTGCTTTGCTTTCTGCAAACTCAATTTGCTGGTGTGTTTTTCTAATTAAATTTAATGGGAAATTATGCATTGCCCCATTTCAGGTTGTTTTCTTAAATGTTTTGCAGCGATGGTTAGATCCAAACAAATCGATCAGAAAGCAGCTAAAAAGTAAGTTAACCCATTCAATAGTTTATTACTGGAAATAATTGGTTCAAGCATGTAATGCCTGAGTAATGCTGTTCTATTCATTACAGGAGGATCCCCACACAGCTTGAATTTTAGAGTCAAGTTTTTTGTAACTGATCTCAATAAGCTACAAGAAGAATACACAAGGTAATCATCATCATATTTTATTAGCCAAGTATGTTTTGCAACATACGAGGAATTTCATTTGCCATAGTCATACCAATAAAAAGCAACAGAACACAAAAATACATTTTAACATAAACATCCACCACAGTGACTCCTCCGCATACCTCACTGCGATGGAAGGCGGAAAAAAGTTCAATCTCTCCCTTCTTTGTCCTCCAGCGGTCGGGGGCCTCTAACCTTCCGTTGATGGGCCGATCTTACTCCCGTAGCCGACAGCGGGCCTTCCTTGTTGGGGCAATCAAGCTCCTGTTCGGGAGGGAGTCTCAGCACCCCGCGCTGGACGATCTACCCCGGGTCCATGCTCGTCGAATGACGTGTGGCTTTTGGAGCTTCCCGACGTCGGTCTCAACCAGAGACTGCGAGCTCTGCGATGGTGAAATCCGCAGGCTGCGGTTGGAGCGTCGTTCCCAGGCAAGGGATCGGCTCCGATGTTAAGTCCACACCCCGCAGTGGGGCTCAAAGTCAGTCCCGAGCAAGGTCTCCAGCTCCACAATGTTTGGCCGCAGAGCGACCGGAGATACGATCCGGAAAACAGTCGCATCTCCGGCAAGGTAAGAGATAGATAGAAAAGTTTCCCCCAACTTCCCCCCCCCCCCCCACACACACACACATAAAACAAACCATAGAACATTAACACATACTTTTAAAACGCGCTAAAAAATAACCAAAAAAAACGAAAAGGGCAGACTGTAGGCGAGGCTGCCATCAAAGTGCCACCCGGTGGAATAGGTACCTTGCATTGTCCCTTGTCCTTTTTTTGTCCCTTGCATTGACATTTCAGAGTTGGTTGTTATAGTCACACAGATGAGATCTTGCAGACCATGCAACTGTTGGAAACTGGCCAAATTCTGTTCTTTTCCATTTGGGCGGGTTGCATTTAAAAAAATATGTTTTTAAATGTCAAAACTTAAATCGTTTATTTTGCAAAGAATGAAAAGGAAGCATTGTTAACTGGTTCCACCTGTCACCTATCAGTCTCTGACCAATCCCTCCCCCTTGGTTTTGCGTACTGACTAATTACCCTCTATGCACTCTGTCCTAATGCAGAACTCAACAAGGAATGTTGTCATCCTTCAACCTTTACGAGTGCTGCTTCACCTGCTGAGCTCTTATAAGTAGTTTTTTTGAAGCATTGATAGTTTTCACTTTTTCATTGTTATCCAAGGTGTTTATCAGCCAAATACATTAGTTGACACTGTTACAGAGGTGTGGGTAGCAATTAATTTGTGCACCTGATCACCAAGTCCACAAGAGAAATAAGCACTGATTATGCAACTTATCCGAAATACTGAAATCCCTACAATGACCTTTGTACAGCACTAAAGTTGCCACACAAAATTAAAATAATTAAAGTAAATTCTGTAAACAATAGGATGAGGAAGCATTTTTGGAAAGTGAAATAGTGGTAACATTTCAGAGTTCAGAAATAATACCTCTGGTTCTCTATTCACAGATGCAGCTGATCCTGCTGAGTGTACAGCGTTTTTTGTTTGGCTTTCCAACTTTAGCCATTTTTGATTTTCGTCAAAAAATTGTGGTTCTTGAGCCAACACTGTTAGATATATTTTAGGGATGGAGCACCTGGTTAAAGGGACTGGAATATATGGGCACATTTTGTAAAATGAATATTTTCATCACCCTTAAGAATACAGTAAAAGCAAAAATGTTCAACTGATAAAAATCCACCTTGAAGCCTTGTAGCTTCCTGTTTTGTGTTCTCCAAAGATGTTGCCTGACCCGCTGAGTTTCGTTTGTAAACCAGCAACTGCAATTCCATGTTTCTGCAACTTCCTATTTACCCCTTGTGTGTGGTCTTGTAATAAATTATTAATTCATTGTAATAAATTAATTCATAGATACCCACGGAACCTTTATGGATTGTCAATGCTTACTTCACATTGTACAGAGCCAATATTTTTGAACTTGAGAGATTCAAATCCACATTTGGCACGTAAATGTCTTTCACCATCAATTAACTGTTCTGGGTCCAGAAATATGTGTTGAAATTATGTAATTAGCTGTTTCCAAAGTCATTCAGTTAAATAAAAGTAGAATGTGTGGCAAATTGAAATTCTGTTCCTATTGTGTATAAATCTGGTCAAATTCCGTCTGGTATATTGCAAGAGGTTTAGAGCATCATATCACAAAATATGTGGAATGGACACAGTATAAATTTACTGGATGGATACCAGGGATTAAGTTGAAAATTAAGATTTTTATTTCTTGATGTGGTTATTGCAAGCAAGGTCAGTTAAATTGAGCCATTGCAATGAATTGCTGCATTTTTTGTGTAAATTTGGCTTATATTTGTGCCTGGAGGCAATCTGAATAAAACGGGGTTGACCACTGTATGCAAAATGGGATAAACTATTGGGCACGTTAAGCGTATGATAAGGATATTATCAAGAAGGCCAAATATTTTTGCTTGCACAAAGTTTCCTCAATTTGGTGACCCAATACCCTTTTTTAATCAACGTGATATTTAAATGCAAGTGTGCGATTACAAATGGAATTCCATACCCTATTTTAATGAGGTCCAACATATTTAAACCAAGAAATTGTCTTCTCATAATGTTAGTTATCACTAGTGACCTAAGTTGACAACCAATGTATATAAAAATATGAAACGCTCTTGATATCTGATGCATATTTGTATCCTTCATTTATCATTATTTTCTACCAGTACCATGAAGTTGTCTTAAAGTAGACTTTCTTTCAAAGGCAGGTTGTACAATTACAAAGAAATTCAGAAATTGTGATCCTATTGATCGAAACTGATATTTTCAATTGGTTAATGTGCTTCAAGTGCACACCTGATTAAGCATTTGTTTCACAGACACATCTGGTCTTGTAGAGTGCTTTGTTTTGGTGCTTATGCCACCATGTGACCAGGAGATGAACTGCAAGTGTAAGACAAAATGTAATGAAGTGCTGGTGACTTGTGTTTCTGTCATAATTATCTTGAAGGGCATTTGAACAATTTTCTACTGCACTTCAAGTTAACTATTTCAAAACCATATGATTTTGCATCTGTGGAGAATTAGTTCTCCTCAGCCACTTTGAAGGAATGTGGCTGAGAGGCTGGTGGAAACAATCAAAATAATATCAGAAAGGGTTTGGAAGAGAAGAAAATCATCCGGGATATAAAATAAGAATGTGAAACTTTAAGATTGTTACAGCTGCAATATGCTGAATGGGTTATTTCTGTATATCAAAGTTGTATAAGTTCAACTTTTTAATATTTCCAAGTTTAGCTGTTACTAAATTAGGTAGTAGTATGGTGGAGGACATACAGAAACTTTGGAAGGATATGATCATCCTAAGTGAACGGGTGAGAATCCGGCAGATGGGGAAAACGCTATACACTTGGCAAGTAACAGGAAAGTGGAATGTTTATAAAATACTTAGAAATTGGGTTGGATTGATACTCAAGGGGATCTGGGAGTTCTTGTACCCATGTAACTGAATGCCAACATTCAGATGTAGCAACTAATTAAGAGGTCAAACAATATGTTTGGCTTCTTGAGAGAATTTGTGTACAAGACTAACCTTGCTGTAATTGTGTAGGGATTTGATGACTCTGTACCTGCAATATTGTGTGCACTTTTGCTCACTTTGTATAAGAAGATATGTGAAGTTTAATAAGACCAGTTCCCAGGTAAATTAGGTAATAGATATTCGTACTTAAGATATAGGTAACTATTGAGGAACAGCAATGTTGAAAGGACTTTTGTATCTTGCACTATATTTTATAACATATGGATTAATTTTTTTAATCAGGTACCAATATTTCCTGCAACTTAAACAAGATATCCTTAGTGGAAGGTGAGTATCATATCTGTAACTGTTAGTTATTTCGATAACAAATCCTGTTGGTTTGGACTGGCACACAATTTAGAATTTTCAATCGATATAACTGGATGCTGCAGGCAAAACATTTTCAGTTTAAAATTCCACTCTACATGGGTAATGAAATTTTGCAATTAGCCCTACTATCTCTAAGCCCTTAAAATCTCCGCATCTTTCCATTTTAAAAATCAATTAAAACACATTTTTTCTAAGACCTTCAATTATGACTTTAATGTCTCTTGTTCCTCATGCTCCTATACATTAACTATTTTACGCTCTGTACGTTAACTATTTTAAAGATCCTGTGTCATGGATGGTGCTGTAAACATAGACTCTGAAGAAGGGTCCTGATCTGAAATGTCACCTATCCATGTTCTCCAAAGATGCTACCTGACCCATTCAGTTATTCCAGCATTTTGTGTCCTTTTATGTGGCAGAAATATTGCCCATAAATGGTCACTAATATGGCATTGCATCACTTAGCAGAGGTGCATTGTAGAACAGTCACAGTATCGTGAGGTGTTGGGATCCTTGGTAGAGATTTCATATTCCTTCACATTTCACAACTTTCCACATTTGTTACAATCTTCTTTGGAGAGTTTCTACACTAAATGGTCTTTTCACAGGTTATGAAAATCTATACTAATTGGTGAAAGGTGAATCTCTGACAACTTTGCGGCATAAAGAGTAGACATTCCTGAGCAAGTTCTCTATTTGAAGGACATAATCTCATGAATATGACAGGTTGCTTATTGTACAATGATTCTTTCTCCCTCCCAATCTCTCCGACACCAGCAATGCCATACCACAGTTAAAACTGGTTGGCAATTGAAGAAAATGGCATAATGGTGTATGAAAAGTAATAACTTTCAAAATGGGGGCTTTAGGTTGGAACCTTGTCCAGCCAAAATGTTCAAATGTCAAAGTATTCATGTGTAGGAAGGGACTGCAGATGCTGGTTTCAACCAAAGATAGATACAAAATGCTGGAGTGACTCAGCGGGACAGGCAGCATCTATGGAGAGAAGGAATGGGTCAAAGTATTCATATTGGTTTTGGAGTAACACCATTACTTTATATTTTGTTACAGGTTGCCGTGTCCATATAACATTGCAGCCCTTCTGGCCTCGTATTCTGTTCAATGTAAGTATGGGCTTAACGGATAGTTCCTTCTGCAAGACAATTTTGCTTTTCCCTCTAACTTCTATTACTCCTTTTTGACTATTTCTTAAATATTCAGCACTCTCTTTAGCTCAGTCACACCCTTCCTATAGTGTGGGGACTGTATATGCAGTATTCCAGGTGCTGTTCACCAAATTCTTGTACGGCTTTAATATGACGCCCCAACTCTTCTATCTAGTTCCTTGTCTGATGAAGGCAAGTGTTCCATAAGCTGCCTTCATGACTCTTGTCTCCACTTTCAGGGAATTATCTGCTGGTACCCCCAGGTCTCTCCCATATTCGACATCACTCACCAGAGTCCTGTAATTTACCATGTATGTTCTGCTGTGGTCTAACTTGGCAAGATGCAAAAAAAATTGCTATTTGTTCGAGTTAAATTCCATTTGCCATTCCTTTACTCATTTTCCTGCTTGATCTAGATCCTTTTGTGACGTTGGACAGCTTCCTCACTGTTTACCATAAATTCTCACAGATTTCATCATTGAAATTTAGGTTAGTTATTTTATAGGACCGGAATAAGCTGTTTACCACACCTGTGGAATTCTTTGCTGTGGAGACCAAGTCAAAGGATATTTTTAAAGCAGAGATAGATTGTTTCTTGATTAGTACGGATGTCGGGGGTTATGAGGAGAAGGCGGGAGAGATAGATCAGCCATGATTGAATGATGGGATAGACTTGTTGGGCCGAATGGCCTAATTCTGCTGCTATCACTTATGACCTTATGACCACCAATTTTGGTGTTGCCCGCATACTTGCCAATCACGCCACCTACATTCTAATCCAAATCGTGAATAACAATGGGGTTCTGGTGCTGATCCCTGGGGCACAAGTAAAATTCTATATTGCATTTGACTAGATAGTGATTATTATTAATATAAAATCAGGAGCCAGCTTTTCAAAATAGAGCGTGCACATGTCCCCACCATACAAGAATAAAAGCTTTAAAACTTGCTCAAAATTTTTTGAGTTTTGTCTTCATGCAAAAAGATTAGGTAAACATTGAAACTGGAAGTCTTCAACAGTAACTGATTGGTATTACAGCAGTACAGTAAATGTTCCATCATGTTGAAGGGTGACAAGAGGAAAAAAAGGTTATTCTGGTCCTATAAAATAACTAACCTAAATTTCAATGATGAAATCTGTGAGAATTTGTGTGACTAATGCCTATGGAAGGGAAAGAGAAGTTAAAGGAAAAAACGTCATCTAAAATGTGTTCAGCATTAGTGTTTTTTTAATATCAGAGTAGGAAAGAGGTATTTGCTTCTAACTTTACCATTGATTTTCTTCCAAAGCGGAACTAGGAGACTACAACAATTCAGAGCACTTGCCAGGTTACCTCGCCGATTATTCTTTTATCTCCAACCAGCCTCAAGATTTTGAAAAAGAGATAGCAAAATTGCATCAGCAACATAAGTGAGTTGGCCCACTGTGCATTCTGCTCGATTTTGTTTTGATAAAAGAATTGTTTTTTTAGATGTTTCCCTATTTTTATTGATTGTTTCTTTTAATTTAAACAGAGGACTCTCTCCAGCAGAATCTGAATTTAATTACTTAAACACAGCCCGTAGCTTAGAACTATATGGAGTTGAATTGCACTACGCAAGGGTAAGTTTAAATCTGGTATGTTAAAACTGGAAATTATTCTAGTTTTCAGAAAATAAAGTTCTTCTTTGTTTCTACCATTCATTGTTAGAATTTAACTAAATGGTTAAATATTCTGCATTGGTTCTAAATCCTCAGATGCTCTATAAAGATGCTTAGTGAAATCACAAAAGAATCTTTATACTCCAAATTTCAGATAACTCAAAAGCTGAGATTTAACACCATTCCAAGAAAGCTAAGCAAGTACCAGAAAATCAGTTAAGAAGAATGAGGTGATCGTGAGCCATAAATCCAATAGAAAACTTAAATAGGATAGATGTTTCCCAGGGTGTGTATATCCATAACTGAGGTATCAGAGCTACAAAATCAGTTATCATCGGTTCATAATTAAGATAAAGCGTTCATAAATCTTTGGAATTTTCAGTTCAAGAGGCTGCTGAGTATATTAAAGAAAAGAATGATAGTTTTTGACATCAAGGGAAATGGCAATAACACAAGAAAACGAGAAAGGTCAGCCATGATCTTAGTGTGGGGCTGGTGCAGATCAACCTTTAATTCAAGTTAAAGTAATCAGGTACGTGGGAAGGAGTTGCTGATGCTGGTTTAAACTGAAGATAGACACAAAATGCTGGACGGATAACTAAACGGGACAGGCAGCATCTCTGGAGAGAAGGAATGGGTGTCTTTTGAGTCGAGACTTCTTCAGACAGGAAAGGGAAACTAGAGATATGGAAGGGTAAGTTGTGAAAACTTCAGATCAAAGCAGACGATGATCAAGGAATTAGAGAAATCAATAAGCTTTCTTTACCATATACTTGGAAGTTCACTAAATTATTGTTTAACTTTGTTTGAGTTATATGGAGCATCAAATAATCCAATCTCTCAGAAAATAGTTGGAAGTTTACGCAAGCTTCAATATTCTAATAAGCAATTGACTATGTGGCTCATCAACTGAAGAATATTGCATTTCAAACTTTGATTTAGCTTTTAGCTTATGATTTCATGATTTTTTAACGTTTGGCAACTGAAGATATTTCATGTGGAGGTAGAAGCTGAGAAAACTGGGTTTGTAAATTTATGCCTTCAATCTTTACCAGCATATATAAACCTAAGTTTGATATGAAATTATCTCCTTTTTAGGATCAAAGTAACACAGAAATTATGATTGGTGTGCTGTCAAGTGGGATTGTAATTTACAAGAGCAGGGTACGAATTAACTACTTCCCATGGTAAGAGCTCTCTCTGCCTCTTTGAGACTTAAAATGGCCTTTTGACCAAGTTCTTTGATCGTCCTTGCTAATCTTTCCTCTTTCGGCTGATGTCCATTTCCCTTGTGCCAGTTTGAAGCCCTTTGAACATTTTTCTGCTTGTGCATTAATGTTGATTTTGAAAAAGCTTTTTATATAATAAATTCTGAAATAATAATTTGTGTAATAAATTTATATAATAAATATGCTCTGGCAAGATTTCGAAACATTTGCACAGATTTCAAATAAAATCAAATCAGTTTTGAGTAGAATCAAATCAAAATCAAATTGATAATTCTCAGTTGTCACAGTGAAATTCTTTTTCAGTATTGAAGCATGTAGCCAAATTTGAGATCCAATTAAATCCCCAAATTTCATAAACAAATCTTGTCAAGAGGTTTTTTGGCAGTGTCAGCATAATTTTGGATAAAAACGTTTAAGGTTATTGAAGTGGTAAATAAATCCTATGTTTCTACATTGTATGTTTCATGGCTGAAATAGCTTTAGTTTCTAGTGTCATATCTGGTGGTCATTGTATATGTTAGTATCTCTAAATTAAGAACTTTTATGACATAAATAGTGTGGGGGTTACTAATAAATAATGATAGGGTGTCATATTGAAGTCATTGTCCTTCAAACCTGCTCTGTCAATAAAGTGTAACTAATCTGAACTTCCTTCAAGTCCATTCTTCTGCCTGGTGTCTAAACCTCGGGTCAAGTTACGTTTATTGTCATGCTCACAAGTGCGATGAGGTACAATACAATTAAAATCTTGCTTGTAGCAGCATCTATGGACACTGGACTGGGACAACACACAAAACAATTTAATCATGATAGTGAAATTATTATAAACAAGACGCTGTTATAAAAGCACAATTCGAAAACAAGTCCATGATAGTGCAAATGCTGCCTGTGGTGTTCCGTTGTTGATGTAGGATCATGGTTACCAGTTCAAGATTCTGATGGTGTAGGAATGTTTCTGAACCTGGTGGTGTTGAACTTCAGGCTTTTGTATCTCCTGCCTGGTGGCAGCAGCAAAAGGAGGGCATGACCCATAACGTATTGGTTTATTATTGTCATGTGTATTGAGGTACAGTTTGTTTTATGTGCTACCCAGGCAAATCATATTGTACATCAGATGGTGTAAAAGAGAATGTAGAATAATGTGTTGCTGCTGCAGAGAATGTGCAGGTGACAAATAAACAGGCTGTGACAAAATAGATTGGAAGATCAGAAATTCATTCTTGGCATATGAAAGGTCCTTTCAAGGACCGGTAACAGCACAGTTAAGAAATCTTCTTGAAGCTGGAGGATGACAGAAGTGAGTGGTGAGCTGGAGGGGGTGTAATGATATAGGCTGATTTTTGAGGATTCAAATAAATGATTGGAGAAAGAACACTTTAAGTATTCTTCCTGGATTGCTAACACTTTTTAATCTATCAGTTTTAAGTTTTTGATCTTGACACACTGCTGCCTTTGTGCAGTAACAAGTATCCATCCTACTTTTCGGTGAAGCCTGTTCCCTCGAAACATAACAATCAAGCACTCAAGCTTTTCTGGTTTATCTTTCAACACTCTCCCAATACATAGTAGGTCCCCATTTACTTAATACATTAGCCAAACTACCATGCCCTTCATCAGAATTATCCGTTCACCCTGGAACTCCGAAAAAGGTCTCCAATCTTCTTTGTCCATGTTTTCACTAAACACTGCCAACTGCTCCAAAAATGTAATGATATAAACAGATTTTTGAGGATTTGGATCAATGATTGGAGAAATAACATTTTAAGGCTACAAGCACTATGTTTATCATAGTGGAATCTATGGAAGTACAGGAAAATAATTAATAAAGCGTCAAATCTCACATCCTACTGCTCGTCGATCTTCACTGATACGAGTGGCAGCCGGTAGCAACATGATGTGGCCTTCTGCCCATTAGGGACTCTTTCTGGCGAAGGCCGGTTTGGAGAACTTAAGGATCCTGGCACCTTTCTGGATCCCAGTCCAGCATGAAGTCCCATGAGCTCATTCGTACCATACACTTTTACTTAATAAGCCTATGCTGTTTTCTTAAAATTTAAACAAAAGTCAACTATATTTTTAAAACTAGGCATCCTGCGTTGTCATGATAAGAGGGATTATTAAGTCAAGCTGCACCTTGGATGTTTCTTGTCTTGCTCCTATATGCCCTTGAGACTGTGTGAACTGCAGCCACATGATTTACAAGTCATGATTCACATGAACAAAATTATTTTCCTAAGACTCTAGTTAGTTTTCTAAGTGAACCCGCTTACGCTGAGTGCTGATAGCAGACAACTCTATTTTGGCTGAAAAGCCAGTTCTAACCCTTGTATTATAGGTTTGCATCAGAGAAAGGGAACAAAAATGGGAGGGCCAGAGGTGGATTGGAAGGAAACAATGAGGAAAGTGCAGGAGGTTAAGGTTACCTGAAATTGGAAAGTTCAATGTTCATTTTGGGTTGGAGGAAGGGATATACTAAAATGCTTAAATTATGCTGTCAGTGTAACTCCTCCATTCCTAAAAATAGCAAGTTGTACATGATTAATATTCTAGAATTAACAGTTCAGAATTTGCCTTGCCTGCTTATTATGAAGACTGTTTCTTGATAAATGAAGAGTTAATGTTCGTGAGCCATAAAGTTGAAAAATGAACGCTATTCAGTAGATCAGGGTATGGATTTTCCTTGGGTGTTCCTTGGAAGCAAAATAGCCATGGCTTTGGCAAAGTATTGTGATTGAAGGTAACTTTGGCAGGAGAAAAGAGGAATTGGTTGTAAACAGAGAAGGTGATGAGAAAAGAGACATAAATGAGTTTCTTCCATTTACATTCTTGCTGCATGCAAAATTAAAGTAGATATATGTTTTTAAAATCTAGACTGCTCTACAAAAAGATCAGTGCATAAATTAAGCAAAATAATTCAAATAAAATATATATCAAGCTTTAAAATATTAAGTGACTTATTAGGGCAGTATAACATGCAGTGGATAGATGTTCAGAACAGCATGGAGCCTCATGCTGAAATGTAGTTAGAGAGACCGACTAATCTTAATATTTAATAGCCATCAATTAGAACCATTACACACCAAAGATGATTTTGGATATTTTAAACTTGAGGGAAAATAGGAATTGGTAATTCACGGCATTAATGTTCTTGACATGACAAATTATCTGCTATATTATCTATAACAAGTGGTCTAATCGTATGCAGTTTTCCTTTGTAATTGATTGCATTGAAATTAGTGAAAGTAAATGAAGATTTTATTTACATTAGCAGAAGGTTTTAAAATTTGAGGAGCATAGATATAAAGTTATTGGTAGAAGCTTTAGACCGGAGATGAGAAAACACTCAGGCTGAAAATGTCAGAGGCTTTGAAAAAGTAATTACATCCCTTTCAATCTTTGTGCCCGCTTGGAGTTATTTAACCCGATGTGAGGTAATTGCCATTAGTTTCAGGTTTTGGTTACAAACAATAACTACATTCGTAAGTGTAATTCAAATTATGTGCAGTCAAATACAGCGTAACTCTATTCAAGGATTCATCTACTCTTCCACATTACCAGCCAAATATTCATCTCGATTGCGTCATTTTACCGTTAACTGCATAATTGTGCCAAAGTGCACATAATTAACCAAGTTTTTATTCTTAGCAGTTCAGTATGCAAACACTGGTTATGAGTATGTATGTGTGTATATATATATATGTATGTGTGTATATATATATATATATATGTGTGTATATATATATATATACATATATATATATATATATATATATGTATGTATATATATATATATATATATATATACACACACACACACACACACACACACACACACACACACACACATATACACACATATATATACATACCCTTTGTATGCCTCTTCTCTAAATTTTAACTGTTATTGCCACAGATCTCTAGGCTTGCTAGCTTCCCATTAACACAGGGATTTGTGCTGTGTGTGCACAGCCAACAGCAAAGGGACTGTGACATGCAGCGACATTGAAGTGATAAATGGGAAGAATTCCAATCAGGCCCTTGACTGAGGTGGAAGTGCTTAAAGCAAGGACAATCTTAGTTTCCTTTAGTGTATTGCAAATAATGGCAATTATATCCATTTTATTGTTCTGTTTTAAAGAGGAAACCAAAGGTAGCCCTCATGATTATATCTGGAAGAAACTGGTGCTGAATTACTGATTTGTAAAAGGAACAGGTCAATATTCGGACCAGAGCTTTTTGATGATTATAATGCAGGTTCAATTGCTTTCTCCCTTCAGTAGTTTCCGCCCTAATTGCTATGCAGGTTTGTTCAAGAAAGGTTTCCAAAACAAAGTTAATCCAACAGGTCAACTGACTTGCTGACATTCTCATCTGATTCAGGAGGTGGTGGGATTGCATTGAGTATCTTGGTTGATACTGCATTGCAATACTAGGATGATGCTAAACTGTCAGGTGAGCTCAAGGTCTTATCTACCCTATGGCATTGGTGAAAAATCCCATACCATCTTTAAAAAGCAGCAGTACTCCCCCAATGCCTTCAGTATAAAAGTCCTTGCAAATTGGCTGCTAGATTTTGTATATTACAAGGGTCGACAACATTAAAGTTATTTAGCTGAAGAAATCATTTGGAATATCCTGAGGTTATTATGGGAAAGATTTGTATAAGTTTTTCTTTCCAACATTTTAATGATGCTCCTATTAAGATATTTGATAATTGCTGTTATTAACCATTTCCTTTTACACAGGTTGAAGATTGTAAAAATATCATTTAAATGCAAACAGTTCTTCATTCAACTGAGAAGAGAATTGGTAAGTAACCTTTGTGCTATGTTTTAATTTCAAATAGTTTTAGGCATGAATTTAAAAGTAGATTTTAACGGCGAGTGTTTTATGCTCCATTAAATAAGAAACAATTTTGGCTCTGTTTGTGTATTGCTTTGCAGTTCACACTGGTTTAAATGGCTTGTGATGAATTATAATGCTCTGGGCATTCGATAGGTAAATGAGCATTTAGGAAGAGATGAAAGGACTGCAGACTGCACACTATCATGAGTATTTGCATCATAGACTAGGCAGCGAATAACCGACTGTGCAGTTACAATGCCGTGTGCACCCACAGGTCCACCGATTTGTTTCGGCAACTGGTGGTCCGGCACCTCCTTTAATTTGGACAAAGTTACAAGAGCACACATGAAATCCCTCCCCCCGAAAATCTGGCACCGAGCCTGGGTTAGACGGCCAATCGGGACTATGCCAGCTGATCGGCGGTTCGAATTTGCCCCGCTGCGGACGGGGCTCTAGAATGCCCGCCGGAGTCGGCAGATCTGTTCTTGTAGCCTCCTTCCAAGGCCGACTTTGCAGGCCGGTACCTCAGCCCCTAGGCAGACAATTCTGCACCGTTTGACTCCTCTCGGAAGCTGTGATCTCTGTTGGTCCAGCAAAACGAATAATCTAGTAAGGCTCTGGAACCAAGGGAGTCGGAAAATCGTTGGTGGACCTATACTATGTAGAGTGTAGGAAAGAACTGCAGATGCTGGTTTAAACTGAAGATAGACACAACATTTATATATTTAATACTTGTATAATAAAATTATCAATCCTTAGATAATTATTTTCACATGGTTCTAATAGTATTGTTATTTGAATTTGTTTAAAGGAGTTTTTGACAACCTGATGTGAATTGTTATACTGAGAATGCCTTGTTTTAAATCTAACAAGGCCACCTTGTAATCTCTATCCTATCAACATTACAGAAAGCCATGAGGACTATAGAACAAGCAATGGTGGGATTAAATAGGAAATTGGAATGCTAGAGGTGGTGTTTAAAAATATTATGCATAAATGTATAAGAAGTGGAAGCAGGAAAAGGCTATCAGAACCCCTACACCTGCTTCATTATTACAATATGGCTGATCTTTTATCTTGTTGGGAATCCATGGATGTTTTTGAAGAACAGGGTACTGCATTTGTGTTAAAGAAGGAACTGCAGATGCTGGAGAATCGAGGGTTACACAAAAAGCTGGAGAAACTCAGCGGGTGCAGCAGCATCTAAGGAGCGAAAGAGATAGGCGACGTTTCGGGTCGAGACCCTTCTTCAGACTGGTTAGGGATCAGGAAAAGGAGAGATATAGACGGTGATGTGGAGAGATAAAGAACAATGAATGAAAGATATGCAAAAAAGTATTGATGATAAAGGAAACGGGCCATTGTAAGCTGTTTGGAGTGTGAAAATGAGAAGCTAGTGTGACTTGGGTGGAGGAGAGATAGAGAGAGAGGGAATACCAGGGCCCGAGGGCTGAGGGAGAGGTGGGAAGGGGAGGAGACAGCAAGGGTTAACAGAATTGAGAAAATTCAATGTTTAAGCCCAGAGTATGCAGACTCCCCAAGTGGAATATGAGGTGCGGTTCCTCCAACTTGCGGTGTTGCTCACTCTGGCCGTGGAGGAGCGTTTAGTTTTAGAAAAACAGCGCGGAAACAGGCCCTTCGGCCCGACGAGTCCATGCCGACCAGCGATCCCCGTACACTCGCACTATCCTACACACTAGGGACAATTTACAATTTTTTTAATACTTTTTTTTTATAGAGTGAAAAAAGTATAAAGAAAGAATAGTGAATAATTATAAGAGTATGATTATAGTTGATTAATATAGAGAAGAGAGAAGAAAAAAAATAAAATAAAATAAAATAAACAAAAACAAAAACAAAAAAATACTTGTGGAAAAGAAAACGGTATACAACTTATCAATGAGTGGAACAATTTCTAATTATAATATATAGAGACAAGTATATAAATCTGATCTTAAACATTTTTGTTTGATCTTTCCACCGGGTACTCATTGAGTTTCGATGCTGAGCCCAGCTACCCCTTCATATAATCACTGAATGGAGACCATATTTGTTCAAAAATCTCAGGTTTATCCATTAGGATAAATCTAATTCTCTCCAATTGTAATGTCTCCAACATTTCCACTGTCCACATTTTAATTGTCGGGGATAATGGTCCCTTCCAAAATTGTAATATTAATTTTTTTCCAATTATTAAACAGTAATCCAGAACATTTCTTTGATTTACTGTTAAAATTTGATTTGAATCTAAAACCCCAAATATAATTAATTTTGAGTCAGGGCTTAATGTGATCTTTAAAACTGTGGAAATAATTTTAAAAATCTCAGTCCAATAACTTTTAAGTTTTGTACATATTACAAAACTATGATTTAAATTGGCTTCAATGTGCTGACATTTATCACATAATGGTGATATAGTAGGAAAAATTCTATTTAATTTCTTTTTTGAGTAGTGTAATCTATGTATTACTTTGAATTGTATCAAAGTATGTCTGGCATTTAACGAACAGCGATGAATTCGTTGAAAGCTTTCTTCCCATAAATCTTCTGTTATAGGTAAACCAATTTCATTTTCCCATTTTTGTCGGAATAGTTCCGTTTTTGGCATTTCCCTGTCCAAAAAAATATTATATATATATGCTATTAATTTTTCTGTTGTTGGATGCTTGTTAAGTAGTTCATCCAGTATACCTGGCTCTCTATTTCTGTAATTTAGCGTATTTAATTTGACATAATCTCTAATTTGTAAATATCTAAATAGATTATTTGCTTGCAGTCCATAAATCTCTTTCAACTCCTGGAATGAGAGGAATTTCCCATTCCTGTAAAGATGTTCTATCCTTATTATTCCTAAGTTTTTCCAATGTCTAAACCCCACATCCAATGTCGAAGGTTTAAACATAGGATTATTCATAATTGGTAAACAAAGTGGTATAGTTTCTAAATGTAAAGTCTTAATGATTTGTTTCCAGGTACGTAGATTATTTAAAATTATAGGGTTTTCCTTATATAATTTTTTTTGTACCACCCCAGGGGCAAGGAGTATTGTGCTTGACAATTTACAATTTTACCAAAGCCAATTTACCTACAAAGCTGTACATCTTTGCAATGTGGGAGGGAACCGGAGCACCCGGAAGAAAACCCTTGCAGTCACGGGGACAATGTACAAACTCTGTACAGGCAGCACCCGTAGTCAGGATCGAACCTGCGGTCTCTGGCGATGCAAGGCTGCAACTCTACCGCTGCGCCACTGTGCAGCATTCGGGAATGAGAGGGTTCTTAGGAGGAAGATGAAGCGCAATGAATTCACATTAGAGTTTAGAATAATGGAAGCTGATCTCATTGAGTCACTTGGCTCACTCGGTGGATTTGATGTGGAGGTGTTTTCTTGGCTGAAGTGTTTCCAGTTCCAACAAACGCAGTTGTCTTTTAACTCCAAGATGAGGATAAATGTTCTCACTCGACAATTAGAATTGATCTAGATTTCTACCTCAGAGAGATGTTGGTGTTCTGTAAAAGAATACATTCGGGATGAAGGAAATAGGATTTTAAACATGGGAATACACCATTTAAGAGACAATAGGACAGACACAGGAATAGGAAAGGTTTAGAGGCATATGAGGAAAACTCATAGGTGAGACTAGTGTGGTACTGCATTTGTCTGTTGTCTTGAAAGAGGAATGATACAATCATTCATATTATAGAAGAATGTAAATTACTGCAAATGGTAAACATGGGGATGCGAATTCTTTCAAATGTGATAAATGTGTAAAAGGCTCTTAATTGAAGCAAATCATTAAATTGTACAGCCTAAGACTTAATTTTCCAAACAATTGTGGCTTCTGGCACGATGATAGAGGCCATTAATACACATTTTTTAAATAAGGTGAAAGCAATAGGCTAGTTGGTTGAACTATTTGAAAATACTTCAAGCGGTAAATTATGGGCAATAGTTTAAGTAAAGGATTGTTATTGTGGACTTGATTGGAAGACCATTTATTTGCACAATATTTATCTCTCGTGGCGATGTACTTTAGACGTTATTTGGCAATCAGAATACATGGGCAGTAAAATTAAATTTGGTGCCATGAGTTTAAATTGTGTATTTTTTCAGCTCTGCAGTTCTTCTGTTATGTGTTGATAGTTGGTGTGGAAGGGAAATTGTTACTCTTGCATAGCTGCGGCTTAAAGGATGGAAGCAAGTGTATATGAAGCACTTCTGAGTCACGAGATAGCATTATCTTAAACGTGGAATATTAACTGAATTCTTAAAATATCTTGAAGTGTTGTATTTTTAGTCTTTAGAATATCTGAAGAACTGTCAAACAGGAAATTATATGAACGACTGCTTCCCCAGATAAATTCCAGCATCATGGTAAAAAGGCATGTTGTTATGCTCGCCTTCATTGATCGCTGCATTGAGTAGAAGAGTAAAGAAGTCATGGAACAGCCGAGTAGGACTTTGGTTCAACCGTATTTAGAATATTGTGTGTATTTTTAATCACCCCAAACCAGGATGTGAAGCCTTTAGAGTGCAGGGGAGGTTTACCAAAAAGAATCCTGCATTAGGGGCCATTTGCTACAAGGAGAGATGGGAAAATATATTTTTTTTCTCTCTGCAACATCAGAAGTTGAGGGGGATACCTGATAGAGGTATATAATGTTGAGAGGCATAGACGGGGTAGACTGTCATAACCTTTTCTCTTAGGATGGAAATAGCAAATACGGGAAGGCATAGCTTGAAAGTGAGAGGGACAACGTTTAAAGGAAATGTGCGGGAGGGGGGACAGAGGGTGATAAGTGCCTGGAATGGGCTGCTGGGTTTGGTGGTGGAGGCAGAGATGACAGTGGCATTTATGAGATTTTTGGATAGGCACATAGATATGCAGGGAATGGAGGGGTATGGATTATATGCAGGCAGATAAGAGTTGGTCTTGGCTCTATATTTGGCATACATGTGGACTGAAGGGCGAGTTCCTGTGCTGCACTGTTCTATGTAGCAAGAAACTGCAGATAGAAACAAAAAATAGGTGCAGGAGTAGGGGATTCGACCCTTCGAGCCAGCACCACCATTTAATATGATCATGACTGATCAAAATCAGTACCCCATTCCCACTTTTTCCCCCATATCCCTTGATTCCGTTAGCCCTAAGAGCTAAATCTAAAGGGCCTGTCCCACGTTCACGACCTCTGCCGAGTTTGCCCTTGACTCATATTTGCAGAATGGTCGTCACGAGGTTGTAGGTAGGTTGTGATGCTAGCCGTAGGTACTCGTGGCATCAAGTAGGTCGGGGCATTTGATGATGCCTGATGAAAAATGTCCACGATGAAAAAAGGTCATGAAAGTGGGACAGGCCATTAACTCTTGAAAACACCCAGTGAATTGGCCTCCACTGCCCTCTGTGGCAGGGAATTCCACAGATGCACAACTCTGGGTGAAAAGGTTTTTCCTCATCTCAGTCCTAAATGGTTCTGGACTCCCCCAACACTGGGGACATTTTTCCTGCCTGTCCAATCCCTTAAGAATGTTATATGTTTCTATAAGATCCCTTCTCATCCTTCTAAATTCCAGTGAATACAAGCCCCATTAACGCATTCTTTCTTCATATGTCAGACCCGCCATCCCGGGAATTAACATGGTGAACCTACGCTGCACTCCCTCAATAGCAATAATGTCTTTCATCAAATTGCTGGTTTAAACTGAAGATGGACACAAAAAGCCAGAGTAACTCAACGGGACAGGCAGCATCTCTGGAGAGAAGGAATGGGTGACGTTTCCGGTTCAAGACGGGTCTGAAGATGTCTGAACTCAAAACAACACCCATTCCTTCTCTAGAGTAACTCAGCTGCCTGTCCCACTGAGTTACTCCAGCTTTTTATGACTCTCTTCTGTACTGTTCTATGTTCTGCTTTTGAAATCTTTGTTATTTTCTGCACATCCATTTATACTTAGAACTAATTATACCCAAGACTTTGAAGGGTGTTCAGAGACCACATATAACAGTTTTCAGAGAGGAGCAATAGAAACTTTTAATTTCAAGTTTTTGTGTACCTTGTAAGTTGTGACTGTTGGAAGACCAATTTCCCTCCGGGGATGAATAAAGTGTATCGTATTGTAGAATCTTTCAAATACACTAAAGAAAGATCAGGACGTTAATAGAGACACAAGGAACTGCAGACAAACTGCTGGAGTTGCCATAAAAATGTAGATCAGATGTTGCCCATTTCAGAGTAACGTGAGAAGTGTTATTTCATCAAACTGCTGTCCATGTAGTTGTGACCTACATCTAGTATTTTGAAATGTATAAAGTTGCACATATATTTTATGGAACTAAATTGCATTGCAGGGAGAAGAATTTAATTCGGAATAAGGAAATTGAGATAAAAACCATGCTTTTAATCGAAAGCAATTAGTACAGTATACATCATGCGGGTTAACCCATTACAATTGGCCTGTTTTTACGTTACAACCAGTTGGGCAGTAACAGTCTTGACTTTCACAGATAAAAGTGCACCTTTAAGATAGATAATTACAGCAGTTCTTGATAATTTTATAGCATCTGGATGTCAGGTACAACTCTTAACTGTACTGGTGTTCTGGCCTTTTGACGGCTATTCTCATATTTCCTTTATTTTCTGATGCACTAAGCTTTACCAAAGTTTTAGGATCTATGTATTTGGGAAATTAATATTGGGAAGAGGTAAGGAAGAGGTCGTGGGATTGTGAAATATCAACATTGTGTATAGGGTGTTGGACTAAATAATCTTTTTGTGCCGTTGATGCTGAACAATTTGCATTGTGTCGGAAGGAACTGCAGATGCTGGTTTCAATGAAGATAGACACAAAATGCTGGGATAACGTAACGTTACAGGCAGCGCCTCTGAAGAGAAGGAATGGGTGCCCTTTCGGGTCGAGACCCTTCTTCAGACCTTTTTACGTTGTTACTCTTTTGTTTACAATTTACACTGTTGCTCTTAGGCACAATTGTTGCTGGTTGCTGACAATTGAGACTTTAAATACTAACGTCAAGTTCCCATTGACTAAAACTGTTTAAGGTCATTCTGAGTTGAACAACATTGGATGAAAGCAAAAAAAACTAAGTGTGCTAGAAATCTGGGAACAAAAACAAAATTACAGAAATACTTAAGTGCCTGTCCCTCTGTACGAGGTAATTCAAGAGCTCTCCCGAGTTTTAAAAAAAAACCAAACTCGTGGTAAGTACGTAGAATGTACGTAGTGGCTATGTCGGAGCTCGTGGATGTCTCGTAGCGGCTCGTAATCCTAACGCCAGGTACTCGGAAAACGCGGAAACTCGTGAATTCTTTTCAGCACTGTGAAAAATGCCCACGAGAGCCCCGAGTACCTACGAATGGCTTTTACCGTAATTCTCCGAGTTCGAATCAGGGGAAACTCGGGAGTACTCTTGAATTAGCTCGTACAGTGGGACAGGCCCTTTAGCCGGTCAGGCATCATTTGTCGAGAAACCTTGAGTTGATGCCCACTGCACAATTCGAATATGGTGGGGATTCGCGCTCCCCAAAGGATGCTGACCTGTGCTAAATCAGTATATCAGTTTATGTTACCACCAATCTTTTAAGGCTTTAAGGCCAGGGGTTTACATTCCATGTTTAGGCTTTGCCAATATAAATTTATGAAGATAGACAAAATGCTGGAGTAACTCAGGAGGTCAGGCAGCATCTCTGGAGAAAAGGAATAGGTAACTTTTTGGGTTGAAACTCTTCTTCAGTGAAAGATAGAGGTGGGAGGGCTGGTGGTGAGAACGGGCCAGAACAAAACGGGGCCAGCAACAGATGACCTCAGGAAGAATGGTCTCGACCCGAAATGTCGCCTATCTCCTTCGCTCCTTAGATGCTGCTGCACCCGTTTCTCCAGCCTTTTGTGTACCCTCAGGAAGAATGGAGTCTATCTTTGGTATAAACCAGCATCTGCAGTTCCTTCCTATACTTAAATTTATGAAGAGTTTTGCAAATCGTGTTCCGTTGAATTCTAATACAAATAGCAGAAAGCAAAATTGTTTATTTACTCAACATGGATGAAATTATACCAGTGGGATTAAAAGCAAATTAAACAATTGTCTTTGATTTTAGATATTTCTAATTACTCTGGAAATCGAAATAAATATTTGTAGTTAATCAACAACCTTAAATTTTTTTCCATTCAGCTTGACTCGAGAGAAACATTACTAGGATTTAATATGGGGAACTACCGAGCCTGTAAGAATTTATGGAAATCCTGTGTGGAACATCATACATTCTTCCGACTAGAAAGACCGGTACCTCCACAGAAGAACTTTTTTGCACATTATTTTACATTGGGGTCAAAGTTCCGATACTGGTAGGTCAATAAGGCACATTGCTTTTATTTGTTTTGGTTAGAAAGGTATTGTTTATGATGTGTAACTGGTGCTATAACCTCAGTTATGATCTTCCCTAGCATATTTTTTAGGCTTACATTCTTCTTGTGGTCTGTGGTCTTAATATAAATTAGGGCAGTATTTTGTTGCATTAGGATTCTAATCTTTCAGTTTTTTTCATGTAACCAAAAGCATATGCTTATCACTAAAACTTAACCATACACTTGCATCAATCGTCAGAATGAGGATTTCTTCAGGCTTCAAATATTTCATTTTCTCTTGGCTTGCCTTGAAAGGAGTGCCAATTATCTTCATGAAGTCTGATTCGGAATTCTCCACAGTTTGGCTCTGCTGTGGGGATGTAACAGCTTCATTAGCCAATGCAATTTATTATTAAACTAAATCCAGCATATTTTTTGGTGTCTACCCACCTCAACTTGTGAGCAAAACAATTGACAATTGTTAAAAGTTGTAGTTGCCACTTTCTGCTTACCTAACTTTTTCAAATTATAATGGACCAAAATCAACAGTCTTTTAATTACATTTATCTATTTGGATGACCAGATTTTAATATTAGACTGTGTTGAATTCCAGGCTGGTAATAAATATTGCAATATGAACAAAGAGGATGAACAGGTACATATGCAATGTGCAATCAGGGTGTATTTGCACTTAAATAGAAAAAAAAAGTGTCAAATCTAGAATCTCTCATCTTTCCGCACCACCAGGTTTTATATGTTCCTCGTGTACTTTTGGCAATTAATTTATATTACATTAATTTTGTGACTTTCACACAGGAACGTTTGTGAACTGCTGGTATTGAACTAAAATATTACAGAATAATGCAGTTGGTTTTTTTTCTAAATGAAATTGATGACATTTATGGATGGATTTTAATCCAAAAATTAACCTTGGATGGAAACTGGTATTTTAAATTTGCAATATAATTTTAGTTTACAACCCATTTTGTCAAATGCTTGTATATTCTGACTGTCTCATGTCAAATGCAACAGTTCTGTGCCCCAGGCTTACTCCTTTTTATATGAATATAAGTGACAGTAATTGAGATATTTGTCACAATAAATTTTAAAGTAAATTGGTAATTAAATCTTAATTTGATTTTAATTTGTAGTGGGAGGACAGAAGTTCAGTCCGTGCAATATGGAAAAGAGAAAGCAAACAAAGACAGGGTATTTGCCAGGTATGGGACATCTATATGGTTCTTTGCCATGGGAGTTTTAAAATTGAGTAACTCTTTTGCAGTAAATCTGCATTAAAAAAATTAAGTAACTGCAATAAATTTGTACTGCTGCCTCCATATGAAATACTTGTATTTGCTACTTTCATAAAATGAACGTTTGGTATGCAAGGTGTTTCGTTGGGAAGGCCTTTGATGCAAACTCTGAAATGCATAAAGAGGAGGATGTCAAGAACGGATACAGATGTTCCTAAGAAGTTAAAGTTGAAGTGATGAAATGTTTTAAGTAAACACTAAGCAGCCTGGTACAGTTGGATAAGAAGTTCCAAAAGCAATGGACTAGAGTCCTGTCACATTCTGGGTGGACAAGTACAAAGTTATCGGAAAGTGGTGGCAGCCTCAAGAATATCCCTTAGCTACAATGATGGCAGAATCCTGCAAAAGGTGGCTGAATTTCCTCCTTTTGACATGGAAAAGACATTACCATAATTGGAATTCTCACGAGCAAACTGGGGGGGGGGGGGGGGGGGGGGGGTCGTCACTATTTACAGGCATTGTAAATGGACTAACCAGATTAACACTGTGGCTCTCAAATGGATGGCTCTCTGAGTGACTTGTATCATGGGTCCTAAAAACTTTTCACCATCTCCAAAACCCATGATTATTACTGTAGTTCCAACAATACCATCCAAGGTAATAAGTTGATAAGGACAAAGAAGACCACTTGAGTAAGACACAATGCTGCTGTACCTCAGAGGGTCAGGCAACATTTGTGGAGGGATGGATAGGTGACGCTTTGGGTCAGGATCCTCCTTCAGTCTGGGGACCATCTGATTGGTAATTTATCTGACACTCTTGCCCACTACCATAACTGTACTGCATCTCTTTCATAATGTTGCTGGCTTCAATGGCACTGTTGTTTAGCAATTGTGCACTTCATTAAATGTTCAGCATTCAATAGTTGTGCAAATAAAGTTCTCACAATGCTCAAAACAAAGAGAGAGTTGCATGCATCTTTTGTGTCTTTACCTTGTACAGCAGTTTGAGTAACAGAAGTTTGCCATTATAGAATTCGCTGATCACAACCAAAAAAATTTGGGATGCACGGTAAAAAATAGCTTGCTCAGAATTTGTGGGAGGAAAAATGTAGCTAGATAATCATGCAATTTAGAGTCATATAGCATGGAAACAAGCCCTTTAGCCCAATATGTCCATGCCAACCAAGGTGCCACATGTACATAATTCCCTCCTGCCTACATTTGGCCCACATCCCTCAATCTTTACCATCTATGTAGCTTTCCAAATGACTTAAAATGCTGTTATAATTAATTTATGTTCAACTTTAATTTTCAACACATGCAGCTGTGGCTTCCTATTATGGAGCCTTGCAATATACATGGTTTAATGGGAACCCACCTACATGGGTCATCTATGCAAAAGTACAAAGGTTGTAGTTGCAAATGCAAAATTATATAAGGAGCTCCAGCACTTGGCATCTGTCTATTTTCACTCCGTAAATAACATGAATATTACAGTTTCGTAATTTATTTGAAAAATGGTTTAAGACAGCGGTAAACATCCATGAGGTAGATCCTCCGCAGAGCCTCAGTCCGCCTTAACCTACCTGATTTCCCGGTTGCTCAGCACTTTAACTCCCCCTCCCATTCCCAATCAGACCTTTTTGCCTGGGCCGCCTCCATTGTCAGAGTGAGGCCCAGCGCAAATTGGAGGAACAGCACCTCATATTTCGCTTGGGTAGCTTAACACCCCAGCGGTATGAACATTGACTTCTCTAACTTCAAATAGCCCTTGCTTTCCCTTCGTCTCCATCCCCTCCCCCTTTCCAGTTCTCCCACCAGTCTTACTGTCTCCGACTACATCTGTGTCCCGCCCATTCCCCTGACATCAGTCTGAAGAAAGGTCTCGACACGAAACGTCACCCATTCCTTCTCTCCAGAGATGCTGCCTGTCAATAGACAATAGGTGCAGGAGTAGGCCATTTTGAGCACTGCAGGTTATGTTTTGGATTTTTTAGATTGTAAACGTCTTGTTTTACTATTCGTGCCAAATATATATTTTTTTGTCACTGCATTGCATATTTGCTTCCTCGCATGCGCACAATTTTCCGTCCTCCACCACTTCCATGAAGGCCAGGTTATATATTTAGTTTATGCTGTTAAATTTGTCGGTCTGGCAATTTATTCATTGAAATGAGTAAGAAATTTAGTTCATTTGCAGATAAGTCTTACACTTCTTTAGTGAATTCCAAACTAGCTCATCAAAAGGTTATAATGAAGTGCGCTGATTAAAATTTGTGGCATTTGGTAGAAATTCAAGCAAACTAAACCGAGGGGGATTGCCAGGTTATTTGTGGCTATTGTGCCTGGGCAGGATGTGTGTCAGCAGCACTGGCAACATATTGTGAGGATCTGAGGTTTTACTTTCTTAGATGTTTTAACGCACTCTGGGAGTTTCCCAATGTCCTTATGGCTGGACAAAAGTGAAATAGTATTAACTCAGTTACATTCATACCAAAAAGTCCCATTTGTACAAGAAATGACATCAGAGTGGTAACGCTTTGCATGCCCCTCCTGTTGAAACAGCCTTCTATGATCGTTTCTCCTTATCTATTTGTTCCAGCGTGAGAGTCATTAGATCGAGCGCTGAAACTCTTCTAACAATCGTCACTAAATCAAAACTGCTCTCGACTACCGATCTTTATTAGAGCTGATGCTACCAGCATAGCTGTGAGTAAGCACAAACCATGGAAGCGTGGCATTCAGGGCAAGAGTGGACTCCAGGTACGACTGAAATAGCAGGGATTTTGGTCTCCCTGTCCTCACATACTTCTAGCTTAATGTTCAATCACTTGAACAAGCTTGACGAGTTTGGAGCAAAGTTTTTATTTCAAAGGGACAATCAGTGACTGTTGTGTTCTTTTGGTTCACTGAAACATGGCCCATCCATGACGCCCCTTCCCCTGCACCAACCTGAGGGTTTGTCGATTTATCATACGGATCTTGCAGAATCATGGGATATGGGGAAATTATGTGACATCTGCTTTTTGATCAACACTTTGTGGTGTACTGATGTGACAGTCTTGTCTCCCCTGACGTGGAACTTGATCATAAAATGCCGTCCCTTTTAGCTACCAAGGGAATTCACTTCTACCATCTTGACAGCAAGCTGCAAACCAGCTCAAGGTACCACTTGATGAGTTATACTTTTTCGTCAACTCTTGTGACGGCAAACACTGATGAAACATTCATCATCGCCTGTGACTTCAACAAGCTAACTTCAGGAACGTACTCCCCAAATACCATCAGCATGTCTACTTCCCCACGCATAGTGTTAACACTTTTGACCATTGCTATACTATCATGGAGTATGCTGGTCACTCCATGCCTCGCCTTTACTTTGAACTAGTCTGATCATCTGTCAGTGCTGTACCTTCTGCTTCACAGACAGAGATTTAGCACAAAGCACCAACAAAGATAGTAATGCAATGTGATAAAGATCACTTTATCCAGCCTGATTCAGTATACTTCAGTCATCACCGGTTTCATTTAGATATGTTCACGACTGTTCTATACATTCAGCGTCTGTCCGAACCAGGGACGTTATATGAACAGGCGATTCACTCTCTGCCAAAGTGATGAAGTATGATCTCTGCAAGGATATCGGGATGTCGAGAGAAACTAGCTGGAGGATCAATTCATTCAAGCGGATGCCAAGTGACTGTGGCAGAGCCTGAATACTATCATGAGCTGCAGGCTGAAATTGGGGGTCATCCCTGGCAGACAGTGCATCTCTACGATATGAGCTCATGTCTTTTGCGCCTGTTTTGAGCAGCCAAACAAAGTTCCGCCTGGGCATTTTGCCTCCATGCAGGGCTCGTTCTGTCCTGTGCATCTTGACTGAAATTAGATCTGCTTTCATGAGGGTTAATTCTCAGATGGTGGCTAATCCAGGTGGTTCCTGGGCAGGTTCTGAAATTGTGCGCCGATCAACTGATGGGGTCTTTATCAACATCCTCAACCTCGAGCTTCAATAAGGACACGTGCGTCAGGCTACTGTTCATAGAGTACAGCTCAGCGTTGCTCAACCTCATCGTCCCTTCAAAACGTACCGAACTTAGAGACTGTCTCTGCTCATCCTTATGTAACTGGATCCTTGACTTCCTTACTGGAAAACCACAATTATTAACCCAGTTGGCATCCCCGGAAGTGGCGGCGCTGCCTGGCAGCTGCGGCTCGCCTGCAGTCCGTCTGTTTTTTATTTTTGTTGTTCTTTTCTTTTGTCTGTTTTAGTTTAGTTTATTAGGTTGTGTAAGGGGGGGGGGGGGGGGGGGGGTGGTGAAACGTGGTTTTAGTCTCTTCCTTCGGGGGGGGATGCGACCTTTTCTTGTTGTGTCCCCTGTCTCCGTCTCCATCTGCGCTGAGGCCTAATGGCGGAGCTGACAGCCTTGAGGCCGTGGCGGCGCTCCGGCAGCGGTCCGAATTGGACCTGTGGCCTGACTTTGGAGCTGTGGCGCCGTTCTGGTGTTCCGTCGGCGGTGGCGGCGCGGCATCCGAAGCCCGGCCAAGGGCCTAGTAGACGACACCGTCGGCATCTCGCAGGTCACAGGTTGGTGACCTGTTTTCCGGAGCTCCCACAACAACAGCTGTGTCCGCTGGACTGGAGGGCGGCAGCTTCGACCACCCCGGGCCGTGGAGTTTGAATCGGTCCGTTCGCGGAGCTGGATTCAGCCGCGGGACTGACTGACCCGGCGGGGTCACAACATCGGAGGCCTGGATCGCCTCAGCGCAGAGAGAGAACAAGGAGGGAAGAGACAAAGACTAAGACTTTTGCCTTCCATCACAGTGAGGAGGTGCCTGGTGAACTCACTGTGGTGGATGTTAAATTTGTGTTTATTGTGTGTTTTTGTTATTTTTGTTATATGTATGACAGCAGGCACGAAATTTTGTTCAGACCGAAAGGTCTGAATGACAATAAAGGTAGCATTTCATTTCATCTCATCAAAGTGGTGATGGTCGAGAGCTTCATGTTAACAGGCATAAATATCACCAACAATTTATCCTGGGCTAAACATATTGAAACGATGACCAAGAAAGCACATCAACACCTCTATTTCCTCAGAAAACTGAGGAAGTTTGGCATGTCCCTCAACTTCTACAGCTGCACTGTAGAAAGTATTGTTTCAGAATGTATCACAACTTAGTTTGGTAACAGCTCTGCCCAAAGAGATCAAGAAAATGCAGAGTATGGAAGGAGCCCAAACAATCTCACAATCCTGCTCCCAGCCCTCCACCCCACATCGTTTCCATATGAACTTCATGCTGCTTCGGAAAAGCAGCCAACGTAAGGAACATTTCTATGCCAGCCATTCTCTCCGCCCCTCTCCTGTTGTGCAGAAGATGCAAAACCTTGATGGCACATATCGCACGTACCACCAGATTCAGGAACAGCTACTTCTCAGCAGTTTCAGGGCTACTGAAAGGTCCTCTCTTAAGCAAAGGGTGGAGTCACAATCTCCCAACCTACCTCATTGCGACCTTTTCCATTTTTTAAAACTGCAATTTCCGTGTAGCAAACATTGTAACGCTATAACTCTATGTGCTTCACTCTAGTGGTTTTTTTCTTTGCATTACCTGTTACACTCGTGTATGGCTTGATTGCACTCATTTATAATTTGATTGGACTGGTTAGCAAACAGTTTTTCCACTAGCATAGACACAAAATGTTGGAGTAACTTAACGGGACAGGTAGTATCTCTGGAGAGATGGAGTGGGTGAAGTTTCGGGCTGAGACCCTTCTTCTGAAACATCACCCATTACTTATCTCCAGAGATGCTGCCTGTCCCGCTGAGTTACTCCAGCACTTTGTGTCTATCTTCGGTTTAAACCAGCCTCTGTATTTCCTTCCTACACAGTTTTTCCATTATATCTTGGTACATGTGTTTGAAGACCAAAAAATTGGCAAAGAACTCGTAGACCTCTGAAAAGTATTGATGCTTCTTACGTGCTTTTGAGGCTTCAATTTTAAAAGTTGAACAAGTTTTCAGTCAACTAAACTCTGGACCTTGACTTTGAGCCTGCACCTGCATTTGGCTTCTGAACTTCCTTAATGGGCAGACCTCAATTAGTTACAATTGTTCACACCTTTTTAGTTCAACTATTGCTCTGTGAAATACTGCTGTCGTTGCTGGACTTATTTTCATTCACATGTTTGTATATTTGGTATGACCAACAGGTACTGCCCATGCTTAATTTGTTTTTGGGAGAGTGGGTGTGAGCTGCTACCTGGAACTGCTGTTGTCTTTGTGAATATGTTTCCAAAACATTACTGGCTTGAAAATTGTAAAGATGAAGAATAAATATTAGTTGTGTCTCGAAATTATGATGGCATGGAGCTTGGAGGTGAACATGCAGGCTGCAGCACTCCAATGCAACTGCTACCATTTTTAGTAAAAGTAGAGGGTTTAGTGTAGAAGTCAACTTGATTTTGCTGCAGTACAATTTATGAATTCGACGTGCTGTAACCAAGGTGTTGATGCAAGGCAAGTAAATCACTTCTTACATTACAAAAAGTTGTGTTATAAGTTTAAAGAATTATATGCTGTGTATCTTAGAATACTGTATATTGGTGCACGGAAAAAAAAAACAAGGAATGAAACCTTCCACAATATGGCGGAAGAAATTTTGTACGAGTTTATCAGTTTTTCATCTTTTGTTTGGGCATACAATCTTTGACAGGGCAAATGGCTTTGCAGACATAACTATGGTGGTCAGATAAACCACAGCTGAGAACAGCTCACTGATGCAATGTGGTTACATTTTCTGCGAAATGTCCTTATGCACAGGAAATTCATCAAAACCAGTTTGAGAGTGGGTGGGACCACCGAGTTAAAATTGTCAAGATATTTTTCCTTCAGTTGTGAGATAACACTGAAAACTGCACAGCCTTTTTAATAGATCTAGATTAAATAACTTCATACCCATGTATTGCAGGTAACTTTTAATTACATTTGAATTCTGGTGGTATCAGAAGTGGTATTTATAGTGTTTAGTTTGTGGCTTGGCAATATATATAAGGTATTAGTTGTAGATGTGTTGGTAACTGTCTTTCAGTATTTGCAGTTTGTGGTGGTTTTAAACATTTGTACAGATGGTGGCTTGAAAGTTATAAAATAATTTTCTAATGTTGTTTGATCTGTCCTTGATTATAATGTGACCTGGGATTTGGTGACTGATATTTATTGCAAAATCTATTGGAATTTATTGGAAATTTTCAGGCCTTTGAACAGGGAAATTTGTTGACGGTGTTGTTGGAAATTAAACCCAAATCTCTCAGAACGTAAGTTAGAAAAGCCTGCTGGACTTCAGCAGAATGCTATTTGAATTTTTTTTTGTGCAAGTTGCAATTGATACAAGCTCAATTTATGAACAAATTGGTGTGATGCATTTGGGTCATGTCATGTATCAGCTATGATCTAATGTAATGGCTAAACTGGCTCGAGGGGCTAAATGGCATGCGCCTTTTTCATTTGTTTTCAATTGTCCATCCAATTACTTTTATAACCCTTCTGCTTGAAATCGAATTGTGAAGCGTTTTAAAATGTTCTATTTTGCTTTTCGTCGATTCAGGTCACCCAGTAAACCGCTAACAAGGAAGATGATGAGTGGGCTGGACTGGGAATCAGTCAGCAGAAACTCCCTGTCAGAAGACCGACTTGAAACGCAAAGTCTCCCTTCTCGTTCCCCACCTGGAACTCCAAATCAGTGAGTAGCAAATGCAAGCTTTTACTTAAACGTCAGGGTAATAAAGTTTGATGGCATTATTTCTATTGCAAATATTTTCTACCTCTGGTTATTTGCTGTTCTTTCTGTGTGTTCGTCACTATAAAATGCACTCTATCTTATTGACAGTTATAGTCATAGAGTGATACAGTGTGGAAACGGGTCCTTCGGCCCAACATTTCCCAGCTACACTAGTCCCACCTGCCTGCATTTGGACCATGTCACACCAAATCTGTCCTATCCATGTACCTGTCTAACAGTTTCTTAAACGTTGGGATAGTCCCAGCCTCAACTACCTCCTCTGGCAGCTTGTTCCATACACCCACCACTCTTTGTGTGAAAAGGTTTCCCCTCACATTCCTATGAAATCTTTTCCTCTTCAGCTTAAACCTATGTCCTCTGGTCAAATTAGTTGAGTTAACTTTGAATGCTCAATTGTCAGTACATTTTAGCATGCAACAAGGCGTTGCATAAAAATATTGAAGCTATTGGTTCATCTGCACAGATTTTGAATTGTTCTACATTGTTTTGGAAATACTTCTCAATTTAATTTGTGTTTTTAATGAACTTCCAATGAACACAATATCTTAAGTAATTTGGCACTGGGATTTATTTATTTCGAGCAGAATAAAAGAATAAAAAGCAAGTGTGAAACAGCATACAAAAAACAAAAAAATAAAACAAGAATATTTATAAAGTGTCATAAACAATATTTATAAATAAATGAAATCAAATGTGTCTGAAAAGGAGCAGGAAGAAGCCAAAGCTTATTAATTCCCACTCCTTATTCAACTGCTTATAATTATCTTATATACATTTAGCAGCTATAAACACCTATTTCCATATGTACACCAAATGTTTTACATTTATACACTAATCAAATATTTACAAAGCCATACAAAAAAAGAGAAAAAAAAATTAAAAATAAAAAACCCTCATATACTATACAGTATTTTGTAGTGGCACCAAACGTGGTCAGGAAAAGGCCAGACGTCAGGCAGGTTCAAACAAGAGTTTTTATTCAGTTGTTACGTGTAAGTTTGGTCCACTAACATAATTGTCATTGCTGCTGTAGCTGAGCGAGGGTGTTGTCTTGAGCTCAGCTACCTGTTGACTGGGGAGATCTCAATGTGAGATAAGCTTATGTAGCAGGACACTCCCCCTAGCTCATGACGTCACATGCCAGCCTTTGTAGCTACTGACGAGCGTTTGACCATAAGTGGTCTGTGTATCAGAGGATGCCACAGGATCCCCCAGAACCGGAGAAAGGTATAGAATGGTCGAGGACGACTCCTGCATGTGGGTCGGGGACACCCCGGGCCTGTGTCGGGATGGTGGGGCCTGCGGGCGCAGTCGACGCTCCGGCTGTGGTCTATCCCGGCCATATGCAGAGGGGTGTGAGGAGACCGATGCAAAAGCCGCCGGACGGAAGAGACACAGTCGCATCTCCTCGACCAGCTAGAGGATCGTGTCCTGACAAATACGGCCCCTAGCAATGGCTGGGAGACGTCGGCAACAATGCAAACAAAGAAGAAAAAACTAAATAAAAATAAATAAATTGATCACTAAACCCGGCATGGTGATACAGTGTAAACAAAGTGAAAAGAAACAAAACAAACTACAGTGAGCAATCAAGTGCAAAGTGGTAGGTAAGTTCAAATTGTCCAGTGTCCATGGTGCTGGATGGGAAGCTGTGCTGGAAAACTAGAGGGTACACAAAAGGCTGGAGAAACTCAGCGGGTGCAGCAGCATCAAAGGAGCGAAGGAGATAGGTGACGTTTCCGGTCGAGACCCTTCTTCAGACTGGTTAGGGATCAGGGAAATGAGTTTCTCCAGCCTTTTGTGTACTGCACCCGCTGAGTTTCTCCAGCCTTTTGTGTGGTTTCCCTGATCCCTAACCAGTCTGAAGAAGGGTCTCGACCCGAAACGTCGCCTATCTCCTTCGCTCCTTCGTTTACGGTGGTCAGGCTGCAGGGGAGGCATCCAGCCGGAAAATGGCGCTGCAAACGGCGGTTAGGGAAGGTCGAGCTTCTCTTCCAGCCGGCCGTGGCGGCCATTGTTGTAGTCGGGCGGCCGCTTGTTTCAGTAGGCCGTGGCGGCCATTTTGGCGGCCGGCTGAAGTGGCCTTAACCAGCGATTCAAGACCCCTGGGGCGATCTCAAGGTGAGATAAGCTTATGTAGCAGGATACTCCCCCTAGCCCATGACGTCACGTGCCAGCCTTCGTAGCTATTGACGAGGGTTCAACCTAAGTGGCCTGTGTATCACCTGACGCCACGATCTCTTAGTCATATATACAACCCATCACCCTATAATCACCCTTCCCAATACAATCAGTATAACAAATATTCCACTCACAATCACCTATCCTCATCCCAATATCCTTTTAAAAAAAAAGTGTTTTTGTACATCTTTTTAAACTGAATTATGTTTGTGCTAAGTTTTATCTCCTGTTCCAAACCATTGGCTGGATATGGTAAATAGACCATGAACTTGGTTGATCATCTGTTTGTTGTTCCTCTGTTCCTCTGTTTAATTGATGATCTCATTCAGAATCATTAAGAAATCAAGTAGGATATCAGAACAGGAACTGCTGTTTCCTAAATTCTTCCTAAAGTTGTTAAAGAACAATCTCAGGAGTTCAGGAGAAAGGGTCTTTAGTATACCCTTGTAAATAACCTACAAGTTATAAATTAAAGGGAAAAAATGCTAGCTCCCTCGTGGTAGGTAAGAGATTAATGGATATATAATTTGGGTCTTGTTTGCATGTGAGATTATGAAACTTCAGAAATACATACATTTTTATTTCTCTGCATGTGAGGTGCCATGTTTAATTTTTAGCACTTTTTTTCAACAGCCTGCCTCTGAGAATTAAGTCAGCAATAGATAAATGTTAAACAAAAGCTACCCGAGTTTCTCGGGTCATTGACACCGATCTTTAACATGTTAACATACCTAAATACTGCCTTATCCATTGAGAATGGTCAGATTTCTAGTATCTGGCATATTGCTTTTGTTTGCACTTGTTTCAGTTAAAGTTCTGATCTCCATTTGTGAAATGTCTGCTATGATTAATTATTGCTTTATAAAACTGGATTTGGTCAATTCAAAATATACATGGTGGTGCAGCGGTAGAGTTGCTGCCTAACAGCACCAGAGACCCAGGTTTGTTCCTGACTGTGGGTTCTGTGTGTACAAAGTTTGTATATTTCCCCCATGGCCACATGGGTTTCCTTCGGGTTCTCCGGTTTCCTCCCACATTTTAAAGGCGTGCAGGTTAATTGGCTTCCGTAAATTGTCCCTCGTGTATATGATAGAACAAGTGTTGTGTATGATAGAACTAGTGTAAAGGTGACTGCTGGTAGGCACAAGACTCGGGCTTAAGGGCCTATTTCCATGCAATATAACTAAACTAAACAATTAAGTAAATAAGTTTATTGGCCAAGTATTCACATACAAGGAATTTATCTTGGTGCTCCGCCCACAAGTAACAACATAACATACTGTGACAGTTACGAATGACTCAGAAAACACTAAATATTAATAATAATAAAATATTAATGATAAAACGCCATTGATCAAGCATGTGAACCAACAAAGTACCAGATCAAAGGGAGGTTACAGATTTTTGGCTGTTGAGTAGAGAAATACTCGTGGATAAAAACTGTTTTTATGTCTGGCTGTGGCAGCTTTGACAGTCTGGAGTCGCCTTCCAGAGGGAAGTGATTCAAAAAGTTTGTGGCCAGGGTGAGAGGAGTCAGAGATGATCTTGCCCACTCGCTACCTGGCCCTTGCAGTGTACAGTTCATCAATGGAGGGAATGTTACAGCCAATAATCTTCTCTGATGATTGGATGATTCGCTGCAGCCTCCAGGTGTCGTGCTTGGTGGCTGAGCCAAACCAGATATGATGGAGAAGGTGACAACAGATTCCACGATGGCCGTGTAGAATTGGACCATCATTGCCTGTGGCAGATTGTGCTTCCTCAGCTGCCGCAGGAAGTACATCCTCTGTTGTGCCTTTTTGACTGAGGAGTGGATGGTAGCCCCCTACTTAAGGTCCTTGGAGATGATGGTTCCCAGGAACTTAAAAGACTCCACAGATGTGACTGTGGTGTTGTTGATGGTGAGTGGGGTGAGGGGAGGGGGAGCTCTCCTAAAGTCTACAATCAATTAACTGTCTTAAGAGCATTGAGCTCTAGGTTGTTGCTACGGCACCAGGACGCCAGCTGTGACACGTCCTGTCTGTAGGCAGATTTCTCCCCATTCTGGATCGGTCCAATCAGGGTTGTATCGTCCGCAAACTTGAGAAGCTTGACAGAGGTGTCTGTGGTGGAGCAGTTGTTGGTGTAGAGAGAGGAGAGGAGCGAGTACGCAGCCTTGCGGTGCTCCTATGCTGAGTATTTGCGGGTCCTAGATGTGCTTTCCCAGCCTCACATGCTGCTTCCTGTCTGTCAGGAAGTTGGTGATCCACTGACAAAGGGGTTCAGGCACAGTCAACTCGGAAAGTTTGTAGTGTAGTAGCTCTGGCACAATGGTGTTGAATGCAGAGCTAAAATCAACAAACAGGATCCTCGCATAGTTCCCCTAGCGGTCTAGGTGCTGTAGGATGAAGTGCAAGCCCAGGTTGACTGCATCATCCACAGATCTATTGGCCCGATATGCAAACTGCAGAGGGTCCAGCAGGGAGTTTGTGATATTTTTCAGCTTGGCCAGCACAAGCTTTTCGAATGTCTTCATGACTATAGAGGTCAGTGCGGCAGGCCTGTAGTCATTAAGACAAGTAATCCTTGCCTTTTGGGGTACAGGGACAATAGTGGAGACTTTGAAGCAGGCAGGGACAGTACATGTTTGCAGGGACTGGTTAAAAATGTCTGCATAGACCAGTGCCAGCTGTTTGGCACAGAGCTTAAGAGTAGAGGGTGAAACATTGTCTGGTCCTAGAAATTTCCGGCTCTTTTGTCCTCTGAAAAGCCTCTCCACCTCCTCTATTTTTATTGTTGATATTGGATAAGTTATGTTGTGCAGCGCAGAGGGTGTGGATGATTGGGTGTGACGTGGTGATTGGAGAGGGGTGGGTTTAGAAAGGCACAGTCTTTGCAAACTGAGGTTAGGCTGTGAGTGGGTGTGAAGTGTTGGTTGGGGTGGGAAATTGGCCATACTGGAATCTTGCCTTAAGTAGGTGTGAAGTGGTGAATGGGAAGGAGAGGGTGCAGGGTCCATTCTTTGTCGACTGGGGTCTGGCTGTGTTGGTTGGGGAGGGGGGAAGGGGGTACCAGGGTTACGTTTCTGATTTTCAAACCTGCAGTAAAACTCATTCAGGTCGTTGGCCAGCTGACAATTGTCCAAAGAGCAGGGGGCTTTCCTCTTGTAGCTGGTAATTTCTTGCAAATTAAATTTGATCCAAAGGAAGTTGCATTTCCTCTAATAACTCTAATATAAAGATCACAGTTCTTATGAATAGAAGATTTTAAGCACAAATCCCTCTCATTCCATTTTGAAACCATAATTTGCTTCCACAACCCATTTTGACAGTGCATTCCAGATGTCTAACACTTGTTGCATAAAATTAGGCTTTTTTTAACTCCCATTAAAATTAATGTTGTCATTTCTATAAACTTAATTTTATAGACCTATAATGCATTATAATTTTCAAGTGGATGTTATACCCTTCAGCATAACAGATTGCCCAAGTGTATGCATGGCACAGAGGTTATCCTGATTTAAAAAATCATGTGTAGTCATAGTACCTTCTGCATCATAAAGTGTAAAGTATAGGTGCAATTGTATTGTAAGTAATGTAGCAGCCAATTTGTGTACAGTTGTTAACAGGAGTATCACCACCAAGAACCTGCTTCATTTGCTTTTTGACTCAGCCATTTCTGCTTCTGTTTTGGGATAGTGACAGGAAGTGTGAGTTTGCATGTGGTGCCGACTGCAAAATATGTAATTTGCTGAACTTTTCAAATTTTCTGGTCGGGACTAGTGAATATCATTCAAATGTGTGCACAGAAATCAGTTGCAACATTTATTTTACTGGAATAAAATTTTTTAAAAGGTGGATCAGGCAACATCTTTGGAGAAAATGGTTAGGTGAGGTTTCAAGTCGGGACTCGTCAGATTAGGAGGGTGAGTGGGGAGAGGGAGCTTGAAATAAAAGCAGGACAAATCAACAGATGACCTCAGGTGAGAAGGCTTTCTAAAGAAGGCTTTCCCAATCCTCCTCTCCAGAGATGCTGCCTGTCCCGCTGAGCTACTCCAGCATTTTGTGTCATCTAACGTTGATAGGCAGTTTGTTGGATAGAGACAGGTGTGAGGCCAAGATGGATACATAGTTGTGAACTGTGAAGCTTGTCAACGGACATTTAGTGGAGGATGGGGGAGGAAGGGTGGGGAGGGAGAAACTGGTGCACGGTTTGCTAAGTTTCAGGGGAAAGGAAGGGTGATTGTTGGGGTAGATAACAGGGAGGGGAAAGGGAGGTGTTTGTAGAAGATATTTAAAATTGGAGAATTCAATGTTCATACTGTTGGGTGATAAGTTACCCAAGTGGACTGTTTCTCCAGTTTGTGTGTGGCCTCACTCTGCAGGAGGCACAGATCAGAGAGATCAGTATGGGAAGCGGAGTGTTTGGCAAAGCAGTCTCTTGAGTCTACGCTTGGTCTCGCCAATATACAGGAGGCCACACTGGGAACACTGGATGCAGTAGATAAGGTTGAAGTAGGTGCATGTCTCTGTCTCACCTGGAAGGGCTGCTGGAGTCACTGGATGGAATTGAGGGAGGAGGTATAAAGACAAGCGTTAAATCTCCTGCGGTTGCAGGGGAAAGTATTTGGGATGGGGTGGGTTGGGTGGTAAGAGATTTGTGAACCAAGGAGTTGTGGAGGGAACTTACTTCCTTACTGCCTATTATGCCTCCTGGCATGTAGGGCAGCAATGCAGGTCCTCCACTCCTGTCTCTTCTGGGTCCATCATGCCCAGTAGTGTTGATTCCTTCAGTTGCAGTTTCCATAACATTTTTTTTTTACGAGACAGGGTTGTTAGCCCTGTGCTCAACCTCCAACCTGGACGACCAGTGGATCGCTCTTCGTCTCGCCTCTACTCTTCGACCTGTCCAGCATGGGAGACCCTAACAGGAGACGAATCTCACCCTGCATTGCTCTAGGGGTCACTGAGACACACAAGCACCCCGACCACGACAAGGTTTCAATCCAAGGCGGAGTGGAGGGAATAGTCTCTGCAAAAGACGGAAAAGGGTGGAGATGAGAAGATCATTGTGGAATGCGAAAAGGAGTGTAGATGGGAAGATAAGAGGGGCTGCAAATGTTTATTCCTTGGGGATCATATCTTTTTTGAAGAAGTAACCAAAAAGGTGGTTGAGGGCAAAGCAGTAGATGTCTACATAGACTTCAGCAAGGCATTTGATAAGGTTCTGCAAGGTAGGCTGCTCTGGAAGTGACCAAGAACCCATGGTCACTCTGACAGAGCTCCAGCGTTCCACTATGGAGATGGGAGAACCTTCCAGAAGGACAACTATATCTGCAGCACTCCACCAATCAGGCCTTTATGGTAGAGTGGCCAGACGGAAGCCACTCCTCAGTAAAAAGCATGCTTGGAGTTTGCCAAAAGGCACGAGAAACAAGATTCTCTGGTGTGATTAAACCAAGATTGAACTCTTTGGTCTGAATGCCGAGCATCACGTCTGGAGGAAACCATGCACATCACCTAGCCAATACCGTACCTATGGTGAAGCATGGTGGTGGCAGCATCATGCTGTGGGGATGTTTTACAGCGGCAGGAACTGGGAGACTTGTCGGGATCAATGGAAAGATGAACGGAGCAAAGTACAGAGAGATCCTTGATGAAAACCTGCTGCAGGGCGTTCTGGACAGACTGGGACGGAGGTTCACCTTCCAACAGACAACGGCCCTAAGCACACAGCCAAGACAACGCAGGAGCGGCTTCGTGACAAGTCTGTGAATGTCCTTGAGTGGCCAACCAGAGCCCGATCGAACATCTCTGGAGGGACCTGAAAATAGCTCTGCATCAATGCCCCCCTTCTGACAAAGCTTGAGAGGATCTGCAGAGAAGTGGGAGAAATTACCCAAATACAGGTGTGCCAAGCTTGTAGCATTATACCCAAGAAGACTTGAGGCTATAATCACTGCCAAAGGTGCCTTAACAAAGTATTGAATAAAGGGTCTGATTACTTATGTAAATGTGATATTTCAGTTATTTCTTTTTAATTACTTTGCAAAAATTTCTAAACACCTGTTTTCGCTTTTTTTTATTATGGTGCAATGTGTGTAGATTGATTTAAAAAAATTAATTTACTCCTTTTTAGAATAAGGCTGTAACGTAACAAAACGTGGAAAAAGCGAAGGGGTCTGAATACTTTCTGTTTGCACTGTACCTAATTGCAGCCCTTAGACTTTTTCTCTTTATAACACATTGTACTGTAACAATATATTCTTTTTGGCTTGACTCATATGTAGTATGATTTGATTTTTCTGGATAGCATGCAAATATTAGCTTTTCATTGCATCTCCATATGTTCCCAATGATGGGAGTCAGGGGAATAGGCAAGGTGATTGCAGTCTTTTACCCATAGTAGAAGGGGAAATCAAAAACAAGAGGACATAGGTTTAAGGTGAGACAGACAAGATTTAATGCAAAGCTGAGGGGCAACTCTTCACCCAGAGGGTGGTGGTTATATGAAACTGGCTGCCAGAGGATGTCGTTCAGGCAGATAAAGAACACTTGGACAGGCACATGGATAGGAAAGGTTTAGAGGGACATGGGCCAAACGCAGACAAATGGTATTCGCTTATATTGTGCATCTTGATCAGCATGGCCATGTTGAGACAAAAGGCCTATTTCCCTGTGCTGTATGACATGGATCAATACATCAAAACCAATGTGTAGTGTTGAGGTTTTGGTGAAGGTTAGGGTAGCAGAGAGGGGTTTTATCCAGTGTTTAAAATGGTTACATAATTGTCATTGAGAGTTAGAGAAAATATGTTTTGATCGCTAATCTGGTGTTGTGTATCTAATTTACTGTTTTTCTCCTTTGTATCTGTAACTGAAACTGCCAATAAATCTTTGGACCAAAGTCGGAGCGCAACATTCACTCAGGAAGGAAGTCGTTTGAGACCTTCATCTGTAGGGCACTTGGTTGACCACGTAGTGCACGTTTCATCAAGTGAAGTCTTTGCTAACCACAAATCTCCTTCCTCCACACAAGCAAACAGTATTATTCTGGAATCATCTCCGTAAGTGTCTTATCTGTTATATGAGATATCTATTCAGGAGATTTAGCTCTATCTTGACATGTTGAGTTATTAGGTTTTGGAGTCTTTGCTGTGATCAGCAAGAGTCAAAACGGGAGGTTGATTTAAAAAAAATCTTTCTTCATTCATTTTGTCTCTTAATTTACCTTGTCTTGTGCTAACAGTAATTTCATGTTAAATCTTTACAACATAGAGGTAGAATTCTCCATATAGCTACATTTATATTGTCGCAAAATTGGAGTGGGAGATGTTTTGATTTGAAGCTACTTTTCCTGCAGTTTGTTCAGGATTTAAATTGCAGTTTGTGTAAGATAATGAGATGTTTGAGATTGTAAGTCGAGTTAAATTCAATTGAATTAATTTCACTTATTGGTGGCTGTACTTTTTACTGAGGTGAAATGTCTGCTTTATATCTTGAAGTACAAGTATCACTCTAATTTGATTTATTGTGTATAGAAATCAGCTTTGATTACAATTGGCACATCCATACCCAGTCAATTGGACTGATTTTTATACTTGGGACCCTGGATGCAATTTGCTAATGTGATAAATTGTTGACTTAGTTGATGTGATTTGCTGGAAAGAAATATAATCATGCTCAATTAATGCACTCACTGCACTGTGTATGTCATTGAGCAGTTTGTGCAGGGTGTCACAGAAGTTGCTACTTTATCATAACAAAGTAAGCTTCCATCTAACCATTCATAATTCTGCAGATAAAACGAGCAGTAGAATTATTGGTTAAAGTATTATTCTTGAAATTTAACAATTCCACGCTAACAGTACAGTTTGGGTTGCATGGGTTGGGTTGGGTTCGGCTTGTACTCGCTGGAATTTAGAAGATTGAGGGGGGATCTTATAGAAACTTACAAAATTCTTAAGGGGTTGGACAAGCTAGATCCTGGAAGATTGTTCCCGATGTTGGGGAAGTCCAGAACAAGGGGTCACAGTCTAAGGATAAGGGGGAATTCCTTTAGGACCGAAATGAGGAAAACATTCTTTGTGGTGAGTCTCTGGAATTCTCTGCCACAGAAGGTAGTTGAGGCCAGTTCATTGGCTATATTTAAGAGGGCGTTAGATGTGGCACTTGTGGCTAAAGGGATCAGGGGGTATGGAGAGAAGGCAGGTACGGGATACTGAGTTGGATGATCGGCCATGATCATATTGAATGGCGGTGCAGGCTCCAAGGGCCGAATGGCCTACTCCTGCACCTGTTTTCTATGTTTCTATCAGGACCACAGTTCACTAGTCTACATTACAGCCTTGGTCCAAGCTTCAGCTAAAGTTATTTATGCCCTTATTAAATGCAGCTTTGATGTCAGACATTATCATCAATACACAAGTGGAATTCAACGGAAACTAAATGGCTGAGGTCACATTCAACAGAAAGAAAGATAATTGTGATTACTGAATGCCAGTCATCTCAGGCCTAGGATAAGCTATCCCAGTTCCTTCGGGGGAAGGTCCCAAGCCCAGTCAGCTGCAACTTCACCAGTGGCTTTCCAGCATTGCCAGACATAGAGATGTATGCTGACAGTACAATATTCATCTCCATCCATAACTCCCTTGGGTAATAAAATAGACAGTGTCTTTGTCTGGCAAAACCTGGACAATTTTCATGCTTTTAATTCATGGTAGTTATCATGCCACACAAAGACCATCTCCACCAAGCATATCTCATCATTTAAATATATTACCATGCCAAATCCTCCACCATCAATGTTGTTCACTGCTGGGGAGAAGAATATGATCCAACCGCACACGTGCTGTGGCTGCACAAATATTATTCTACAGTGGGTCAATTCCTCACTCTTCAAAATCTTTCCACTTTCCAGAAGGCAAGAATCAGATCCAGCAAAGCTCAAGATGCTCAACATCATCCAGAATAAGGCTGTTGATTTGTTTGACAGCTAATTCAAATCCTTAAAAGTTCGCTCTCCCCGACGATGACACACATGGAATCCCAGCTACAAAGTTCACAACGTACCAAGTCTGTTCTGTCAGCATTTCCTAAACCAAATTCCTTACAATGATGCATCTTATTTGGAGGTGAAACCCATCCATAGCCAAACAATTTGTGGAAGAGACTCAATCTTCAGAATACTGCTTTGCTTTTCCACCACTGATGAACGGAAACTGCTGGAGATCTGCTGTGGAAGAGTCTGCATCTTTGGCTAGAAGAGTGTTATTAGCGCTTGTTATCACTTGTGTGTTGAATGACCCGAGGAGCCTTTATAACATTGTAATTTTGTTTCAGAATGTTTGTTTTTGTAGCCTGTCTTTAATATTCATGCTCTAAATAGAGAATGCAACCAATAAATCTCTCCTTGTTAAGTATCTATCCCGATAGAGCAATTAAATATTTTATACTCAACTTAACTATGCTAACGAAGAGGCATCAATTTTAAATTGCAGCGTACTAAAACTAACTTTCTCCTAGTTGTCAGGAAACGGCTGGAGAAGGGCAGCCACCTGCATTGCCACCTAAACAAAAGAAAAATACAACAGTCCTGTCTCATCAGGCTAACACTTGCCAGCAGGAACTGGGCATCCACTACCACGACTTCTTGGATGTTCCACTCACATCAGAAAAATCGACAGTAAGTAATGTTTGAACACAGCATTTTACAAATTCTCAAGTTACAGCATCAATGTAGACCATTCAAAGAAATCTAGTTTGTACCATTATCCCCACCCCTCTCGTTGAATTTCCACACGTTGAATTTCCTTACAGATTCCTATCTTGCTCTCTTGAATTCTGCAATTGTCTCTGTCTTCACTATTACCCAGACCAGCACATTCCGAACTACTTGCTATACTTTATTTTAAAAAATTCTCATTTTTGATTTTTTTTTTTGCTAATCAATTCTATTCTATATCCTTGGATTTGATCCTTCTCTTGGAATAGTTTCCCTCTACTGTTAGTACGCTCTGTATCAAGACCACTCAAAACCACTTTGCTGAACATGACGCCAAGGCCATGACATATCTCCCCAAATCCCTCCTATCCCTGCAGATCCATATGCCTGTCCAAAAGTCTTAAATGCCACTAACGTATCTGCTTCAACCACCACCCTGACATCCTCCTTTAAACTGCCCCTCACCCTCGAAGCTATGCCCTTTAGTATTTTCCCATCCTGGGAAAAAGATTCTGCGTACCCTATTCTCATAATTGTATACACTTCTGTCAGGTCTCCCCGCAACATCCACTATTCTCTTTTATTATTCAAGAATTTAAATTGAAAAGGAAAGTCAGAACAGACCTAACAGCATGCAGTATTTTGTGCATGAAAGAATGAAAGGTGTCGATATTCAGAGTAACCTATTGTCCGTGTGCATGAATCGTATAAGCATGAATGTAAAGCAAGCAGTTGGGAAGTCAATAGCTTATTTGCGTTTGCAAGAACAGATGTTTTTGTGCCTTTGATAGATAGGACCTGGAATATTTTGGACTGATGTGATTCCCTTAAATAGCAGGAATGCAACAAGGTTCAACCGATTGATTCCTCGGGAAGTGGCACCAGCCGATACTTTCGAGGGTATTGTTAATATGAAAGGTGATCTTGGGAAACAAAATTCTGATGTGTCGTGGACGGTTTAGGTGCAGGGATGATTTCCACTTGCTGGGTTATCTAAAACCACATGTCTCACTCAAAATAAGGGATCAGCCATTCAGGACAGAGTTATGAAGAACTCTCATGAACTGTCCTTGGGAATTTTCCAAAGACTCCTATTGGTCGCTATTTTTTGCTATTGAGGGAGTGCAGTGTAGGTTCACCAGGTTTATTCCCGGGATGACGGGACTGTCATATGTTGACACTATGGAGCGGCTGGGCTTGTATACTCTGGAATTTAGGAGGATGAGAAGGGATCTTATTGAAACATGTAAGATTATTAAGGGTTTGGACACGCTGGAGGCAGGAAACATGTTCCCGATGTTGGGGGAGTCCAGAACTAGGGACCACAGTTTAAGAATAAGGGGTAAGCCATTTAGAACCGAGATCAAGACTCACTTTCGTACAGAGAATTGTGAGTCTGTGGAATTCTCTGCCTCAGATGGCGGTCGAGGCCAGTTCTGTGGATGCTTTCAAGAGAGAGCTAGATAGATCTCTTAAAGATAGCGGAGTCAAGGGATATGGGGAGAAGGCAGGAATGGGGTACTTATTGTGGATGATCAGCCATGAACAAATTGAATGGAGGTGCTGGCTCGAAGAGCTGAATGGCCCACTCCTGCACCTATTGTGTATTGTATATATATTTAAGATGGAGATTAATAGATTTGTAACTATTAAGGGAATCAAGGAAATGGGGTTAGCACAGAGAAAAGTACTGAGATAAAGTATCAGTCCAGATCTTACTCGGGGCTCGAAATTAGCGGTTGCCCGGGTGTCAATGACCACCCAAAGTGCCGCCGGGCAACCTAAACGCCGACTCATTTTGCCCGGCTTGGCAAGCAAATACTGATTTATACCGATAGACACAAAAAACTGGAGTAACTCCGCGGGTCAGGCAGCATCTTTGGAGAACGTGACGTTTCGTGTCGACGGCTGTATTCCTATGGTATCTTTGATTGCGGGGCAAAGATACTAGGTGCGCGGTGACGAAGGGTCAGAGCGAATCACGGGCCCTGATCAGCGGCAGCAGCGGCCGCGATAACGGCTCTACCGCCTCCTCCCGCACCCCGCCCGGCGGAAGGAGACCTCCCTCCCTCCCTCCTCCCGACAACGGCGTGCGAGAGGGGTAGCAAAAGCGCAGTTGGTGGATTTGCAACAGTATATTTTGATTTGCAGGCAGCGGGGCCGCTATCGCCCTGATAACGAGCGCTGCCTGCAAACCCGTTAACGGCGCTTTAATAATCCAACCACATTTTTGTTTGGAAGTGGAAAGAACCAATAGAAATTGCATTAATTGCAATGTGTAAAAGGAGTTGAGATATTGTATTATAATTTTGCTGCATGTCATTGTGGTATATATCATGTCTTGATTGGTGAATATGTTTAGTTTGTGAGTTATTTGAAGCAGAAATAATATGTGAATGTAGACAAAAGTGCTGGAGAAACTCAACGGATGCGGCAGCATCTATGGAGCAAAGGAAATGGGCAACGTTTTGGGTCGAAACCCTTCTTCAGACTGATGGGTTTCGGCCTGAAACTTTGCCTATTTCCTTCGCTCCATAGATGTTGCTGCACCCGCTGAGTTTCTCCAGCACTTTTGTCTACCTTCGATTTTCCAGCATCTGCAGTTCCTTCTTGAACATGATATGTGAATGCTTCATTGAGCATAATTCGGACAGGTAACTATGCACTTTGTCCGAGCACATTATCGCATGCGTCATGCAAACCGTCTTAAATAACCACCTAAACTGTCATTTGGCAACCTAAAAAGCTGTCACGGTTGCTCGGCTGGCAACAAGGAAAAAAAGTTAAGCGAGAGCCGTGTTACTGAATAGTGGAGCAAGCACAAATGGCTAAATAGCCTATTCCTAGTTTGATTTCATATTGTCACGTTCTTTTTAAATTATAGATTTATGAACACAGGCACTGTTGAGCAGTTTTAAAAGGGGTGGATTAAAAATTAGTGTTTACATTTGAGAAACTTGTTTCTGTAGCATTTTATTCTGTAGACAATCTTGAGGTAATATCAACTGACTTATTTGAGGCCTGAGAATATTGAAAATGAAAATTATCAGAATATATCAAACTTTATCTCTCAAACCCATGGACATGGACTTTCGGTTTCAATGTAGCTGCATCCTGTGGATAAAATGCTATGTTCAGCTATTTAAAGAGAAAGCAAATGGAAGAATAATACCAAACATGCATATATCCGAGCCTCTTGTTACCAAGGAAAGATTGGTTCAGTTTCCAAATTAACTATGAATTGCATCAATGAGGAAGCACCCATAGAGACTTGAAAATTATTGGTGGAGAGCACAGATTCACTGAAAGAAGCCAAAACGTGACTGTTGAATGATTCCCAAATCCAGTAAATCGTTCTTTTCTATCAAGTCATTTGGCATCCTTGTCGAGATGTTATTTATATTTTAAATGGGTACTTCATATTGTTCAGTAGATATACATCCATATCTGAAGAGAGTGCTGGAGTAGCCCAGTGAATCAGGCAGCATCAATAGACAATAGGTGCAGTAGGCCATTCGGCCCTTCGAGCCAGCACCGTCATTCAATGTGATCTTGGCTGATCATCCCTAATCAGTACCCCGTTCCTGCCTTCTCTCCATATCCCCTGACTCCGCAATTTTTAAGAGCCCTATCTAGCTCTCTTGAAATCATCCAGAGAACCCGTCTCCACCGCCCTCTGAGGCAGAGAAAAAGTGTTTCGCGTCTCTGTTCAAAATGGCTTATTCCTTATTCTTAAACTGTGGCCCCTGGTCTGGCCTCCCCCAACATTGGGAACATGTTTCCTGCCGCTAGCGTGTCCAAACCCTTAACAATCTTATATGTTTCAATGAGATATCCTCTCATCCTTCTAAACTCTAGAGTGTACAAGCCCAGCCGCTCCATTCTCTCAGCAGATGACAGTCCTGCCATCCCGAGAATTAACCTTGTAAACCTATGCTGCACTCCCTCAATAGCAAGAATGTCCTTCCTCAAATTAGGGGACCAAAACTGCACACAGTACTCCAACTGTGGTCTCACTAGGGCTCTGTACAACTGCAGAAGGACCTCTTTGCTCCTATATTCGATTCCTCTTGTTATAAAGGCCAACATGCCATTCGCTTTCTTCACTGCCTGCTGTACCTGCATGTTTACTTTCATAGACTGATGGACAAGGACCCCCAGATCCCATTGTACTTCCCCTTTTCCCAACGACGCCATTTAGATAGTAATCTGCCTTCCTGTTTTTGCTACCAAAGTGGATAACCTCACATTTATCCACATTAAACTTCATCTGCCATGCAGCTGCCCACTCTCCCAACCTGTCCAAGTCACCCTGCATTCTCATAGCATCCTCCTCACAGTTCACACTGCCACCCACCTTTGTGTCAGCTGCAAATTTGCTAATGTTACTTTGAATCCCTTCATCCAAATCATTTATGTATATTGTAAATAGCTGTGGACCCAGCACCAAGCATTGCGGTACCCCACTAGTCACTGCCTGCCATTCTGAAAGTGACCCGTTAATCCCTACTCTTTGTTTCCTGTCTGCCAACCACTTCTCTATCCATGTCAGCACTCTACCCCCAATACCATGTGCCCTAACTTTGCCCACTAATCTCCTATGTAGGACCTTATCAAATGCTTTCTGAAAGTCCAGGTACACTACATCCACTGGCTATCCCTTCTCCATTTTCCTAGTTACATCTTCAAAAAATTCCAAAAGATTAGTCTGACTTGGACCCATCCTGCTACTGCTATCCAAATGTTCGGCTATCTCATCTTTTATAATTGACTCCAGCATCTTCCCCACCACCGATGTCGGGCTAACTGGTCTATAATTCCCTGCTTTCTCTCTCCTGCCTATCTTGAAAAGTGGGATAACATTAGCTTCCCTCCAATCCACAGGAACTGATCCTGAGTCTATAGAACATTGGAAAATTATCACCAATGCATCCACGATTTCTGGAGCCACTTCCTTAAGTACCCTTGGATGCAGACCATCAGGCCCTGGGGATTTATCAGCCTTCAGTCCCATCAGAGTATCCAACACCATTTCCTGCCTAATGTGGATTTCCTTCAGTTTCCATCTCAGGAGATCATCTATGCAAATAAGAATTGCATTATTCTGTTCCCAGTGCATCTGACAATTTAAACACTTGTAGATAGACACAAAATGCTGGAGTAACTCAGTGGGTCAGGCAGCATCTCTGGAGAAAAGGAATAGGTGACATTTCAGATTGGGACCCTTCTTCCTTGGCACATGTCTGTTGTATTTTGTTTAAAATTGAATAAATAGTGGTAGATGATGTTACCACAGAAGTCAGGAGGTGACTCAAGGTAAATAGGGAAATCATACCTAGTTACTTCGATTTGTCCTTTTTGTAAAAGCCTGTAGATTTGAAAAAGGAAACGGGAAAGAGGTTTATGTGTAGGAAAAAACTGCAGATGCTGGTTTAAATCGAAGATAGACACAAAATGCTGGAATAACTAAGCAAGACAGGCCGCATCTCTGGAGAGAAGGAATGGGGGTCTCGACCCAAAACATCACCCATTCCTTCTCTGCAGAGATGTTGCCTGTCCCACAGAGTTACTCCAGCATTTTGTGACTATCTTGGAAAGAGTTTTAGTTTATTTTCACAGAAAATGAGATGAAGAATCGTGATTCTCAAATAGCACTTTTTACTTTAGACCTGATTTTGTCCATTCGATTTCCAGCAATGAACATTCTGCCATTACTTCTTAACCTTGTAATGTTTCAGAAAAATCTCATATGTTTAGAAATATTGACTTTTAACGCCTTTTGTTTTGCAGCCGAATGGTATTGTTCCTCATGACAATCTAGTTCTGATAAGAATGAAAGCAGATGAGAATGGGAGATTTGGTTTCAATGTTAAGGTAGGACACTTTGTATTTGCAAACAATGTGCTTCACCTATTCTGAAATCATTTTTCGGTAGGAATTATTTGTAGGAATTGGTGTTGAAGGACTTATCTGTAAGCAACAAAAAAGCTTTTCACTTGACCTCGGTACCTGTGACAATAATAAACTAAACTAAAGCTATATTACTCAAAGCTAATTGAATAGATGGTTAAAGAAAGGTTTACCGAACCTTATGATGATGATGATGATGAGCATTAAATAGTCTTGGATAATTCTGACTAAGTAGATATCGGCTGTTTTGAGTTGACTAGTGTAAAAGTTTAAATTCCAGTTTAAATTCCAGTTGGAATATTTTGGAGGACCAAGTAACCAAGGACCAAAAAAAAGGAGAGTTGTGGAAGTTATTGATTTTAAGCAATGAACAGCACAGTCCCATCTACAGTAGATCCACATTTGTAAAGTTTTCTCATCAGCTCTTCATCTTTCGTGTGGCGTGCACAGCCTAAAGTTGTAGGACAACTTGTTCTATTTGATCTTCCGTTTGTGCATGTCGAGTTGATTGCATTAGTCGAAACAGGGCGGACCACGTGATGGTTGCAATCTTCCACCCCCTCATCAGCTTGACTTGACAGCAGAAATTGACACATGATATTTTGATTTGCTACATTTAACAATATCTCGGTAACAATCTGTTATTGATCAGTGTAATCTTGTCAGTAGGCTCTGTTTAATTGCAGTGTTTTAATTGGCTATTAGCAATGTGCTATCAAATTGTGCTAAATTGTTTGTTAAAAATGTATTATTCATTAATCTTTTGTCTAATTTCTCATAGGGAGGCATTGATCAGAAAATGCCCGTAATAGTATCGCGAGTGGCACCTGGAACGTCCGTAAGTAATGCTGCAGAAAGATTCATATGAAGTAATGTTCGGTATGGGTGACACAGTAACAGCAGTAACATTGAGGGACCTTGACCGCTGATCAGAATATACAATTTTGATTCTGCCGCAGCAGCGGAGCAATTAAACTTAATCACTAAAAAATCTGGAATAATAAATTATCAACATTGTCCGCAATGAAACTATTGCATTTTCATAAAACCCACTAACTTTCTTCTTCAAGTAAGGACATCTTTCCTCAGTCTAGGCCTGTTTAAGTATCCTGACCTTTTACAATGAGTCTTAATTGAGTATAGGTCAGCAATAATTGAGAATGGACAAGTTGCTCTGGAAGATGTTTCTATGGCAATTGTGGCATTTTCAGTACAGCTCATCTAAAAGAATAAATCTTACTTACAGCTTGCAACATTTTACTATTTTTCACCCAACCACCTTCAAAACATTTTGGGAGAAAAAGGGCAATATTTGATGAATCACAAGTTGCAAAAAGCCAGGGAACAATGTAAAGGGCGAATTAAAAAATGAAAACTTTGGCTCTTAAATCTCTTCTAATGAGAGTCCCAATTTAAATCACCTTGATATTGCATATAAACATAGTATATGAAACACTTGAGAAATATAATTTGTGGTTCCCCAGTGAATCGAAGAAGTAGCAATGTATTACAGGTTTGAATCTCATTATACAACCTAGGTGCACAATCTATGCTCACTACAGTAATGCAAGTGTGATTCATTGCTAGTCCTACTATATTTTTTGCATGCAATATGAAAATATCTTGCTGATTTCACTTCAGATTAATTTTATACTGGAAAAAAATGTTCTGATCTATTAACCATAATTTATCCTAATTTTTGTAATTTATAATTTGCTGGTTATTGGTCACACTCTTACGACTATTGAGAAGAGCAAATCAACCACCATGTCTCAAATCATAGTTAGATAAAGATAACTGTGGGACATCTTAGTAAATTTGAAAGTGCAACGTAAACATTTTTTTAAACCGTCAGTGAACTTGTGGAACTTTACTGCAATGAAATGCAAAAATAAATACAGATGCTGGAAACAGCAGGTTAGGCAGTATTGGTGGATTGCATTCCAGAGATGCCTCCTTGTCTGTTAAGTGTTTCCAATATTTTCTGTTTTCACTTCTACGTATTATTTTGTTAACCCAGTGAGTTTCCAAAGACGACTCCCCATGCACATTCTCTTCCACACAGCGCTTTTATCCCCCCCCCCCTCAAATCTATACGTGGAAGCTGAAGAATCCAACATCAGATTCTGGTTCACAAAATTTTGCAAGCGAGGATATTGCTGAATTTAAGCTCTGCTGTAAAACTAACACTAAATTAGTGTGGTGGTCTGTTCACTGTAAAATATGGCAATATTTACTGACATAAATGGCTATCAATATTTTTGTCATCTTTTCTTCCCAAGGCTGACACTTGCGTCCCACGGCTCAATGAGGGTGATCAGGTTGTACTGATCAATGGTAGGGATATATCCGAATACACGCATGACCAGGTTGTCGCGTTCATCAAAGCCAGCTGTGAGATTCTCTCTGAAGAACTATTATTACTAGTTCGGCCAAATGGTAAGTGTGGATCTTCAGAAATGTGATTGCAACTTTGTAAGTAGCAGATTAACCTCTGTTCGAGCTCGAAGGATTTTTTAATATTTGGAATGTGTGATTGAGCTTTCTGACCCCTATTTCCCCCAAGTACTATATAAACTTTGTTGTTGAAGTTCATGAAGTAATTGTGTGAAACGTATCTTCTCAGCTGTTTATGATGTTGTGGAAGAGAAGGCAGAAAGTGAACCTGATTTTCAGTATATTCCAGAGAAGTCTCCTTTGGATGTAACCCACCAGGATGATGATGCCTTAAGAGAGTCGATGATACATTTACAGGATGGTCTTGAGACTGGGACAATTCTCGCGCAGTTTGATGTAAGAATCGATTTCAGCATGAAAATGCATAATGTTTATTTAAACAGACCTTTTCACACTTTGTGGAATGAGCTGCCGGAGGAGATAGTTGAGGCAGGTAGTACCGCAACGTTTAAGAAACACTTGGACAGGTACCTGGATAGACAATAGGTACAGGAGGAGGCCATTCGGCCCTTCGAGCCAGCACCGCCATTCAATGTGATCATGGCTGATCATCCCCAATCAGTGCCTTGTTCCTGCCTTCTCCCTATATCCCCTGACCTCGCTATCCTTAAGAGCCCTATCTAGCTCTCTCTTGAAAGTATCCAGAGAACCGGCCTCCACCACTCTCTGAAGCAGAGAATTCCACAGACTCACAACTCTCTGTGTGAAAAAGTGTTTCCTCATCTCCGTTCTAAATGGCTTACCCCTTATTCTTAAACTGTGGCACCTGGTTCTGGACTCCCCCAACATCAGGAACATGTTTCCTGCCTCTAGCGTGTCCAAACCCTTAATAATCTTATATGCTTCAATAAGATTCCCTCTCATCCTTATAAACTCTAGAGTATACAAACCCAGCCGCTCCATTCTCTAAGCATATGACAGTCCTGCCATCCCGGGAATTAACCTTGTAAACCTACGCTGCACTCCCTCAATAGCAAGAATGTCCTTCCTCAAATTAGGGGACCAAACCTGCGCACAATACTCCAGGTGTGGTCTCACCAGGGCCCTATACAACTGCAGAAGGACCTCTTTGCTCCTATACTCAACTCCTCTTGTTATAAAGGCCAACATGCCATTCGCTTTCTTCACTGCCTGCTGTACCTGCATGCTTACTTTCATTGATTGATGAACAAGGATAGGTTTGGAGGGATAGATGGGCCAAATACAGGCAAGTGGGACTAGTGTAGATTGGACATGCTGGTCAGTGTGGGCATGTTGGACCAAAGGGCCTGTTTCCCAAACTATGATTTGAATCGGTACAAGTAATATAACATGCGTGTACGGAAACCTCTAAAAGTGTGGCTGTTGTGTTATGAGGTCAATTGATAAATAATTGTGGTGAAGATGGAGGCCATTGGATCTTTTTTGCCTGCGCTATTTAACCAATTAATCCAACTCCTCTGCTCTTTCACTTTACTTTCCTGCAAGTTTTCAGCTAGTTGGAATCTATTGAGTGTGCTCCACATTCCTCTTTATGTATTCCACATTATAAAAAATATTTGTGTCGCCTCTGTTATTTTGCTATTTACGTTTGGATCTATGACTAGTTAGCGATAAATAGTTATTTTCCACCAACGTTATTCATGATTTTGCAATAATGTTGCAGTTATAATTGGAGAAGTTGTTAAGGATAATGAATAACAATTTCCAAGTGGAATGACATTTTTAATAACCACCTGAACATGCAGCAAACTGAGTAACATCTAATTCATTTATCTAAGAAAATGCAGCATTTGTTCAGAGAAGGAAACCAAACTAAATCTTCCATTTGAGTTGCCTGAAGTGTTAACCAAAACTATTGGTATTTAATGTAAGCTTGCGCAAATTGCTCCTTTCATGCATTGTCAAGTACCTTATCATTGGATCTGATTTGTAAATGTACATTAGGTTTATTGTGGGGGGTTTTTTGTCCAGCAAGTTATGTTCCTGTGTCGTCATTGAAAATAAAACTCTTCTTTTTTTTAGCAACTGTATAGAAAAAAGCCTGGTATGACAATGTTGTGTGCCAAGTTACCTCACAATATTTCCAAAAACAGATACAGAGACATCTCACCTTGTAAGTAAAGCTTTTTTTTTTATGGCAATGGTTCAACCAAGGAATTTATAATCGACAAAATCTTGTAACAGTGTAGGCTGTTATGGTTTTGTATCACAATCAGTTTTTTTATTTTAGTAATCTCTAAGGAAGACAAAGTGCTTCTGTTCTGCAACACATCAGCAAATCCCTTAATCTTGCAGAATTCTGTCACAGACTGCTTATACACAGCAAATTTTAGAACTTTTTTTTCTCTTTCACCTTGCAAATAAGGTACTATGCTTTTATTACATTTGAGCAAATGTTTCTAGCGCTTCATCTGAAAATGCATTGTAGGTCATTTCTTAGCTTGAAGGAAATGAAACTATTTTGAATTTATCATCTATAAAAAATTCCAACACTGAAACTGTCCTTTCAATCTGTGTGACAGTGTTTGTTCCAAACATCCTCTTGTCACTTGTAAATATCCTTCAAATGTCACTCCCTATTTACCTCAATTGATTGTAGTAGATTCCACATTTCCAACCAAATTAAGTGAAGGCTCAACTGCATTCCTTGGAATTGTTACCCCATCTATTCTTCTATCGAAATCCCTTTGTATCCATCTTCCTGATCCCTTCACATTTTTCTATCCATTTTTGCATTATCATCAGATTTATTATCTATGGTCCCTTTATCCAAGTCATCATATAAATTGGGGAAACAGCGCAGATATCTGGCAGATCATTTATTACCCCTTGCCAATTAGGAGAAAAAGGCCAATTCATTTATTTCTGTTGGCCAGCCAATCTTCTATCCAGTCCAATATTTTGCATCTTTTACTTTAGAATTTAGAGATACAGCGTGGAAGCAGGCCCTTCAGTTCACCGAGTCCACTCCAACCACAAATCAGCCCATACCCTAACACTATCATACACACTACGGATAATTTATAGAAGTCAATGCAAACCTGTACATCTTTAGAATGTGGGAGGAAACTGACGCACCCGGAGAAAACCCACATGGTCACAGAAAGAATGCACAAAATCCGTACAGTAAACATCCATAATCAGGATTATACCCAGGTCTCCAGCAGTGTAAGGCAGCAACTCTACTGCTGCTCCACTGTGCAGCCCCTAGCACCACTGTGCCACCTCTACGCTATCATACACCATGAGCAATTATTGTTGAGATAAACTTTGATACAATGCCTGTTAATCAATAATGTTTTATTATTAATGTTTAATGTTTTATGTGTCATTCCTAACTGTCACTATGTCATGTTGTCACTTGCGGACGGAGCACCAAGGCAAATTCCTTGTATGTGAATACTTGGCCAATAAACGTATTCATTCATTCTGTGGAGAATATTCTTCAATGTGATCTAACCAATTCTATAAAGATGTAACAGTTCTTTGATTCTTAGTAACTCAAGCCACTGCTTCGAGTTGTTATTTACCTTGCTTGTTAACCTGGCTTCAGAAATCTGTGCCCCAAGATATTTCTATATGCTGATTTGTAAACATCACTAACAACTGGTGAAAGTATACTTGGCTTTATCTAATATCTTAATTGCCAAGTTAGGGCACAAGCATTCATAATTTGCTGTGCATTCTGTCAATAAAGAGGTGATCAGCCTTGATCTGACTTGTGGCTTCCAGGCTCCCTCATTACAAGTGTTTGTTGTAAAATGTCTCTGCAGTCCGAGCATCTTGAACTGCTCCAGGGTGTAGAAAGCAGTTGTTTCTATAACCTATTTCCCTCCTATTTCTTCCTGTTCTTCTCATGTGAGGTGAAACAATGTTCTAGAGCATAATGCGGGTCTTTCTACCATCATAGTTGGACTATTAAGGGCCTGTCCCACTTGGGCGTTATTTGTGTGTCATTTAAGGTACTTCATTTACGTGTCATGACGCACGCGTCGTGACGTGATGCGCAAATGACGCCCAAGTGAGACGGGCCCTTTACTTACCACAGTATCACTTCCACTTTCCACCTCAACTGTGTAGCCTCGCTAAACTGGTATCGAGCAGCATGGAACTTCTTCTTCTTTCGTGTGGCGTGCACAGCCTAAAGTTGTAGGACAACTTATTCTATTTGATCTTCCGTTTGTGCATGTCGAGTTGATTGCATTAGTCGAAACAGGGCAGACCACGTGAAGGTTGCAATCTTCCACCCCAGCATGGAACTGATTGGTCTTGAGCTCAATCAAAGACCTTGCATAGGTTTAATTAATAGACCCCATCAGTTAGGGCCTTATTCTTGACCTCTTAAATTAACCACCTTTGTACGTAGTCATGTCCAGGTGTTGGTTGAAACGAAACGTACTATTCTATTGTGAGATGGCTGTTTTAGCCCTCAGACTACCATAGCTTTATCCTACTAGGAGGCACCAAAAGCAACTTTGTGTATTAAAACTAATTTCTATCTAAACCATCTCTACCCAAGAGGGCCCAAGCCAGGTGACTCTTTGTGTGCATAGGCATATGTGGATCTGCAATCGCGCCTTACAATCGATCCACTCTTTTTTAAATCTCTACTCCAATAACAGCATTTGTTGCTTTAACTATGCTATTCCCTTTTCACTTTGTACACTGGATGGATCATAATCATGTATTATCTTTCCGTTGGCACGCAACAAATGCTTTCCACACAATACCTCAGTACACATAACAATAAACTAAACTAATCCATTACTTACATCACCATTTTGGACCATCTTGTCCACCTTCATCAGTATTAACCGTACCACCTAGGGCCCCACTAATCACTTATTTTTCTGCCCCTGACCACTCTCTCCCTCCAACCCTCATTTCATTCCAAGCTGCTGGGCAATTAAAGCCATGTGATGGGACAGAATGGGGTGGGGCTGATACAGGGCTGGCAGAGTCAATACTGAAGATCAACAAAATACATGATAACGATAATAATTTTCTGAAATGTCCAGGCAAATAAATAGTCAGCATTGTGCATCTTTTTAATTTATTATTTATTGGCAGACTGTCAATGGTTACAACTCCAAATATTTTGAGCATTTTTTTCTGTATTTCATACAACTTGATTTCATTCTGTTTTAACAATGTATCGATGCTATTATACCACAATTGTGGTATTAACTAATTTAATTTAATTAATTCTAAATATCCCATTGCCTGAATTACCAACCTCTTTGTTTTCCTTGCAGATGATGCAACACGGGTTATTCTAATGGGTACTGATGACTACATCAATGCAAATTATATAAATGTAAGTAGCTGTGTCCTCTTGAAATTGTATTCTACATCGCAATGAGCCATTGTGAAGAAGGTATGTACAATATATATCAAGCTAATGGAGCAGTACAATTGCCAATGATACAGCGTTTTAAAATCTTGCCCATAAATTACAAGAACATGTCTTGCAGTTCCCCACCAATAAGTATTATCATCTTAGTGCTCTATAAATCCTGAAAGCTCTTGTTAGAACTGTTATAAAGTCATAGAGTGATACAGTGCCGACCAGGATGTCCATCTATGGTATTCTTACTTTCCTGTGTTTGACCCATATCCCTCTAAACCGTAGACAAAAGTGCCGGAGAAACTCAGCGGGTGCGGCAGCCTCTATGGAGCGAAGGAAATAGGCCACGTTTCGGGCCGAAACCCTTTTTCAGACTGAAACCCTCCGTTCCATAGATGCTGCCGCACCCGCTGAGTATCTCCAGCACTTTTGTCTACCTTCAATTTTCCAGCATCTGCAGTTCCTTCTTAAACATTCCCTCTAAACCGTTTCTATTTATGTGCCTGTCCAAATGTATTTTAAATGTTATAGTGCCTGCTGCAAATACTTCCTTTGGCAGTTCATTCCATATTTGTTCCACTCTCTATGTGAACAAACTTCCCATCGGGTTCCAACTAAATCTTTCTCCTTTCACTGTATAGATATTTATTTCTGAATGGCATGATGGAATCATTTTAAGGCTTCTTAAATCTCATTTAGTTTGGATGTTTTATGTTTTGTCCATTGTGCAGTATAAGAGTTTTTAATAAATTGCTTTTGCTTTTTGAGTCTCTGTTCTTACATGGCACAGAACAAATACTTCACATTTTAACGATGAACTTGGACCAGAGTGCGTAACATTATCAGCATTAATTTGGACACGTTACATTTTTCCAGATGGAAATCCCTTCTTCCAGTATAATAAATCAGTACATCGCTTGTCAGGGGCCCTTGCCCAATACTTGTCCAGATTTTTGGCAGATGACTTGGGAACAAGGATCCTCTCTGGTTGTGATGCTAACCACTCAAGTAGAAAGAGGCAGAGTAAGTACATTGCATGGATTGTTTCTGAATTGAATAAAAAGCATAATTTATGCTGTCATTTTGTACTTGGGGTGAGAAACCAGTCTGTCGGGAATGGATCTGTCGGCTCCGCCAGGGTCGGACTTCCAGAGCCCCATCCACAGCTGGCAAATTGACCGTTTGGCGCAAAAGTCCAATGAGATCGAGATCGGCTGCCTCACCCGGCCTAGGCGCCACATTTCTGGGAGATCTTCCAGGAGGGGGTGGTGGGTTTCTAATGCGCATTTGTCATTTTGAGCAGATTAAGAGGTCATGTAATAAGTGACAGGAGTAGAATTAGGCCATTCGGCCCATCAAGTCTACTCCGCCATTGAATCATGGCTGATCTGTCCCTCCTAACCACATTCTCCTTCCTGCCTTCTCCCCGTAACCTCCCACACCTGTACTAATCAAGAATCCATCTATCTCTGCCTTAAATATATCCATTGACATGGCCTCCACTCCACAGCCTTCTGTGGCTAAGAATTCCACAGATTCACCACCCTCTGACTAAAGAAGAGGTGCCGGATCACCAGTTGCTGGAAAGTTGTTGGTGTTCCTGGATGTGAAAAAGCAGGTGGTGTTTCTCCTGTATTTGGATGGGGTTGGCTGCCACCCCAGAACATACTCCTTTTACAAAAAAACACATCTGTAGGATTTTGCACTTTGAATTATTTATTTTTTAAATCGCTTTAAATGTAGATTTCAATCCTTGCCATCACTGTCCAGGACAGGCGGTATCATTTCCAATAGTAAGTCAAATTTGAAAGCAGTTTTCTTTCTATTCAGGAAATTAAATGACATTTACATGATGTATCTTCCCAATGTAGGTCAAGTGTCACCAGTATTGGCCTGAACTTTCTAAAAATGCATCTTATGGGAATTTTGAAGTTGGTTGTCATTTGGAAGAAGGAAACCCTGCATATGTCTTCAGAGAATTGACTTTAACTAATTTAGAGGTAGGACAACTGGGATTGTTCCTTTCAGTGTGACCCATATACGTATGTTACATATGTTTTTTTATCACCTCCAGCCATGGAGGCTTGTGTTACTATGTTTGCCAGTTCTGAGTAGTAACCACAAAATGTTTACACATAGGAATGGTTTGGGAACCTGTGAACTCAGCATTGTGACAATTCAAGTAACGGAAATTGGCCCTTCGGGAATTCACAAACCACAGCCAAAAAATATTGGATAGGGGATAAAAGTTCACTCTTTCGGAATTCATCTGAGAAAAATAAACACTATATATGAAACAAACAAATTGTCCGTTTTTCTTTGTTACCTAATATCGGGATATGAATGGGTTTTCTTGGGGTACTACCCCCACCCTGTAGCGTTGTATTGGTCATAGTCATATAATAGTGTGGAAACTGGCCAACAATGTCTCAGCTACACAAGCCCCACTTGCCTGTGCTTGGTCCATATCCCTCTAAACCTGTCTTATCCATGTACCTGTCCAACTGCTTCCTAAATTATGGGATAGTCCCAGCCTGAACTACCACCTTCGGCAGCTTGTTCCATACACACACCCCCCCTTTGTGTGTTACCCCCTTTAAACGTTACCCCTCGGATTCTTATTAAATCTTTTCCCCTTTACCTTGAACCTATGTCCTCTGATCCTCGATTCCCCTACACTGCACAAAAGACGCGATCTATTCCTCCCATGCCTTTGTATACCTCCCCTTATCCTCCTGCACTCCATGGAATAGAGACCCAGCCTATTCAACCTCTCCCTCAAGCTCACATCCTCTAGTCCTGGCAACATCCTTGTAAATATTTTCTGAACCCTTTCAAGCTTGACACTATCTTTCCTATAACATGGTGCCCAGAACACAATATACTAAACCTATGTCTTATACAACTTATTCACCAACGTCATTTGCAACTGTAACATAACCTCCCAACTTCTACACTCAATACTCTGACTGATGAAGGCCAAGTGTTAAAAGCCTTTTTGACCACCTTATCTACCTACGACTCGACCTTCAAGGAACCATGCACCTGTACTCCTAGATCCCTCTGCTCTACAACACTACCCAGATGCCTATAATTTACTGTGTTGGTCCTGCCCTTGTTCGATGTCCCAAAATGCAACACCTCACACTTTTCTGTATTAAATTCCATCAACCATTCCTCTGCCCACCTGGCCAATCGATCCAAATCCTGCTGCAATCTTTTACAACCATCTTCACTATCTGCAAAACCACAAACGTTTGCAGATGCAAAAAAAATGGTGCCCGGTAGGAGTAACTAATTATTAAACTTGCCTAACATATCTTATCTGCCTCAGAATCTCCAGTACGAATAAAGATTCTTGTTTGTAAACATTTGTGTCTTATGATGCCTTCAGATGTTTTTAATTAGATATAAATTGTGAAATGCATCATATAATAACTGTTTTTGTGTTTTTGTTAAATGATGCATCTCACAATTTTCTTTATACTGGTAAAATACTGTTTTTATGTGCTTATATATTCAAGTAAAGAATTTTACTTTACTGCTGACAGTAGAAAGTCCTAATTTTCTTTCTCGAATTGTATTAGTATTTTGATATTTTCAACTGCAGTAGGTTGACTAGGTTTTAACCTCGAGTCAGGCTGAGTTTTCAAACGGAAGTTGTTGCTTCAATGCAATGTCAAGGGAGCACTGCAATATTGGGAGTGCAATCTTTCAGAAAAGATTTAAACCGTGTCTGCCCCTTGAGCTGAATAATTTAAAAAACACTACTTTGAAGAATAGATATCCTGAGTTCCATATTCAATATTTAACCCATAGTTATCTGTGAAACTATATTACTCTAAGGACTCTTTGAGAGTAGGGAGAAAAATAGAAGAAAAGCTATTTTAACCTGACTTTGTGTTTGTAAAGCATAGCAAATTTTTAACAAAACATTCTCTCAGAAAAATAACGCCCATGGGTCTGCCAATGTTTAAGTTTAGTTCAGAGAAACAGCATGAAACAAGCCCTTCGGCCCACCGAGTCTGCGCCAACCAGCAATCGCCCATATGCTAATTCTATCCTACACACTAGGGATAGTTTACCAAAGCTAATTAACCTAGAAACCTGCACGTCTTAGGAATGTGGGAGGAAACTAGAGCACCCGGAGAAAAATCACTCCGTCTATACGGAGTTTGTACCACGTGACCGCGTGGGTTTTCACCAAGATCATAGATCTCCCACACTCCAGACATACACAAATGCAGGTAAATTGGCTTGGTATAAGTGTAAATTATCCCTAATGTGCGTAGGATAGTGTTAGAGTGCGGGGATCGCTGGTCAGTGCGGACTCAGTGGGCTAAAGGGCCTGTTTCCGCGCTGTATCTCTAAAAACTTAAACAACTACAGGCCCTATGAATACTATGATGTGGTGATGGGTTTTTTGTACAGCTTTGCCATTACATTTACATCTGTTGAAATAGGCTTTCCAATTACTGTTATACAGTTTCATTTGTTTCCCTTTGTGCAGTTAATTTTAAATTTCCTGTGAATAACATCTCAAATTTTATATTAAAGCCAGTGCTTTAAATCCAAATGAATGAAGAAAACTGCGATGCAAGGCAATCAAAAGCCTACATTTATTTTTCTCCAATTTCTTTTTGGCGTTAGGACAAGGGAGACGGGCACACTTTTTTCTCTCCCAATTGAGGTTTTGTGACAGTCACCTTTATTGTATTTGCCCCATTCCACAAGGTTGTATAACACTTGGCTTGCATTCAATAGTTTAGTTATATTCCTCAGACTTTTTTTCTCTTGATGAAAACAAAATATGCCCCATGGATTAAAAACAAGAGGCTCACCTCATCAACTCAGGCTCTCCACATCTGGGAGCATCCTCAATCTTTTTGCACCCTTTCCAGCTTCATGATATCCTACCTACAGAAGGGTGCCCAGAACTGTACGCAGTACTCCAATTATTGACCCATCAACATTCTTCATCCTGAAAGGTTAACTCCGTCTCCTGTACCTCAGATGCATCCTGACCAACTGAATGTTTCCAGTATTTTCTGGGGTTTTTTCAGACTTTCAGGGTCTACAACCTTTAATTTTCAAAGCCTCAATATAGTTTGGTGAGCAATAGTGTCAAAGTCGTCATCACCTTTAAGTATCACAGGGGAAGTAAACTCTGACATCAGAAAATTCTAGAGAATTATTATTGGGTATCTATCAGTGGGAGCTAGTTTACACATCCTTTCCCAGTGACCATGAAACAGATTTGCTGACTAATTTTGAAGTGGCACTCTACATTTTAAAACTCAGCCTCCTGACTCTGCTGAAACCACTGCTAAAAATACCCAGATGCATATTAAATATAAATACAAATTAACTTGCTGCAAATTTGACATTGTAGCCCACTGCCATCAGTGAAGTCAAATTCTGTTCTGACATTTACAAAGATTTGAAAGAGGTGTATATATTAAATCGTGACTCTTCTCCAGAAGAAGGGTTCTGACCCGAAAAGTCACCCATCCTTTGTCTCCTGAGATGCTGTCTGATCGGCTGAGTTACTCCAGCACTTTGTGTCTATCTTTGGTCTAAACCCACATCCGCAGTTCCTTATTTCTACATATTTTGAAATGATGCATTTTACAATTTCTGCTCAATTTAACAGGCGAATACTTGATAGAGTTTGGCTGCTTAGTAACCTAGCAGCCATTTACAAATCATCAGCATCACCAACTCCTGGAGATCGTCATGGAGAGAAATTGCACGGAAACGGGTCCTCCGACCCCTGACCATTAACCACCCATTTACACTAGTTTGGTATCAATCTTATTCTCTCCACTGAGGTTCTGCCACTGTGCACTATGGGCAATTTGCAGTGAACTAATTAACCCAAAAATCTGCATGTCTTTAGGACGAGTGTGTGTGGGGGAGGGGGGGGGGGGGAAATTGCAGCATTTGGGGGAACTCCACGCGATCACAGCGAATCTGCAAACTCCAGGCAACTCGATATCAGGATTGAACCTGGTATCTGGGAATGAGAGGCAGCAGCTCTAGTAATTGAGCCACTGTGCTGTCCATGTGAATTTAATTTTGAGAAAAGAAACTTGGAGGAATTAAAGGGCATACCCTGAATGAACTGTCATCTATTGCAACTTCACAGAGAAATGAGAGCCGTCCACTCACACAGATCCAATATGTTGCCTGGCCTGACCATGGTGTTCCTGATGATTCAAGTGATTTCCTGAAGTTTGTGTTGCTTGTTCGAGAAACACGAGTTGGCAAAGATGAACCAGTTGTTGTACACTGCAGGTAAATCGTGTTAAAGCTGATTACAAACTAATCAAAAGAACAGTGTATTCAAAAGTTAATTATCAGAATTTAGACACAAGCTAATAAATTGAGTTGATATCAGAGCAGAAACTCCAAACTGATGTTGATCCAGTTTGCTAATGGCAATTTACTGGTTTGTAATGTTATTCAATGGTTTGTTTAAAAGTGAATGGTAAAACAGGGGCCTGCTGTTTGTTTATCTTCAGAGTTATGAAAGTTGCATCAGATTTGGTCACTTTGTCCTTTCTTTCTCAATAACCTTACCACTGGAAAATACTAATTAACCGTTATCGTATAAAACTCCAAAAAAAAAAAACTGCACTTGCTGAAACTCAAAATAAAGACACAAAAAGAGCTAGAGTTTACAAACAGCTGGAATAACGCAGTGGGTCTGGAGTAGAGTTCTCCAGAAATGCCGCTAAATTAATGTCGACTTTTCTGCCTACATTCTATCTTTGTCCTACCCCCTCCCCTAACATCAGTCTGAAGAAAGGTCTCGACCCGAAACAACGCCCATTCCTCCTCTCCAGAGATGCTGGCTCATCCACTGAGTTACTCTAGCACTTTGTCTTTTGTTGTAAACTAGCATCTACAGTTCCTTGCATCCAAGCTAGAGTTTACCTTTTAGCCCCTTTCTCAGAACTGTGAAGAAGGTTGTTGATCTCCAAGGAGGGTGGAGGAGGGAGTATATCTCTTCTGGGGTGAATACCAGAGTGGCCATGGAGGATAAAGTGTAAATAAGGTTATCTGGCCAATGAGAGCAATTGGAGAGTGAGAACATGAACACAAGAACAAGGAGCTACAAAATACAGAGCAAGTAAATGGGCGCGGCTGGGCATGTCTTCCACATACAGGAAGGGAGGAACGAAGGGTGGACCTGGCGTGGAGAGTTACGCCGAGACCAGGGAGGGGTGGTTTGGTTTGATAGGACAGTTTGGTGAACATTTGTAACTTTGTTGGTGCCAGAAACTGGAAGGCTCTTATGTGCTTCCTGAGTGAGGTTTGCTGTATGATTTTACCTAGTTGTATGCATAAACAAAGTATTTCTCTGCACCTGGGGACTATAAAGTATAATTAAATCATGGGGGGGGGTGCAACCTGAATGATTTACTGCAGGTGTGAAAATCAGAAACGTAACCCTGGTTCCCGATCCCCCACCACCCGTTCCCAACCAACACAGCCAGACCCCAGTCTACAAAGAATGAACCCTGCACCCTCTCCTTCCCACTCACCACTTCACACCTGCTAAAGGCAAGACTCCAGTATGAAAAGACTGGACCATTTCCCACCTCAATCAACACTTCACACCCACTCACAGCCTGACAGGGTCTGAAGAAGGGTCTCGACCCGAAACGTCGCCTGTCTCCTTAGATGCTGCTGCACCCGCTGAGTTTCTCCAGCTTTTTGTGTAACCCACAGCCTGACCTCATTGTGCAAAGAGGCTCTATCTACACCCGCCCCCCTCCTATCACCACTTCACACCCAATCACCCACACCTTCTGAGTTGCACAACATTACTTCTCCATTACCAACAATAAAAATAGAGGTGGAGAGGCTTTTCAGAGGACAAAAAAGTCGGAAATCTCCAGGACCTTACAATGTTTCCCCCTCTACTCTTAAACTCTGTGCCAAACAGCTGGCACGTACATACAGACATTTTTAACCAGTCCCTGCAAACATGTACTGTGCCTGCCTGCTTCAAAGTCTCCACTATTATCCCTGGCCCCAAAAAGACAAGGATTACTTGTCTTAATGACTACAGGCCTGTCGCACTGACCTCTGTAGTCATGAAGACACTCGAAAGGCTTGTGCCGGCCAAGCTGAAATATATCACAAACTCCCTGCTGGACCCTCTGCAGTTTGCATATCGGGCCAATAGATCTGTGGATGATGCAGTCTGGGCCTGCACTTCATCGTTCAGCACCTGGACCGCCAGGGGACCTATGCGAGGATCCTGTTTGTTGATTTTAGCTCTGCATTCAACACCATTGTGCCAGAGCTTCTACACTCCAAACTTTCCGAGTTGACTGTGCCTGAACCCCTCTTTCGGCGAATCACCAGCTTCCTGACAGACAGGAAGCAGCGTGTGAGGCTGGGAAAGCACATCCCTGACATGCAAACGCTGAGCATACGAGCACCGCAAGGCTGCGTACTCTCTCCTCTCCTCTACTCTCTCTACACCACCGACTGCACCTCCACAGACACCTCTGTCGAGCTTCTCAAGTTTGCTGACAACACAGGGACTGATCCAGGATGGGGAGGAATCTGCCTACAGACAGGAAGTGTCACAGCTGGCGTCCGGGTGCCTTTGCAACAACCTAGAGCTCAATGCTCTTAAGACAGTGAATTGATTGTAGACTTTAGGAGAGCTCCCCCTCCCCTCACCTCACTCACCATCAACAACACCACAGTCACATCTGAGGAGTATTTTAAGTTCCTGGGAACTATCATCTCCAAGGACCTTAAGTGGGGGGGGGGGGGGCTACCATCGACTCCACTGTAAAAAAGACACAACAGAGGATGTACTTCCTACGGCAGCTGAGGAAGCATAATCTGCCACAAGCAATGATGGTCCAATTCTACATGGCCATCGTAGAGTCTTCTCACCTTCTCCATCATGGTCTGGTTTGGCTCAGCCACCAAGCACGACACCTGGAGGCTGCAGTGAATCATCCGATTAGCAGAGAAGGTTATTGGCTGCAACCTTCCCCCCATTGATGAACTGTACACTGCAAGGGCCAGGAAGCCAGCGGGCAAGATTATCTCTGACCCCTCTCACCCTGGCCACAAACTCTTTGAATCACTTCCCTCTGGAAGGCACGAGCACTCAGCACAGATGATTTTGGGTTACGGGCCGCATTCGGCCAGGGGGCCGTAGGTTGCCGACCCCTGCTCTAGAGCATTAGAAATTGATTGTCCCTTGCATTGTGTTCCCAGTGGTCTTCCTCTACATTGTAGCAACCAAATGCAGATTGGGCAGCTGCTTTGCAGAGCGCCTGCATTAAGTCTGCAAGGCGACCCTGTGCTATCTGTAGGCTGTCCCTTTAATTCTCCATCCCATTTCCACTCTGACACTGGTCTGCAGCCATCTGCACTGCTACAGTGGGATTTCTGCCTATGTCTGAGAATTGGCTCGGCTTGTGTTTTTTCTGCTTGTGGAGGACATGTCCAACCTGATCTACATTTTACATTCCTTTTTTCTTATGTCCCCCCCTCTAATATGCTTCCATTCACTTGTGTTTACAGATTTTCCGCAGAGGCACCTCATATTCACCTCCTTTAGAGACATGCCCATCTCCCCCCCCCCCCCCCCCCCCCGCAGCTTGTTTCTTTCCTCTCAGTTCTGACACAGTGATTAACCTTCAAGGTTAACTTGTTTGTCCTCCCACAGATGTGGCCTGACCTGAGTATTTTCACAATTTTTTTTGTTTTGTTTTTATCGAGCCGTAGAGCTATACAGCACAGAATCGGGTCCTTTGGCACAACTGATCCATGCTGATCAAGTTGCTTAACCGAGCTAGTCATTCTGCACCTACACCAAATCCCTCCAAGTATTTCCTATCCATGCGAGATAAAAAGTAAATCAACTCCTATTTTTTTTCTTCCAATTTGCGTTTCTTGATATGGGCGCAGAAGACGCAAGTTTGTTTCCCCGCATTGCATCCCTCTCCCCGGTTGCTTGTATTAAAAGTGTTGAAAAGAATCAGCGCATGGTCAATTATCCCAGGACCAGGTCGTGACTGCATTGGGTTACCTGCTACAGTAAGTTTCCTTCTCTCAGGAGATCAGAAGTCGGGATATTTGTTCCGTTCCATTCACAGCTCCTCAGTAAGTGAATGCTGCAAGACTTGGACAGGTGTGGGGAATGGGCCAAAAGTGCTAGGTCAATGAATTGAATTGTACTATATTGTCACATGTACTTAGGTACAGTGAAATGCGTTGTTATGCATGCAATTTATATAGATAAATGTGAGGTTATCCACTTTGGCAGCAAAAACAAGGGGGCAGATTATTATCTCAATGGGGTTAGGTTAGGTAAGGGGGAGGTACAGTGAGACCTGGGTGTCCTTGTACACCAGTCACTGAATGTTGGCGTGCAGGTACAGCAGGCAGTGAAGAAAGCTAATGGAATGTTGGCCTTCATAACGAGGATTTCAGTACAGGAGTAAAGAGGTTCTTCTGCAGTTGTATAGGGCTCTGGTGAGACCACATCTGGAGTATTGTGTACAGTTTTGGTCTCCCAATTTTGAGTAAAGACATCCTTGTGATTGAGGCAGTGTAGCGTTCACGAGATTGATCTCTGGGATGGCGGGACTGTCATATGAGGAAAGATTGAAAAGACTAGGCTTGTATTCACTGGAGTTGAGAAGGATGAGGGGATATCATATAGAAACATATAAAATTATAAAAGGACTGGACAAGCTAGATGCAGGAAAAATGTTCCCAATGTTGGGTGAGTCAAGAACCAGGGGCCACAGTCTTAGAATGAAGGGGAAGTCATGTAGGACCGAGGTGAGAAAAAAACTTTTTTACCCAGAGAGTTGTGAATTTATGGAATTCCATGCCACAGAGGGCAGTGGAAGCCAAATCACTGGATGGATTTAAGAGAGAGTTGGATAGAGCTCTAGGGGCTAGTGGAGTCAAGGTATATGGGGAGAAGGCAGGCACGGGTTATTGATAGCGGAAAAATCTTCTTTTCAAAGCCATGATCACAATGAATGGCGGTGCTGGCTCAAAGGGCCGAATGGCCTCCTCCTGCACCTATTTTCTATGTTTCTATGTTCTATGTTAACCCGGTAAATTCATGCAGCAGACCTCACATAGGCAGTACACATGAGTTGCCACGTTTCTGGCATCGACAAGGTTACAAAAGTCTAGTGAACAGGGTGGTAATCATCTTCAGAAAGAGAGTCTTGCCACTTACTCTTAACATTCAATGACATTTCCATGGGTGAATACCTCGCCAACAGCACCCTAAGGGCCACCACTCATTGAGAATTTACCTGGAACAATTGTATAGATCTTCTGGCAACAAGAAACGGTCAGAAGGCTGGGCATGTTGAGCAAATAACTTGCGTCCCAATACCTTGATACCTTTTCATCAATAATACAGGATAATTAAAAGTAGAGTGGAATACTGGACTGGAGGAGTAGTTTGTGCAATCCACACTATGCACTGCACCTACCAAACCCATGACAACTAACCAGGAAGGAGCAGGGCAAAAAGCACATACCACATACCACCATTGCCTCTCCAAATTCTGCCTGGCCCGCTGAGTTCCTCCAGCAGTGTAATTTCTTCAATATTCCAGCATCTGCAGTTTCTTGTGTCACCATCCACTATTTGTCATTCTCCCTTCAATTCATACACCAGCCTGACCAGGAAATATTTTATTGTTCCTTCATTGCGGGGAACACAGCCTACACTCCGCTGCTTTAGCTTTATTCTCAGCGGCTTCTGGACGTGCTCACGGACTCAGCCCCGACTCCGGGGCATTGTTCTCTATTGACTCGCCTGTCAGTCACCTTCATGGTGACTGACAGGCGAGAAGACCAATCTGCTAATCTCACGGTTTTTTAAACCTTCATAACTTTTGTAATATTCCACTGATCGGAACAAAATTTGGTGTTCTCTAGAGGAGAACGGTAAGGTGGCAAAAAAATCCTAGCGATATAGGGTACTGTTTTCGTGCAAATTTGAAAACACCGCAGACCACCGCAGTGGTCAAGATAAGAGTTTTAGTAATAGTATAGAAGTATAGATAGTAGAAGATGGATAGAGATAGATAGATGAGAGCTTCAACATTGACAATTTTTTTTTAAAGTGAAGACTTATCCATTTTCGGGTAACTGCCGATGTTAGATTTCAGAGATTATTGAAAAAATTTTGTGGGGGTGGAGGGAAACTCCTCATGATCTTGGTAAAATGTGGAGACAATAATCAAGGGTTGTGTCATCTAATGTGCTGCATCGTTCCTGCTGGTGCGTTTTCATGTGTAAAATCCAAGTGATAACAGGGTTGAACCAAAGTTGTATTCTTCATGCCATTGTGACTTGCCAACTCCGATTAACGAGGTTCACGTGATAATTGGCTGTTTGGAGGAGTATCAGTGTGTTGTTCAAGTCTGAAACTGTCTGCATACATAAATCACTGCTTTTGGGTGTGAAAACCGGTTGGGTTTAGGGGAGGGGGATGGGGGAAATTGTTAACTAAAGAATGGAGGGTCTGTAGTATGTGCCAAAATATATTATTTCATTAAGTGAAAATCCATCTGAATTGTGAATGAATATGTTGCCATTTGAATGCAACAATGAACAATTTCTTATGTTTGCACAGGCTGTTTAATAATTAAAGTTGCTTTAATCAGGTTATTGATTCCATTGCAACTTGTAGTTTACCGTTTGTGTTGCAGTGCTGGTATAGGTCGAACTGGTGTTCTTATGACTATGGAGACAGCAATGTGTCTAATTGAGTGCAATCAGCCAGTGTATCCACTGGACATTGTTAGAACAATGCGAGACCAGAGAGCCATGATGATTCAAACACCAGTGAGTACTGATTACTTATTTTTCACCTGCCATCACACTTGTCTGCACTGAGGCATTACATTCAGTAAATGGGATCAGATGGCTCTTTAATCAGTTTTGGTTGGTTTGGGATACTGCCAAAATGAATACTTCACATGGTTTGTATTTAGATTATCGTCGCTTCTGGGAGCATGGCATTACACAACAGGGTTTTAAATTGCATCTCATCTTTGCAGCTATCATTTGCTGTTTGGTTCCCCTTGGATATATAATTTATGATCTATGGTTTGCAACTTTTTAAGTAAATTATGCATTTTGCTGCACTAAATGCAGTTCTCTTTTTGAAAATTTACGCAGACTTCTGCTAAAGCCTATTTATAACTTCCCGTGCAATCTCAGTGCGCAATCTTTCATTTTCTTTCCCTGTGAGTAATTATTCTGAGAAACTTAATGAATAGTGAAAGGCCTGGATAGAGTGGATGTGGAGAGGATGTTTCCACTAGTGGGAGAGTCTAGGACCAGAGGCCATAGCCTCAGAATTAAAGGACGTTCCTTTAGGAAGGAGATGGGGAGGAATTACCTTAGTCAAAGGGTAGTGAATCTGGAATTTTGCCATGGAAGGCTGTGGGGGACACCAATGGATATTTTTACATCAGAGATAGATAGATTCTTGATTAGCACGGGTGTCAGGGCTTATGGGGAGAAGGCAGGAGAATGGAATTAGGAGGGAGAGATAGATCAGCCATGATTGAATGGTGGAGTAGACTTAGAAACATAGAAATTAGCTGCAGGAGTAGGCCATTCGGCCCTTCGAGCATGCACCGCCATTCAATATGATCATAGCTGATCATCCAACTCAGTATCCCGTACCTACCTTCTCTCCATACCCTCTGATCCCCTTAGCCACAAGGGCCACATCTAACTCCCTCTTAAATATAGCCAATGAACTGGCCTCAACTACCCTCTGTGGCAGAGAGTTCCAGAGACCCACCACTCTCTGTGTGAAAATCTTGATGAGCCAAATGCCTAATTCTGCTCCTATCACTTATGATCTTACGAACCAGTTATGATAACTATCTCAGCTGCAAATCTATTAAAATTGATGCTGAGATTTGTATTTTACTTAGTTTTCCTTTAAAATAAAGGCCATTCCTTGCATTTGTGTATAAATATAAAATTTATGTTAAATATAAAATCTGTTAAATATTTTGAATTTTTATTTGCACTCTTCAACAATTTGTCAGCATTCCCGTAAGATACTCTAGAATATTTTTTTTATCCCTAGCATGAAGTGTTTTTAAAGAACACTTGAGGCTCATTAGACTGGGATAAAATATTGCCTCTCAATATAGAGGACATAGATTTTTTTGGTACAGTTCCACCTCTTTCGACTAAACGCTCAGAAAAAGGGTTGATGACCATTGTATTAGTTTGGAATGGAGACTAAAACGCTGATGTTTACGAAGATAGAATAGAAAGGTTTAGTCATTTGTCCCAGGGTCATTGAGTTGAACACCACAGAGGCTTTGGCCCACTTTTGCCTGTTTATGCTAATCCCATTTCCCTGCATTAGGGCAATATCCTTCCTTGTCTTGCCTATTTATGTATTCATCTAAATATTTATTAAATGTGATTATTGTGTTTGATTTCGCCACTACTTCTGCCATCTTATTCCAGATATCAACTACAGTGTTTTTCTTAAATTACCCCTCAGATCCCCTTTAACTTTTTTTTCCACCTTAAACCTATGCCCTTTTCTATTGTTGACAAAGATATGGGCAAAGCCAAAGATGGAGAAATAGATACTGACAATTTACTCTATCTGTGCCTCGCATAATTGTGCATGCTTATGGTAGGTTAGACCTCAGCCTCCTTCACTCCAGAGAAAAGAAACCCAGACTATCCAATCTCTCCATAAAACAAAAGTCCTCAACCCAGGCAACATCCCTGTGAATCTCTCTGCCTTCGTTCCCCACGACTTTTGATAATGGGATAACTTGTATATACGTGAAAATTAAATAATTAAAGCTAAATTTACAACTGTTTAACGCAACTCAAGCATTTAGAATAGTTTGCTGATGTAATGAACTGGGCTAAAAATAGACCTTTTAGAAAAGTGTTACCACTATTTCATTTGCATTCTTGCCCCATTTGTCCTTTATTGATCTGCCTCCTTTACATCTCAAGAACATTTTTGCTGAAAAGTAAAGTAGTATAAAGCATTATTATCTTCCAGCACAGTCTGATGCACACGTTAAATATTAATACGTTGAGACTGCCATCTGGTGCCTGCTATGTGCACGTTAATATGGTTGCAGATTTTATCTTGATTGATGATAGTTTTCTGAGTATTCCCTTTATAAATTTTTGATTTCTTTGCACCACAACATACGTTGGCTCCTGAGAGGAAGTTGAATGGGGTCCAAAGGTAGAGTACATTCTTGAGTAATTAAAAAACTGGTGCCAATATTCTTAACATTAGTAAAGTGGCATATTGCCTGCTCTCATGTTAATGTCCTCTGAAAGACATATATAAAGAATATTATAATGTAGCAACCACCATGTATTCACATCATTAGTGTCAACTAAATATCTGAAGTCCCTTCACAAATTATAGACTAAGGACGGACTAATAAATAAGGTGTTTTTTAGGATTTTCAACTGGGAGGAGTTGGAGAGACAGTATTCTGGAGAAACAGACTTGATGGGCCAAATGGCCTAATTCTTCCGTGTTTTATGATCTATTATTTCTGGAGGAAATGCCAGAGAATTGAGCTTAAATCACAGTGGTGGTCAGGTTGATGGAAACGATGTTTGCTTTGGCAGGACCCTATTTGGGAGCAGATAGCACTGCACTTTATTGTGTATGTGACGAATAAATCTGACTATTGACTATTGAGTGTTACGGTTTAAGGAGATGATTACAAACTTGCCTTGTGTCCAGGTGCAATGCTGATGTTTCAAACATCCTAATTCTAATCAAGGCTGCTCAGAAAGGAATGATAATGATAACAAAGGAACAGTTTGTTGTAGAGTGCAGAGATAAGAAAACAACATTCTTCAATATTCAGCTGCAAATAATGGTGACTCCTCCAAGTGTGGATAGTTGTCGAGCATTCTTTTCATGCAATCAGTGGGAAAGTAGTGAAACAATGTATGTTGGCAGACATTCAGAGACTGACCCCATTAGCAGTTACTTGCATCTAGATCAGGAGGCAAGGAATTGAATCATTCTCGAAGTACTAGATGGGAAGATTGTGCAATATAATTACGATTTCTGACATCTAACAATGAAATCCAAAGTTTTTAACCAGAACCAATTGAAATATATGTTGAGTATGCATTAATTTTATTTTTATTCTCTCTCTCTCTCTTTCTCGCAGAGCCAATACAAGTTTGTTTGTGAAGCTATTATGAGGGTTTACGAAGAAGGCATTGTGAAACCATTGCAGTCAACACTGTATAATTAACCCAAGGATAAGACCTTGTTGTTGAAACTGGTTTGCTGGGAGCGTTTACTGTGTCATAATGTGCTTGCACAACATGCTGCCCTGATGTGAGTTTGAAGTTTGGAAGACCGGCAAACGAGCATGGACATTGAGAACCTAAGCACTGTTGCACTTTATGTTCAAAAAGAAATAATAGTCTCTGCGTGTGTGATCATACTGACGACAAATGCCATGATCGCAGCTGCCCTCAGTTCTGAAACGCTGTGTCCACTGCTCTGGTTTTGTTCAGGGAGATTGTCAGCTTTTGGATTCCTCTATAGTGCCAAGAGGGAGAACTACCTACACAACTCTTCCCTCACCTGCCTATGAATATGTCCTCTTGCTTGCTGGTTTAACTGACAGAGCTTATTCAAATGGCCACTTTTTTAAATAGACATTTTCTGTTCATGAAATTGAATTAACTATCTTTATCAGACCCTTCGCAGTGGCATCCATGAACATGAAAGTGTGCACTGGTGTAGAATTACCTTCTTTTTTTTTAATTAGCAACTGTTTTCATGCTGCCTTGACTAACTTAACAATAAAACTCTCATCCCTAGGTTGTGTTCTGTAATATAGAATATAATCAAAAATAAGGTTTAGTGAGCACTTATTATAGTCAAATTGGCCCAAATTGTCTCACCTTCAGATTTTGATGTGCAGCTGTTTAACCTATGATGAACTTCGAGCAGTCACTCTGTACATATTCTCCTCTGTTTCCCTGATCAAAATATCTTGCTCTTCCTGCACTCAAGTGCCAATGTTTCTAAATTCGTATGGGTGTCAAGAATTTTGACAGCTTTGTCAGACCAGCAGTGATCCGTGAGCTACACTAAGCATTAGAACCTAAAATGTAAATAATTATAAGGAAATTCAGCCTTAACCATCCTCTTCCTATCAGGATATTAGAATCCAAGTGCTGGTTGCTAGTTAGCTACATTACTTATTGGCTAGGACAATCTACTCCAAAGACTTGAATTCGCATCCAGCCCAGGTAGCGAAGATATACCTGACTTTAAGGTACGCCAAATATATTCAGTGCCCCTTCTCCACAGGTCTGATCCTGCAGTGAACCTTCCCCCAGGGAAAGGTGTGTGCCTGAAATGTTTTTAAATCATTTGTTTCCTAGGCACTTCGTGATGGGTGCACACCTATCCTACCAGTCCTACGTATAAGCTTGCCTTATTGTGTGCCATTTTAATGTTACTTCTGTAATCAGCACTAGTCTTGCACCCAAAGAAATGCACAGGGGAGTTGCTATAAGGTAATTTTTATAGTAAGACACTAAATCAAAGTACTGAACAGTACAAAGCACAATAGAGATGTAAATTTAATACTAAATTAATTAATTTATGAATTGTTGATGGATGCTGCAGTTTTGATGGTCATTATTCCAACAGTCACTTGCTCCCCTGACTCTGTATAAGTAGACATGGTCTCTCTCTCTCTTTCTCTTTCCCTCTCTCTTTTTCTTTCTCTCTCTTTCTCTCTTCTCTCTCTCCTCTCTCCCCTCTCTCTCCTCTCTCTCTATCCTCTCTCTCTCTCTTTTTTAGAGAGGGTTGGGGAGTTTTCAGGTAGTGGAAATATCTTGACAAATATGCTGTCTGAATGATTAAAATGAAATGTTCAATATATATGCAAGAATATCAAAGATCCATACAGAATGTTAATTACATGAAATTAGAGCCCTGTGTTAATCACTGAGTTTTGATAGCTAGATGTGTACCTGCACATAATTGGGAAAGCATTTAATTAAAATTAATAGTTCAACATAATTCAGCACATCACTACTTTTCTCATTAGTAGTACTTGCACACACAAATTATAAAAAAAACTTTATGGCATATAGATAGATAAAGTAAGACACTTGAAAAGGAAAATGGATATACTGTATATTTTTGACTGTGTAGGATCCAGAGGAGATTGAGGCCTCCAAAAGCATAGCGTTAATGAACAGAATGAAACCCATTGAAATCAGATTTTTTTTGCCAGATAATTAAAATGGATGAGTGACTGTTTAATTTATCCCTGTCTAAATATCTGCACATCGGTACTCGTGTGTATTAACTTCTTGTACTCTGTGCAGCTGTAAATAATGCTGTCGACTTGAGTGCCATTCATATCATTAGCACAATGCAATTCCATCACCTCATCGGGGTTGCAGTAGCAAGTAAGCAATTGGGATGGCGAGAAAAAAAGGTTTAAGCCACGCACAACCAACAAATGTTAGTAATGAAACCTCGCAAACTTCCTTTTTCATTTTCTCTGCTCTCCTGGTTGTGCATAACTGCAGTGTTATTTTTTGTTAGATTTACCTAAAAGGAGGCATGTGATTTGGTCTTCGTTTTTGTGTCATGCTGTAAAATGAATGTGAATGTATCCATCAACCATGCAGAATTGCAAGCGGTAGAGAATGACTTGGATTTTAAGGATAAATATTTTTCATACCGTTTGTATAAAAAAAACTAAAAATTAAAAAGTTTGTAACTTTCCATTGAAGAAAATTTTGCAGGTTTAAAAATGTAAATAAGAGCAATACTATTGAAACTCAGTTCAGTGCCAATTCATGCTGTACAGGTTGATTTTTCTATTGCTTACTGAGTGTAATTATGCAGGTTTAATGTTTCGATCATTTTACGGTTTAAGCATTTGGAAGTAAATTACAAATTTCCTTAAGTAATATTAAGGGCACTTTATATTACAATATACTACTGACAGAATTATCAAATTATTTGATTTCACACGGATGCTAAACCCTAATCATCTTTTGCTTTGTGAATGGAACTTAAAAGAGTTCATAATGGTTGATTTATCTTTGGATAAGGCAATTAGATCTAAAAGGTTTTTTAAAGAAATATGCACCTGGCTATGGTACGACATAGATTTAATATTTGCTGAAAGTGGTGTAGTCTTGTAATTTAAGCATTGCACCAACAGTCCAAAATCTAGAGTTCTCACGGCTAATAGAAAAGTGAGTGGTTTGATAGCATTGCCATTTCGGCAAAATTTGCTGGCAGTAATTTGCATCAGTCACTCTTTACCAATCGGACTGCTCAAAAATGTCACCTTGTTCCTCTCCTTTATTCACAATACCTGTTAATTGCAATTGTAGGTCAAGCCACTTGACTGGGCACAAGGTTAACATGTATTTTTAAGGTATTTTTGGACAGTACAACATATTGCAGAACTGTAGTTTGTGATGTTAGCAGCCGATCTTTTAAGAACATTACATATTAGCAAGGCAGCATCTGTAAAGGTAGGATTGTTTATTTAGCTCAAGTCGGAGCTCCTTCAAAATATAGTAAGAAAATAATGTGGTGTGAGGGATCTCTCGGGCAGAGCTGAACTGAATGAATATTTTAACCACTGTGGACAATTTATTTAGTAGAATGAATACTATTAATTTAAGAATGATTTATTTGAAACTCCCATTAATGCTTCTGATTATGAAGTTTAAAAATGATAGTAATGACTAATATGCTGCCAGCGTTGAATGCATATTTTAATGTTTTAAGTAAATGTGACAGATGCATAGTCCGAGTCATTCCTACTGCTGTGATTTATTCCCCCACAATTTACACAGAACACTCCAAAGTCCCTAAAAGGGAAAAGGAAAATATACTTTTGGTCGATTTTACATTTCCCATACATAATTGGATTCTAATTAATCTTTACAACTTCCAAAATGTTAGTTTCATGCCTAGGATGACCAATTGTGATGAAGATACAGATTAGAAGTGTCATAATAAATATGCATAATAATATCAATTACATGTTTTTTTTCTAAATGAAAGTAAAACTGTGCCTGATCTTGCAATTTGAACTGAACACAATTTTAATTTTAGTGAAATCTGATTGCAAATTTTCTGATGAATTTGATTTGATGCTGCTTTGAAACTGCCTGAAAATACTGTTGGTACTGTACAGATTTAATTAGGAATCCTTTTCCTATTTTTTTCATTGGCTTTTTTAAGCCTTCACTTGAATTTTATTGACACTGGACAAAATGTGAAAAAGAAGTACGCTTTTATAGCTTGTACGCTTTAAGAAGGCCTTATTCATTTAATTTCTAAATTTGAAGTAGTTCATGCCTTTTGCTGATATCCAACAAGTTACCTGCTTGTAGGATATCAACTGTAAAAATGATTAATTGATGCAGTACCAACGTGACCAGTCACTTGGTTTGGGGTGGGGTAGTGGCAGAGGAAGGGGAATTTTAAATTCTATGTATTACTTTCTCTTCTAAATTTTTTGTGCATATGTATTTAATTTCACTTGACCAGAATTGTCTCAATTAGGTACAAACTTAATAGTTTACTTGTGACTCTTAATTGCTCTGTTACAATAAAATATGCTTACATAATTTAAAGTGTAGCACTTGTGAGTTTGTTTGGAGTGGCAGCTGTACTTACATTTAACAAAAATTTTGTAAATTTTTGTTTAAAATTTTAGTTTTAGCTGGTGCTTGAAGTCGTTAGATTCAAGAGATTTTTCTGTACATTTGAATCAGGTTTGATTTGATTCTGTACATAATTCATTTACAGCATGTGCAGTTAATTTTTTTTCTTTATAACAGTAAAAATCTGGTTTTAACAGCAATCTGTAGTTGTTGCAATTTTGTTTTAACTGTGCTCTCACTTTTATTCTGTTCCTTTGGAATATTCCTATTTAGAGCCTAGTCATAAGTAATATTATGTATTCTCATTTACTTAAGAAATACAAGTGAATTTCAAACAGCTGCATCACATGACCAGAAATATACTTTAAGATCGGATATACCGTGGTTTGAAATATATGAAGATCATTTAAGGAAATATCCAAGTATAAATGGACCTTTGGGTGAAAGTTGTAAATGCTTTCCTTTGAATATAGAAGTAGGGCACTGTCAAACAGTTAAACTCAACTCTGCACATGGTCCATATCCTTCCATTCCCTGCATATCCATGTGTCTATCTAAAAGCCCCTTAAGTGCTACTATCTGCCTCCACCACATCCTAGTAGGGTGTCTCAGGCACCCACCGCTCACTATTTAAAACTTACCACATGCATCTGCTATAAACTATGCCCCACTCTCCTTGAAGATATGCCCTCTACTCTTCAATATTTCCACCCTCGGGGAGAAAGGTTCTGATTGATATCCTATGTATGCTTTTCATAATTTTATGTACTCCATGTCAACTTAACATTCCACTTCTAGAGGAGAATGTTGATCAGGATATGTGGAGCTTGCTTGTAAGACTCGAGGGGGAATTTTACCTGTTCCAGTTTAATAAATGAAGGATTTTATTGTACCAAAAAAAAGCTTTCGATTTTCAATAGACTACCGGGTACATTTTTTTAAATGATCTGTGAGATAAGGTGACTATTGGTAGAAACACTTCTTTGTGTCAATGCAACTTGGAAACTTTGGCATGTCCCCAATAACACTCACCAACCTCTATAGATGCACAGTCGAAACCATTTTATCGGGATGCATCACAGCATTATTTCTGAACAGCTCTGTCCAGCCCAGACCATCACACAAACCAACCTCCCTTCCATTGACTCCATTTACTACGGGCACTGCCTCGGCAAGGCCAGCAGCATAATCAAGGACAAGTTGCATCCCGACCACTCTCTCTTCTGTCCTCTCCCATCAGGCGAGAGGTATAGAAGTGTGAAAACGCACACCTCCAGATTCAGGGACAGTTTCTTGCCAGCTGTTATCAGGCAATTGAACTATCTTATAACCAACTAGAGAGCGGTCCTGAGCTACTATCTACCTCATAGGAGACCTTCGGACTATCTTTAATCAGACTTTACTGGACATTATCTTGCATTCAACATTATTCCCTTTATCATGTCTCTGTACACTGTAGTTGGCTCGATTATAAAACTGTATTGTCTTTCTGCTGACTAGTCAGCACGCAACAAACGCTTTTCACTCTACCTTGGTACATGTGACAATAAACTAAAGTATTCAAAAGCAGCTTTTCCATCCCTAAACATTCAGTGAATAGGAATAAATAATGTCTATTGGGGATAAATATGTATATTTGGTATTCTCGATCATTCATGCAGCTTATGTGTTAGAATAACAGAATCTTGCAGCACATGAGACCATTCAATCTAGTCCAGTTACTAAGCTTTTGCACACATAAATCCCCCTATTGTGATTTTTTAAATTATGGTGAAACATAAATCTAATTTTAGGTAACATTGGGAAAAACCCCTCCTCTCTCTTCACCTCCCCTCATCTTCTCTCTTCATCCCCCCCCCCCCCCCCCCCCCCACACCTGGATTTATACCTACACCTATTCCTCCCAACTTACAGTGTCCTCCATAATGTTTGGGACAGACCCATCATTTTTTTATTTGCCTCTATACTCCACAATTTGAGATTTGTAATGGAACGAAATCACGTGGTTAAAGTGCACATTGTCAGATTTTAATAAAGGCCATTTTTATACACTTTGTTTTTGCCATGTAGAAATTACAGTAGTGTTTATACATAGTCCTCCCATTTCGGGACACCATAATGTTGGGGCACAGCAATGTCATGCTTCATATTTTGTTGCATATCCTTTGCATACAATGACTGCTTGAAGTCTGCGATTTATGGACATCCCCAGTTGCTGGGTGTCTTCTCTGGTGATGCTCTGCCAGGCCTGTATTGCAGCCATCTTTAGCTTATACATGTTTTAGGGACTAGTCCCTTTCAGTTTTCTCTTCAGCATATAAAAGGCATGCTCAATTGGGTTCAGATCGTGTGATTGACTTGGCCTCAAGAATTGACCATTTTTTAACTATGAAAAACTCCTTTGCTTTAACAGTATGTTTGGGATCATTGTCTTGCTGTAGAATGAACCGCCGGCCAATAATTTTTGAGGCATTTGTTTGAACGAGCAGATAGGATGTATCTATACACTTCATAATTTATTATGCTGCTACCATCAGCAGTTGTATCATCAACGGAAGGTAAGTGAGCCAGTACCTTTAGCAGCCATACAGTACATGCCCAGTCACAGATGAGGTGGTATGCTTTGGATCTTGGGCAGTTCCTTCTCTCCTCCATATTTTGCTCTTGCCATCACTCTGATATAAATTAAGCTTTATCTCATCTGTCCACAAGACCTTTTTCCAGAACTGTGGTTGCCCTTTTAAGTACTTCTTGGCAAACTGTAACCTGGCCATCCTATTTTTACGGCTAACCAATGGTTTGCATCTTAGTGTAGCCTCTGTATTTCTGTTCATGAAGTCTTCTGCCGAATGTGGTCATTGACAAATTGACACCTGAAGAGTGTTTCCGATCTGTCGGACTGGTGTTTGTTGATTTTTCTTTATTATAGAGATAATTCTTCTGTAATCAGCTGTGGAGGTCTTCCTTGGCCTGCCAGTCCCTTTGCGATTAGTAAGCTCACCAGTGCTCTCTTTCTTCTGAATGATTTTCCAAGCAACTGATTTCGGCAAGCATAAGGTTTGACTAATGTCTCTAACAGTTTTATTATTGTTTCTCAGTCTCATAATGGTTTCTTTGACTTTCACTGGTACAACTTTGGTCCCCATGTTGATAAACAGCAATCAAAGTTTCCAAAGGTGATGGAAAGACTAGGTGCTGAGAGCTCTCTGTACTTAGTCTATCCCTGTACTTAGTCTATCCTGAAAAGAGAAAAAGGTTAGTTAAAACAAATGTAGGTCCCTTGCAGTCAGAAACTGGTGAATTGATCATGGGGAACAAGGACATGGCAGACCAATTGAATAACCACTTTGGTTCTGTCTTCACTAAGGAAGACATAAATAATCTGCCGGAAATAGCAGGGAACCGGGGGTCAAATGAGATGGAGGAACTGAGTGAAATCCAGCTAGCCGGGAAGTGCTGTTAGGTAAATTGAATGGATTAAAGGCTGATAAATCCCCAGGGCCAGATAGGCTGCATCCCAGAGTACTTAAGGAAGTAGCCCCAGAAATAGTGGATGCATTAGTGATAATTTTTCAAAACTCTTTAGATTCTGGAGTAGTTCCTGAGGATTGGAGGGTAGCTAATGTAACCCCACTTTTTAAAAAGGGAGGGAGAGAGAAAACGGGGAATTACAGACCAGTTAGTCTAACATCGGTAGTGGGGAAAATGCTGGAGTCAGTTGTTAAAGATGGGATAGCAGCGCATTTGGAAAGTGGTGAAATCATTTTACAAAGTCAGCATGGATTTATGAAAGATAAATCATGTCTGACGAATCTTATAGAATTTTTCGAGGATGTAACTAGTAGAGTGGATAAGGGAGAACCTGTGGATGTGTTGTATCTGGACTTTCAGAAGGCTTTCGACAAGGTCCCACATAAGAGATTAGCAATCAAACTTAAAGCACACGGTATTGGGGGTTCAGTGTTGATGTAGATAGAGAACTGGCTGGCAGACAGGAAGCAAAGGGTAGGAGTAAACGGGTCATTTTCAGAATGGCAGGCAGTGACTAGTGGGGTACCGCAAGGCTCAGTGCTGGGACCCCAGCTATTTACAATATATATTAATGATCTGGATGAGGGAATTGAATGCAACATCTACAAGTTTGCAGATGACACAAAGCTGGGGGTCAGTGTTAGCTGTGAGGAGGATGCTAGGAGGCTGCAAGGTGACTTGGATAGGTTGGGGGAGTGGGCAAATGCATGGCAGATGCAGTATAATGTGGATAAATGTGAGGTTATCCACTTTGGCGGCAAAAACAGGAGGGTAGACTATTATCTGAACGGTGGCCGATTAGGAAAGGGGGAGATACAACGAGACCTGGGTGTCATGGTACACCAATCATTGAAAGTAGGCATGCAGGTGCAGCAGGCTGTGAAGAAAGCGAGTGGTATGTTGGCATTCATAGCAAAAGGATTTGAGTACAAGAGCAGGGAGGTTCTACTGCAGTTGTACAGGGTCTTGGTGAGGCCACACCTGGAGTATTGCGTACAGTTTTGGTCTCCTAATCTGAGGAAAGACATTCTTGCCATAGAGGGAGTACAGAGAAGGTTCACCAGACTGATTCCTGGGATGGCACGACTTCCATATGAAGAAAGACTGGATAGACTCGGCTTGTACTCGCTGGAATTTAGGAGATTGAGGGGGGATCTTATAGAGACTTACAAAATTCTTAAGGGGTTGGACAGGCTAGATGCAGGAAGATTGTTCCCGATGTTGGGGAACTCCAGAACAAGGGGTCACAGTTTAAGGATAAGGGGGAAGTCTTTTAGGACCGAGATGAGAAGATCATTTTTCACACAGAGAGTGGTGAGTCTGTGGAATTCTCTGCCACATAAGGTAGTTGAGGCCAGTTCATTGGCTATATTTAAGAGGGAGTTAGATGTGGCTAAAGGGGGTACAGAGAGAAGGCAGGTACAGGATACTGATTTGGATGATCAGCCATGATCATATTGAATGGCGGTGCAGGCTCGAAGGGCCGAATGGCCTACTCCTGCACCTAATTTCTATGATTCTATGAAAACAGCCCCAATTTGTCCCGTCTCTTTCATGGCTGAAGCCCCATCCTTGGTATCACCCAGGGACTTGTGACTCTTCCCAGATACGTTGAATTACATGACTGGCCAAATGATTGACTATATCTACCTATAGCACTCGTATTTTTAAGAATTGTTTGCAGTAGTTAATCCTCAACATTTCACTCGAAGTTTACTTTCTACATAGTAAAATAATTTCCAATCTTTAACCCTAACTTTTAACCAAAACGAATGGTCATTTGGCTTGCCAGAGTTTGCAACATTAAGTTGAGGCTACATTTCAATGGTATAATGAAAAGCATTTGTTGCGTGCTAACCAGTCAGTGAAAAAAAATTACAATTGAGCCATTTACAGTATAGATACAAGATCAGGGAATAACGTTTAGTGCAAGGTGAAGCCAGCAGTCCGTTCAAAGATAGTCCAAGGGCCACCAATGAGGTAGATAGTTGTTCAGGACTGATCTCTGGTTGTGGCGAGATAATTCAGTTGCCTGATTACAGTGGGGAAGAAACTGTCCCTGAATCTGGAGGTGTGCATTTTCACACCTATACCTTTTGCCTGATGGGAGAGGAGACAAGATGGAGTGGTCAGGGTGCGATTCATCCCCACTATTCAATCAAGGCTCATGGTTAATATTAACAACACATTCCTGCACAAATCCCATGTCCCTGGGATCCTTTAATAAAAATCAATTGATATTTGGTCATTGTCTCAATATTTTTCCTGATGACAGAAAGAACCCTTTTGATTATGCTGCTGGCCTTGCAAGGCAGTATGAGGTGTAAATGGAGTCAATGGAAGGGAGTCTGGTTTGTGTGATGGCCTGGTTGGCAGACAGGAAACAAAGAGTAGGGATTAATGGTTCCCTTTCACAATGGCAGGCAGTGACTAGTGGGGTACCGCAAGGCTCAGTGCAGGGACCGCAGCTATTTACAATATACATCAATGATTTGGATGAAGGGATTCAAAGTAACATTCGCAAATTTGTTGATGACACAAAGCTGGGTGGCAGTGTGAACTGTGAGGAGGATGCTATGAGAATGCATGGTGACTTGGACAGATTGGGGAAGTGGGCAGATGCATGGCAGATGCAGTTTAATGTGGATAAATGTGAGGTTATCCACTTTTGTAGCAAAAATAGGAAGGCAGATTACTATCTAAATGGCGTCAAGTTGGGAACGGGATCTGGGAGTTCTTGTTCATCAGTCTATGAAAGTAAGCATGCAGGTACAGCAGGCAGTGAAGAAAGTGAATGGCATGTTGGCCTTTATAACAAGAGGATTCGAATATAGGAGCAAAGAGGTCCTTCTGCAGTTGTACAGACCCCTAGTGAGACCACACCTGGAGTATTGTGTGCAGCTTTGGTCCCCTAATTTGAGGAAGGACATTCTTGCCAATGAGAGAGTGCAGCGTAGGTTTACAAGGTTAATTCCCGGGATGGCGGGACTGTCATATGCTGAGAGAATGGAGCGGCTGGGCTTGTACACTCAGGAGTTTAGAAGGATGAGAGGGAATCTCATTGAAACTTATAAGATTGTTAAGGGCTTGGACACGCTAGAGGCAGGAAACATGTTCCCGATGTTGGAGGAGTCCAGAACCAGGGGCCACATTTCAAGAATAAAGGGGTAAGCCATTTAGAACGGAGACGAGGAAACACTTTTTCTCACAGAGAGTTGTGAGTCTGTGGAATTCTCTGCCTCAGAGGGCGGTGGAGACCGGTTCTCTGGATACTTTCAAGAGAGAGATAGATAGGGTTAAAGATAGCAGAGTCAGGGGATATGGGGAGAAGGCAGGAACGGGGTACTGATTGGGGATGATCCGCCATGATCACATTGAATGGCGGTGCTGGCTCGAAGGGCCGAATGGCCTACTCCTGCACCTATTGTGTATTGTCTGCGTCCACTGTTTGCTGCAATGTCTTGCGGTCTTGGACGGAGCTGTTCCCAAACCAAGCTGTGATGCATCCTGATAAAATGCTTCGCACTCTGTTTTCTGTTGCTTTACACTAAGGAATGCCATTTGGCATCTATCCAGAGTTATGCTCGCTCCAGAGAAAACAGCAGATGGTGTGTTTTAGTCAAGCTGTAAATGTAGATTGGGGAGTAGCAAGTGGCTTCACAGCTGGAGTAATATGTATAGTAAATGAGTTAATTTGTTGACTGTGGAGACCCCTGCTGTAAGTAGTTTGTAGGGAATATAAAATTTGCACACTCCCTCGGGAGTAATCAATATTGCATAACCAGCGAGAATATCCACAACATGTTTTAAACTTGTACCAAATAAATATATATGTAGATAGACGCAAAAATCTGGAGTAACTCTGCGGGACAGGCAGCATCTCTGGAGAGAAGGAATGGGTGACGTTTCGGGTGGAGACCCTTGTTCAGACTGGACATCATTTTGTGTCTACCTTCGATTTAAACCAACATCTGCAGTTCTTTCCTACACCAGAAGGAATGGGTGACGTTTCTGGACTGAGACCCTTCTTCAGACCTCGGGTAACAAAAAGTTACTCCAGCTTTTTGTGTCTATCTTCGGTTTAAACCAGCATCTGCAGTTCCTTCCTTCACAAATATACATGTATGTTCTACCAAGATGCAGCACCGAATGCCACAGACAATCCATTTTCTCAGTGGCTATCAAACTGTACAACTCCCCTTCTGTCGTGGGGTAGATTCACTCCCCAACCCTTCCCCCCTCCCCTCCCAAATCATTGCACCTCGTGTATCTTGTGTTTTATGACTGTTGGCGGACCAATTTCCTACCTGGGATAAGTAAAGTTCTGTCGTTTAAGAATAAGGAGTAAGCCATTTGGAACGGGGACGAGGAAACACTTTTTCTCACAGAGAGTGGCGAGTCTGTGGAATTCTCTGCCTGAGAGGGTGGTGGAGGCAGGTTCTCTGGATGCTTTCAAGAGAGAGCTAGATAGGGCTCTTAAAAATAGTGGAGTCAGCGGATATGGGGAGAAGGCAGGAACAGGGTACTGATTGGGGATGATCAGCCATGATCACATTGAATGGCTCGAAGGGCCGAATGGCCTACTCCTGCTCCTATTGTCTTTGGTCGTATTGTATGTCTATGTTCTGTTTATTACCGTAGGAGAATATTTCGCTTTTGCCAGCATTTTGGTCATGATCATAACGCCTCATTGAGTGTTCAAATCCTACTTGTACACAATATCCAAGCTGACACTTAAATGCATGCATGGTGAGAGAGAGCTACTGGGTCTTTGATGAAACATTGAATTGGGCAGCTTACAAGCCAGCGGTACAAACTCTAATTTCAGGTAACTCCTGTATTCCCCAAAGAAAATAATTGAGTAGAAACTCCTGCATTAACATTTTTTAATGGTAGGTTTAAGACCATTGGAGGAGATGCCTTTTGGTCAAAAGTGCTGCAAGTATTCGAAATGCAATCTGTGCGAAGGAGCAAACATTTTTATTGATGGACTGACTTGGGTAACCAAAATAAATTAAAACCTATAGTTTAATTTCAAGGTTTCAAGGTCAGTTTATTGTGACGTGTACCAATTAAGGTACAGTGAAATTCAAATTTCCATGCAGTCACACTAAAAAAAAAGCAACAAGACACACAAATATATAAAAGTTAACATTAACATCCACCACAGTGGATTTCCCACGTTCCTCACTGTGATGGAAGACAAGAAGGTCCAGTCCCCTTCCTCTTTATTCTCCCGCGGTCGGGGCAATCGAACCATCCGCAGTCGGGTTGGTCGAAGCCCCCGCGTCGGGTTGGTCGAAGCCCCCGTGTCCGGGCGGTCGAAACGCCTGCAGCTTGGAGTCCCCGATGTCGGTCTCTGACCAGAGACTGCGGGCTCCGTGATGTTAAAGTCCCGCTGGCTCCCACGGTTGGAGCCCCAAAGACGACCTCCGAAAGGGATCAGAAACTCCGTGATGGTAAGTCCGCAGGCTCCCGTGATGGAGCTCCCGGTCGATCTCCAGCAAATCTCCAGCAAAGGTCGCCAACTCCACAATGTTAGGCCGCAGTGGGAAATTTGCATCTCCGTCGAGGTAAGAGATTAGAAAAAGTTTCCCCCAACTCCCCCCACCCACCACATACAGCAAGCGAAAGAACACTAAAAAAAACACCCATTTAACACATCCAATGCAAAGACACAAAGATGGAAAGGACAGACAGACTGTTGGCGAGGCAGCCATTGCTGGCGCCACCTGGTCATATTGTTAAAATCATGTATGACGCCCTGACATTCATCCACAGAACCGTTTTGATTGTTCATCATTAGCCTGGGAGCACTGTTGAATAGAAACTTGGCAATAGATCCACTTGACTATCCTAAAGAGCTGGTGCACAATGGCTCTGGTGTATAGTTGTAACAAGTCATGCTCCTGAGATCCTGCCAGACCATGACCTCTACCTCTTATGACAATGGAATTGGTAAACCAAGGTGCACATTCGGGACAGCACAGTGGTGCAGCAGTACAGTTGCTCCCTGATGCTACCCGAAACCAGCATCTGCAATTCCTTGTGTCTACGAGAGTAGTTTTATCACCCATGACATTAAAATTGCACAAACATTAAAGCCTACACTGTTGGTGCTGAGGATTAAAATAAAGTAGGTTCTTTAAATACATACAAAAGTATTTTTTTTTAAACCTGCCCTTACTAATTGGCATGATCAAGGATGATAAATAATGTCAGAGAATGTATCGAGAGGGTAAACAGAGCATTTCCCGGGTGGAATTGCAATGGCTGGAGGGCAGAGCTTCAAAGCGAAAGGGGCAACGTTTAAAGGAGATGTGAGGGGCAAGTTATTTACAGAGAGTGTCGTGGGTACCTGGAACTTGCTGCCAGGGCTGGTTCCTCATCCTTCACTGCTTCCCCACTCTATCTAACCTCGCCCCATCCCAAACAACCTTGCATCATCATAATATGTCTGGGTTTATTATTGTCACATGTTCCGAGGTACAGTGAAAAGATTTGTTTTGTCAAATCGAATAAAACCATACATAATTACAATCAAACTGAGCGTGAAGAGGTGGAGCAAAGGGAAAGGTACAGAGTGCAGAAGATAGTTCTCAGCATTGTAGTGCACCAGTTCCAGAGACAAAGTCCAATGTCCACAATGGGGTATTAGAATTAGACCGTATCTTAGCTGATGAAAGGACTGTTCCTAGCCTGATAAGAAGGGAAGAAGCTGTTCCTAAGTCTGATGGCATGCACTTGTGTATCTTCTGCCTGGTGGGAGTGTGGAGAAGGAACAAGTCTTTATTATGTTGACTGGTTTTCCGAGGCAGCGTGAAGTGCAGATGGAGTCGACAGTGGGGCGTTAAGTCAGTAATGAACTGGGCTACACGTCTGGGCTGTGTTGTATCATATCTAAGCCCTGGAAATTCTTACCGGACAGTACGGAAGGGACTTGCCTGAAGGCTTAATAAGATGCCAGTCCACCACCATCTGTGCTATCTGGTCAGTCGTTGTCTTGTGATTTTTTTTTTGTGAAGCCATGCAGAATGTTTACCACTTCATTATTAAAAAGTTTCCATCTCCTGTATTCGTGGAGATTTGAAAATGAAGTAGATTTAAAGTGAAGGTGACTGGGTTATTTGGGAAAAGTGATCATCCAATCTATGCTTAATTTTCCTAATTCAGAAGAAATCTATCCAGGGGTACTGACCTCTTGGTCCTTGGTTGGTTCTTGGTCCTCCAAAATTTTCCAAATGGAATTTAAACTGGAGGTGGCAGAGGGTGGACTTAAGTAAAAAAGGATGCTTGGAGAAGAAGAGCTACCTTAAATGTAGTTGTATCTGGTTGAGTAACTATGGTAGGGTGAAGACTATTCCATGCTTTAATTGTGCAGTGGAAGAATGAATTGCTGTACACATCTGTCTTGGTAGCTGGTATCTCAAATTGGATCGAATGCCCTCGTCTGCTCCTAATAGGTTTGGGTTTGGTAATCTATGCCAAACTGACCATTTTGTAAAAACAGGTCAAACGGTGAGCTTTACGTCTGTCTTGGAGAGGATTTCACCCCAGTGAATTCAGAAGTTCGGTAACACTCGTTTCTCTCTCATAGGTATTTGTAACAAATCGAGCTGCCTGTCTTTGGACACGTTCGATGAAAGAAATGTTTCTATTTGTGTATGTGTCCCATGCTGCAACTGCGTGGTCCAAATATAGCTTCTCCTTGACAGAAGTTGAACAATGATGAAGTTGCATCTCAGAAAATTTAGGACACCTGTTGCTTTCACCTCCCTACCATCAGGGCCAGCCTTAAGCCGATTGGACTGATAGCTCCCAATTGGGCCCCACGCCAGAGTAATCTACTCTCGGCTCGGGTAGATCTACCCCGGGTGGAGGGGGGAGAGAGGGGCAGAGAGAGAGTGGTGGGGTGGAGGGGGAAGAAAGGGGTAGACGGGGAGGGGGTGTGAGGGGGAATGGAGAAAGGGGAGGTGGGCCGTTCCCTCACGGTCCCAGGGCAGCGCTCCCGCCCCTCCAGTCGCCGTGCTTCACGCACACTGCCCCGGCTCCACCCCTCTCTCTCCCCGGGGAGACACGGTGAACAATACGCTGAGGGCAGGGCCGGGCCGGGGGTTGGAGCAATGTTTAAAAACATCGGCCTCAGCTCACACCCGTCTGCCTGGACCCCAGCATCCGCTCTTGCCACTGGCCCTCTCCGTCCCTTCCATCCTTCCCTCCTCTCTCTTTTCCCTTCTCTCATTCGCTCCATCTATTCTTTCTCTCCTTCCCTCCCTCCCTTCTGTCCTTGCTCCCATCCCTCCCTCCCTCCCTTCCTCTCTCCCTTCTCTCCTTCCCTCCCACACACACACATCACGCACAGACAACTAACATACACAACTAGGTTAGGATGGGGTAGAAGCCCAAAGGGTAGGATGGGGCTGAAGCCCAAAATTTAATGCTTGGACTGGTTTTTCACCAATGGTTATTGGTTTTCCAGGATCTATTTAATTAAATTACTTTTTTTTCATTTCAGTCACTAAAACAAGTGGTATTGTAACTATGTACTTTTCAGAGGTGATCTACACATTTTGTTTGTTACTTGTACGCTTACATGTATGCAATTTTATATTAAAATGTAGCTTAGATCTGTTTGGTCCGTTAAGTCGCATGCACTTTTTAAGCGCACATTCTACCATCGAGATACAAAGTCTATAATGGACTTTAATTATATTTCTATGAATCTACAGAGCTTGGCTGGGAACCTGGGGCTCACCAAAATTGATCCCAATTGGACCCCGCAACTCCCAAGTCCGGCCCTGCCTACCATTGTAGAGACCTATAAGAGTCACTGCCTCAAAAAGACAGCCAGCATCATCAAGAGCCCACACCACCCTGGCCACATCTCATTAGACTGTAGATGTAAGAAACAGACCCTTTGGCCCACTGAGTCCGTGCCAAACAGCTGTCACCCCGCACGCTAGCACTATCCTACACATTAGGAACGATTTACAATTTTTACCAAAGCCGATGAACCTAAAAGCCTGTAGGTCTTTGAAGTGCGAATGGAAACTGGAGCACCAGGAGGAACCCCACGCGATCACAGGGAGAATGTCCCAACTCTGTACAAACATCACCTGTAGTCGGGATCAATCCCGGATCTTTGAGATTCCCCCCGATGCAGGAGCATGATCGCCCTGACCAGGAGACCTGCCGCCGGCTACGGGAGTAAGATCATCCCGTCAATGGAAGGTTAGCGGCCCCCGATTGCTGGAGGGCAAAGAAGGGAGGGGTTTAACTTTTTTTTCACCTTCCATCACAGTGAGGTATGCAGAGGAGTCATTGTGCTGGATAGAAACATAGAAAATTGGTGCAGGAGTAGGCCATTCGGCCCTTCGAGCCTGCACCGCCATTCAATATGATCATGGCTGATCATCCAACTCGGTATCCTGTACCTGCCTTCTCTCCATACCCCCTGATCCCTTTAGCCACAAGGGCCACATCTAACTCCCTCTTAAATATAGCCAATGAACTGGCCTCAACTACCTTCTGTGGCAGATAATTCCAGAGACTCACCGCTCTCTGTGTGAAAAATGTTTTCCTCATCTCGGTCCTAAAGGAATTCCCCCTTATCCTTAGACTGTGACCCCTTGTTCTGGACCTCCCCAACATCGGGAACAATCTTCCTGCATCTAGCCTATCCAACCCCTTAAGAATGTTGTAAGTTTCTATAAGATCCCCCCTCAGTCTTCTAAATTCTAGCGAGTACAAGCCAAGTCTATCCAGTCTTTCCTCATATGAAAGTCCTGACATCCCAGGAATCAGTCCGGTGAACCTTCTCTGTACCCCCTCTATGGCAAGAATGTATTTTCTTAGATTTGGAGACTGCACGCAATACTCCAGGTGTGGTCTCACCAAAACCCTGTACAACTGCAGTAGAACCTCCCTGCTCCTATACTCAAATCCTATCGCTATGAATGCTAGCATACCATTTGCTGTCTTCACTGCCTGCTGCACCTGCATGCCTACTTTCAATGACTGGTGTACCATGACACCCAGGTGCCGTTGCATCTCCCCTTTTCCTAATTTGCTTCCATTAAGATAATAGTCTACCCTCCTGTTTTTGCCACCAAAGTGGATAACCTCACATTTATCCACATTAGACTGCATCTGCCATGCATTTGCCCACTCGCCCAGCCTATCCAAGTCACCTTGACGCCTCCTAGCATCCTCCTCACACCTAACACTACCCCCCCGCAAACTTGGAAATGTTGCATTCAATTCCCTCGTCCAAATCATTAATATATATTGTAAATAGCTGGGGTCCTACTTGAAGGCAGAAACAGGTGAAATTATTATGGGAAACAAGGAAATGGCAGAAGAGTTGAACAGGGATTTTGGTTCTGTTTTCACCAAGGAAGACAGAACCAATCTCCCAGATGTCCTAGAGGCAGAGGATCTCGGGAGACAGAGGAAGTGAAAGAAATTTGCATTAGGCGAGAAATAGTATTGGGTAGGAGGGTCCTATGGATTGGAGGGTCGCTAATGTTATCTCACTTTTCAAGAAAGGAGCGAGAGAGAAAACATGGAATTATTGACCAGTTAGCCTGACATCGGTGGTGGGAAAGATGCTGGAGTCAATTATTAAAGAAGTAATAATGCCGCATTTGGATAGCAGTAAAAGGATTGGTCCAAGTCAGTGTGGATTTATGAAGGAGAAATCCTGCTTGACTAATCTTCTAGGAATTTTTTGATCATGTGACAAGTAAAATGGATGAAGGAGAACCAGTGGATGTAGTGTCTCTGGACTTTCAGAACGCCTTTGATAAGGTACCACACAGGAGATTAGTGGACAAAATTAGAGCACATTGTATTGGTGGCAGACAGGAAACAAAGAGTGGGAATAAACGGGTCCCTGTCAAAATAGCAGGCAGTGGCGAATGGAGTGCCGCAAGGCTCAGTTCTCTGGCCGCAACTATTTACAATATATATTAATGATTTAGATGATGGGATTTAAGGTAACATGAGCAAATTTGCAAATGAAACAAAGCTGGTTGGCAATGTGAACTGCGAAGAGGATGCTAGGAGATCTCAGAGTGACTTGAATGGCGGGACTGTCATATGAGGAAAGATTGGAAAAACTGGGCTTGTATTCACTGGAATTTAGAAGGATGAGAAGGGATCTTATTGAAACGTATAACATTATAAAAAGACTGGACATGCGAGATGCAGGAAAATGTTCCCAATCTTGGACGAGTCCAGAACCAGGGGCCACAGTCTAAGGATAAAGGGGAGGCCATTTAAAACTGAGATGAGAAAAAACTTTTTCACCCAGAGAGTTGTGAATTTGTGAAATTCTCTGCCACAGAAGGCAGTGGAGGCCAATTCACTTAATGAATTTAAAAGAGAGTTAGATAGAGCTCTAGGGGCTAGCGGAATCAAGGGATATGGGGAGAAGGCAGACGCGGGTAACTGATTGCGGATGATCAACCATGATCACAATGAATGGCGGTACTGGCTCGAAGGACCAAATGGCTTCCTCCTGCACCTATGGTCTATTGTCTAAAAACATAGGCGGGTATGGTCAAATGGGAATAAGACGGGGCAACTGGGTCAGTATGGACGAGTTGGGCCGAACGGCTGTATGACTACACCATACATGCTCTTTACTGAAATAAAACTAATATGTTATGAATAAACAAAAGAGAAAAAAAAATCTAATAGTGGTTTGTTCTAGTACTTTACATGCAAATTTGAACATTCAAATATGGAATGTGAGGTGGGGAAGTTAATTGGCAACGATGTTTTTTAATGAAAAGTACAAATGTGTCCCTGGAGAGTAACATATATGTTGCGGAGACGACCGAGGGATTTTCACCGCTGTGGCCGGTCTGTTGACATCAATTCAAGAGTACTCAACCGTGTCAAATTTCAAGAGGTTTTTCAAGCGCGAAATCGATTAATAAGGAAGCAGAGACAATTTTGCTGAAAGCACCCGCGCTAAGACCCTGGACAGGGCGCATGAACAAATGGCATTCGGGGCGCAGGGGTTGTTACACGCTGTCTTATTTGGGGTGGGGTGGGGTGGGGTGGGTGAGAGAGCGAGCTCACAATGTGGCAATTCCTCTTCTTCATCCCTAGATCGAAGATAGACACAAAAAGCTGGAGTAACTCAGCGGGACAGGCAGCACGCAGCTCTGGGGAGAAGGGGTGGGTGACGTTTAAGGGGTCGAGACCCCCTTCTTCAGACTGGAGAATCGTCACCCATCCCTTCTCTCCAGAGATGCCGCCTCGTCCCGCGGAGTTACTCCAGAGTTTTTGTGTGTATCTTCGGTTTAAACCCGCATCTGCAGTTCCTTCCCACACATCCTTAAACCGTGCAGGTTGGAAGCGCCTGACGCCATTTCCTGGGCTGGACTCACGCATGCCCAAGGCTGGAGAAGGGATTTGGATAATTTCATGCTGGGGGAGAGAGCCGGCTCGGTGCGGGGACGCGCCTGCAGTTTCAGTGTCAGTTTCAGCAACTGATCCCGCGCCGCTCCTCGATACATTGTGTCGGGCGCCTGTTACCTCCAGTTCCATTTCACTCCCTCCTCCCCACCCCTTCGCTCTGTCTCTCTCCCGAGTGATCAGAGAGGGGACAAGGAGGAGATGTTGGGCTTCTTGCGAAGGACTCTCGGGCGCCGGACGGTGCGCCGACACACCGAGAAGGAAAAGCAGAGAGAGGCGCAGCGCTCTGGGACCCACATCCCGGCGGCCGGCGACACCAGGTCAATAATAACCTGCAGAGTCTCTCTACTGGACGGCAGCGATGTCAGCGTCGATTTACCGGTAAGGAGAACACACACAAAAAAAGACGTGTTGGTGGTGTATTCTAACCAGTGCCTTCAGCTTAATGTGTGCCTCAGTCTGACTTGCTCTCAATTGGAGGGGGTCTTTATACAGGGCCGTTTCTCTATACTAGACTATCGAATCCTACTGCAGGGAACGCTGCCTGTCCCGATGAGTTACTCCAGCTTTTTTTGTGTCTACCTTTTGCGTGAAAGAAATACGTTTAAACCCGGCAGGCAGAACAAAGTGGGTGAAATTATTCCTTCGCCTCGTGTGAAAAATGAACGCTAATGTTTCGGTATCAATATGTTGAGCGGCGTCTCAGTCAACCTGGGCGGTCGCTGTTCATTCGCGCCCATGTTATTTGTTCCCGCAACCTGCTCATTATGTGTTGTTTTTTTCCTTTCTCAAAACCAAAGCCTTTGTGAGCCAGATTGATAGTAAGTATCTCCGCGTCGCCCTTTGAAATCTCCTCCCATCCCGGTGCAGTCGAGTGAGGGCCAATCTCCCGGTATCGCAGCCTTGCAGTTAAAACAAAACCAGGCCTGCGTTTTGTCAAATTATTAGCAGTCCTTTAAACCGGGCGAAAGGCTGTAAAGAAAACGAACACAGTCCATCACGGGTTCTGACCTCCCCACCATCGAAGGCATCTACAGGAGTCGCTGCTTCAAAAAAAAAAGGCAGCCAGCATCACCCGAGACCAACACCACCCTGGCCACACTCTCATTTCACCCCTGCCATCGGGAAGAAGGTACAGGAGCCTGAAAACTGTCACATCTAGGTTGAGGAGCAGCTTCTTCCCAACAGCCATCAGAGCATTCAGCGCAAAAATAGACACAAAACTCTGGAGTAACTCAGTGGGACAGGCAGCATCTCTGGAGAGAAGGAATGAGTTATGTTTTGGGTCGAGACCCCTCTTCAGACGCTACAACCTCAAAATAGGCTTCCCAATTATATAGACTTGGGGGCATTGGTTTTGTCTTTTTGCACTATTGTTTGTGTTATGTTTCTGTATCTATATATATCTATATATATATATATATATATATATATATGTATATGCGTGTGTGATATATTGATGCACACACACGTACACAGTGTACTACGTTTACATATTCTGTTGTGCTGCTGCAAGTCAGAATTTCATTGTTCGATCTGGGACATATGACAATAATACACTCTCGACCAAAGTGACTGCATGCTAAAAGATTTAAGTGTTCATAGAATATAGACCAGTACAGCAGTGGAAGAGGCCCTTTGGCCCATAATGTCCATGCTGAACATGATGCCAAGTTAAAATAATCTGCTCTGCCTGGGCATGCCCCATATACCCCCATTCCCTGCTTTTCCATGTACCCATCTAAAGGCCTTTAAAATGCCACTATTGTCTTTGTTTCCATCACCATAGATTGGGTGAATGCAACGAGTCATTCCCAGGGTAGGGGTAATCAAGAACCAGGGAACATGGGTTTAAGGAGAGACGGAAAACCTTCAACAGGAGTATCAGGGGCAAATATTTCATACACAGAGTGGTGGGTATATGGAATGAGCTGCCAGAGGGGAGAGTTGAGGCATGTACAATAACAACATTTAAAGGACACTTGGATAGGTAAATGGATTGGAAAGATTGAGGGGGATATGGGCCAAATATGGGCAAATGGAACCAACTTAGCTGGACATTGGTCGGCATGCATGAGTTTGAGTGAAGGGCCTGTTTCTGAACAGCATGACTGACCGCTGTTGGCAGCATATTCCAGACATCCACACTCTTTGTGTGAAAAGGAAACCTGCACCACAATTTAAACTTTGCCCTCCCCACCGAACTTAAAGCCATGCCCTCTGATTTTTGACATTTCCACCCTGGGGGCTAAAAGTTCTGACTGTTCATCGGAACCCTGTGAATGGTGAGAATGTGTGAAATAACACTTGACAATGCTGCAGTTACAAAGCAATGTTTACTGGGAAAGTTTGAGCATGTTGGTGTTGGATATGTGTCCCAATTGCATTTACATTTCTGTGGTTCCTTTCATAATCTCAAGACTTGATTAGACCTGGATAGAGTGGATGTGGAGACCGGTGGGAGAGTCTAGGACCAGATGCCATGTCGTCAGGACTTGCCTTTAGAAAGGAGATGAGGAGGAATTTATTTAGTCAGAGGGCAGTGAATCTACAGAATTCACTGCCACAGAAGGCTGTGGGGGTCCAAGTCAATGGATATTTTTCAAGGCAAAGATTCACAGATTGAAAGATGTTTGTAAGTACTGATGCTCGTATTAAATAGATGAGAATGTTTTCAGCCTTAGGATAGGGGATCCAGGAGAATTCTCACCCAAGAAAGATCAGTTAATAAATGCAAGGCAGAGATCGATACACTTTGTGTAATAAGGACAATTGAGTTTATTTTCAAATGGGAGACCTTTCAGTTCTTGGTGTCGATAATGGTTCTCGGAGCAATCTCATCAATCCATTGTCAAATTGTATTCCAGCCCACATTAGAGAAGCAGTGCGGAAACGGTCCCTTAGCCCACAGAGTCTGTGTCGACCGGTGATCCGCATACACCAAAGGGTCTGTCCCACTGTACGAGGTAATTCAAGAGCTCTCCCGCGTTTAAAAAAAATCAAACTCGTGGTAAGCACATAGAATGTACGTAGCGGGTACCTCGAAGCTCGGGGACGTCTCTTAGCGGCTCGTAACGCGAACGGCAGGTACTCGGGAAACACGGTAAGCTCGTGAAGACTCATGAAGATGTTGAAAAATGTCCACGAGAGCCCCGATTACCTACGAGCGGCTATTACTCCAAGGTGGAATCAGTGGAAACTCGGGAGAACTCTTGAATTAGCTCTTGAATTAGCTCGTACAGTGGGACAGGCCCTTAACTCTAAAGTTCAGTAAAGTATTGCCATAAACTGACCAACACCATTCTTTGGGACGGGGGAGGAAGCTGGAACGCCTGGTGGGGGGAGGGGGGGGGGGAATTACTTAGAGGGAGAAAGTACAGACAACTCGCAGTCAACACCAAAGGTTGGGATAAAACCTCGGTCACTGGAGTTGTGAGGCAGAGTGCAGGCATGGTCTAATTCACTGGCAGAACAGATACAAGGGCACACGATCCTGGCCCCACAATCATTTCACTCTTGCCACCGGGAAGAAGGTGCAGGAGCCTGAAAGCTGTAATGTTCAGGACACGGTGGCGCAGCGGTAGAGTTGCTGCCTTACAGCGAATGGAGCGCCGGAGATCCGGGTTCGACGGGGGATTGTATGTACGGAGTTTGTATGTTCTCCCCGTGACCTGCGTGGGTTTTCTCCGAGATCTTCGGTTTCCTCCCGCACTCCAAAGACGTACAGGTTTGAGCCTGAAGAAGGGTCTCGACCTGAAACGTCGCCTATCTCCTTCGCACCTTAGATGCTGCTGCACCCGCTGAGTTTCTCCAGCTTTTTATGTAACCCTCAATTCTCCAGCATCTGCTGTTCCTTCTTTAACAGGTTTGTAGGTTAATTGGCTTGGTATAAATGTAAACATTGCCCCTAGTGGGTGTAGGATAGTGTTAATGTGCGGGGATCGCTGGTCGGCACGGATCCCGTTGGCCAAAGGGCCTGTTTCCGGGCTGTATCTCTGAACTAAACTAAACTTAAAAAAAGGAACAGTTTCTCCCCTTCAGCCATCAGGCTATGAAACACTACAAACTCCAAATAAGCTCTGAATTATATAGACCTGGGGGCATTGGTTTTGCTTTTTTGCACTATTATTGTTTGTTTCTTAGGGTTTTTATAGGTATATATGGAAAAGAAAAAATGTTTTTCTTTCTGTGGGTGTATATATTTTTTCTTTTCCATTTATTAACGAGATCAACTATAAATTGTCCTTTGTGTGTTGGATAGTATCAATGTGCGGGGATTGCTGTTCGTTGTGGACTCGGATGACCAAAGGGCCTGTTCCTGCACTGTGTCTCTAAACTAATCAAAAAATGATATGATCTACAGTGTACTATGTTTGAATATTCTGGTGTGCTGCTGCAAGTAAGAATCTAATTGTTCTGTCTGGAACATATGATGATAAAATTCCATTGTGTGACTTTTAACAATGGACTTCTCACTCGGTTTTTTATTCATTATACTTGAATTTAGAGTGCAAGCAGAAAATGTACAGACAGCCGAGTCCAACTGCAAATGCAGTGCGATCGGGTGATGTGGACCAAAAGGCCGAACGTTGTTCTGGACACAGTGGTGATCTCCACTGCCCTTCTTACAGACCCCTGTGCGTTGTTTATAGCGGACCATGGTGTAATTCTTCATGTGCAGGACAAAGTAAACATTTTGTCTTTGATGCACTATTTAGTTTTGTCAGCAAAATCCTTGTGTTCGTGGTAAATCATTGATGCGGTGTTTACATGGGTGAAGTGGTTTGATGTGCGGCAAGGGGAAATTGTGCAGCGTTAATTGTGGTGCAATGTTTATTTTCTCACAGGATCTGAACGTGAAGCATCCTCCAAATTGGTGTAAGTTGGCGACTTTAACTCGGATCAGCACAGGATGTTTTTTTATTAACATCAATTGAGTCAGAAGGTTGCATATGTGTTTTTGAATGGGGAGGGGGAGGACTGCTTTGTTGGGTAGAAGACAGTAGTCACAGTGCCTTCTGCATGCAGGGATGGAGCGTATGTAAAAAAAGATGCAATGGTACCATTTGAGGAGGAAATTTGCTGGTGGCCTCCACCAAATACTGCTCATGAAGAACCAGTGGGCGACACGGTGGCGCAGCGGTAGAGCTGCTTTCTTACAGCGTCAGTGATCTGAGTTCGATCCTGACTACGGGTGCTTAAGAAAGAACTGCAGATGCTGGAAAAATCAAAGGTAGACAAAATTGCTGGAGAAACTCAGCGGGTGATAAAATTCAGAAACTCAGCATCTATGGAGCGAAGGAATTGGTAAAGAATTAAAGATTTGGTAAAGAATTAAAGATTGAATTGAATTGGTGATTCTTCCGGTCGAGACCCTTCAGACTGAGGTGGGGGGGGGGGGGGGGGGGGGAAGAAGAAAGGAAGAGGCGGACACAGTGAATCGTCCCAAGTATGTGTAGGATAGTGCTAGTGTGCGGGAATTGCTGGTCTGTGTTGACTCGGTGGGCCTGGTTCCCTAAACTAAACTAGGTGCTGTTTCCCTGACTAAAGATAGCTTTGCTGTGTTTATGAATTGGTGTAGATTATTAGTTGTCGATATTTGTTCACTCACTGCGATCATTTCAATAAATTGGAAGTTAATTGATTGCTTCCTTTTGCTGACGCAACCAAACGCAACAATAATTTTGTGTGGGTGGAACAAATTTTAAAAGCGCGCTCGATGGCTTGCTGGTTGCTAATCAGATTACTGAATTAGTTGATGCATTTGTTGTTTACCAATTAACTGCCCTCATAATAAATGTTGCACACATTAATTAAACTGCATTCTTAGCTGTTACTCATCTGTACTCTTGCTATGACTGTCCCTTAATATTGTACCACCATACTGTGGTTGATGTTGGCTGCTCAACTATCGGAAGGATGTCATTGTTGGAAAGGGCGCAGAGGAGATTCACCAGGATATTACCGGGACGTGGGCTTGGGTTATAGGAAGAGGCTGAATAGGCTGGGACCTTTTCTATTTGGTGTACAGAAGGCTGACTGGTGAACGTATTGAAGTGGACAAAATCATGAGCGGTAGGAAGGAATTGCAGATGCTGGTTTACACTGAATATAGATTCAAAAAGCTGGAGTAACTCGGCGGGTCAGGCAGCATCACTGGAAGAAAGGGATAGGTGACATTTCCGGTCAAGATCCTTCTTCAGACTGAGAAGGGAGAGGAAACCAAGAGATATTAAAAGGGACATGGAACAAATTAATGAAAGATATGCAAAAAGACTGATCACAGCCAGTAACGCTGATCAAGGAAAGGTGCCCACAATGGTCCATTGTTGGCTGTGGGGAAGGTGATAATGAGTGATACAAACAGTGAAACTCAGCATGACAACAGTGAAACTAGTATGATGGCTAGGGTGGGGGCGGGACAGAGAGAGAGAGGGAATACAAGAGTTTCTTGAAGTTAGAGAAATCGATATTCAGACCACTGGGTTGTAAGCTGGAACGCAAAATATGAGGTTGTTGTTCCTCCAATTTGTGTTTGGCTTCACTCTGACAGTGGAGGAGGCCCAGAACAGAAAGGTCAGTATGGGAATGGGGAGGGGAGTTAAAGTGTTTGGGAGCAAAATCATGAGGGGCATGGATAAAGCTTCTAGGATAAAAGGAAAGGACTTAGGATGGTTGGGGAGAGATGTATGAGGGACCTTGGGCAACATTTTCACTGAGAGGCTAGTCTGTATCTGGAACGAGGTGTAGAAAAAGCTATAGAAGTGGATTCAATTATCTCTTTCAAAAGACATTTGAACAGATGTAGGGATAGAAAGGGTTAAGGGACCAAAGGGACAAATGTAGGAAAATGGGATGGCAAGAATGCCAACTTGGTCGGCACGAATCAGTTGGGACAAAGAGCCTGTTTCCATGTTATAAAACTCAGATTCTATCTATACAAGAAGGAACTGCAGATGTTGGTTTAAACCGAAGATAGACGCAAAAAGCTGGAGTAACTCAGCAGGACAGGCAGCATCTCTGGAGAGAAAGAATGGATGAACCATCTCTCTAGAGATGCTGCCTGCCCTGCTGAGTTACTCCAGCTGTTTGCGTCTATCTTCTGATACTATCTGGTCTGCCTGCATTCTAGATTGTACTTGGGGTCCAGTCTGTTAGAAGGCTGTGAGTTCATGCCTCGCTGCAGGCTTGGAGAGTGACTCATGGCTTGAGATATTGGAGGGAATAAACTGAGGCTTTTATCTTCTTTAGTTGATGTAAGCCAAAATACTCCAAGGTACTGTTTGAAGGAAAATTCTGCTGCTCAATAGTCAACTCTCAATGAAACTGAGTAACTCATTGGTGCTTAATGGTATAGGGACACACTGATCTGTTCTGTATTCATGCCTTCTATATTCTGTTTCGTTGTCCTATCTGGGACACCTGCCAATAAACTCTCTTGTCTTGTCTGTCACATGTCCGAAGTGCCAACGCACAGAGAAATTATTTTCTTACAAACAGTTCGGTAGAACATCACCATAACTCCCCCTCCCACCCCCACCCCCGAAAGAGTGTAGAGAGCCTGCATGCAAGATCTACCCTCACTAGTGGCATCATTGATTAGTACAGGTGTCAGAGTTTAAGGGGAGAAGGCAGGAGAATGGGGTTGGGAGCGAGCGATGGGCAGAATAGCCTAATTGAAGGGCAGAATGGCTTAATTCTATGCTTATTATTTATGACCATAAGACACCATGTTTGGCACCATTTTCCAATTGCAGTCCATTCTCCAGTTGTTAGGAGCGGTGCCCGAATCAGGCAAGGCCACAGCCTGCTACGAGGCACCAGCCATCGCCTCCCTCGGTCGCCCAGCAACCAACGTCCTCTCCTCAACCCTCCACCTTTGTGCCCCGGGGGGAGCCTCCCAAAGCCGACTGGAAATTTATCTCAGTTATTTCCCATTGTTGACTCTCGGCTGGGTTCAGATATGCTGTCGGCACTTGCGATGACCTGTTTATACTGAAGCAAACTGAACTCTTACATGCTACATTCCTGAGTGTGCTCTCGCTAATACTTTATAAAACGCCTCTGGAATCCTTCATTATCTCAACTCATTGTTGGTGCGATCTCAGTGTCGTGGAGCATTCTGGTGATTACTTCCGCATGTAGTCAATCAGTGCTACCAGTTCCTCTCATTTTCCGTTCACACAATTTTCTCGCACATGTGCCCGGCTTCGATGTAAACCAGCACCTGCAGATCCTTCCCACACAAATTTAGCAAGGTTTAGTTTGAGTTTAATTTCTTATTGTAGCATGAACCATTGTACAGTGAAAAGCTTAGATTTGCGCGCTATCCCGTCAAAGAAAAGATTACACATGAATACGATCAAGCCGTCCGCAGCCCACAGATAAAGGACACAATATTACAGGAATCATACGGTTATGAGGGGAAGGCAGGAGAATACTGTTAGGAGTGAGAGATATATCAGCCATGATTGAATGGTGGAGTAGACTTGATGGGCCAAATGGCCTAATTCCGCTACTACTACTTATGACCTTACGACATGTAATCCCCTCCTGGATCGATTGTCCGATGAGTTTGATGCTCCTTGCCCCCGAAGATATTTTTGCAATGAGACCCCAAGCAGAGCCACAGTGGAAGCCCTTTGGTAACAGACTGCTGAGGATCCTTATATCTAGTCTGTGCTCAAAATGCATTGCATCGACTGTGAAATATTTTCACATTTTCCTGCCTGCTTTGTTTTTCAGTGCTAGCCCTTTCATGGAAACATAGAAAAATAGGTTTTTCTATGCCATTCGTCCCCTTCGAGCCTGCACCGCCATTCAATGTGATCATGGCTGATCATCCAACTCAGTATCCCGTACCTGCCTTCTCTCCATACCCCCTGATCCCTTTAGCCACAAGTGCCACATCTAACACCCTCTTAAATATAGCCAATGAACTGGCCTCAACTATCTTCTGTGGCAGAGAATTCCAGAGACTCACCACTCTCTGTGTAAAGAATGTTTTCCTCATCTCAGGAATTCCCCCTTATCCTTAGACTGTGACCCCTTGTTCTGGACTCCCCCAACATCAGGAACAATCTTCCAGCATCTAGCTTGTCCAACCCCTTAAGAATTTTGTAAGTTTCTATAAGATCCCCCCTCAATCTTCTAAATTCCAGCGAGTACAAGCCGACTCTATCCAGTCTTTCCTCATATGAAAGTCCTGACATCCCAGGAATCAGTCTGGTGAATCTTCTCTGTACCCCCGCTATGGCAAGGATGTCTTTCCTCAGATTTGGAGACCAAAACTGTACGCAATACTCCAGGTGTGGTCTCACCAAAACCCTGTACAACTGCAGTAGAACCTCCCTGCTCCTATACTCAAATCCTTTTGCTATGAATGCTAACATACCATTTGCTTTCTTCACTGCCTGTTGCACCTGCATGCCTACTTTCAATGACTGGTGTACCATGACACCCAGGTCTCGTTGCATCTCCCCTTTTCCTAATCTGCCACCATTCAGATAATAGTCTACCCTCATGTTTTTGCCACCAAAGTGGATAACCTCACATTTATCCACATTATACTGCATCTGCCATGCATCGGGTCCAATGATTTCACCACTTTCCAAATGTGCTGCTATCCCATCTTTAATAACTGACTGATGTTAGACTAACTGGTCTGTAATTCCCCGCTTTCTCTCTCCCTCCTTTTTTAAAAAGTGGGATTACATTAGCTACCCTCCAATCCTCAGGAACTACTCCAGAATCTAAGGAATTTTGAAAAATTATCACTAATGCATCCACTATTTCTGTGGCTACCTCCTTGAGTACTCTGGGATGCAGACTATCTGGCCCTGGGATTTATCGGCCTTCAATCCGTTCAATTTACCCAACACCACCTCCCGGGCTAACCTGGATTTCACTCAGTTCCTCCATCTTATTTGACCCCCATTGCACTGCTATTTCCGGCGGATTATTTATGTCTTCCTTCGTGAAGACAGAACCAAAGTAGTTATTCAATAGTCTGCCATGTCCTTGTTCCCCATGATCAATTCACCTGTTTCTGACTGCAAGGGACCAACATTTGTTTTAACTAGTCTCTTTCTCTTCACATATCTATAAAAACTTTTGCAGTCAGTTTTATGTTCCCTCCCAGTCCTCTGGTAGGCTGCTTTTTCTGGCCAATTTATATGCCTCATCTTTTGTTTTTATACTATCCCTGATTTCCCTTGTTATCCATGGATTCACCACCTTCCTGATTTATTCTTTTGCCAAACTGGTATGAACAATTTTTCTACTTCATCCATGCAGTCTTTAAATACCTTCCATTGCACATCCACTGTCAACCTTTTAAGAGGCACCTGCCAGTCTATCTTGGCTAATTCACATCTCATACCTTCAAAGTTACCTTTGTTCAAGTTCAGAACCCTTGTTTCTGACTTAATTTTGTCACTCTCCATCTTAATGAAGAACTCAACCATATTATGGTCACTCTTGCCCAAGGGGCCCCACACAACAAGACTGCTAAGTAGCCCTTCCTCATTACTCAATACCCAGTCTAGAATAGCCTGCTCTCTCGTTGGTTCCTCCACATGTTGGTTGAGAAAACTATCCCGCATACATTCCAAGAAATCCTCTTCCTCAGCACCCCTGCCAATTTGATTCACCCAATCGACATGCAGATTGAAGTCACCCATTATAACCGTGTTACCCTTGTTGCACGCATTTCTAATTTCCTGTTTGATGCCATCCCCAACTCTAATACTACTGTTAGGTGGCCTGTACACAACTCCCACTAGCGTTTTCTGCCCCCTCGGATGTTTCCCCTCGGATTCCTATTAAATCTTTTCCTCTTCACCTTGACCCCATGTCTTCTGGTCCTCAATTCCCCTACTCTGGGCAAGAGACTCCACCCGATCGATTTGTCTCATGATTTTGTACCTTTGCTACTCTTTATGAATTCTGCTCCATAATTGTTTCCTTTATAAAAGAGATCTTTAACTGCACCGATAGTGGACATCAAACTCACTGGACCACAGCTCCTTGATTGATCTAATTCTGGGAATAGCAAGAGTGGTTTCAAACAGATACATTAGTGACATTTTTGTTGTTGCATGCCATCCAGTCAGCAGACAGGCCATGCGTGATTGCAATCAAGCCGTCCATGGTGTACAGATAGACACAAAATGCTGGAGTAGCTCAGCGGGACAGGCAGCATCTCTGGAGAGGAAGAAAGGGTGTCGTTTTGGGTTGAGACCCTTCTGAGTCTGAGGTAGGGTCTCAATACTAAACATCACCCATTCCTTCTATCCAGAGATGCTGCCTGTCCCGCTGAGTTACTCCAGCATTTTGTGTTAATCCTCGGTGTAAACCAGCATCTGCAGTTCCTTCCTATGCACAGTGTACAGGTAAAGGATAAAGGGAATAACGTTCAGTGCAAGGTAAAGCCTAATTAAAGATTGTCTGAGGGCCTAGAAACATAGAAAATAGGTGCAGGGGTAGCCCTTCAATATGATCATGGCTGATCATCCACAATCAGTACCCCATTCCTGCCTTCTCCCCATATCCCTTGACTCTGCAATCTAGAGCTCTATCTAACTCTCTCTTGAAAGCATCCAGAGATTTGTCCTCCACAGTCTTCTGAGGCAGAGAATTCCACAGATTCTCAACTCTCCGGGTGAAAACGTTTTCCCTCATCTCCGTTTTAAATTACCTACCCCTATTCTTAAACTGTGGCCCCTGGTTCTGGACTCCCCCAACATCGGAAACATGTTTCCTGCCTCTAGTGTGTCCAATTCCTTAATAATCTTATATGTTTCAATAAGATCCCCTCTCATCCGTCTAAATTCCAGTGTATACAAGCCCAGTTGCTGCATTCTTTGAGCATGTGAGGGTCCCGCCATCCCAGGAATTAACCTTGTGAACCTACGCTGCACTCCCTCAATAGCAAGAATGTCCTTCTTCAAATTTTGAGACCAAAACTGCACACAATACTCCAGGTGTGGTGGTCTCACTAGGGCCTTGTACAGCTGTACAAGGACCTCTTTGCTCCAATACTCAACTCGCAATACTCAACTCCTGTTGTTATGAAGGCTAACATGAAGACTTCATAACTGTGGAACAGCACCCTGCTCCCCATTAGAACTGCCCCCTCCATCGACTCCTTTAAGTCTAGTCTAAAAACGTATCTGTTCTCCCAAGCCTTTCTGAGTCCTCTGAGTGAGGGCTATTTGTATAGATGTATGTAGCCTGCTTGTGTATACTAATCTTATAACAAATGTAAAGCACTTCGGTCAACGAGAGTTGTTTTTTAAATGTGCTATATAAATAAATGTGACTTGACTTGCCATTAGCTTGGTTCACTTCCTGCTGTACCTACATGCTTACTTTCAGTGACTGATGAACAAGGGCCCCCAGATCTCGTTATTCTTCCCTTTTTCCTAACTTTGCACCATGCAAATGATAATCTGCCTTCCTGTTCTTGCCACCAAAGTGGATAACCTCACATTTACCCACATTAAACTCTATCTGCCCACTCACCCAACCTGTCCGAGTCACCCTGCATCTTCATAGCATCCAGTGGTGGAATGTGTAGGAAATAACTGCAGATGCTGGTTTAAATCGAAGATAGACACGAAATACTGGAGTAACTCAGCGGGACAGGCAGCATCTCTGGAGAGAAGGAATGGGTGATGCTTCCCATTTGAAACTTCACCCATTCCTTTTCTCCAGAGATATTTATGAAGATATTGCCTACTCCAGCATTTTGTGTCTGTCTTAGATAAGTGGTGGTGTTGGCATCATGTTCAACACAGACATAGTGGGTGAAGGTCCTGCCTTTGTGCTGTTCTTTCTCTGATGTGAGCCAACCTTCATGATTGAGTGATTTGATCATTTAACTACTTTGACTGGAGTTTGTAAAGGCTGTGCTGATTTTCTAACTCCTTTGTTGGAGGAAGCTTCACCCCTGGCTCTGTGAGTGACCAACAACATGGGCTCCCTGTGTATGAAGGAACTGCAGATGCTGGTTTACACCAAAGATAGACACAAAATGCTGGAGTAGGAGTAAATCAACGGGTCAGGCAGCATCTCTGGAGAGAAGGAACGGGTGACGTTTCGGGTCGAGACCCTTCTTCAGACATCATTCCCTGAACATCAGTCTGAAGAAGGGTCTCGACCTGAAACGTCGCCTATTCCTTTTCTCCAGAGATGCTGCCTGTCCCATTGAGTTCCTCCAGCGATTTGTGTCTGTCTTCGGTTTAAACCAACATCTGCGGTTCCTTCCCACACACGGAACCTGCCTAGTGATTGCACAAGAAAACCAATCTTAGTCCTTAAGCACAGGGCTCCATTTAAATTCACAGAGATGCATTAAATCTCTTTGTTCCCATTCCCGCAAGTTTAATGCTGCTCCTCAATCAAAATGTGGGCAAGTCTGACTGTGGAAAATGCCACACAAATGCCAGAACGCCTGTGCGAATAAATCCCTTAGCAGCACCATGGATAATTGATTGTCACAGTCGAATCATTGTATCCGGTGCTGCTGGATATGTCTGACTCTGCTGAAACTTTAAGGGCTAAGAGGTTTTTAATAATGCATCCTATTACATATTTCAAAGGCTGTTTCTTCACCCTGAGAGGTTGAGAGCTGGTGGTCACTGAGGCGTTACAAGAACGTGTGGAGATATTCTAGCAGTCAGTAACCAGTGGTATCGTATTTTAGTAAGACTTGAGCCATTAAATTTAGGATGTTCTGGCTGTGAATCTTTTCGTTTCACATTCATTTTTGATGATTCTAAAGACCCCCTGCTTCAGAGGAGACGTGCAGGTGTGCATTGCTCCAGTCGTGCGGTGCAACAATGCATGTCATCTTGTTAGCCAGGATGACTCTCGTCTGATCTAAAATGTCGCCTGTCCTTCTGCCTGCACGCTGAGTTCCACCAGCATTTTGTTATTTGCCTTGTTTCTGCGTCTGTTTCCCACAATCTGAGCTGGCTGCCACAGTGAATGGTCGGGCTCTGGGGAGTGTTATTGAGTGCAGGTACATAGTTCCTTTTTAGGTGGAGTCGCAGGTAGAAGGGATGGTCATAAAAGGCTTTTGGCACATTGGCCTTCATCAGTCAGAGTAAAGAGTACAGACGTTGCTCTGTAACATCTGTACTCAATACTCTAAAAGTGACCTCAGAGTATTGTGTTCAATTCGGGGCGCCGTGTTATAGGATAGATGTTGTCAAGCTAGAAAGGGTACAGAGAAGATTAACGCGGATGTTACCAGTTCTTGAGGGTCCGTGGGGTCACATTTTGCACACAAAGGATGGTGTGTGTACGGAGGTAGTTGAGGCAGGGACTATCCCAACATTTAAGAAACTGTTGGACAGGTGCATGGATAAGTTAGGTTTGGAGGGATATGGGCAAATGCAGGCAGGTGGGACTATTGTAGATGAGAATGTTGGCCGGTGTGGGCAAGTTGGGCCGAAGGGCCTGTTTCCACACTGTAGCACTCTATGACTCTATAAGTGGCCGAGGTGGGGACCACTGACTTTACCGCAGATGAAGGCAATGACGGCCTCCACAGCCTTCTGTGGCGATGAATTCCACAATTACACAGAAGCATTTCCTCCTCTTCTCCTTTCTAACGGTACATTCTGGTTCTCCAGCCCTGGCAGCGTCCCCGTGGATTTCTCTTGCAGTCCGTGTCATGTTATCGCAAACATCAACCACGTAAACATTAAGCGACTCACCTGTGCACTGTTGCTCTTATGATGCACGTTTTAAACAACGTGTGCTTGTTTAACAGTCTGAACAAGTCTTGGCCTGCTACCAACATCGTGCCTTGAATTGCCATTTGGGTTGTGTTCAATAACGTGGACTTCTCTTCTGCACAATAGTTCAGAAGGATCCTTCTGAGTAGATGATAGAATTTAATGAATGCATCAAGTGTTCCCAAAGCTCATGGAATGGCAGTAATGTTCTCCTGGGAATGAGAATGAAGGACTGTGAGGTAGAACATCAAGAAGTTTGTAGGTTTTGGAAATCCCAAATATTCAGAAAAACAGAAACATCTTGTGAGGGCGGCACGGTGGCACAGCGGCATAGTGTCAGAGACCTGAGATTGAACCTGACTACAGGTGCTGTCTGTATGGAGTTGTTAATGTTGTTGTCCGTGTTTTGTTTAATACTGTTTTTAACTGTGTATATGTGGGGGGTGGGAAACTTTTAAAATCTCTTACCTGCACGGGAGACCCGACCTTTTTCCTGTCGGGTCTCCGTTGTCGTTGGGGCCTAGCACCGTGGAGCGGCCTCCAACCGGAATGACCTGGGGGCTCCAGTCGCAGAGCCTGCGGACTACTCACCATCGTGGGGCTGGCCGGCCTTGGAGCGTGGGGAGCGGCGGTGGCTCGCTGCTGCGGCCCGACTCCGGAGCTCGGAGGGTCCAGCTGCAGGCCGGTGGACTGTGATATTGGGAACTCGCGATTTTTGCTGCTCCCGCAACGCAGCTTCTCCAGCCCGTGTCGCGGGGTTGGGATGACCCGGAGCGGGGCCGTACATTGCCCGGCACGGCTTTAATGGCCGGGGGACATTCCAGCGTCCACTGGGGGCTCCAACTTTGTGACATTTGGACCTGGAGCGGGGCCATACATCGCCCGGCGCGGCCTTGAATGGCCGTGGGACTTACCATCACCCGCCTGGGGCTTCAACATCGGGAGAAAAATGGTGCAGGGGAGAGAAAAGACTTTGCCTTCCGTCACAGTGAGGAGGAGTTTCACTGTGATGGATGTTTGTGTGAATTGAATTGTTTGTGTTTTGTTTGTATGGCTGTAGAAACGGAGTTTCGTTTGAGTCTCACTGAGGTTCAAATGACATAAAATAAATATTGAATTGAATTGGTTCACCGTGACCACGTGGGTTTTCTCTGGGTGCCCCGGTTTCTTCCCAGATTCCCAAGACCTGCAGGTTTTGTACGTTAATTGGCTTCTCCAAATTGTCTTCCCGTATGTAGGATAGAACGAGTGTGCAGGTGATTGTCATCATTGATGCTAATCGGGACGTACTCCAGAAAGCTTTCTGGAATCTGACAATGAGGGAGAGAGTGTTCTCTTGACACCATGCTACTGTGTTCTCTATCTCCTTCCGGAACTCTCTCTCGTCAATTGTTGGAGATCCAGTCCACCACAGCGCAGTCATCTGTTAACTTGCAGATGGATATGCAGCAGGATTTAGCTGCACACCCATGAGTGTATAGTTGGTAAGGTGCTGAGAACGTATCCTTGTTGTGGTAATGGCTTTGCAACTTATTGTGGAGGATGTTTGGTTTGGAGATACTGCGCGGAAACAGGGCTTTCGTCCCACCGAGTTTGCGCCGACCAGCGATCCCTGCACAGTAACATTATCCTACGCACACTAGGGACAATTTACACATACACCAAGTCAATTCACCTACAAACCTCTAAGTCTTTGGAGTTTTGTCACCTATCCTGACTGATTGGGCTCTGTTGGTCAGAAATTTGAGAATCCAGTGATGGAGATAGGTCCACTGCTTCTGTGATTATCATATTTTTATTCAAGATCTATTTAATTTATTAAACTAGTACTTTTGTTCTCGGCATCATTTGTTCAAGTCTTGGAATTGCTTGTGGAGGAAGGAACTGCAGCTGCTGGTTTAAACCGAAGATACACACAAAAAGCTGGAGTAGCTCTGCGGTGCAGACTTCATCTCTGGAGAAAAGAAATATGCGACGTTTCGGGTCGAGACCCTTCTTCAGACTGCTTCTGTGTCGAGACACTTCTACAGTTTGAAGAAGGGTCTCAACCCGAAACATCTTGGAATTACTTGTCGGAATTTTGTTCCATGCTGAAACCAGTTTTGCGAGAGAGATTTGTGTACATGCCATGTGGAACTCCAAGGTGCACTTGAAGCTTTGGGCTTGAGATAATTGACATGAGGTCTTGTGAGTGAATGCAGATTAGTATGTTGGCCAGCTCCTAGGTTAGCTCCCTGGTCTTTGTTAGCTGATGTTGGATGTGGTGGGTGTTTGGACATTTGAACTATAGGACTTTAGAGAGGTCAAATCAGACTCTATCTTGCCGCCAATTGCTTTCTCTGTCACTCGTGGTGGAATGTGCACTTGGGATAGATTCAAGTGAATTGTCAAATTGAAGAAAAGTCAGGTATTGTGTTTGGTGAAAACCTGGAATTCAATTACCAACCCATGAAGCAATGATGTCAGCAATGCCTATGCATCTGCTGCCAATAAGACCTTGAGTAGTGAAGGCTCAACCCTGGGGGAGAAAAATGATGTGTAGGAAGGAACTGCAGAAGCTGGATCAGTGTCAAAGAGGCATAGAGTCATACAGTGTGGAAACGGACCTTTCAGCCTAACTTGCCCACACCGGCCAACATATATCCCAGCTGCACTAGACCCATCTGCCTGTGTTTGGCCCATATCCCTCCAAACTTGTCCGATCCATGTACGTGTCTGTTTCTTAAACGTTGGGATTGTCCCACCCTCAACTACTTCTTTTGGCAGCTCGTTCCATACACCCACCACCCTTTGTGTGGAAAAAGATACACCACGGATTCCTATTTAACTTTTCCCCCTTCACCTTAAACCCATGTCCTCTGGTCCTCGATTCCCCTACTCTGGTCCTCGATTTCCCCTACGCTACATTTACCCAATCTATTCCTCTCATGATTTTGCACACCTCTATAAGATCACCAACTCATCCTCTTGCGCTCCAATGAATAGAATCCCAGCCTGCTTATCTTCTCCCTATAGCTCAGACTCTCAAGTCCTGGCAGCATCCTCATAAATCTTCCCTGTGGAGAGAGAAACAGTTCATATTTCAGAGCGATGACATTTGAGATGGGATGAAGGAGGATCAAAGGGCCTGAAATGTTAACCGTTTGCTATACAGCCTGGCCTGTTGTGTATTTTTGAGGTAATTGAGGTTCATTTCTTCATACAAAGTTGTTTTAATTATGCTGGTGTAAGCATTTGATTGTCATGCTGGCTGTCAGTTGCCATATAGATGAGCTGTAAATTCTTGGATTAAAATACTGCTGCTCTACAGAGCAACGTGTGACCTCTTGCATCTCGGGTTCTATTTTTGTTCCTTTAGTGGGTTTACAATTGCAATCAGGCAGCACGGTGGCGCAGCGGTAGAGTTGCTGCCTTGCAGTGCCAGAGACCCGGGTTCGATTCTGACTACGGGTGCTGTCTGTATGGAGTTTGTATGTTCTACCCGTGATCGCGCGAGTTTACTCCGAGATTTCCAAAGATTTTCTGGTTTTTAGGTTAATTGGCTTGGTATAAATGTAAATTGTCCCTAGTGTGTGGGGTAATGTTAAGGGTTCAAAGGGTATTTTATTGTCACGTGTACCAATTAACAGTGACACACGATTAACCTACAGTCATACTAAAAACAAAGCAACAAAACGTACAACTACTTAAAATTAACATAAACATCCACCACAGCGGATTCCACATTCCTCACTGTGATGGAAGGCAATAAAGTCTAATCTTCACTCTTTATTCTTGACAAAGGACATTTATCGTCTCATACACCAATTGGTGTAGTGAAATTTGAGTTGACATTGCAGCACACCAATAAAAATAAAACACAGCATTAGAGAATTTAACATTAAACATAATAACATCCCCCCACAATCTGAGGGAAGGCAGCAAAGTCCATCCTATTCCTATATAGGAAGGATCTGATTATATATATCTGAAGAAGGGTCTCGACCCGAAATGTCGCCTATCTCCTTCGCTCCTTAGATGCTGCTGCACCCGCTGAGTTTCTCCAGCTTTTTTTGTGTAACCCTCCTATTCCTATATGTTCACCCGTGGTCGGGGCCTATTTGAGGCCTCCACAGTCGCCGCGACGGCGGCCCGATTTTATTCTCCAACGGAAGGGGCGGTCGAACCATCTGAAGTCGGGGCGATCTAAGCTCCCGCAGCCAGCAATCAAGGCCCCCGTGTCGGGGCGGTCGAAGCTCCTGCGGCCTGGGGGGGGGGGGTCCCGAAGTCAGTCCCTAACCAAGGACCGCTAGCTCCATGATGTTAAACTCCGCAAGCTCCCGCTGTTGGAGTTCTCGAGGTCGATCCCCGACAGGGACCGCCAGTTCCACAATATTCAATCCTGCAGGCTCCCCGCTGTTGGAGCTCCCAAGGTCGATCCCCAGCAAGAGGCCGCCAGCTCTTCGATGTTAGGACGCAGATACGATACGGGAAAAAATCGCATCTCCGTCGAGGTGAGAGTTTTTAAAAAGTATCCCCCAACCCCACTACCCACATAAAACAAAGCTAAACAACACTAAAACATACATTTGACACGTACTAAAAAAACAACAAAGAAGATAAGGACAAGACAGACTGTTGGCGAGGTAGCCACTGCGGCACCACCCGGTGGCGTGCGGGGATCGCTGGTCGGTGCGGACACGGTGGGCCGAATAGCCTGTATCTCTAAAAAAAACTAAATATTATGTTGCATCTTGTCACTAGTTTTCATTAATTGTAATGGGGATGAGTGAAATTAGCTCCACTGGTACCAATTAAACCAACTATTCTCAAAAGTACCTACTCTCTGTCCCTCCCCCACCCTAGTTGGCATGCTATTTATACTGTTTCGATCCCCTCGTTATTACTTCCTGCCCAGCCAACAATGGACCATTGTGGGCTCTTTGGTCACGGTGCCGGCTCTGATCTGCTTTGTATCTTTTTATGCCTCCAGGTTCCCTCCCCACTGACCCACCTATTCCTCTTTTCTAGAGATGGTGCCTGACCCGCTGAGTTTGACTTTAATTGATTAGAGTATAAATTTACCTTTTAAACTATGAGCATTAATACACCACTGATCTGCAACACCCATTCATTTATTTTCATGAATGGGAGTGCTGCTAATGTCTTCTTGCTTGGAGGGCAAGGTTCATGGCTATCCAGAACTGATATCAATAGTTACAAATGACTTTGGAATGGTATCTCAATACCAAGTGGTCAAATGTTTTGCAGCAAACCTATACGATGATTCCCCACAGCAGAATGGCGGCACAGTGGCTCAGAGGTAGAATTGCTGCCTTACAGCGCCAGAGACTCTGGTTCGATCCTGACCACGGGTTCGGTCTGTACGTTGTTTGTACGTTCTCCCTGTGACCGCGTGGGTTTTCTCCCGGTGTTCCGGTTTCCTCCCACATTCCAAAGACATACAGGTTAATTGGCTTCTGTCTATTGCCCTCCTAGTCTGTTCCATAGAGCTCGTGTATGGGTGATTCCTGGTTGGCATAGACTAGGTGGGCCGAAGGGCCTGTTGCCCTGCTGTATTTCTAAACTAAAGGTCCCAGCAAACTCGGATAATTAAAGTCATTACCGTTGAGTTCAGTATAGCATAAAATATGTGTTCTAAATGAAAGGAGGTGCCCCTGTTCATGTTTGCTTGACCTCATTAATCAGAAAATCTGTTCAGAACATTCAGTCCTCCCATCACCAGCACAGGCCTTGCCAAAAAAAATTGGAACACTTTTCTAAGAGATGGTTAGTAACAGTGACTTACTGTGGAAATAATCTTTGTTTCTGTCTAAAACATTTAATTCATAATTGTTCTGGGTGGCATAATTAAAAATATATATAATCATTTGCGACGGCAAAAATGGCCTTGACGTACATGCTGTCTTCTGCTGGTGGATTTCTGTCATCTGGCAAGCTGCCATCTTGGCATTGTCTGGTCTAAATATGACTCTGGATCTACTAATTCAATTGACTGCGTTAACTGCCTTGTGAAATTCCGCTGCAAAGCCACTTAAGGCAGTTACGGAGGAAAAATAAATGTTGGCCTTTTACCTTCAGCGAATTATAACCTGCATGAAGTTTAGCAGAGCAAGTATTTGCACAGCACATCATAGATGGCAGGCACGGTGGCGTGGTGGTAGAGTAGCAGCTTTACAGCGCTAGGAACCCGGGTCGAACCTGGCCATGGATGTTATTTAAACAAAGTGTGTACGGTCATTCTGTGACCGCGTGGGTTTTCTCAGGGAATCCCGGTTTTCTCCCACACTCCAATGACATACGGGTTTGTTGGCTAATTGGCTTGCTAAAATTGTAACTTATCCCTGCTGTGTGTAGGATCATGTTAATGTGTGGGACGGAATCATTGGTCGGCATGAACTCGGTGAACCGAAGGGCGTTTTTCCGCACGGTATCTCTAAAGTAAACTTAAAAACCTAAAAGTCGCATGCCTTTGGTATGTACGCAGGATGAAACCAGAGCATGTGAAGGAAACCCAACTAGAAACTACACATGCAGCAGTAGGGGTTAGGATTGAACCTGGGTCACAGGAGTTGAGGGGTAGCTCTAATAAATATACCAATATGCTGCCTTTAGTTTAGTTTATCCTCACATGCACCGAGGTACAGTGAAAAGCTTTTGTTGCGTGCTAACCAGTCTGTGGAAAGGCTATGCATTGATTACAATGGAGCCATCCACAGTGTGCAGATACATGATAGAGGGGATAATATTAAGTGCAAGATAAAGGCCAGTGGCGTCCAATTAAAGATCGTCCGAGGGTCTCCAATGAGGAGATAGTAGTTCAGGACCGCTCTCTAGTTATTGATAGGACCGTTCAGTTGCTTGACAACAGCTGGGTGAAAACTGTCCCTGAATCGGGAGGTGTGTGTTTTTCACACCTCTGTACCACTTGCCTGATGCGAGAGGGGAGAAGGAGTGATCGGGGTGTGACTGGTCCTTAATTATGCTCCTGGCCTTGCTGAGGATGCAGGAAGTGTAGATGGAGTCAATGGAAGGGGGGGGAGGGGGGTTGGTTTGTGTGATGGTCTGGGCTGCGTCCACAATTCTCTGCAATTTCTTGTGGTCTTGGATGAAACTGTTTCCCAACCATGCTGTGATGCATCCCGAAAAAATGAAAGAAGGTGGTGGTGAAGCCTTTCACACTCCATTTGCACCTCAGCAAGGCCAGCAGAATAATTAAGGATGCGTTGTACCCTCCGCTGTGAAACAGTTAGGAAAAGCACCTCTTGCCTCTGACTCTTTCTTAGCCAGAAAGTTACTTGGAGTACATTGAGTCAGCACAAAGAACTTGCAGGAGAGCCATGAAATGGATGCAGCACTGCATTCATTGAACAAGCCTTCTTGCACATTGCTCAGAAGTAACGGAAGCCAGCATGCTGGTCATGGACTCTTACAGTGTGGAAACAGGCCATTCGGGCCAACTTGTCCACACCGACCAACATGTCCCATCTACACTAGTCCTGCCTCCCTGCGTTTGGCCCATATGGGCCAAATATTGAGACAAGTCCTATCCACATACCTGTTTCAATGTTTCTTAAATGTTGGTGAACTCGTTGAAGATCTGCCAAGAATAACTGTCCTGTTGCCTTTGGAAATAGAGTGGAGAAACAGGCCCTTTGCCCCATCAAGTCCGCACCGACCAGCGATCATCCCAACACCAGCACAATACTATACACTAGGGACAATTTACAATCTTACCAAAGCCAATTAGCTTACAAACCTGCACATCTTTGGGAAGTGGAAGGAAACCGGAGCACCTGGAGGAAACCCACGCGGTCAGCGGGATCTCCATACAGACAACACTCGTAGTCAGGGTCGAGCTTGGGTCCCTCGCGCTGTAAGGCAGCAACTCTACCGCTGTACAACTCTACCGCTGCGCCACTGTGTCACCCTTGGGAAGAAAGAGACAATAACATTGCAAATGTAGTGTTTGGATGATATTTGAAGGGTTTTGTGGTTGATGAGAAATTGGCCTCCAAATTGTGTATCAATTTCAAAGCCTTTGCTTTCAAAATCTTTCTAGTTTTATTTCGGTACAAATAGGAAATGTCAGCATTGCTACGAATATTATCTCTGGCATTGACCATTTTATTAAATTACTCAGAAATCCCGCTGGTTTAATAAGAGATGGTTTTGAAGTCAATGCTTCTACTTTGAAATGCCAGCACTGGCTATTTAAAATGGTAGCTACCCAGGTTTGTTCTAAAAATTGATGTGAAATTCATAAACTCCCAGCTCGTGGGTCAATGCTGATCACTAGCTGCGTTCACAAGTTGGAGTAGAATTAGGCCATTTGGCCCATCAAATCTACTCCACCATTCATCACGGCTGATCTCTGCCTCCTACTGCCATTTTCCTGTCTTCTCCCCGTGACCCTTGACTCCTGATCTAATCAAGAATTTGCCTACCTCTGCTTTAAAAATATCCACTGGCTTGGCCTCCACAGCCCTCTGTGGCAATGAGTTCCACCGATTAACTTCCCTTTGACTAAAGAAGTTCCTCCTCGCCTCCTTTTTAACCTGTTCAGTGCCACCCCTGAATATACTTGGGTCACAGCCAATAGTGCCGAAAAATTGGCAGTGAACATGTTAATGGGAACTTTGCTGGCACAGCCTAAATATCGTCAGGCTGTTTGGTGGTGCGGCACTCCTCCCTAGGTCGGGCAAGCATGTGTGGACATTATCTTACACAAAATGATTCCCCCTTTATCCTGTATCTGTACACAGGACGGCTTGGGATATATAAAGTTCTATTGTATCGTATCCAGCACCAGACGCTGGATTGTAGTATCGTGGGAACGTGGTGTTATTGGAAATGCTTTAATCCAGATGAAATGTAGACATAAGAAACCGCAAAGGTAGAAACAAAGTGCTGGAGTAACAGCGGGTGAGGCAGCATCTTCCGATTCTGAAGAATAGACAATAGGCGCAGGAGTAGGCCATTCGGCCCTTCGAGCCAGCACCGTCATTCAATGTGATCATGGCTGATCATCCCCAATCAGTACCCCGTTCCCCATAACCCCTGACTCCGCTATCTTTAAGAGCCCTATTTAGCTCTCCCTTGAAACTATCCAAAGAACTCGCCTCCACCGCCCTCTGAGGCAGAGAATTCCACACTCACAACTCTGTGTGAAAAACTGTTCCCTCATCTCCATTCATCGGGAACATGTTTCCTGCCTCTAGCGTGTTCAAACCCTTAATAATCTTATATGTTTCAATAAGATATCCTCTCATCCTTCTAAACTCCAGAGTATACAAGCCCAGCCGCTCCATTCTCTCAGCATATGACAGTCCCGCCATCCCGGGAATAAACCTTGTAAACCCACGCTGCACTCCCCCAATAGCAGTAATGGGGAAACAAAACTGCACACAGGTGTGGTCTCACTAGGGCCCTATATAACTGCAGAAGGACCTCTTTGTTCCTATACTTAACTCCTCTTGTAATGAAGGCCAACATGCCACTCGCTTTCTTCACTGTCTGCTGTACCTGCATGCTTACCTTCATTGACTGATGAACAAGAAAGGTCGCGACACGACACGTCGGCCATTCCTTCTCTCCATAGATGCTGCCTCACCCGCTGAGTTACTCCAGCATTTTGTGTCTACCTTCGATTTTACCAGCATCTGCAGTTCTTTCTTATACACAAGAAACCACAAATGCTGGTTTACCAGAGTAACTTGGTGTGTTGGGCAGCATCTCTGGAGGACGTGGATCAGTAATGTTTCCGGTCGGGACCCTTCTTCAGTTTCTGACGTAGTCATCACACTCTGTACACGGTTCGCCCATATGGCTTATCGATGTCCTCAGAGAAGCTGCCTGCACCATTTGAGTTACTCCAGCATTTTGTGACATTTCTTTTTATTATTGAGTGGTCAGATTCAGGGATAGTTTCTCCCCAGTTGTTATCTGGCAACTGAACGATCCTCTCACCAACTAGATACTGGTCCTGATCTCCCACCTACCTCATAGGAGACCTTCGAGCTATCTTTAAGTAAATTTTACTGGACATTACCTTGCACAAAATATTATACCCTTGATCCTGTATGTGTACACTGTGGATGGCTCGATTGCAATCATGAAAAGTCTATTTGCTGACTTGATAGCACGCAATAGAAAGCTTTTCACTGTACCCCAGTACACGTGGCAGTAATAAGCTATACTGAACTTTGGGAGGTGATGGTTCAGTTTTTAGTTTAGAGATGCAGCGCGGAATCAGGCCCTTCGGCCCACCGGGTCCGTGCCGACCAGCGATCACTGCACATTAACCCTGTCCTACACCCACTAGGGACATTTCTTTTTACATTTACCAAGCCAATTAACATACAAACCTGTACGTCTTTGGAGCGCGGGAGGAAACCGAAGATCTCTGAGACAGCCCACGCAGGTCACGGGGATAACGCACAAATTGGGCACAGACTGCGACCATGGTCGGGATCGAACCTGGGTCTCGGGCACTGCATTTGCTGTAAGGCAGCAACTCTAGCGCTGCACCAGCGTGATGCCTATTTTTGGGGGTTTGTTCAGAAACCGGTGTCCATCGGTTCCCTCCACAGAAGCTGTCTTAACTCACTGAGTTCTTCTAGGAGTTTGTCTTTGCTTCTTGTTTTGGCCTCAGCCTTAGCAAGTTGTTTGAGTGTTGTGCTTCATTGAGGTTACTGAAGTTCTCTCTCTCTCTTCCCCCCCCCCGTATACATCTCTTGTTTCTCTTTTTCTTTCCCTTTCATAGAAAATAGGTGCCGGAGTAGGCCATTTGGCCCTTCGAGCCTGCACCGCCATTCAATATGATCATCCAACTCAGTATCCTGTACCTGCCTTCTCTCCATACCCCCTGATCCCATTAGCCACAAGGGCCACGTCTAACTCCCTTTTAAATATAGCCAACGAACTGGCCTCAACTACCTTCTGTGGCAGAGAATTCCACAGATTCACCACTCTCCGTGTGAAAAATGATTTTCTCATCTCGGTCCTAAAAGACTTCCCCCCCTTATCCTTAAACAGTGACCTCTTGTCCTGGACTTCCCCAACATTGGGAACAATCTTCCTGCATCTAGTCTGTCCAACCCCTTAAGAATTTTGTAAGTCTATGAGATCCCCCCTCAATCTTCTAAATTCCAGCGAGTACAAGCCGAGTCTATCCAGTCTTTCTCTCTCTGAAGAAGGGTCTCGACCTGAAAAGTCACCTATTCTTTCTCTCCAGAGATGCTGCCTGACCCGCTGAGTTACTCCATTTTTTTGTGCCTATCTTTTGTTCCATCCTTCCCTCTTTTCCAGCTTTCAACCCCAGCTGCTTCCGTCTGCCTCAAGAAACAAACCCTAGGCATTGTCTGTACGCCCCCTCCCCAAGTGCTGCCTGACCCGCTGAGTCACTCCACCATTTTGTGTTTTGCTGTTAGTCAAAATATTTGCAATGACCATCTCTTGTCTGTTGAATTATCTGCCTCAGAGGGTGTTGGAGGGTGTATACTCTGGATACTTTCAAGAGAGAGCCAGATAGGGCTCTTAAAGATAGCGGAGTCAACGGGATATGGGGAGAAGGCAGGAACGGGGTACTGACTGAATCTGACAGTGGAGGACAGAAAGGCCAGTAAGGGAATGGGAGGGGGAGTTAAAATCTTTGATAACTGGGAGATCACCTAGGCTGAGGCGGACTGAGTGTAGGTAGGTCGCCCATTTCAATAGGATCTTTGGCTTCTCCCCATACCAGCATCATCACTGTCAACGATTTATACCCACCACCTGCTGCCTGCAAGCGTTCTGTGTACCAGGGAGAATGAGCACAAGACTTTACATGATTGCAACCAAGCCGTACACGGTGCAGGGTAGTGTCCAGTAAAATCTGCTTAAAGATAGTATAAACTGAATTGAAAAAAATGGTGCATTCATCGTTTAATTGATTTTTGCGTTAGCGCAATCATTTCTTGTTGGAGTTGGCATTTTTTAATCTACTAGAGTACATTGAACTTGGAAATGATTGGATTTGGGTCTCTTTCCTGATTATCTCATTCATCTTGTCAGTGATAATGTTGTTGATTAATTAGAAAAATCGATTCTTTCCAATCCTCCTACACACACCTGGATAAGAATGGAAAAACTCGGTTGCTGGTGAGCTTTGAGAACTATGGCTTCAATGTTGTTTTTGTATGTGCAACCCTTTTCTTGACCCAAAACGTCACCTATTCCTTCTCTCCAGAAATGCTGCCTGTCCCGCTGACGTTTTTGGTCGGCACCCTTTGGACAGTCTGAAGAAGGGTTCCGGCCCGAAACATCACTTTTTTATTTTCCCTAGAGATGCTGCCTGAACAATTGAGTTTCTCCAAGATTTTGTGTCTATCTTCGGTATAAACCAACATCTGCAGTTCCTCCCAATCCATATTTCAAATTGCAGGAACATTAAATCCCCAATGTCACTTCCTCAACTAAAATGATTACATTTAGATTTTGTGTGGGGGGGGACCACACACACACACACACACACACACACACACACACACACACACACACACACACACACACACACACACACACACACACACACACACACACACACCCACCAACCCCCCCTCCCCCCCCCCCCCCCCCCCGTGAAAACGGGCCCTCCGGCCAAACCAGCCCACTGGCCAGCATGCCCCATCTACACTAGTCCCATCTGCCCGCATTCTGCCCCTATCCCTCCAAACCTTTCCTCCTTGTTCCATACACCCACCCCCTTTGTGTGCAAAATGTCACCGCTCAGATTTCTATTAAATCTTTTCCCTTGCACCTTAAACCTATTTCCACTGGTCATCGATTCACCGATTCTTGGCAAGAGACTCTATTCCTGAATTTATGCACCTATATGAGATCACCCCTCATCCTCCTGCTCGCCAACCTCTCCCTATAGCCCTCTAATCCTGGCAACATCCTCGTAAATCGTCTCTGTACCCATTCCAGCTTGACAACATCATTTGTTTCATTTGTGCATTGGTAGCTGACATTGATTTACTAAATGAAAAAGAAAAGCTGAAATTTGAAATAATGAACCGTGAGATGCCCCTCTCCCCTCTCCCCTCTCCCCTCTTCACAGATGCTGATAGATTTGCCGAGCATTTTCAGCTTTTCTTTTTATTACTTACTGCGATGACTTCCACACAGCTCATCCACTTAAAGCGCCGACAGGCAAGAAGGATCTCAATAATTATATAACATATAGCACGGTGATTAAGTTGTTATCATCTGGAGACCTGGAGTGCTGAGGCATGAGTTGAATGTCAACAGAAAAGATGAGGAATTTAAATTCAAGTAATAAAATAAGTCTCATTGAACCTGAATGGTTTTGACCTGAAACGTCACACATTCCTTCTATCCACAGATGCTGCCTGACCCGCTGAGTTGCTCCAGCATTTTGGTGTAAACCAGCATCTGCACTTAATAACCATATAACAATTACAGCACGGAAACAGGCCTTCTCGGCCCTTCCAGTCTGTGCCGACCATTTATTTTCCCCTAGTCCCATCTACCTGCACTCAGACCATATCCCTCCATTCCCTTCCCGTCCATATACCTATCCACTTTACTTTTAAATGTTAAAATTGATCCTGCCTCCACCACTTCTGCTGGAAGATCATTCCACACAGCCACCACTCTATGAGTAAAGAAGTTCCCCCTCATGTTACCCCTAAACTTCTGTCCCTTAATTCTCATGTCATGCCCTCTTGTTTGAATCTTCCCTACCCTCAATGGGAAAAACTTATCCACGTCAACTCTGTCTATCCCTTTCATCATTTTAAAGACCTCAATCAAGTCCCCCCCTTAACCTTCTGCGCTCCAAAGAATAAAGACATAACTTGTTCAACCTTTCTCTGTAACTTAGTTGCTGGAACCCAGGCAACATTCTAGTAAATCTCCTCTGTACTCTCTCTATTTTGTTGACATCCTTCCTATAATTAGGCGACCAAAATTGCACACCAAAAGCTTTCTTTACCACCCTATCTACATGTGATTCCACTTTCAGGGAACTATGCACAGTTATTCCTAGATCCCTCTGTTCCACAGCATTCCTCAATTCCCTACCATTTACCATGTACGTCCTATTTTGATTTGTCCTGCCAAGATGTAGCACCTCACACTTATCAGCATTAAACTTCATCTGCCATCTTTCAGCCCACTCTTCCAAATGGCCCAAATCTCTCTGTAGACTTTGAAAATCTACTTCCGTCCTACACAAATAAATCTCAGAATCCATCTGTTTCACTAATATTCTTAAGAGCGGCACAGTGGCACAACAGGTGGAGCTGCTGCCCCAGCTTTGATCCTGATCGGGTACTGTCTGTGTGGAATTGGCATGTTCTCCCCGTGACAGCGTGGGGTTTGCCCGGGTGCTCTGGGTTTCCTGCCGTATCCTAAAGACGTGCGGGTTTGTAGTTTAATTGGCTGCTGTAAATTGCCCCTAGTAGTAAATGAGAATGTGGGATAAGTTAGAACTAGTGTGAATGTGTGATCAATGTTCCATGTGGACTTGGTGGGGCAAAGGCTCTGTTTCCATGCTGTATCTAGCTTAAAAATCTGCTAACCTGCTCCTGAATGTCCTAAATGTGTTTCCTGGTCAAATAATCTGGCTGCAGTAATCCCGGCTAGCTATTCAAAAATAGGATCAAATAGGCTTCTCCGAGAAATATCACCAAGAAATACATTTACGGAGGAGAAAGACAGTAGGATGGAGGAATTTGTGACAGTCAATATATCCGAGGACATTGCGGGAAACTAGAGATGAAATTGCGGGAGCCCTGGTTGAAATTTACGAGTTGTCCTTAAATATAGGAGAGATGCTGGAGGGTGGCAAATGTTGTGCCTACTTTCGGAAAAATGCTGGGAACTATACTGTCCTACTTTGACAAAAGGAAGTAACTGATGGAAAGGCGTTTTCTTGTAAATAAGGAAAACGTGTTTTTCTTTCAGCTCTCTGTGATGGAATGTTTTACTTCTCTGGTATAAATATTTTCAAATTGTACTCGGAGAAGACTTATTTTGTTCACCATTGTGTGGAGCGTATCTCAAATATCCTAAAGCAAGGAATAACTCAATTTTGACAAAATTGTCAGTTGCTTCCTTTTGTCAAATTAGGGCCGTCTAGGCTGGTGAACTTAACATCTGTAGTTGGAAAGTTACTAGAGATTATTCTGAGGGATAGGGTATACAGGCATTTGGATGGGCAAGGGCTGATTAGGGATAGTCAGCATGGTTTTGTACGTGGGAGGTCATATCTCACAAATCTGATTGAGTTCTTTGAAGACGTGACCAAAAAGGTCGATAAGGGCAGAGCTGTAGATGCTGTGTACATGGTTTTCAGTAAGGCATTCGACAAGATTCCACATGGTAGGCTGCTCTGGAAGGTTAGGACCGAAATGAGGAAAACATTCTTTACACAGAGAGTGGTGAGTCTCTGGAATTCTCTGCCACAGAAGGTAGTTGAGGCCAGTTCATTGGCTATATTTAAGAGGGCGTTAGATGTGGCACTTGTGGCTAAAGGGATCAGGGGGTATGGAGAGAAGGCAGGTACGGGATACTGAGTTGGATGATCAGCCATGATCACATTGAATGGCGGTGCAGGCTCGAAGGGCCGAATGGCCTACTCCTGCACCTATTTTCTATGTTTCTATGTTTCTATGTTAGATCACATGGGATCCAAGGAGAGTGAGCTGAATGGATAGCAAATTGGCTCCATGGAAGGAAGCAGGGGGCGATGATGGAAGGTTGCTTCTCGGACTGGAGGCCTGTGACTAGTGGTGTGCCTCAGGGTTCGGTGCTGGGTCTATTACTGTTTGTCATCTACTTCAATGATTTGGATGAGAACAAACAGGGCAAGATTAGCAAGTTTGCAGATGGTACAAAAGTGAGTTTTGCAGATAGTGAAGATGGTTGTGAAAGATTGCAGCAGGATCTGGATCAATTGCCCTGGTGGACAGAGGAATGGTTGATTGGAATTTAATACAGAGAAATTGAGGTGTTGCATTTTGGGACGTCTAACAAGGGCAATCCTCTGGGGAGTATTGTAGAGCAGAGGGATCTAGGAATGCCGGTGCATGGTTCCTTGAAGGTGGTCGCAGGTAGATAAGGTGGTCAAAAAGACCTTTGGCACATTGGCCTTCATCAGTCAGAGTATAGAAGTTGGGAGGTCATGTTGCAGTTGTATACGACGTTGGTGAGACTGCATTTAGAATTTTGTGTTCAGTTCTGGGCACCATGTTAGATATTGTCAAGCCTGAAAGAGTTCAGAAAATATTTGAGCTATAGGGAGAGGTTGAGTAGAGCTGGGTCTCTATTCCTTGGAGCGCAGGAGATCTTGTGGAGTTGTACAAAATCATGAGAGGAATAGATCGGGTAGATGCACAGAGTCTCGTGCCCATAGTTGGGGAATTGAAGACCAGAGGACATAGGTTCAAGATGAAGGGGAAAGGATTTAATAGGAATCCGAGGGGTAACTTTTTCACACAAAGGGTGGTGGGTGGATGAAACAAGCTGCCAGGGGAGGTAGTTGAGGTTAGGACTATCCCGTTGTTTAAGAAACAGTTTGACAGTTACATGGATGGCAGAGGTTTTTGAGGGATATGGACCAAACGCAGGCAAGTGGGACTAGTATAGCTGGAACATTGGGGGTTACACAAAAAGCTGGAGAAGGGTCTCGACCCGAAATGTCGCCTATCTCCTTCGCTCCTTAGATGCTGCTGCGCCCGCTGAGTTTCTCCAGCTTTTTGTGTAACCCTCGATTCTCCAGCATCTGCAGTTCCTTCTTTAACACAATAGCTGGAACATTGTTGGCCGGTGTGGGCAAGTTGGGCCGAAGGGCCTGTTTCCACATTGTATCACTATATGACTCTAACATCCACAGTCTGTGGAGGAAATGGATTGGTGACGGTTCCTAAAATTGAAACGTTGCCATTCCATTCACGCCACTGTTCCGCCCCTAAATTACTTTTATTTTAACTTGTTCCAATAGTACTCTTTCGCCACCGCCTCATTTGTCGTGCCCTGAAACTCACGTAAGAAATACGGATAGGCAGCGGATATGTCAGTGGCATTTAAAGGACTTTTGGAAAGGCATTTGCATACGAGTCCGAATGGGAACAGAGGGATATGGGCATTGCACAGGTAGATAGGTGACATCCTGTTCAGCACTGACATTGTGGGCTGGAGGGACTGTTCTTGTGGCGTGCCATGCCGTTTAATGTTCTTCTTTTATTTCTGCCAAGAATACCTCTTGCTTCCTGGGCCACTTGCTATATTTCATTCTGGTTTGAAGCGCAAAATTACCAACCTTGCATTTGTGTCGGAAGGAACTGCAGATGCTGGTTTAGACCGAAGATGGACACAAAAAAGCCGGAGTAACTCAGCGGGTCAGGCAGCATTTCTGGAAAAAACGAATAGGTGACGCTTCGAGTCGAGACCCTTCTTCCGACTGAGAGACAGGAAAGGAAAGCTAGATACATAGATGGCGATATAAAGAGATATAGAACAAATGGATGAAAGATATGCAAAAATGTAACGATGATCAAGGAAACAGGCCATTGTTCACTGTTTGTTCGGTGAGAACAAGTGCAGACAATGAGACTTCACAAGATGACTTTGAAGCTGGTGTGACTTGGGTGGTGGAGAGATGGAGAGAGAGGGGGAGCAGGGGTGACTTGGTTGGAGAAGTCAATACTCGTACCACTGGGTTGTAAGCTGCCCACGCGAAATATTAGTGCTGTTCCTCCAATTTGTGTTTGGCCTCACTCTGGCAATGGATGAGGCCCGGGACATAAAGGTTCAGTGTGGGAATGGGAATTAAAGTGTTTTTGGCAACCGGGAGATCAGGTAGGTCCAGGCGTACCAAGCAAAAGCGTTCAGTGAAACGATCGTCCAGTCTACATTTGATCTCGCCGATGTAATATATTCCATACCTTGAACAGGGGTTACAGTGCAATTGTATCTATTAATAAAAGGTTATTACCGATTCCCATTGTGACCCAATCGACAATGACGATGAAGTTGCAAAGAGGCTGCATCTGAAGCTCTTGTATTTCATGCACTTAAAGTAAAATGTTCAGATTGTATCAAACACTCTTATATATTGAGTGCCTCATAAAATCAATGTGTGAAGATCTACAAATGTCACACAGCATTCTGTGCAGAGAAAAACTGAGTGAATGTTTCGGGTCAATGATCTTCATTGGAACTGTTCCAGTTCCATCTCCAGCAATTTTCAAAACACTGGGCGTGTTGAATATTGACGAGAGATATTAAGTTCCTTCTAGTTTAGTTTTGTTTAGAAATACAGCACGGAAACAGGCCTTTTGGCCCACTGAGTCCGCACTGACCAGCGATCCACGCTCATCAACACTCTCCTACACACACTGGGGACAATTTACATTTATACCAAGCCAATTAACCTACCCGGACGTCGTCTCCTGGAGACCCTAGAGAAAACCCATGAAGACCACGAGGAGTTTGTGCAAACTCCGTACAGATAGGAGTCAAAACCTGGGTCTCTGGCGCTGTAAGGCAGTATCTCTAGTGCTGCGCCACTGTGCTGCCCCTTGCCCCCTCCACTCTGACCACTATACCTCCTCACGGGATCACTGCCTCTGACAGGGGCAGTGTTCTTGGGTCCCCTCTAAACAATTTTTGGGTCCCCTCTAAACCTTTTTTCCCTATGCTTTACCTTGTGCCCTCTTCAATCCAGCATCTATTGATATCAAATATCAGTCCCCTTGTGCCTGAATGACTTTGCCCTGTGTCTTGTTTGAGGGGAGAGGGTGCGAAAGCAATTTATGAAGGAGTTTTTTTTCTAAGAAAAGAAAATAGTTTTCCATTGAGTAATATGGCACTTTGTGAATGAGTTCTTCCAGGAACCATCTCATCACTGATATAAAGCATTAGATTTATGGGCTTTTACTTAGAAGATGAGTTACTGTTTCAGTGCCTCAAACATTCTAATTATGAACTGCTGCCAAAGTTGAAGATAGTTGGCCTCTTGGCTAGCCCCATATTAGCAGATCGGTGCAAATATGTGTGTCTCTGTACATTGTTTTGAACCCATCTAAGTTATATATTTGAAAAATAACCTCTAGTCCAAATTTAGAAAAGACAATTAGTTTTTGTGGAATTTGAAACACTCGCCAATCTGTCAGCTTCACGTTGCCTGTTTCTACTGACAGTGAGCAGGATGCATGCATTTTAAACCACCGACCAGATTATTGCACCACACTGACATTCATAGTTTTTCCCGTAAAATAGAAATCCTAAACATTTTGGGCAGCACAGTAGTGCAGCGGTAGAGTTGCTGCCTTACAGCGCCAGAGACCCAGGTTCGAACCTGACGATGGCTGCTTGTCTATATGGAGTTGATACGTTCTCCCTGTGACCTGCGTGGGTTTTCTCCGAGATCTTTAGTTTCCCCCCCACACTCCAAAGACGTCCAAGTTTGTAGGTTAATTGGCTTGGTATTAGGGTTAGTCCCTAGTGTGTGTAGGATATTGTTAATGTGCGGAGAAAGCTGGTCGGTGCGGACTCAAGGGACCTGTTTCCGCGTTGTAAGTCTAGACTAAACTAAACTAATAATCAGCATCTTCCGATTATCTTTCATTGAGTCGCCATGGACCCCTTGAAATTTGTCTGAAATACAATCACTCCAGTGGTTCCAATTGGCATAACAAGGTTACAAAAGTGCCCATGTGTTGATAATAGAAACAAAATGCTGGAGTAACTCAGTGGGACAGGCAGCGTCTCTGGAGAGAAGGAATGGGTGAAGTTTCGGGTCGAGACCCTTCAGACGGAGAGTCGGGGGAGAGGGAGTCTAGAGATATAGACGGGTAAGGTGTGAATATTGCTTTCTCTAACCCTTGCTTTCCCTCACTCTCTCTGTCTCTCCCCCACCCTAGTGTAGTTCTAGTAATCACGTAGGGTTTTATAGTCATAAGAGGTGACAATAGAAAGGAGAGTGGATGCCATCCCTAATGAGCACAAGATAGATATGAAATGGGAGCAGGTTGCCCATTTTGCCCTCGAGCCTGCCACACCATTCATCAATACCATTGCTCATCTGTTCTTGGCCACAATTCTATTTTCCCATTGGATGGGAACGTGCATAGAAAAGCATTGGAGGGATATGGGCCAAACATGGGCAGGGAGGACTAGCTCACCTCATATTGCCCTTGGGTGGCTTACAACACAGCTGTGAATTTTATGTAACTTCACCTTACACTCCCTTCCCCGCCTCCTTCCTTGCACCCTTCCTCCACCCTAGTCATTTTACCAGCTCTACAGCTCCACATTGTTTCTCTTGAGATCACACCTCCCCAAGCTAACAATTACCTTAGCAGGCCTGAGTGAGCCCGAGGTCATTTGTGGCTGGCTCTGATGATCCTGGTCACTTATTGCTTCCAGCACTTCACCTCCCACCCCTGAAGCACCACTTATCATTTTTCTCCAGAGGCGTTGCTTGAGTCGCTGAGTTACTCCAACACTTTCTGTTTTGCTCAGATAGATATCTTGGTTGGCGTTGGTTAGGCCGAAAGGCCTGTCCTTGTGCTGTGTGGCTTTACGCTGCTAATGTCTTTGTATGTCATCATCTTCATCCACAAGCATGTGGGGAATGCTACAATTGTGGTATAGTGGGCAGTGAAGAAGGTTATCTGTGATTACCATGGGAGCTCAATCATCTGGACAAACAGGCTGAGGACTGGCAGATGGTGTTGCATTTTGAGAAGACAAACCTTTGTCTAGACTTTCACTGTGAATGGAAGGATCCAGGGAAGAGTTGAAGAACAGGGAGACCAAAGTATGGCGCGTAGGAAACAACCGCAGATGCTGGTTTAAACCGAAGCTAGACACAAAATGCTGGAGTAACTCTGGAGAAAAGGAATGGGTGAAGGATGGTCGAGACCCTTCATCAGACTGGTTAGGGATAAGGGAAACGAGAGATATAGACGATGATGTAGAGAGATCAAGAACAATGAATGAAAGATATGCAACAACGTAACGATGATAAAGGAAACGGGCCAGTGTTCCATGAAGGTAGCGACACAAAAGGTCAAGGTGGTGAAGAAAGCGTTTGGCACACTTGCCTTCATTGGACAGGCCATTGAGTACAGGAGTTGGGGTGCCTGCCACAACTGTACAAAATGTATAATTGGAGTACTGTGTATAGTTCTGATTGGCTTGCTAAAGGATTTTGATGAAACAGATGGGCCTTAAGAACATATACGAGGATTCGTAGTTATTATTACTGAAGCAAGCTTATTGTTAAGTTCCAGATTTATTAATTTACAGCAATTTAAATTCCTCAGCTGTCACGTGGGATGCAAAACGCGTTCCCCTGGATCAATGTTCTCGAGTACTATATTCTTTGTTTTTCTTTATTCTTTGGAGCGCAGAAGGTTAAGGGGGGACTTGATTGAGGTCTTTAAAATGATGAAAGGGATAGACAGAGTTGACATGGATAAGCTTTTCCCATTGAGGGTAGGGAACATTAAAACAAGAGGGCAGGACATGAGAATTAAGAGACAGAAGTTTAGGGGTAACATGAGGGGGAACTTCTTTACTCGGAGAGTGGTGGCTTTGTGGAATGAGCTTCCAGCAGAAGTGGTGGAGGCAGGATCGATTTTAACATTTAAAAGTAAAGTGGATAGGTATATGGATGGGAAGGGAATGGAGGGGTATGGTCTGAGTGCAGGTAGATGGGACTAGGGGAAAATAAATGGTCGGCACGGACTGGAAGGGCCGAGAGGGCCTGTTTCCGTGCTGTAATTGTTATATGGTTACTAGTTATTAAACTAGGAATTTAATCGTCTCACCACCAAGCCCTGGAGCTATTGCAGTTACCATCTTGGGAGCTAAGTGCTTATTGCCCTGGAGGCCAATCCGCATAGTTTGCATATTAGCTAAATACATCACCCATCGTCCTATAAGCCAACACAAGACTTACCACCACCAGAAGGATAACAGTGATCCCAAGAAAGCATCTTGCTGCTACTACGAGCAATCAGGAAAGGGCATTAAATATTGGCCTAGCTCGTGACATTCACATCCTGTAAATTAACTTTAAAAGGATTGTGAGTCAAGAGTGTTTTATTGTCGTATATCCTGAAACGGAGCAATGAAATTCTTACTTGCACCAGCACAACAGATCTGTAAACATGGTAGTCCGTAAAACCCATGATAAAAATATATATTTTTAATTTCAGTAAAAATACATATTAAAAAAAAAAGACAACTTGGAGCCTATTTGGAGATTACAGTATTTAATAGCCTGATGGCTGTAGGGAAGAAGCTATTCTTCAACCTGGGTGTTACAGTTTTCGAGATCCTGTGGCAGGAGTAAAATGAGAGCATGGTCACGATGGTGTGAATCTCTGATGATGCTGGCTGCCTTTTTGAGGCAGTCCCTCCTGTCGATCCCTTTGATGGTGGGGCGGTCAGTACCTGTGCTGGACCGGGTAGGGTTCACCACTTTTCGTAATCTTCTTCGTTCCTGGGCATCCGATTTGCCGAACCAGGCTGTGATGCAACCAGTCAATATGCCCACCACTGTATACTTGCAGAAGTTCGTGAGCGCTCGCTGACATACTGAATCTCCGCTATCTTCTCAGGAAGTAAAGGTGTTGATGGGCTTTGTTTGATTGCATCAATGTGCTGGGTCCAGGACAGATCTTCAGTGATGTGCACGCCCAGGAATTTGAAGCTTTTGACTCTCATCACCAACATCCCGTGATGAAAACTGTTTTGTGTATTTGTGTATCAGCATTCTCACCAGAATTGCACTTTGGTTGCCAAAATTAATTACATCTTGACCCATTTTTTTTTCTCCTTTTCTCTCACCCTTGCATATTTCACATCACTTGCTTTGCCATTCTTTCACAATTAGATTTCAATATTTTTAAGTTAAGTACATTGGATGGCAATTTGAAAGCCAGTTGGCTTTCTCAGTTTGTTAATGTATTGGGTGGCTCCTGATGCGAAGTCAGCTCTTCAAATGGTGTTTGTAGAGTTGAGACCTTTTCCTCCTCTGTGCCTGTGTTAAGTTCAGTTAAGAGTGATGATGGTTGTAGCACAATACTGGAATGTTAAATGGCCTGTTATCTTGACTGATTCTGCACATTGCTATTGCCTGCTGCATACCAAGGTTCTTGTATCATCTTTGCCCGTCTTTGCAGCCTGTAGAATTTCTTTCTCCAGGGAGGCCATCAGCGTTAAAAATGTTCCGTGGGGAAACGTCTATCTTTCAAAATTGAAAGCCAATACTCAATGAAGTGATGGGAGTTAGTGATGCATTAACTGAGTTTGGTACTTGGTGCAATCAATTTAGGGACAGCATAAAATCAAGGGAGTGAGTACAAGGGTGCAGATCTGTTCGAATGCTAATCAATTTTTCCAATTAAAAAAAAAAAAAATTGTTTTCAATAAATTAAAAATAAATGCCAGACATCGGGTGGCACGAAGGCACAGCTGGTAGAGTTGCTGTCCATAGCTCCAGATATTGCTGTTAAGAAAAAAAATGGACGAAATAGAAACATAGAAAATAGGTGCAGGAGTAGTCTATTCGGCCCTTTGACCCAGCACCGCCATTCAATATGATCATGGCTGATCATCCAAAATCCGTACCCCGTTCCTACTTTCTCCCCATATCCCTTGATTCCGATAGCACTCAGAGCTATATCTAAAGGGCCTGTCCCACCAGCATGCGATTGCATGCGTCTAGCGCGACAAAAAAAGGTCGCTTGAGGTGTACGGCCGCGCGGGGCCGGTCCCACTTCGAACCGCGGAGGCGTATGGAGTTGTGCGGGGCTCCGAAAATCCTGCACTGTTCGTAAATTCCGCGTGCTAACGGCCTGTCGGCCCGCAGGCGCATTGAGGGCGTACGCAACGTCTTGACATCGTGCGCAGTGTCTTGAAGGCATACGCCTAGTGCGTGGTGTTGCGCGATGACGTCGCCGCCTGTCGTGCCATTGTGTGATGACGTCACCGCCCAACGCCGTGCGAAGTCCAAATTCAGTCGGCCCGCCTCCTGCCCAACTGATTGGTGAGTATGATGTCGGGACCAGCCCCACACAACTCCATACGCCTCCGCGGTTTGAAGTGGAACCAGCCCCGCGAGGCCATACGCCTCAAGCGACTACATTTGGTCGCGCTAGACGAATACAATCGCATGCTGGTGGGACAGGCCCTTAACTCTCTCCTGAATGAAAGTTGTATGTATTTGAATGCATGTAGCATTCAAAAGAAAATAAATGAACAGAGGGTGCAAATAGAAATAACTAGGTATGATCTGATATTCATTCAGAGAATGGCTACAGGATGGTAGATTGTCACCTGCAAGTTGAGTGGTGCAAGTTGACTTTAGGAATGACTGGGAGATAGGAAAAAGAGAGTGGCTCCATCTAATACCGATGGTCTAAGAGCAAAGAACTCTTTCAGAAATCGATTTCAGAAAACCGAGACGTAGAATTTGTTTGGGTGGAAATGTGGAAGGAATATTTGTGGGCGGTGTGGAGGCCTCTTAACGGAAACCACATTGTAGAACTGAATATAAAGGAAAAAATAGAGGGAGCTTTACTGAACTGTATGGTGATCATTTAGGTACAAACACGCCTGAGGTATTGTTTTTTTTTTTTTTTGCACTAACAGTTCAGAGAAGGTGTAGGAAAGAACGAGATGCCTCATTGTCACCTTTCCCTCGGCCAACAATGAACCACTCTACATTTCCTTGATCACTGTCTGCTTTGATTTGTCCTCTTCACACCTTGCGTCATCTTTGTATCCTTCCATATCTCTAGTTTTACCCCTCCCCCGACACTCTGTCTGAAGAAGGGTCTCGACTTGATATTTCACCCATTCCTTCCCCCCAGAGATGTTGCCTGTTCCACTGAGATTAGTTCAGAGATACAGCACGGAAACAGGCCCTTTGGCCCACTAGGTCAGCGCCGACCAGCGATCCCCGCACATTAACGCTATTCAACACACACTAGGGACAATTATTACATTTACCAAGCCAATTTACCACCAAACCTGCATGTCTTGGAGTGTGGGAGGAAACGAAGAGCTCAGAGAAAACATACGCGGTCACGGGGAGAATGTACAAACTCCGTACAGACAGCACCCATATTTACTCCAGCATTTTGTGTCTCTTTTCAGAGAAAGTGGACTGAATTTGTACTTGGATTGGACATGTAGTCTTTTGAGGAAAGTTTGGACAGGCTAGTCTTGTACATGCGATAGTTCAGAAGAGTTGAACGAACACTTGATTCAACTACAAGATACTAAACACAATTTTTGGTGAATTTGGAGAGGATTTTGCCTCTTATGGGAGAATATAGGACCACGGTCACTGCCTTAAAAAAAAATGTGTTGCTTATTTTGAAGCAGAATGTAGATGCTGATGAGTAGGAGGGAACTGCAGCTACTGGTTTACACCAAAGATGGACACGCAATGCTGGAGTAACTCAGCGGGACAGGCAGCATCTCTGGAGAGAAGGAATGGGTGACGTTTTAGGTCGAGACCCTTCTTCAGACTGATGACTTGTGGCAGTTTTCAGGGCGGTTGGTCTTTATTCCCGTGAGTAAATACGCCAAAAGTTGTTTAATATTTAACAGTTTGAGGCACTGCAACACCATGAGATTTTGTTCCCTCCTTGTCTTCCACCACTCCCTCCCACATTGTAATCACTGTTTACATTCCAGTAACAAATTGAGGGTCACTATTTCTTTTCACAATGTCTCCAGGCACGTTGCTCTGGCAACGACCTTGGGCATTCTTTTTCAAAGAAGTGCATTTCAGTCAGCTAGTTTTTTTATTTATTGCCTTTGGACCCATTATACTGGCGAATGCAGCTCAAATTTATTCCCTTAGCCATATTATTCACGGTATTATTTCAGAATGTTTGATTCCATGTGCGTACCTTACTAACAATAAATTGGCACGGTGGTGCAGCGGTAGAGTTGCTGCCATTCAGCACCAGAGACCCGAATTTGATCTTGACTACGGGTGCTGTCTGTACGGAGTTTGTACATTCTCCCTGTGAACTGCGTGGGTTTTCTCCGAGATCTTTGGTTTCCTCCCACACTCCAAAGACGTACAGGTTTGTAGGTTAATTGGATAGGTATGAGTGTAAATTGTCCCCAGTGTGTGTAGGATAGTGTTAATGTGCGGTTAGTGCGGACTCGGTGGGCCTAATTCTGCTCCTATCACTTATAACCGTAAGACTGGTTGTGGTTCTGGTGGGGAACAAGACTTGAGCACCTTTCCAATGAGGTGACCCTGGTCTTGCAGGCCAAAGACTGCATTTGGCAAACTTGGTAACAAGGAACGAGGTCAGGCCCCTTGGCCCACGATGTCTGTGCTGAACATAATACCAAGCCCATCACTTATCTGCATACAGTGAATGGGTGATGTACTAGTTGGAGCCCACAGCAAGAAAGGCTCAGTCCGCCTGGGCCTACGAGATCTGTCGGTTTCCAAACACTTTCTTGGACCCGCTGACCCTCAGCATAGGAGCACCGCAAGGCTGCGTACTCTCCCATTTACTCTCTCTGCACCAACGACTGCACCTCCGCAGACTCCTCTGTCAAGCTTCTCAAGATTGCGGACGACACAACCCTTCTTCTTATCCAGTCCACACACAAGATGAGTTGCTCACCCAGAGCTGAACACACTGCTCGGCATCTGCACAATGGTGTCTGTCTTGTGCTTCTTGTGCGTGGTGGTGGAAAGATTGGTGGAAACAGGGCCGCGACTTGAACGCTATTTCCTTGACCCCAACACAACCCTGATTGGACTGATCCAGGATGGGGAGGAATCTGCTTACAGACAGGAAGTGACACAGCTGGCGTCCTGGTGCCATCACAACAACCTGGAGCTCAATGCTCTTAAGATGGTGGAATTGATTGTAGACTTTAGGAAAGCTCCCACTCCCCTCCCCCCCCACTCACCACTGTGGAGTCATTGAAGTTCCTTGGATCCATCATCTCCAGGGACCTTAAATGGGAGGCCACCATCGACTCCACAGTCAAAAAGGCACAACAGAGGATGTACTTCCTGCAGCAGCTGAGAATACACAATCTGCCACTGGCAATGATGGTCCAATTCTACACAGCCATCATAGAGTCTGTCCTCACCTTCTCCATCATGGTCTGGTTTGGCTCAGCCACCAAGCACGACATCCGGAGGCTGCAGCGCATCATCGGATCAGCCAAGAAGGTTATTGGCTGCAACCTTCCCCCCATCGATGAACTGTACACTGCAAGGGCCAGGAAGCGAGCGGGCAAGATCATCTCTGAGCCCTGGCCACAAACTCTTTGAAGCACTTCCCTCTGGAAGGCGACTCTGGACTGTCAAAGCCGCCACAGCCACAGACATAAAAACAGCTTTTTTCCTACTCAACAGACAAAAATCTGAAGCCTCCTTTTGCTCTGGTATTTTATTTAATACTTCGCATGTTTAAATTATAATGCTTTATTTTTAATTGTCTACTGTATATCGTGTTGCTACTTGTGTGCACAGCACCAAGACAAATTCCTTCTATGTATACATACTTGGCTGATATAATTTATTCAATTCAATGCAACTGCAGTTGCTGGTTTAACTCCCCTTCCCCTTCCTACTCTGACCTTACTGTCCTGGCCACTGCCATTGTCAGAGTGATGCCAAACGCTAATTGGAGGGACAGCGCCTCATATTTTGCATGGGCAGCTTAGAACACAGCGGTATGAATATTGATTTATCTAACTCCAAGTAACCCTTGCATCCCCCTCTCTGTGTCCCTCCCCCACCCTAGTCATTGTACTAGTTTCAATGTCGTCGGTTGAGTTTCATTGTGTAACTCAGAATGGCAGGCAGTGCCGCAAGGCTCGGTTTTGGGGCTGCAATTGTTTACCATATATAAATGATTTGGAAGAGGGCATTAGGAGCAAAACTAGCAAGTTTGCGGATGACACAAAGCTGGGTGGCAGTGTGAACTGTGAAGAGGATGTTAGGAGGTTGCAGGGGGACCTGGACAGGTTGAGTGAGTGAGCAGATGCGTGGCAGATGCAGTATAATATAGATAAATGTGAGGTTATCCACTTTGGCGGCAAAAACAAGGGGGCAGATTATTATCTCAATGGGCTTAGGTAAGGGTGAGGTAAGGTGAGCCCTGGGTGTCCTTGTACACCAGTCACTGAAAGTTGGCTTACAGGTACAGCAGGCAGTGAAGAAAGCTAATGGAATGTTGAACTTCATAACAAGAGGATTTCAGTACAGGAGTAAAGAGGTTCTTCTGTAGTTGTATAGGGTTCTGGATGTTGACAAAAATCAATTTTTGTCAACATCCAGAAATTATTTAATTTTAAACCTATATCGGTCCTGACCACTTTGAGACTTAACATGGACCCGTTTCCATGCTATATTTCTAAAACTAAACAGATGCATTTCTTTGGGTCAAACCTGACTAACTAATTGTTAACATTTGTAGAGATGGTTGAAAACTTCAGATTCCTTGGAGTCACTATCGCCAACAACTTCTGCTGGACCATCCATATTGAAGCAATGACCAAGAAAGCACACCAACGTCTCTAATTGCTTACAAGACTTAGGAAGTTTGGCATGTCCCCTGCAACTCTCACCAACTTCTACAGATGCACCATGGAAATAATTTTTATCAGGATGCATCACAACTTGGTTTGGGAACAGCTCTATCCAAGACCGCAATAAATTGCTGCGAATTGTGGACGCAGCCCTGACCATCACACAAACCAACCTCCCTTCTCTTGATTCCATTTATACCTCGCGCTGCCTCGGCAAGGCCAGCAGCATAGTCAAGGATGGGTCGCACCCTGGCCACTCCCTCTTCTCCCCTCTCCCATCAGGTAAAAGGTATAGAAATGTGAAAACACACACACCACCAGATTCAGGGAACATTTTCTTCCCAGCTGTTATCATCCCACCACAACTGAATCATCCCATCACAACCAGAGAGCAGTGCTGAACTACCAGCTACCTCTTTGGTGACCCTCGGACTATACTTGATCAGACTTTGCACTAAATGTTAATCTCTTATCATGTAAATTCTCGCACTGTAAATGGACTGATTGTAATCATTTATTGTCTCTCTGCTGACTGGTTAGCACGAACCGAAAGCTTTTTCACTGTACCTGTACACGTGACAATAAGCTAAACTGAGAAGCAGAGAGGTGTCTCCTGTATCTTTCCCTTACACTCACAGCTTCACTTTGAGCTGGTGCCTGGTGGGTTAAAACTACCCACTTTTGTTTGTTTGTTTTTTTATCGTTGGCATGACTTGCGGGTGGCTGGAAAGAAATAGAACTTGAGATTTTTTTTTTATTGAGGCGCAAAGAAAACCAGCCTCTTTGCCTGTTCATGCTCCAACATTAGGCCATAGTTCATTAAGGTCTTACAATGAGTCCTTTGTATCTCCTTCAATGGCCTAGCTAGACTTTCTATGCACTAGACAAATATGAGTAGCCTTTGAATGCTCAACGAACCTAAACAAATGTCTTTGTATTACATGAAAGAATAACGCTTTGCTGAGACTAAATAGGATTATGCGATGACTTCGTTTGGGACGGTTGTTTTGTTAGGAAATATTTTTTTGGGCCACTTCTGAATTCAGGGTTGAAAATATTGCTTTTACTTGGCTTCTGACATTGCTTTGTTTATTTTAGTTACAAGATACAGCGTAGAAACGGGCCCTTCGCCCCACGCTGACCAACGATCGCCCCGTACACCAACACTATCCTACATTCTAGGGGCAAGTTTACAGAAGTCAAACTAACCTCCAAACCTGCACATCTTTGGGATGTGGGAGGAATCCTGAGCACCCGGAGAAAGCCCACGTGGTCACAGGGAGAACGTATAAACTCTGTAGATTTGGTACCTGTAGTCAGGATCGAACCCGGGTCTCTGGCCCTGTGAGGCAGCAACTCTACCGTTGTGCCACCGTGCTGCTCCACCTCGCTATGCTTCACCTACCGCTTTAAAGGGGCAGGTTGGATACCTAAGTTTGTCCTGTGTTGGCTGCTACCTCCTACTGGCATAGTTGTCAGTAATGCGCTGCGGGTCATTGAAGAGTGTACTGCTGTTTGTATTTGGTTTGTGGTTGTGGCATGCATCCGGTTGTGGGAGTGGAGAGAGTGAGCACCATGAAGGAGGCGTGAGTACCGGGCCCATCCCTGGTGGACTGCGTGTGGGGCATTGGGGTCTGCTGCCACCCGGCCTGTGAATTCCGTCTTGTTTAACCGCACTCAACACCCCGTTTCTTACCTCCCGGCCTTGGGTTAAACTTTAACCCCCCCCACTTGGTTACAGCACACAATCGGCAGTAACGGACACGTCCTCTGTGGTCCGTTAATGCGAGGGTTTACTGTATAATATTTAAAAGGCATTTGTACAGATAAAGTTGTGAACACTGCCCACTCTATGGTGGGGCTCCCCACCATCGAAGGGATTTATCGGAGTCGCTGCCTCAAAAAGGCAGCCAGCATCATCAAAGACCCACACCACCCTGGCCACACACTCATCTCACCACTGCCATCGGGAAGAAGGTACAGGCAGGCACGGAAATCACTGTCAAAACATGGGGGGGGGGGGGGGGTGACACAATTTCTTGGCGGCTGCGCGCGCGCACACACGCGAGGTTTTGGCCATGGGCCCTATGGCCGTTAACATCGTTAACTGACCTGGTTGGTGACCGACTCCGAACTCTGGCAACAGCAGCTTCTTCCGCTTCCTACCGTTTGAATCGGCTTCAACATCGGGAGCCTCGATCGCCTCGACGCAGCAATTTGACCGCGGGGCGGTGGAAGATCCCGAGCTCGATTTTGAGCTGCGCCGGGCCGGGCGATGAAAAGCCCCGCGAACGGGCCGATTCTAGCTCCGCTCTGATCTTTGTTCCACCAGGACGTCTCCCTCCTCCAATCACCGCGCTGTATCCTCAGTCCCACCCCCTTACTTCCACCTCTGACCGACATCTCCCTCCTCCAATCATCGCGCTGAATCATGCTCCCCCCTCCCCCTTTCTGCCTGCTGACCGACGTCTCTCTCGTTCAATCGGCGCCCTAGATCAGTCCCACCCCCACTGTCTCGCGGAAAACTGAGTTTTCTAACAGCTTCTTTAACGGAGGTTTAAAATTCGGATTACAAAAAACGTGGTGGATCGTCCCCCACCTCTCAAAACAGGGTGTGGGTGTGTGTGTGTGTGTGTTCCCTCTTTCTCTCTCTCCCCCCCCCCCCTTCCAGGATTTCCACCCCTGGGTACAGGAGCCTGAAAACCGTAACGTCCAGGCTCAGGAACAGCTTCTTCCATACAGCCATCAGGCTATTAAATATTACATCCTCATATAGGCTCTGAACTATATATATGGATATATGGGTGTGTGTGGGGTGTGAGTGTGTGTACATAGACACATTGAGCTTTTCTTTACTCTCGTTTGTCATATCATACTTTGTTTGCATATTCTGATGTGCTGCAGCAAGTAATAATGTCATTGTTCTATCTGGGACATATGACAATAAAACACTCTTGACTCTACATGGGCAGGAAAGGTCAAGAGGGATATAGGCGAAATCCAGGCAAATAGGACCCGCTCAGGAAGACACCAGGGTTTGCATGGATGTGTTGGGCTGAAGGGCCTGTTTCCGTGCTGTGTGGCTCTGACTGCAGCAGCCCAAGGAGTAACATGGCTACATCAAGGAGGGTGGAGTAAACTGCAGATCTCTCCATTGCTCTCATTTTAACCTTCTATTCTGATTCCCACTCATTTTGTTTTTCGCACTCGAGCCCAACTCCCAAAATATGAATGAATTTGTAATCCCTCTCATATTTTTGGAATCTGAATTTTATGCCTGCTATTTTTCTGAATGTCAACAGGCCAAGCAAATAAGGAGATGTTGGGCATATTGGTGTAAGGGAACGGGTATCACATTGATTAGAATCCAGTTTAAAATTACAGCAAAATCTGCAAATGTTGGAATGATTTGACAGGTTATGAACCTGAAATATGAAACCCTGTTTCTCTTTCTATTGACGTTACTTGACCTGCTGAATATTTTTGTTTGAATCAAATTTAATAACCATCTCCAGTTCTGGAGAAAGCACCTTAAAAATAATGACATCGGAAATTGGAAAGCCGTTTAACCAGTTAATGTTTAGGAAGGAACTGCAGATGCTGGTTTGCATTGAAGATAGGCACAAAATGCTGGAGTAACTCAGTGGGACAGGCAGCATCTCTGGAGAGAAGGAATGGGTTACAATGGGTTGAGACCCTTCTTCGGAGTCTGAAGAAGGGTCTCCAATCCAAAACATCACGCATTGCTTCTATCCCGGGATGCTGCCTGTCCCGCTGAGATACTCCAGCATTTTGTGTCTTCTCTCACCAGTTAAAATGGGTGGAAATCTGGAATTGGTCCCATTGGATACTGGAAGAATTGAAAAATTCAACATGGAGACCAATATTCTTTTTGTTGCTTTTTGGGTAGAGTTATAAAGACATAGAAGTGATGCAACGTGGAAAGGGCCACTTTGGTCTATTTAAGCGATGTGAATGATTTTAAGAGTTTAGAAACGGCCCATTTGGCCAATGTAGAAGAGTTTGTTCCAAGCTCCCCCCCCAGATCCCCAGTCATATCACAGTTGCCAATTTAGTTTCGAGATACAGTGTGTGAACACGCCCTTCAGCCCACTGACGCTGCACAGACCAGCGATTCCCGCACACTAACACTATCCTACACACACTAGGAACAATTTACAATTATACCAAGCCAATTAACCTACAAACCTGTACCATATAACCATATAACAATTACAGCACGGAAACAGGCCTTCTCGGCCCTTCCAGTCCGTGCCAACCATTTATTTTCGCCTAGTCCCATCTACCTGCACTCAGGCCATACCCCTCCATTCCCTTCCCGTCCATATACCTATCCACTTTACTTTTAAATGTTAAAATCGATCCTGCCTCCATCACTTCTGCAGGAAGATCATTCCACACAGCCACCACTCTCTGAGTAAAGAAGTTCCCCCTCATGTTACCCCTAAACTTCTGTCCCTTAATTCTCATGTCATGCCCTCTAGTTTGAATCTTTCCTACCCTCAATGGGAAAAGCTTATCCACGTCAACTCTGTCTATCCCTTTCATCATTTTAAAGACCTCAATCAAATCCCCCCTTAACCTTCTGCGCTCCAAAGAATAAAGACCTAACTTGTTCAACCTTTGTACATCTTTGGAGTGTGGGAGCAAACCGGAACATCCGGAGAAACGGAGAGAGGGAGAACGTACAAACTCTGTATAGGCAACACCCGCAGTCAGGATCGAACCCGGGTCTCTGGCGCTGTAAGGCAGTAACTCTACCATTGCGCCACCAAGCCACCCCATGAGTTCTGAAATTTCCTTACAAACCCTTACCTATCTTGCTCTACACCTTTAAGGTAATGCTTATAATGTACATGTTTGTTCAGACGTTAGTTATCGTGAAGATCTCTTTGTGTGGCTCAAGTTTTGGCTAGTCGCATTTCAAAAAAACTGCAGCTGCTGGAAATCTGAAAAAAAAAAGGTGAAACGTTGGAAATTCTCAGCAGGTTAGGCTACAACTGGCCATGCCAGGCCAGACAGCACAGTGGCGCAGCAGTAGAGTTATTGCCTTGCAGCGCCAGAGACCCGGGGTCGATCCTGACCACGGGGGCTATCTGTATCGAGTTTGTACATTCTCCCTGTGACCACATGGGTTTTCTCCAGGTTCTCTTGTTTCCTCCCACACTGCAAAGATGCACAGGCTTGTTAGTTAATTGGCTTTCGGAAAGAAGTGTATATTGTCCCCAATGTGTTGGATTGGGTGAGGCGATCGCTGGTCGCCACGAACTCGGTGAGTCGAAGGGCCTGTTTCCGCCCTGTATCTCTAAAAACGCAAAACTAAAAGCTAAAACTAAACCGTGAAGAGATGAACACATTTTATACGTCAATGACCGAGTGTCAGAACTATGAAGAGGTTAGAATCGAGCATGTTTTAACTTTCAGATAAAATTGCAATATTGATCGGTGACGGCAACAGATTTGAATCTGTTTTTAAGCAAACATTCCTGTTGAATCTGTGCAAAATGTTTTAAAGGGAATTTTGGAATATTAATAGCACTGAAATATTCTTGTCTTTTCTGTTTAGAAAAAAGCTAAAGGCCAGGAATTGTTTGAGCAAATCATGTACCATCTTGACATCATTGAGAAAGATTACTTTGGCCTGCGATTCATGGACTCCGCCCAAGTAGCGGTAAGATGTCTTCTTCATCCAATGTACGCTTAATACTGCTAATGGCGTGGAACTCTTCAACTTGACAAGTCTTGTTTGTACTGTACGTGATATGACAAAATGCATTCCAGTAAATATTTTTTTTTGGTCTATTTTGGGAGGAGAGAGATATCCAATTAGTTTTATGTGTGGGAAGGAACTGCAGATGCTGGATTAAACCGAATTTAGGCACAAAATGCTGAAGTAACTCAGCGGGACAGGCAGCATCTCTGGATAGAAGAAATGGGTGATGTTTGGTCGGGCAGTTTGCTGATGACACCGTGGTGGTGGGCCTGATCTCAGACAACGATAAGAAGGCCTACCAGGAGGAGGTAGCTGATCTGGCACTCTGGTGACAGGACAACAGCCTCCTCTTGATCATCAAAAAAACAAAGGAGCTGATTGTGGACTTTAGGAGGGCACATCATCCAAGGACGTACACACCATTGAGGATAAATGGGGATACTGTGGATAGGGTGAGCCGTTTTAAATAAATACCTGGGAGTCCACATCTCTGAGGATATGACATGGACATCGCACGCTGCAGCACTTGTGAGTAAGGCAAGGCAGCGTCTTTACCACATCAGGCAATTGAGGAAATTCAGAATGTCTCCGATGATCCTCCAGTGCTTCTACTCTGCGGCTGTGGAAAGCATCTTGTCCGGAAACATTACAATCTGGTTTGGGAATTGCTCTGTCCAGGACAAGAAGGCTCTGCAGAGAGTAGTGTGTTCGGCCGAACGCAGTAAGGGAATTTCTCTCGCCCCTCTGTAGGAACTATACATCAGGAGGTGCAACTCCAGAGCCAATAAGATAATGGGAGACCCCTTCCATCCCTGCAACGGACTGTTCCAGCTCTTACAGTCAGGCAAACGCCTCCGTTGCCATGCTGTGAGAACGGAGAGGATGAGAAGGCGTTTCTTCCCAGAGGCCATTCGGACTGTAAACTCCTATCACCAGGGACTAACTCTACTAACGTACTGTACCACAATACCACCCACAATATTTTATATGGAAGAGAACATGTGATTCTGTTTGTAGTTTGTTGGTTGTTTGTTTGGTTGTTTTTTGCACAAAGTCCGCAGGCATTGCCACTTTTCATTTCACTGCACATCCCGTATGTGTATGTGACAAATAAACTTGACTTGACCTGATTTGAGACCCTTCTTCAGTCTGAAAAAGGGTCTCGACCCGAACATCACCCATTCCTTCTCACCTGAGATGCTTCCTGTCCCGCTGAGTTACTCCAGCATTCTGTGTCTATCTCCAATTAGTTTTACTGGTATTCAGGTGGGTATGTTATTTATTTTGTCTATGTAGGAAATGGCTTGGGAAGAATGGCAAGCCTGTCTCAGGTGACTCTTTATGCATAAACAAAAAAAAAGTGTATACTTTGTACAACTAGTAGCATTTAAAGCATTACATTGCAAGGAATCTTCTCTGGGGTCCTTGCTCATTTCTTTGAATTGGTTACCTCCTCCTATTTTGCTTGTCTCTACAGTTGTGTTTTAGTCATACAGTATGGAAACAGGCCCATCAGCCCAGCTTGCCCATGCTGACCAAGATGCCCCATCTATTCTAGTCCTACCTGCCTTCATTTTGCTTAAATCTCTCTAAACCTATCCTATTCATGTACTGGTCCGATTGTCTTTTAAAGCTTGGTTTAGTCCCTGCCTCATCTACCTCCTCTGGCAGCTCGTTCCATATGCCCACCACCCAGTGTGTGGAAAAAGTTGCCTCAAGTACCAATTAAATCTTTCCCCTCTCACTGTGAAGCCCCTGCCCTGGTTTGAGTTCTCAAGAAGCAACACCTCGCACTTATCTTCATCAAACTCCGTTACCCATTAAACTCCATTTTGTGTCTATCTTTGGTTCAAACCGGCATCTGCAGTCCCTTCCTACAAACTCCGTTAACTATTCCTTAGCCCACCTACCCAGCTGATCAAAATCCTGGGGTATGAAGGAAGAACAAAATCTCCTCTTAACTTTGAAGAAGAATCTTAACTTGCAGCGTCCTCTGTCCATTCCTTCCTCAGATGCTGCCTGACCCACTGAGTTCCTCCAGCATTTTCCTTCCATTTCCAGTATCTGCAGTCTCTTATTAGATTGCTTGTGTTAAGTCTGCTTAAAATTCTCGTTGAAACTCTGTTTTAGTTCATCCTTGGACAATAGTAGAGGAAGAAAGTACAACGTCCACAATCCCACTCTTCCTAGGACTTACTAATTGTGTGCTTCTGATAGTGAAGGTGATAATTTTCCTATCTAGGTCAGACTCCAGACAAGCTAACCCATTGTTATTAACTAGAGACATGAGACTGCAGATGCTTTAATACTGAGCAAAAAAAACAGCGCTTGGGAGAACTCAGCAGGCCAGGCAGCAAATGTGGAGAGAAAACGGTTACAGTCTGAAGAGGGGCCTGACTAGGTTTGCCAACCTTCACACTCCCAAATAAGGGACAAAAGTTCAAAATATGGGTCAAATTCCCGATGGCAATTTGTTGACCGACCCGGCCACGGCGGGGTGAATGATGAGTTGGCCCGGGTGCTGGACGGCACACAAAGCCCAGCCTGCGGGCCAGCTGAGGAATTTTGGCCCACGCGAAGTCCAGCACCTGGGCCAAAATGCCTCAGCTGGCCCGCCGGCTGGGCTTTGTGTTCTGCTGCATGCAAAGTCCAGCACCCCATCCAACTCGTGAACCGATGATAGGCCATGAGAAGGAGGGGTGCTGGTGTCGGCGGTAAGCAAAGGTCGGACAGCTGGCCGGGCTGCCGACCAACGGGGTCACAGGCGAGGCACTGCTGCTGCACTCCATGGGCTGCACTACGTCGGGACGGGTGAGGCATGGCCGGAAGTGGCACTCCGACCAGACAGTCCCCTCGACCCGAGTAGTCGCAGTCAAATACGGGACAAAGGGCAGTGCCGTATGGGACAAACCAATTTAGCCCAATATACGGTATGTCCTGGCCAATACGGGACAGTTGGCAACCCTAGTCCTGACCTGAACCTTTGCTGCCATATCCCTCCACAGATGCTGCCTGGCCTGCAGAGTTATGAATTTAGTTTGATTTGTTGTCATGTGCACCGAGGCACAGTGAAAAGATCAGCAGAAAGACAATACATGATTACAACCGAGCCATGATAAAGGGAATAGACCCAAAAAGCTGGGGTAACTCAGCGGGACAGGCAGCATCTCTGGAGAGAAGGAATGGGTGACTTTCGCTCGAGACCCTGTCATCCATTCCTTCTCTCCAGAGATGCTGCCTGTCCCACTGAGTTACTCCAGCTTTTTGTGTCTATCTTCGGTTCAAACCAGCATCTGCAGTTCCTTCCTACACATAAAGGGAATACCCGGCACTGTTTTTTTTCTCCCCCCCCCCCCATTGTCATATACTACTTATTGCTGATTAACGAAGGAAAAAACATAGAAATTCCAGTTCCCTCTCTCCAACCAAATTCTAGCCATCTATTGAACCCGACCAAAGGATTGGAGTTGAATATGGAGTTTCACTGGTTTAAGATCTGGTTGGATAACCCATGCCTCCAATGTTCTTGTGACATATAACATTTTAAAACGATGCAGTCTTGTGAAACAAGGGTCTGTATCTGGAAGGAATTTTAATAAGTAATTATTTTAACCTCCCACCCAATGTGGATAAGTCCGTTTTGACATCTGCTTTGTATTTGCCTGGTTAATCCCAAGAGCTGCTTCATGTGAGAAGGCTGAAAGCTCGACATTTCTCTAAACAAAGTGTGCACCGATGGCTCGGCCAAATGCTGCTAAGTGTCTAGCGCTGGAATGTGTAGGAGCTGAAGGAAAACAGGCCCGAGATGAGAAAAGGCAGGGAGTATCAAGCCCTGTCACTAACGCCAAGACTACTCCGAAGCAGAAATGACTAACGGTTTAAATTGTAAGCTTAATTTCTCTCGTATTGCCTCACTTGGTTTTGAATGAATTGAAAAATAAGTTAATGGGTACTCCTTGAATTTGGGCGTTGCTCCTTTGATTACTCTAGCCTTTATGGATGAAGCTGCTTGAAAAGGTTGATGTCGTTCATATTGCTTTGTGAGAATGCCAAACCATGGGGCCAGCTTCATTCTTCTGAAATACCAACTGCAGTGGGAAGGCAGGGCAATGTTTTATTGCTCGTGAGGGTGCGTTGCTTGGAACAACGTGCATGTTTACTTTGCTTCCCCGCAGCAGCAGAATTGAAGGGTCACTGATGTTCCTTGGTTTTAATGCTGAACTTCGAAAGAAGCAGGCTTTCAAAAAGAATCTTCGCCAGGCGTATGATAAATGAGCAGGTTATTCAAATGTTTTGTTTAGTTTAGAGAGAGAGAGCACGGATGCAGGCCCTTTGGCCCACCGTGTCCGCGCTGACCATCGATCCCCGCACATTGACGCTATCTACACACAGTAGTTGCAATTTACAATTATATCGTCGAATTAGCCTACAAGCCTGTATGTCTTTAGAGTGTGGAAGGAAATCGGAACTCCCGGAGAAAACCAACGCAGGTCACGTACGAACTCCGTACAGACAAGCACCCGTAGTCGGTATCAAACCCGGCGCTGTAATGGGCCTGTCCCACTTAGGCGATTTTTAGGCGACTGCCGGCGACTGTCAAAGTTGTAGCAGGTCGCTGGAAAACCGGCGACGTTAGGTGATTTTTTTAGGCAACTGCCGGCGAATACAACAATGGAATTCACCAAAGTCAGCACCGGCGACAACCTACGTTACCTGGCGACAACCGACGACATCCTGGCAACAACCTTCTTCACCTGGCGACAACCTACGACAGCACCTACGTCGGGAGAAGTTAAGCTGTGCTCATTGACGTCAATCCCGAGAAATGTTCATGTTAAAATCCAGCGGCGACCAGAAAGACGCTACGACTCTTTGAGCGACTTTAGGAGACTACTCACGACCATACAGGCGACACCCCGGCGACCACCAGTGACCATGTGACGACAGCCTAGTCACCTGTAGTCGCCTAAAAAATTGCCTGTGAGACAGGCCCTTAAGGCAGCAACTCTACTGCTGCGCCACCGTGCCACCTTTCATGTCTTGAAGTTACCTGCCTTCGGTCATTTGCCATAAGGCCCTCAAGCAATTATATGAGATTTTAACACTCTGACGTGGGGGGGAGGGAGGGGGGGGGGGGAGTTTTTCTCCTTTTGTGGTATAAAAGGTAAATCTGTGGAGAGCGCATGCCTCTCCGATCCCAATATGAATTTTGTTTCCATTGGTACTTTGGAAAGCTTTCAACTTTGGCTCAAATAAAATCGTTTTTTTACAGAAGAAAATGATAAAGCTGTTATATTTAACTAGGCTAAGAATCCAAAAATCATGAGGTGAATAATTAAAAAGTCAATAAATGTTTGCAAGTCAAAATCAAAATATTGGAAACATCAAAAGATAAAAAGCAGCAAATGCTGAATAGGTCAGGACTTCTATGGAGAGAGAGCTCCTTTCAAGTCCCTGATCTTTCATTACAACTATTTTATTAGGGTAAGCCTTTCCATTTTGTTTGCTGTGGCACAGATCTGAAGTTGCTTTTGAGTCATCCCAGTCTCGTGAGGTCTCGTGCTTGCAGTTTCAAACACACAGTGCTGGAGTAGCTCAGTGGGTCGGGCAGCATCTCTGGAGAACACGGATAGGTAACGTTTCGGGTCGGGACCCTTCTTCACACCCGAAATGTCACCTATCCATGTTCTCCAGTCTGACTCTTGTCTGAAGAAGAGTTTCGACCTGAAACGGCACCTTTTCCTTTTCCCCAGAGATGCTGCCTGATCCACTGAGCCACTCCAGCATTTTTGTGTCCTTCTCCAGAGATGCTGCCTGACCCGATGAGTTACTCCAGAATTTTGTGTCTTTTTTTTGTAAACCGGCATCTGCAGTTCCTTATTTCTCCAGTTCCAAACTTGCTGGCTGTGACATGTGATGTTGGTATCGCAGAACTTGGTAAGTGTAGTCAACAAATGAGTCAATCGTGGAATGCGGCGCATTTACTGAAGTGCAAGAGCACTAAGATTCTTCTATGGTTTTAGTGGGAAATGGGGAAGTCGTTGCTATTTGTTGGCTAACATGGTCTCTAAGGCTTATCAGAGGATAACGTGCCTTGGTGTTTTGTATTGCAGCACTGGTTGGACAACACCAAGAGCATCAAGAAGCAAGTGAAAAGTAAGTTCTATTTTCAACCACTCTCTCCACTCGAGCCCACAAGTAGCATCTGCAAAATGCTCTGGGCTTCGGACGTTTAGTTTAATCTATAGTCGCGAGTATCGAGGTACAGTGAAAAGCTTTTGTTGCGTGCTGAAAAAAGTGTATTGTCTTTCAGCCAACTGGCTAGTATCAGTTTAGTTCAGTTTATTGACAATAAACTAAACGGAACTAAGCTGAAACTAACCAGACAGCAGAAAGAAAGTCCATGAATAGCATCGAGCCATTCACAGGTACAGATGCATGATAAAGAGAATAATCTTTAGTGCGAGATAAAATCCAGTAAAGTCTGATTTAAAGGGTCTCCGAGGGTCTCCAATGTAGTAGATGGTAGCTCAGGACCGCTCTCCAGTTGTTGATTGAATGGTTCAGTTCTATTGAAGGGTTCGTTGGGGGGCAGTTGAAGTTGCTGCAGGAAATAAAGGGGCCAGGGATTTTGCTGCAATGCTTGCTGAAGGAGTTGGTCACTCAGCAACGACAGTGGGTGGGCATCCGGAAAGGTGGGAGAGAGGGACAATTTGGGAATCGCATCAGTGCTGAATATAATGGAAGACTAAGACCCTGTTGAAGGATGAAGGCCGGAACACTGAGTTTGCAGTTTGTTCACGTTATATTGTGGCCACAATGTATGAAATTGCATGTGGGTTTAGGTGAGTACTTGCTGCAGCTGTATTAAACACTACAACACAACAAATAAATATACAATACATTATCAGTTATTCTAGGTCAAGTGTTCCCAACCTGGGGTAAATTTCACCTGGCCATGGGGTAAATTTGTTGATTCTGGATTTGCACATATTTTTTCTCATTGACTTTGGTTCTGGTATACCGGTATCTGTTCATCATTAGTTGTTCGTAAATAAGTGAAATAACATTGTTAAGTGCTATTACAGTTGCCTGGGGTAAACGGGACAAAAAAGGTTGGGAACCGCTGCTCTAGGTGAACTAGATAGTGCAGCTTACAGCCCAGCAGTATGAACAGTAACTTCAAGAAGCCCCTGCTTTCCCTCTCTCTCTCCATCCCCTCCCCTTCCCAGTTCTCCCACCAGTCTTACTGTCTCCGACTACTGTCTGTCTCAGTCCTGCCCACTCCCCTGACATCAGTCTGAAGAAGGGTTTCGACCCGAAACGTCACCCATTCCTTCTCTCCAGAGATGCTGCCTGTCCCGCTGAGTTACTCCAGCATTTTGTGTCTACCTTCGAATTAAACCACGATCTGCAGTTCTTTCCTGCACTGCTTAGTTTCACTGTTTGTATCACTCATTATCACCTTCTCCCCAGCCAACAATGGACCATTGTGGACTCCACCTATTCATGACCATTGTTGCTGGCTTTGATTTATCCTTTTGCATTCCTTTCTTATCCTATGTGCCTTTTCATAGAAACATAGAAAATAGGTACAGAAGTAGCCCATTCAACCTTTTGAACCATTCAATGTGATCATGGATGATCACCCATAATCAGTTCCCTGTTTCTGCTTTCCCCCCCAAATTTCTTGATTCCATTAGCCCCAAGCGCTATAGCTAACTCTCTTTTCATATCTCTAGTTTCCGTCTCCCCTGACTCCCAGTCTGAAGAAGAGACTCGTCCCAAAAGATCTATTCCTTTTCTCCAGAGATGCTGCCGGACCCACTGAGTTACAGCAGCTTTTTGTGTCTATCTTCAGTTTTATTTATGTTCCTCTGCAAAGCTTGTTTTCAACCTAGCTGGAATAGAATGGTGTACTCACTGGTATAACTCAGAAATGAGTGGAAATATGAGCTAGCGATGTTCACAGTGAGAAGGGGAAGCCGGGTTTTGACATGGTTGGCTTGAAATCAGGGCATGTACTTTTATGTATTTAATAAGAATCAGAACACTGATTATCTCTATTCTGGTGTATATATTGAATCTGCTTTTTAATTCTCTTTGAAGTTGGCCCACCGTACTGTCTTCATCTCCGGGTTAAATTTTATTCATCTGAGCCGAACAACCTCCATGAAGAATTAACCAGGTAAAAAAGAAATGTCCTGTCTTGTTCCCCTTGACAGTTGTACCTGTTACAGGCCTGTGGATGCGATGTATTCAAGGTTATTGGTGACCTATGCATTATTTTCTCTGCTGTTTTTTCACACCCCTGTAAAGAAATTGGAGGAGAAATTGGAATTTGGCCGAAAGTAGTGAATGAATGCTGGGATATTAACTTTGTGTGTTTTACACTTTCGCTGCTTGGTTCCATTGCAGTCGTTCAGACTGAATGCTTGGAGCACAATGGAGAGATGAAGACCATCCTCTCTCCCTCTAACGATTGCAACCGTGGAAGTGATCACATAGAACAGGCCCTTTGGCCCACAATGTCTCTGCTGAACATGATGCCAAGACAGACTCCCATCTCCATGCACGTATTCCATACCTCCATTCCTGCTCATCCATGTCCTTCTTCAAATGGAGTTGCAGCCACCCACGGCATAGCAGATATCACAACCCACCAAAGTCCACTTTCCTGCATCAGCCCTAAATGTCCATTTTCCCATCTCCACAACCTACAGCCACCAACTAATTTTAAACTACACGAGGGGATTGAACCCATGACCTTTGTGAGCTGTTCAACTAACAGAGCCCGAGTCGTCTGAAATCGGTTTGCATGAATGATTACCGGTCGACGTTGATTAATAAGAACTGTATCATCTGTGGTGGAAATAATGGCAACACCAAGCGAGTTTATCAAGCTCATTTGCAGTATCCAACCAGCTCTTGTCCCATTCATTGGATTGTAAAACTCATTTTGATCCATTGTTGGATCTGATGACTTTTAATTCCATTGTGAACTGGGTGGGACCAGAGTTGTTGCCAGGAATGTGTTTAATTCTGCAGTTGGTGTTCCCCAAGGTGTGTGCACAGTATGTTCAGTACTGGGTAACAATTCTACGGCTCTTGAAAGAAAGGCATGCTACAACCTGTTGGCCTGCCAAGCCAGAGTTCAAAACGCATGTAAATCGAATCAGTAACACGTACCTGCTGGGTTAATTGACTGATAATGCACCTGATATTTAGTTGATTTATTTCTCAGCAAAGTAGAAGTCCTGGCATTACGATATTTTATTCTGTGGAATGATTAACAGCATGGAATGTCTTGGCAAGCACTAAAAATTCAACCTGAAGTTGAAAGTAAAATCCCATTGAAACTGCTCAATGGCTGGCTCAGAATCAGAGTTGTGCCGTTCAAAAATAGGTCTGGAGATGGACATAAAATGGTGGAGTTACTCAGTGGGTCAGGCAGCATCTCTGGTAAAAAGGAATTGGTGACGTTTCGAGTCTGAATCCTTCTTCAGACTGAAAGATAGAGGTGGCCAGAACTAAATGGGTTTGGCAACAGATGACCTCAGGAACTGTGGAGTGCATAATGTCCCATTGTTGTCTGGGGAAGAAGTGCTCACGACAGGGATAGAAGAATGCCAACAGTGGAACCAGGTAGAATGACCGAACAACATAAATAGGTCCTTTGACCCAACTCATCCATGTTCACCGTGATGCCGTTCAATGCAAATCCCCTCCCCCCCCATTAAAACTGTATTCCTCTCTTTCTACTTCAAAGTAGCTGCCCAAATGCCTTTTAAATATTTGTAAATGTATCTGCCTATACCACTTCTTTTGGCACCTTATTCCATATAACCACCACCTGTTTGTGGAAAAATGTTCCCCTCAGATTTCTTTAAAATGTTCTGGCCTTTCACTTTAATTCTATTCTATCTACTCTTCACGCTACACAACCCTACCTCAGCAATCAACTGTTATGGACTTTGTAAAGGTTGTACTATTAGAGAATGGCTATTTACTATTAATAATTTTTTTGTGTCATTGATCATTGTATATTTATTTGTTATATTGTGGTGTTAGTTAATATGCTCATAAAGCTACAGCTAGTAGTTTAGTTCATTGTCACGTGTACCGAGGTACATTGCAAAGCTTGTTATTGCGTACAATCCAGTCATCCCAAAGACTGTTCAAAGGTTCTTTATTAGTCACATACACCAATTGGTGTAGCAAAATGTGAATTGCCATTGCAGCACATAAAAAAGAAAACAACATAACAATAATAAAGAAATTTAACATAAAAAACATCCCCCCACAATGGTTCCCATTATGAGGGAAGGCACAAAGTCCAGTCCCCATCCCCATGTCCACCTATAGTCGGGCCTATTGGGGCCTCCGCAGTCGCCTTTACGGAAGCCCAATGTTCCAGGCCGTTCTCGCCGGATGATGGTGCTCCGGCGTCGGGAGAACCCTCTCAGTGGCTTGGGAAACCTGGAATGGCCGCTTCCTTACCGGAGACCGCGGCTTCCGAAGCCAACAGGCACTTGATTACATGATTACGTGAAATCATGATTACATGATTACAATCGAGATGTCCACAGTGTACAGATAGAGGATTAAGGGAATAATGTATAGTGCAAGATGAAGTCCAGTAAGGTCCGATTAAAGTAAGAATTTAATTGTTCTATTAAGTAAGAATTGTTCCACAAGAGAGAATTTCATTGTTCCTTTCCCAGTGCAATCAACACTCTTGACTATTGAAAAAGACTCTATGCTATCCATCCTCATCATTTTATAAAATCTGTTAGATGGCCATCAACTTCATTTCTTCCAGTGAGAATGAACCCAGCCTGTCTAATCCCTGTTTATAAGTAAAGTCCTTCATTTCTGGCAAAATTCTGGGGATTGTTTCTAATATTGCCCCGTCTTGTCTGTAGTGTGGTGACCAGGGCCTACGCACACAATTCACCAAGTGCAGCCTGACCAATGTTTTGTACAGCTGCAACATGACATTCCAACTCATATATGCAGTGCCTTGACCTATAAAAAGGGCCCAATGACACCTTTGCTCCCCTCTCCATCTGTGTTGCCATTTCCAGGAAGCTTTGAACTTGCAGCTCGAGGTTCCTGTGTACATCCGCATTCCTGAAGTCCCTGCCACTTATTGTATATGTCTGGTTGGTATTGTCAATGATCAGTGATTATTGTACGAAAGAGCTTTATAAAAATGTAGCATTTTGACATCTTACTAATCCATTGATTACTATCATTTGTGTTTGGAATGCACTATTTATTTTTGCTTGCTCCTATTCTGAATGCTTGCTGTCTTTAACACCAGCCAGTGTGTTTTCATTTCGTGGGGTAAATTGGATGTGAGTGTGATATTGATTGATTCACCTCCGTGACCCGACCAGCATTGAGTTCCCAATTTCTTGTGACCTTTCTATCTGCTTCTGTGCCCGAGCTGGTATTAAAACTGTCACACACAGACCTTTGATAACATGCCATGTGACTGAGCAAGCATATCATTGATTTAAAATGCTAAAAACCGTTCCATGTTTGAACTGGTTCCTGGGCATTCTTTTCCTCTATGCCTGTCAGAGTATAACCATATAACCATATAACAATTACAGCACGGAAACAGGCCATCTCGGCCCTTCAAGTCCATGCCGAACAACTTTTTTCCCTTAGTCCCACCTGCCTGCACTCATACCATAACCCTCCATACCCTTCTCATCCATATGCCTATCCAATTTATTTTTAAATGATACCAACGAACCTGCCGCCACCACTTCCACTGGAAGCTCATTCCACACCGCTACCACTCTCTGAGTAAAGAAGTTCCCCCTCATGTTACCCCTAAACCTCTGTCCCTTAATTCTAAAGTCATGTCCTCTTGTTTGAATCTTCCCTATTCTCAAAGGGAAAAGCTTGTCCACATTAACTCTGTCTATCCCTCTCATCATTTTAAAGACCTCTATCAAGTCACCCCTTAACCTTCTGCGCTCCAGAGAATAAAGACCTAACTTATTCAACCTATCTCTGTAACTTAGCTGTTGAAACCCAGGCAACATTCTAGTAAATCGCCTCTGTACCCTCTCTATTTTGTTGACATCCTTCCTATAATTGGGCGACCAAAATTGTACACCAAATTTGATGGATTTGTATGGATTTATTTTTCTTTTGCTTTTCATTTTGGAGACATTTCTCTAGAATGGCCCTTCAGCCCATTTCTCTAGAATGACCCTTTCATTTTAGAGAAATATAAAAATATATATCGTTTGACCTTGTATTTTTTTTGTTGTATTTAACATCAGAGAATAAAACAACACCAAATAAGTTGCCTGGCCGATCTTGCATGAAAGAATATCTAAATAATCCTATTCCCTTTCCTCCTCCCCAAAGCAGTTGGGAGCCTGTTTAATTTAGTTTAGTTCGGAGATACAGCGTGGAAACAGTCCCTTCGGCCCACCGAGTCTGCTCCGACCAGCGATCCCCGCAAATTAACACTATCCTACACACACTAGGGGCTATTTACAATTTTACCCCAAGCCAATTAACCTACAAACCTGTAGGTCTTTGGAGTGTGGGAGAAAACCGGTAATCGTGGAGAAAACCCACGCAGGTCACGGCGAGAACGTACAAACTCCGTGCAGACAGCACCCGTAGTCAGGATCGAATCCGGGTCTCTGGCGTTGTGAGGCAGCACCGCTACAGCTGTGCCACCGTGCCGGGCAGTCGGCAAATGTTGTCAGGAGAAGTGGTGGATGTAGATGCTTGAGCAACATTTAAGTGGTATTTGAATAGATAAACAGGCTTGGGATTGCGAGAGACACCACGTGCAGGCAGTTGTGTGGGGTAAATTGGCCTTGTCGTTGTCGCAGCAACATGGGCTGAAGGGCCATGAAAATTTAACCGTATCCTTCATAAAATATTGATCTCTCAATTCCCTTTATTTCAAGTATATTTCAGATTACAATTTGCTGTTTGACAGAAGTAAAATATATTTAATGCACTTTTCTGCTTTTGGTCATTTCTTATGTCTGAATCCTTTATTTGCAGATACTTGTTCGTGCTACAGTTAAAGCAAGATATTCTGAGTGGCAAGTAAGTAATGCTTGGTTACATTTTACTGGAGTCTTGCTTGCAGGCGCATTGAACAGAGGGTGGTGAATCTGGAATTCTTTGCCACAGAAGGCTGTGGAAGCCAAGTCTGTGGATATTTTTAAGGCAGAGATAGATAGATAGATAGATTCATGATTAGTACAGGTGTCAGAGATTATGGGGAGAAGGCAGGAGAATGGGGTTAGGAGGAAAGAGGTGGAGCAGCCGTGATTGAATGGCGGCGTAGACTTGATGGGCCAAATGGCCTAATTCTACTCCTATCACTTATGATCTTATGAACCTGCTGCATTGTGTCACTTTTAAAAATATTTCGGACTTCATTGACTGCCTTTCTGGAAATCCGAAGATGGACACAAAATGCTGGGGTAACTCAGCGGGGCAGGCAGTGTCTCTGGATAGAAGGAATCCAGACTGAAGAAGGGTCTCAACCTGAAATGTCGCACATTCATTCTCTCTCTCTCTCTCTCTCCAGAGATGCTGCCTGTCCCGCTGAGTCACTCCAGCATTTTGTGTCTATCTTTGGTGTAAACCATCCTGTACACTTTCTGGAAATCCCTCTTTTTTCTCCCAGTGGTTTCTTTCAATCTGGCATCCAGGTACTTTCAATAACATGTTTATCTTCAGCAAGTGGGGAGATGCTGAGGAGGATTCATTTATTATCCACCCTTAATGGCCCTGGATGATAATAGTCAAGCTTCTCCTTCACCTTATAAGTTCATAAGGCATAGGAGCTGTATTAGGCCATTCGGCCCATCGGGTGTGTTCCACCATTCGATCATGGCTGTTCCATTTTCCCCCTCTCAACCCCATTCTCCTTCTGCAGCTCTTATGATGGTGCTCAGAGGATGCTGTTAAGTAGCGAATTCCAGCCAATTATTTTTTTTTTTTAAAGCTGACACATCTAAGCCAAGGTGTTGCTTGGCAAGAACATGCTCCCAGACAGTTGTTGTCCTTCTGTTTGAGATTTTGCCTGCTGTGTCTGTTCAGTCTTTAGTTTAGAGATACAGTGCAGAAACGGACCCTTCAGCCCACGAGTCCGTGCCGACCAGCGATCCCCGCACGTTAAGGCTATCCCACACTAGGGACAATTTACACTTATACCAAGCCAATTAACCTACAAACCTGTACGCCTTTGAAGTGTGGGAGGAAACCGAAGATCACGGTGAAAATACAAAGTAACGTATAGACAGCTCCCGTAGTCGGGATCGAACCTGGGTCTCCGGCACTGCAGATGGTGTAAGGCAACAACTCTACCGCTGTGCCACCGTGCCGTCTGGCACTTCATCTTCAAGATTAATATCAAGTTAGTCTTGAAGATGAAGTGCCAGACGGTTCTTATAGGTATTGCCCCATAGGTAGTTTATAGGTAGTTGCCCCACAACTACCTATAAATACAACCCAAACTTGATAGTGCCAATTATCAATATACAAATCTGCAGTAAAAGATGCCAAAGCACATGCATTGTGGTTTTTTTTGAAAGCTTACAAATTTGTTTAAATAATATCCGTTCTTCAAGAATTAGCAAGTTACTATCTGAATCTTATCAGTTTTATTATACAATGTCAACAAGTGTAATTCCGATGCGACTTGATCTGTTACAGCAAACCACGAAAAAAAAACTCTGTTAGAAAAGATTCCCGTCTTCCTTGAAGGTCAAATTACAATGGCCCTCACACTGAGTGGTGAATTCTAGGCAGAGGTCCATATCCTGTCGCTCGGTGGTCTACTGCCTGGAGTGAGTTTATCAGCAGATTAACGTTATTAAACTAAATTCTTTTATTTCTTTTCCCTCCAACAATCCAGGTTAGAATGCCCGTCCGACACGTCAGTGCAGCTATCAGCATATGCCGTTCAAGGTTTGTTTTGTTTATTGTGGATTTGCATTAAAGTAATGAAAGCCATTGATGTTTTTCAGGTTAAAGTTCTGTCTAGACTGCGTTGAATGTATTTTGTTGCTATGGCAGCCCCGATGCTCCTTGGTAAGATGATACCTAGAAAGCATCTCACCTCATCAAATGCCACATCTGGTAACCTTTCCTTTATGCTTCAGAAGTAGGAAATGCGGAACATGACATTTTATCACCTTAGCAGACGGTTCTTAGTCGTATTCTTGTTTTCAAACTGCTTGTGGCCGCTGTTTTGTCACATAGTTACCGGATAGTTTAGTTTAGTTTAGAGATATGGCGCAGAAACAGGCCTTTCGGCCCACTGAGTCCACACCGACCAGCGATCCCCGCACATTAAGACTATCCTACACGCAATAGGGGCAGTTTACATTTTTATACCAAGCCAATTAACCTACAAACCTGTCTTTGGAGTGTGGGAGGAAACTGAAGATCTCGGAGAAAACCCACGCGGTCGTGGGGAGAGGGTACAAACTCTGTACAATACAATACAATACTGTTTTATTCGTCACATTGCACATAAAGTGCAAGTGAAATAAATTTGCCAGCAGCGGTACAATGATGAAGAACACAAAATACCACGATAAACATTTAACACAAACACCCACCACAGCATTCATCACTGTGGTGGAAGGCACAACATTTGGCCAGTTCTCCTCCATTTTCCCCCGTGGTCGGGACCTCAACCCTCCGCAGCCGTAGCTGTGGGCATCCAGATGTGCAGACAAGGTAAAGTTCAGGTAAGTCCAGAGTCAGCTCTTCCCCACCAGAGACCGGGGCTTCAGGTTGGTGTAGGCCGCAGGCCGGCCGTTGAAGATTTAAAGATCCCGCCGCGCCGCAGCCTGCAGCACCGCAGACCACAGAGCCAGCGGTCGAAGCTCCCCTCCAGGGGTGATGGTAAGTCCACGCCGGACCCGCGGTAGAAGTTGGCTGCGGGCCGGCAGTGGTGGCTTCTTCTTCTCCTGGGTCCCCCACGAGGGATCCCGGGCTGCGGACACCACGCGAGCTGGAGCTCTGCAGACCGCGGCTTCAGGCTGCAGGCTGACACGGGCCAACGAAACAGAGCGCTCCCCTCCGGTGAGCCCCAGCGAGGGCTCACCCGCTCCGCGCCGAGAGTCCAAGCTGCGCCAGCAGCTGAAGCCCCGGGCGCGACTCCGGGAAAGGCCGCCCGATCCTCGATGTTAGGACACGGGGGAGGCGACCTGGAAAAAGTCGTCTCTCCGTGGAGGAGGCGACCAAAGCGGTTTTCCCCTCACCCCCCCCACACAAGACACACAAAGAACCATTAAAAACATACTTTAAACCATACTAAAAAAATTTAAGAAGTAGAAAAACTCAGACACGCTGCTGACCGGGCGCTGGCCTGCACCGCCCCAACCGATTAACCGATTACAGACCGCACCCGTAGTCGGGATCGAACCCGTGTCTCTGCTGCTGAAAGAGCTATACGGCAGAAACTCTACCGCTGCACCACTGTGCCAGGCAAAGATAAGATATCTTCTTACTTGCCTAATGTTGCTCTGCATTCATTCTGTATTTCATTAGCTTGGACCAGTAACTGGCCATGGTCTTGCAGGCAGGTGGAACTGTGTTACTATGGATAAAGTCATCTCTGAGAGTGTATTGCGGGTATTATTGGCATTCACTACCACATTTCACATGACTTTTTGGGGAGCAGACAATTATTGGGATTGCAACAATATTGACCTAGACAACAATAGGCGTCTGCAATTTAAAAAAAAACAACTTGTTTCTTGGGCTATGGGTATAGCTTGTACCGGTACACTTCCGGTTTCCAGGCAAGTTGTGGATCGGAGCCTTCTTTAAAATGGACAAACTTACAAGAGCCCACTTGAAATCCTCCCTGGAAGGCTCTCTGAAAATGTGGCGCCAAGGCATCGGGATTTCCGCGGCCGACCGGCGGGTTGAATTTGCCCCCTGCTGCCGGGGCCACTGGAACTCCAACCCGACCAGAGCCGGCAGATCCGTTCCCATAGTCTACTTCCGAGGCCGACTTTGCGCGCCGGTAGTCAAGTCAAGTCAAACAAACTTTATTGTCATTTAGAAATACATTGATATATGCAGTTCCAAACGAAATTACGTTGCATTTGGCTCCCTGTGCAACACAATAAATTAACCGAAGGATAGGTATGTATGAAAAGGATAAATAGACAATAGTGGCAGCCCATTTACATGGCATTCAGGAGTCTGATGGCTCGTGGGAAGAAGCTGTTGCGGAACCTTGATGTTCTGCTCCTTATGCTGCGGTATCTTTTTCCCGAGGGCAGCAGAGTGAACAGTCCGTGATGGAGATGTGTGGGGTCCTTTATGATACTGCTGGCCTTAGACACACAGCGTTTGGTCGCAAATTGTACCGGTCGCAAAACGCACACAGCGTTTTGGTAACTCGGTCCCTTGGTAGCCTAGGTGCATTGTTCTGGTACCGTTCGACTCGTCTCAGAGGCCGTGCCCCCGTTGGCAAAATGGATAATACAGAAAGTCTCTGGAACCAAGGGTGCTGGAAAATAAGCGGTGGATCTGTATTGCTGATATTTATTGCTTATCTGAAAGGCCTTAAACCAAAAAATGACCCAGAACCACATTTTGTGGATTGTTGCCATCTAGATAGTAAAACTTCTGTTCAAGAACTTTTTCACTCGATGTCAGAAGCATTTTAAACCCACAGCATGGTCTGAATCTTAAAGTCCTGTCCCACGGTACGAGTTCATTCCAAGAGCTCTCCCGAGTTTAAAAAAAATCAAACTCATGGTAAGCAAGGAGAATGAATTTAGCGGGTACGTTGAAGCTCGGGGACCGCTTAGCGCTAACGGCAGGTATTCGGGAAGACTTGCTAATGGCAGGTAAGCACAGGAAGAATCGTTAAGATTTTTCAACATTATAAAAAATGTCCACGAGAGCCCCGAGTACCGACGAGTGGCCATTACTGTAAATCTCCGAGTTCGAATCGGGGCAAACTCGGGAGAACTCTTGGAATGAACTCGTACCGTGGGACAGGGCTTTAAATGGTAGAATGTTAGATCCACATATGTTTCTGGCTGTCAGTATAACCCCTATAATCCCTCTCTTTCGCTCCCTATTTTTGTCCACAGTCAATCCCATCGGGTTGTATGTACATTATTTCCACTCTCCTCTAATTTCCCCTCTGGCAATTTATTTGTCACATGTACCGAGCGAGGTACAGTGAAATTCATTTTTGCATACGGTTCAGTGCGAGTATAAGTACGTAGACACATATTAGATGAGCATCTCAGATACAGCACCAGTGTATAGCAGTAGCACACCTAGACAGTATCCAGAGTCACCTTTGTGAAAGAAGGAACTGCAGATGCTGGAGAATCGAGGGTACACAAAAGGCTGGAGAAACTCAGCGGGTGCAGCATCAACTAAGGAGCGAAGGAGATAGGTGACATTTCAGGTCGAGACCCTTCTTCAGGCCCGAGTCACCTGTTTGGCGCCTTTTTAACGTGTCATTAAAATCACATCCTGGTGACTTCTGAACCAAGACGGGTTAGCATGAGTAGTGAGTGAGAACAATTGTGTGCGAGTTAAAGTCGAGGAAATTGATTTCCAGCGATAGTCACAAAGTGCTGGAGTAACTCAGCAGGCCAGGCAGCGTCTCTGGAGAACATGGATAGGCAAGGTTTCACGTCATGACCCTTCAGACTGATCGTGGTGAGGGTGGGATGTGGGAAAAAAAGCTGGAAGTGAAGAAGTGCAGGACAAAGCCTGGCAAGTGATGGGTGGATACGGGTGAAGGGGGGCGAGGGGTGATGATGGGCAGATGGTTGGATTAAGACCAGTGGTGAAAAGACAAAAGATGCAAGATAAGAATTGAAGAGTTGCAAATTGCGAAACTGGAGGAAGAAATTCAGGGAGGGGAGGAATAGGCGTGAGTCCAGGTGGAGCACAGGGAGAGAAAGATGGTTGGGAGAAAAAGAGCAGAGAGTTAATTTAGTTTCCTACAATTGGAGAATTCCACGGTCATACCTCTTTTGGTTGTAAGCTCCCAATCAGACTGAGGTCCAGTTCCTCCAGTTTGCATGTGGCCCCACTCTGGCAATGGAGGAGGCCCAGGACAGAAAGGCCAGTAAGGGAATGAGAAGAGGAGTTAAAATGATTAGCAACTGGAAGATCCAGTAGGCCTTGGTTGATGGAGAGCAAATGTTCGGCGAGATGGTCGCCGAGTTCAGGCTTAGTCTCGCCAATGTAAAAGAGGCCACGTCAGGAGCAGTGGATACTGTAGATGGAGTTGGAGGAGCAGCACATCATATTCCACTTGGGCAGTTTACAACCCAACGGTATGAACATTGAATTATCTGATTTGGGGTAATAGAGAATAGACAACAATTAAACAATAGACAACGAACCAATCCTCCCACCAAAACTTGCACCTATTTCTCCACTCGATGGTTAGCACGCAACAAAAGCTTTTCACTGCATCCCAGTACATGTGACTAAAATAAACTAAACTCAACTCAAAACTCTCGCATCCGTTTTCTGAACCTTTCTTAAGAGAGTCATTGAGAGATTATCTGCTTAGGTTGCAAGGATTTGCTTTTAAAATGTGATATTGTGGAGAAGAGGAAGAGTTACTAATTTTCTCTGGGTTATTTTCTGATTACTTCAATGCAGCTGAAATGGGTGACTGCGATCCTTCGGACCATGGGCCAGACTTGGTGTCCGAATTCCGATTTGTGCCAAATCAGGGCGAGGAGATGGAGTTTGCAATCTTTGAGAAGTGGAAGGAATGCAGGTTTGACATTCTCATTCTGCGGGTCTGGGTTTAGGCTTATTATTGTTCAGTTTAGTTTCGGGATGCAGCGTGGAAACAGGCCCTTAGGCCCACCGAGTCTGCGCCGACCGGCGATCCCCTCGCACGAATGTTACCCGGCACACACCAGGGACAGTTCACAATTATACCAAGCCAATTAACCTACAAACTTGTTGGTCTGTGGAGCGTGGGAGGAAACCGGAGATTCTGGTTGAAAATCCATGCAGGTCACGGGGAGAACGGAAAAACTCTGTACAGACAGCACCCGTAGTCCGGATTGAACCCGGGTCTCTGGTGCTGTGAGGCAGCAACTCTACCGCTACGCCTCTGAGCCGCGCCATTGTCATGCACACAGAGGTGTAGACCTTGTTTTCCGTGTGTCCCTGTGAAATAGGACATGAACACATAATTCTTCCATTTGGAGACATGAATACCACCTGCTGAGCTACAATGAGCAGCTGAATTTTATCGAGTTTCTTTCTCTTTGCAGAGGGCAGACACCATCTCAAGCAGAAATCAACTATCTCAACAAAGCCAAGTGGCTGGAGATGTATGGAGTTGACATGCACAAAGTCAAGGTAAGAGTCGGAGTGAGGGTAACATTTTTGTAATGATGTTGACGTGAACATAATTAATTCATTGATGCATATGGTAAATTAGTTATGGATGATATTGGAAAACCTGGTCATTTCTGCCAGATTTTTGTGGAAAGAGAAAATAGTTTCAATTTCTGGTTCTTCCGTGTGAACCAACATTTTTTTAATATTTTAACTGAAAACAGAAAATGTGATCAATCCTTAGTAGATCAGACTACATCTGTGGGAAAGGAAACTGTTAACGTTTCGGATCAAATACGACATATATTCGACAAATTTAGATAACTTGATTTCCCTGTTTGTGTCACTTAGTCGTCTGTCATGTTAGTTCATTAGATAATAAACAATAGGTGCAGGAGCAGGCCATTTGGCCCTTCGAGCCAGCACCGCCATTCACTGTGATCATGGCAGATCATCCCCAATCAGTATCCCGTTCCTGCCTTCTCCCCATATCCCCTGACTCTGCTATTTTTAAGAGCCCTATCTAGCTCTCTCTTGAAAGCATCCTGAGAACCTGCCTCCACCGCCCTCTGAGACAGAGAATTCCACACTCACCACTCTCTGTGAGAAAAAGACCATAAGACATTGGAGCAGAATTAGGCATCCAGTCTACTCCACCGTTCACAAAGAGCTGGAGTAACTCTGCAGGCCAGGCAGCATCTCTGGAGAACATGGATAGGCTAGGTTTCACGTCAGGACCCTTCAGACTGATCGTGGTGAGGGTGAGATGTGGGAAAAAAAGCTGGAAGTGAATAAGTGCAGGACAAAGCCTGGCAAGTGATGGGTGGATACGGGTCAAGGGGGGCGAGGGGTGATGATGGGCAGATGGTTGGATTAAGACCAGTGGTGAAAAGACAAAAGATGCAAGATAAGAATTGAAGAGGTGCAAATTGTGAAACTGGAGGAAGAAATTCAGGGAGGGGAGGAATAGGCGTGAGTCCAGGTGGAGCACAGGGAGAGTAAGATGGGAGAAAAGGAGCAGAGCGTTAATTTAGTTTCCTACAATTGGAGAATTCAACGGTCATACCTCTTTTGGTTGTAAGCTCCCAATCAGACTGAGGTCCAGTTCCTCCAGTTTGCATGACCCCACTCTGGCAATGGAGGAGGCCCAGGACAGAAAGGCCAGTAAGGGAATGAGAAGAGGAGTTAAAATGATTAGCAACTGGAAGATCCAGTAGGCCTTGGTTGATGGAGAGCAAATGTTCGGCGAGATGGTCGCCGAGTTCAGGCTTGGTCTCGCCAATGTAAAAGAGGCCACGTCAGGAGCACCGGATACAGTAGATGGAGTTGGAGGAGCAGCTCATCATATTCCACTTGGGCAGTTCTATCACGACTGATCTATTTTTCCCCTCACCCCCATTCTCCTACCTTCCCGCTGTAACCTTTGACGCCCTTACTAATCAACAACCTATCAATCGCCACTTCAATAATACCCAAAGACTTATCCTCCCTGCTGTCTGGTAGTTATTTGTTTTTTGTTGTTCCTTTTTAACTCTCTGTGTCTTCCTGCTCTGTATTTCACATCACGTGCATTATTTTGTCTATGTCCTTGCCCTCTAGTAACATTTAAGAGGCATTCGGGCAGAATAGTGGGTTGGGATTAGAGGGATATGGGACTAGGTTAGATTGGCATTGTGGTTTGATCAGACAAGGTGGGTTGGAAGTTCTCTTCCTGTACTGTGCTGTTCTCTATGTCAATTCTGTGACCCAACTTGCCCCATCTATGCTTATCCTACCTGCCTGCATTTGGCCACTATCCCTCCAAATCTATCCTATCCATGTACCTGTCCAAATGACTTTTAAAAGTATATTTATATTTTTATATGTTATAGTACCTGCCTCAACGACCTCCTCTACAGCTTGCTCGATATAGCCGTCACCCTTTGTGTAAAAATAAACAAAACAAGAAGTTTCCCATCGGGTTCGGGGTTTGTATTAAATCTTTCCCTCTCACCTTTAACCTGTGACCTCTGGTTCTTGAATCACCTATGGGTATTCACCCAATCTATTCCGCGCATATTCAGGCAAATATGAACCTAAACAGGACACCAAGTATTCAACGGGTCAGGCAGCATCTTTGGCAAACGTGGATGGATAGGTGACGTTTTTTTGTGGAGACCTAACCGAAACTTGATTTGAATAGTCATGCATTCATGCCATGGAAGGGATTGAGTACTTTGACTGAATTGTGATTTATTTTTTTAAATGGTTCTATCTGTATACTTAGGGAAGAGATGGAAACGAATACAGCTTGGGTCTGACCCCAACGGGAGTGCTGGTCTTTGAAGGAGAAACCAAGATTGGACTTTTCTTCTGGTCAGTTGGTTCCTTTGTCTTCCTGTTCTTGACATTATCTGACAATGCTGTTAGCAATAGTCCACCTCTTTCTATGTACCAAAGGAGGTTGTTGCGTTGAAGATTTTACGTTGGTTCTTAATTGCTTCACCAATAAAGCATCCATCCGGTTGTAACGTTGTTGAGATGTTCGGCCGATATCCTGAGGTGATGTTTTGTTGTCACCTGAACTCTTTGACTGTGTCATATCTGAAACTTGTTGCAGCTTATCAGTTTTGTGTGTGGCCCAGATGTTGGCTGCTATTACTCATTTTTATCAAAATCAATTATCAAAACTGCCAGACATAAGACCATAAGTCATACGAGCAGTATTAGGCATTCAGCTCATTGAGTCTGCTCCACTATTCAATCATGGCTGATCCATTTTCCCCTCTCAATCCCATTCTTCTGCCTTATCCCCGTAACCTTTGACACCCTTACAAATGAAGATCCCTATCAAACTCTGCTTTAAAAATACCCAATGAGTTGGCCTCCTCTGTTGTCAGTGACAATGAATTCCACAGGTTCACTACCTTCTGGCAAAAGTAAACCTCCTCATCTCCATTCTAAAGATACGTCCTTCTGCTTTGAAGCAGTGCCCTCAGACTCTCCCACTACTGGAAACATCACTTTGGTGGCAAAAACAGGAGGTTAGACTATTATCGGAATGGTGGCAGATTAGGAAAAGGGGAGATGCAACGAGACCTGGGTGTCATGGTACACCAGTCATTGAAAGTAGGCATGCAGGTGCAGCAGGCAATAAAGAAAGCAAATGGTATGTTAGCATTCATAGCGAAAGGATTTGAGTATAGGAGCAGGGAGGTTCTACTGCAGTTGTACAGGGTTTTGGTGGGACCACACCTGGAGTATTGCGTACAGTTTGGTCTCCAAATCTGAGGAAAGATATTCTTGCCATAGAGGGGGTACCAGACTAATAGAGAAGGTTCACCAGACTAATTCCTGGGATGTCAGGACTTTTATATGAGGAAAGACTGGATAGACTTGGCTTATTCGCTAGAATTTAGAAGATTGAATGGGGGGATCTTATAGAAACTTACAAAATTCTTAAGGGGTTGGACAGCCTAGATGCAGGAAGATTGTTCTCGATGTTGGGGAGGTCCAGAACAAAGGGTCACAGTCTAAGGATAAGGGGGAATTCCTTTAGGACCAAGGTGAGGAAAACATATTTCACACAGAGAGTGGTGAGTCCCTGGAATTCTCTGCCACAGAAAGTAGTTGACGCCAGTTCATTGGCTATATTTAAGAGGGAGTTAGATGTGGCCCTTGTGGGTAAAGGGATCAGGAGGTATGGAGAGAAGGCAGGTACAGGATACTGAGTTGGATGATCAGCCATGATCATATTGAATGTCGATGCAGGCTCGAAGGTCCGAATGGCCTACTCCTGCACCTATTTTCTATGTTTCTATCCTCTCTGAAACCACTCTTATCCAGGCCCATCAGACGCTACTGAAGCAGAATATTTTAAAGTGGGTTTCACATAAAGTAGATGTTGAAGAACAAATGCTGGTATCGAATGAGTAGGAGCATTCAGTTTCTTAACATATATTTTGAAATGAAAAGCTCTCTATCTTTATTGTTTTTAGGCCTAAAATCATCAAATTGGAATTTAAGAAGAGCAAGCTCACTCTTGTGGTCGTGGAGGATGATGAGCAGGTAAGGCAAGGAGGTCTTGGAGGTGATTTGACAATCAAAACAAAATACCGCAGGTGCTGAAAATGAAAAACTAAGTGTTGGGAACATCCAGCAGGTCGGGCAGCATCTGTGGGAAGAGAAACAGAGTCAAGGTATTAGGTTCAAGTTCCGTCGTTCAAATCATTGACATTGGTCCTGAAACAGAAAAGCCTTTTCTGTTTGAAGATCAGACCTGGACTTCATGGATGTGTCCAACATTTTCCTTACTTAAACAGGATATTTCCCTTTATAAGCTGAGGTATAGATCCCACGAGCAGGGAGAATGTACTTCTGATAGCTGTAGGCATGGGGCACAGATTTAAAGTTGTGGGATTGTGGGGAAATCTATTTTTCACTCCTTATATCTGCCTTACAGCGACAGAGACCCGAGTTTGATCCTGACTACCGGTGGTTTGTCTGTACAGAGTTTGTACACTCTCCCAGTGACCATGTGGGTTTTCTCTGGTTTGCTCCGGTTTCCTCCCACATTCTGAAGACAGACTAGTGTGCGGGGATCGCTAGTCGGTGTGGACTCGGTGGGCCGAAGAGCCTGTTTCCATGATGTAACTAAACTAAACCAAACTTGGAGGAATCCCTAGATCTTCGTCTAGTGTTCCGGATCTCACTGCTTGAAAATGTGGCAGAGATAGGAAGTACAACACATTTTAGCAACGTGAAAACATTTTAGCAACATGCCTGGATGTGCACTTGATCTATACCCATGCTGGTCTCAACTCATCATGTGTTGGAAGGTGGAAATAGTTTTAGTAGCTCTCTTTTGCGAGCAGAAATATAATGGGTCAAATGGCCTGTTTTCAGAAATTTTCCAAGATTTTTTTGAGTTAAAAAAAAATGGAAGGTTCAGGTTGTGAAAAACTGTTGTCATTTGTGTTTGTCTCTCTAGAAGACCGTGGTCAATTGGTTTTACATTTCAGTGTCATTGAATATTATCTATTGTGCACTGTGTTCATTCTTTCTGTACAACTAGCAATAGTGGAAGAAGATTTCATTGTCTTCATGGGAGCAGCCAACAAAACTGTGATCATATCCTCCGCAAGTTTCCTAATATATTTGTGAATGTGCCGATCATTATTGATCTAGTAATCCTTCAACCAACCGGCATAAAATGAACCAGGAGCCTTCTGGACCCAGATATCCCAGTGTCCCACATAGTTGTAACAGGAGCAATGATGACAGTACAATACTGCTGTATAACACTTTGGGTTTAGTGTAGTACAGAGCTATGGCACCGACCAGTGATCACCATACACTGATACTATCCTACACCCTTGGGGCAATTTACATTTTTTTTTACCAAAGCCAATTATCATACAAGCTCGTATGACTTTTGAGTGTGGGAGGAAACCAGAGAACCCGGTATCCCACGTGGTCACAGGGAGAATGTACAAACTCTGTACAGACAGCAGCCGTGGTCAGGATAGAGTCCAACTCTGTAAGGCAGAAACTCTACTGCTGCACTACAGGGCCACCCTGGAACTGTATTGGTGATAATTGTTGCAATTATGCTCCGATTGCTTTCCTGCATTGACACCCAGAACTGAGTGAAGTGTGGGATGAGACGAGGGTGAGACAAGTGCCAGGTTGATGACTGAGTATTGCTGTCTCCACAAGGGTAAGGAACAAGAGCACACCTTTGTATTCCGTCTGGACCACCCCAAGGCCTGCAAACACCTCTGGAAGTGCGCTGTGGAGCATCACGCTTTTTTCCGATTGAGGGGACCTGTCCAAAAGAATTCCAACCAACTGGCATTTGTGCGGATGGGATCCCGCTTCAGATACAGGTAATTAGTTCCAGACCCCGGGGAACTTTGGAAATATGTTGGATGGCTTTGGCAGTGCCTGGGAATGGGGTGAAGAGCAGATGGATACCTTGCAATACTGGCAACCTGTTCAGGCGGCCTGGTGTAATAAGGGGCTGGAACTTGAAAGACTTCAATAAAAGAGGGATATGATTAATTGTTTAACGTATTTTGGATTATAATCCATGCAGGTGTTAATAACTTCAGTTCCCAGATGTATAAAATGGCTGTTTACATGAATTAACCCATTTATTTTTCTCAGCACAGAAATACTACAGTGTTTGTTCTCCACCTTTTTTCATCTTTCAGGCATTCTCACCCTTTGGGGTCTAACCTCATCAATGTGTTCCTTTTCTCCATCACTTGCATTTCCTTTAAAATAGAATCTGTACTATCTGTCTAAAGTAATCCAAGGGATACTGTGCTTTTATCCTTGACTTGGATAAAGCAGTTCTTCTCAAGTTCAGTGTTTGTGCACGCGCACACACACCCACACCCACACCCACACACATATATACAGGACAGGTAACATCTCTGGCGAACATGGGTAGCTGATGTTTCGGGTCGGGATTCTTCTTAACCCAAAACATTACCTGAGTTGCCGTTTATCCCCTTGAGTTACTCCAGCACTTTGTGTCTTTTTGTGTAAACCAGTATCTGTCTGAAGGAGGGTTCCGACCAGAAACATCACCTATTCCTTTTCTCCAGAGTAACTGCCTGACCCATTGCCTTACTCCAGCATTTTCTGTCTATCTTCTGTATTTCCTTGCTTCTACAATTCCATTGGGACTTGCAAGCGCCATCTATGATGAGCCAAATGCTGAAGAATTGATCAGTGGAATTTTGGAGTTTTGCTGTACTTCAGTACACGTGGTCCATTGACCAAGAAAATGGTCAACAGAAAGAATGGCAGCCACTCCCTCTCTCTCTCCACCCCGCTCTCTCTCCCCTATCATCCCCTCCTCGCCCATGTTACCCATTGTGGATGTATGAATGGGACACCGCATGAAAGACTGAGAAACAAAGCCGATTCTGAACAAGGCTTGGATAGAGTGGATGTGGAGAAGATGTTTCCACTGGTGGGAGAGTCTAGGACTAGAGGTCGTAGCATCAGAATTAAAGGACATTCTTTTAGGAAGGAGATCAGGAGGAATTTCTTTAGTCAGTGGGTGGTGAATCTGTGGAATTCTTTGCCACAGAAGGCTGCGGAGGCCAAGTTAGTCGATATATTTAAGGCAGAGATAGATAGATTCTTGATTAGTACGGGTGTCAACAGTTATGGAGAGAAGGCAGGAGAATGGGGTTAGGAGGGAGAGATGGATCAGCCATGATTGAATGGCGGAGTAGACTTGATGGGCCGAATGGACTAATTCTACTTCTCTGACATGATCTTATGAAGTCCTTATCTGGCGCATACTGGAAGCAAAAAAAGCAGGGATCTCATCTGATCACTTTCTTACAAGGCAAAGAGGTTGGTTGGGGATAGTGTATTTAGAAACATAGAAACATAGAAAAGTAGGTGCAGGAGTAGGCCATTCGGCCCTTCGAGCCTGCACCGCCATTCAGTGTGATCATGGCTGATCATCCAACCCAGTATCCCGTACCTGCCTTCTCTCCATACCCCATCATCCCTTTAGCCACAAGTGCCACATCTAACGCCCTCTTAAATATAGCAACTTTATAGCAAATTTAGTGCAGGCTGTCTGTAAATTTGGGGTAACGGTGGTGGGAAGAAAAAGGAATATTGCCCTGTGTTGCTCCGACACGCATGGGATGAGCACTTTGACTATTTTTATCAATAATTCAATGATACTTTGTCGCATGCAGCTAGGTACAGTGAAAAGCTTTACCTTACATTCAACCCGGTAAAATCATGCAGCAGACCTCACCTGGGCGGCACATGTTTTGGTGTCGACAAAGTTACAAAATTGTGGGCTTGCCCGTGGCAACTTCCAAAGTTATTTACTGGATTGGTTTGATTTCCAGTGGCAGAACGGAGTACCAGACCACCAAAACCAACAAGCCGCGGCGGCAAGTGTCGTTTGAACGTAGACCAAGCAGACGTTATTCAAGAAGGTCGACACAGCATCGAGGTAATACTGTCGTGAATGACATAACACATGTTAAATTATTGGACTGGTTTCTAAAGGCCTGAGGTAGTGAGGATTTAAAAAGACTACATTTCTTTAGTCAAGAGGGTGGTGAATCTGTGGAATTCATTGCCACAGAAGGGTGTGGAGGCAGCCAATGGATATTTTTAAGACAGAGATACATTCTTGATTAGTGCGGGTGTCAAGGGTTATTGGGGGATAAAGCAGGAGAATGGGGCTGGGAGAGATAGATCAGCCACGATTGAATGGCGGAGTAGACGGGCTGAATGGCCTAATTCAGCCACTATCAGTTATGAACTTATGAAAATGCAAGGCTTTCAAATAAAAAACAAAGAAATGCAGATGTTATAAATCACAAATAAAAGTAGAAAATGTGAGAGGTGTAGGAAGGAAGTGCAGATGCTGGTTTACACCTGTTAAGCTACATGTTCACCAAGAATGTTTCTGACTGCTACTCACTCCTCCATTTTGTTTTGCAGCCAACCCTTTCAACAAAAACTTGGAGCCAAGGTAGGTGAACATTTTGCGGAATTAGAGGTTTAATGAACGACCGAGTTGCTGCCGAGTTAACGGATAATGGCAATAGATTGTTTGTGCTGTCCATGTGACTAGCGTGCAGGTGAGCAGTGCTCGGAAAACCTGTGGTAAGATGGAGTTACCACAAGCAACTCTTGAGGTACTTGAGCTGAGACAGGAATAGACTTGATGTTGCTGATGTTGTGGGAGGTGTTGATTTGCACAGACTGGAAACGGATTTGATATAGAAGTTGCCACTCATATAACGTTGAAGTAAATATTGTGATTTATTTTTGCATTAATATCTATTGTTTGAGGAGGAGAACCTCACTTGAGGTTCTTATTGATAATATTTCTGCACATCATCTACAACTTCTCCAATAGGGTCTTAGTCGTGCAGTTTGGAAGCATTCCCTTCGCCCTTTGAGACGAAGGGCATTCCCTTCGCCCTTTCTGGATTAATTCAATTTTATTTTTTCTATGTTCTATGATCCATTCACCCCCCCCCCCCCTCCCAATCTCCAGATTTAATCATTACTCTACACAATGCAAGCAATTTACAGTGGCCAAATAACCTACTAAACAACACACCTCTGTGAAAGTGGGAGGAAACCGATGCAGATACAGGAACAAAGTGCAAGTGCGAAACGTCAGAGTTGAACCCGAGTCACCTTATTTCAGAGGCAACTGCTTTACCAGCTGCCCCATTCTGTGTTCCCTTCTGAACAGAAGTTGCTCCCGTACAGTTGTCTCCTATGCCTTTACAGTCTCAATCCATCACTGTCCCTCCCCACACAGTGGTCACTGCAGAGTTACTGAAATTATGTCTTGTTTTACAAAAGAGGTAGATATGTTACAGAGATTGATAGATTCTTGATTAGTACAGGCATCAGAGGTTGTGGGGAGAAGGCATGAGAATGGGGTTAGGAGGGAGAGATAGATCAGCCATGATTGAATAGCAGAGTAAACTTGATGGGCTGAATGACGTATTCTACTCCTGTCACTTATCACCTTATGTTACGATAGCACCAAACAAAGGCATTATATTTTCAAGCTTTGCAAAGCCGCTTGCATTCCTCTCTCTGGACGATAGCGTCCCTTTTTTAAAATACAATTTATTTCCAGTTCGCCTGTGGTGATATGGAAACCTTTCTTCCCGAGAATGCAATTTGTTCTCGTTTATTAGTAATGTTATGGTTGTATCTTCTGCCCAGTGGGGGATGTTCTGCAGGGTCGGGGGAGTGCAGGGTCGGGTCTCAAACTTTAAAGCACTCCCTGGCTAAGCTGACGGAGCACCGAGTGATGGGAATGTGATTCATACGATGCAATAGAACTTTATTTATCCCAGGAGATTAATTGAAGGTAGACACAAAATGCTGGAGTAACTCAGCGGGTGGGGCACCATCTCTGGAGGGAGGGAATTGGCAGCATCTGCAGTTCGTTCTTACACAGGAGAGAAATTGATCTGACAAAAATCATAAAACACAAGATGTATGAAACATGAAATTAAAGTGACGAGTGGAAAGGATTGGGGGTGTGCAAAGATTGGAGGGGGGGGGGGGATGGGGAGGGGAGTCAGTCTACCCCACGACAGAAGGGGGAGTAGTTGTGCAGTTTGATTGGCACAGGAAAGAAGGATCCCCTGTGGCGTTCTGTACGGCATCTTGGTGGAACCAGTCTGTTGCTAAAGGAAGGGGCGGATCTACTATAAAACTAATGAAGCTTAAGCTTCAGGGGTTCTAATCTCGGTGGGGCCCCAGAAGCGACTTTAGTCCAGATGTTCTTCTGATTTAAATCAGAAATCTGATTTTTCACCTCAACTAAACCCCTTGCCTCGACTAAACTTCACCTCACACTTAAACCTCAACTCACGAAACCTCTCCTCGACAACCTCCCACCTCATACATAATCCCCGCCTCGACTAATCGCCTCCTCTCCTCTGTGGGGAGGGGCTACGGCCGCCGCGGGAGGGGCTCGGGCTAGACGTCACCGTTAGCGTGTGTGGAAGGTTAAGTTGAGGTGGGGTTAAGGTGTGAGGTTTATTTGAGGGGCGAGGTTTAGTGAGGTACGGTTTAATCGAGGCGAGGTTTAGGTGTGAGGAGAGGTTTGGTTGTGAGGTATTGTCGAGGCGAGGGGTTTAGTCGATGTGTAGGTGAGGGGAAGTGAGCGTAGGTTAGGTGAGGAGAAGTGGGTGTCTGAGCTCAGGAAGGGAGACCAAGGTGCTGCTGAAGGAGATGAGACCACTGCCTACTGTGGCAGAGACTTCCACAGATTCACTACTCTGGGTGGAAACGTTTTTTCTCATCTCAGTGCTAGGCAAAGAGACATTTCAGGTAAGATTTATTGTTAAGATTTTTTTAGCTGTACGAGTCCATTTATTGAAACATATAATATTATTAAGGGTTTTATCACGCTAGAGGCAGGAAACATGTTTTCAATGCAGGGAGAGTCCTGAACCATGGGCCACAGTTAAGAATAAGGAGTAGGCCATTTAGAACGGGGATGAGGAAAAACTTTTTCACACAGAGAGTTGTGAATCTGTGGAATTATCTGCCTCATAGGGCAATGGAGGCCAATTCTCTGGAGGCTTTCAAGAGAGAGTTAGGTAGAGCTCTTAAATATAGCAGTCAAGGGATATGGGGAGAAGGCAGGAATGGGGTACTGATTGTGGATGATCAGCCATGATCACAGTGAATGGCGGTGCTGGCTTGAAGGGCCAAATGGCCTCCTCCTGCACCTATTGTCTATTTCATGAAATGTATATCTTTTGGGAGTTATTTTTTTTACTGCTTATGTGTTAGTAAATATCTAAGCTTCTGTTACGTAAACTACCAGCAAAAAGCTTGAGAATCACTTTCAATGTATTGAAAATGCAGGAGTTTCAGGGGACGTTGCCCCCGAACCCTCACTGGACCTCGCCGGGGGCCTAGCCAGCTTCTTGGACCCCCGGCCAATACTTCCTACTTTTTTCTTTCTGGAGGTGACTATCATGCTTAGTCCACATTGCTTACAAAGTTTGGGTCTACTGTATGAGAAGGGGTTTAAATTAAAAAATAATAATAATATAGTGTAATTCAATACAAAATAATAGCTAAAATAAAAATTAAAAGATTATTAAAGTGTCATGTAGGCTAGCCGTAAACGAAAAAACATTCAAATTCAGGGTGTTTCATTCTAAATATATTTAATATAAAATAATTATAAGTGAGTTAAAACACTATTAACATTTATGACAGAAATTAAAATTTGTGGTGATCTGCCGTGGAACAACCCCATTGAATAAAATAACAGTGGTTCCCCAGACCTCGTTGCTGATTGCAAAGGGGCCCCCATAACAGTTCAAGCTTCAGGCCCCTATAATGTAGGTCCGCCACTGGCTGAAGGTACTCCTCAGGTCGACCAGTGTGTCATGGAGGGGGTGATCTGTATTGTCCAGCATGCTCCTCAGTTTGAGGTGCATCTTGCATTTTCCGTGAATGCAAAACTCCTGGAGGAACAATACCCATGTGCAAGAGACTCGAGTGAAGTCTAGTCATTCAAGTGGGGTTGTCTCAGACTGGTGACCACGCTTCACACCACTTGGACTTGCTGCGACTATTTTTTTTGTGCGCAAGCAATGAACAATCTATGTGTTGAAGGTAGACAAAAGTGCTGGAGAAACTCAGCGGGTGCAGCAGCATCTATGGAGCGAAGGAAATAGGCAACATTTCAGGCCGAAACCTTTCTTCAACTTTTTCAGACTGAAGAAAGGTTTTGGCCCGAAACGTTGCCTATTTCCTTCGCTCCGTAGATGCTGCTGCACCCGCTGAGTTTCACCAGCACTTTTGTCTACCGTCGATTTTCCAGCATCTACAGTTCCTTCTTAAAATCTATGTGTTGAGTTGAGTTGCAATTTATGGCAGTAAGTGTTGACGTCACCCCTCACAGATCAACAGAATTTCCATTCCTGCAAAATTGATAAATTGACCAACCTTGTGAGGTGGAGCAGACAATTCTAATGTTGTTTTCTAATTGATTGGCCACAATTACCAAATTAATACACCACACGTCCCCTGCAGGTTAAGAATGCTTGAGTTGCAGACAGCCCAATGAATATGAATGAGCGATTTTAGGTTGGAAATAGACCCTACGGCCCACTGAGTCCGCGCCGACCAGTGATCCTCATACAGCTACACACTTGGTACCATTTACAATTTTTACCGAAGTCAATTAACCTGCAAACTTGTATGTGCTGTAAGGTTGCACCGCCGTGCCTAGTAGGTAACCTGTGGGATGAAGGGGATGATTCATCAGCTGCTGCAGGCATCTTCTGCATTTTGGAGCTGGGTTGTTTCTCCGTGATCACTTTTCTTCTCCCCTCTTCCCCCCCCCCCCCCCCCCCGTATCCGATTTTTTAGAAACTACCTTGATCTAGCATCTGAGCGATTCTGTTTCTTGCTTTCCTCTAGACTAACCAGTGCCCTGTATCCCATTTTAAAATCAGTTGCTCTCTGTTTCCCACAGACCCTTTAAACTGGCTGGAACCCTCTTTTCCCACACAGCCTTTGAACACACCAGAACCGTGTTTTCCATACTTTCTTTAAACTCGCCAGGACCCTTTTTCTCGCACTTACTGGGACCTAGTTTCCCACACTCCCTTCAAGCACATAAAGGCCCTCTTTGTCACAGTTCTTTTAACCTCCCTAGGGGTCTGTTTTTGGTGCTCATTTTAAAGTCGTCAGATCAATTGGAAATTTTATTATTCCACTAAGTAGCATCTTTTTGCAAAAGGAGAATTAAGTGTGTATTGGGGCATTAGTAGAGGTACTATCTAGAAGTCTAGAAAATCTGCCTGACACCACCAAAGTCGTGAAAGTTCTGGACTGTCAGAGCTTCACTGTAATTATAAATTAAGGCGTGTGTTACTGAATCCAGCATTCTTACTTTGTGTTTATATATTTTGGTAGGTTATTTAAATTATTGCCTCACTTCTGATATTTACCATTATTCCTATGCGAAGTTGAACAGAAAGTCCGGTCAATCTGTTTATCCTGTAAGAAAGGTTGAGATAGCCCAAATTCTAATCCCAGCTTTAGTTGATGTTTATGTTTAGTTTATGTTTCAACAGTGTGGTGATTTTTGAAACGACAAAAGCTTAAAAAAAAACGTTTTGGGTCTTTCAAGCGGAGTCTCTGGGCAGGTGGGAGTTGCAGTAGGAAGGGATGATGTTAGTTCTGTGCAAACAAAGCTTTGTTAGCTGAAGTTGAAATGGATCTTCCAAGAATCTTTTAGGCTTTGTTCTTTAATAAAATGTTAGGAAGGAGTATGTTGTAAGTTTCCCCGCTTTTTGTGTGTGTGGTGGTGGGGGCGTTAGTGTATTATACTGCATAAAATGTTGTTAAATTATTGGGCAGGCTTTTAAAAATGAACACTACATTTTATAAAATACTCTTAGATACTGACCTTTAGTTTTCTGGCTGCAAACCTGTTTCTGAGTTTTGGTTTCCATTTCATTCATGATGAAATGTTGGACAAACCGAGAGATTATTTACATTGTTTTGGAGAACTTAATGCAGAATTTTCTTTTAAGGAGAGCTAAAATGTATTGTGCTTCACTTAAAACTAATTTGAGGCCATTGTTGTTTTTCTCCTCCAACCAGTTTACTCTTTAACACAGCAAGCCAGAAACTTGCCTCTCAGGTATGTGCTCCGATTGTGTATAAGTGTGTTCACTCCTTGCCTCATTCGCAGGTTGCATTGTCTAATACTACGCCCTGCTGTGCACTTTGGTCAGGAGTCCCCGAGCTGTGACTGCAACATCTGTATCCTGCGGGAAATGGGGTTCTCCTTGAAAGTCATTCAAATAATTGACAACACAGTTCCATCTGCTTGAACTTAATTGATGAAAGTGTGACTCTCAGCTTCTGGCTTTCTGTGAAAGTCGCAATCACACTGTATTCATACAATTGCGCAATGAGGAAGCTATTCATCCCATTTTGCCTGTGACGGTTCTTTAATGCTACCCAATTAGCCCACTCTACTGCTGTTCCCTGCATTTATTTTCCCCAAGTCCGAGCGGCATGGAAACAGGCCATTCAGCCCAATTTGGCCATGCTGGCCAACTTGCCTAACTGAGCTAATCTAATACCCGCACCTAGCCCATGTTCCTCCAAACATCACCTATCTATATACCTGTTCAAATATCTTTCAAATGTTGTAATTGTACCTGCCTTCACCATTTCCTCTGCTTGCTCATTCCATACATGTGAAAATGTTGCCCTTCAGTCCACATTAAATCTTCCCCCTCCTTCCTTAAGCCTTGTGGCTTTAGATTCTCCTACTTTGGGGATACTACTGTGGCTGTTCACATTATCAATGGCCCCTTGGGATTTTATATACCACTATATGTAAGGCATTGGTTTATTATGGTCACACATACAAAGATGCAGTGAAAACTTTGTTTTGCATGTTATCCAGACAAGTCTTCCATATTTGAATACGATCAAACCATGTAAAATGTAAAAAGTGTTGATAAAAGAGGTTTGCATCAAGATGGATTGGAGGATGAGGAATACATACTTGGCTTATGAGATAAATTTTAAAAAGTGCAAAGGCTGCAATTAGGTCAGTTGGGAGAAGGACCTACACCTTTAGTTTAAGAGAGGACCGTTCAGTTGTCCTATAACAGCAAGGAAGAAGCTGTTCCTGAATCTGGTGGTACATGTTTTCAAACTTTTGTAGCTGATGGAAGAGGATAAGATGGAATAACCGGGGTGGCAATGGTCCTCCATTATGTTGGCTGTTTTCCTGAGACAACGTGAAGTGTAGATGGAGTAATTGGGAGGAGAGGCTGGTTTATCTGATGGTCTGGGATACATCAATAACTTTCTTCAATTTATTTTGGCCTTTGGGCAGAGCTCTGGCCAAACCAAGCTGTGTGGCAAACTGCTGGGATATTTTCTTTGGTGCATCTGTAGAAGTAGGTACGAATTATTGGAGAAATGGAGAAATTAGCAGACAAATTTAAACTCTGAGCATTAAACAAGATGCTGCCATTGGATGGGATGGAGAGAGATGCATGTTCATATCGAACATATAAGTGACTTCAGTTTGGTCTTTCCGAATGTTCACACAACCATTGTCTCTGTCTCTTAAGACCGTAACTATGAGACCGATGATCCCTGTTGTGACTGCATTGCCCAGTGAACCTGTGCCAATTGAAATAGAAAATCTTCCCAGAAGCCCGGGACTCAATCAATCTGAGAAGAGGAGGTAAGGTTGATTTATTGTTCAATAACCAGCATTATGTGTGCGTGTGAGTTTGTCAGAAGAACTTTGATTATTATTTCACCGTACAAATGTGCTTAAGCCTTAGTTTCAGATTGTGTCCTATAATATATGTTGGTGGCATATTGGTGATTTGAAAAAGTCAAATATGATATGGCAGATCATTGAAATATTTTCTCACATTGGTGGCTACAATGACTGAACAGGGTCTTTTATAAGCATGGAGCTGAATCACTGCAGTTCATTACTACAGATGGCTGTGGAGGGCAAGTCATTGGGTGTTTTCGAGGCACAGATTGACAGATTCTTGATTAACAAGGGTGTTGAGGGTTATGGGGAGAAGGCAGGAGAATGGGGTTGAAAGGGAAAGATATGATTGAATTGCGCAGTAGACTTGATGGGCCGAATGACCAAATTCTGCTCCTTGAACTTGTCAACGTACGAACTGATGTGACCCGTTGGGCTTCTTCCATTATTTGTTCCCTGATATCCTGGGGATAGTTAACAATTGGGATAGTTGTCCAGAGTCGTCCCTCTCCTCTGATTTGAAACTCTGATTTAAAACCTCCACTGCCATGTGGCCATATCCAGTCATGGAAAAGGCTCCTGGAGTAAACCTCAAAAAAATCCGGAGTCGGAGCCCCTGAGGCAGTTCATCGTTGTATGCAACCTCGCTCTGGAAGCTCCTGCGACGGCACTGGTGCCAAACTGTAACAGTCCTGCTGTTCCTTTGAATCGATCAACGATGTGGAGAGGGGGGACATGCTGCGTGGGCAACGCCCATGTTTGCATCCGACCAGGATGCATCACCCATGGTCAATCATGACCGAAGGGGGCCCACTACTAGTTGTCCAGAATATATTATCGGCAAGAATAAAAGTTGTAGTTTTTCCACCTCGACAGATTTACCAAGTTCCCTGCAAGTTCGACTGGGATAGTGGGCAAGGGAATGGTTGATGGAATTTAACTCGGGCAAGTGCAAAGTGATGAGATTTGGGGAAGTTAAAGCAGGCCTGGATACACGTAATAAGTATTCGGGCCATGGGGAGTTTATTGAACAGAGGCAGGCCGTGGGTTACAGGTACAATGTTCCCTGAAAGATAACACAGGTAAACGAGTGGTGAAGACAGCATATGATGTGCTTGCCTTTACAAGTCAAGGCATTGAGTATTGGAGTTGCGATAACAGGTTACAATTGTAAGAATCGTTAGTTAGGCTGTAATTGGAATATTGTTGGCAGTTCTAGTCATGAATGCTGTAGGAAGAGTGTGATTAGTCTAGAGGCCTGAAAGGAACGCTCTTTCCTGGACTGGAGGGCTAGATTATGAGGAGAGACTGGGTAAACTGGGACTGTTTTCCCTGGAGAAAAGGAGGCTTAGAAAGGTATTCTAAAAGGATGAGGACCTTTATCTAGAAAGCCATGTTTTTATTTTTCCTGGGACAGGGGTGCATATACTGATAGAGGGTTTCAGGTGAGTAGAAAGATTTAAAGGAAATGCTTATTTGCGCAAAATGGTTATTATATGCGATGAGTTGCCAGGGCCCATGGTAGAGGCCGGTATAATTACAATGTATAAAATACATTTGGACAGGGTTTATGAATATGAAAGGTTCAGAGTCATCGAATCGAAGGCAAGCAAATGGAATAAACCTTTAGTTTAGCTGTGGAAACAGGCTCTTCGGCCCACCAAGTCCGCGCCGACCAGCCATTTCCCGTACACTAGGCCTGCACAGTAGGGTCCATGTACAATTTTTACCGGAGCCAATTAGCTTACAAACCTGTATGTCTTGGGAATGTGGGAGGAAACCGACACTCCCAGGAAAAACCCACACGGTCATGGGGAGAAAATGCAAACTCTGCACAGCCTGCACCCGTAATCGGGATCGAACCCAGGTCTCTGGTGCTGTAAGGCAGCAACTCTACCGCTGCGCCACCGTGCCTGTCGCCCTTTAGACAGGGTTCTTGGTCCCCTTAGGCTGGTGGGGCCATGGGGTCTGTTTTTTGTGCTTTATTAAACTATAAATCTAAATTTGTATTGAAAAATAATTTTAACTTTCCCAAAAATATGTTGCTTTTCAGAACGTTTTCCCATTAAAATTACATATTTTGAAGCAATCTGTAGTTATAATCTCTGTTCAGTTCCGCAAGAGAAAGAAGCTGTATTTTTTAATTGGATGACGTGCCTATTTTTCGAGAAAATGAATTGCGTGTCCAATGTTGCCACTATCATATTTGAAGTTTTCATGGCCAGGCACAATGTTTGGATGGAATTTTTCCAACGGTAAGCTGCGATGATTGTCCTACCATGGGTTTATGGTTTGTATATACCAGATTGGTACAAAATCAACAAGGGGTTGAATCTGAGGTGGTGCCGTACACCAGGCCAAGGGCTGGAGTGATCTCCTTTACAGATCAGCCCTGGACATTCTGGGCTGTAACTAAGCCCCAATGAGAATGTGGAACCTCAATAATGCAACGTTAGTTTGTGTGAAGCCTCATTGTCCATTGAAAGATTTCAAATGTCTAACAAGCATTGACAATGAGGACAATTGTGTTTCTATACAAGACCATGTAACAATGAGGCTTCACTGCACCAAAAGCTTTTTCCTTTCCAAATTCACGTTTGTTGTACAGGTTTGACAATTATACCAGTTGAAAGGTTTTAAATTGCCGGGCGCTGCTAACGACAGCAAGTGCTTGCCTGTCGCTCAAAGGTGTGATGGTCTTCATTCTGTTTTCCTGTGCTACTGTGTACGCTGTAAGCTCTGCAGCTCTGATCAAAGTCATTGAATCAACTGGCTTCTCTGAATTTTTTGTCTCAGTCTCTGGAATCTGTGTGTGGTCAAGGTGGTGGAACTCCAGTGCTTGACGTAATGCGAAGCCGTTGAATGCAGTTGTGTTCCTTCTGTTGGTGGGTGAAGGTTTTTCTCTTTGGTCTGATTGCTGGCTGTGCCATGGGATGGGCTGGCCAAAATGGAATTGATTTTCTGCTTCCATGAAGGACCATTTTCTGCATGCCTCAATTCGTGCTTGTAACTAACGTAAAGGCTTGCTTTCCCTGCAAAATCATCTGATTAATTTACGTGGAGGTGTGTGGTCAAGTATGAGATTAGCCTCTAGATGCAAAGGGAATAGAAGACACAGGCCATCGAACCTGATCATCATTTGGTTTAGAGACAGAATGGCACAGTGATAAAGCTGCTACCTTACAGCGCTAGAGACCCGAGTTCGATCCCGACTACGGGTGCTGTCTGTATGGAGGTTGTACGTTCTCCCCGTGACCTGCATGGGTTTTCTCTGAATGCTTCAGTTTCCACTCGCTCTCCAAAGGTGTACAGGTTTGTAGGCTAATTCGCTAGGTATAATTGAATATTGTACCTAGTGTGTGTCGAATAGCCCACTGAAACTGCACCGACTCGCGATCATCCCGTGTACTAACACTATCTTACACACTAGGGACAATTTATGATTTTTTTTACCCAAGCCAATTAACCAACAAACCTGTACGTCTTTAAGTGTGGGATGAATCCGGAACAACCCGGAGAAAAGCCACGCTGTCACAGGGGGAACGTACAAACTCCTTACAGACAGCGCCCATGGTTAGGATAGAGCCTGGGTCTCTGACGCTGTAAGGCAGCAGCTCTACCCCTTCGCCACTATGCCGCTCCATTTGGTAGGCTTGTGCCTGTTATCTTGCAGCAGCACCACTGTAGTTTTTCCATATCTTCATATCCATTGCTGTTCTTGTCTTTATGACCAATAATTTGTCAATCTCAGTCCTAATTATACACAGTGATCGAACATCCATAGATCGATATTTTCAAAGATTAGCAGCCAAATTGCATGGATGCTGTGATCACAGTGAGGCTGAATTGGCTTAATATAAACAAGAGAAATAATAATTTAAAAGATGTAATGGGGATGATTTTATTTAAATTCATTTGGAAAAATGTTTCTGCTGAACACTTGTCCAGACCAACCGGGAGGGAGATATTGTTGATGAGCATAAAGTACTGGAGTAATTCAGAGGGTCAGGCAGTTTCTCTGGAGATAAAAAATAGATGACCTTTTCAGATTAACACAGAGAACCTGCCTAAAATACAAAAAGCTGGAGTGACTCAACGAGTCAGGCAGCACCTCTGGAGAGAAGGAATGGGTGACGTTTCGGGTCGAGACCCTTCTTCAGACATCACCTCTGAACATCAGTCTGAAGAAGGGTCTCGACCCAAAACGTCACTTATTACGTTTCACTAGAGACGCTGCCTGTCTCGCTGAGTTACTCCAGCATTTTGTCTCCATCTTCGGTATAAACCAACATCTGCAGATCCTGACACAGGACATATTGTTGGTTTTGATTTTGGGAAATAAGATGGGCCAATTGGAACCAGTATCAGTGAAGGAATGTTCAATAGACAATAGGTGCAGGAGTAGGCCATTTGGCCCTTCAGGCCAGCACCGCCATTCACTGTGATCATGGCTGATCATCCACACTCAGTACACCGTTCCTACCTTCTCCCTATATCCCCTGACTCCACTATTTTTAAGAGCTCTATCCAACTCTCTCTTGAAAGCATACAGAGAATTGGCCTCCACTGCCTTCTGAGGCAGGAAAGAGAGACTATATATCATGAATTCTAGAACACCTGTGAATTTTTTTTTTTTTAATTTGTCACTTCATAAAAATTGTGGGTTATAATCTTCATTAATGTTGAAATTTGGACACCATTAAATTATGACAAAGCATCAAAAGGAATAAGCTCTGATTACATTGTCTAATTGGGTAATGTAACACAAGGGTGAAACATTCAACTGAAACTTGCACATCACTCTTCAGACTCTAACCAATGTCTAACAGAACAAACAACTTGTAGCCTGCTTCCTTGAAGCTTTGTCACCCATGGCCTTGTGGGTTGGTTTATCTGGGAAGTTGTGAAACCTAAACTCTCCCACACAGTACCTAACCACCTTTTGGGCATTATGTGGAGTGAATTCAAGTCATTTTGTTTACACTTTGCATTGGCAATATTATAGCTGTCTGCCCTGCAGCATTATCACTAAGATGCGACATTTTCTCATTGCCTTCCGGACCCATTAAATTTCACTCTTTAAGTATCACCATACTATCCAAATAACCTTTTGCCAAATGAACGTAATTGTTCATAGTTTCATAAATAGTAAGAACAGAATTCGGCCATTTGGCCCATCAAATCTACTCCAACATTCAATTACGGCTGATCTATATTTCTCTCTCAACCCCATTCTCCAGCTTTCTTCCCATAACCCCTGACATCCTTATTAATTAGTGTAAGATGCCAGTGTAGTAAAATTAAAAATAGAACAATTCTGTCTTGGAAACGGAGGTAGTCAGACATTGTTCCAATGCCTCAATGTTGGTTGTTTTATACTTTCCATTATTGAGTAGGTAATCATAAACCAATTTAATCACAAACCGTATACCGATGATGGCGCTTTGCACATGAGAAGTTTCTGGTAGATTCTGGAGTAAATGAAGATAATATTTCATGGTCAATTCCTCTTATCTCCCCTGTGGGGGGTGTATATCACACTGTGAGAAATAAGGAATTCCTCTGATCCTAGAATGCATTTGAGAAGGTGGTGATGGCTGTGGTTAAAATTGCATGTTGCTTCTGCTTGCTCTGCTCTGAAATCATTACAGCATGAAGATGAATTGACCGCCTGTCCCCACTGTGCTGATGACTGAGGGGCCGAATTGGAGCCATAGCTTTATAAGATCATGCAAAGATGATATTTTCTGTTTAGTGATTGTACGGAAAGCACTATAGTTGTGACCTAGATATCACCCTGAGCTCTGCAAATGTTATCTATGTCTCGTATTGTTTCTTGCATTCCAGCCTGTCACTACTATCAATAACCCTGCACTTGATCTTTATATTACCTTTATTTTAAAGCAATGTTATCTCTAGTGTTAGGAAGTGTGGAATACATGTACCGCGTCTCAGAGGGCGGTGGAGGCAGGTGCTCGGGATGCTTTCAAGAGAGAGCAAGATAGGGCTCTTTAAAAATAGCGGAGTCAGGGGACATGGGGAGAAGGCAGGAACGGGGTACTGATTGGGGATGATCAGCCATGATCACATTGAATGGCGGTGCTGGCTCGAAGGGCCAAATGGCCTACTCCTGCACCTATTGTCTATTGTCTAAAAACCTGTGTCTGGCAAGTTGCGACAGATCTCCACATAAAGGCCCAGACTGGAAAGGGTACTGAGAGGACAAGCTGGAAAGGGTACAGTGAAGATTTACAAGGATATTGCCAGGGCTAGAGGGTGTGAGCTATAGGGAGAGGTTGAGTAGGTTGGGATTCTATTCCTTGGAGTGCAGGAGGATGATGGGTGATCTTTTTGAGGTGTATAAAAATCATGAGAGGAATAGATCGGGTAGATGCACAGAGTCTCTTGCCCAGAGTAGTATAATCAATGACCAGAGGAGATGGGTTTAAGATAAAGGGAAAACAATTTAAAGAGGAATCTGAGGGGTAACTTTTTCACACAAAGGGTGGTGGGCGCATGGAACAAGTTGCCAGAGGAGGTAGTTAAGGCAGGGACTATCCCAACATTTAAGAAACAGTTAGACAGGTGCATGATAGGACAGGTTTGGAGGGATATGGACCAAACACGGGCAGGTGGCACTAGTGTAGCTTGGACCTGTTGGCCGGTGTGGGCAGGTTGGGCTGAGGGCCTGTTTCCACACTCTATCGCTCTATGATTATAACTCACGCACATAACACAAAATGTCCTGGCATTTAGCAGAAGGAAAGCAGAAAGCCGAGATAGAATGGATATGGAGAGGATGTTTTCAGCAGTGGAAGAGTCTCGGACGAGAGAGCACAGCCTCAGAATAAAAGGAGGTACCGTTGGAATGGAGTAGAAGGGGAAATTTTTTTCGACAGAGGGCGGCGAATCTGCAGCTTTCTTTGCCACGGACAGTTGTGGAGGCCAAGTCATTCGGTATTTTTAAAGCACAGTTCTTGTTAGGTAGGTTCTTGTTGGGTAGGGGCGTCAAAGGTTACATGGATAATCATAATCATAATACTTTATTAGCTAAGTAGGTTTTGCAACTTACGAGGAATTTCATTTGCCGTACAGTCATACCAATAAAAAACAGCAGCACACACAAAATACATTTGAACATAAATATCCACCACAGTGACTCCTCCCCATTCCTCATGGGGGGGGGGGGGGCAGGAGAATGGGGTTGAGAGGGACAAGCTTTGTATCTATGATCATATGGCAGAGCAGAAGATAGAATATGAACATAGAGTATGATATTAATCTCCAGACAAACGGCAAAAAGAACCATCCATTTGTCAGTTCTACGAACATATTTAATATAAGTATCATCATCGCCAGTCCATTTGGCCCTTCGAGCCTGCACCGCCATTCATTGTGATCATGGCTGATCATCCACAATCAGTAACCCGTGCCTGCCTTCCCCCCCCATAGCCCTTGAATTCACTAGCCCCTAGAACTCAATCTAACTCTCTTTTAAATTCATCCAGTGAATTGGCCTCCACTGCCTTCTGTGGTAGAGAATTCCACAAATTCACGACTGTCTGGGTGAAAACGTTTTTTCTTAGCTCCGTTTTAAATGGCCTCCCTTTTATTCTTAGATTGTGGCCCCTGGTTCAGGACTCCCCCATCATTGGGTATATTTTTCCTGCATCTAGCTTGTCCAGTCCTTTTATAATTTTATGCGTTTCTATAGTTGGGAAAGGTTTAGAGGGATATGGTCCGAACGCAGGCAGGTGCCACGAGCATAGATGGGGCATCTTGGTTAGCACGGGCAAGCTGGGCCGAAGGGCCTGTTTCCGTGCTGCGTGACCCTTGAGCTTGTCGGAATACGAGAGAAAATAATCCGCAGGGAAATAAGAAGGGAGAATGGGAATGATGGAGATACTCTTGGAGCTGGCATGAACCCAACGGGATAAATCACCTCTTTCTTTGTCACAATACGTAAATGGATCTCCAGGTCACTTCAATAAGCAAGATAGACACAAAGTGCTGGAGAAACTCAGCGGGTCAGGCAGCATCTCCGGAGAAAAAGAATAGGTGATGTTTCGGGTCGAGACCTTTCTTCAGACAGAGATTTCAGACCTCAGAGTCTAAAGAAGGTTTCTGACCCGGAAGGTCACCTATTCCTTTTCTGCGGAGGTGCTGCCTGACCCGCTGAGTTACTCCAGCACTTTGTGTTTATCTTCGGTGTAAATCAGCATCTGCAGTTCATTCTTGTACGCTTCAGTAGGCAGTCAAGTTGACCATGTTATTGTGCGTCTGGTGTCACATAGGTTAGAAACGGACTTTCCCCTTCCTGGAAGTAAACGATACGATACAATAGAACTTTATTTATCCCAGGAGGGAAATTGATCTGTCACCAGACAAACAAAAACACAAAATCCATGAAACATGAAACCAAAGCTCTGCCAAGGTGAAGTTAGAAATGTTAACTTAAAATGAGCAATATTAAGTGATGTGACACTATGCCATTTAACATGGGAAAATAGTTGTTTCACAGGCAGACTAACTAATTGACGTTGAGCCAAAGAGCATGGTGAAAGAAGTAGGATTGAAACGAGCTTCTGAAGGAGAATGGAGAGATAGGGGTTTGGGGGAGGGTTTCAAGAACCAGTAAAACAATAAAAGATAACCTTCAAGGCTACATTTTTCTGATAGCGTGCTTGATATCTTGAAATAGTTACCATTCAGCGAATGCCAGTTAATAATTCTTTACTGTGCAGTTGAAAGTTGAGTGCTCCAGTCAGAAAATAGACACAAAATGCTGGAGTAGCTCAGCGGGCCAGGCAGCATCTCTGGAGAAAAGGAATAGATGACGTTTCTGGTCGAGACCCTTCTTCAGACTTCTAGATTTTGCATTATGTTTATATATTCTGTTGTGCTGCAGCAGCAAGCATTTCATTGTCCTGTCTGGGGCACATGACAATAAAACTCTATTGACTCCTCTCCAGAGATGCTGTCTGACCCGCTGAGTAACTCCAGCTTTTGTTTTAAACCAGCATCAGCGGCTCTCCCCGACACGCTCCAGTCAGAAGTTAAGGAGGTGGTATAAGAGATTTCAGTGCTTTAAATCTTTCCTATCTCTCCCTCTTTCTCTCTTCCCGACACTTTTTTCTTCTTCTCCTTCTTCTGGGCTTCTATCAACCTTGTGACTCACTCCCTTCCTAGACGGCTCACTGCTAACCACTAACTCTGCCCCATGGTCCAGGCTCCCCTGTGCTGATGACTCCCTGCTCCTCGAACGTGCGTGGAATCCGCAGGCTGCCTCCGCTGCCGCCGACAGGACCTACACTGAGTTTGTCTATGCGCACAATCTGAAGAATGCTGGAGCGCAGTAGCAAAAAACCAGCACACACAATGCCAGCCTTTGTTTCAATCTCAGCTCAAGGAATGGACACTGAGTTATCGCTGCTCGATGATAAATATGTGACGAATTGAAGATCGGCGGGGGGGGGGGGGGGGGGGGAGGGGAGAGAGGAGCTGCTACCTGTGCAGTAAGGAGTCTTGTCCTTTGAACGGGATTGGGGATAGGGGCTGGGTAATGGCAGGTGGGAATGCAGGATGTCCACCGGCGATGTGCTGCCTGTACATTTCCCTTGTCAATTTCACCTACAAACCAGGCGATCAGGAAGTAACTTTTTTTCCCTTCCGTATATAGTGACTTTTGCCCAACCCGACACTGCCAACCTACCACTGAACATTCCTTTCCCCTTAGACGCACACAAAAAGCTGGAGTAACTCAGCGGGTCAGGCAGCATCTCTGGAGAAAAGGAATTGGTGACGTTTTGGGTTGAGACCTTTCTTCAGACTGAGCGTCGGGGGAAAGCTCTCCACTTGAAACGTCACCTGTTCCTTTCAAGGGTCTCTACCCGAAATGTCACCCATTCCTTCTCTCCAGAGATGCTGTCTGACCCGCTGAGTTACTCCAGCTTCTTGTGTCTATCTTCGGTTTAAACCAGCATTTGGTGTTCCTTCCTACGCATCTCGTTCCCCTTTCCCCCCCCCCCCCCCATTCCAAAACCGGGACAAGTTTGAACACCCGTCTGAAGATAGCTGTTTTCAACGACCAAATAACTTCAATCCACTTTGTGTTTCCATCTCTTGCACCCGAGGTTAAACTCCAAACAACCCACTCCCTTGTGTTCTGAAAAGATGAAAAGGGATCTTTCTATAACAAATGTTCACGTCTGCTGGTGCCTCTGATAGTTGGTCGGGAGAGATGTGCGGAGTGAGCAGAACAAGTAGTGGCTCCATGCCAGTGCCGGGTTAATGTCCATTTTCATTGTGCGTGTATTTTGTTTGAAATTAGAAACCGATATTCCACTGTTTCACCTAAAATTAGGTGCTGCTTTTTGTTCTGATAAAATGTCTGAAGTATTATTATTTTTTCTTTTTTAATTGATTTTTGAATGCATCACTCCTTTGCATTGCCAAAATGTAGGAGTCAAAGTCGACTTGCATTTAGGAATTAGATTCTCCCCTTTCTTTCCTTGAACATTAACCTCTGAATAAGAATGCAAGAATGCAGTGTTGTTCTGCTTCTCCCCAACTTCCCCCCCCCACCCCCACCCCTGGAAGCTGCGTTTATTGATGTAAGCAATGTTGCATGGAGTGTTTGACTTGACTGCACAGGGGCGAGTGCATCTGCAAGTCTGCAGACTAATCCCGTGAACGTTTGGGAAACCACCATTCGATTTGACCACAGTTGAATTCTCGTTCCCTTTGCTACTGATTTTTTTTTTTTAAACGGGCGTAACGGGGCCCAGGGAATAAGGAAATAAAGTTTTTTTTTTCTTAAAAACCAAAACACGAAATGGATGATGCATATCCACTGTGATGGAGTGTATTATTCGAGGTTGCTGATATTTGTGCTTGTCCTTGTCTGTCCTTGAGAACTGATATTTATAGCTTAAATTTCAAATTTGATGCTGTTTTATTGTCAATATCTTTGACTTTGACTTTATTGATATTGTCTTTTTCAAGATGTTTAGAATTGTAAATCAAGTTAATACTGTCTTGCCTTTCTTATTTCTGTTTCCAGCATTGAGTCAGTATTGATGATCTTGTCCCACATTCATAAAGTGCCTTTAAAAACCATCATTTATCCATGCATTGTATTTCTTTATCTGGATAACTGTGCCTTTTGGAACGAGCTTCAGTTTTTTTTTGGAAACATTGCTTTTTTAATTAGTAAAGCATTATTTTATTAATAATACCCGCGCCTCAAGACTGTTGACTCTAAAGGGCCTGTCCTACCAGCATGCGCCTCCATGCGGTGAGCGCGACCTAACGTGGTCGCTTAAGCCGTCCGGCCTCGCGGGGCCGATCCCACTTCGATCGCCGGAGCCGTGCGGAGTTATGCGGAGATGGTCCCGACATCACGCGGGGCTCCGAAAAACTGACCATGTTCAAAACTTCAGCGCGGCAACGGCCTGTCGGCCCACAGCCGCCTTGACGCATTACGCACCACCTCGACATCGTGCCTCCGTGACCCTCTCTATATGTGCCTCCATGACCCTCTCTGTGTGTGCCTCCGTGCCCCTCTCTGTGTGTCCCTCTCTGATCTTGAGAACTTACCTTGTGGACTTCGCTCCAACTTTGCGCCGCGTCGCGCCACTCACCCGACCTCCACGTGGTCCCCGCTGCCGGTTTGGTCGCGCTCGCCGCATGCAGGCGCATGCTGGTGGGATCAGCCCTGTACAGGGATCACCTGACCTCCGCACGGCCCCCGCTTCCAGTTTGGTCGCGCTCACCGCATGGAGTCGGATGCTGGTAGGACAGGCCCTTAACAGTTCATGACATTTAGATTAATGGTTTACGCATCCATGATAACAGCATTTTGATTACTGCTCTCCAATGTACACAAAGACTAGGGAGCAGAAATCTTTGGCAGAAACTCTTCAGCACAAACCAGTTACCGAGAAACCTTATCTGAAAATTGGATTGTGTTGCTTGGGATTTGAAAGCAGGCTTGCACTAATGCAAGGTGTTTGTCCACAGTCCTAGTGTTAATCACTGTTGCATTAATGCAGTCTGATAAGCTCATAAGATAATGGGAGCAACTAAAGACTGCATACACTGGAATGATCTGCTGAGTTCCTCCAGCAGTTTGTTTTTTTGGATTAGTTTAGTTTTTTAGTTTATTGTCACGTGTACCGAGGTACAGTGAAAAGCTTTTGATGCGCGCTAATCAGTCAGCAGAAAGACCATACATGATTATAATCGAGCCATCCACAGTGTAGAGATACATGATAAAGGGAATAATGTTTAGTGCTATGTAAAGTCCGATCAAAGATAGTCTGAGAGTCTCCAATGAGGTAGATAGTAGCTCAGGACTGCTCACTTGTTGTTGATAGGATGGTTCAGCTGCCTTATAACAGCTGGGAAGAAACTGTCCCTGAATCTGGAGGTGTGCATTTTCACATTTCTATACCTTTTGCCTGATGGGAGAGGGGTGAAGATGGAGTGGTTGGGGTGTGATTCGTCCCAACCATTCAATCAAGGCTCATGGTTTATATCAATGACATATTCCTGCACCATGTCCCTGGGATCCTTTGATAAAAATCAATTGATATTTGCTTATTGTCTCCATATTTTTCTTGATGACAGAAAGAACTCTTTTGGTCCATTGAGTAATGAGAGGAATGGATTGGGTATGCGCACAAAGTCTCTTGTTCAGAGTGGGGGAGTCGAGAACCAGAGAACACAGGTTTTATGGTGAAAGGGGAAAGAATTTATAGGAATCTGAGGGGTAACTTCTTCACGCAAAGGGTGGTGGGTGTATAGAACGAGCTGCCGGGGGAGGTAGTTGAGGCAGGAACTATCATAACATTTACGATACAATTGGATAGGTGCATAGATAGGACAGGTTTAGGAGGATATGGGCCAAATGCAGGCAGGTGGGATTAGTGTCGATGGGACATGATGGTCGCTGTGGGCAAGTTATTTTTCACACTGTATGACTCTATGACTGAGCCCATACTAGTTCTTGGAGCAATTGAATCCCATTGCATCCATATTTCCCTATAGGTCATCCACTCTTGCCTACCCATCACTTTCCCTCTCCCTTAAATCACCATCCACACACTTATATTCAGGGTATCTATTGGCAGTCAATGAAATGGCCAGCCAAAACTGGTGGGAGGAAAGTGAATTACTGGGTAGGAAACCCACCTGCTCACAGGGAGAACCTGCAAGCTCCACATAGGCAGTGCCAGAGATCAGGGTAGAACCTAGTCTTTGGAACTGTGAGGCAGCAACATAATCTGGTGCAGATTGGGACCTTGAACATACTCTGCAGCCCTCTCAATATAGAATTCCAAAGGTTCAGACATCATGTTCCAGCTGTACAAGTTGCTGGTGAAACCGCACTTGAAGCATTATGTCCATTTCTGGTTGCGGTTGCCCCTGCTATAGGAAGGATGTCCTTAAACTGGGAAGGGATCAGAAAAGATTCACCAGCATGTAGTCAGACTGGAGGACATGAGTTATAAGGAGAGATTGGAGAGTGGGAGGCTGAGAAGTAGGCAGAAAGAGTTGTACAAAATCATGAGGGATGTAACTGAGGTGAATGGTCAGTCTTTTTCCTTGGGAAGGGAGTCTAAAACTAGAGGGCAAAGTTATAAGGTGAGAGGGAAAAGATTTAAAGGGGACCTGAAGGGCACGTTCACACAGAGAATGGTGGGGTGTATGGAACAAGCTGACGGTACAAATTGCAGTGACAGGTACAATAGAACATCTAAAAGACATTTAGATGGGGACATAAATAGTAACGGTCTATGAGGATGGCTGGCAAATGAGGATGGGTTGGTAAAGGGGCCTGTTGCCATGCTGCTTAATTCTATGACATTAAAATTTCCAATTAGCCACCAGTTGATAGCGGTTTCTTGTCACATAACTGAATGGTTGACTGCTTATTTTAAGATAGTGACTCAGAGTTTGATACCCCAGTGTGGGAAACGTTAATTCCACATCAAGCATATCGATCCCCTTAAGAAGTTTATATATTTCAGTCATCTCGCATTCTTTTCAACTCTAGAGAGTATGGACCACTCACCACCAAAGCCATGATTAAACTAGTATTAAAGGAATTTAAATACATGTTTCTGGTGCGCCTTTTGCTGCACTCCCTCTATCTTGTTTCCATTAAGGGGACCATATCTATGTGGAACACTCCGGATATGGTCCATCAGACCATATAATTGATCCATCAATATAATTGGTTCAAAATCTCTGCTTGGGGACTCGGATCTTCTCTCAAGATTGTGTAGGAAAAGACCAGTTGATGTCAAAAACATTTTGGAGCAGGATTAAAGAAATCTTATAAATGCTGGATGTGCAAATTAAGAGCAGAAAAAGCAAGCAGCATGCAGTAGTAGGTCAAGCAGCACCAATAGGGAAGAAAATCAGTGGGTATGTTTTGGGTTAAGGGCGCTACATCAGAGAGAGAGGCCTAGCCAGTTTTGCATTGCAGAGAAGTGGAGAGCCGAGAGAACACGATAGGCTGCGGACCGAAGTTACCAGGGTAATAATTACGTTTAAAAACTGGCAGTCAAGAGTCAAGTCTGTTTATTTTTGTCATACAGTATAAACCAAAATAATGAATTTGTTGCTTGGTCATAGTCTTACTGCGTGGAAACAGGCCCTTCGGCCCAACTTGCCCACACCCGCCAACTGCTACACTGGTCCCACCTGCCTGAGTTTGGCCCATATTCCTCAAAACCGTCATTACCTGCCTCAACTACCTCCTCCTGCAGCTCGTTCCATCCACCCACTGCTCTTTGTGTGAAAAAGTTACCCCTCCTATTAAATTTTTCTCCCACCCCCCACCTTAAACCCATGTCCTCTGATTCTCAATCCCCGTATTCTGGGCAAGAGACTCTGTGTGTCCACCCGATCTAATCCTCTCATGATTTGTAAACCTCTATAAAATCTCCCCTCATTCTCCTGCACTTCAAGGGTGGGAGTCCCAGCCGACTCGCCCTCTTCCCAGAGTCCTTGAGTCCTGGTAACATCCTTGTGCTTGCTGCAGCTTGATAGGCACATTTGATGAATAACAATAAATGTACATTAAACTGTCATTATTTGGCTCTCGGGCTCCTGTACCACATCCCCAATGGCAGCAGCAGGAAGAGTGCGTTGCCACGGTGATGTGGGTCCTTGATATTAGCTGCCTTTTTGAGGCAGTGCTTCCAGTAAATCTGAAGATGGACACAAATGTTTCAAGGGTTATGGGGAGAAGGCAGGAGAATGGGGTTGGGAGGGAGAGATAGATCAGCCATGATTGAGTGGCGGAGTAGACTTGATAGGCAAAAGACATTAGATGCAGGAGTAGGCCATTCGAGCCAGCACCGCCATTCACTGTGATCATGGCTGATCATCCACAATCAGTACCCCATTTCTTCCTTCTCCCCATATCCCCTGACTCCGCTATCTTTAAGAGCTCAATCTAACTCTCTTGAAAGCATTCAGAGAATTTACCTCCACTGCCTTCTGAGGCAGAGAATGCCACAGATTCACAACCCTCTGTGCGAATGGCCTAATTCTGCTCCTATCGCTTATGACCTCATGACAAAAAGCTGGAGTAACTCAGTGGGTCAGGCAGCATTTCTGGAGAAATGGAATAGGTGACGTTTCAGGTTGAGACCCTCTATCACACTCTGTGGAAAGGAACTGCAGATACTGATATATACTGGAGAAGTAACTCAACGGGTCAGGCAGAAAATCAGTACCCCGTTCCTGCTTTTTTTCCCCCATATCCCTTGATTTCGTTAGCCCTAAGAGCTAAGTCTAACTCTCTCTTGAAAACATCCAGTGAATTGGCCTCCACTGCCTTCTGTGGCCGAGAATTCCACAGATTCACACCTCTCTGGGTGAAAAGGTTTTTCCTCATCTCAGTCCTAAGATTGTCAGTCTTCCTCCTCTACTCATCGTAACCTGTTCTTTGTCCAATAATGGTGGTATTGTCGGTGGATTTAAAGATGCCATTTTGGCTGTGTCTGGCTACACAGGTCATGGGTACAGAGAGTGTAGAGCAGGGCGCTGAGCATGAGGCCCTGAGGTGTCTCCTTTGCTGATGGTTATCAAGGAGGAAGCGTTATTGCCAATTCGTACTGACTGAGATCTGCCGATGAGCAAGTTGAGGATAGACCCAAAAATCTGGAGTAACTTAGCGGGACAGGCAGCATCTCTGGAGAGTAGGAACAAGAGATATAGACAATGATGTGGAGTGATAAAGAACGATGAATGCAAGATAGGCAAAAAAGGCCATTTTGACATTGGCCTATTTCCTTTATCATAGTTACTTTTTTGCATATATTTCATTCATAGTTCTTTATCTCTCTATATTAGGGTCTATATCTCTTGTTTCCCTTGTCACTAACCAATCTGAAGAAGGGTCTCGACACGAAACATCGCCCATTCCTTTTCTCCTGTGCTACCTGTCCTGCTGAGTTACTCCAGCTTTTTGTGTCTATCTTTGGTTTAAAGCAGCATCTGCAGTTCCTTCCTGCAAAGGATCTGGTTACACAGGGAGGAGCAAAGACCTAGTTTTCTGAGTTTGGAAGGGGGTGATGATATTGAATGCGAAGCTGAGATCGACAATTATCATCCTGACATGTACTTTGATGTTGCCCAAGTTGTTCAGCGAAGAATCGGCGAAACCACATCCTCTGTTAATCCAGTGGGCCCAGGTTATTACTCGGCAAGGGTCACAAGCGACCTCTTGAAGTACCTAGTCGCAAAAGAAACATAGAAAAGAGGTGCAAGATTTGTTCATTCGGCCCTTCGAGTCAGTTCCGCCATTCAATATGATCATGGCTGATCATCCAAAATCAGTACCCCAATTCCTGCTTTCTCCCCATATCCCTTGATTCAATTAGCCCTAAGAGCTATATCTAACTCTCTCTTGACAACATCAATGCAAGTGAATGCCACTAGTCGGTAGTCGTTGAAGCATGTTAACCTGCTCTTTTTGGGCATTGTTCTTGGGGGACGTTGGACTGTCGTATACAAAGCTTGATATTTCCAATTTCCATAATTGCAATTTCCACCATCCAAGGCCACACATATTGATCATGGCACGCTAGTGGATGGGAACTGATTGGGACGTGTACATCCCTGGGACCTGCGAGCTGGATTATCAGGATCACATTGAAGATAGACGCAAGTGCTGGAGTAACTCAGAGGGCCAGGCAGCATCTCTGGATAGGAATGGGCGACGTTTCGGGTCGATACCCTTCTTCAGAGGGCAACTGGAGCTATTGGCCTCTTTCCGAAGAAGGGTCTCGACCCGAAACGTCGCCCATTCTTACTCTCCAGAGATGCTGCCTGTCCCGCTGAGTTACTTCAGCATTTTGTGTCTATCTTGGGTGTAAAACCAGCATCCGCAGTTCCTTCTTACACATATCAGGATCACATTGTCAGCTCCATGGCTGTGAGCAGTACTTGTGTTAATATTTGAAGGTATGTTTGAGTTAATTTGCAATCAGTGCTTTGTCTTAAGTGTGAATGGGTTTTTGCAATATGTTTCATTAACATAAAATCACCAGCTGGTGTGCGAAAAAAAAATTCACCCAGCTGAAGCTGACTGAAAATTAACCATTTCAATGTGGGGGATCAAGGAGGTGGGTTAGTTAGCGATTACTTCGAATTGGAGAATTCAATGTTCATTCCGTTGAGTTGTAAGCAAGCCAGGTAGAAGAGGAGGTGCTGTTGCTCCAATTTGTGTATGGCCTCACTCTGGCAATGGAGGAGGCCTTGGACAGAAAGGTCAGTGCAGGAGTGGGAAGGGGAGTTAAAATGGTTAGCAACCAGGAGATCTAGTAGGCATTAGTGGACCGAGGGACACTGGGACTGAAAGTGCTCCAATCAAACCAAAAGCATTGAAAGCTGGAGGTCACACTACATTTCTGTGATGATCAGGCCATAGAAACATAGAAAATAGGTGCAGGAGTGGGCTATTCGGCCCTTTGAGCCAGCACCGCCATTCAGTTTGATCATCGCTGATCACCCAAGATTACTACCCCGTTCCTGCTTTTTCCCCATTATCCCTTGAGTCCATTAGCCCTAAGAACTAAATCTAACTCTCAAAGTGGATGTCAGAAGTGGCATCAGGCCACGTGGAGGACTGGACACAATATCGCTTCCGGCCATTCTTGATGGGGAAGGGTAGGTATAACCAGAAGATGAGGCATCTTAAAAAACTGATGATCAAATAATTTTTTTTTAATGCCGACCATTGCAATCAAATGTGTTGACTTCAGAAAGGAGAAGTTAGGAGATCACGTGATTGGTTCGGTTCAGTTTAGTTTATTGTCACATGTACCGAGGCACAGTGAAAAGGTTTTGTTGCGTGCTAACGAGTTAGCGGTGAGTTGGCAGTGGAGAGAATTAACAAGTTCAAATGACCTCCTCACTCTCCGTCTGGTCAGGGAGAGTGAGGAGGTTATAGAGAGGAGTTACGGGGAGGTAGTCTCTCCAAAACCACAGGAGGCAGACACGTTGGTCACGGTTAGGAGAGGCAAGGGGCAAAGGCGGGTGCTAGAGAGTGGCTGTACACCTTGGAAATAAGTACTCCTGTTTGAGTGCTGTTCGAGGGGACAGCCTACCTGGGGGTAGCAACAGTGACCTGGCCTGTGGTACAGACACAGGCCCTGTTGCTCAGAAGGGTAAGGAAAAGAAGAGGAGGGCATTAGTAATTGGGGACTCTATAGTTAGGGGGTCAGATTGGCGATTCTGTGGGTGCAGTCCGGAGACCCGGATGGTAGTTTGCTTCCCTGGTGCCAGGGTCCGGGATGTGTCTGAACGTGTCCAAGATACCCTGAAAAGGGAGGGAGAGGAGCCTGAGGTTGTGGTACATATTGGTACCAATGACATAGGTAAAAAAAGAGTAGAGATCCTGAAAGGAGAATTTAGGGAGTTAGGAAGAGAGTTAAGGAAAAGAACCACAAAGATAACAATCTCAGGATTATTTCCTGTGCCACGTGACAGAGAGAGTAAGAATGGAGCAAGGTGGAGGATAAATGCCTGGCTGAAGGACTGGTGCAGAGGGCAGCGATTCAAATTTCTGGATCAATGGAACCTCTTTTGGGGAAGGAGTGACCTGTATAAAAAGGACGGGTTGCACTTGAACCCGAGGGGGACCAGTATCCTGGCAGGGAAATTTGCAAAGGCTACCGGGGGGACTTTAAACTAGAACGGTTGGGGGGAGGGACTCAAATAGAGAAAGCCAGTAGTCAGGGTCTGGGGCAGGAGGCAGAGAAGGGAAGCACTCAGACCCAACATGTAGGGGGGGAAGAAAAAAAAATAAATAAACAGAGAATAAGAGGTGGTGGGTTTCCAGGGCAAAAATCAAAAGGGACCACTTGTCAACATAATTGTATAAGGAGTAATAGTGTTGTAAAAACAAGCCTGAAGGCTTTGTGTCTCAATGCGAGGAGCATTCGTAATAAGGTGGACGAGTTGAATGTGCAGATAGCTATTAATGACTATGCTATAGTTGGGATCACGGAGACATGGCTCCAGGGGGGCCAAGGCTGGGAGCTGAACATCCAGGGATATTCAATATTCAGGAGGGATAGACTGAAAGGAAAGGGAGGTGGGGTGGCGTTGCTGGTGAGAGAGGAGATTAATTCAATAGAAAGGAAGGACATTAGCTTGGAGGATGTGGAATCGATATGGGTAGAGCTGCGAAATTCTAAGGGGCAGCAAACGCTAGTGGGAGTTGTGTACAGGCCAGCTAACAGTAGTAGTGGAGTTGGGGATGGCATCAAATAGGAAATTAGAAATGCGTGCAACAAGGGTAAAACAGTTATAATGGGTGACTTCAATCTACATATAGATTGGATGAATCAAATGGGCAGGGGTGCTGAGGAAGAGGATTTCTTGGAATGTATGTGGGATAGTTTTCTAAACCTACATGTAGAGGAACCAACGAGAGAGCAGGCTATTCTAGACTGGGTATTGAGTAATGAGGAAGGGTTAGTAAGCAGTCTTGTTGTGCGTGGCCCGTTGGGCAAAAGTGACCAAAATATGGTTGAGTTCTTCATTAGGATGGAGAGTGACATAATTAAGTCAGAAACAAGGGTTCTGAACTTAAACAAAGGTAACTTTGAAGGTATGAGACGTGAATTGGCCAAGATAGACTGGCAAGTGATTCTTAAAGGGTTGAGAGTGGATGTGCAATGGAAGGTATTTAAAGACTGCATGGATGAAGTACAAAAATTGTTCATACCAGTTTGGCAAAAGAATAAATCAGGGAAGGTAGTGCATCCATGGATAACAAGGGAAATCAGGGATAGTATAAAAACAAAAGATGAAGCATACAAATTAGCCAGAAAAAAGCAGCCTACCAGAGGACTGGGAGAAATTCAGAGTCCAGCAGAGGAGGACAAAGGGCTTAATTAGGAAATGGAAAATAGATTATGAAAGAAAACTGGCAGGGAACATAAAAACTGACTGCAAAAGTTTTTATAGATATGTGAAGAGAAAGAGATTAGTTAAAACAACTGTAGGTCTTTTGCAGTCAGAAACAGGTGAATTGATCATGGGGAACAAGGACATGGCAGACCAATTGAATAACTGCTTTGGTTTTGTCTTCACTAAGGAAGACATAAATAATCTGCCGGAAATAGCAGGGGACCGGCGGTCAAATAAGATGGAAGAACTGAGTGAAATCCAGGTTAGCCGGGAGGTGGTGTTGGGTAAATTGAACGGATTGAAGGCCGATAAATCCCCAGGGCCAAATAGTCTGCATCCCAGAGTACTCAAGGAAGTAGCCACAGAAATAGTGGATGCATTAGTGATAATTTTTCAAAATTCCTTAGATTCTGGAGTAGTTCCTGAGGATTGGAGCGTAGCTAATGTAACCCCACTTTTTAAAAAAGGAGGGAGAGAGAAAACGGGGAATTACAGACTAGTTAGTCTAACATCGGTAGTGGGGAAACTGCCAGAGTCAGTTATTAAAGATGGGATAGCAGCGCATTTGGAAAGTGGTGAAATCATTGGACAAAGTCAGCATGGATTTACGAAAGGTAAATCATGTCTGACGAATCTTATAGATTTTTTGGGGATGTAACTAGCAGAGTGGATAAGGGAGAACCAGTGGATATGTTATATCTAGACTTTCAGAAGGCTTTCGACAAGGTCCCACATAAGAGATCAGTATACAAACTTAAAGCACATGGTATTGGGGGTTCAGTATTGATGTGGATAGAGAACTGGCTGGCAGACAGGAAGCGAAGGGTAGGAGTAAACGGGTCCTTTTCAGAATGGCAGGCAGTGACTAGTGGGGTACCGCAAGGCTCAGTGCTGGGACCCCAGCTATTTACAATATATATTAATGATTTGGACGAGGGAATTGAATGCAACATCTCCAAGTTTGCGGATGACACTAAGGTGGGGGGTAGTGTTGGGTGTGAGGAGGATGCTAGGAGGCTGCAAGGTGACTTGGATAGGCTGGGTGAGTGAGCAAATGCATGGCAGATGCAGTATAATGTGGATAAATGTGAGGTTATCCACTTTGGTGGCAAAAACAGTAGGGTAGACTATTATCTGAATGGTGGCAAATTAGGAAAAAGGGAGATGCAACGAGACCTGGGTGTCATGGTACACCAATCATTGAAAGTAGGCATGCAGGTGCAGCAGGCAGTGAAGAAAGCAAATGGTATGTTAGCATTCATAGCGAAAGGACTTGCGTATAGTAGGGAGGTTCTACTGCAGTTGTACAGGGTTTTGGTGAGACCACACCTGGAGTATTGCGTACAGTTTTGGTCTCCAAATCTGAAAAAATACATTCTTGCCATAGAGGGGGTACAGAGAAGGTTCACCAGACTGATTCCTGGGATGTCAGGACTTTCATATGAGGAAAGACTGGATAGACTTGGCTTGTACTCGCTAGAATTTAGAAGACTGAGGGGGGGATCTTATAAAAACTTACAAAATTCTAAAGGGGTTGGATAGGCTAGATGCAGGAAGATTGTTCCCGATGTTGGGGAGGTCCAGAACAAGGGGTCACAGTCTAAGAATAAGGGGGAATTCCTTTAGGACCGAGATGAGGAAAACATTTTTCACACAGAGAGTGGTGAGTCTGTGGAATTCTCTGCCACAGAAGGTAGTTGAGGTCAGGTCATTGGCTATATTTAAGAGGGAGTTAGATGTGGCCCTTGTGGCTAAGGGGATCAAGGGGTATGGAGAGAAGGCAGGTACAGGATACTGAGTTGGATGATCAGCCATGATCATGTTGAATGGCGGTGCAGGCTCGAAGGGCCGAATGGCCTACTCCACTTATTTTCTATGTTTCTAAATTAGAGTCGTACGGTGTGGAAACAGGCCCTTTGGCCCAACTTGCCCACACCGACCAACAGATCCCATCTACCCTAGTCCCACTTGCCTGCATTTAACCCCTAATGCCCCTGTCCCACTTAGGAAACCTGAACGGAATCCTCTGGAGACTTTGCGCCCCACCCAAGGTTTTTGCCCTCCGGCAACCACCTTCAACTAGCATCGCAACCGGCTTCGACTAAAAAATTACCGATTTTTTAAACGGAAACCACTTTCGACCATTAGGGAGACTGACAAAAACCTCCGAGAACCTCCGGGAATCGCACGTAAACCTTGGGTGGGGCGCAAAGTCTCCAGAGGTTTCCGTTCAGGTTTCCTAAGTGGGACAGGGGCATAACCCTCTAAACCTGTCCTATCCATGTACCTGTCTAATTGCTTCTAGTTTTCAAATTCGTGGATATTCATTGTCATGGATATTAATATATTGGATGACTTGTCCTGGGCCCAGCACATAGATTCCATCATAAAGAAGGTGTACCAGTACCTCTAATTTCGTAGAAGTTTAAAGAGATTTGGCATGGAACATGGTGCATAAAACAGTACAGCACAGGAACAGGCCCTTCAGTCACATGGGCACTACCCTCGCCACTGAATGCACTAACATGAGGTTCTGCCTCAAGATGGCGGTCTCTATATTCATGGATCCCTGCCATCTGGGCCAAGCCCTCTTCTCACAGATACCAGTTTCAGTTTAGTTTATTGTCATGTGTAACGAGGTACAGTGAAAAGCTTTTGTTGCGTGCTATCCAGTAGGCAGAAAGACAATACATGATTACAATCGACCCATTTACAGTGCCCCAGAAGGGAATAAAGTTTAGTGCTAGGTAAAGCCAGTAAAGTCCAATCAAGTTAGACACTAAAAGCTGGAATAACTCAGTGGGACAGGCAGCATCTCGGGAGAGAAGGAATGGGTGACGTTTCATTTCAAGACCCTTCTTCAGTCGACCCGAAATGTCACCCATTCCTTCTCTCCAGAGATGCTGCCAGCATGGGTTGAGTTGCGTGTCACAGCGCTGAGTAACTCCAGCTTTTTGTGTCGATCTTCGGTTTAAAACAGCATCTGCAGTTACTTCCTCCCCCACGTCCAACCAAGGATAGTCCGAGGGTCACCAACGAGGTAGATAGCAGTTCAACACTGCTCCCTACCATCAGGCAAGAGGCACAGAAACCTGGTTGGTGTCCCACAGGTTGAGGAACACCAACTTCCCTGCAACTATCAAGTTGCTGAACCTTTCTGCACACCCCTAATCCCACCACAGCAACAGACACACAACGGACCATTTCTTGCGCCACCATAGACTTTGTTTTCTGATTGTGTTCTGCACTAACATCTTGTTTTTTTTGCAGTCTGTTTCTTTTCATTGTCTTGTATAATTTGTACACAAAGTGCTGGAGTAACTCAGTGGGTCAGGCAACAACTCTGGAGAACATGGATAGGTGACGTTTCGTGTCGGGACTCTTGAAACCAGCATCTGTAGTTGCTTGTGTGCGTACATAATTTATATTTTGTGTGCTGTCTGAGTCAATGTGTGCCGGAGATGTTGCTGCAAGCAAGATTTTCATTGTACCTGTACCTCGTTATGCTTGTGCATTTGACATTAAACGAGACTTGAGAATCATGTGAAAATATATATTTTCTGTTGGTTTTAATGGCAGTGTTTATTTTCATTGAATAAGTGAACTACATACAGAATTATCGTTGGTTGTTTCATTTCATTATAATCCAGTCGCCCGCAGCTTAACTGCGGGAGCACAGGAAATTGGTATTGAACCTGGCGTCCTTCTACTTTGTGTTCCACATTCATCTTGTACATCAAAGATGGGGCATTCATTTCTTCTGTTCTTGCCTTATGTGTTACTTGGCACCGCGCGGGCACAACGCTGTGCCCTAATGCTGGCACCACATGGCGATGATTAATATCTTGCAAACATTTTTACATTCTTTGGATTTCACACAGGGGAAACTCTAGAGACTTTAACATCTCATTTTCTGAAATGTTGTAAAAGGTGCTGAAAGTCTGATCATCTGTTTTCACTGACGCAGGTAAGGATGTTCGCCCTACGCTGCTGAAATATAATAGTAAGGTGTAAGGTCGCATCTAGTGGAGTTAACTCCGAAGATAGACACAAAACGCTGGAGTAATTCAGTGGGTCAGGCCGCATCTCTGGAGAGAAGGCATGGGTGACATTTCGGGTCGAGACCCTTCTTCGGACTGAGAGTCAGGGGAAAGGGAAATTAGAGATATGGAAGGGCTAGGTGTGGAAAATGACCGATCAAAGCAGATGACGATCAAGGAAATGTAGGCTGAGGGGAAGGTGACAACAAGGCATACAAACAGTAAAATTAGACAGGAGGACAGTGAAACTAGTCAGAATACTAGGGCAGGGAGGGACAGAGAGAGGAAGGGAAAGCAAGGGTTACTTGAAATCAATATTCAAGGGTTAGAGAAATCAATATTCATGCCGCTGGGATGTAAGCTACCCAAGCAAAATATGACTACATAGGGTCAGAGGGTGATGAATCTGTGGAATTCTTTGCCACAGAAGGCTGTGGAGACAAAGTCAGTGGATATGTATTTAAGGCAGAGATAGATAGATTCTTGATTAGTACGGGTGTCAGGGGTTATGGGGAGAAAGCAGGAGAATGGGGTTAGGAGGGAGATATAGATCAGCCATGATTGAATGGCAGAGTAGACTTGATGGGCCAAATGGCCTAATTCTATTCCTATCTCTTATAACCTTATGATGATGTGCTGTTCATCCAATTTGCGTTGGGCCTCTCTCTGACGGTGGAGGAGGCCCAGAACAGAAAGGTCAGTTTGGGAATGGGAGGGGGAGTTAAAGTGTTTTAGCAACCAGGAGGGAGATTGCGTAGGTGGATAACTCTTGGTTCATGGCACAGTGGTGATTGGGGAATGCTTTACAATGGGGCATCTGCTACCTTTATGTGCCGTTGATGCAACTAATAAAGTGCAAGCCTTGCTTGTGAGGCTAACTGGTGATGGGACGTCTTTCTGGCTGCTTCAGATTTGTGCTTCAATCAAGTGCTATTGGCTGATGTTGAATTGATCAACTGTTTATTGGGTGTGCTGATTCTTCTAAGGGATACCTGGAGCTTTTGCCAAGGATTGGAGGGAATTGCTTTCTGAACTCCTGTGTACACTTTAGTTTAGTTTGGAGATACAATGTGGCAACAGGTCCTTCAGCCCACTGAGTCCGCACTGACCAGCGATTCCCATACACTAGCACTATCCTACGCACACTAGGGACAATTTACAATTTTTACCAATTAACCCATAAACCTATACGTCATTGGAATGTGGGAGGAATCCGGAGCACCCGGTGAAAAGCCACACGGTCATGGGGAGAACGTACAAACTCCATACAAACAGCACCAGTAGTCAGGATCGAACCTGGGTCTCTGGCGCTGCAAGGCAGCTACTCTACTGCTGCGCCACAGTGCAACAGTTGGTCATGTGGATTCGCTGTGTTACTGTTCCTGCCACCACCAATACAGCAGGAGGTCATTGAATGCAATCAAATCAATAAATCTACTTTTGATTCAGCATTCAAAGGGGCACAGCCTTCATAAAAAAATAGTTTGCTAAAACGCTTACTGCAATCAAATTTATGTAAGATCGCACTGTGCAGAATTGTTTGTGCCATGCACAAAAAACTCTCCTGACTCTTAACCTCTGTGTTAAACGTTTATAACAATTTTTATTTTGAAGGCGGTACACCTTTAATTGATACTAACCCTTTGGGTACTGTGATGGCATATTTTAAACTGTAGAATGTATGACAAAGAAAAATGCTGAAAATTTGAAATAAAAATTAAATAACTCTCAAAATGGAAAAGACTAATGACCCATAATTAGAAAACAAGTGGGTTGATCGTTTACATTTATTTAAAATGTAAATTTTGCAATATGATTGATCTTGGAGTCGGCCTGCCATTCAGCAAGGTGTTCAACTATGAAGCTCGTGCACTTGTTGAATGTTAACGGTTTCATTCAGTATGCAAAGGGTTAAAGTAAAGAATTGTACTTGAATTAAGCTGGCTGATATAGTCATGGCTTTGGCCTACAGAATGCCTCCTCTTGCTCGCATGCATGCCAGTGCGTCTGTAAATGCAGCTTTGCCGGGGTGCCTTGAAATATTGCCTAAACTGGGGCCCGCCAATGTTGTCGTTCACAGCCTGCAGATCGCGGACTTGTTGGACACCAAAGAGCTGGTGGAGACTTCAGTGGATGAGGCCATCGGAGCTCCTGTTACCATGACAGCGCCAAGAATCTCAGAAGAGTCCGTTCAAAGTTTGACCTCTGCCGAGACGTACGAGAGTGCACGTGCAAAACCAGATTCAACTGGTAAGAAGTAGTCTGGTTTACATGGAAGCAGTGCGTCACTTACATGATAATAAGACAGTCTATTTTAATTATTTTTACTTTCAGCTTGTACAACGTAAAATACTGGATTTCCCAAAATATGTCACATCAAAACCACCCAAGAAGTAAAATGCAAATCACTTTCAAGGCACAATATTTCTGAATGCATGTAACTATTGTTGATGCAAGCTTTACTCGGAAAGCATTTTAATATCAAAGGGCATCTGCTGTGTTCATGGAGTGCTCTGTTCTTAGACAGAAGGAGGCTTATAAAGACTTTCTGTGAAGCCAGCTTAATCTCAACAGTGAAAGTATGTGCTTCACTGCTTCAGTTTTCCAAACATTTCCTTATCGTAAATTCCCTCTCAGATATGTAGCTGACCACCCACTCTTGCAAATGTTTATTTACATTTAAGCGTTTAAATATCAATTATTTTATTTCTCCCTAATGTCCCCCAGTTTTGTGTGTTTGAATTCTGAAAGCAGTGCATTGTTTCATCAGCTAAATGCCCTTTGAGATCTGCATTCCTCCAATGTTTGCATCCCCAGCTTCCATGACTGAAGAAGGGTCTCCACTAGGGTTGCCAACTGTCCCGTATTAACCGGGACGTCCCGTATATTGGGCTAAATTGGTTTGTCGGGTCGGCGCGCCACGTCCTATCCCGCCTCACCCGTCCCGACGTAGTGCAGCCCATGGAGTGCAGCAGCAGCATCTCGCCCGTGGCCCCGGCGGTCGGCAGCCCGGCCAGCTGTCCGACCTTCGGACCTTTGCTCACAGCCGACACCTCCAACCCTCCTTCTCATGGCCAAACATCGGTCCATGTGTTGGATGGGGTCCTGGACTTTGCACACGACATCACACATCCGAAACTCCTCAGCTGGCTCGCTGGCTGGGCTTTGTGTGCAGTCCAGCACCCAGGCCAACTCATCATTCACCCAGCAACGGCGAAGTCTGTCAACGAATTGCCGTCGGGAATTTGTCCCTTACTTTGACCTTTTGTCCCTTATTTTGGAGTGAGAAAGTTGGCAACCCTAGTCTCCACCCAAAACATCACCTGTCCATGTTCTCCAGAGATGCTACCTGATCTGCTGAGTTACTCCAGCACTTCATGCCCTTTTTTGTATTAACCAGCATCTGCAGTTATTTGTTTCTTCCATGGCTTAATCGGGACAACCATTCTGTACACTGCTAATGTCCCAAGCACTGGAATCTCCTACCTAAATTAGCCCAGCTTGTTACCTCTTCCCATCTCCCCTTTAAGATGCTCTTTAAAACTTATCTCTTTGGCCTGCATTTGGGTCATCTTTCATGGCTCGGTATCAAGGGCCTTATTGGCACCTCAGCTTGTTTCTGCTCATCGGGAGCACTATTTTAATACAACATGTAATAATTTAGCATGGTTTTTCAGGCTGCCTTGACTTCAGACCTCCTATCATTTTTGTCTTTTGGAGTACACATCTTTTTTCCCAATATGTGGATAGGCTTTTTTAACCAAGAGCCTTAATACTACAGAGGGACACAAAGTGCTGGAGTAACTCAGCGGGACAGGCAGCATCTCTGGAGGGAAAGGATGAGTGACGTTTCGAATAAGGGCCCTTATTCAGGCTGAAAGTAGAGGGGAGGGAACAGGAGGTACGAAAAGGCCGAATGCGGAGCGGGGGGAACTCCAGCGCTATCTTTGTAATATACCAGCATCTGCCGTTCTTTTCTACACATCTTAATACTATTGATTATGAACATGTCACATCAGGTCAGTTCTTCTTTAGTAATGGGAGAATAAACTAAGAAGTACTCCTTTAAAGCAAGTTTCTGTTTTAGATGAATTGGGGAAATGGAACAAGGAATGGCAAATGGAGTTTAACTTGGATAAGTGTGAGGTGTGGCATTTTGGTCAGGCAAACCAGTGAAGGGCTTCGACAGTAAATCAAAGGTCTTTTATTGTCACGTGTACCAATTGGGGAACAGTGATATCCAAATTACCATACAGTCATTACGAAAAAAAAAGCAACAAGACACACAACTACAGAAACGTTAACACGAACATCCACCACAGCGGATTCCCCACATTCCTCACTGGTCCAAACTTCTTCCTCTTTATTTTCCCGTGGTCAGGGCAGATGACCATCCGTCGGGGCGATCGAAGCCCCCCGCGTCAGGGCGGTCAAAGATCCCGCATCTGGGCGGTCGAAGCTCCTGTGGCTTGGATTTCCCGAAAGTCGGTCTCTAACCAGAGACTGCGAGTTCCACAATGTTAACGTCCGTAGGCACCCACGGTTGGAGCTAGGGCCCCAGAGAATTTTGTACAGCAGAGAGACCTAAGAGTATAGATACATAGTTCCCTGAAAGTGATGACTTTGGTAGACGGTGGTGAAGAAGTCACATTGTATGGACATGGAACTGCAGATGCTGGCTTACAAAAAAAATAATAAAGTCCTGGTGTGATCCAGCGGGTCAGGCAGCATCCATGGAGAATGTGGATAGATGACGTTTTCCGTCAGGACCTTTCTTCAGGTTGATTGTGAGGGGTGGGGGGGTGGAGAAAGCTGGAATAAAGTAGAAATGATGAGAAATGATGATCACCTTTGTTATCATCTCTTCCCCAGCCAACATTATGGGCTCCACTCTTCTTTGGTCATCTGTTGCCAGACCCGATTTGTTAGAAACATAGAAATTAGGTGCAGGAATAGGCCATTCGGCCCTTCGAGCCTGCACCGCCATTCAATATGATCATGGCTGATCATCCAACTCAGTATCCCGTACCTGCCTTCTCTCCATACCCTCTGATCCCCTTAGCCACAAGGGCCACATCTAACTCCCTCTTAAATATATCCAATGAACTGGCCTCAACTACCCTCTGTGGCAGAGAATTCCAGAGACCCACCACTCTCTGTGTGAAAAAATTGTTCTGGCCTTTTCCTACCTCTAGTTCCCTGCCCCCCTCCCCCACCTCTACATTTAATCTGAAGAAGGTTTGCAACCCGAAAAATCACTCATCCTTTTTCTCCAGAGATGCTGCCTGACCCGTTGAGTTACTCCAGCACTTTGGGTCTATCTTCAGTGTAAACCAGTATCTGTAGTTCCCTCCCACACACAGTGTAGAAGTCATTTGTCAGGCTTACCTTCCTTGGTCAGAACATTAAGTGCAAGGGTTAAGGCATCATGTTTAAAACTGTGCAAGTTGTTGCTGAGACCATGCTTGGCGAAATGTCTATTGTGCATAGTTCTGGTCACCCACTTACAGGAAGGATATTATCTCAATGGGGTTAGGTTAGGTAAGTGGGTGGTACAGCGAGACCTGGGTGTCCTTGTACACTGAAAGTTGGCGTGCAGGTACAGCAGGCAGTGAAGAAAGCTAATGGAATGTTGGCCTTCATAACAAGAGGATTTCAGTATAGGAGTAAAGAGGTTCTTCTGCAGTTGTATAGGGCTCTGGTGAGACCACATCTGGAGTATTGTGTACAGTTTTGGTCTCCTAATTTGAGGAAGGACATCCTTGTGATTGAGGCAGTGCTGCGTAGGTTCACGAGATTGATCCCTGGGATGGCGGGACTGTCATATGAGGAAAGATTGAAAAGACTAGGCTTGTATTCACTGGAGTTTAGAAGGATGAGGGGGTATCTTATGGAAACATATAACATTATAAAAAGACTGGACAAGCTAGATGCAGGAAAAATGTTCTCAATGTTGGGTGAGTCCAGAACCAGGGGCCACAGTCTTAGAATAAAGGGGAGGTCATTTAAGACTGAGGTGAGAAAAAACTTTTTTACCCGGAGAGTTGTGAATGTATGGAATTCCTTGCCACAGAGGGCAGTGGAGGCCAAATCACTGGATTTAAGAGAGAGTTGGATAGAGCTCTAGGGGCTAGTGGAGTCAAGGGATATGGGGAGAAGGCAGGCACGGGTTATTGATAGCGGACGATCAGTCATGATCACAATGGCGGTGCTGGCTCGAAGGCCCGAATGGCCTCCTCCTGCACCTATTTTCTATGTTTCTATGATATCATGAAGCTGGAAAAAGTGCAGTGAAGATTACAGGCGCTGGACGGCTTCAGTTATTAAGAGAGGTTGAATCGGTTGGCCATTTTTCTTATAGTGATCTTATAGTGGTAATATAAAATTACGAGGGGCATAGATAAGGTAAATGGTCACAGTCTTTTTCCCAGAGTAGGGGAGTCTAAAACTAGAGGGCATAGTTTAAAGTTAGAGAGGAATGATTTAGAAGGGCCCTGATGTGCAACTTTGGTATACATAGGGTGGTGGGTGCCTGGAATGAACTGCTAGATGAAATACTCAGTGCATTTACCCGATCGATTCCTCTCATGACCTTATACACCTTTATAAGATCACCCCTCATCCTCCTGCGCATCAAGGAGTGAAATCCTAGCCTGCGCAACCTCTCCCTATAGTGCTTGCAACATTCTCGTAAATCTTTTCTGTCCCCTTTCCAGCTTAACAGCATGAAGGTGAGGGGGGAATGATTTAATAGGAACCTGAGGGGAAACTTTTTTTCACACAGGGTGGGGGAGGGGGGGGGGGGGTTGTATGGAGAGAGGAGGCAGGTACTATCACGACGTTTAAGAAACATTTAGATAGGTACATATATAGGATAGGTTTAGAACAAGGGTTCCCAACCTGTGGTAAATTTATCCCCAGGGGGTACATTTGTTGATTCTGGATTTGTACATAGTTTTTTTTCTCATTGACTGACTGTGTTTGGTTCTGGTATACCAGTATCTGTTCATCATGAGTTGTTCATAAATAAGTGAACTAACATTGTTATGTGCTATTAAAGTTGCTAGGGGTCAACGGGATGAAAAAGGTTAGGAATCCCTGGTTTAGAGGTGATATGGGCAAAATGCAGGCAGGTGCATGTTGGTTGGCATGGGCCCATTGGGCCGAATGGGCAGTTTCCACATTGTATGACTCTACGAAACTGTAGAGTTGAATATAATGACAACATTTAAAAGTTATTTGGATAGGTACAGAAAAAAATGTAGAGGATCCCTTTGATCTGGTAATTTGTTGGTTCACATGCTTGATCAATGGTGTTTTATCATTAATGTTTTATTATTATTAATGTTTAGTGTTTTCTGAGTCATTCGTGTCACTGTATGCCATGTTGTTACTTGCGGGCGGAGCACCAAGGCAAATTCCTTGTATGTGAATACTTGGCCAATAAACCTACTTATAGGTCAAACACAGCTGTGACCAGCTCAGACATATGATCAGCGTGGATAAGTTGGTTTGGGGGGCCGTTTCTGTAGTGTAGTGCTGGTTTAAACCGAAGATAGACACAAAAAGCTGGAGTAACTCAGCGAGACAGGCAGCATGTCTGGATAGAAAGAATGGGTGACTTTTCGGGCTAGATTTAAGTTACTCCAGCTTTTTGTGTCTATCTCTGGATATGTCATGTATTTGATAGTAAAGGGCAAAATACAAAGATGGGCTATATTTATGGATGTCACCGCCTTTGCTTTGGTTCATGTTTCAGCACTGGATGAAGTGGTGGCAAGACTGAAGCAACTCCAGATAGAGAGCAGTCCTGTGGCTGTGAGCAGGCCTGACATTAGCTTTACTGCAAACACCAGTAGCCAGGTAAGAATGAGCACTTGAATGGGTTAACAATATCAAATATCCTTGACCTTGGCCTATATTTATTGTTTCACAAGTTCACAAGTTATAGGAGTAGAATTAGGCCATTGGAGTCCACTCCGCCACTCAATCTGCCTCCTAATCCCATTTTCCTGCCTTCTCCCCATAATCCTCGCCATCGGTTCTGATCAAGAATTTGTCTATCTCTGCCTTAATAATATCCACTGATGGCCTCCACGGCCCTCTGTGGCAATGAGTTCCACAGATTAACTACTCCCTGACTAAAGAAGTTCCTCCTCGCACCCTTTCTAAAAGAACGCCCTTTCATTCTGAATTTGTTTATCTGTGGTTGCCTGTGAACTAAAGAACTAGTTATTGGTTTATCAAGCCATCAAATGCTGGATTACTCTGCGGGACAGGCAGCAGCTCTGGGAGAAGGAATAGGTGACGATTGGGGACGAGACCCTTCTTCAGACTGGGAGTCAGGGGAGAGGGAAACTGGAGATATGAAAAGACATCTAGAACAAATGAATGATTAATATGGAAAAGGACAAATCAAAGTCAGCCAGTGTTTCCTCTAGGGTTTGTAAAGTGTAGATAAAGTCCATTTTTGGAGGGGGGTTGGGAGGGTTTTTTTGCATTGGGAGCCTGGTCTGTGTGATGGACTGGGCTACATCCATGACGTTCCGGGATTCCTTGTGATCTTGGATAGTTTAGTTGAGGGATAGAGCATTGGAAACATGCCCTTCGGCCCAACAAATGTGCCAACCAGCGATCACTAATTCTATCTTACACCCTCAGGACAATTTACGGAAGCCAATTAACCTTTTCATATCCAGGATTACACAGCGGTAGAGTTGCTGCCTTACAGCGCCTGGAACCCGGGTCCAATTCTGATTATGAGTGCTGTTTGTTTGTTCTCCCTTTGACCACGTGGGTTTCCTCTGGGTGCCTGAGTTTCCTCCCACATCCCAAAGACGTACAGGTTTGTAGGTTAATTGGCTTCGGTAAAATTTTAAATTTGCCCATGGTGTGTAGTAGGATAGTGGTAGAGTACAGGGTGATTGCTGGTCAGCGCAAACTAGATGGGCCGAAGTCTCTTAAGTCTAAGGTACAGTCTAAAACCTACAAAACTGCGCATCTTTGGCATGTGTGAGGAAACTGGATCATCCAGAGAAATCCCAGGGAGAACATACAAACTCCTTATAGACAGCACCCGAGGTCAGGATCGAACTAGGGTCTCTGAACACTACCAGATGCGCCACTGCAATTTTTACTATCCCAAATTGGAATTTCTACATTAAGGTCATAAGGAATTGTAGAATGAGGCCATTTGGCCCATCAAGTATACTCCACCATTCAATCATAGCTGATCTATCTCTCCTTCCTAACCCTCCTTCCTTTTCCTGCATTCTCTCTATAACCTCTGACACTTGTACTAATCAGGAATCTATCTCAAAAATATCCACTGACGGCCTCCACAGGCCCCACCACCCTCTAACTAAAGATATTTCTCCTCATCTCCTTCCTAAAAGAACGTCCTTTCAGTCTGAGGCTATGACCTCTAGTCCTAGACTCTCTCCCTAGTGGAGGCATCCTCTCCACATCCACTCCATCCAACCCTTTTACTATTTTGTACATTTCAATGAGGTCCCCCCTGCTCCCATTCTCCTAAACTCCAACTCTAAGGCCCAGTGCCGACAAAGGCTCATCATTGGGTTAACCTACTTATTCCTGGGATCATTCTTGTAATATGCTTTGTCCAAACGTATTGGGCAGCATAGCTGCACAGGGGAAGCCGCGCTACCTATTGAATATTGCTTTGGTTAAGGGTTTGAGGGAGATCTTTGCACTGTGGACTTGATTGATGTTCAGCCAAGTGCATTTGCAGGGAGGACCTTCTGACTGAAAATGTTTTCCTTTTCATGGCAGGAAGAGATTGTGAGGCCGTGGGACTTGTGCCTGAAGAGTGCCGCAGATAGCAGTTACGCTGGGCTTCCTGAAGATATGAAAGGCAACATTTTGAAAGCACAGGTGGAATCTTCTGAGAGGCTTTTGAATTAAATGTTTGGGCAGCTGGAAAAATGATTTTTTTTTTAAATGGGAAAGGTCTAAGCAGGGAACAGGGATTGAACACAGACGAATCGACACTATTCCTTGGGGCGCAGGAGGATGACGGGCGATCTTATAGAGGTGTATAAAATCGGGAGAGGAATAGATCGGGTAGATGCACAGAATCTCTTGCCCAGAGCAGGGGAATCGAGGACCAGAGGATAGAGTTTCAAGGCATAGGGGAAAAGATTTAATAGGAATCTGAGGGGTAACATTTTCACACAAAGGGTGGTGGGTTTATGGAACAAGCTACTCGAGGAGGTCGTTGAGGCTGGGATATCCTAACATTTAATAAACAGTTAGACAGGTACGTGGATAGGACAAGTTTGGTGGGATATGGACCCAGCACAGGCAGGTGGGACTAGTGTAGCTGGGACATGTTGGACGGTGTGGGCAAGTTGGGCCGAAGGGCCTGTTTCCACACTGTATCACTCTATGACTCTATTGTCTGAAAAACATCCTACCTAGTTTTAAACTGATGGTAGATCAATTACTATTATTGACATGTTATTAATGTTGCTGATTTCAACCTCATAAATAAATGGCCGGGACAGTGGCGCAGCAGTAGAGTTGTTGCCTTACAGTGCCAGAGATCTGGGTTCAATCCTAACTATGGGTACTGTCAGTATGGAGTTTGTATGTTCTTCCTGTGACAGCATGGGATTTCCCCAGGCGCTCCTGCTTTATCCCACACTCCAAAGATGTACAGGTTTGTAGGTTATGTGCCTTCTCTAAATTGTCCCTAATGTGTAGGATAGTGCTAGCATATGGGTGATCACTGGTCAGCACTGACTTTATGGGCTGAAAGTAAATAAATATGATGCAGAGATTCTCCAATGTCCATGAAATGGTCTTTATGAGGGAGGCTGTTTTAGACTAGGTGCTGGGTGTTGTGAATTGGTAGTATTCTTCCTACTGGGTCAGAAGGTTGTGAATTCAAATCCCACTCCAAGGAGGTAACCCTTAATTTTTTTTGAGTGATTGACAAGTTAAGAATCTAGAACCAAGGGTCATGGCCTCCAAATGAGCGGAAGGTCACTGAGGGTTGAAATGGAACAAAATCTTCATTTATTCTGCGGGTCCGGGGAGGTTATGTTGTAATTTCATTCCAAATTGAGGTGGATTGAATTTTGTATGTTCGAGGAATAAGGAATATATTAAGGCAGGAAAATGATATTTGAAATACGACATCAGTTGAGTGACATAAGTCGCGTCAAAAACTTTTAAAACTTTTTAATTTAGAGATGCAGCGTTGAAACAGGCCCTTCGGCCCACCGAGTCCGCACCGATCACCGATCCCCGCGCACTAACAGTATCCTACACACATTAGGAACAATTTTACATTTATACCAAGCCAATTAACCTACAAGCCTGTGGGAGAAAACCAATGATCTCGGCGAAAACCCACGCAGTCACGGGGAGAACGTGCAAACTCTGTGCAGACAGCGCCCATAGTCAGGATCGAACCCGGGTCTCTGGCGCTGTAAGGCAGCAATGCGCACCGTGCCATCCTGGAGATAATATGAGATAGTATTCAATATTATTAGAATTTAAATTATAAAATAATCTGTTCATAACTAACTTGTAATCTGGATTCTGCCACTGGATTCTTTGTTGTGACGAGTTTTCTTTTCTTTTACAGGTGGTTCAAAATGATGCTGGAATGAATGGGAACAATTCTAATCCATTTGATGCAGAATTCAGGTGAGATGCAGGCGCGGACTTTTTCAATGGAGAAGGTTCTTTTTAGTCAAAATGTAGTTTCCAAAGAATATATTTTCTGTGCTCTTGCCAGTCTCCAAAAACATGATGACACCCCAGGTATATTTTCACAGACCATTGGGAGGATGCTAATACCTCGGTCACAACTCTAACCCAGAAAAAGATTCATTATAGACACTGGTAGACACAAAATGCTGTAGACATTAGATAGACCCAAAATGCTGGAATAACTCAGCGGGACAGGAAGCATCTCTGGATGAGGGTTTTGACCCGAAACGTTACCCATTCCTTCTATCCAGAGATGCTACCTGTCCCACTGAGTTACTCCAGCATTTTGTGTCTACCTTCTGTGTAAACCAGCATCTACAGTTCCTTCCTACTCAAGGTTTGTTCGAAGATTGTTTGGCTGTGTGCAGTTTAAGCCAGCACTCATCACATTCTGACTGCACATTCTGTCAAACTCTGTGTAAGAAAGAACTGCAGATGCTGGTAAAATCTCAGGCAGCATCTCTGGAGAGAAGGAATGGGCGACGTTTCGGGTCGAGACCCTTCTTCAGACTCGTCTGAAGAAGGGTCTCGACCCGAAACGTCGCCCATTCCTTCTCTCCTGAGATGCTGCATCACCTGCTGAGTTATCCCAGCATTTTGTGTCTACTCTCAAACTCTGACCCCTTAGAAGACAGCCATAAACAGGTGTATTGGATAACCATCATCTGTTTACTGCTGTTGATAAATATACCCCAACAAAGGGCAGGTGTATGAAAATTGGCAGCTCCTAGAAACAATGCCCCAGTGCTCAAAAGCTACCCCTACCTGTTGAAGCAACATTGTCGCACTGTGGTCTCATGTTAAACTTGAAAGACTGATTTATTCCATTGTTCGACTGGGTATTTTCCTTTGCAATATCCAGTTTCCATTCTAATGTTCGGTAGTCCTGTTAATACCAAGCAAGATGAAAATGACATGGTAGCTCTGAGTGATGGGATGTGCCTTGGCAGGTTTAGTGTTTTTTTTTTAATTTGCCTGTCGTATAGCTGAAATATAATTGTTCAGCCCCAAATTGTTCAAGAGAATGCAAGAAATACGTCTTCAATTAAAACCTGACATCAATCTGAAGAAGGGTCTCGACCTGACCCATTCCTTCTCTCCAGAGATGCTGCCTGTCCCACTGAGTTACTCCAGCATTTTGTGTCTATCTTCAATTAAGGTTTGAGCATGTGTCAGGTTAAACTGTCACTGAATGTAATAAAATGCAGAAAAGAACTGCAGATGCTGGTTTACACTGAAGAGAGGCACAAAATACTGAAGTAACAGCGGGATAGGCGGCATCCCTGGAGAAAAGGAAGGGTTTAGGTCAAGACCCTTCTTCAAACAAATGTTTTCTTCAATATTTGATATATCCATCGGCTAATTGTTTATTGTTGTGTATTTAATTATAACATGAGGACATGTAACAGTTGTATAAAACATTGGTGAGGCCACATTTGGAGTATTGTGTTTAGTTTTGGCCAACATGCAAATAGGAAAGATGTTGCCAAGTTGGAAAGGGTGCACAGAGGATTTACGAGGATGTTGCCAGGACTCGAGGGCCTGAGCTATAGGAAGAGGCTGAGCAGGCTTGGGCTTTATTCCTCAGAAGACAGGAGGATGAGGTGTGATCTTATAGAAGTATGCAAGATCATGAGAGGAATAGATCAGATAAATGCACAGTCGTTTGATTCCCCTACACTGAGTCTTTTGCTCAGTGTAGGGGAATCGGGAACCAGAGGACATAGGTTTAAGGTGGGGGGGGGGGGGGGGAAGTAATTCAATAGGAACCTCGAGAATAACCTATGTACACAAAATGGTGGCAGGTATATGGAACAAGCTGCCGGAGGAGGTAGTTGAGGCAGGAACTATGATAACAATTAAGAGACAATTGGACAGGTACGTGGATAGGACAGTTTAGAGGGTTGTGGGCTAATCGTGGCCAGGTGGGACTAGTGCAGATGGGGCATGTTGGTCGGCGTGGGCAAGTTGGGCTGAACGGCCTGTTTCCACACTGTATGACTGATTTGCTGATCAACTAACCTCCAAACGGACATGTTTTTGAGATGTGGGAGGAAACTGGAGCACCCGAGGTAACCAATGCAATCACAGGGAGAACGTGCAAACTCCACAAAGATATCACCTGAGGCTATGCCACTGTACTGCACATCATGAGTAAGGAACAGCAGAATCTGTAGCTAAACACTTTAACTCCCCTTCCCACTCCCTTACTGAACATTCTGGCCTGGGCCTCCTCCACTGTTCGAGTGAGGCCCAAACGCAATTTGGAGGAACAGCACCTGTGGTAGAGCACCTGTTCGGTAGTAAAGAAAGCAAACACAATGCTGGCATTTATTTCTAGAGGATACAAAAAGATACAAAAACAGGGATGTAATGTTGAGGCTCTATAAGGCACTGGTCAGGCTGCATTTGGGAATATTGTGAGCAATTTTGAGCTCCATATCTGAGGAAGGATGTGCTGGCTCTGGAGAGGGTCCAGAGGAGGTTTACAAGAATGATCCCAGGGATAAGTAGTTTAACATATGTTGAGCATTTGACCGCACTGGGCCTGTACCCGCTGAAGTTTGGAAGAATGAGGAGGGACCTCATTGAAACGTACAGAATAATGAAAGACTTGGATAGAGTGGATGTGGAGAGGATGTTTCACTAGTGGGAGAGTCTAGGACTGGAGGTCATAGCCTCAGAATTAAAGGACATTCTATTAGAAAGGATATGAGGAAGAATTTCTTTATTATAAGGTCATATGGGATAGAAGTAGAATTAGGCCTTTGGCCATCAAGGCTACTCCACCATTCAATCATGGCTGATCTATCTCTCCCTCCTAACCCCATTTAGTCAGAGGGTGGTGAATCTGTGGAATTATTTGCCTCAGAAGGCTGTGGAGGCCATCAGTGGATCATTTTAACGCAGAGACCGATAGATTCTTGATTAGTACAGGTGTCAGAGGTTATGGGGAGAAGGCAGGAGAATGGGATGAGGAGGGAGAGAGATAGACGATGGGCCAAATGACCTAATTCCCCTCCTATCACATGATCCTATGACTCATGAGCACCTCATATTTTGCTTTGGCAGCTTACAACCCAGCAGTATGAATATTGATTTCTCTAACTTCAAGAAACCCTTGCTTTCCCTCTTGCTGTCCCTCCCCTGCCCTAGTTTCCTGACTAGTTTCACTGTCCTCCTGATTTATTTTACTGATTGTATACCTCGTTTTCACCTTCCCCTCAGCCAACAATGAACCATGCTACATGTCCTCGATCAACGTCTGCTTTTCACACTTAACTCTTCCACATTTCTCCAGTCTCCCTCTTCCCCCGCCTCTCAGTCTGTTGAAGGGTCTCTGACCCGAAATGTCACCCATTCCTTCTCTCCAGAGATGATGCCCGTCCTGCTGAGGTACTCCGGCATTCTGTGTCTATCTATGGCAGTATCTGAGGCAGCCAAGAGAGGGTAGTCATCAGGAAAGTCCAAGAGGGGAATTCAGAGGGCACTGCTAAGCAGGGTGAGCGATGAGAGTGGGGAATAATGCACCAGCACTGGACAGGCTTGATTCTTGTGTGGAGAGGCTGACAAAGGATATGGAGAAGGTGGAACGTAAAGGAAGGTCAAGGAATGACTTGAGTGAAGTGTAAATGCCAACATGGACTGTTTGGACTCATACATTCTTGGGCATACTGTGACTGTGAGTTGACTCCTGGGCATTTTGTCAGCAGTGTAATAAATCACGATTTTCCCCTTTTTCACGTTTCAAATAGGAGCTTGGGAGTCACAGACACTATCATATTGCCGAGCAGAATCCCCAACTGGCCAGGAGCTGGAGACCTATGGAGAAACATGCCAGCCTGCGGCCCCTTCACCACGTAAGTCCCTTTAGGCTTGTTAACTGGCGGAATGTGGCGGCATGGTGGTGCAGCGGTAGAGTTTCTGTCTCACAAGCGCCAGAGACCCGGGTTCAATCCTGTCGATGGGTGCTGTCTGTATGCATTTAGTACGGTCTCTCCGTGACCTGCGTGGGTTTCTCCGGGTGCTCCGGTTTCCTCCCACACTCCAAAGACGTGAAGGTTTGTAGGTTGATTGGATTCTGTAAATTGTCTCCAGCGCGTTGGGTAGAGGTAGTGCGCATGCGATTGTGGTCGGTGCGGATTGTGTAGGCCGAAGTGTTGCATCACTAAACAAAAGTCAAATAAAGTAAACTGAACTAAACTAAACAGAACTGTCAAGTCAAGTTCACATTTATTGTCACATGCACCAATTAAGGTACAGTACAATTTGACTTACCATGCAGCCACACAATCAAAAAGAGCACTGTACGCAAGAGAATACAATAAGAACATCCACCACAGTGGAATCAACATTCTTCACTGTGGTGGAAGACAATAACGTTCAGTCAGTCCTCCTTTGTTCATCTGTGGTCGGGGCCATGAACCCTCTCTAGTCGCCGCTCCAGAAGGCCCTCTCGTCGGGATGCTCGAAACTCTGACGTTGGGACTGACGGACACTCCGCGGCTTGGAGGTCCCGAATGGCCCACTTTCCCGCCGGAGACCATGGCTTCATGATGTTATAGGCCGCAGGCTGGCTGTCGGAGCTCATCCCCGGTGAGGGATGGAAAATCCACGCCGCACCCGCGGCTAGAAGATCCGCAGACCGCGGCTTCAGGATGTTATAGTCCGCAGGCCAGCAAGGGATAGCTGGCAAGGATCACCCGGCTCCGCTATGGAAAGTCCACGCCGTGCCCGCGGCTAGAAGATCCGCAGACCGCGGCTTCAGGATGTTATAGTCCGCAGGCCAGCGACCGGAGCACTTCTTCTGGCGATCCCTGGCAAGGGATCACCCGGCTCCGCTATGGAAAGTCCACGCTGCGCCAGCTGCTCAAGCTCTGGGCCCGACTGCAGGAGAGGCCGCACCGATCCAAGCTGTTAGTCCGCGAGGGAGGGCGAAATTGCAACTCGGAGAAAAGTCGCATTCCACCGAGGTAAGTGACTGAAAAACACTTTCCCCCTATTCCCCGCCCTCACCCCACCCACACTAAAGCACACTTTTAAACATACTAAAAGTCAAAAAGATGAACAGCTGCTGGCTGGGCTGCCAGCTCACGGCGCCATCCGATGGATTTCTCTGGTGGAACTGAAGTAAAGCAATTACAATTATAGCTGATCAGCATATAAACAAGACTCTACAGAAGGGGTGCAAAGTCACACACCATAAATATTAACTCCACTGATGCTGCTCAACTTGCTGAGTATCCTCAGCTTTTTCTGCTGTCATTTCAGCATCTGCAGGATTTTTATTCTGTACGTAAATGGGGCGGGGGGTGGTGGGGGGAATGGGGTTGGGTGGCATCCATCTATTTGCGACAGATGATGGTGGGGTTTTGACGATGCCCTGCTTGGATTGGGGAATGTTTCATCAGTGGTTGCATTACCAGTTGTAGCTGACTAGGACTATCCTTGAAGGGCAGACCCTCCCACAGCTTCCACAGGTGAAGTTGCCTCTGGCCATTGTATTGGGAAATGTGTTTCTGTTGCCATTGACCATTTTGTGGCGTTGGCTCCTGGGTCTTGAACCACATGCTGTGGTGATGCTTCATACCCGCCTGAAGGTCCTTTCCCCACCTCCCCTGCTTCCACAGCAGCCATTTCCTAGTTGGCAGTGCCAATGTTAACACTTTTCATATCTCTATCAATCGTATCCTTGTCGCGAAGCTTTGGTTTTCCTCTTGGCCTTGGTGCCTCGGCGACCTCGCGGTATAGCACATCTTCGCGAGGACTCGGCAGCGTTGTGGAGAAGTAGGTGGGGCGGCCGATGATGGCGCAGACCGACAGACGAGGTGGACATGTGAGGTGGGGAAGCATCGCGGCAGGGGGCGATGCCTCGCGTGTCAATCCGTGGTCGACGGTCGATGAGAGCGTGGCGGGACCGCCGTGAAGGGGGAGGGGAAAAACAATGGAGGACCCGGCGTGGAGGGACCGCCATGAGGGAGGTGGGGGGAGAAGAACAATGGAAAACAAGGGGGGAGGGAGAACAAAGGACAATGGGGACCTCACGTGGGGGAACCGCTGTATGTGGTGGGGGGGGAGACAAAAGGAGGTGCCGGCATGCTTTGTAACTTTGGCAGCGCCGTAGGTGGCTGCTATTTGTATACATTGGGTATGCAAGGAAAGAATCTCACTGTGCCTTGGTCATGACCAAAGAATTTCCATCCCGTGTTCATGACCAAGCCACTGGAGACACTTCTGCTTGAGGATCGCAGGGATGCCAGGCATGTTGGTCAGGGAGAGGACAGATCCATTGGTGATTTTTGTCCTGCCAAGAAATTCTCAGTGTGCGACTAAGACAGCAGAAATGAAAATTATTCATTTTCCATTCTTGATGTTGGGGAAGTGCCCCTATTTATAACTGTCAAAGGATAAGGGTTTGACCAGGGAATTTGGCCATGTTCATTATAGTCAGTTCGTCAAGAGGCGATCAGTGAGGTAACCACTGGCAAATGCTAGTGAAACGGAAGGGACATTCCCTGTGCAGTTACCGTTACTAAAACATTTACCATATAGAAACATAGAAACATAGAAAATAGGTGCAGGAGTAGGCCATACGGCCCTTCGTGCCAGCACCGCCATTCAATATGATCATGGCTGATCGTCCAAAATATGTACCCGTTCCAGCTTTTTCCCCACATTCCTTGATTCTATTAGCCCTAAGAGCTAGATCTCATGAACTCTCTCATGAAAACATCCAGTGAATTGGCCTCCACTGTCTTATGTGGCAGAGAATTCCACAGATTCACAACTCTCTGGGTGAAAAGGTTTTTCCTCATCTCAGTCCTAAATGGCCTACCCCTTATTCTTAAACTGTGACCCCAGGTTCCGGACTCCTCCATATAGGAAAGTGTCATATAGCAGCGTTGGACGTAAATGGTGCGGATGTGATCTTAAGCAAAATGTAAAGTGCTGAAATAACTCAGCGGTTCAGGCGGGATCTGTGTGCAGGGGAATAGATAGGCGATATTTTGGGCTGGGATCCTGCTTCAGTTAGGCCAGTTAGCCCATGATGTTCGTAGGCCAGATGAACTAAGAAAGTCAAGTTGAGGTTATTGAGATACAGTATGCACAAGTACAGTGAGATACAGGTACATTGAAAATCTTGCTTGCAGCAGCATCACAGGTGCATGGACCCAGACAACATTATTTATTATACATCCATTACACACAACTTCTACAAGACAGTGAAAAGAAAAAAACGTGCAAAAAAAACAAGATATTTGTGCAAAAGCAGAATTAGAAAGCAAGCTGTTATCACCCACCCAAACAATCCGACGTTTCCACCACTTGGTCTATAGCCCGCAGATCACAGACCGCATATCTGGGCATAGAGAAATGCTATAGCACTTGCAGCAGTCCATTTGGCCCAACTCCATTCTGGCACCAACTAATGCAACCCATGTGAATGTAGAATGCAGATATTTAGTTAGGTGCAGGCATGAGAATAAAATCATTTCTGCAGGTCAACCTTTCCATTATAGATGGCAATTCCCGCAGCTCCTCAGCTCCCTGACTCCTGAAGTGTTGCAACTTCTTTAGTTTTTTTTTTTGGTTTAGTTTAATTTAGAGATACAGCGTGGAAACATGCCCTTCGGCCCACTGAGTCCATGCCGACCAGCGATCCATACATATGAACACTATCCCACACACACACACACACACACACACACACACACACTGGGGAAATCTACAATTATTCAGAGCCAATTAACTGACATACCTTTCCGTCTTTGCAGTGTGGGAGGAAAGCTGAGATCCCGGAGAAAACCCACGCATGTCACAGGGGAGAACGTACAATAGACAAGCACACGTAGTCAGGAACGAACCTGGGTCTCTGGCGCTGTGCGGCAGCAACTCCACCGCTGCACCACCGTGCCACCCTAAACCTCTTGAATTATAACACACAACTCAAAATAAAAACCCAGTCTGTGTGTCTCACCCTCCTGGCGTCAAATTTCAGGGTGTCAACGGGTGGAAAGTGAAGCTTCAATGAAGAGAGCAGGAGTTTGCTTATTAGTTTGCAGCCCGATATTAGCAGACTCCTTCTAATCTGCATTGAAATTGCAACCTCACCCTGTTTTGAAATGAACAGCAAAAAGGATGACACCCGGTTTTATTGTATTACTTAAACCTGACACCATGAGCAAATTCCAACTGAATCATAACCGATCCTGTATTTAAGCTGAAATAATAATACTGCTTGATACCCATCAGTTTGAAGCCGACAAAAACATGTTCTGGTTTCAAGTTAAACAGTAATAACCAGGGTGTGATAACAGAAATACAGCTTTACACCACACTTCATTGGCACTTACTAAACAACCTTTGCATCATCTGGAATATAAATAATATTTTAAGATCAGAGGACATTGCTTGTCATGTTTTCCATTCTGAAATGCAGAGCAAATCCAGGCGTGAGCTGTATAAGTTAGCTTTGCAACTCAATCCTGCTAGCTGCTGTGCTAGTTGACGATAGTTCAAAGAGGGGCTATGAAGACAGGTCTTGCAAATAAATCTAAGAAAATAGGTGGTGCTTGCGGCCATTCTGGCCTGTTGGCACAATGGCACAGCTGGTAGAGTTGCTGCCTCTCAGCACCAGAGACCCAGGTACCACCCTGACCACTGCGGCAGCATGGTGGCGCAGCGGCAGAGTCGCTGCCTTGCAGGGCCTGAGACCCGGGTTCAATCCTGACTATTGGTACTGTCTGCACGGAGTTTAGTACGGCCTCCCTGTGACCGCGTGGGTTTTGAATAAATGAATGAATACTTTATTGTCCCATGTGACAAGTCACAGTGAAATTCTTTGCGTGCATACCAAAGGTATGCAAACAGTCACCACATTGAGGGCGCTTACAGTTACAAAGGACCCCTGCACCAAGCCCCCCCCCCCCCCTGTTCTCCCCCCTCCCCCTCTTCCTCCCCATCCCTCACAGCAGTCCCCCCCCCCCATGACGGGTCCTCCATTGTTGACTGCTCTCCCCCCTCTTTCTCCCACATGGTGGCCCCGCCACACCGGGTCCTCCTTTGCTCATTGTTCTTCCTCCCCCCTCACGGCGGGTTCTCCGGGTGGTCCGGTTTCCTCCCACTCTGCAATATGATTGCTGGTTTTGGTGCGGATGCGGTGGGCCAAAGCGCCTGTTTCTGTGCGGTATGTCTAAAGTCTAAAAGACTCTGATGTCTGTATGGAATTTTTACCTATTCGCCCCGATGAGTGGCGGGAGAAGGGGCAGTGGCCGGGGTGCGACTTGTCCTTGATTATGCTGCTGGCCTCCTGGGATAATATAATGCGGAGGTTGATATTGTAAGAATTGCTTAGTCCAGTTGTGAAGTGGAGTTTTCTCCTTCATCTGGATCTAGGTAGACTCTTCACCATATTCCTATCTTTATGGTAGGTTGTTGGATTGGATGAAGTGGATTTTATCTGTGGCATGGATTGCTAAGGATGATGGGGAAAGAAACTGAACTTTAATCTGATGGTCCATCTAAATGTGGACTTTTTAATGATGAAGGCCAATTATTTATTGGTTTTAGTGTATTCATTCAGTTTATTTTATTGTCACGTGTGCCGAGGTACAGTGAAAAACATTTGTTGCCTGCTAACTAGAAAGCGGAAAGATGAAACATGATTCCAATCAAGCCGTCCACACTGTACAGATACTTGATAAAGGGAATAACATTTGGTGTGAAATAAAGTCCAATGAGGTCCAATTAGAGATAGTCCAAGGGTCTCCATTGCGGAAGATAGTAGTTCAGGACCGGTCTCGAGATGGTGATAGGAAGGTTCAGTTTCCTGATAACAGCAGGGGAAAAACTGTTCTTGAATCTGGAGGTGTGTGTTTTCACACTTCTGTTCCTCTTGCCTGGTGAGAGAGGGAAGAAGAGGGGATGAGAATATTCAAATGTTATCACCTGTACTGAGGTACAGCGAAATGCTTTTGATTGCATGCCATCCAAATAACATACTATACACGAGGCCAACCAAGCTGTTCACAAGTGCAACAGGTAGTGCAAAGGGAAAATTCCCAGTGTGCAAAATATAGTTTACAGCATTGTAGTGTTCCGGAGAAAAAGTGCAATGTCTACATTGACGTGGGTTGGAAGATCGGGACTGCACCCTAGATATTTCAGTGGTCTGATAACAGAGAGGAGGATAGACACAAAATGATGCAGTAACTCAGCGGCTCAGGCAGCATCTCTGGAGAAAAGGTATAGGTGAGGTTTTGGGTCAAGAAACTGTACCTATTCCTTTTCTCCAGAAATGCTGCCTGACCCGCTGGGTTACTCCAGCATTTTGAGTCTATCTACGGGGTAAACCAGTATCTGCTGTTCCTTCCTGCACAAGAGAGGGTGCAGGAAGGTGTTCCTGAATCTGGAAGGTGTTGTGGTTCCAAAGAATCGAACACGGGTTACTATTCTCGCTCCTCTCCCCATTTAGAGTCATAGTGTGATACAGCGTGGAAACAGGCCCTTCAGCCCAACTTGCCCACATCGGCCAACATGTCCCAGCTACACTTGTCCCACCTGCCTGTGCTTGGTCCATCTCCCTCCAAACTTGTTCTGTCCATGTACCTGTCTAACTGTTCCTTAAACGTTGGGATAGTCCCAGCCTCAACTACCACCTCTGGCAGCTTGTTCCAAACACCCACCACCCTTTGTGTGAAAAAGTTACCCCTATTTAACCTTTTCCCCGTCACCTTGAACATATGTCCTCTGGTCCTCGATTCCCCTACTCTGGGCATGAGATTCTGTGCACCTACCCGATCTATTCCTCTCATGATTTTATGCAATCTTCTTTATAGCGATGGTCTACATGAGGAGGATACGGGTCCAAACTGTGACGTTCCAACCACTCCTTCAGCTTTAGCAACAACCAAATCAACCAGTGAGCTTCCTGCTCTAAAGGTGAGACAAACTTTCATTTGTATAGTATTATCTTCGGAGAACCTTTTGAAAGTGTCATCACTGCTGTGAAGGCCTCTGTAGAAGCCAATGTGTATACAGGAAGACCCCTGAAATACTTTTTGGCAGCACGGTGGCGCAGCGGTAGAGCTGCAGCCTCACAGCGCCAGAGACCCAGGTTCAATCCTGACTACCGGTGCTGTCTGTACATGCTCCCGGTGACCTGTGTGGGTTTCCTCCAGGAGCTCTGGTTTCCTCCTGCACTCCAAAGACGTACAGGTTTGTAGGCTAGTTGGCTTGGTATAAATGTAAATTGTCCCTAGTGTGTGTAGGATAGTGCTAGTGTACAGGGATCGCTGGTGAGCGCCGAACCGGTGGGCGGGAGGGCCTGTTTCTACGCTGTTTCTCTAAACTAAACTAAAAGATCCAGTGTGCCTTTCCTTCAAGCTATGGTTCCCTGGGCATCTCTAACCATCTGACCAACACGCTCCAGGAGCCTAACTTCATTGGAGGAGTTCCCTGCTGGTTAGGCATCCCCTGCTTCCTCACCAGGGGGCAGTAGAAGCCAGTGAAATATTAACAGTGCATGAAGCAGTCTAACGCATCTGGTAACAAACTCATTGCAAAGAAAACATCTCACATTTTAATTTGTTCATAGCATATGGTCAACACTGCCAAGTCCAGCATTTACTATAAGACCATAAGACACAGGAGCAGAATTAGGCCATTCGGCCCATCCAGTCAACTCCGACATTTGATCATGGCTAATCTATTTTTCCCTTTCATCCCCGTTCTCCTGTCCTGTCCCCATAACCTTTGACGCCCTTACTAATGAAGACCCTATTAACCTGGAGTTTAGAAGGATGAGGGAGAATCTCATTGAAACTTACCGAATAGCGAAAGGTCTGGATGGGGTGGATTTGGAGAGGATGTTTCCACTAGAGAGTCTAGGACCAGAGGCCATCGCCTCAAAATAAAAGGATGTACCTTTAGAAAGGAGATGAGGAGGGTGGTGAAACTGTGGAATTAGTTGCCGCAGAAGGCAATGGATATTGTTAAGGTGGGGATTGTTTATTTCTTGATTAGCCTGGGTGGCGGGGGTTATGGGGAGAAGGCTGGAGAAAGGGGTTGAGTGGGGAAAGAGAGATCAGCCATGGTTGAATGGCAGAATAGACTTGATGGGCCGAATGGCCAAAATTCTGCTCCTAGAATTGATCAAACATGAATCAAAGGACGTCCCTTTAGAACGGAGATGAGGAGGATTAGTCAGAGGGTGGTGTGTCTGGAGTTCATTGCCATCTCTTTCCCTAGTGCATGGTGAGCCAGCACATTGAACAAATGCAGTTGACGTCATGTTGTCAAGGTGACAGTCACAGTCACATCTAAGGAGTCACAGTAAGTGTTTGCAATTAGCAGAAAGGAATAACAATACATTCCCAAGTCGGAAGGGCTTATACCGAAAATAGACACAAAATGCTGGTATAACTCAGCGGAACAGGCAGCATCCCTGGAGTGAAGGAATGGGTGATGTTTTGGGTCAAGACCCTTCTTCAGGCAAAGAGTCAGGGGAGAGGGAAACTAGAGATATGGAAAGGTACAAAGAGAGAAGTGAAAAGGACAGATCAAAGCAGATGCAATAGACAATAGGTGCAAGAGTAGGCCATTCGGCCCTTCAGGCCAGCACCGCCATTCATTATGATCATGGCTGATCATCCACAAGCAGTACCCCGTTCTGAACAAGGAAATATACAATGGTTCATTGATGGCTGAGGGGAAGGTGACAACTAGACATACAAACAGTGAATGTTGGATTCTACAAGGATTCTGCAGATCCCTGGTATTTCCAGTGAGATGGTTAACGAAGATAGTCACGAGATGGCTAAAGCCCCTGTCCCACTGAGGAGACCTAAACAGTAACCTCTGGTGACCTTTCCCACCACCCAAGGTTTCCATGAGGTCACCGGAGGTTTTGGTCACTCTCCCTAATGGTCGAAAGTGGTTTCCGCATGGTTGAGGCTTCATCTAGGTTGCTGCTATTTTTTCATCATGATTAAAACTGGCCTCGACTAAAAATAGGTTTTAAAAATCGATAATTTTTTACTTGCAGGTCTAGTCGAAGCCGGTTTTCTTCATAGTCGAGAAAGGTTTTCAACATATGCGTGGGAGGTGGTAGGAGGTTGCAGGTCACCTCGCCCCCTAGATTTTATTTTTGCGTGGCGGGCAAGGTCACCAGAGGTTGCTGTTTCGGTCTCCTAAGTGGAACAGGGGCTTAACAACTCTGGTCCGACATAATTTCTGGATGATTTTGCATATTCACCAAGAACTTCCACTGTTTTTGCCTGTCACGTGCCTTATTTTTAATTAAACTGTTCAAAGTAAATAACAAAAATGCCCACAAGAAATTTCCTAAATGTCTGCTGGATTTTGCTTGTATGTTCAGGACAATTGCAGGGAGCTGTCAAAATAATCCCACTGCTCGCCCACTCGCTCCTTTTTCATATAGAAACCAGGAACTGCAGACGCTGGTTTAGAAAAATAAAATAAAAGTGTTGGGACGCATTTTGGGATGCATCACACCTTGGTTTTGGAACATCTCCATCCAAGACCGCAAAGAATTGCAGCGAATTGTGGATGCAGCCCAGACCATCACACAAACCAACCTCTCTTCCAATGACTCCACATATCTCCCGCTGACTCGGCAAGGCATAATCAAGAACGGGTCACACCCTGGCCATTCCCTCTTCTCCTTGATGCCATCGGGCAAAAGATATAGAAGTGTAAAAACACACACCTCCAGATTCAAGGACAGTTTCTTCCCTGCTGTTATCAGGCAACTGACCATCCTACGAATAACTAGACGGCAGTCCTGAACTGCTATCTACCCTCGGACTATCTTTGATCGGATCTTACTGGCTTTATCTTGTACTAAACGTTAATCCCTTTATCATGCATCTGTACACTGCGAATGGCTCGATTAGAATCACCTATTGCCATTCCGCTGACTGGTTAGCACGCAACAAAAGCTTTTCATTGTATGTCGGTACAAGTGATAATAAACTAGAACTGAACTGAAATGGAGTAACTCGGCGGGTCAGGCAGCATCTTTGCAGAACGTGGACCCCTGACCCTTACATCGCCTACCTGTGTTCCCCAGAGATGCTGCCTGACCCGCTGAGTTAAGGGCCTGTCCCACTGTACGAGCTAATTCAAGAGTTCTCCCGAGTTTCCCATGATTCGAACTCGGAGAATTACGGTAATAGCCGCTCGTAGGTACTCGGGGCTCTCATGGAAAAATCTTCACGAGTCTTCGCGAGTTTACCGCGTTTCCCGAGTGCCTGCCGTTGGCATTACGAGCCTCTTAGAGACGTCCTGCGCTCTGACGTACCCGCTACATACATTCTACGTACTTACCACGAGTTTGTTTTTTTTAAACTTGGGAGAGCTCTTGAATTACCTCGTACAGTGGGACAGGGGTTTACTCCATCACTTTGAGTCACACTTTTCCGTGGAAGTCCAAGATTGACGATTTTCAGGCGGAGCTACTAAACTTTAGTGCAGCCATCCGATAAATTCAGACATGTGTATCTTTAGTGGGTCGAGATTTAGCACAAAAATCCTCTTTAATGAAAATAAAGATAAGCCTCCACAAAATGTTGTAATTTCAAATAAACTGCGCGTTGCTAATCAATCAACTTCAGCTCGTGGCAAAGGGGCTCCCTCTGCTGGAGGTGTTTTGAAATTACAGTATTTCAAGAGAGTTTTATTGTCACATGTCCCTGATACAACAATGACATTCTTACAATGAGATGCTGCCTGATCCATTGAGTTCCTCCAGCACTTTGTACCTTTTTTTAAGGGCAAGTATAAGCCACTATGATCATGATTTATCTGCCTCCGGTCCCAACTTCTGTTCTTTCAGAACAGTCTGAAGAAGGGTCTCGACCCGAAACGTCATCTATTCCTTGTCTCCAGCGATGCTGCCTGACCCGCTGAGTTACTACAGCATTTTGTGTCTATCTTCGGTGTAAACTGGCATCTGCAGTTCCTTCCTACACATCCTGTTCTTTGTCAGTTTGTTATAGTCCTCAATTCCCTGATTTTCCAAGCCGCCTTTATCCACACTGTCTTTAAAAACTTTCCACTATCTACCTTCCAATGAGTAGAGCCGCTGCCTCACAGTGCTAGAGACCCGGGTTTGCTCCTGGCACGTGTCCTGTCAGTGTGGAGTTAGCATGTTCTTCCTGTGTTCACGTTGGTTTGCCCCGAGTGCTCCCACATAGAGTGATACAGTGTGGAAACAGGCCCTTCGGCCCAATTTGCCCACACCGGCCAACATGTCCCAGCTACACTAGTCCAACCTGCCTGCATTTGGTCCACATCCCTCCAAACCTGGCCTATCCGTGTACCTGTCTAACTGCTTTTTAAACATTGGGATAGTCCCACCTCAACTACCTCCTCCGGCACCTTGTTCCATCCACCCACCACCCTTTGGGTGAACAGATTCCTATTAAATCTTTTCCCCTTCACCTTAAACCTATGTCCTCTGGTCCTCAATTCCACTACTCTGGGCAAGAGACTCTGCTCATCGACCCGATCTATTCCTCTCATGATCTTATACGCCCATATGTGATCACCCCTCATCCTCCTGCGCTCCGGAGAATAGAGTCCCAGCCTACTCAACCTCTCCCTATAGCTCAGACCCTCTAGTCGTGGCAACATCCTCGTGAATCTTCTCTGTACCCTTTCCAGCTGGCCAACATCCCAAGGACGTGTTGGTTGACAGATTACCACATATCTTTTATATTGTTTCTGCAGGATGTTGCTGAAGATCTGGACAACCTGCTGTCAGCACTCAGTGAGAATCTGATCGACTTCACTGATCCCGGCTCACTGGTAAGAACAAGGGGTTCTTTTTCTTCCTGCAATTCATTGGTCCCAGGGATGTGGTAAAGGTTTATTCTTGTCACGAGTCCCGAGATGGGGTTAAAAATGTTGATGGGAGGTGGGTGTTGCCCATTCGGCCATTGTTTCTTTTCTGTCCCTCACGGTGGCGCAGCGGTAGAGTTGCTGCTCTACAGCGAATGCAGCGCCGGAGACCCGGGTTCGATCCCGACTATGGGTGCGGTCTGTACGGAGTTTTGTACCTTCTCCCCGTGACCTGCGTGGGTTTTCTCCGAGATCTTCGTTTTCCTCCCACACTCCAAAGACGTCCAGGTTTGTAGGTTAATTGGCTTGGTAAATGTAAAATGTAAAAAAATTGTCCCTAGTGGGTGTAGGATGGTGTTAATGTGCGGGGATCGCTGATCGGCGTGGACCCGGTGGGCCGAAGGGGCTGTTTCCGCACTGTATCTCTAAACCAAACTAATGGTGTGACTTGGAAGAGAACCTACGGATGGTGGTATTTACAAACACCTTGTCCTTTGGATGGGAGAGTTTAGTATTGAGATACAGCAAGGAAACAGGCACTCTGGACCATCAGTCTTCCATTCCGCAGCTTTTGGCTATTGTCCCACAAGCCGTTTAGTTTACAGCGCAGAAACAGGCCTTTGGCCTGCTGAGTCCTCACCAACCAGCAAACCCCGTGCACCAGCGCTCTCCTATGCACTAGGGACAATTTACGATTTTTACCAAAGCCAATTAACCTGCAAATCTGTACGTCTTTGGAGTGTGTGTGGAAACCGGAGCACCCGGGTGAAACCCACACGGTCACGGGAGCATGTACAAACTCTGTACAGACAGCACCCATAGTCAGGATCGAACCCGGTTCTTTGGTGCTGTAAGGCAGCAACTCTACCGATGCGCCACCGTGTTGCGGTTGTGTGTTTGGGAGGTGCTATCAGAGTCGCTTAGGCAAATAATTTCACAATTTGTGAACACCGCTGACTGCAGCCCCATAGTGTGCTGGCGATGGGGTAAAGGAATATCATAAAGAATAGGATTAGAATTAGGCCATTCGGTCCATCAAGTCTAAGGCGCCATTCTATCATGGCTGATCTATCTCTACCTTATAACCTAATTTTCCTGCCTTCTCCCCATAACCTCTGACACCTGTACTAATCAAGAATCTATCTTCGCCCTAAAAATATCCACTGACTTGGCCTCCACAGTCTTCTGTGGCAAAGAATTCCACAATATTTCAAATAGTGAGTGGGGATGCTAATCAACCAGGTCACTTGGACGATGTTAAGGTGCATGATCATAGGAACTATACTCATCTAGGCAAGTGAAGACTATTTATCGTGGAAGTTCTCAATAGGTTTCACCAATGGTATATGGAAGACTATCCTACTAAGATAACCCTATCTTGCTGAACCTATCTTGTGGGTTTTCTCCAGGTGCTCCAGTTTCCTCCCACATTCCAAAAATGTGCAGATTTGTAGGTTAATTGGTAAATTGTCCCTGGTGTGCAGGATAGAACTAGTGAACGGGTGATCGCTGGTCGGCGTAGACTTGGTGGGCTGAAGGGCCTATCTCTACACTGTATCTCTAAACTAATCAAACTAGACCATAACACAATTCCTAAAAGAGCAGTGTGTCTATGCAGAATTACCAATTTATTAATCTTGGCGGAAAAAAAACATTGCACATGGTATTAAAAAATATTGCAGACTGACATAGAATTCTGGCCCAGAGTGTTTTCAGTTTAATTGTTGCAAAGAGCAAATTTCACAGAGTTATTTCTGAGCTGTTTGTTCCATTCTTTGACCATTGTGGCGTAGTGTTATGTTTGCAGTAAATATTTCCGGTAAATTTGAAACGTTTTGTTAACTTTTGTAATGGATGAAATGTTCACCAGGTTGTTGTGTTTATCTTTGATTATTGGATTTAATTTAGGGAGGGGTCATTGCAAATGGAGTTTTCAATCGGGAAGCCACTTCTGCCATGAAGGCAGTAAAACCAGTTCCTGAGCCGACACTTTTTCCCATTCCATCTTCTACCACAGCTCCGAGCTCATTGGGTTCAACACTATCCAGCAGGTAAAGTGTGCCTCAAAATGTCTGACACTGTGGGATAAGTGGACATCCTTTTCAGCAAACCTTAAGGGCCTGTCCTACCAGCATCTGACTCCATGCGATGAGCGCGATCAAACTAGAAGCGGGGGCCGCGCGGAGGTCGGGTGATCCCTGTACAGGGCCGTTCCCAACAGCAAGCGCCTGCATGCGGCAAGCGCGAGCAAACCGGCAGCGAGGGCCGCGCGGAGGTCGGGTGAGTGGAGCAACGCGGCGCAAAGTGAGGCGAACTTGGAGCGCAGTCTTAAAGGTAAGTTCGCCAGGACAGAGAGGGGCACAGAGGCACACACAGAGAGGACCACGGAGCCGCACACAGAGAGGGTCACGGAGGCACGACGTCAAGGCGGTGTGTAATGCGTCTAGGCGACTGCGAGCCGACACGCCGTTGTCGCATGGAATTTTTGAACATGGTCAGTTTTTCAGGGCCCCGCGCGATGTCGGGACGAACTCCGCACAATTCCGCACGGCTCCGACGATCGAAGTGGTACCGGCCCCGCGACGCCGGACGGCTCAAGCGACCACGTTGGGTCGCGCTCATCGCATAGAGTTACATGCTGGTGGGACAGGCCCTTTATGCTCTGGCTAAAGAATAGGTGACGTTTCGGGTCAAGTCTGAAGAGTTTCGACCCATTCCGTTTCTCCAGAGATGCTGCCTGACCCACTGAGTTACTCCAGCTTTTTGTGTCTACCTTCGGTTTAAACCAGCATCTGCACTTCCTTCTTACACACAATTGTACTCATCAATCATTGTTTTCATCCTTTTCTAAAGTAACTGAACTTTCTAATATTAAAATAAGTTTATTTTCTGTTAAGTTAAGAATATTTTTATTTTTCATAAATTGTCAATTGAATTATTTCTCCTTAATGTTTCGTTCCTCTTTGTCTTAAAAGAATAGAAGCACAGAAAATAGGTGCAGGAGTAGGTTATTCGGCCCTTCGAGCCAGCACCACCATTTAATATGATCATGCTGATCATACAAAATCAGTACCCCGTTCCTGCTTTTCCCCCATATCCCTTGATTCCGTTAGCCCTGAGCTAAATCTAACTCTCTTGAAAACATCCAGTGAATTGGCCTCCATTGCCTTCTGTGGCAGAGAATTCCACAGATTCACAACTCTCTGGGTGAAAAGGTTTTTCCTCATCTCAGTCCTAAATGGCAAGGTCAAGGACAAGGACAAGGACATTTATTGTCACATACACCAATTGGTGTAGTGAAATTTGACTTGCCATGCAGCACACAGATAAAGATAAGACCCAACACTAAAGAATTAACAATGAACATAAAAACATCCCCCCACAATGGTTCCCACTGTGGGGAAAGGCACAAAGTCCAGTCCCATCCCCAGTCCACCCATAGTCGGGCCTATTGAGGCCTCCGCAGTCGGCGCTACGGCGGCCCGATGTTTTAGGCCTTCTTGCCGGGTGTTGGTGCTCCGGCGTCGGGAGAGTCCTCACAGCGGCTTGGGACACCTGGAACGGCCGCTTCCCTACCGGAGTCCATGGCTTCCGAAGCCGACAAGGCCGCGCTGGATGGAGCTCCACAACTGGCGATCTCGCCGAGAGATCCCAGGCTCCCGATGTTAAAGTTCAGCGCTGCCGCCCGCAGCTGGCCGCCCCACAGTCCCGCAATTCCGCGATGTTCACCTGCGGTCTCAGCATACCGGAGCTCCAGCGCGGCGACCCAGGCAAGGCATACCCCTTATTATTAAACTGTGACCTCCTGGTTCTGGACTCCCCCAACATGGGGAACATTTTTGCTGCATCTAGCCTGTCCAATCCCTTGACAATAAACACTAGGCAATAGGTGCAGGAGTAGGCCATTCGGCCCTTCGAGCCAGCACCGCCATTCAATGTGATCATGGCTGATCATCCCCAATCAGAACCCAGTTCCTGCCTTCTCCCCATATCCCCTGACTCTATTTTTAAGAGCCCTATCTAGTTCTCTCTCGAAAGCATACTCTTGAGAATTGTACATGTTTCTATAAGATCCCCTCTCACCCTTCTAAATTGTAGTGAATACAAGCCCAGTCGGCCCATCATATGTTGTGAGGGTCTGCAGCTGGAATTGTATCGAATCCCAGACTGCGACACTAAACTAAATTCCTTTAGCACTGTTCAGGCCTGTGGTGTGTCTGTTTGTGTGTCTGCGACGCACAAAAAACACTGTTCTGCTGACACAACAGTGTTGGCGCTTTAATGCTCCCTTTAATCTCAAAAAGCATATTAAAGTGAGAGAATATGTGCGGTTTATTAAATGTTTATTTTCTGTACGATCTGTTGAATTGTGAAACCAGCTATAATTATCTGAGCAAAAAGGTGAGTAACAGTGGTGCGCTTAGATTAGTTTAGTTTATTGTCACGTGTACCAAGGTATAGTGAAAAGTGTTTGTTGCGTGCTAACCAGCCAGCGGAAAGACAAAACATGATTACACTTGCGTGTGTAAGAAAGAACTGCAGATGCTGGTTTAAATCGAAGGTAGACATAAAATGCTGGAGTAATGGCAGCATCTATGGAGAGAAGGAATGGCTGATATTTCGGGTCGAGACCCTTCTTCAGACTGATGTCAGGGACAAAGATAGAATGTAGGTGGAGACAGTAAGACTGGTGGGAGAACTGGGAAGGGAGGGGATGGAGAGAGAGGGAAAGCAAGGGCTATTTGAAGTTAGAGAGGTCAATGTTCATACCACTGGGGTGTAAACTACCAAAGCGAAATATGAGGTGCTGTTACTCCAATTTGCGCTGGGCCTCACTCTGACAATGGAAGAGGCCCAGGACAGAGGAGTCAGATTGGGAATGGGAGAGGGAGTTGAGCTATCCACTGTGTACAGATACATGATATAACGTTTAGTGCAAGATAAAGTCCAGTAAGGTCCAATTAAAGATAGACGGAAGGTATCCAATGAGGTACATAGTTGCTCAGGACCACTCTCTAGTTGTCGATAGGAAGGCTCTGTTGCATGATAACAGCTGGGAAGAAACTGTCCCTAATATTTAGTGCAAGGTACATGGATTGTGCTGGGAGTGCATTGGTGGATGTTGAGGGCTGTGGGTTTGAAGCTAGTGGGGGTGGTAGAGAGGGAGGGTGTCGAAACAAGGAACTGCAGATGCTGGTTTACAAAAAAAAAAGACCCAATGTCCTGGAGTGACTTAGCAGGTCAGGCAGCATTACTGGAGGACATGGATAGGTGATATGTTGATAGAGATTACCTGAAACATCACCTGTCCATGTTGTCCAGGGATGCTGCCTGATCCGTTGAGTTCGAAGGGCCGAATGGCCTACTCCTGCACCTATTGTCTATTGTCTATTGTTATTCCAGCACTTTGTATCCTTTTGTTTATTAACCAGCATCTGCAGTTCCTTGTGTGTGCATCATCTACGCATGTTCACCTGACTTGCTGCTAGGGTGGCTCGGTGGGTCAGTGCTAGACCTGCTCTCTTACAGCGCCTTAGACCCGGGTTCGATCCTGACTACGGGTGCTTGCCTGTATGGAGCCGGTACCTTCTCACCGTGACCTGCGTGGGTTTTCTCCGGCAGCACCGCTCTCCTCCCACCCTCCAACGATGTTACCCAGAGTAGGGGAATCGAAGATCCGAGGACATAGGTTCATGGTGAAGGGCAAAAGTTTTAATAGGAATCCGAGGGGTAACTTTTTCACACAGAGGGTGGTGGATGTATAGAAACATAGAAACATAGAAATTAGGTGCAGGAGTAGGCCATTCAGCCCTTCGAGCCTGCACCGCCATTCAATATGATCATGGCTGATCATCCAACTCAGTATCCCGTACCTGCCTTCTCTCCATACCCTCTGATCCCCTTAGCCACAAGGGCCACATCTAACTCCCTCTTAAATATAGCCAATGAACTGGCCTCAACTACCCTCTGTGGCAGAGAGTTCCAGAGACCCACCACTCTCTGTGTGAAAAAAGTCCTTCTCATCTCGGTCCTAAAGGATTTCCCCCTTATCCTTAAGCTGTGACCCGTTGTCCTGGACTTCACCAACATCGGGAACAATCTTCCTGCATCTAGCCTGTCCAACCCCTTAAGAATTTTGTAAGTTTCTATAAGATCACCTCTCAATCTCCTAAATTCTAGAGAGTATAAACTGAGTCTATGCAGTCTTTGTTCATAAGACAGTCCTGACATCCCATATGGAACAAGCTGCCAGAGGAGGTAGTTGAGGCTGGGACTATCCGATCGTTTAAGAAACAATTGGACAGGTACATGGATAGGACAGGTTTGGAGGGTTATGGACCAAGCACAGGCAAGTGGGACTAAGGTAGCTGGGACATTGTTGGCCAGTGTGGGTGAGTTGGGCTGAAGGGCCTGTTTCCACACTATCACTATGTGACTCTATGAATCTATGACATGCAGCTTTGTAGGCTAATCAGCTTTGTAAAATTGTCCCTTGTGTGTGTCTGTGTCTGTGTGTGACGGGCCGGCTTCCGCTCACTACCTCTAAACTAAACCCGCTGAGTTTTATTTTTGTGATGCTTATCGTTACTCCTGCAGCATCTCCACGGAGAGGACGGTGAGGCCGAAGGGGCTGTTGACGACGGAGTTGTGAAAACTGAGCAAGGATTGCCTTTGTCCTGCGTAGGAAAAGAACAAGGTAGACAGACGTTCAGCTGCCAGCAGTCTGAGTGCCAGACGAGAGACCCTCTGCAAGGCGTAACCCGGACACCCCGATACCCTCCTCTTGTACAAGATTCCAGCTCCTCTCCTCCGTTCAGGTGGACCAGAAGAAGGAGCAGATCGTCGTCTGGGAAGGGTCTTGCTTCATCAGCCCACGTCAAGCTTTAAAATAAAACAATGGGTTTTAGTTCCTGAGACAAAGAATGTAAATTCCTCTAAGCTGCTGGCGAATTAAGACCACTGGAGAAACCGAAATGTCCAAAGCAGGCATCAAAACTGGAACGACTACAATCACTTGATCTCGAGAGAAACATTGATACAATCCTCCGGGTTGGAGATAACTTTGCATTGACTACTGATCCTAAAAGGGGAACTACTGTCAGATGCTGGAATGACATTCAAGGGTCATCATGAGTTGCGGACAGAGAACTAAACGTGGTGGGGATGGAGAGGAGGGATCACGTTGCAAATGTTTCCAGCTTCAGCTCTTCAATGCAAGCTAACCTATTGAGTATGGCTTTCCACTGGGGCCAATGGACGTCACGATCATCCATGAACTATTTGGGATGTCATTTTGTTGCGAACAAGCAACACTTCGACATGATATCATGTTATCCAGATACTCTGCAGCCAACCTCTGGAGGCTTTGCCTTCAAACCCAGAGCATTGGCTGTTGGCTGTGAAGGCTGTTTTGGGAATGGAAATATGGCACCACCATTGGATTACACCGATTATCCTGATGCAAAGTGGTTTTAACAACGTTCTAAGGTGGTACCTATGGATCGGGGCCCTTTCAAAGGGCTCGAGCCTAATCATATGTAAGATTTATATGTTTGATAATTGCTTCGACCTCAATGCAAAGTGTTCAGAACCAGTAAATATGTGGATCATCCTGGGAAAGTATCTGGAAGAGGTGAATGGTTCCAGCTGGTATCCAACATAAGGTGCCTCACAGTCGAAAAATAGTGGCCAACATGGTTTGTGAAGAAGGCTAGAAAATAAATTCTCACTGTGACTGGAAGATTTCAGCCTATAATATCATGACATCTTTTGAACCAATTCCTCACAGATTTTTTTCCCCCCTTAATCTTGTATATTCTCCTTATCGTCTCCCTCCCTTGGATGGCTCACCAAACCCTCCCCCCCCCCCCCCCCCCAAAAAAAGCCTGGAGCATGTAGTTGGCTTTGTGTGGCAGGGTTCATAGTTCATGCGATTGGAGCAGAATTAGGCCATTCATCCCATCAAGTCTACTCCGCCATTTAATCATGGCTAATCTATCTCTCCCTCCTAACCCCATTCCCCTGCCTTCTCCCCATAACCTCTGACACTCAAACTGGAGTAACCAATTTTTCCAAGCACCCTCCTGCAGTCAGAAGGATTTCCCCTGTCATTATGACAACCTATTCTTCACAAGCCTTTGGGGTTAACTGGTAGAGATGTCTTAATTTATCATGAGCTACTGTCTTTTCATATCTATCCAGAATAAGTATTCTAATCACTTTCTGATTCATATCATGGTATAAAATGTTGATGGTACATTGATATCATGGAGTCTCACAGTACAGAAACCAGGCCTTCGGCCCATCAAGTATGTGCTTTCAATCAGCCACCCATTGACACCAATCTGATGTTAATCCCATTCTAGTCTCCCCCGATTCCAATCTACCACTGATTAAGGGCAATTCATTAGCAGGCAAATTAACCTATGATGTTGCTTGTCCTTGCAATGTGAGTACAAACCAGAGCACCCAGGAGGAAACCCATGCAGTCACCAGGAGAACGTGCAAACTTCACACTGACAGCACCCGAGGTCAAGATAGAACGTGGGTCACTGGAGGTGCGAGTTCTTGCTGGGGGATTCCTTAACTTGGAATCGCATAAAACATGAACACTGAGAGGGAGAGGTTTTTGAGGTAAACCTCAATCTGTAATCATAAAAAAGATGAGACACAAAGTGTGGTGCTAATTTAGCAGGTCAGGCAGCATCTCTGCAGAACGTGGTTAGATTATGTTTCTTCAGACTCGAAACGTCACCTACCCATGTTCTCCAGAGATGCTGCCTGATCCGCACTTTGAGTTACCCCAGCACTTTGTGTCCTTTTGTGTTAGCCGGCATCTGCAGTTCCTTGTTTCCCCACATAATCATGTTGCACAGTCTCATGTTGATTGTCCCTAGTAGGATAGGGACCACAACTGAAAGTCTTCCTGAGATCAATCGTGTGTGCATAAGTGGATCATTGCATACTTTTATCCATTTATAGTATGGTATAGTGTTTATAAAACTATTCTTCACTCAGGCAGCTCCTTTTCCTGCCGTGACTGGCTTTTCTTATCCCAGGATGGCAGGCAGGAATATTTTTCACCTCCCATTCTTTTGCGTGGGAAGGTGTCTCCATGTTAATTACCACCTTGTCTCATTGGTGCCGTGATTTGTCTTTTTTAATGATAGGATCCGCTGCATGATAACAGATACATTTTTGCCCCTCCCAATCCGTCCAGGTTCAGTCTGTTATTGAGTATGGTGGGTGGTAAAGGGGAAAGGTTGTCTTGATGAATCCCACCCAGCTTGGTCTCCGCCCCAGATTTGCTGCTCGTTACTCTTAGTCATTGAGTCGTACAGCATGGAAACAGGCTCTTCGTCTCAACTTGCCCACACCAACCAACATGTCCCATCCACACTAGCCCCACCTGCCTGTGTTTGGCCCACATCCATCTAAACTTGTCCGATCCATGTACCTGTCTAAATGTTTCCTAAACGTCCGTAACTGCTGGGCTAGCAGTGGTTGAATGCAGCCAGCAGGGGCTGCAGACTTTCCAGACCATTGCTTCACCAGCTGTTATAGACTTTAGACTTTGGAGATACAGTGTGGAAACAGGCCCGTCAGCCCACTGATTCCGGGCCACCCAGCCATCACCACATATACTAGCACGATCCTACACACTAGGAACAATTTAAAGAAGCCGATTAACCTGCAAACCTGCACGTCTTTGGAGTGTGGGAGAAAACCGGAGCACCCTGAGAAAACCCACGCGGTCACGGGGAGAAAGTGCAAGCTCCGTACACGGAGCACCCCTAGTCAGGGTTGAACCCGCGTCTCTGGCGCTGAAAGGCAGGAACTCTACCACTGCGCCATTTTGGTGTGTGTGAGGAAACCAGAGCACCCGGCCAAAACCCACGAGGTCACAGAGAGAATATAGAAATACCGCACAGACAGCACCTGTGGTCAGGATCGAACTCGGGTCTCTGGCGGTGTAAGGCAGCGGCTGTCCTGATGCACCACGTTAAAATCCAGTAGCAGGGAGCACTTTCCAGTTCTCTTATCTACAACAAGTACTTGGAGAAATACCCCAGTCAATTGAAATGGACCTCAGACTGTTAATGTTTGTTCAGTCCTCATCCGGTATATTATGTTCAGTTTTCATTTATCCTACCTCTGTGTGGACACACCGACCTTGAACTGTATAAAGCATAATTGTAAAGCATCGTAAAGGGCGGCACAGTGGCGCAGCGGTAGAGCTATTGCCTTACAGTGCTAGAGACCCGGGGTTCAATCCTGACTACGGGTGCTTGTCTGTACAGAGTTTATACATTCTCTCCGTGACCTGTGTGGGTTTAATCTGAGATCTTCGGTTTCCTACCACACTCCAAAGACATACAGGACTGTAGGTTAAATGGCTTGGTGTAAATGCAAAATTGTCCCTAGTGTGTGTAAGGTAGTGTTCATGTGCGGGGTCGCTGGTTGGCGCGGACTCGGTGGGCCGAAGCGCCTGTTTCCGTGCTGTATCTCGAAACTCAACTAATTCACCTGAATAAAATTGTGGCTACAGGCGTGAAGCAGAGATTCGATAAAAGTGATGTACAATCTCACAAATGCAGAAGATAGAAGGGCCTCTTGAGTCAAGTCATATTGAATTGATAAAAAGCAATGTGTATAATAGGTTGATTGATGAGCTTTCTCCAAAGGGATTATGCAGAACAAACAGTGTGATGCTAATTAGAATATCCTTTTACACGGTGGAAAATGATAATTGGTCTTTACACCTTCTTCAAAATAGGAATAGTGTGTACTCCAGCAAAATTTAGCCTTGGGAATCTTTTGATTGTTGCCAGCTAAAAATATCAAAGGATGTGATCTAAAATCTGAGAAGCTATTGCGATGGGCCGTGAACTGTTCAGACTTGAGAGCTGAATAGCTCGCCCCTTGATTATATCCATTTGATAAATTCCTGGGTTTGGTTACTTGCGTGTGGGATATTTCTTGCAGCCGATGTGCCATGCTTAATCATCGAGTAACACCACACAGGAGCTCCCGATTACTTTTCTAGCTCCAAAATGCAACTCAAATCACACGGACAAAAGCAGAGAAATAAGACCGGACTGTTTCGTTTTCGTGGAATCTCACATCAATGAAGGAGGCCATTTGGCCCATTGTGCCCGTGCTGGGATATTTAACAGTGCTGCCAACTTCCTTGCTCTTTGATGTTTTCTATTTGAATATCTGTCCAATTTTCTTCTGAAGAGTGCCGTTGAATATACTTCCATGACCCACTCTTCCATTGTCCTATGCTGCCCCACCTCCCCAAACTTCGTGCAAGAGATTGACCGTGTTCAGTTGCCCATCTCAGAGTCATTGTCATAGTGTCATCCAGCATGGAAATGGGCCCTTTGGTCTGACTCTCCCATGCAGACCCATCCATGCCGGTCTCATTTGCCCACAGTCGACCCATACCCATATAAATCTTTCCTATCCATGTACCTGCCCTAATGTTCCTTAAATGTTGCTATTGTACCTGGCTCAACTACTTCCTCTTACAGCTTGTTCCATGTACCTCCCACCTGCTGCGTGGAAAAGATTGCCCCTCGGGTTCCAATTAAATCTTTCCCTCTCTCATCTTAAACCTATGACCTCTAGTTCTTGATTCCTCATCCCTGGAGAAAAAGATTATGTGCAGTCACTTTATGTGCACTTTATATATTTTTCTGCACCTTGTATAAGACGTTGGTGAGACCGCATTTAAAATATTGTGTTCAATTCTGGGCACCATGTTATAGGAAAGATATTGTCAAGCTTGAAAGGGTTCAGAAAAAGATTTACGAGGATGTTGCCAGGACTAGAGGGTGTGGGCTAAAGGGAGAAGTTGAGTAGGCTGGGTGTCTATTCCATGGAGCGTAGGAGGATGAGGGGAGATCTTATAGAGGCGTACAACATCATGAGAGGAATAGATCGGGTAGATGCACAGTCTTTTGATTCCCCCACACTGAGTCTTTTGCTCAGTGTAGGGGAATCGGGAACCAGAGGACATAGGTTTAAGGTGGGGGTGGGGGGGGGGGGGGGAGAGTAATTCAATAGGAACCTCGGGAATAACTTTTGTACACAAAATGGTGGCGGGTATATGGAACAAGTTGCCGGAGGAGGTAGTTGAGGCAGGAACTATGATAACAATTAAGAGACAATTGGACAGGTACGTGGACAGGACAGTTTAGAGGGTTGTGGGCTAATCGTGGCCAGGTGGGACTAGTGCAGATGGGGCATGTTGGTCGGCGTGGGCAAGTTGGGCTGAACGGCCTGTTTCCACACTGTATGACTGATTTGCTGAGTCTTCTACCCAGAGTAGGGGAATTGAGGACCAGAGGACATGGGTTCAAGGTAAAGGGGAAAAGATTTAATATGAATCCGAGGGGGTAACCTTTTCACACAGAGGGTGGTGGGTGTATGGACAAGCTGCCTGAGGAGGTGGTTCAGGCTGGGACTATCCCATTGTTTAAGAAACAGTAGGATAGCTGTATGGATAGGACAGGTTTTGGACCAAGCGCAGGCAAGTGGGGCTAGTGTAGCTGGGACATGTTGGCCGGTAGCTGTTGACACACTGTATTACTCTATGACTCATAATCCATGTCTTTTGGCTACCAACTCACTTCACATGGGAATGTGTTTCCAGTTAATTTATACAGCTGTCATTTTAGCAAGCACCGATGTAGAATTAATTTATGATGCAGCAAGTATAAAGCAAAATTAAATTAGAAAATTGGATTTGAAAAGAACCAGGCTAGTAAATTTTGAGAGACTGCTGTGTGGATTTAACACGATACTGATCCAGAGAGTTTGAGAAAGGCCTAGATTTAATCTGGTGAGTTTGTTGATTTTTCAAAAGAATTGTTCCTGGGTTCCATGTGATACCAGCTCAGCCAGAACCTATTGTGCGTCTCCAATTAACCATTGAACTGAGCAATGTAAATTAAATGCATGCTGAAGCCATCATTTCACAATTCCCTGTTGCATATTTTTGAAATCTTTAACAGCAATCCCGAATCTTAGTTTAGTTTAGAGATACAGCGCAGAAACGGGCCCTTCGGTCCACCAAGTCTGTGCCGACCTGCGATCTCCGCACACGAACACTATCCTACACACGCTAGGGAAATGTATTTATTTTTTAACACCAGGCCAATTAACCTACAAACCTGCACACCTTTGGAGTGTGGGAGAAAACCAGAGGTCCCGGAGAAAACCCACGCAGGTCACGGGGAGAATGTACAAACTCCGTACAGACAGCACCCGTAGTCAGGATCATATCCGGGTCTCTGGCAATGTAAGGCAGCAACTCTATCGCTGTGCCACCGTGCCGCCCACAGATCTAGCATATTTTAATTCCAAATTTTATTGTGCATTTAAATTTTGCAGCCTTCGCAGCGGTAATTGAATTCACCTGTGAATCGATTTTTCCCGATTTCCGACTACTAATCCAGTATTTTATCCTCCTTGCAACCATCTTCACTGAATATCCTAAAATCATAGCTGGGATTGGCATTTAGGAATGCTGGATTAGCCATGTTTATGGGGCATCTTGTTCGGCATGGACTAGTTGGGCTGGAAGGCCTGTTTCGTTGTGTGTGTGTGTGACAATGCCTGACTCCAATGCAACAAAATTCCAGGAGGGAATAAGGAAAACATTTTATGCAGCTCATTGTCCTGACATGGAATACACAGCCTGAAATTAAAAACATCAAAGAGACGCTCAATAGAAATTCTGCAAAAAGAAGGGTATGAACTAGTACAAAAGAAAATACTACATAAGGCGGAAATGTGAATTAAAACAGGGAATTGTTCAGTATGTCAGAGAGGTTTTGCCGAGAGGGAAACAGGTAATGTCAATAGCTTTTTATTGAAGGGATTGAATAGCATGTGGAGCAAATCACGGAAAATCCATGACATTTAGAGAGACCATCAGCCCATCATGTCTGCACTGTATTTGAAATAAGCCCCAAGGCCCAATTTGCCCACACCGACCAACATCAGAATCAGAATGCCTTTTATTGTCACTATACACGTGTACAATGAGATTAAAAACTGCTCCTACTCAGTGCAAAAACAAGACAAAAAGGGGGGGGGGGGGGATAAGGTGCACAGTTTCTGCAGCACTATATACATATCTACAAAAAGACAATGGATAATAGAATGGATAATAGGATTCCTATATCCAGTATGGGTTACAGTTACATGTCCCATCTACACCAGTCCCACCTGCCTGCGTTTAAGCCATATCCCACGAAACCAGTCCTATTCATGTACCTGTCTAACTGCTTCTTAAAGGTTGCGTTAGTACCTGCCTAAACTACCTCCTGCGGCAGCTTGTTCCATGCACGCACCACCCTCTGTGTGAAGAAGTTACCCCTCAGGTTCCTGTTAAATTTTTCTCCCCTCACCTTAAACCTATGTCGTCTGGTTCTCGATTCCACTATTCTGGGCAAGAGACTCTGTGTGTCTGTCCAATCTATTCCTCTCATAATTTTGTACGACCCTATAAGATCACCCCCTCATCCTCTTGCGCTCCAAGGTACGGAGTCCGAGCCTGCTAAACCACTCCCTGTAGCTCAGGCCCTCAAGTCCTGGCAACACCCTCGTAAATCTTCTCTGCAGGTTGTAAGATCAGTAAGATTCCGTGAAGAATGAACAATCTGGACTTTGGTACAAAATAACAAAATAACAAGGGATTTATCTTTGTCATTAGATGAAAACCCCCAGTTGCTGAAACCTGGTGTGAGTTGGGAGCTGAGGGCAGCACGGTGGCGCAGTTGGTAGAGCTGCTGCCTCAGCGCCGGAGACCCAGGTTCAATCCTGACCTCAGGTGCTGTCTTGTGTGGAGTATGCACATTTTCCCTGTGACCGTGTGGGTTTCCTTCCACATCCCAAAGACCTACTGGTTTGTAGATTAATTGGCCCTCTGTAAATTGCTTCCAATGCATAGGGAATGGATACAAAAGTGAGATAACATAGAACTAGTGTTATACGGGCAGCATGGTGACACAGTGGTAGAGTTGCTGCCTTACAGCGCTTTCAGCACCGGAGATTTGGGTTTAAAAACATAGAAAATAGGTGCAGGAGTAGGCCATTCGGCCCTTCGAGCCTGCACCGCCATTCAATATGATCATGGCTGATCATCCAACTCAGTATCCTGTACCTGCCTTCTCTCCATACCCCCTGATCCCTTTAGCCACAAGGGCCACATCTAGCTCCCTCTTAAATATAGCCAACAAACGGGCCTCAACTACCTTCTGTGGCAGAGAATTCTACAGATTCACCACTCTCTGTGTGAAAAATGATTTTCTCATCTCGGTCCTAAAAGACTTCCCCCTTATCCTTAAACTGTGACCCCTTGTCCTGGACTTCCCCAACATCGGGAACAATCTTCCTGCATCTAGCCTGTCCAACCCCTTAAGAATTTTGTAAGTCTCTATGAGATCCCCCCTCAATCTTCTAAATTCCAGCGAGTGCAAGCCGAGTCTATCCAGTCTTTCTTCATATGGAAGTCCTGCCATCCCAGGAATCAGTCTGGTGAACCTTCTCTGTACTCCCTCTATGGCAAGAATGTCTTTCCTCAGATTGGGAGACCAAAACAGTACGCAATACTCCTGGTGTGGCCTCACCAAGACCCTGTACAACTACAGTAGAACCGCCCTGCTCTTGTACTCAAATCCTTTTGCTATGAATGCCAACACACCATTCGCTTTCTTTACAGCCTGCTACTTTCAATGACTGGTGTACGATGACACCCAGGTCTCGTTGCATCTCCCCTTTTCCTAATCGGTCACCATTCAAATAATAGTCTACTTTCCTGTTTTTGCCACCAAAGTGGATAACCTTACATTTATCCACATTATACTGCATCTGCCATGCATTGGCCCACTCACCCAGCCTATCCAAGTCACCTTGCAGCCTCCTAGCATCCTCCTCACAGCTAACACTGCCCCCCAGCTTCGTGTCATCCGCAAACTTCGAGATGTTGTATTTAATTCCCTCGTCCAAATCATTAATATATATTGTAAATAGCTGGGGTCCCAGCACTGAGCCTTGTGGCACCCCACTAGTCACTGCCTGCCACCCTGAAAAGGACCCGTTCACTCCTACTCTTTGCTTGTTGTCTGCCAGCCAGTTCTCGATCCACATCGGTACTGAACTGCCAACACCGTGTGCTTTAAGTTTGTATACTAATCTCTTATGTGGGACCTTGTCGAAAGCCTTCTGAAAGTCCAGATACAACACATCCACTGCTTCTCCCTTATCTACTCTACTAGTTACATCCTCAAAAAATTCAATAAGATTCGTCAGACATGATTTGCCTTTCGTAAATCCATGCTGACTTTGTCCAATGATTTCACCACTTTCCAAATGCCCTGCTTTAATAACTGACTCTAGCAGTTTCCCCACTACCGATGTTAGACTAACTGGTCTGTAATTCCCCGTTTTCTCTCTCCCTCCCTTTTTTAAAAATGGGGTTACATTAGCTACCCTCCATGGTTTGATCCCGAACTGGATGCTGTCTGTACGGAGTTTGTACGTTCTCCCCATGACCGTGTGAGTTTTCTCTGTGAACTTCGGTTGCTTCCCACACTCCAAAGGCGGACAGGTATGTAGGTTAACTGGCTTGGTGTATGTGTAAATTTCCTGTGGTGTGTGTGTAGGATAGTGTTAATGTGCGGGGATTGCTGGTCGGCGCGGACTTGGCGGGCCAAAGGGCCTGTTTCCGCGCTCTATCTCTAGACTAAACTAAACTAGTGTGGAAGGGTGATCGCTGGTCGGTGTGGGCTTGGGTGGGCCAAAGGGCCTGTTTCCATGCTGTATCTCTAAACTAAGCTAAATCAGTCCTGCTTTTGACGCCTGCATAAATTACCACTTCATATGACTCATGAAAGATTATCACTTGGTTAATGTGTTGGATGTTTCCTGTGTCAATACCCTTGAGGGGAAGTAAGATAGAAAAAAGGTAAGAAGTATACATGTATGTATTAGATGCACAAGGTAGGCCCCACTGTCTCCAAATATCATTTGCTGTTAATTTATAGCTCTAGAATGTCAATGTTAAAGTGCAATTTTCACTAGTCCTCGAGCTGTAATTTATTTTTGATTTTAAAATGCACGGTTTGCTGCATCTTCACAATTAGTTTATGTATAGACCAGTATTAAAGGCACGAGATTGACATTGCTTAAACAATGTGGTTCATAGTTTACATAGTCTTTTGTACATTTATACAATGTGATTTTATTTTCCTCATGCATTAAAAATGTACTTTGATCCATCTGGAGAAAGGTTCTGCTCGTTTGGCTTCATTTTCTACTCTGCCGCTTCATAGCTTTGACTTCTGTGAACTGAAACACATCTAAAACTCTGCTACCCTGTGCTAACCCAGCTGTCCCACCATACTCTGTCACACTGACCAGTATTGGATCCTGTTCTAATACTCTGTTAATTTTAGCATTCTTAGCCTTGTTCTCAAAAGCTCCCCCGGTTAATACGCAGAAGCCCCAGTCACCAGAATGGGAGAAATCAGATACTGGACCAAGTTAAGTGGAGCTTTTATTTTATTTGCCCAAGATATCCCTGCACCTTTAGATCGTTCCAGTATAAGGCAGGGATGGCCAACCGATTAACCCATTTATCCCTGCGGACTGCCCAGGTGTAAAATCTGCAACATCCATCCTGAAAGTTACATAGAAACATAGAAAGAAGGTGGAGGAGTAGGCCATTCGGCCCTTCGAGCCAGCACCGCCATTCAATAAGATCATGGCTGATCATCCAGAATCAGTACCCTGTTCCTGCTTTTCCCCCCATATTTCTTGATTCTGGCCTAAGAGCTATATCTAGCTTGTTCTTGAATGCATCCAGTGAATTGGCTTCCACTGCCTTCTGTGGCAAAGAATTCCACAGATTCACAACTCAGTGGGTGAAAATGTTTTTCCTTATCTCAGTCCTAAACGGTCTACCCCTTATTCTTAAACTGTAACCCCTGGTTCTGTACTCCCTCAACATTGTGACCATTTTTCCTGCATCTAGCCTGCCCAACCTCTTCAGAATTTCATTTGTTACTCAACGACCCGTGGACCCGTTGGGTCCTTGTTGTGATGCCAGTCAAGTACACACGGAGGTATTAGATCAAAATGGCAATGTGAAAATGGCACCGGGCCCGGCAACCCGCCCCCAAACTGCGCACAAGCGGATACTCGGTCCAGAAACCCCCAACTGCGCAGGTACAGCTGACGAGCCCAGCAAGAGCGCAGGCGTGACTGCCGCGTTGAAACTTGTCCCGTTCACAGTATAAAGTCAATTAAAGTTTATACAGCAAATTACTTTGTAAAATATAACAAAACTTGATCCTGCACACCGCAGACGAATGGGTAAGGCGCCGCTAAAATTGAATCGTAGTTTCCTTTCTTTATCACCTCACAATTGAGTTCACCCAATTAAGAAATAATTTGATGAATCTGCGTGGATAATTTATTTTTTATACATTTAAAATTATAAATTGGGAAATTTCTGCAGGAAACACTTAACGTATTCATTATTAAAACCTATGATTAATTTATCTTCTGTGGTACCTGTGAATGACGCTTCGGATTTTTAAAGCAGTTTCTTTCTGACGATGAACTACGTTAGAGTATTTTAGTAGAAGTGCTTTCTCCCAAACTGAAGAGCTGTGTGCTGATTTGTTTCTTTATCCCCCTTTGTCACCAGTTAATTGTTTGAACATCAAAAAAAATAGAAACATAGAAGAATAGGTGCAGGAGGAGGCCATTCGGCCCTTCGAGCCAGCACCGCCATTCACTGTGATCATGGCTGATCGTCCCCTATCAATAACCCGTGCCTGCCTTCTCCCCATATCCCTTGATTCCACTAGCCCCTAGAGCTCTATCCAACTCTCTCTTAAATCCATCCAGTGATTTGGCCTCCACTGCCCTCTGTGGCAGGGAATCCCATAAATTCACAACTCTCTGGGTAAAAAAGTTTTTTCTCACCTCAGTCTTAAATGACCTCCCCTTTATTCTAAGACTGTGGCCCCTGGTTCTGGACTCGCCCAACATTGGGAACATGTTTCCTGCATCTAGCTTGTCCAGTCCTTTTATAATTTTATATGTTTCTATAAGATCCCCCTCATCCTTCTGAACTCCAGTGAACACAAGCCTAGCCTTTTCAATCTTTCCTCATATGACAGTCCCGCCATCCCAGGGATCAATCTCATGAACCTACGCTGCACTTCCTCAGTCACTAGGATGTCCTTCCTCAAATTAGGAGACCAAAACTGTGCACAATACTCCAGATGTGGTATCACCAGAGCCCTATACAACTGCAAAACCACACAATCAAACCTTTGCACTGGGATGAGGGAAAAAGTTGTGAATCTGTGGAATTCTGTGCCACATAAGACAGTGGAGGTCAATTCACTGGAGTTAGATCTAACGGAATCAAGGAATATGGGGAAAAAGCAGGAACGGGATACTGATTTTGGATGATCAACAATGATCATCATGAATGACAGTGCAGGCACAAAGGGCCGAATGGCCTACTCCTGCTCCTATTTTCTATGTTTGTATGAGTCTTGTCCAGTATATAAGCCAAGGCCCTAATAAATTGCAGGCAAGCCTACAATAAGAAAGAACTTTTAAATCTGAAGTAAAAATAGGAAACGCTGGTAAAACACACTTCATGTCAAGACAGGGTCAAGGGGAACATCTCAAGTCAATGACCCCCTTCTCCTGCAACTGATATGTTCAAGTTTATATTGTGAACTTTCAGTGATGCCAGCTTGCAAATTCTTTGGGAGTGATCTCTGAAAGAATTGGTGGTAAATGAAATATATTTGAAGCTTTTAAAGAAAATGTTCCAAAGGGAATTTTAATGTAAACATGCTTTATTTTCAATATGGTAAAGGTGCATAATCGGTTATTAAACGGGGATAAGGTCAAACAAATGAGCAAAAACACAAAAAGTTTCAACTTGGGGACAAATCGGAGAACACAGTGCTTATGAGAATCTTTCAAAACTCTTCACATATCTTGTAACACCTGCTTTTATTGATATGTTTATGTATGAATATACCTCGAAAATGTGTTCCTCTGAAATAAAGTTTCTATGTGTTTGAGAGAAAAACCCACATCTCACCGTCAGCAACACAAAGTCCAAATATTGACATTAGTTAGTGGACATATTGACGTTTAAAATGGGAGGCCTTGCCTTAACCATGAGCTTGAGAACCGCTGGGAACTCATCTCCGCAGTTTGTAAATTGTGTGTGGGTTATTTCACAACAAATAGACTACATAAAGCATTAATTAGCAAATGTAACAAAATGTGATAAGTAACCAGGACTGTGTGTTAATTTTAGTCTTGTTGCCACTTGTACATTGGCCCAGTGTGGAAACACTGACTATAACACAGGCCATTTCAGTTTCACAGGCCATGCTGTTAGTAAATTTAAACTTCTTTGTCAAACTTTCACAGTGAGATTATTGCTCCCTTTTTCAATGTAGCTCGGAGGAAGAGATGAAAGAATGGGTAGACTGGGCTTGTATTCACTGGAATTTAGGATGAGAGGGGATCTTATAGAAACATATACAATTCATAAAGAATTGGACAGGCTATTTGCAGGAAAAATGTTCCTGATGATGGGAGAGGCCAGAACCAGGAGTCACAGTTTAAGGCCATTTAGGACTGAGATGAGGAAAAACGTTTTCACTCAAGAGTTGTCATCTGTGGAATTATCTCCCACAGAAGGCAGTGGAGGCCAATTCACTGGACGTTTTCAAGAGAGAGTTAGATTTAGCTCTTCGGGCTAAAGGAATCAAGGGATATGGGGGAAAGCCAGAATGGGGTACTGATTTTAGATGATCAACTGTGATCATATTGAACTACATAAGTTATATTTGCTAATTAATGCTTTATATAGTCTGGCTCGAAGGGCCAAATGGCCTATTCCACCTATGTTTCTATGTTTCTACGTAAACTTTGCTTCATATTTGTGTGCTAGCACAGTGTGTGTGTGTGCCACTGATGTAGATATGCGTCACGTTTAACAGTGGCTCTCTGGAAATGCTTCATCTAAGGGATTCTTGATACCAGCACCAGAATATGCATCGTGGAGTCAATACCGAGGCACTGGTATGTGCTGGCAGCGACATTCCATGCATTCTTGCATCTTGGTTTAGAACATTGCAGAAATCATACCTCATGAATCAGAGACTGGTAGGTTGTGCACTGTTTCACAAAGTTTTTTGTTTAATCTGAATTCACAGGTCGTGTAACGAAAGGAAAACTATTATACCATGTGATTATTTTAACACTGTGTGCATGTTTCCAAACCCACACAGATGCAGCAATCCAGCTTCAGGTTCTGGGGCACACTAGCTGAAAGTGTGGTGGGAATAGACCCAACTTCTACCCTCACGGGGATGGTTAAGGAGGAAGGTTGCAAGGGGGAAAGTGAATATGGTATGGTACATTTAATTGTCACATGTACTGGGCCACAGTGAAATTCATTTTTGTATACAGTTCAGTACAGGTATCACTATACATAATCCCTTGGATACATCATAGATAAGCAACTCAGATACAGTACAAGAGTATAGCAGTAGTATACTGAGACAGTATATAGCAGTCTGAAGAAGGGTCTCGACTAGAAACATCACCCATTCCATCTTTCCAGAGATGCTGCCTCTCCAGTTTTTTGTGTCTATCTTCGGTTTAAACCAGCATCTGTACTTCCTTCCTACACAGTAATTTGAGCCATTTTCAAGTCACGGTTGTTGTAAGTGCAGGGATCTTGATCTGACCATGAAGGCCCGTAAGTCTTCTCGGAAGGATAGGTCATTTGTGCTGATGTGCCACCCAGCCTGATCCCTGCCTTTGCTTCTGTGTGTCACTAATGAAGGCTACTGAGAAATGACAGCAGCATTCACTGAACTCCAACAAGGATCTATGAGCACAGCTTGTAACTGTGGACGAGGTACTCGGGTTGGTGTGCGATACGAATTGTGCAGCAGCAGGTTACAACAAAGGAGTGTTTTTTCTTAAACCACAACCCATTGTGGTAATGTGCCAAGCATTGTTTCTAGTATTTTAAACTGTTTTGAATATTGCGATGAATATAAGCATAAGTAGGGCAAATGTCTAAAACCAATGTTGATGCCTCGTGCAGGGCTTTGCTGAACAAGTCATTGTGGATTTAACGTAGCAATGCGATTAACGTTTGATCTTGCAGCTCCCTGGTAATGCAACAGGCAACATGAAGCGCAGTTCAACATCACTCAGAGGGCAGTCAATCCTGTGATTTTCCAGGCAATTAATGCCCAGTTACTGCCCACTATTATTCCGACTGCGTCTCTGTGCAATACAGGTCCACAGTTGGATTGTGGCAGTGTGAAAATATTGCTGGTTTTAAAAGTGATGAATTGTAAATACATGACACACATAAATCTGAACAATTAATTGTAGTGTACGAACCTTAATTGCATTCTGGTGCTGTTTATCTTTCATTCTGAAGCCAGTATCATATTTTTTAAAGTTTACAGGCAATATAGCATTCAGAGCACCCCCTGTGCACTATTTTCAGACATAAACAAACATTTAAAAATGTCAAGTTTAGGATAATTAAGCATATGTTGCTTCAGAATTCCTGATTAGTTAGTATCTTATGCAGGGTTTTACGATCTCGGCTGCCCATTCCAAAAAGATTATTACGTTCTTGATTAATTGGCTGCGTAGTCTCAAGCTGCCCGGTGATGCAACAATTACTAAATGTGCTGAAAATGTACCAACTCCTAGAATGGTTGGCAGGGTTTTCCACTTACCTTCGGGAACTGCTTCTCCGAGCTGCAATCATTTCCTGATGTCCAATTATCCCAAATCCATTGAGAAAGGTCGAATCTTAGATTCAACTTCCGTCACACCTCAAGCTGACAATCAGCCCCAGCCTCGTAACTGTTGATCCTTCATTTGAAGGAGCTTTGGGCTCCAGCTCTTTAGGGTGGCACGGTGGCGCAGTGGTACAGTTGCTGCCTTACACCTCATGTGGCCTGGGTTAGATCCGACCACGGGTGCTTGTCTGTACGGAGTTTGTACGTTCTCCCCTGTACGTGACCTGTGATGGTTTTCTCCAAGGTCTTCGGTTTCCTCCCACACTCCAAAGACATACAGGTCACTTGGTTAATTGACTTGGTATAAAAATGTAAAATTGTCCCGTGTGTGTGTGTGTGTAGGATAGTGTTAATGTGCTGGGATTGCTGGTCAGTGCAGACCCGATGGGCCGAAGGGCCTGTTTCGCTTTGTATCTCTAAACTAAACTGGGCAACGCCCCCCCCCCCCCCAAATGGCTGATCCTTCATTCGAAGGAGTGTAGGGTTCCAACTCTTTATTGAAAAAAAATCCATCAATGCTGTTTTAAAAAAAATAAAACAAAATTCTCCTGGCATGCAGTTAGTTGCTGGGGTGTGTATTTTCCTGCCTGTATTTTCAATCTTTGCAAACCTTGTGCCCACTTGATTCTGCAAAGCCCACCATGTTGAGAGAGGGAAGATTTCCCAGATGTAACGCTGAACGCCAAACAGGCCAACTATCTCCTATAAAAGGAACTGTTGTACCTAGTTTACAAGTAGGCACAAAATGCAGACATGTGGTTTAACTGACTAGAATGAGAAACATCCAGGTCTTCATTTATTGCACTAAACCATTGGTACAAGAAGTTTGTCACCATTGTAACTCATTGCCAGCCATTTATTAGGTACCAGCTATTTATCTATACGTTACAGCATCATAGAAGCAACACGTTATCCTGTACACCCAGAATTCTGAGTTATTCCGAGTTATTAACCCAGAATTATTCACAAAAGCTCTGTTTGAGAGAAAAAAAAACCCTCATATTTCGAGGTATTTTCCTTATATATTTTCAATCGTTTTGCATAGTTTGAGTTCTGTCAAAACTGCAACGGGTTAAGAAGAGGACATAAAGTGCTGGAGTAACTCAGCGGGTCAAGCAGCATCGCTGAAGAACCTGGATAGGTGATGTTTCAGGTTAGGACCTTTCTTCAGACTTATTGTGTGAGGAGGGGGGAAGAAAGCTGGGAGTGAGATGATGCTGCCTGACTTGCCGAGTAACTCCAACTCTTGATGTTCTTAAAGCAGCACCTGCAGCACCTCGCTTCTACAATGGGTTAAGGAGTCTTTTGTCATCATTAAAAGCAGATTTAGAACACGGAAGAGGCCCTTTCGGCCCACGTCTGTGCCGATCAGCCGAATTTCAACACAATAGATTTTTTTAACACATTTTTCTGTTGCTAGTCACAAAGTGCACTTGACAAGTTACTATGGCAACTGGACTCTGGGCCCCCTTGTCATGTATTCTGGCGAAAAACTGTCACTGCCAAATGGGTTGAAGATTGATGAAGTACAGTATATGTTGAGGGCATTTGCAGAAACAAGCTGCTCAGTCTCCACATTGTATTGTTAACATTTCTCTGAGTGTTCACATTAAGTAGGGCAGTGGGCAGACTTAATATTCACTGGAAGGGCTTATATTCACCGGAATTTAGGATGAGGGGGGATCATATAGAAACATATAAAATAGTATATAAAATTCTTAAGAAATTGGACGGGCTAGATGCAGGCAATAATGCTCCCCATGTTGGGCGAGTCCAGAACCAGGGCTCACAATTTAAGAAAAAAGGGGTAGGCCATTTAGGATGAGGAAAAACTTTTCCAGCCAGAGAGTTGTGAATCTGTGGAATTCTCTGCCAATTCATTGGATGTTTTCAAGAGAGAGTTAGATATAGGTCTTAGGGCTAACAAAATCAAGGGATATGGGGAGAAAGCAGGAATGTGGTACTGCATATTAAATGGCGGTGCTGGCTCAAAGGGCCAAATGGCCTACTTCTGCACTTATTTACTATGTTTCTATGTTAATACAAGTGTGGCTACACAGGCTGAGCTCAATACTGTCCTCTGAAACCCATGGAACCACACACAGATATACAAATGATAACCCCATATCTGACGAAGGGTCTCGACCCGAAAACGTCGCCCATCTCCTTCGCTCCTTAGATGCTGCTGCACCCGCTGAGTTTCTCCCGCTTTTTGTGTAACCCCATATCTATACCAGTAATATCAAGCACTTTAAGGCAGAGATAGATAAGATTATTGATTAGTACGGGTGTCAGGGGTTATGGGGAGAAAGCAGGAGAATGGGATTAGGAGGGAGAGATAGATCAGCCATGATTGAATGATGGAGTAGACTTGATGGGGCAAATGGCCTAATTCTGCTCCTATCGCTTATACTGTAAACTAGAAATTTTAGAACGGAAACACGAATTTCTTCTGCTCAGTCAGCCTGCCCTGGCAAGTGAAGGAATATTTGTTTTATCTTGTTTCGACAAAGGAAATTGCAGCACAATGGTCAAGTTAAATAACAGACAAAAGAAACCATCTCTGCATGTAGCCTGGATCGCAGATGTTAACCGGGCCACTGTTCAAACAAGGCTGAACTGCAAACGTTCTTGGGGATGGTGACATACATGGCCAAGTTTATTCCAAACCTTTTGGAGATCACCGCCCCACTTAGACAGCTAACAGAAAAGGGAGTAGCGTGGCATTTCGAGCAGAAGCACAGACATGCAGTAGACAAGCTGAAGTGTCTTCTCACGTCGCCACCCGTACTCAAACTGTACGATGTGAACGTGCCCATTTCAATTGCCACAGTTGCTTCCAACAGCGGATTTGGAGCGGTCCTGATGCAAGACGAGAGACCTGATGCCTACGCATCACGAGGTGTGAATGCGGCCGAGCACAACTATGCAACTATAGAGAAGGAACTGTGCTCCATATTACACGCATGCAGAAAGTTTCATGACTTCATTGTCGGTCATCGCACAGTAATCCTTACTGACCACAAGCCATTAGTAGGCTTGCTCGCCAAGCCGCTACACAAACTAAGCCCCAGAATCCAGCGCATGCGAATACACCTCCTATGGTACGACCTGGAAATACGGTGGAAGCCGGGACGTGAAATGTTTGTCCCCGATGCCCTGAGCTGGCTTATATCAGAAGGAGTTGGCCTAGTAACAGGCGTGATCTGCCCTCGGGCTTGACTCCGTTTCATGCATACCATGACGAGCTGGTTGAAGTCGATGGATTAGCCTTGAGGGAAACACGAATCGTAGTCCCCCAAAGCATGCGGAGGCAGATGCTGAACACGCTACATGAATTGCAACTGGGAGTAGTGAAACTTAACAACGAGCCCGCAATTTATTTGCGTGGCCAGGAATGAATGCACCGATTGAGGACACAGTGGGAACTTGCTCGATATGCCAGGCGACTAGGAAAGCACAAGCAAGTGAGCCGCTCCAACCACACTTCATCCCCAGCAGACCTTGGTCTAAGGTCGGTGCAGACATCTTCCATCTGGATGGAGTTGACCATTTGCTTGTAGTAGATTATTACTCCAAATAGAGAAATAGAGAAACTGACAGACATGACGTCACATTCGGTGATATGTGAGATGACGGGCATGTTTGCCTGGAAGGGCCTTCCTGACTTGGTGACAACTGGCCGTCCGGCATGACAAACAGGCAGCATACATCAATGAGATGGCAAGCGCCAAGCCGCTACCGCGCCTGGAACAACAACAGGTGTGGTTTTGTGCCAAACCCACCGAGTGGCAACGTGGTCGTATTGCAAGAGAAAACCTGTCCCTTCGGAGCTACGTCATCCCTACACCGAGTGGTACTGAGTTCCGCAGAAACAGGAAGGACACACGAAGCAGCTGAGCCATGCCCTGGCAACACGCAGCAGACGAGCGCGAACACTCTCCCACACGGAGGAACCCCTCTCCCGGAAGAAGCTAATGTCCCAGACTCAAGAGAACTATCACAGGCCGCATCACAAGGTTCTGTGGTGGGGGAATGGCTCGAAGCGTGCCCAGCCACACTCGCACACAACAGAAACACAACACAGAACGAGTTGGAAATACGACTTGCACGAGACGTGGGCGATGGTCAAAACCCCCAGCTTGACTTGTTATGTAAAATTGTTGGGCAATTATTTTATAGTTTTGTGGTATGGAGAGCACTGTGTTATTTGTGGTACTTTATCCACATTAAATTGATTAAAGGTTCAAGTTACTAGTTTTGACCCCAACGTTGAAGGGGGAGATGTAACGTAATTAAAGTGAAAGGGGAGATGTCATGTAATTAAAGTGAAGGGGGGGGATGTGATGTATATGTAACATAAATGCCAGCGCCCCTTGAGGCCAAAAGCTTAAGCTGGCAAATGTGCCTGTGCCTCGTGACTGAGGTCAGGTGACCTTCTAGAATTTTCCTGGTTGGGCAGATTAAATCCTTCTTACAAGATGTCGGACGTGTATTCATTGTGCTAGTCACAATAGTCTTACAGAAGACATCACATATGTATCTATGCCATGTCTATGCTTCTCTACACAGGCTTTTTCCATCTCCACCCTGCTGGAGTACGAGTGCTTTAGCCATCTCCATCCTCTTCCAACCCAAGAACAGCTACTGCAATGCTGACTCCAAAACAAATGGGCGCTCTTTAGTTTAGTTTAGTTTAGTTTAGTTTAGAGATGCTGCCCGGAAAACAGGCCCTTTGCCCACCAAGTCCACACTGACCAGTGATCCCCGCACACTAACTGGCCTATCCCACTTGGAGATTTTTTTCGGCGACTACCGGCGTCATATAAGTGTCGCCAAAAGATTTTGAACATTTCAAAATCCAGCGGCGACAAAAAAAATGTTGCGACACTTGAAAAAACACCGCGCGTCAATACGTCTCACACCACTGCCTCATCACGCCGCTAATTTTTCGGTGACCTGATATGTCAATCAATTTTGCCGGTAGTCGCCGAAATTGCCAAGTGGGACAGACTCTTAACACTATCCTACACATACTTGGGACAATTTACATTTTATACCAAGCCAATTAATCTACAAACCTGTTCATCTTTGGAGTGTGGGAGGAAACCGAAGTTCTCAGAGAAAACCCACGCAGGTCACGGGGAGAACGTACAAACTCCGTACAGACAAGCACCTGTAGTCGGGATCGAACTCGGGTCTCTGACGCTGCAAGCGCTGTAAGGCAGCGACTCTACTGCAGCGCCACTGTTTTAACGTCTTTACCTTAAAGACAAAGACTGCCTCTGACCCCCCTCATCCACCACGGGCATTCTAAAGTACATCTACACCGGGAGATGAAACTTACTGTGCAAACATGCACGCTAATCCAAACATTCTGCTTTGTAAAGGACTTTAAAATTGTGAGTTGAATCTAATCCGTTTTGTAGTTGGCATTGCCAAATGAAAATGTCAATGTTAGAAAATGGCATCAGAGAAGAAGGGAGAAATCAAATCCTTCGCCAATCAGAAGTGTTGTGATCAAAGAATCCCGACCCATTCACTCCTGGCGTTACCACGGGAAGCCAAGGAAGCCATCAGGTAATTCCTGGTGCTATATGGAAGCCAGGGGGACTACACGACACTTTCTAAGTGGATGGTGAATGCTGAGGGGTGGAAGATTGCAACCTTCACGTGGTCCGCCCTGTTTTGACAAATGCAATCAACCAGGCGTGCACAATCAAATAAGATCAAATAGAACAAGTTGTCCTACAAATTTAGGCTGTGCACTCCATACGCAAGAAGAAGAAGAAGTGAATGCAGATAATCTTCCAACATTGAAGGGGGTTTCTGCACAAGCACTTGAACGCCATGCTGCAGAGGGCTATGAACCTTCTATGGCAGGTTAATGGCATTAGTGTATGGTACCCGATGGTCAGCATGGCCACATGGACCAAAGAGTCTATTTCTGTGTTGTAACACTCGGATCCTGCAATTATTATGCATTACAGAAACTTACTGATCAAAATTAAACATTTAAATATTGCACTAACATTTGATATTATTGACCCACACAGGTTGTCCTTCAACACAAAGGTCAGTGGGATTTTTGGTGTTTTCTGCTTGAATATTTTGCCAAGCAATAACTCTGCATATATGTCCTTTGGCTGCTCTCTACACAACCAATTAGTCACAATTAGTACAATTCCTCTAGATCCTCTAGTAAGCATGCAGGTACAGCAGGCAGTGAAGAAGGGCGAATGGCATGTTGGCCTTCATAACAAGAGGAGATGAGTATAGGAGCAAAGAGGTCCTTCTGCAGCTGTACAGAGCCCTAGTGAGACCACACCTGGAGTATTGTGTGCAGTTTTGGTCTCCAAATTTGAGGAAGGACATTCTTGCTATTGAGCGAGTGCTGCGTAGGCCCACACGGCTTAATTCTCGGGATGACGGGACTGTCATATGCTGAGAGAATGGAGCGGCTGGGCTTGTATACTCTGAAATTTAGAAGGATGAGAGGGGATCGTATTGAAACATATAAGATTATTAAGGGTTTGGACACGCTAGAGGCAGGAAACATTTTCTCGATGTTGGGGGAGTCCAGAACCCGGGGGCCACAGTTTAAGAACAAGGGGTAAGCCATTTATAACGGAGATGAGGAAACACTTTTTCACACAGAGAGTTGTGAGTCTGTGGAATTCTCTGCCTCAGAGGCCAGTGGAGGCCGGTTCTCTGGATACTTTCAACAGAGAGCTAGATAGGGCTCTTGAAAATAACGGAGTCAGGGGATACGGGGAAAAAGCAGGAACAGGGTTCTAATTGTAGATGATCAGCTATGATCACGTTGAATGGCGGTGCTGGCTTGAAGGGCCGAATGGCCTACTCCTGCACCTATTGTCTACCTCGTTCACACAATTAAATATACATGTGTTAACTCTTTCACAAGTCGGTGACAACTCATTTGAGTTTAATTTTTCGATTGATGGAAAGCCACAACTTGGAAACAGGTCCTGTGGCCCAACAAGTTTACGCTGACCATTAATACCAACTCACACTGGGTCTGTTATCCCACTTTCACATCCACTCCCTTGCACATGGGATGGGCAATTTACAGAGGCCAGATAACCTGCAAACCCGCACATTTTTGGGATGCGGGAGGAGATCGGAGCACCTGGAGGAAAGTCCGCAGGGAGAACGTGCAAACTCCACACGGACAGCACCCGGGGTCAGAATCAAACATGGGTCTCTAGTGCTGTGAGGCAGCGCCTCTATCACTGTGCTGCCCTGGTGGTAGAGCCACTGTGGTACAAGTTGAGCCTGCTACAGGAGCTATGATTCACAGATATGGCATATATCCGAAGAAGGGTCTTGACCTGAAATATCACCCATTCCTTCTCTCCAAAGATGCTGCCTGTCCTGCTGAGTTACTCCAGCATTTTGTGTCTATGTATGGCATATCTATTCCAGCTGGCAGTGATCTTACAAATGAAAGATTTGTAAACTGACAGAACAAATCACATCACGAGGTAGCCTTGAAATGTTTTGAAGAGAAAAATATTCTATAAATGTACAACCAGTTTATCGGCATGTATTAGTTTAAGGCGTGAACACATCCATAAAAATAAATGCTCTTTAGAAAATGTTTATATAGCATTATTGGCACAAAATACAAAATAAATATGTTTGATCACTCTTTAACTAAGCTTGTCCAAAACTGTCTGTTAACGCACGTAGACTTCTTAACACTTTAAAAATGTTTCACAGAGTTTCATTTGCCACAGTGAAATATACCTCTGTTCAGATTTTGGTTTGCCACCAACTATCAGAAGAACCTCTGGAAGGTTGTCAGTTGGTAAGGGTGATGGGTCTCCATAGTGTGTGGTCTCTGGCTGGGCATCTTTTATAACTCCGTTCTCGCCGTGTTCCTTGGCGCTGTGTTGCGAAGGAGGCGGCTTCGAGGGGTGGTGCGCGTTTTGGTGCGGCCACAGTACCACCGGCGCGGCGGACATGGGCCACGTCGACCCCTGAAGCCTCTCGCCCCTCTCCGAGGACTGTACGCTGAAGGTCATCATCTCAATGTTGTCGGAGTTTGCGCTTCGGTTTCGCGACCTGACCGGCGACAAGTTGCAGCGCTCCGCCAAGTTCGGCGTGGAGAAATTCAAGCAGCAGGCGCCCTTCAGCCCCACCAGCTGCTGCCCGCTGCAGTGGTCGCACGGGTGGGTGGCGTTCTCAACGCAGGTGCAGCCGGGCGCGGTTGTTGCGGAAGGGGCGCCGTCGGGACGTGTCTCCTGGAAGCTGGGACCGACCCCCACCGTGCAGTGGTAGATCTTGGCGGGAGGGGCCGTCTCCGTGCCTGGGCTCAGCCTCTCCCACGCCTGCGTCGTCAATCGGAATTTCCACAGGCTGTTGCTGGAGCTGTTGTGGTTCCTCCCTCCTCCAAAGATCAGCATGCTGTCCTGGTACACAACGGCAGAGTGCCCGACTAACTGACGAGGCCCGGAACTGTGAGAAAGAAAGAATTCATGAGCTTATTTGCAGCAAAGCAGGGAGCACAACCAGATACATGGATAGGACAGTTTTAGAGGGATATGTGCCAAACGCAGGCATTAGTACAAGCACCTGGGAAAGCATGGGGCGGCATGGTAGAGTTGGCGCCAGTGTCCCAAGTTTGATCCTGACTACGGGTGCTTGTTTGTACGTTCTCCCCGCGACCTGCGTGGATTTTCCCAAGGTTCCCCTAGGTTTCCTCCCACGTTCCAAAGACGTACAGGTTTGTAGGTTAATTAGCTTGGTAAAATTGTAAATTGATCCTAGTGTGTGTGTGTGTGTGTATAGGATAGTGTTGATGTGAGGGGATCGCTGGTCGGTGCAGACCCGATGGGCCAAAGGGCCTGTTTCCGCACTTATCTCTAAAAACCAAACAAATGGAAAGGGGTAAACGGGCGTGTTTTGTCAGTCATACGTTTAAGAAACATTTGGACAGGGACATGGATAGGACAGTTTTAGAGGGATATGTGCCAAACGCAGGCAGGTGGGACTAGTGTAGATGGAGCATGTTTGTTGGTGCGGGCAAGTTGGGCCAAAGGGCCTGTTTCCATGCAGTACGCCTCTATTAAATGATGAGTAATCTTTTTCTGCCTATCAACTCCGCTTCCTTATCCCCATATCCTTGATCCCTTTATGAAAGACCCAGATAGAGTGGATGTGGAGAAGATGTTTCCAGTAGTGGCAGAGTCTAGGACTCAAGGGCACGGCATCAGAATAAACGCACGTACATTTAGAATAAAGATTTTTAGGCAGAGGATGGTAAATCTGGAATCCATTGCCACAGCTAGTTGTGGAGGCCAAGTCATTAGGTCTTTTTAAAGCGGAGATTGATAGTTTCTTGGTTAGTAAGAACATCAAAGGTTACGGGGAGAAGGCAGGAGAATTGGGTTGAAAGAGAAAAATAGGTCAGCCATGATTGAATGGTGGAGCAGACTCGAAGGGCCGAATGGCCCAATTCTGCTCCAATGTCCTATGAACATGATTCCTCAGCATCCAAAGGTCTATCAATCTCATCTTTGAATATTCTCAGTGACATTATTTTCACCCACAGTCCGTTGGGTGGTGGAGTTCCAACAATATGCAACTCCCGAGTAAAGAAATCTCTTCGCTCTGTTCTGACAACAATGCCCCTGACCTCTGCTCTCTCCTTTCTTGGGAAAGAGCCTCTTCAAATTGGACTTATCAAGCCCACTCTGTGTGTGTTTAATGTCATTTTGCATTCTTTTCAAACTCCAGGGAATATTCAGCTCACTCTCTGCCCTCTCAAACTGTCTCCCAGCTCAGGAACCATTCCATAGAACCTTTGTTAAACCCATTCCAAGGAGCTCGTTCTTTAGATAAGATGAAACAAACTTCACCATACTTAACCTATGTTTCCCCATCCCCCTCCCCTAGATGCCCCCTACTCTTATAGTCAAATCCCGTTGCAATGCAAGCATATCATTTTTCAACGAAGATAGACACAAAATGCTGGAGTAACTCAGCAGGACAGGCATCTGGGACATCCAGGACATCTCTGGATAGAAGGAATGGGTGACGATTCAGGTCGAGACCTTTCTTCTGACTGATTAAAGATGAAATATATAAGGAAGACAATCACAGCATTTATTTTGTTTGTAATAAGAAATAAAACGCTTTCATCTCAGAGTAGAGTCTCGACACCTTCAGTCTTGACCCGAAACCCCACCCATTCCTTCTTTCCAGAGATGCTGCCTGTCCCGCTGAATTATTCCAGCATTTTGTGTCTATCTTCGGTGTAAACCACCATCTGCAGTTCCTTCCTGCACCTATCATTTTTCTACTAAAGGTTACAAAACAGCAGTGCCTCCTCAGTACTGCACTGGGCTTTCAGCCTAGAAATTTGTGCTTATTGCTCTGAAATGTGACAGAAACCATCAGCTTTCTGACCAAGAGGAATGAGTGAGAATGAAGTATAGCCAACATCGCACAGCTTTTAAAAGCATGGAAATAAAGGTTTAGAAAGGAAAGTCAAGCAGAATCGATTTCTAAAAGAACCAAAAGGCCTTTCACGTAACCGAGTAGTAAAGGCCGTTGAATCAAGAGTACGCAAATATATTTTTAGTAACTACGTTTCCCATTAAAAAAATATATAAATGGTGTTAAACAACTGTAAAAGGTATCGCATTTGCCAACATGATTTTATGTCAGTGTTGAATACGTTTTAGTATGAATTGACTCAGTGATATATTTCACAGATTTAGCACTGGTCAGAAGACTATTTCTGTACACTTGCTAATCGGGGATATGCTCAGGTATGGGACTGCATGCAAGAAAATAATTTCACTGTGCGTTTGTACATGTGACAATGAAGGCACCATTTGATCTGCAATAATAGGCTTCTGTCGATGTATAGTTTCTGTCCCGACCAGCGATCCCCACATTTTAGCACTATCCAACACACACACACACACACACCGGGGACAAGTGTTTACATTTACACCAAGCCAATTAACCTAAAAATCTGTACGTCTTTGGAGTGTGGGAAGAAACCGAAGATCTCGGCGAAAACCTACTTGGGGCACGGGGAGAACGTACAAACTCTGTACAGACAAAGCGTCTGCAGTCAGGATCGAACCCGGGTCTCCAGCAGCTGCAAGGGCATGTAAGGCAGCAACTCTGCCGCTGCGCCACCTTGCCGCCCTGTGTTTACTGACCGTGTTTTGATCTTGGACCAGCTGCTGCCGATGAAATCCCACTTCCAAAAGTCATTCTGCTCCACAAGTCCAACCAGACCGCCGAACAGGTACATCCCGCTGCAGTAGACGACTGCAGAGTGACTGTATCGTGGTCCAGGCCCCACGTCACCAGCCGAGCATAATACTGGGCACCAGTCCTTGGCGTCTGGTGCAGAGAAAATAAAGAACCATTTTACAACCATGAAACAACAATTTAGTACGGGTTAGTACGGGTGTCAGAGGTTAAGGGGAGAAGGCAGGAGAATGGGGTTAGGAGGGAGAGATACTCGCTATCAAAACATGGAGGGGACCGAGGGACAGGGACACACACAATTTCTTGGCGGCCGCGCGCATATGCGCACACGCACACTCACACTCACACACATGCACGAGGCTTCGGAGGCTCAATCCAGCGCTAAATGCAGCTCAACTCTGCCTGTCTCGTCGGGTTAACTACAGCCCTGACTGGACTGGCGGGATACCAGCGCAGCTTCTCTGCGCTGGTCATATTTCCTCCAAGCCCAGGCAGATTAATCTGGCAGAGTTGAGCAGGCTTTAGCGCTGCTTCACTGCGCTGGCTGTGAGCCTGGGGGCGCTGCACCCGTCTGACTCCCGACCTCTCTGGCCACCCGTGGGGGGGGGGGGGGGGGGGGATGGGTAGGGACGGGACAGCGCCGGAGGCCTGGCCGGGATCAATCCTGGCTGTGGATGAGGAGCAGATCTGTGCCACGTCTCCCTCCTCTAATCATTGCGCTGAATCACCATGTCCCGCCCCCATTGTCTGCTGACCGACGTCTCTCTCATCCAATCAGCGCCCTCGATCAGCAGTCCCACCTCCACTTTAAAATCCGGATGACAAAAACTTGGGTGGTGATGTCCCCCACCTCTCAAAACATGGGGGGGGGGGGGGTGTCCCCTTTGGCCCCCCTGGGTTTTCTGCCTCTGGGATAGATCATGATTGAATTGAATGGTGGAGTAGACCTAATGGGCCGATTGGCCTAATTCTACTCCTAGTCCTTATAGACAATAGGTGGAGTAGGCCATTCAGTCCTTCGAGCCGTTCACTGTGATCATGGCAGTGCTGGCTGCCATTCACTGTGATCATCCACAATCTGTACCCCGTTCCTGCCTTCACTCCATAACCCCTGACTCCGCTATCTTTAAGAGCTCTATCTAACTCTCTCTTGAAAGCATGCAGAGAATTGGCCTCCACTGCCTTCCGAGGCAGAGAATTCCACAAATTCACAACCCTCTTTGTGAAAAAGTTTTTCCTCATCTCCGTTCGAAATGGCTTACTCCTTATTCCTAAACTGTGGCCCCAGGTTCTGGACTCCACCAACATCGGGAACATGTTTCCTGATGACCTATAACAATGCAGAAAATCTCACACTCCTGCCGACTTAGTGGGTGTTATCGTCTCGCTGCCTCCATGTCTCCTTTGCTCACAGAATGACTGCTCATATTATAGAATCATAGGGTTTTAGTTTATTTTACTCTAGACTTTAGACATATAGCGCGGAAGCAGACCCTTCGTTACGCAATCCCTGTGCGCTAACATCATCTTACACAACGGGACCAACTCAGAATTTTTTACCGAAGCCAATTAACCTGGAAACATATACGTCGTTGGAGTATGGGAGGAAACAGGACCACCCGTAGAAAACCCACGCGGGTCACGGGGAGAACGTACAAACTTCTTACAGACAGCACCCGTGGTTAGGATCGAACCCGGGTCCCTGGCGCTGTAAGGCAGCAACTCTACCGCTGCGCCAGTGTGCCGCCTCTGTCTTCCTTAGTGAAAGACGTATCTGCCATTGTCATCCAAACGTACTTCCTACGGTTGGGTCTTAACCAATTCCGCGGTACTCGCCAAATGCGACATGCAGATCTGACACGAAGAACTTCCCGACTTTGGTGCCGAAATCCCTCTTTCAATGCTCTCCTGCCTCTTCCTGCCTGAGCTTCATTTAATTTCACATTGACCATTTCCACAATGCTGAATACCTCTGCCCTTATCAAGCCAACCCAACGGAGGCCTTGGCCAAGGGGTGACCTCCTGAGGTGTCAGCTGCCCCCCCCCCTTAATCTGCTCCCGGACAAGGCACAAACAAGTCCACACGCTCAAACCGTTAATTAAAAGAAAGCAAGTGGTGAAAATGAACACGTGATGTCCTAAAATAAGACAACGAGCTGAAACTATCCCCACAGCTGCTGCAATTAGGCCATGTTTGTGCAACATAAGGCTCCGCACTGGCTCTATGCTGCACAAATACTGCCAATTCCAAAGGCTATATCATACAATTAATTATTTTCGCAGCACCGTCCAAACGTCAAAGTCACCATCGGTGGCTTTTTGCTCTTCTTCACCGGCTGTAAAAATAAAAATAAATAGGTCTCCCAAATTCACGTATTTCCCTGAGAAATCAATGTTTTACAAGAGGAGGAGGAGACAAAGTGCTGGAGTAACTCAGCGGGGCGGGCAGCACCCCCGGAGAAGATGGATAGATGGCGTTCCAGGTCGGGGACCCTTCTTCAGACCCTTTCTCCAAAATTACATAGCGATCGAATAGATAACCAAGAGGAAATTGGTGAAGGGACAGAGGAAAGGGACTGCCTAGATTGCTCCAAAGACTTGATGAATCATAGCAATTGTACAAGACAAATATTCTTAAATTCTGATGAAAAGTCATAGGACACAACAGGAACAGGCCCTTCGGCCCACAATGTCTGTGCCGAACATGATGCCAAATTAAACTAATCTACTCTGCACATGATTCATATCACTCCTTTCCCTGCACATCCATGTGCCTAGCCAAAGGCCACTATTGTATCTGCTTTCACCACTACCCCTGGCAGTGCGATCTAGGCTTCTACCACCCTCCGTGTAAAATACTTGCGTCATCTCCTTAAACTTTGCCCCTCTCACCACTTAAAGCTATGCACTCTAGTCGTTCACATTTCCACCCTGGGGAAATAGGTCCCGATGGTGTATACTATCTTTCTAAAAGTATAAAACCTTTGATGAGCATTTTTCTCAACCTCTGATTTTCCAGAGGAAACAATCCAAGTTTGTGTAACCTCTCCCATCTAATCCAGGCAGCATTCTGCATCTGCATTAAAGTCTCCCTAAAGCCTCCACCCTGTAATGGTGCAACCAGAACCACATATCAAATAAATCTGTTGCTTCCTCCGTAGTTGCTGGCAGAATGGTTTCTCCAATATCAAATTCCCAGCATCTACATTATTCTGCTTCAATGTTGTTTCATCAGAAATGCTGCTTTCCCCCTGAGGTGCTTTCTCTACAATGTTATTAGATTTGGATACAAAGGCCATCTCTCCACAAACCTTCCCTTTTGCTCTCTCTTCATCACTCATCTCTCCCGGCCCTGCACCTTAAAACCTGTCTCATCATCTTCGCACATGACAATTAATTTAGTTTCCCGCTTCTGATCTTCGAAGGTGTCCTCCTTCCATGGGAGAACAATTCCATGTTTCATATGAACATAAGGGGCAGGAGCAGCAGGGGGCTAGTGGCTCTGGCTGAAGAGGAAAGACCCCATTTGGTCTCCTAAGTAACCAACTAGACAGATGCAGAGGGTGGTTGGTTCTGGGACGCCAGAATGCACCGTTGAGTCTACTGGAGACGTCGTGGGTTCAATCAGCGAAACGTCGATAAAGGAAGTGCCCACTCGATAACCCCAATGATGTGTCTGCCTAGCGTTTCTCAACAGCGGAGGAGCATAGGTGAGTGCAGAAGGCTCCCATCACCATCGGGGGTAAATTGATATTTGGCACTTTGGACTTTTAACATCTAGTTCTGTGTATTTGTAAACTTCCATAGGAGAACAATTCCATGTTTCATAAGAACATAAGGGACAGCAGGGAGCTAGTTACCCATTGAATCTGTTTTTATCATTTAATAATTGATCCATTCTTGACCTCAATGTACCTTTGCCTGCACCCTCCCTAAAATCCTTGATTCCCTTGTGGTTCAAACATCTATCATTCTCTGCTCTGAGCATTGAGGCTTCTCCAACTTCTGCTCACCAAAGCCAAAACTCCAGAATTCTTGGGAGGGTCCCATTATATCAACGTAACCTCCGTACACGAACATCTGAGCCTCAAACACCACCGCACTGTGTCCCTTCCGATTCTTGGGTGCCTGTTTCTGAAAAAGCAAAGGTAACCATTATTCACTATTTTTACACTTTCTTTTCAATTATCTTATGCCATGCATAGTAATCTGGCAGAAATGAGTACCTAATGCCTGTTCCTCTGATTTCCTCATATTTTCCTCTCGAATTTCAAATACAACCCAGTGATATTATTTTTGATTTCTCTAACTTCTTAACCCTGACATTCCCTCTCTCTCCATCCCCCCCCCCCACCACCCAAGTTGCACCAGCTTCTCGTTCTCACCAGCAAACAGCTAACATTGGCCTGTTTCCTTTATCATCATTATGTTTTTGCATATCTTTCATTCCTTAGTTCTACATCTCTCTATATACCCGACTATATCTCTCGTTTTCCTTCCCCACCCCCCCGACTTTCAGTCTGAAGAAGGATCTCGAACATCACCCATTCCTTCTCTCCAGAGATGCTGCCTGACCTGCTGAGTTACTCCAGCATTTGAGTCTATACTCTGATAAAGTCCCTGCACAAGGCACCCCGAGCAAGAGTCTGGGCAAATGCTTGCATTCGCTCCATCCAAGACTGCAAGAGATTGCAGATAACTGTAGGCACAGCCCAGACCATCACACAAACCAACCTCCCTTCTGTAGACTCTATTTACACTTCACGCTGCCTTGGCAAGGCCACCAGCATAATCAAGGACCGGTCTCGCCGCAGGTAACTCCCTCTTATCCCCTCTCTCATTAAGGGCCTGTCCTACAAGAATGCAACTCCATGCGATGAACGCGATCAAACTAGAAGCGGGGGCCGCGCGGAGGTCGGGTGATCCCCTGTACAGGGCCGTTCCCACCAGCATGTGCCTGCATGCGGCAAGCGCGACCAAACTGGCAACGGGCCGCGCGGAGGTCGGGTGAGTGAAGCAACGTGGGGCAAAGTGAGGATAACTTGGAGCGAAGTCTAAGGTAAGTTCGCCAGGACAGAGAGGGGCACACAGAGAGGGCCACGGAGCCACACACATAGAGGGTCACAGAGGCACGATGTCGAGCCGACAAGCCGTTGCCGCGCAGAATTTTTGAACCAAGTCAGTTTTTCGATGTCGGGACGAACTCCGGACGGCTCAAGCGACCACGTTAGGTAGCGCTAATCGCATAGAGTTGCATGCTTGTAGGACAGGCCCTTTAGGCAAGTGGTACAGAAGTGTGAAAATGCACACCTCCAGATTCAATGGTGAAACATGATGCTAAGATAGACTTATCTCGTCTGCCTGCATAGAAACATAGAAACATAGAAAATAGGTGCAGGAGTAGGCCATTCGGCCCTTCGAGCCTGCACCGCCATTCAATGTGATCATGGCTGATCATCCAACTCAGTATCCCGTACCTGCCTTCTCTCCATACCCCCTGATCCCTTTAGCCACAAGTGCCACATCTAACGCCCTCTTAAATATAGCCAATGAACTGGCCTCAACTACCTTCTGTGGCAGAGAATTCCAGAGACTCACCACTCTCTGTGTAAAGAATGTTTTCCTCATTTCGGTCCTAAAGGAATTCCCCCTTATCCTTAGACTGTGACCCCTTGTTCTGGACTCCCCCAACTTCGGGAACAATCTCCCAGCATCTAGCTTGTCCAACCCCTTAAGAATTTTGTAGGTTTCTATAGGATCCCCCCTCAATCTTCTAAATTTCATCGAGTACAAACCGAGTCTATCCAATCTTTCCTCATATGAAAGTCCTGACATCCCAGGAATCAGTCTGGTGAATCTTCTCTGTACCCCCTCTATGGCAAGGATGTCTTTCCTCAGATTTGGAGACCAAAACTGTACGCAGTACTCCAGGTGTGGCCTCACCAAAACCCTGTACAACTGCAGTAGAACCTCCCTGCTCCTAAACTCAAATCCTTTCGCTATGAATGCTAACATACCATTTGCTTTCTTCACTGCCTGCTGCACCTGCATGCCTACTTTCAATGACTGGTGTACCATGACACCCAGGTCTCGTTGCATCTCCCCCTTACCTAATCTGCCACCATTCAGATAATAGTCTACCCTCATGTTTTTGCCACCAAAGTGGATAACCTCACATTTATCCACATTGTACTGCATCTGCCATGCATCTGCCCATTCACTCAGCCTATCCAAATCACCCTGCAGCCTCCAAGCATCCTCCTCACACCTAACTATACCCCCCAGCTTGGTATCATCTGCAAATTTGGAGATGTTGCATTGAATTCCCTCGTCCAAATCATTAATATATATTGTAAATAGCTGGGGTCCCAGCACTGAGCCTTGCGGCACCCCACTAGTCACTGCCTGCCATTCTGAAAAGGACCCGTTTACGCCTACCCTTTGCCTCCTGTCTGCTAGCCAGTTCTCTATCCACATCAATACTGAACCCGCAATACCGTGTGCTTTAAGTTTGTATGCTAATCTCTTATGCGGGACCTTGTCGAAAGCCTTCTGAAAGTCTAGATATAACACATCCACTGGTTCTCCCTTATCCACTCTACTAGTTACATCCTCGAAAAATTCTATCAGATTTGTCAGACATGATTTACCTTTCGTAAATCCATGCTGACTTTGTCCAATGATTTCACCACTTTCCAAATGCGCTGCTATCCCATCTTTAATAACTGACTCTAGCAGTTTCCCCACTACCGATGTTAGACTAACTGGTCTGTAATTCCCCGCTTTCTCTCTCCCTCCTTTTTTAAAAAGTGGGGTTACATTAGCTACCCTCCAATCCTCAGGAACTACTCCAGAATCTAAGGAATTTTGAAAAATTATCACTAATGCATCCACTATTTCTGTGGCTACCTCCTTGAGTACTCTGGGATGCAGACTATCTGGCCCTGGGGATTTATCGGCCTTCAATCCGTTCAATTTACCCAACACCACCTCCCGGCTAACCTGGATTTCACTCAGTTCCTCAGTGCATGTGATATATATCCCTCCATTCCCTGCATATCCACATGCCTATCCAAAAGCCTCTTAAATGCCACTATTGCACCTGGTAACACTCATAGTAATCAGTATGCAAACAGGCACCATAACATGCAATATAATGATGAGCAATCTTCTGTATTTTAGTATAGTGGGCTGAGCTGAGGGTTAAATATTGAAGAGAACACTTAATAAGGGCATATCTTGTTTTCAAAGTAGTGTCACGCTCTGAGCTTTGGTCTAATGTCTAATCTGAACGATACATGTAAACTGCTGCACCCTCGCACAGGCAAAATTAGTAGAATCTCTTACCGCCGACTCACAAGAGAATGTCTCATGCCACCAAATCCATCTTGCTGCACCTATTAAAGATAAAACATTCCTTTAGTGCTAGATAGCCACAAAATGGAGTAATTCAGCGGGACAGGCAGCATCTCTGGATAGAAGGAATAGGTGACTGTTCGGGTCGAGACCCTTCTTCACACTGAGTCAGGGGGGATGAAGACATCAAAAGAGAGGTTACACAAAAGGCTAGAGAAACTCAGCGGGTGCAGCAGCATCTAAGGAGCGAAGGAGATAGGCGACGTTTCGGGTCGAGACCCTTCTTCAGTTCCTTCTTCAACATCAAAAGAGATATGGTTCAAGGAACACAAAAGGCTGGAGACACTCAGCGGGTGCAGCAGCATCTAAGGAGCGACGGAGATAGGCGATGTTTCGGGTCGAGACCCTTCTTCAAGGAAAGTGTGTTTTTATGCTGTTGTTACATGTTGTTACATCAATGAACCACCAGAGGTCGTTTGACTGAATTTATTTACCTCGGAATTAAATCCTTCATTGCGAATTTAGTTTTAAAACAATGAAAGAAAAAAGTTGCTTTTAAAAAAAAACTGCACATTGCTGATTATCTAAAATGTACTTGGTGCTTTTCTATCAGAATATTTTTTTTAATTGTCCTTTTCTCATCAGCGCAGTCACAAGAGGGACAGAGGCCCCCTGGTCCTCACCTTTCACCCTATCAGCCGTCGCATACAGCGGATAATCCTCCAAAAGTTTCGCCACCTCCAACGGGATCCGTCCGCAACTCTCTGGTTAACTCATCCCTTCCCACCCAGGTTCCTTCCCCAGCAACCGCAGAAAATGCAACACCTATCCCTATACCTTCTACCTCTACTCTGTCCAGGGACCCCGACCGTCCTTTCAGGTTAGGCAGATGTCCACTTGCACCTCCTCCAACCTCATCTACTGTATCCGTTGTTCAAGATGTGGACTCATATACATTGGCGAGACCAAACGCAGACTGGGCGATCATTTTGATGAACACCTTCGCTCAGTCCGCCTGAACCTACCTGATCTCCCAGCTTCTAAACACTTTAATTCTCCTTCCCATTCCCACACTGACCTTTCTGTACTAGGTCGCCTCCATTGTCAGAGTAAATGCAAATTAGAGGAACAGCAGCTCATATTTCGCTTGGGCAGCTTAAGAGCCCAGTGGTATGATTATTTGATTTCTCTAACTTCAAGTAACCCTGGCATTCCCTCTCTCTCTCTCTCTCTCTCTCTCTATCCCTCCCCACCCAAGTCGCAACAGCTCGTTTTCACCAAACAGCTAACAATGTCCGGAACGTCGCCTATTCCTTCTCTCCATAGATGCTGCCTCACCCGCTGAGTTCATCCAGTATTTTTGTCTACCTTCGATTTTTCCAGCATCTGCAGTTCTTTCTTAAACCTGTTTCCTTTATCATCGTTACTTTTTTGCATATCTTTCATTCATTGTTCTTTATCTCTCTACAGCACGGTCTATATCTCTCATTTCCCTTATCCCTAACCAGTCTGAAGAAGGGTCTCGACACGAAACGTCACCCATTCTTTCTCTCCAGAGATTCTGCCTGGCCCGATGAGTTACTCCAGCATTTTGTGTCCAACTTCGGTTTAAACCCGCATCTGCAGTTCCTTCCCACACAGCAAAAATCATTTCACTAGATTCTACAGCTGTTTACTCAGAATAACAGTAAAATGATACAGCGGCTGATATACTATTGAACCAACGACTGAATCTACAAAGGAGCCTTCTTCCCATTCTCAAGTACTGCAAAACAGATGCCACTGCAAATCTGGAAGAATTCTCTTTTTGTTTATCAGCCGTTGGACCATGACCCAGAGAAAGAAGATATTTCTTTCCTAATATCAAGTTGTGCAATAAGTAGTGCGCAATTCAAAAAGATCTTTCAGAATTCACAGTACAGAAGAAACCATGTTTATCGTATCGCTGCGTTTTCGTTTCCATTTCCCCAGTTTCTCTTTCCCCCGACTCTCAGTCTGAAGAGGGGTCTCGAACCTAAACGTCCCCTACTCCTTTCCTCCAGAGATGCTGCCTGACCGGCTGAGTTCCTCCAGCGTTTCGTGTCTATTTTCATGAAAGAAACCTGGTTTAATGGGATGTGCCCCGTGTGCTTTTCACCAGCATGCAAGAGAGGAAACTCAGGAAGTTTGCAGTGGAAACTTCTACAGTGAATAAGGGATTTTCACACAGGAGATGGTGCACAAGACAATTAAATACTCTTGTGCATAGACACGGAATGCTGGACTAACTCAGCGAGCCGGGCAGCATCCCTGGAGTGCAGGAAGCAGGTTAACGTTTCAGGGTTGAGACCCATCTTCAGACTTGTCAGGGGAAAGGGAACCGGGAGATACAGACGGTGATGTACAGAGATAATGAACTCTGAATGCGTCGGGTCGGAGAGCAGTAGCGGGAGAGGATGTTGCTGAGATCTCATCGTAGAGAGGAGGAGAACTTCTTCAAAGTAGACATACCTTGAGGAGATTTCACAGTGGAGTAGACAAAATGTGCAGGAAGGGACTGCAGATGTTGGTTGAAACCGACGATAAGACATAAAATGCTAGAGAAACTCAGCGGGACAGGCAGCATCTCTGCAGAGAAGGAATGGGTGACGTTTCGGGTCGAGACCCTTCTTCAGACTAGTTAGGGGAAAGGGAAATGGGAGATATAGACGATGGTGTGGAGAGATAAAGAACAATGAAGAATATGATGTAGAGCAGGTATGGGTGACGTTTCGGGTCGAGACCCTTCTTCTGATTGGAGTCCAGTCTTCCAGTCCAAAACAGGGTCTTGACCCGAAACGTCACCCATTCCTTCATCGAGAGATGCTGCCTGTCCCGCTGAGTTACTCCAGCATTTTGTGTCTACCTTCAGTGTAAACCAGCATCTGCAGTTCCTTCCTAAGGTCTCTTCCCTTTTGAACAAATGTGGGACCAATACTCTGCTGGTTTTTATGCAGGGATTTTGTGTCCTGTTGAGCCACGGACTTGAAGTTTTGTAGTTTTACTCTAAATGCTCCATCTCCATTTTGAGCAGTCTCGGCCCACAAATTCTTATGAAATTTAGTTCAGTTTAGTTTAGAGATACAATGTGAAAACAGGCCCGTCCCTCCACTGTGTCCATGTCGATCAACGATCACCCGTACACTATTTCTATCCTACACACAAGGGGCAATTTGCAAAAGACAGTTAATTCTGCATATCTTAGGGATGTGGGAGGAAACCGGAGCACCCAGGTGGTCACAGGGAGAACGTGCATACTCCGTACAGACAGCACCCATAGTCAGGATCAAACTCGGGTCCCTGGATTTGTGGCCGCAGCTCTACTGCTGTGCCACCCACATATCACACTTTTTTAAAGAGCTGCACAATGGCGCAGCGGTAGAGTTGCTGCCTTACAGCGCCGGTGACCCGATCCCGACTACGGATGCTGTCTACGGTTTGCCCAGGGATTTTCGGTTTTCCTCCCACACTCCAGAGACTACAGGTTTGCAGGTTAATTGGCTTGGTATAAGTGTTAATTGTTCCTGGTGTGGAGGGTAGCGTTAATGTGCAGGGATCGCTGGTCGTTGCGGACTCAGTGGGCCGAAGGGCCTGTTTCTGCGCTGCATCTCTAAAACTTAAACTAAAACTAAACAGCCATGAACCTTTAGCTTGTGCACCAAGTAATCTTTGGCCACGTTAGAGGTCCCAACAGAGTTCCTATTTCAGGTGTGTAATCTCAGCAATGTGATTAACGTTGGGGATGACTAAGTGAAGTGCACGGGCAATGAACAATTCTCGGGACTCCATCTGAGGTCCACCATTATGGAGGATCCATAATTCTAAGTCTCTTTCTGTAGACTTTGGAGCCCCTCCCTCTTCCTAGAGGCCTCTTGTTCCCAAATGATAGAATGATTCTTGATTAGTACGGGTGTCAGGGGTTACGGGGAGAAGGCAGGAGAGTGGGGTTGCGATGGAAAGATACATCAGCCTTGATTGAATGGCAGAGTAGACTTGATGGGCCGAATGGCACAATTCTGCTCCTATCACTTATGAAGGTAAGGCAGCCATAATGTGTCTTCAGCAGCTGGTGACCTCCTCAGATTGGTGGGCAGGAACTGCAGATGCTGGTTTAGTCCAAAGAAAGAGTTCACAGGGGGAACGTACAAACTCTGCACAGACAGCACCCGTAGTCAGTAGCAAACCCGGGTCTCTGGTGCTGTAAGGCAGCAACTCTACTGCTGTTCACACATTTTCTATACAAAAGGAATACAATGAATGACAGGATATCCAGCCACTCAATCCCATTGTAGCTCCTGAAACATATTTCTCTTACCGATATCATAGATCCAGAGAGGGGTTTTCCCCTGGGTATATGCCGAGTCCATCATTCCCCCATACACGTAGATTATTCCCTTGCAAAACAAAATTAAAAAAAATTACGTTTGGAAATTAAATTCCACAAAATATCTTACATTTTCCTATCTTAACATTTTAAAATTACAGCCACTTCTCACCAAGGTTACATAATCTGCTCGGTAACATGAGCCAGTCCACTGAACTACGAAGTGCAGAGGCTCCTGGATTGCTAAGGAAAGACACAAAGTGCTGGAGTAACTGAGCGGGACAGGCAGCATCCTTGGGCAACATGGACAGGTGACGTTTTGGGGTCAGGACCGTCTTGAGACAGCTTGCAGTGGGTCGGGGTGAAGAGACTGCTGGAAGAGTGGAGGGGCAGGCCAAAGCATGGCAGGTCGTAGGTGAACACAGGCGAGGGGGGAATTGAACACGAGCCATCCTTCAGCTTATTCTGAAATTATGAGAGAAAGTTAGAGCAACCCTCTTGCCCTGGAGTATTGTTTGCCTCCCTGCCTCCATCCCTGGGCATGTGTTATGTCCCTTCAATTCTTACCTCTTCATAACATCAGACAGGTATGTTGTCTGATTACTTTTAGTTTCAGTTTTGTTTAGAGACACAGCGCAGAGACAGACCCTTCGGCCCACCGAGGTCATGCTGACCAGCGATCCCCATACACTGCACTACCCTACGCACTAGGGACAATTTACAATCTTCACCGAAGCCAATTAACCGAAAACCTGAATGTCTTTGGAGTGTGGGAGGAAACTGGACAGGCACGTGCCGTGAGTAATTACTCGGGGTAGGCACTCAGTCGGATTAAAAAATATATATAAACCTCGCATGCGCAGATTAGGTATGTTGCAAAACTTACCTTTAGCGGCGCTGCAGTTCTGCCGCTCCCCGTGTGCGCGACTTTGGCGCCTTTCAGAGGGGGGCGGGCTTAAAGTGCCGTTTTTCCACAGGCAGGGATAATCGATGAATGTCGGGCGATTTCGTTGCGGAAGAAAAATCGCTCCGACATTTCATCCATGAAGGTTTTTTTAAATTACTCTAAATTATTTATTAACTAGAGTAATTTAAAAATCACCTTCAAAAGCCGTGAGCACTGACAACCGGAAGGATTTTCCGTAGGGGAGAAAAAAAGGTAAATAGTTTATTTTTATATTAAAAGTTGGTTTTTCGGGAGGCTTTAATAATATTTTTATGTTGCGAAATGGGGTCCCAAAAACAATGTGTGAACCAACAGTATTTTTCATACTGACTTCACTGCTAACCGCAACGTTCCAATCCACCGCATTCCACTAAAACCCACTCGCTAGTTGATTTAAATGGCCATTAATTTACAGGCATAAAACACTAAATTCCTTCCATTTGGCCCAGAAATTCATGAAAATGAGATTTAAAAATTATGTTATATTGTGGATTATTGTGTGAATGTTATTTGGACACTTAGGCAATTTAAAAAAAGTTTATCTTTTCTTAAGAAATGGATAGATGTTTAGATCTACTCATTGAATTTTGTAATTAGCTGCAATTAGATAACTAACTAATTATATGCTTTAATTTCAGGTAATCCAAGTAAGATTGTTTAATATTTGTTTCAGAATGCTTCAATATATAATAACTGAAAATTTCATTGAGTTCTCTTAATTTTTAAGAAAGTTATGGGCTTTTAACTTTTCCAGATCACAGCTTTTGAGTTAAGTCAATTGAAAGGCAATGGGGAGCAAGATGCTAATTTCCGAGTATGAAAATGGCCATAACTTTCTTAATACTGAAGATATGAAAGTGAATTAGGTGTCAAATTAAACTTCTTTTTATGTTTTATCTGATGGGATAAATTGCAGACTTGATTTTTTAAATCTCAAAATTTTGTAACATTGCTATGCAGATTGTTCTCTCCGTAAAAATAAAACATTTTAAAAAAGACAGTGACAATTCAATTTGCCCAAGGCTTCTTAGTCTCCTTTATTCTGAATTACTGAATGGGTGGGGTGGGGTGAAGGGTGATGGCAGGTGGAGAGATGGTGGGAAAAACGTGAGTACAGGGAAAAGTTGAATGACATCTTATTGAATGACAACTTTTGTTCAAGTGACCAATTGGGGAGACAGTGCCTTTCACAGCATGTGGAGAGTCTGTGCTAGGGGTAAAGTTGTGGGGAGAGCAGGACTGTTGAGAATAAGGAGGTCGGGGATAATGCCAGTAACTCACTCACTTACCGCTGCTGCGGCGCTCCAGGCGTGGAGCCACCACATTGTAGCCGGGGATAGAAGCAGCTCGGGGAGCTGCGAGCGGCCGCCGGGACCCGACAGTCAAACTGTCCGCCACTTCAGCGACTTCTGCCGGCCCGCTCACTTCAGGCAGTGCTCTCCGTCTGAACATCTCTCACCTGCCACTCGCTCATGTCAGCGGCTTCCTGCAAATCCTTAAATTCCCACAGCCGAGGAACCACAATCGCGCTGTCGGAATTTAAGGATTTGCGGGACATGAGTGAGGCCAGCAAGCGGCAGGAGAGAGGTTTTGCACGCCTCCGTGCAAGGAGCATCGCAAGTGGCATTATCGCAATCCCCTTCTTCATAACATTCGTGCCTTCCCCGCAACTTTACCCAAACGCTGTGAAAGGAGCTCCCCCCCCCACCCCCACACCCCATTTAAAAACATAAACACAAAATGTACTTATCACATTATCGGTACACGAGCTCCATTCTTCTCTCCCTGTATCCTAACATACACTTAAAATATTGCCAATCCATATTTGAAAACCCTGCCAAGAAACCAGCACTGCGCATGCGCAGTAGGCTGCTGCGCCTGCGTAGGGCTGCAAAGGCAGAATTTCTGCTGCCCAGCCCCGTTTGAAATGGATGGCTCAGGCAGCGCTGACAGCACGTGGGCTGCACAGACCTTCGCATGTTATGAAAGTGCTGCGGATGAAAGGCACGGAGAATTATGCCTACCTCAGAGATCGATCTCTTAGATAGGCATAATTCTCCCATGCCTTTATTATTTATATTTAGTAATTACTATGTTATAATTTTAGTCAGGGTAGGCAGTGCCTACCTTGCCTACCCTGACGGCACGTGCCTGAAACTGGAGCACCCGGAGAAAACCCACGCAGTCACTGGGAGAGCATATATAATCTCCATACAGACAGCACTCATAGTCAGGATCGAACCCGGGTCTCTTGCGCTGTAAGGCAGCACCCCTACCGCTGCGCCACCGTGCTGGCTCTCAGCCATTCCCATTTACATTGACTGGAGCAAAAAGGCAATCTTGAAACATCAACATATTTTAAATATAACTACTTAAGACTTTGATGTCCCATTCCAAAAGTATTGAATCCTATTTGAAATTGCTCCACTTTTAATAAGAGCATCGGATCACATGCACTCTGCACTTACATTGTGAGCTACCAGTGACGGCTCCTCTAGTTCTTCCGGTGGAGTTCCCTCTGCATAGTCCAGTTCTTCCCATTCATTTTGAGCTGCAAAATACAAAGACATGAACTGGTATTGCAATGCAGCTCCATCAGGGGATGCGTTTTTGACATGACTACAACTATGATGTTAGTGCATTACAGGTGTCAATGGAAGACTGACTTTAGGAACAGCTACTTTCCAATAACCATCATGTTCTTGCCCGACACATGTGGCATGGCATCCAGGCCATCACTGACTACAGAGCCACCAACTCCATCCCCACTTCCAGTGACGCATCCTTCCTCGAGGAACTCAATCACTTTTATGACCACTTTGAAAGGGACAACCAAGAGTTGGCCATCAAGGCTGAGCTCCCCGATGACCACCAGCCTCTCACACTCAACCCCTACGACGTGCACGTGGCACTGAGTAGGATCAATGTACGCAAGGCTGCCGGCCCTGACGGCATCCCCGGGCGCGTCCTCAGGACCTGTGCTGCGCAGCTGACGGACGTCTGGACTGACATCTTCAACCTGTCACTTGCCCAGGCAGTTGTCCCCACGTGCCTTAAAACTACCTCCATCTTGCCAGTGCCAAAACACTCCACTGCCTCAATGACTTCCACCCAGTTGCACTCACCCCTATCATCGCCAAGTGCATTGAAAGGCTGGTCATGGCACACCTCAAATGCTGCCTACCTCCCACTCTGGACCCCTACCAGTTTTCATACCGCAAGAACAGAAGCATGGATGCCATCTCAACGGCACTCCCACCTCGAAAACAGAAACACTTATGTGAGAATGCTGTTCATCGACTATAGCTCAGCATTCAAGACCATTATCCCCTCTAAATTGATCGCCAAACTCGATGACCTGGGTGTCAACCCCTCCCTCTGCAATTGGTTACTGGACTTTCTAACCAACAGACCACAGTCTGTCAGGTTGGATAACCACTCCTCTTCTACCCTCACCCTGAACACTGGCGTACCCCAGGGCTGTGTGCTGAGCCCCCTCCTCTACTCCCTCTTCACCTACAACTGCATACCTGTACATGGTACCAACACCATCATCAAGTATGCAGATGACATGACGGTGATTGGCCTCATCAGCGACAACGATGAGTCGGCCTACAGGGAGGAGGTTCAGCTCCTAACAGCATGGTGTGCCGACAATAACCTGGCCCTCAACTCCAAGAAGACCAAGGAGCTCATTGTGGACTTCAGGAGATCGAGAGGCTGCACACACAACCCCATCCATATCAATGGGACGGAGGTGGAACGTGTCTCCAGCTTCAGGTTCCTGGGGGTCAACATCTCTGATGACCTCTCCTGGACCCACAACACATCCTCGCTGATCAAGATGGCTCACCAGCGTCTCTTCTTCCTGAGGAGACTTAAGAAGGTCCACCTGTCTCCCCAGATTCTGGTGAACTTCTACCACTGCACCATCGAGAGCATCCTTACCAACTGCATCACCGTATGGTATGGTACCTGCTCTGTCGCCGACCGGAAAGCTCTGCAGAGGATGGTGAAGATCGCCCAACGCATCACAGGCTCCTCACTCCCCTCCATTGAGTCTGTCCATAGTAAACGATGCCTGCGCAGGGCGCACAGCATCTCCAGGGACAGCTCATACCCCAACCATAGACTGTTTACCCTCCTCCCATCCCTGCGGCTGTCACACTTCTCAACGCTGCACCTCAATGACTGCCTGTCTCCACCGCTCCCCCCGGACTATCCAATCACCACCAATTTGCACGGATACCACTGTATATGTATAGATGTATATACTCATACTACTGCGCAATTACTTGTTTATTCGCAAGTTCGCCCTTCGGAGATACCAACTGCATTTTGTTGTCTCTGTATTGTACACTGCACAATGACAATTAAAGATTGAATCAAATTGAATTCTTGAACCATGTGTAGGAAAAAACTGCAGATGCTGGTTTAAACTGTAGATGGACACAAAAAGCTGGAATAACTCGGGTTAAATTTAATTGTGTATTGTGTTCTTTTTATTTGCATGGTTGTATGGTAACTCAAATTTCACTGTACTAATTGGTGCTTGTGACCATAAACGTGAACTTGAAACTTGAAACTTGAACTTGAGAAGGAATGGGTGACGTTTTGGGTCGAGACCCTTAATCTCTCTGCCTATGATGCCACTGGAAGCAAGATTTTCATTGTACCTTCTAGTGCATATGTGCATACCCCACTGCGCATATGACAATTAACACAACTTGAAAGAAGGAATGAAGTGAAGTAACAAGTAAACATCCAATTAATTTATATCATTGATTAATGTAGTGGATGTGGAGAGGATGGTTCCACGAGTGGGAGAGTCTAGGACTGGAGGTCATAGCCTCAGAATTAAAGGACGTTCTTGTAGGAAGGAGATGAGGAGAAATTTCTTTGGTCAGAGGGTGGTGAATCTGTGGAATTCTTTGCCACAGAAGGCTGTGGAGGCCAAGTCAGTAGATATTTTTAAAGCAGAGATAGATTATTGTTTAGTACAGGTGTCAGAGGCTATGGGGAGAAGGTAGGAGAATGGGATTAAAAGGGAGAGATATGATAAGCCATGATTGAATGGCAGAGTAAACTTAATGGGCCAAATGGCCTAATTCTACTCCTATCACCTATGGCCTTATGACTTTAATTTAGAGCCTTACAGACTAAAGCAATGTATCTGGACTTTGTAATTTGATAAAACTGGGAATAATTTGCCAATGTACATAGTAACTTCCACAATGTCAAGAAAATTGAGTACTGACCACAGCAAATGAATCAACCAATTGAAAATGAAAGTAGAATTAGTAGAATATGAGAATGAGAATATTTGACAGCTTTGAAAGATTGATTGAAAGAAAGAACGTGGAAACAGGCCCTTGGGTCCACCGCGTTCATGCTGACCATCGATTACACCTTGACACTGGTTCCAAAATACCATTTTTGCACTTTCCCCCCCTCGTTTATTGTATTGTTCACAGTGTGCCGTGTTTACATATTCCGTTGTGCTGATACAAGTGAGAATTTCATTGTTCTATCCGGGAGATAGGACAACGGAACACTCTTGACTCCCTACTCACTAGGGGCAATTTGCAAAGGCCATGAAACCCACAAACCCACCAGATAAAGCACAACTATATTAGTGAATTAGCAAACCAGGTGTCTGGTTTAATATTTCAGATATTTTTTAGAACAGTACAGCACAACAACAGGCCCTTCAGCCCACAATGTCTGTGCCAAACATGATGCTGTTATACTAATCTCCGCTGCCTGCATATGACACGCATAGAAACATAGAAAATAGGTGCAGTAGGCCATTTGACCCTTCGAGCCAGCACCGCCTTTCAATATGATCATGGCTGATCATGCAAAATCAATACGCCATCCCTGTTTTCTCCCCATATCCCTTGATTCCATTAGCCCTAAGAGCTATACTTAACTCTCTCTTGAAAACATCCAGTGAATTGGCCTCCACTGCCTTCTGTGGCAGAGAATTCCACAGATTCACAACTCTTTGGGTGAATTTATTTTCCTCATCTCAGCCTTAAATGGGCCACCCCGTATTTTTAAACTGTGACCCTCCCTGGCTCTGGACTCCCCAAACATGGGGAACATTTCTCCTGCATCCAGCCTGTCCAATCCCTTAAGAATTTTATATGTTTCTATAAGATCCCCTCTGATCCTTCTAAATTCCAGTGACTACAAGCCATCCATTCCCTGCCTATGACAAATTAAATTTTCTCCTTCGCAGTGTAAGAATTTGAAGAGAAAATCTGATATCAATAAAAATGACTTGTGCTGCTGAGGTTAACTGCTGCAGTTTGGGGAAGGAAATCCTTATTGACGTGGTTTTACTTTTAACTGCAGTGGCCTCATAAAACAATCCTGTTGTTATGCAATTGATTAATCATGACTGGCTATTACTTGAACTACACATGGTCTCAAATGGGATTGTGAAAAAAGTAGCTCTTTGCAAATGAATTTGTTACAATCTACACGATGGCATTATGCTTGAGCCTGGTGACGGTCAAGAACTATCATCCATTGCACACACATGAGAAAATAGGAACAGGAGGAGTCCACCTGGCCCTCAGGCCTGCCCCTCCATATCATATAATCATGGCTGACTTTTGTTGGCCTCAACTCTTTGTCTGTGCCAGTAACTCAGCACCCTCAACTACCCAATCAAAAATGCATCTGCCTTTCTAAATAGTTGGGGTAGATAATTTGGGGTAGCCTGGGGTAGATAATTTTGCAGATTCACTATCCTCTGTGCAAATTAATTCATATGTTCATTTTCAAATGAGCATTCAAACGGTCACGGTGGCACAGCGGTGGAGTTGCTGCCTTACAGCGAATGTTGCGCCGGAGTCCCGGGTTCGATCCCAACTACGGGTGCTGTCTGTACGGAGTTTGTACGTTCTCCTCATGACCTCGTGGGTTTTCTCCGCGATCTTCGGTTTCCTCCCACACTCCAAAGACGTACAGGTTTGTAGGTTAGTTGGCTTGGTAAATGTTAAAATTGTCCCATGTGGGTGTAGGATAGTGTTAATGTGCGGGAATCACTGGTCGGCACGGACCCGGTACAGCCTGTTTCCGTGCTGTACCTCTAAACTAAACTAAACTAAAACACCCCCTTATCTTGCAACTGTGTCCTCTTGTTCAAGACTCTCTCACGAGTGGAAACATCTCAACATCTACCTTTGAGATACCCGTCCGCATCCTATCTGACTCAATAAGGTCGCCCTCATCCTTCTAGACTCCAAACAGCACACATTTGCACCCCCATCTGCTTGGGATGTCCTGATTTACTGCGGTAATTCAACATAGTGGTGGGTGTATGGAACAAGCTGCAAGTGGAGGTAGTAGAGACTGAGACTATCCGAACAGTTAAGAAACAGTTATACAGGTACATGGATGGGACAAGTATGGAGGGATATGGACCAGGCTCAGGCAGGTGGGACTAGTGTAGCTGGGACATTGTTGGCCGGTGTGGGCAGGTTGGGCCGAAGGGCCTGTTTCCACACTGTATCACTCTATGACTCTATATGGGCTGGAGATATCAACTGCAATGTTGATTTACGAGGGTATAACCTTACCAAACTTTCACCTTGGACACACCTTACACATTTGCAATATCTTCAACAAATATTTCAACTTCAAACTCGTCCATTAAAACAACCGTCCAACCGTCCATTAAAACACTTTTTAATTAGCGTGTCATAGAGGAAATAATGTACTGTCGATTTCTATTTGTTCAGTCATTGAAAACATGAATACTTAGCAGAACACCCAGTAGCTGGAGGGCATAAACTTAAGCAAATTAGTAGGATTAGAGAGGAGTGGAAGATGTATTTATTCATTTAACATGTAATTGGAATCCAAAATTCAATACCTGAAAGATTAGTGCAGAAACCCTTGGCATATTTTTTAAAAAGTGCTTGGGAACTTGCTTGGTTAGACACTGATAGCCCAAAAATGGGTTTGAGTTAAGAGACTATGTTTGGCCTGTATACACTCGTCAGGCTGAATGGCCAGCTTCTGTGCCACAATTTTATATCAGTCCATGTAAACCCACCTTTTAACATTATTCTTTTTTTAAGTTTAGGTTTAAGGTGAAGGGGAAATGATTTCATAGGAATCTGAGGGGTAACTTTTTCACACAAAGGGTGGTGGGTTCATGGTCCTGTGTCTGATGGATTGCTACAGATCTCCACATAAAGGCCCAGACTGGAAAGGATACAGAGAAGTCAAGCTGAAAAGGATACAGAGAAGATTTGCAAGGATGTTGACAGGGCTAGAGGGTCTGAGCCCTAGAGAAAGGTTTAGGTTAGGACTCTATTTCTTGGAGTGCAGGAGGATGAGGGGTGAAGAGGTGCAGGAGGGTGAGGGGTGATCTTATTGAAGTATAAAATCATGAGAGGAATAGATCGGTTAGATGCACAGAGTCAGTTTCTTGCCCAGAGTAGGTGAATCGAGGACCAGATGACATAGGTTTAAGGTGAAGGCTTATTGGATAAGTCAAATATATCACTCCTCCTATATCTCCAAATCCATGTAATCGTTTCTGGGGAGATATATTCTACCCCACTTACTATGGTAAATATTTATGCTCCCAACTTTGACAACCCACAATTTTAAAATAAAATCTTGGATATAAATTCAGAATCCTCCCAGCAAAACCTGATAATTGGGGGAGATTTCAATTGTGTTTTGGATCAATACCTGGATAAATTCGCTCAACAAAAGAGATGAGAAGGACTTTTTTCACACAGAGAGTGGTGGGTCTCTGGAACTCTCTGCCACATAGGGTAATTGAGGCCAGTTCATTGGCTATATTTAAGAGGGAGTTAGATGTGGCCCTTGTGGCTAAGGGGATCAGAGGGTATGGAGAGAAGGCAGGTACGGGATACTGAGTTGGATGATCAGCCATGATCATATTGAATGGCGGTGCAGGCCCGAAGGGCCGAATGGCCTACTCCTGCACCTAATTTCTATGTTTCTATATAATACAAAATCAAAATCCAGTGAACTCTCAAATACGTATATAAGAAATATAAATATAACAGACGTATGGAGGATTGCAAACCCATCCGGAAGAGAATACTCCTTTTACTCATCAGTACATTAAACCTATACACGTATTGACTACTTTCTAGTGGACACTAAATTAATACCTTTCACAACTAATCCCAAATACCACAATAGTACTATTTCCGATCATTCCCCGCTAACCTTCTCCTCAAAACTAGAAGGAATGTTTAATTAAAAATTCGTTTTTATGTCCGAAGAGGAATCAGGAGCACAGATTTCAATTAAAGAAATAGAAGAGATAATCAATTAATTGAAGAACGGCAAAACACCAGGACCAGACGGGTTCAGTAACGAATTTTATAAAAGATTTTATGAGGTAATTTTGCCGCGTTTATACAACCTTGAGGAGTATAAAGAATGTAAAAAGAAATTTAAGAAATAAATTAGAAAAGCTAAAAGAAGATATGAAGTTGCTTTGGCAAGTAAGGTGAAAGTAAATCCAAAGGTTTTCTACAACTATATTAATAGCAAAAGGATAACTAGGGATAAAATTGGTCCATTAGAGAGTCAGAGTGGACAGCTATGTGCAGAGCCAAAAGAGATGGGGGAGATATTGAACAATTTCTTTTCTTCGGTATTCACCAAGGAGAAGGATATTGAATTATGCGAGGTAAGAGGAAACAGGTAGAGTAGCTATGGAAACTGTGAGGATCAAAGAAGGGGAAGTACTGACACTTTTGAAAAATATAAAAATGGATAAGTCTCCAGGTCCTGACCGGATATTCCCTAGGACATTGGGGAAAGTTAGTGTAGAAATAGCAGGGGCTATGACAGAAATACTTCAAATGTCATTAGAAATGGGAATGGTGTTGGAGGATTGGCGTACTGCGCAGGTTGTTCCATTGTTTAAAAAGGGTTCTAAGAGTAAACCTAGCAATTATAGACCTGTTAGGTTGATGTCAGTGGTGGGCAAATTAATGGAAAGGATACTTAGAGATAATATATATAATCATCTGGATAAACAGGGTCTGATCAGGAACAGTCAACATGGATTTGTGCCTGAAAGGTCATGTTTGACTAATCTTCTTGAATTGTTTGAAGAGGTTACTAGGGAAATTAATGAGGGTAAAGGGGTGGATGTTGTCTATATGGACTTCAGTAAGGCCTTTGACAAAGTTCCACATGGAAGGTTGGTTAAGAAGGTTCAATTGTTGGGTATTAATAGTAGAGTAGCAAGATGGATTCAAGATGGGTGAATGGGAGATACCAGAGAGTAATGGTGGATAACTGTTTTTCAGGTTGGAGGCTGGTGACTAGTGGGGTGCCTCAGGGATCTGTGTTGGGTCCACTGTTGTTTGTCATATACATCAATGATCTGGATGATGGTGTGGTAAATTGGATTAGTAAGTATGCAGATGATACTAAGATAGGTGGTGTTGTGGATAATGAAGTAGATTTTCAAAGTCTACAGAGAGATTTAGGCCATTTGGAAGAGTGGGCTGAAAGTATAAGAAAGATGTCAACAAAATAGAGAGAGTACAGAGGCGATTTACTAGAATGTTGCACGGGTTTCAGCACCTAAGTTACAGAGAAAGGTTGAACAAGTTAGGTCTTTATTCTTTGGAGCGCAGAAGGTTAAGGGGGGACTTGATAGAGGTCTTTAAAATTATGAGAGGGATAGACAGAGTTGACGTGGATAAGCTTTTTCCACTGAGAGTAGGGAAGATTCAAACAAGAGGACATAATTTGAGAATTAAGGGACAAAAGTTTAGGGGTAACATGAGGGGGAACTTCTTTACTCAGAGAGTGGTAGCTGTGTGGAATGAGCTTCCAGTGGAAGTGGTGGAGGCAGGTTCGATTTTATCATTTTAAAATAAATTGTATAGGTATATGGATGGGAAAGGATGGAGGGTTATGGTCTGAGTGCAGATAGATGGGACTAGGTGAGAGTAAGTGTTCGGCACGGACTAGAAGGGCTGAGATGGCCTGTTTCCGTGCTGTAATTGTTATATGGTTATATGGTTTATACACACGCATTTATTTATTTATTTATTTATTTATTTATTTTTATATTTTGTTTTATTAGAAGTAATCTATTTACAATAATGTAAACAGCTTTACAAACCTCAACTTAATTACACATTTTTTAAATAACCCATTGACAGTTATCATCTTCTATTTTTTTGGAAATAAAGAAAAGAATAGAATAGTTTTAAATCAATAAGAAAGTGATTAAATAATAATTTGATTATATAGAAAAGAAGAAGAAAATAGAGCAAGGAAAAAAGATTATAGATTAACAAAAAATGAAAAAATATTATATATATATATATATATCAATGAAAATCAACAAAATATATTGTATCTAAAACTATTACAAATAGTAATATCAATGAAGACATGCCTATTAATCCTAGTATAAGAATCAATTATTCTCATCAAATCCCGCTGGGTACCCGTCAGGCTGTGACGTCAAGAACAGCTACTTCTCTAGATACTGTATATATGGAGACCATATTTGTTCGAAGATATTATATTTGTCCAATAGGACAAATCTGATTCTTTCTAATTGTAACGTCTCCAACATCTCTGCTGCCCCCATTTTAATTGTGGGGGATAATGTTCCCTTCCAAAATTTCAATATGATTTTTTTCCCTATTATCAAACAGTAATCAAAGAAATTTCTTTGATTTCCTGTAAGTACCGAATTTGAATCCAAAATCCCAAGTATTATTAACTTTGGGTCTGGATCCAATCTAATTTTTAGAACCTCAGAAATAACCTTAAAAATTTCTGTCCAGTAGTAACTCAGTTTTGGACATGTAGCAAAACTATGTATTAAATTTGCTTCTAAGTTCTTACATTTATCACAAATTGAAGAGAGATTGTGAAAGATACTATTTAATTTAGTTTTTGAATAGTGTAATCTGTATAATACTTTGAATTGTATCAATGTATGTCTGGCATTTAACGAACACCGATGTATTTGCTGTAAACTTTCTTCCCAATTTTCTTTTGTTATGGATATACCAATTTCCTTTTCCCATGCTTGCCGATAGGTTTCCGTTGTTGGATTCTCCTTATCCAAAATTATGTTATATATATGGGCTATTAATTTTTCTGTATTTGGGTGTAAATTAAACAAATCATCTAATAATCCTGGTACTTTATTTTTATAATCTAGTGTGTTTGATTTTATATAATCTCTAATTTGTAAGTACCTAAACAAGTGTTGCGGAGCCAATCCATAGATATCTTGTAACTCTTGGAATAAAAGAAATTTTCCTTTTCTATAAAGGTGCTCTATCCTTTTAATTCCTAAATCATCCCAATGTCTAAACCCTCCATCCAATATAGAGGGCTTAAATAATGGGTTATTCATTATTGGTAGTCTAAGTGAAAGATTATCTAGCTGTAAAGTCTTAACTATTTGTTTCCAAATACATCTATTATTATAAATTATAGGGTTATCCCTATAAATTTTTTTTTGTACATCCTTTGGGGCAAAGAGAACCGATCCTACATTATAGGGTGAACAATCTTCCTTTTCCATCTTTAACCACATTGGTTCATAATCCATATTTACCCACCAAAAATTCATATTCTTAATCTGGACTGCCCAAAAATAATATAAAAAATTTGGAAGTGCTAATCCTCCATTTATCTTAGATTTACATAAATGGTTTTTACTTATTCTATGATTTTTATAATCCCAAATAAAACTATAAATAATATTATCTATTTTTTTAAAAAAGGTCTTTGGGAGAAAAAAAGGAATAGCCAGGAACAAATATAATAATTGTGGTAAAAACACCATCTTTATAGCGTTTATTCTACCAATCATGGATATAGGAAGTGTTTTCCAGTACAAAATATTTTTTTTAAGTTTATCTAATAATAGAGGGTAATTAGATTTAATTAGTGAATTATAAGATTTGGTTACATTAATTCCTAAATATTTGAATTTGTCTTTAACTATTTTTAACGGATATTGTTGTAATATATTTATGTTAATTCCTGTTATAGGCATAATTTCACTTTTATTCCAGTTAATTCTAAATCCTGAAAATGTGCCAAAGATAGTTATAACATTGAGTAACTTAGGTAAACTAATTTCCAGTTTTGTAATATAAATCAAAACATCATCTGCATATAAAGATATTTTGTTAGTTGTTGTGTCAGTATTATAGCCATAGATTTCAGGTTCTGATCTGATTGTTTCCGCCAAAGGCTCTATCATCAAGGCAAATAATAAAGGCGATAACGAACAACCCTGTCTACAACCCCTAGAGAGCTTAAATTTAGCTGATAATATTTGATTAGTTAAGATTCTTGCCGTTGGATTCAAATATAAAATTCTTATCCATTTACAAAATCTATCCCCCAATTGAAACTTTTCCATTATATTAAATAAATATAACCATTCCACCTGATCGAATGCCTTTTCTGCATCTAGCGATACAACTGCTAATTCCCTGTCCCGTACTCTTTTTGAATATATAATATTAAACAAGCGTCTGAGATTATGGGATGAGTAGCGTTTTGGGATAAAACCTGTTTGATCTTGATGTATTAATTTAGAAATCACCAAACTTAATCTCCGAGATAAAACTTTCGTTAGTATTTTTTGGTCTGTATTTAGAAGTGCTATCGCTCTATATGATCCTGGATCTTCCAAATCCTTATCTGCCTTAGGAATAAGTGTAATTGTAGATTTGTTTAAAGATTCTGGTAGTTTACCTTGTTCATATGCATATCTATATACTGTATATAATCTTGGGGAAATCAGATCTAGAAATTTTTTATAAAATTCTGCACTTAGGCCATCGGGGCCCGCTGCTTTTCCATTCTTTAACGAACTAATTGATTCTTCAATATCTTTTACTGTTATTTCGGCGTTTAACAAATGTCTACGTTCCTGATCTAAACTGTTAATTTGACACTTTTGTAGAAATGTTTCCATATCCACTGTTTGTCCTGTTAATTTAGATGAATAAAGATTTTGATAATATTGTAGAAATCTGTCATTAATATCTTTTGGTATCGTCAATATATTTCCATCCACCGATCTAATTCTATGTATCAATTTTTCATCCTCTAATTTTCTAAGTTGTCTTGCTAATAGTTTTTGTGGTTTGTCTCCAAACTCGAAATGCACTTGTTTGGTTTGTTGAAATAGTTTAATGACTTGGTTAGAATATATTTTATTTAGTCTATATTTTGCTATTGCAATTTTGTTACTTAGCTCTTTAGAAGGGCGTTTTATATTTTCACTATCTAGCTGTTTTATCTCGTGTTCTAACTTTTGTTCCATCTTTCTATTTTCTTTATTAAGATAAGCCTGTGCAGATATTATTGCACCACGCATAAATGCTTTAAATGTGTCCCAGAGTAACGATGGTGAAGTTTCCGGTTTGTCATTAGTTTAAAAAAATAATTTAATCTGTTCCGTCACATGTTTACAACAGTCCTTATCCTTTAATATCTGGGGATTAAATCTCCAAGTAGTCGTTTTATTAAGTATATCTTTTAGTTTTATCTTAAATGTAAGAGGCGCGTGATCTGAAATAATAATATTGTGATATTTTGCGTCATACGTAAAAGGTAGTAATTTTGAATCTATTAAAAAATAATCTATCCTAGAATAAGGTCCGTGTACGGGCAAAAAAAACGAGTATTCTCGTCCGGATGGATTATCTAATCTCCAAATATCCTTAACATTCGATGTATTAATAAAAGAATTTATAAGTTTACTTGAATTAGAGGTAACTTTCCTTTTTGTAGAAGACCTGTCTAGGTAGCTAAAGGTGCAATTAAAGTCACCCCCAATAACTAAATTATTTTGTGTGGAAATAGGAATATTATTAAATATTTTCTTAAAAAATAGTGGGTTATCAAAATTAGGAGCATATATATTCACCAAAATTACTTTCTGTGAATATAATTCCCCTGTAATTATTACATATCTACCCTCTTTGTCCTCTATTATAGAATTTTGTTTAAAAGGTATACCTTTACGAATAATTATTGCAACTCCTCTAGATTTGTGTGTAAATGAAGAGTGATATACCTTGGAAATCCATTTCGCTGTTAATCTATATTGAGCATCTCTTTTGAGATGAGTCTCTTGGAGGAAGATCACATCTGATTTCAATCTATTCAACTGTGCTAGTACCTTTCCCCTTTTAATTGGTTCATTAATTCCCTTAACATTCCAACTACAGAAGGTAATTCCACCCCCCCCGGTCTTCACATTCATATCTTGCATTTTACTATTAGGGTGGTTTTTTTTGGAGTAGCCTTCTCGACCCCTCCAGCCCAGCGGTATACCCAAACGCCAATCCGATGAGAATTTCTATCTTCAGTAATCCATATACATATCTTCTTAGAGCGATTATACAATATCGTTCATAACTACATTCATATAATATATAACGCAGAATCAAATATTTATTATATAAGAAAAAGTACAAAGTGTAATTAAAAAAAGAGAAAGGGGTGTTAACAGGGTGCCCAGAAAAAAAAGAAACTACACTGGTATAGTGTGTAGTGTGCATTAGTGAAAGCCACACTAACGTGGCTATTAATCTACTGACTTCCGTTTTTTTTAAGAAAAGAGATGTTAAGTGTTCCAGCTCTTGTCTATAATACTATGTATATTGGGGTGGGGTACTAACTTTAAGTACTTAGTAAATATTTCTATTATTCATATTACTAATTACCAGTTATTAATTTCTAGTATAATTAATATTATAGTAGGTAATACTATGTTAGGGGGACAATTAAAAATTTACTAATTAATACCAAGCTATAACAACATGTCCATTATTGCCCCTCTTTCTTAATGAATAATTCATAACCGCAGGTCGGTAATAAAAGTTCATTCTTCTTCTTCTTCTTCTTCTTCTTCTTCAGCGCTTACTTCTTCTTCTGCTTCCTCTTCTGCCTTCTTCTGTATGCCTCGGGCGAATTCCAGTGCTTTGGTATGGTTAACAAAACGGAATTCCTTGTTGTCGTAGGTCACTCTCAATGTTGCTGGGTACATCAAACCATATCTGAGATCCTTTCCATCCTTTATATTCCGAAGAATGCCTCTTGTTTCTGAGAATAGAGATCTTCTCTTAGCCACTTCAGCCGGGTAATCTCTGAAGATACTGATATTAACTCCTTCATATTTCAGATTCCTCTTTCTTATTATTATCTTCATCATTTCTTCAAACTCGTGATCATAAGCCACCTTTACAATCATTTGTCTTGGTGGTGCACCACTCCCAGGGGCCCGTCTTAAAGCCCTGTGGGCACGGCCCAACAGTGGTTCTTGGTCCAGATCCAGAATGTCCTTTAGGAGTTTTGCAGCAAATTTCCGCGGGTCCTGATTTCCTTCCCGACCCTCGGGCAATCCTACTATTCGCAAATTCTTACGTCTTTGTCGACCTTCCAAATCAATACATTTCTCATTTATTTTGTGGAGTAGTTCTGAAAGGCGTTTATTCTCCGCAAGTAACTTCTCAGTTTCCTTGGCACTTTTTACAGCAAAATCAGCCAAATCTTTAATTGCGTCATTTTGTTGGTCGAGTGTGATGACAATAGGATCAATCTTATCAATCAGCATTTGTTCCAGCCCAGCAACCTTGTCGTTTACCTCAGAGATTCGGTTTTGAAATTCAGCATCCGCCTTTCTTTTCCATTCGTTCATTATATTCTTTACCATCTCGGTAACTTCTTTTGTTAATTCCACTTTAGTTTTCTCATGAGACACCAGAATCTCCGCTTTAAGAGTTTTTATTTCATCCTTATATTCTTTCTTCATGTCTTTAAATTCATCTTTATATTCCTTCTTCAAGTCTTTTATTTCTTTCACCAGTTTCTTCATCTCACCCATCAAGGAACTTTTAAATTCTTCAATTTCAACTTTTCTCTGTGAGATTTCTTCTTGGGAGGCAGTCAGACTCGAGCCCGAGGCTTTGGTGGCACCAGCCTCTCTTCTAAGGCCCGTTTTCTTCAGGGGAGGGGAGGAGGGCTGCATTTTAAATTTCTTACCGAAGTCGCGCGCCTGATGACGTCACGCAGCCTTCAATCGCACCGGAGCCGTTTTAAATCGATCTCCTGCGGTAAGTAGCGTTAGCACCCTCCTTTAACCCCGTTTTTTTAACCGATTTTTACGGAGCTGATCTGGCGCTGTTCTCCCCTAGAACATGGCGCCACCGGAAGTCCATACACATGCATTTAAAGAACAGACATTACCACAAACACTAGCTGAATCAACTATCACATTTATACCCAAAAAAGATAAAGATCTAGAAGACCCGGAATCATACAGAGCAATTGCCCTGTTAAATACAGATCAGAAAATATTAGCGAAAACGTTGGCAAGAAGATTAAGTAAATACGTTAATAAATTAGTACATTCAGATCAACCGGGGTTTATACCCAAGAGACATTTGTTTAATAATTTGAGACGCCTTTTTAACATAATGTACTCACACAGAAGTAAAGAAGACTTATCAATTATTTCATTAGATGCAGAAAAAGCATGTGACCAAGTAGAATGGAAATATCTTTTTACGGTACTGCAAAAATTTCAGTTGGGAGAAAATTTTATCTCATGGATAAAACTGTTATATGATAAGCCGATGGCAGAATACTGACTAACCATATACTCTCTCCTAAATTCTAGCTATCCAGGGGCAATAGTCAGGGATGTGCATTATCACCCCTGTTATTTGCCCTTGCGACTAAACCTATAGCGGAAAGTATAAGAGTACATCCGAACATTCACGGCTATAATTCTAAATACTCCAATAATAAAATATCATTATATGCAGATGATGTATTATTATATATCACCAATTCTCAAGTTAGTATTCCAAATATATTAAATCTTATAGAGAAATTTGGCTCCTTTTCAGGATATAGAATAAACAGGACAAAGTGAACTTATGTCAATAAAACCCGTGGAGCCGACACACCTTCTAAAATTCCCTTTCAGAATTGCTACAGGAAAATTCAAATATCTGGGTGTTCAGGTAACCAGAAAATATACCTCTCTATTCAATGCAAACTTCCCGCCTTTAGTTACTAAATTAAACGCTCTTATTCAATTCTGGAAAACACTCCCGTTGTCTCTAATAGGCAGAATAAATGCTACAAAGATGATCTTCCTCCCACAAATTCTGTATTTATGTCAATCAATACCAATATATCTTCCTAAATTTTTTTCCAAAAATCTTGATTCTCTGATTACAAATTTTATTTGGGATTATAGAACACATAGAATTCATAAACGGCATCTATGTAAACCCAAAGAAACGGGTGGATTGGCTCTTCCCAACTTCTTATACTATTACTGGGCAACGAATATTAAAAATGTAATCTACTGGCTGGACAATTCATGCCAACAGGTAGACTGGCTAATAATGGAGAGAGAGGATTGCTCGCCTTTTAATATAGGCACGATTCTTCTCTCTCCAACAAATTTGAAGAGCACACTATATGATAAAAATCTGTTTATTCACAGCACTCTACGAATCTGGAGACAAGTAAAATCAACTTTTAAACTAAGAAATGTATCTCTTCTTTCACCAATAGCCAATAACCCTTTGTTCAAGCCATCTATTATAGATAAAACTTTTACATATTGGGAAAGACTAGGAATCAAAAAACTTGGAGATCTTTACGAGATGGGAACTCTTCTCTCATTTCAGGAATTACAGTCGAAATATCACCTGGAAGGTAATCAATATTTCAGATATCTTCAAGTTCGAGACTATCTGAAAACATATATAGGCAAGACTACCAAACTTTGCTGCCAGATATACTAGACAAATGTATGAATAGAAATTCAGAGTCAAACAAGTTAACATCATATTTGTATAATACCCTTCTAAATATAGAAATCCCATCATCAGAAGCAATTAGAAGAGACTGGGAAGAGGAACTAGGCCTAAAAATTCTAAAAGATAGATGGGAAGAAAACCTTTTATATATACACAATTGCTTGATTAATATTAGACATACGTTAATTCAATTTAAAACACTGCATAGACTCTACTATTCAAAGTCTAAACTGAATAAGATCTTTCCAAATGTATCTCCTATTTGTGACAAATGTCTCCTTCAAGAAGCAACTATAACACATTCCTTCGCCTCTTGCATAAAATTACATAACTTTTGGAGATAAATTTTTGAAATTCTCTCAAAAACATTAAAAACAAAATTGGACCCCGACATGGAATTGATTATTCTAGGAATGTCAGAAGCCTGCTCTGAGCTATCAATATTTCAAAAACGTTCCCCCAATTATGGTCTGATAATGGCGAAAAAAACTAATGCCAAATTTTGGAAATATACATCTGTCCCTACTCTTAAAATGTGGATTACAAACATGTCTGAGACGCTACATCTTTAAAATATTAGACTCGCCTAAGCAGAAAAAACAGAGCATTTTTTGAAGACATGGACACCATTCATTGATTTATTACAAGGATAGTATGGTGCAACACAATTTTGGAGTTAAATCTAATTACGGGTTGGGTGATGGGTGGGGTGGGATGCGAGGCAGGTAAATCATCACCATTTGTTTTTCTTTCTGTTTTTGTATTTTCATTTCTCTGCATCGTCCTTATTTATTTTACTTACTCTTTGGCGACACTACTTTGGTAGTCTAAGGGTTCTATCCTTGCACATTCACTTTTTCTCTCTCTTGCTTTTTCTCTCTTCTTTTCTCTTATCTATAGCTAAAAATTAAAATTGAAGCTGTCCAATAACTGTATTATGTCATATGCCGCTGGTTATAATTTTGTACACTGCTTCTAATAAATAAAAATTTAAATTTGTTTTTAAAAGAATGGAGCGACTAGGCTGTTATTTAGAAGGGTGAGAGGGGATCTTATTGAAACATATAAGATTATTAAGGGATTGGACATGCTAGAGGGGAAACATGTTCCCAATATTGGGGGAGTCCAGAACCAGGGGCCACAGTTTAAGAATAAGGGGTAGGCCATTTAGAATGGTGATGAGGAAACACTTTTTCACCCAGAGAGTTGTGAACCTGTGGAATTCTCTGCCTCAGAGGGAAATGGAGTCCAATTCTCTGGATGCTTTCAAGAGAGTTAGATAGACCTCTTAAAGATAGCGGAGCCAAGGGATATGGGGAGAAGGCAGGAACGGGGTGCTGATTGTGGATGATCAGCCGTGATCACAGTGAATGGGGGTGCTGGTTCGAAGGGCCAAATGGCCTACTACTGCACCTATTGTCTATTGTATAATTGGCCATGCTGGTATGACAAGACCATCTTAACCATGATCAAACTCAGTAGCTTTCAGATAGAAGAATGTAGAGGAGATAACCGGACGTGACATCGAAGGACGAGAAGCCGAAGAAAAGAAGTGGAAGCCAAATAGCCAAATGGAAACAAAACCGAAATGCCAAATAACCGAAAAGGTGGGACGCCTGAAAGCAAACTCTCCGAAATGGCCGCTCTGCCGAAAAGTCAAATAACGGATATGACGTTCGTTATTTGTCAGCGGGACATGTCAGCGATTGGTCCAGACCCCCGTGTCCTTCACATCACTGGCCAGGGGAGACGGGAGCGTGGGGGTCATTTTCCCACACGAGCCACAGGTGACTGGGCACTCTGAACCCGAGCACCAAGTTGTAAGCGGCCGAAGGAGCGCATCCCTCGGAACAGCCCCCACTCTCCCACGGCCGCCCTCCGCCTCGTCTCCCCCATGCGGCTGTGACGGCTGTGTGTTGGCAGCGCCGGGCGGAGCAGAGGTGTGGGACAGGCTGGCCCTTCCGCCCACCCAGAGTCACTGACCGCGATGCACCGCATTAAAACTCAAAAAAGAGCTACTGATTTAAAAACAAAAATGTTACATGCATAAATAGTTCTTACATTCAGGAACCTGGTTAATTAAGTGGTGGGATTATTTTCCTGTCCTAACTATGCCTTTGCTTTAGCCGGTGGTTACATCCATTCCATCCCTCCCTCGCAAAGATGTGAGATTTCATTAAGAGTACACTTGGATGAATAGTCTAGCATCTTTTCCATGTGCGCAATACATGAAGCCGATGAAATGAGACAACTGTCACACCAAAGATAGACACAAAATACTGGAGGGACTCAGCAGGACAGGCAGCATCTCTGGAGAGAAGGAATGGGTGACGTTTCGGGTCGAGACCCTTCTTCAGACCTGAAGACTGAATCTGAACGGTCTCGACCCGAAACGCCACCCATTACTTCTCTCCAGAAATGCTGCCTGTCCCATAGAGTCACTCCAGTGTTTTGTGTCGCCCTCGATCTATAACTAAAACTTAATTTCATAACCAACGAGGAAGTACAGGGGAGCAACTAGGGAGCCCTTATTGCCACAGCAATCTCAGGAATTACAACACTCGCACACAATGCTCCACATATTGATATCCATCTCACCGATAACATAACATTCTCTATCACAAACCTCCTCACATTTCCTAGCCCAACTCATTTGCCATCCACTGCACCATCACCAGACCATAAATATCCTTTGCAAAATGTGGTCAGCATCACCGAACGCACTAGTTTAGAAGAATGGGGGGGGGGGGGGGGGGAACCTCATTGAAACATACAGAATAGTGAAAAGCTGGGTTAAAGTGGATGTGGAGAGGGTGGTTCCACTCGTGGGAGAGTCTGGGACTAGAGGTCATAGCCTCAGAATTAAAGAACATTCTTTTAGGAAGAAGATAAGAAGATAATAATTTCGTCAGAGGGTGGTGAATCTGAGGAATTCTTTGTCACAAAAGGCTGTGGTGGCAGTCAGTGGATATATATTTAAGGCAGAGATAGGTAGATTCTTGATTAGTACAGGTGTCAAAACTTATGGGGAGAAGGCAGGAGAATGGGGTTAAAAGGGAGAGATAGACCAGACATGATTGAATGGCGGAGTAGACTTGATGGGCCAAATGGCCTAATTTTGCTCCTATCCCTTATGACATTATGACCTTACTGGGGCACTGTACAAGCGTTCTGTCCACTCAGAGAATCCCTGGCAACTCGAACCATTTCCCATTAGCTGACTTTGTGATCCATTCTGGCAGGAAACAGAAACCTCAAAGCCCTTTGTTGTATTGTGTCCTGTTCAGCTGCTGCTCCGTGCTTCCTCGTTGGTTATTAATTTAACCAGTCTGAAGAAGGGTCTCGACCCGAAACGTCACCCATTCCTTCTCTCGAGAGATGCTGCCTGTCCTGCTGAGTTACTCCAGCATTTTGTGTTTATCTCCAGCGTAACCAGGCATCTGCAGTTCCTTCCTACACAAAACTCAGTGATGTTTATTATCTTTCGCCATTCTCATGACCTTTCTTTTCACTTTAATAATTGGCATTCACCATTCTGGCCACGCCATTAGGGAGTTCCAGCATTTATGAAGTTATATGAGGTTATTTCCAGTCCCTCAGGATATTAAACACTACAAACTCCAATTAAGCTCCCAACAACATACGACTTGGGGGCATTGATTTTGTCTTTGCGCTGTTATGGGGTTTACAGAGAACTATCTTTACATATCTGTTGTGCCGCTGCAAGAAATAATGTCATTATTCCGTTTTGGAATAAATGACAATAAAACACTCAGATGAACGACCTTCCAGAAACATCTGCTTCCCTTTTATGGGAAACATTTAAAGCATTTGTCAGAGGGTGTCTTATTTCATTTCAAGCTTCTCAAAACAAGAAGAATCGTGCTAAACTACATGAACTCGAAAGAGAGATAAGACAGACTTAGAAAATGCGATAGCTCCTTCCATGATAAAACATAACAAAATTGCAGCTCTCAAATATAGGTTAAATCATATACTCTCAGCTCAAATTTTAAGGCTATTCCAGCGTACTAAACAAATACACTTTGAATTTGGCGATAAACCACAGAAATTGTTAGCTTGTCAACTCCGTAAATTAGAGGATGAACAAACAATCTACAAAATCCGATCAGATAAGGGAGATTTGCTCACACTACCTAAGGACATTAATGATAGATTCCTACAATATTACCAGACACTATACTCAGCAAAAACAACAGACAGCTCAGTGAACATGCAAAAATGTTTTGCAGAAATGCAACCTCTCAAGTTTAAATGAGAGAGATTGGGCACAGAAATAACATTAACAGATATTGAAGAAACTATTAGATCTCTGAAAAATGAGAAGGCCCCTGGCTCCGATGGTTTGAACAATCAATTTTATAAAATAAATTAGTGACCTGGTCTCCCCACGTTTACAGACTCTATATAAGCAACAGATATTGCCACAAACTCTGACTGAATCAACAATAACACTTATTCCCCAAAAAAATAAGGATCTTGAAGTCCCAGGCTTGTATAGAGTCACAGCCCTTTTAAACACTGATCAGAAGATACTAGCCAAAATTTTAGCTCACACGTTAAGTTTGGTGATCCACAAGTTAATATATCCCGATCAATCAGGTTTTATCCCGAAACGATATTCATTTTATAATCTAAGACGTTTGTTTAATATAATATCTTCAAATAGAATATTAAATGAAGTTTTATCAATTATTTTGTTAGACGCTGAAAAAGCATTTGATCAGGTGGAATGGCCCTACCTCTTTTCTGTGATGGAAACATTTCATCCCAGTGAAAACTTCTGTTCATGGGTGAAACTCCTATATACAAACCCAACAGCTAGAATATTGACAAATCAAATGCTGTCACCTAATTTTCATTTATCCAGAGGGTGTAGACAAGGATGTCCACTTTCCTCGCATTTATTTGCCCTTGTTATAGAGCCACTCGCAGAGAGTATTAGATCCCACTCATAAATTCATGGGTATAATACTAAACATACAGTCAATAAAATGTCTTTATATGCAGACGATGTATTTTACTTCGGAGTCAAGTGAGTGACTACATGAAGACTCCGCCAGCATGCATTAGCGACATATCGTCGAACGCATTGCGGAAGGGACAGTCGGGAGGAAGCGTCGCTCCTCCAGCGTAAGTTAAAAAGACAACCAGAGGTAAGTACTTACCATTCTGGAAAAGACTCTGTGTGTGTATTTTCACAGCCAAGAAGAACAGCATGGAGTCCAGGAAATCGAGGAGAACAGCGGCAAAAATCGCTGCTGTGGAAAGCAGCCAGCAGCGCGCCGACTCTCCAGAGCTGCAGGTGCTGCCAGCAGCTCCTGACTTCTCGCCACAACAGACCACAGGTGCGCCGCGGTCCGGCGGTAAAACCACCCGGAAGTCGGACAGGTCCGTAGACTCGGCTGGATCGGACCCGAGGACACCCCATTCGCGGATAGCGATGGCGGGCGTCTTTCCCGCATGGAGTGGTTGGTGGAGCAATTGCTCCAGCGTGACCTGCTTATGCAGGGGCAGAGTCACAGTGGGTCTCTTCGCAGACCCACGGCAGCTTCCTATCAAGGACTGCCAAATGTCTCACCCTCTTTGCAGGGGAGCATTGGGGGTCAGAACTGGGCTAACCCTGAAGAAGGGGACATGGCTGAAGACTCACCTGTGTCAGGGGTGCCGCAAGAAGAACTATTGGGTATGGTCAATAAATTTGCAATACCTACCCAAAAAGGTCTGCAATTGCATCCCAAGCTGGCTGCCAGTATTAATTACATGGCAACGAACCAGCTGCAGGAACCAGCAATAAACAATACGGCAGAAAAATTACTTGCGCCAGAGAATTGTATTTCTCTTACTGTACCTGCTGTCAACAACCCCATTTGGGGCAACATGAGCCCGACCATAAGGAGCCAGGAGGTGAAACTCCAAAGAATCCTCAAACTGCTGGCTGCTGGGATTACGGCAGTAGCCAGAACAGTTGATGGGGTTGAGATGCCTGAAGAGCTGCAAGACACACAAGCACTCCTGTGCACTACGCTGTTTGAAATCAACAGCTACAGGAAGAGCATCATAAAACCTGCACTCAATCCCAAATTTGCGGGATTATGCAGGCCCAGCAGTGCACAGCCGCCAACATTGCTGTTTGGGGACAACCTCCCTAAGCAGGTTAAAGACCAGGATGAGGAGGCTAAGGCAATCGGCATGATAAAGGTGCCAACCACCTCGAAAACCCCATATCAGCGGCGGCAGCACCCCTACACAACCACCAGGCACCGCTACAACGAGAGACCATCTGGTGAAAGCTCGAAGGCCGGCCCACCTGCACAACAGTCTTTTTTAGACCGTGGCCCAGCCCGGCCTTCTTGGAAAATGCGCCAACCCCACAACGCAGCAACACAACAGAACAAGAAGCAACAGAGACAACCAACACAGCACCGCTGGTAACCATGGACGTAGGTGGGTCTGGTTGCCTCGTAAGCATAGCATGTCTAGACTCATCACGGGTTGGGGGACGGATGCATTTGTTTCGTCATGAGTGGAGCACATTTACCTCTGATCCTTACTTACTGGAAAGTATTCAGGGAAATAAAATTGAATTTGTTTACGAACTCCCCATCCCAGTTCAGCATACACCTAGCCGGAAGTTTATACTTTCACAAAAAGAAAGGACAGAAGGCCATGCTGAACTTTTAAGATTAAACAAAAAAGGGGTAATTGAGAAGACAAACAGAGAATCTCAAGAGTTCGTATCAAACATTTTTACCAAAAAAAAAAGACGGCGGATGCTGCATAATTATAGATTGACCGAACTGAATACTTCCGTTCAGTATGCCCATTTCAAAATGGACACATTTGTTACAGCCAAACAGCTAATCTCCAACAGGTACTACATGGCTTGCATCATCCAAAAAGATGCATACTATTCAGTACCAATACGCAAGGATCATCGGAAATATCTGAAATTTGTCTGGATGGGACAGCTTTGGCAGTATAAGGCCTTACCCAACGGGTTATCATCGGCACCCAGGCTGTTTATCAAATTGTTAAAACCAGCTTTGGCACATTTGAGGAAACAAAACCATATTGTTATGGCCTACCTTGATGATATTCTCATTGTAGGGGAAAATTTCGAGTTGGCTACATTGGCAGTATCAGCCACAAAGCATCTTTTTCAAAAGCTGGGATTTATCATTCATCGAGATAAATCCCAAATTAAAAATAAATTATAAATCAAAATTGAGACCCTCCACTACCATGGATTATTTGGGGTTCACTATCGATTCTGTTCAAATGTCTATCACCTTGCCACCAAACAAAGTGGGAGACTTGACGGAAGCATGTAAATGCATCACTAGCATCAGAAAACCATCCATTCGGCAAGTAGCCAGAGTGATTGGGAAACTAGTGGCTGCATTTCCAGCAGCACAATTTGGACCACTCCATTACCAAAATCTACAAAGAGCAAAAATATTAGCTCTTAAAACTCATGCGGGCCATTTTGATAGGCCTATGGAACTACCAGGGGAAGGTAAATTAAAGTTAAATTGGTGGATAGACAATATTCAGCATTGTTCTAACCCCATCACTATTATGAATCCCACGGTTACTTTACAGACTGATGCCAGTGCAAAAGGCTGGGGAGCAACTAATACCACCTGGTGGCAGATGGAGTGCACAAGAATTAACCCTATTTGGAGCACTAGGGATTAATTATCTAGAAATGCTGGGACCATTTAATGTACCATTTACATGTACGATTACAGATTGATAATACCACTGTGGTGGCATACTTTAATCATATGGGTGGAATAAAGTCGATATCATGTGATAATTTGGTTAATAATATCTGGCACTGGTGTCTGGAATGGAATATATGGATCTCAGCCACTTACCTTCCAGGTAAGCTAAATACAGCAGCGGACACCAGGTCACGCAAATTCAACGACAACACCGAATGGATGTTGGATCGTAAAGTGTTTGCCGATATTATAGAACGGTATGGGACACCAGATATCGACCTTTATGCATCCAGATTAAATCACCAACTACATAGAAACATAGAAACATAGAAATTAGGTGCAGGAGTAGGCCATTCGGCCCTTCGAGCCTGCACCGCCATTCAATATGATCATGGCTGATCATCCAACTCAGTATCCTGTACCTGCCTTCTCTCCATACCCTCTGATCCCCTTAGCCACAAGGGCCACATCTAACTCCCTCTTAAATATAGCTAATGAACTGGCTTCAACTACCCTCTGTGGCAGAGAGTTCCAGAGACCCACCACTCTCTGTGTGAAAAAAGTCCTTCTCATCTCGGTCCTAAAGGATTTCCCCCTTATTCTTAAACTGTGACCCCTTGTCCTGGACCTCCCCAACATCGGGAACAATCTTCCTGCATCTAGCCTGTCCAACTCCTTAAGAATTTTGTAAGTTTCTATAAGATCCCCTCTCAATCTCCTAAATTCTAGAGAGTATAAACCGAGTCTATGCAGCCTTTGTTCATAAGACAGTCCTGACATCCCAGGAATCAGTCTGGTGAACCTTCTCTGCACTCCCTCTATGGCAATAATGTCCTTCCTCAGATTTGGAGACCAGAACTGCACGCAATACTCCAGGTGTGGTCTCACCAAGACCCTATACAACTGAAGTATAACCTCCCTGCTCCTATACTCAAATCCTTTTGCTATGAAAGCTAACATACCATTCGCAAACATATGTTGCTTGGGAACCAGACCCTGGGGCAGTAGCGATGGAAGCTTTCTCGCTATATTGGGGGGGATTTGTTGTTCTATGCTTTTCCCCCCTTCTGCCTCATCAGTCGGGTCTTACAAAAAATTAAACAAGACACCGCTTCGGGTGTCCTGGTTGTTCCCGACTGGCCTACCCAACCATGGTTCCCAGTAGTACAAAATATGGCCGCAGAACCCTGCATTCAGATCAACAAACATCCAAGCCTTTTGGTACACCCTGTGTCATGTCATGACCGAATTAACCTGTTGGTTTGCAGATTCTGAACAGGCTATTTCTGGACTTCGGACTCTCCGACAGGATGATAAATGTCATCACAGCATCGTGCAGGGAGTCCACCAGAAGACAATATCTCACATATGTGAAGAAATGGGAAGTGTTCTGCACCAGAACGAACATTTCATATGACAAAGCCACCATCACTGAAGTGCTGGAGTTCCTGGGTACCCTCCATTTTGATGAGGGATTGAGCTACAGTGCCATTAATTGTGCCCGTGGTGCCCTATCCAATTATCAGGGGCGAGGGTGTGATCACCTGGCTGTGGGATCACACCCACTGGTATCTAAACTGATGAGGGGTATATTTAATTCTAATCCCCCCAGGCCCAGATACACCCATATATGGGACATAAGCATAGTGTTGACTATGCTTTGAGGATGGACACCTATATCGGGACTGTCACTGGATAAATTAACCTATAAAATGGTTATGTTAATGGTACTTTTAACAGCACAACGGGTCCAGTCCCTACATAAATTAAGTATGGACGCCATGTACATTAAAAAAGACAAGATAACTTTCCTTATACAGGGGTTACTTAAACAGGATAGACCCGGATCCACTGGCCGAAAATTAGAATTCCTCGCCTATCCTGCAGATTGTCGGCTCTGCATCGTGACATATATATTGCGATATATAGAGGTCACCAAGAGTCTCAGGGATACGGAGAGGGCTTTACTTATTAGCCACAAACGCCCTCACCATAAGGTCACAGTACAAACCATTTCCAGATGGTTAAGGGTGGTATTGGGTGCAGCGGGGGTGGATACTAATGTTTTCAAATCTCACTCCACCAGGGCTGCATCCACATCGGTGGCAAGGATGATGGAAGTTCAATGGACCACATCCTTGCAACAGCGGGTTGGTGCAATGAACAGACTTTTCAGCGCTTCTATAATAAACCCATGGCCACTCCCGAGACATTTGCAGGAAAAATTTTAAGTTCTGTTTCATGATTACCCAATGTAGGAGCATTATTATTTTAGGTATGAAATAAATACCTTTTTGCTTTTCAGCACAGTTTCATGTCTGAAATACGTTACATCATAGCTTGGCAGTGTGTGAGCATAGACTTGTTCCAGGGCATGAAATCACAGAGCTTTGAAATCTTCATGTAGTCACTCACGTGACTCCGAAGTAAAATAGTAAGATTAAATGAGAACTTACCAGTTTGAAGTTTGGTCTTTATTTTATGAGGAGTTACGATGAGGGATTACGTGACCTCCGCTCCCAAACCCTCTATTATAAAGGTCAACTGGTATATAAAGTCCTCTCTTATCTTACTATGTTAGTCAACTTTGGTATCTCTGATTTCACACCACTGCTTTGAAAAATGTCGCGCATGCGTGCTGGCAGGGTCTTCACGTAATCCCTCATCGTAACTCCTCATAAAATAAATATCAAACTTCAAACTGGTAAGTTCTCATTTAATCTTACTATTATTATACATCACAAACCCAGAAACGAGCATTCCGAGTTTATTAAATCTCATAACTCAATTTGATTCATTCTCGGGATATAGAATTAATTGGAATAAAAGCGAAATTAGGCCAATAATGGAACAAAACCCGCTTATACTTCAACAGTATCCTTTTAAAATTGCCTATGAAAAGTTTAAATTCCTTGGAATCTATGTGACCAAGAAATATATTTCTTTATTCAAATCAAATGTTCCTCCTTTACTTACTCAATTACATAGAAATATGCAATATTGGAAAACACTTCCCATCTCTTTAGTTGGTAGAATTAATGCTATAAAGATGATTTTTCTCCCACAATTATTATACTTATTCCAATTAATTCCGATATATCTCCCAAAAAAATTCTTCAAAAAATTGATTCAACTGTTACAAATTTTATCTGGGACTATAAGAACCACATAATAAATAAAAAACATTTATGCAAGTCCAAAGTTAATGGAAGATTAGCTTTACTAAACTTTCTATTATATTACTGGGCAGTTAATATTAAAAATATAACCTTCTGGCTAGATGACATTGATCAACAGCCAGACTGGCTAAAGATTGAGAAGGAGGACTGTTTACCTTTTGAAATAGGCTCGATTCTTTTAGCTCCGATTAATTTGAATAAAAAAACATACGGAGGAAATCCGATTATACATAGTGCTATACGTATGTGGAAACAATTAAAACCCACTCTAAAATTGGGTAATTTATCGCTTTTTCTCCCGATTGCAAACAACCCTTCTTTTAAACCGTCTGTTTTAGATAGAGGATTCCAATGGAAAACCCATGGAATTAAAATGGTGGTAGACCTTTATCAAAAAGGTATTTCTCTCTCATTTCATGAACTACAGCAGAAATATGAATTACACGCTAATAACTTTTTTAGATATTTGCAACTCAGAGACTATGTAAAACTACACATGCAAGACTTCAGATTTAGGGGTCCAGAAACCCTTGATGAATGTTTGAATAGACATCCCAATACAAATAAGTTAATATCTTATATCTATAATATCCTCTTAGATGCTGAGGTTCCGTCTTCAGAATCATACAGACGAGCATGGGTAGACGAGTTGGCTCAACCCATAATAAAAGACACATGGGATGGAAGCTTACAATATATAAATCACTGTTCGTTAAATGCTGGACACGCCTGGATACAATTTAAAATACTATATGGACTACATTATTCGAAGGCAAAATTAAATAGGATTTTTCCAAATATTTCCCTACTCTGTGATAAATGTCAATTTCAAGAAGCCAACTTAACGCATATCTTTGTAACTTGTATAAAAAAACAAAATTTTTGGGCGTACATTTTAAAAATTATTTCTGAAGTTATCAACATCCAACTGGACCCAGAGCCAAAATTAATAATATTAGGATTATCAGAACATAGCACAAACTTTCCGATAAATCAGAGACAATTTCTTGATTACAGTCCAATAACTGCGAAAAAATTAATACTCAAATTTTGGAAAAAACCAGCAGCCCCCACAATTAAAATGTGGAGTACAGAAATGACTGAGACCTTGCATTTGGAAAATAATAAGATTTGTCTTAATTGACAAACCAGAATTATTTGTTAGAATATGGTCACCATTTATTGAATGTTTGAAAGAGTGAAATGGTTTAACACAAAATCAGGGTTGAAACCTGAGTTTGGGATTGGATGAATAGCTATACTCAACATTTCCTTTATCTATCTCCACAATCTTGTTATTGGTAGTTTCCTTTAGCATCTCCTTTTTTCCTCTATTAGTTTCTCTCAACTTTTTCTCCCTTTACCTTTATTCTTTAAAAAACAATGTTTTAAAAACTGAAGCTATGTAAGAAATCTGTAATTAAATTGTCGCTTACTATTATTTGTATACATGCTTCTAATAAAAATATATATTTTTAAAATTTTTTAAAAACCACTCTTGCCTCCCCGTTTTTTTAATTAAATGTAAATAGAGTCATAGTGATACAGTGTGAAACCAGGCCCTTCGACCCAACTTGCCCATGCCGGCCAACATGTCCCAGCTACACTAGTCCCACCTGCCTGCGCTTGGTCCATGTCCCTCCATACCTGTCCTATCCATGTACCTGTCTAACTGTTTCTTAAACGTTGGGATAGTCCCAGCCTCAACTACCTCCTCTGGCAGCTTGTTCCATACTCCCACCACTCCTTGTTTGAAAAAGTTATGCCTCAGATTCCTATTAAATCTTTTCCCCTTCACCTTGAACCTATGTCCTCTGGTCCTCGATTCCCCTACTCTGGGTAAGAGACTCTGTGCATCTACCCGATCTATTCCTCTCATGATTTTAAACACCTCTATAAGATCACCCCTCATCCTCCTGCGCTCCACGGAATAGAGACCCAGCCTACTCAACCTCTCCCTATAGCTCACATCCTCTAGTCCAGGCAACATCCTCGTAAATCTTCTCTGAGCTTTCAAGCTTGACAATATCTTTCCTATAACATGGTGCCCAGAACAGAACACAATATTCTAAATGCGGTCTCACCAATGTCTTATACAACGGCAACATGACCTCCCAACATCTATACTCAAGGGAATAAATGTACTCAAGGGGATTTACCCTTCCTCGCATTCCTTCAATGTATCTAAATCCCCTTTGAGGTCCTCTCTTTTAATCCGTTTTTTAATCACGTTACTGAATGTTCCATTCATAAAATTCAAAGAGATATACTCAGCTCAAATTAATTAATCTAGAGGATGGCACAGTGGGGCAACGGTAGAGTTGCTACCTTACAGCACTACGGACCCAGGTTTGAGCCTGACTGCAAGTGCTGGAGGTACGGAGTTTGTAACTTCTCCCCGTGGCCGCGTGGGTTTTTCCCCGGGTGCTCTGGTTTCCTCCCACACTCCAAAGTGTTAGTGTGCGGTGATCGCTGGTCGGCGTGGACTCGGTGGGCTGAAGCGGCCTGTTTCCGCGCTGTATCTCTAAACTAAACCACAGGCAGTTGCATGTCTATTTATATATTTATATTGCTCTTGGCAGTGTAGTTCATGAGTCTTCATTCTGGTCGCCCTCTGATGAGGAAATATTATATAATAGAACCGCTTGGTTAGTGACTTTTATATAGTGACAATACATAGGTAATAGTATTTTAAACTGTGTAAAATTGTAGTGAAACCATTTATGAAATGTATTGTGTCTAAGTAGGATTGGAAACATTAGACTTTGTTTAGATTTATAGAAATATCTTTCTTCTTGGTATGGAAAGTGTGTTTTGTTTGTATGTCTTGTGTGATCGTTGTATAACATGTTTATCTTATATTTTGAGGAGTGGTCTTTGATAATTGAGCCTACCGGGGGTTTTGTTGTGTTGAAATAATATAATTCTAAACAAAGTTAAATCACAGGCAAAGGTTGTAAAATGAGGCCAGAGAAGGGGGGGGGGGGGGATCATGTGACTGCTGTTGTAAATCACCAGAAGGACTCAGACGATTGGTTACTAGTTTGTCATACCCTCTGTATCAGAAATGTCTAATACCTATATAAATGCCATGAGTTTGTAACAAAGTCAATAATTCTCTGGACCTGCCCCAGAAATTTCAGCTCTGTGTTGGACGGTTCAGTGACTAGTCTCAGCGCTGAATAAAGGATCGATTTCAACAGCTACAAGTGTTTTTAGATTGACAAAAGAACTCAGTTTAACACTGATACTTCCTTTGCAGTGTGATTCACTGTTTCATCTCTTTCACCCTTTTGGTAGATCATGCCCTTTCCTCTGGCACTCTCTTTATTTCCACGGACTCGACATTGAACACAGAAAAGTTGCATTCCTTCTCTCTCCATCCCTTCTCCACCCTAGTCGGTCTACTAGCTTCACTATTGTCCTGCATAGTTATATGCTTTTTATGTATTCGTTATCACCTTCTCCGAAGCCAACAATGGACCATTGTGGGCTCCACCTTTCCTTGATCATCGGGCCGACTCTGCGTACCTTTCATTCATTTGTTCTTTGTACCTCTTCATATCTCTACTTTCCCTCACCCCTGACTCTCACTGAAGAAGGGTCTCAAACCAAAATGTCACCTATTCCTTTTCTCCAGAGATGCTTCATGTCTCACTGAGTTTCTCCAGCATTTTGTATCTATTTTCCATAGAAACGTACATCACAGGCGTATGCCCTGTCTGTGACAAACATGAAGCCAAGATAAACTGATCTCATCTGCCTGCACATGATCCATACCCCTCCTTGCCCTACATATCCAATGTGCCCATCTGAAGGACTCTCAAACACCACTATCATATCAGTTTCCATATCAGTTTGTTCCAGGCACCCACCACCCTCTACATAAAATAAAAACCTGCCCTTCACATCTCTTTAACCTCTCACCTTAAAGCTATGCCCTCTAGCCTTTGACATTTCCACCCTCGGAAAAAGGTTCTTATGTTAGGCCTACCTCGGCCTAACATAATTTTATATCCTTCCATCGGGCCTTCCCTCAACATCCAGTTTGTCCATCCTCTTCTTGTGGTTATTCACTTTAAGCTACGCATCATTCTGCTGTACCTCTCTGCACCCTCTACATCCTTCTTGTAATGGGGCAACCAGAACTGCACGTAATTCTCCAAATGTAGCTAGCCAAAGTCATATAGAGCTGTACAAAGACTTACTGACTCAATACCCTGAGCAATGAGGGTGAGCATACTATATGCTTTCTCTATTCAAATTGGAGGAGCCAGAGCCCAGCCTGTTGATGCGGAGCAGAACAACAGACAGCCAACCATGTCATCTCTAGGTGCCCGCTCTACCACCCACCAAATGGAGCTCAGGGCCTGGCAGACATTGATGTAGATTCAACAACCTGGGTGCTCAACACCCAGCTTGAGATCTAACTATTCCTTTGGTTTATGTTTCATTCGCACGAAGAGGAGGAACAGCATCTCATATTTCGCTTGGGCAGCGTACAGCCCAGTGGTATGAATATTATTTTTTCTCACTTCAGGTATTCCCTCTCTTCCTCTATCCCACCCCCACCCAAGTCGCGCTAGTTTCCCGTTTTCACCCTACAAAAACGAGAAGCTAACAATGGCCTGTTTCCTTTATCATCGTTACTTTTTTGCATATCTTTCATTCATTCTTTACCTCTCCACATCACCGTTAATTTCTCTCATTTCCCTTATCCCCAACTAGTCTGAAGAAGGGTCTTGATCTGAAAAGTCACCCATTCCTTCTCTCCTGAGATGCTGCCTGTTCCGTTGAGTTACTCCAGCGTTTGTGTCCACTTTCCCTTTACATTGGATCTCCCAAAGTGCCACACCTCGCACTTGCTTGGATAAACCTCCGTCTGCCATTTCTCCACCCATTTCTCCAGCTAATCTATATCCCGCTAATACTTCAATGGCAAACCCCAGTAGCGTGTTCAATTTAGTTAGAGATTATGTTACTGTTTAACAAGTGACAGATCCCGCAAAGAATTATCTTGATCCCGTTGTTAACAATTCTTTCTTTATTACGGAAATCACGCCTATATTACGCAAATCACCAGGTTTATATATTAAAGTGTGCTACGTTGCTCCTTAATCTACACAACTACTCAGAGATTAAATCGTTTTATTTCTTAGTTGCAAACAAAATAAATGCTGTGATTGACTTTCAAAGGTTCATTTATGGTCACATACACCAATTGGTGTAGTGAATTTCCAGTTGCCATTGCAGCACACTAATAAGAATACAACATAACATTATAAAGGAATTTAACAATAAACATAAAAACATCCCCCCCACAATGGTTCCCACTGTGAGGGAAGGCACAATGTCCAGTCCCTATGCCCTTGTCCACCCATAGTCGGGCCTATTGAGGCCTCCGCAGTCGCCGCTACAGCAGCCCAATGTTTCAAGCCCTTCTCGCCAGGTGATGGAGCTCCGGCATCGGGAGATTGGCTTGGGATGCCTGGAACGGCCGCTTCCTTACCGGAGACCACGGCTTCCCACGCCAACAGGCCGCGCTGGACGGAGCTCCGCCACTGCCGATCTCGCCGAGAGATCCCAGGCTCCCGATGCAAAACTCAGCGCTGCCGTCCACGGCTGGACGCTCCACAGACCCGCAGCCCCACAGTGTTTTATCGGCGGACTCCAACACGGTGTTTCAGCGGCGGACTCCAACACGGTGTTTCATCGGCGGTTCCTGCGCCGCGACCCGGGCAAGGCATCGCCCGCTCAGCGATAGCGCTGTGCCGCCGCCGAAGCCGCGGTTCTGGCCGGTCGCCTCAGGAAAAGCCGCTCCAGACCCGATGGTAGACCACGAGGACGGGTCGAAGATGCTGTCCGGAGAAAAGCCGACCAGGTAGGGACTAGGAAAAACAGTTTCCCCCTTCCCCCCCCCACATTAAAAAAAAAGAATAGACCTCCAAACAAAAACACTTTTTAACACACTAAAAATAAAAAAGTGAAAAGAGAGGCAGCTGCAGGCAGGGCAGCCATACCCAACTGGACGGCGCCCCCGAGACAGTATATTTACGGGACTGTCCCACTTAGGCGATTTGTTCGGCGACAGCCGGAAAATAGGCTGTCGCCACATGGTCACGAGGCGACACCTGTATTGTCTTGAGTTGTCTCCTCAAGTGTCATAACCTTTTTCTTGTCGCCGCTGGATTTTGAAATGTTCAAAACCTTTCTGCGATAGTGAGCTTGATGTTGCCGGTCTTCTCCTGTCGTAGGTGCTGTCGTTGGTTGTCGCCAGGATGACACCAGGTGACGTTGGTAGTCGCCAGGTGATGGCCTTGGTGAATTCCATTGGCGACAACCTACATCATCCTACGTCAACCTGCGACAGTACCGGCGACTGAATTGTCTTCAGTTATCGCCGACAAGGTCGTTGCTTGTCGTAGCTTGTCGCGGGCGGAAGTAGGCTGATTTTGGTTGTCGCAGGTTATAGCCTGTGTGTTGGTAGGTTGTCGTAGGTGAGGTCGTAGGTGAGCGTCCTAAGTCGCGACGATTGGCTCGCAAGTTGTCGGTAGCTTGCCGTGGCTTGACGTTGACTAGGTGGGAGGTTGTCGCAGACATTGTCATAGGAGGGGTCCAGTCGCCGCTTTTTCGGCGACCTGCTACGACTGTGACAGTCGCCAAAACAAAAATCACCTGTGGGACAGGCTCTCGTATGTTTAGTCATGATTTTTTTTAAATCTGCAGGCAAAGAAATATATTGTCCAGGGATTTCCTGAAAGCAAACTCAATGCCAGCATTTATTTCAAGATGGATTGTATACAAAAATAATGTTGAGGCTCTATAAGGCGCTGGTAAGGCCACATTTGGAATATTGTGAGCAATTATAGGCGCCATATCTGATTTGCTAGCTCTGGAGAGGGTCCAGAAGAGGTTTACAAGAATTATCCCAGGAATGAGTAGGTTAAGCTATGATGAGCGTTCGTCGGCACTGGGCCTGTACTCGCTGGAGTTTTAAAGAATGAGGGGGGATTCACTGTAACATACATAATAGTGAAAGGCATGGATAGAGTGGATGTGGAGAAGATGTTTCCATTGGTGGGAGAGTCTAGGACTAGAAGTCATAGCCTCAGAATTAGATTTCTTTTAGAAACGAGATGAGGAGAAATTTCCATAGTCAGAGAGTGTGGTGAATCTGTGGAATTCTTTGCCACAGAAGGCTGAGGAGACCGTCAGTGGATATTTGTAAGGCAGAGATAGATAGATTCATGATTCGTACAGGTGTGAGAGGTTATGGGGAGAAGGCAGGAGAATAGGGTTAGGGGGGAGAGATAGATCAGCCATGATTGAATGGCGGTGTAGACTTGATGGTGCCGAATGGCATAATTCTACTCCTATTCCTTATGACCCCATGATCAAAAACCTCTGATGAAGACTCAAATGAACAATCCTTTTGGAGAAAGTGACAAATTTGTCCACAGCCTGTTAAAGTAACTCCCGAAGAAGGGTCTCGACCCGAAACGTCACCCAATTCTTCTCTCCAGTGATGCTGCCTGCCCCGCTGAGTTACTCCAGCATTTGGTGTCTACCTTCAAAGTAATGCACTTACGCATGTTAAACCAGTAATTTGTTCAACCAAATTATGGACATTATTGTGGACACAATTAGCCATATTAGTTCACAGTAATTGGTGGGCCTTACCTCTAGCTGTCTCATCTGTTGAGTTACATGTGACAGGGAAGTAGGAAACATAAAACTAGTTTCCCAACATAATGTGTTCCAAATCTGAACAGTGCAAATCTAATCTTTACCAATTTGCTGCTTTTAATCCCAATTTACTTCACAATTCCTTCTCCATTCGTCATTAACTGGACAAGATTGCTCCCCAACTGATGCTTAACATTATTACTATTATTATAATTATTAAAAACATTAGCAACGCAGTGGTGCTAGTTTCCGACGGGAACGGTGACGGACGCGCCACACATCTCTGTCCTCCAGTTCCTGCAGACATCCACTGCTGGAAGTAAAGGATTTGTGTGTGTGCTTTATCATCGTTCCTTACTATGCTGTGTACGACAGTGATCGCAACTTCTACTGACGTGTGGGTGGCTGTTGGCTTGCTGGAAGTTCACCTGCCCTTTGACAGGTCTTGTTTGTTGGCCTGCTGGGGGTCCACAGCCCCCCTCCTCACCTGGTGAACCAGGTGGGGGAGTAGGTTGAGTCGCCGACTATCCGACCAAGGAGCAGGTAGCACGGGATTACATGGTACCCGCAGTGGGGGGAAGTGCCCCCGACCTGACCTGATGATGCTTAACAACAATTGCAATTTTATAAAAACTGGTGAAAGATCGGATGTCAATGTGGCAAACTAAATTCCATGCATTTCTACTGCCTCTGACTCATACAAAACACACGTAGTCAGAACCGAGGAGAAATAGTTTAACGATTCATGAAGAGATGTCAACACACCCAGGAGCGTGTTGCAATCTTTACAAGAAGAAAACAAGGAAGAAAAATGTCTGAGAAAAATTCTCCAATTGCTGAGAATGGTCATTTTATTTAACTTATCTGTGGTGGCAGGGTGGCACAGTGCTAGAGTTGCTGCCTAACAGCACCAGAGACCCGGGTTTGACTCCGACTACGGGTGCCTTCTGTATTGTTTCCTCCTACATTCCAAAGACATACAGGTTTGTAGGTTAATTGGCTTCTGTAAAAATACTAAATTGTCCCTAGTCTGTAAGATAGTCCTAGTGTACGGCGGGGGGAGGGGGGGGTCAAGGATAGGGCATTCACGTTGCAGCCCTGTTTCCACCAATCTTTCCACCGCCACACACAAGAAGCGCAAGACAGTCATCATTGTATTCAGAAGCAGAGAAGTGTGTTCAGCTCTGGCTGAACAACTTCTAATCTTGTGTGTGGACTCGATAAGGCGAAGTGTACAGGGATCGCTGGTTGGCGCAGACTTGGTGGGCCGAAGGGCCTGTTTCCGTGTGTATCTCTAAACTAAACTATTGATATTCAGAGATAGAGCGTTGAAATAGGCCCTTTGGCCCACCATGTCCCTGCCAACCACAACCACAACCACCCGTTCACTAGTTCTATCCTACACACCAGGGACAATTTACATAAGCCAAATAACCTACACGTCTTTGGAATGTGGGAGGAAACTGGAGCACCCAGAGAAAACCCACATGGTCACTCGAAGAAGGTACAACATCCAAGCACCTGTAGTCAGGATCAAACGTGAGTCTCTGGAGTTGTTTAGTTTAGTTTAGAGATACAGCGCGGAAACAGGCCCCTTCGGCCCACCGGGACCGCGCCGACCAACAATCCCCGCAAATTAACACTGTCCTATACCCACTAGGGACACTTTTTACATTTACCAAGCAAATTAACCTGTACGTCTTTGAAGTGTGGGAGGAAACCGAAGATCTCAGAGAAAACCCACGCAAGTCACGGGGAGAACGTACAAACTCCGTACAGACAGCACCGGTAGTCAGGATCGAACCCGGGTCTCCAGCGCTGCATTCGCTGTTAAGGCAGCAACTCTACCGCTGTGCCACTCTAGCATGCAAATAAAAATCAATTTCCCATGTCGTACCTCCATGCAAGAGTGTCTAGTAAACTTTGAGAAATCCATTGTGTAAAAATGCTTGCTTTGTGCATCGGTGTTAACATACACAGATGTTCTACTTTTTCCCCGCTGGCTACCTCAACTTTCATGGTTTAATCAGGAGTGTTAACATAACCCAGTGAACTTTACAGTCTAATCAGTAGGGCACTCGACTGAGCAAATCATCAAGTAGATTTAAAATACGACCCCCTTTAGCCCAGCCACATCCCACACCACATCGGAATTCAAACTCCACCACCACTCAAACCGGCACAGTCCCATACCACTTCACATCAATGACAGCGATGTGGAGGTGGTCTGTAGCACTAAGTTCCTGGGAGTTCCTGGGGGGTCACTAACAGTCTGACCTGGTCAAAAAACATCTCATCAACAGCTAAGAGAGCGCAGCAGCGGTTGCACTTTCTGCGCCGGATGAGAAGAGCTCACCTCCCCCATCCCATCCTCACCACTTTCTACAGGGGCACCATAGAGAGTATTTTGACCAGCAGTATCTCTGTCTGGTTTGGGGACTGTAAAGCCTCCGACTGGAAGTCCGTGCGGAGAGTGGTGAGGACAGCGGAAAAAATCATCGGGACCTCTCTCGCCTCAATCGGGGATATTGCGACCAAACGTTGCGTGTCTAAGGCCAGCAGTATTATAAAAGACCCCACACATCTCCATCACGGACTGTTCACTCTGCTGCCCTCGGGCAAAAGATATCGTAGCATAAGGAGCAGAACATCAAGGTTCTGCAACAGCTTCTTCCCACGCGCCATCAGACTCCTGAATGCTATGTAATGGGCTGCCACCGTTGTCTATTTATCCTTTTTTATCCATGTTTATCCTTCTGTTAATTATCGTGTTGCACAGGGAGCCAAATGCAACGGAATTTCGTTTGGAACTGCATATATCGATGTATTTCTAAATGACAATAAAGTTTGTTTGACTTTGTTTGACTTTGACTTCATATTTCACTGGAGTAGCTCTGCCAGCTTTCAGCTTGTGAACCTATTTATCTCACAGCACTCTGCCCACCGCTTCAGTATTAAACATCGATAGTTAGTCATGAGAGGCACTTAGTTGCAAAAAAACTAAACTGGAGCAGCTGGAGGAACTCAATGGGTTGGGCCACATCTGTTGAGATAAAATAGACAGATGACGCATTGGGTCGGGACCCTTCTTCAGAAAGGGAAGCTACATGTGTGTAGAGACAGCTAAGAGATAGACACAAAAAGCTGGAGTAACTCAGCAGGTCAGGCAGCATCTCTGGAGAGAAGGAATAGGTGACATTTCAGGTCAATAGACAATAGGTGCAGGAGTAGGCCATTAAGCCCTTCGAACCAGCACCACCATTCAATGTGATCATGGCTGATCATCCCAAATCAGTACCCCGTTCCTGCCTTCTCCCCATATCCCTGACTCCGCTATCTTTAAGAGCCCTATGTTTGTAGATTGTCCCTAGTGTGTGGAGGATAATGTTAATGCGCAGGAACCGCTGGTTAGTGCAAACCTGGTGGGCCGAATGGCCTGTTTCTGCACTGTACCTCTAAAACTAAAAAACTAATACACACCCTTCGGCCCACCGGGTCCGCGTCGACCAGTGATCCCCTAACACGAACGCTATCCTACACACACTAGGGGCAATGTACAATTATACCAAGCCAATTAAACTACAAACCTGTGTGTCTTTGGAGTGCTAGAGGAAACCAGAGATCCAGGATAAAATCCACACAGGTCACGGCGAGAACGTACAAACTCCGTACAGAACGACCTGTAGTCAGGATTGAACCCGGGTCTCTGACGCTGTAAGACAGCAACTCTACCGCTGCACCACCGTGCCACCCACAAGCCGCTGCTCATTTCAGAGTGCTGTTGGAGAGAATTAACAGTAGCGGCATCTGCATCCCATGAACAAATAAGTTGAGTAAGTACCAAGGACAAGTTAAATTAAAGTCAAATAAACCTGCAACATCTTACCAATGCTGTATCTCCAGAAATCCTTTAGCCCATTTTGTCTTCGGCCTCCATAAAGATAAATATATCCCATGTAGATGCAACACCCATGCTTATACCGTTCCACTGGAGCTGCTTTGGTCTGGGAGAGATGTCTCCATACAGGCTGGCCAAATCCCTTATACATAACGTTCTGTTGTAGCCAGATCATTCAGCTATGAACGGCCAAGTTGGAACAACCATGCTGACTTGCGCAGGGGGCTGTACTTCTAGGTTAGTTGGAAAGCTCTGGGTGAGCACCATACAATGATCTACAAATGAAAGAAAGCAGTTATTAATTTTTATATCAGGTTAGTTTAGTTTAATTTAGAGATACATGGTGGAAACAGGCCCTTCGGCCCACCAAGTCCGTGCCGACCAGCGATCCTTGTGAAAGTGCTAATAGTCAAATCTAATATGGAGTCGTTTTTCAACATAGTCATTCAGACATGGCACCGAGCCATTCTTTGTTCTACTAGTCCATGCTTTTATAGAAGAACGACTCCATATTAGATTTGACTATTAGCTTTTTCATTTGCACACTAACCCTATCCTACACACACAATAGGGACAGTTTACAATTATTCCAAGCCAATTAGCCTACAAAGCTGTTCATCCTTGGAATGTGGGAGGAAACCGGAGCTCCCGGAGAAACCCACGGAGACGACAGGGAGAGCGTACAAATTCCGTACTGATAGCACCTGTAATCAGGATCAAACTCAGGCCTCTGGCACTGCAAGGCAGCAACCACTGCCGCAACACCGTAACATAAAAAAAACTAAGCACAAACTTCGATGTGAATTTTCTAAAAACATTCTGTATCAAACGCAGCAGAGATAATAGATTTTGTGCTTCACTTCTGCGCCAAGATTTTGTTTCGCAATCCGAATAAAATATTTTAAAAGACATTCTATTCTGAAAGGTCCTGGTTTCTTCTGCAAATCTCCGAGCACCTTCCACCCAATACCGACCTTTAGGATCATAGAGCCATACAGCAGGGAAACAGGCCCTTCAGCCCAACTCGTCCATGCTCAGCAAGATTCCACATCTAAGCTAGTCCATTTGCCTGCATTTGGCGCATATCTCTCTAAAATGTTCTTATTGATAAACCTGACTTTTAAATGTTCTTAAAAGATAAACACAAGGTTCTAGAGTAACTCATTGAAACTTACAGAATAATGTACGACATAGATACGAGTGGATGTGGAAAGGATGTTTCCACTGGTGGGAGAGTCTAGGACCAGAGGTCATTGCCTCAGAATTAAAGGGCGCATTTTTATAAAGGAGGTGAGGAGGAACTTCTTTAGTCAGTGGGTGGTTAATCTGTGGAACTCATTGCCACAGAGGGCTGTGGAGGCCAAGTCAGTGGATATTTTTAAGGCAGCGATAGACAAATTCATGATTAGAACGGGTGTCAAGGATTACGGGGAGATGGCAGTAAAATTGGATTAGGAGGCAGAGATCAGCCATGATTGAATGGCGGAGTAGACTCGATGGGCCGAAAGGCCTAATTCCACTCCGATAACGTGAACTCAGCGGGTCAGGCAGCCTTTCTGGAGAAAAAGACGGGTGACGTTTTGGGTCGGGACCCTTTTTCAATGTTCTTATTGCATCGACTCAACTAATTTCCTTTGGCTGCTCATTTCATATACTCACCATGGAATACTATGGAAAAATTGACCCTCAGGTTCCAATTAAATTTTTCCCCTCAAAGTCATAGATTAGTCATAGATTGTGGAAACAGGTCCTTCGGCCCAACTCGCCCACACCGGCCAACAATATCTCAGCTACCCTTGTCCCACTTGCCCGTGCTTGGTCCATAACCCTCCAAACCCGTCCTACCCTTGTACTTGTCCAACTGTTTTTTGTCCCAGCCACAACTACCTCCTCTGGCAGCTTGTTCCATACATCCACCGCCCTCTGTGTGGAAAAGTTACCCCTCAGATTCCTATTAAATCTTTTCCCCTTCACCTTGAACCCGTGTCCTCTGGTCCTCAATTCCCTACTCTGGGTAAAGGACTCTGTGCATCTACCCAATTTATTAATCTCTTGATTTTGTATACCTCTATCAGATCTCCCCTCATCCTCCTGAGCTCCATGGACTAAAGACCCAGCCTACTCAACCTCCCCCTATAGCTCACACCCTCTAGTCCTGGCAACATCCTCTTAAATCTTTTCTGAACCCTTTCAAGCTTGACAATATCTTTTCTATAACATGGTGCCCAGAACTGCACACAATATTCTAAATGCGGTCTCACCAACATCTTATACAACTGCAACATGACCTCCCAACTTCTATACTCAATACTCTGACTGATGAAACCCAAGGTCACCTTAAACCTAAGCCCTCTAGTTCTTGAATCCCCTATCCTGGGAAGAAGACCTAATTTACCTAATGTCCGTCATAATTTTACTAGATCTCCCCTCAGCGTCCCATACGTCAAGGAATCAAATACTTGCTGCTCGACATTTTTTGTGTCTACCCTAGCTGCCCAACCTCTTGCAGAAAGTCAAAGTTAGTGTCATATACAGCACAGAAACAGGCCATTCGGCCCAACCTGTCCATGCTGACCAAGATGGCCATCTATGCTAGTCTCACCTGGCCATGTTTAGCATCTCTACTTCAAAACATTTCCCATCCATGTACCTGTCCAAATGTCATTTAAATGTTCTTACAGTGCCTGCTTCAACTACCTCTTCTGGCAGCTCGTTCCATAGGCCCATCAGTGGTGGAACATGGCCTCATCTCTCAAGGTCAACAGTGAGGATTACAAAACTAACAGTCCAGGCTTTTTTACATTAGTTCTATAGCTTCACCAGAAGATGGACACAAAATGCTGAGTAACTCAGCAGGACAGGCAGCACTTCTGGAGAGGAATGGGTGACATTTCGGGTCAAGACCCTTCTACACACCCTGTTTGAAGAATATTATAAATTTCTATCAGGCCTCATTGGGTCATAGATGAAAGGAGCAGAATACAGACCCTGTCTGAAGAATGGTCTCGACCTGGAATGTCATCCATTCCATGGACAATAGGCAATAGGTGCAGGAGTAGGCCATTCGGACCTTCGAGCCAGCACCACCATTCAATGTGATCATGGCTGATCATCCACAATCAGTACCCTGTTCCTGCCTTCTCCCCATATCCCTTGATGCCGCTATCTTTAAGAGCTCTATCCAACTCTCTGTTGAAAGAATCCTTCTCTCCAGAGATGATGCCTGTGCCGCTGAGTTACTCAAGATATTTGTGTCTATCTTTGGTGTAAACCAGCATCTGCAGTTCCCTCCTGCGAATCTATAGCGTAGCCACCTTATTATTGCGCTCTCCACTGGCAACCAGAGGTAAATGCTCATGGGAAAGCATGTTCATGTCCAATGTTGCTATTTATAGTCCCCACAGAGTCAATCAGAGCTGAACTTTAAAATGTGATGTTATGGAAACACTTCGACAAACAAATGGAGATAATATAGTCCAGTACACACTGCAGTTGCAACTGAGTAAATCAGTAATTTGACATTCTGGTTTTGACAGATATTTTTTACCCAAACTGGAGCAAGGGGAGGATTTTTACCATTAGATCAGAGAACAGCCATGATCTAACAGTTTGGCAGAACAGGTTTAAAAATCTAAAGAAACTTTCCCTGTTCGCAGATGTAGCATCAATACAGACACATATTCCAAATTTGTAACTTCCATACATGTCTATCTAAGCTGATAGATCCAGCTATAATTTGATGTCATGGTGCAGTAATTAATGGTGGTGAATCTGTGGAATTCATTGCCACAGAAGGCTGTGGGAGGCCTGGTCAATGGATATTTTTAAGGTGGAGATTGATAGATTCTTGATGAGTAGGGGTGCCAGGGGTTATGGGGAGAAGGCAGGAGAATGGGAATGGAATAGATCTGCCACGATTGAATGGCAGAGTAGAGTTGGTGGGCCGAATGGCCTCATTCTGCTCCTATCACTTATGAACTTATGAGACCTGATAAAAGTTTATGATATTATGCGAGGCATAGCTAGGGTAGACCTAGGGCGAAAACGTAAAAAAACTACAGAACATATCTACAGAGGGAAAATTTTAAAAGATATCTAGGGCAATATTATTTCCCCCTACATGAGTGGTGGATAACTGGAACATGCTGCCAAGGCTGGTGTAGGAAGCAGATACGATAGTAGGCTTTTCGATAGGCACACTGCTACGCAAGGAATTGATGAATGTGGATCACGTGCAGGGTGATGAGATTAGTTTAATCTGCCATCATGATTGGCACACACAATGTGGGCCAAAGGGACTGTTCCTGTGCTCTGCTGTTCAATGTCTATAAATTCTACCAGCAAACTATTTTTAGCAACTTGTCACTGGGGATTATGTTTCTCAATCTGCTCTCCACATTAGATCACAACAGATTAACAGCAATCACATCCTACAGCATTTTATACAACCCGTCTGTAAAAGTCTGGGTCTGCTACCCTCATCTATTTCCCCCCCCACCCATATCATGTTGACATTGGAGCCATATTTAGTTTAGATAAACCGCATGGACACAGGCCCTACGGCCCACAGAGTCCACGCCGACCATCGATCTCCCGTTCACATTAGTATCTATGTTAACTGAGAGAATGGAGCAGCTGGGCTTGTACACGCTGGAATTTAGATGGATGAGAGGGGATCTAATTGAAACATATAAGATTGTTAAGGGCTTGGACACGCTAGAGGCAGGAAACACGTTCCCGATGTTGGGGGAGTCCAGAACCAGGGGCCACAGTTTAAGAATAAGGAGTAAGCCATTTAGAACTGAGACGAGGAAACACTTTTTCTCACAGAGAGTAGCGAGTCTGTGGAATTCTCTGTCTCATAGGGCGGTGGAGGCAGGTTCTCTGGATGCTTTCAAGAGAGAGCTAGATAGGGCTCTCAAAATAGGATATGGGGAGAAGGCAGGAACGGGGTACTGATTGGGGATGAACAACCATGACCACATTGAATGGCGGTGCTGGCTCGAAGGGCCGAATGGCCTACTGCGTCTATTGTCTATTATCTCGCTTTCTCATCCACTCCATACTCACTAGGGGCGATTTACAACGGCCCAGTTAACCTACCAAACTTGCACACATTTGGGATGTGGGAGCAAACTGGAGCATCTGACTCTCTAACACCCGGTGGAAACCTATGCGGTCACAAGGAGAAAGTGCAAACTCCACACACACAGCACCAGAGGTCAGGATCGAACCCTGGACTCTGGCATTGTGAGGCAGCAGGTCTACCAGCTGCGTGTGATGTCCGTCGCCCTAGACAGTTAAAACTTTGGATTGGTTCTGACGCTGGCAAATGCTGCTCGACCCACCTCTTTTTCCCCCATGTAGCAGTGGCAAGTCCAACCAAGCAGCATCCCCGCCGTATCAGTCAGCTGTGTGTTGTGATCGGCTCTGGCTTTCCAGGCATGAGGAGATGGGCAAGAACCATCGGGTTGGAAAGTCTGCCACCTGTCCTTTCAAACTGTCACACACCCAACCTCACACATCTAGCCTTCCATGTTCTAGAACTTACCAACTTCAAATGCCATTGTTCCAGCATTTAATTCTCCCTGTAACTCTCAATGCATGGTCGTTATGTTGCACTGTAGGTACATTAAAACTGCAATGTCCAGGTTCAGGAACAGCTTCTTCTCAACGGCCATCAGGCCATTGAACACTACGAACTCCAAACTAAACTTTGAATGACGAAAGTCTTGGGTTGCACGAGGGAATTTGAACTTTGTTTTGTTTTTGCACTGTATTGGCTTTTTAAAATGATGAGCTTTTTATTTGCTCTTTATACTATCCATTGAGTGCTGTGTTTACAAACCTGTTGTGCTGCTTCTGCGAGTATGAATTTTGTTGTTCTATTTTGGTAATTATGACAACGAAACATTCTTGGCCGACTAAAAATTCAGAAGCCTAGACCAATAATCTAAGACTGGAGTTCAAATGCCCTTTGGCAAGGGAATTAGATTTCAGTTATCGGTAATGAAATAAATCTACCAACGTAGATCCCTGGATAGAGTGTATGTGGAGAGGATGTTTCCACTGGCGGGAGAGTCTAGGACCAGAGGCCTCGGCCTCGGAATAGAGGAACGTACCTTTAGAAAGGAGATGAGGAGGACTTTCTTTAGTCAGAGGGTGATGAATCTGTGGAATTCATTGCCACCGACGGCTGTGGAGGCCACGACATGTGTTATTTCTAAGGCGGAGATTCACACATTCTTGATTAGTAAGGGTGTCAGGGTTTATGGGCAGAAGGCAGGAAAATGGGGTTGAGAGGGAAAGATAGATCAGCTATGATTGAATGGTGGAGTAGACTTGATAGGCCGAATGGCCTAATTCTGCTCCTAGAAATCATGAATGCACGAGATACAATGTACAAGGAAATTTGGTAGTTTCCTTTATCCAATCCGCACCACACGTTATGTGCAGGGAGGCGCAAACATGGTGGCATAACATGCACGGTGGCATAACAGTAGAACTACTGCCTTACAGCGGCAGAGACTGGGGTTCAATCTTGGCTACGAGTGCTGTCCATACGGAGTTTTTACGTTCGCCCCGTGATCGCGTAGGTTTTCTCCAAGCTCTTCGGTTTCCTCCCACATTTCAAAGACGTACAGATTTGTCGGGTAATTGTCTTGGTTTAAATGTAAATTGTCCTTAATGTGTGTAGGATAGTGTTAATATGCGGGGATCGCTGGTCGGTGTGAACTCGGTGGGGCAAAAAGGCCCGTTTCCGCGCTTATCATCCGGTGGCTCCGCGAGCCGGCAGCTTCGCCGACAGCTGTTCGTTTTTTGATTGCGTGGCTGCATGGTAAATCACATTCCACTGTACCGTAATTGGTGCATGTGGCAATAAATGTGAACTTGAACTTGTCTCTCTAAAACTAAAGGAAACATGACGACTTGATTCCTTTTGCCCTGCGTTCCCGTTTGAATTCACATTTATTGACCACATCCTCTCGCTTCAACTGTAACTTGTCAACCTAATTTTACAATGGGTAAACTGCTGGGGAAAAAAAAGCATAAAACTCTTCCAATTGCTCAGTCCTTTATGATGACCAGAGTCTTGAATACTACACAACAGTAACCTCAGAAACTATGATCTTCTGTGGTCCGTGCTTTAAGTTGCACTACAGACTTTGTTTTTTGGCAGTATTATGGTTACACTATTATATTGATTATTCATTTATTGTATTTTTGATTTGTTATATCTTATCTGTCTTATAACAATACACAATAGGTGCAGGAGTAGACCATTGGGCCCTTCGAGGTAGACACAAAAAGCTGGAGTAACTCAGCAGGTCAGGCAGCATCTTTGGAGAAAAGGAGTGCAAAGCATTTTGGCCAACAAGAGTTGTTTTTTAGATGTCCTATATAAATAAATGTGACTTGACTTGACAAGGAATAGGTGACATTTCGGGTCAATAGACAATAGGTGCAGGAGTAGGCCATTCAGTCCTTCGAGCCAGCACCGCCATTCAATGTGATCATGGCTGATCATCCTCAATCAATACCCAGTTCCTGTCTTCTCCCCATATCCCCTGACTCCGTTATCGTTAAGAGCCCTATCTTACGCTCTCTTCAAAGTATCCAGATAACCAGCCTCCACCGCCCTCTGAGGCAGAGAATTCCACAGACTTCCAACTCTCTGTGTGAAGAAGTGTTTCCTCGTCTCCGTTCTAAATGGCTTACCCCTTATTCTTCAACTGTGGCCCCTGGATCTGGACTCCCCCAACATCGGGAACATGTTTCCTGCCTCTAGGGTGGCCAAACCCTTAACAATCTTATATGTTTCAATAAGATCTCCTGTCATCCTTCTAAACTCCAGAGTGTACAAGTCCAGCCGCTCCATTCTCTCAGCATATGACAGTCCCGCCATCCTGGGAATTAATCTTGTAAACCCACGCTGCACTCCTTCAATAGCAAGAATGTCCTTCCTCAAATTAGGGGACAAAAACGGCACACAATACTCCAGGTGTGGTCTCACGAGGGCCCTGTACAACTGCAGAAGGACTTCTTTGCTCCTATACTCCATAGAGGGGGTACAGAGAATATTGCCATAGAGGGGGTACAGAGAAGATTCACCAGACTGATTCCTGGGATGTCAGGACTTTCATATGAGGAAAGATTGGATAGACTCGGCTTGTACTCGCTGGAATTTAGAAGATTGAGGGGGGATCTTATAGAAACTTACAAAATTCTTAAGGGGTTGGACAAGCTAGATGCTGGAAGATTGTTCCTGATGTTGGGGGAGTCCAGAACAAGGGGTCACAGTCTAAGGATAAGGGGGAATTCCTTTAGGACCGAAATGAGGAAAACATTCTTTACACAGAGAGTGGTGAGTCTCTGGAATTCTCTGCCACAGAAGGTAGTTGAGGCCAGTTCATTGGCTATATTTAAGAGGGCGTTAGATGTGGCACTTGTGGCTAAAGGGATCAGGGGGTATGGAGAGAAGGCAGGTACGGGATACTGAGTTGGATGATCAGCCATGATCACATTGAATGGCGGTGCAGGCTCGAAGGGCCGAATGGCCTACTCCTGCACCTATTTTCTATGTTTCTATGTTTCTATACTCAACCTCTTGTTATAAAGGCCAACATGCCATTCGCTTTCTTCACTGCCTGCTGTACCTGCATGCTTACTTTCATATACTGATGAGCAAGAACCCCCAGATCCCATTGTACTTCCCCTTTTCCCAACTTGACGCCATTTAGATAGTAATCTGCCTTACTGTTTTTTATACCAAAGTGGATAAACTCACATTTATCCACATTAAACTTCATCTGCCATGCATCTGCCCGCTCCCCCAACCTGTCCAAGTCACCCTGCATTCTCATAGCATCCTCCTCACAGTTCACACTGCCACCCAGCTTTGTATCATCTGCAAATTTGCTAACGTTACTTTGAATCCCTTCACCCAAATCATTGATGTATATTGTAAATAGCTGCGGTCCCAGCACCGAGCCTTGTGATACCCCAGTAGTCACTGCCTGCCATTCTGAAAGGGACCCATTAATCCCTACTCTTTGTTTCCAGTCTGCCAGCTAATTTTCTATCCATGTCAGCACTCTACCCCCAATACCATGTGCCCTAATGTTGCCCACTAATCTCCTATGTGGGACCTTATCAAACGTTAACAAGCCTGTTAAACTGCAACAAGTATGAATTTCATCGTACTGTTGATGCTACAGATGACAATTCAACACTCTTGACTTGACAATAAAGGAGCATCTGTCATAGAGCTCGTGGAGAATGGCTTATGATAGTCACACTGACTGCACTCCACAAAATTCTTAATTAGCCATTGAGCGGTGCGGGGTCATGAATGACTAACTAAACTTTGTTCTTTATTAGTACCAGTTGACTTGCCGCGCCGTGGTGCATGTATCATTTAGTTTTCTGCAGCAGCTCGTTGCACAAATTGGCTGTGCACGGGGAGGGATGCTTAAATAGAAACATGGATTGTTTATGAGGTTTATTGTTCACAGCACAAAACGATGAACATTATATGCTGCAGCACCTGCCCTGTTGGAACACAATCCACCCTTGCCGTAGAGACAACACCCGCGGTCATGTCGACACGGTGATGGCGCTACAGAGAGGAGGGAGCGTCAGGGAGTGAGACGGGTATGTGCACCTATCTGTTTGTGTAATATAATCCCATATGGATCTGACAAATAGTGTCAGGAACAACCAATAGAAACATTGGACAGATGGGAATAACTATTTAATGATGTAAATGACCTCGTGAAAAGAATAAAAGGAAATTTGAAACAAGGGCAGCGCAGTGGCACAGCGGTAGAGTTGCTGCCTTTCAGCACCAGAGGCCCAGGTTCAAACCCGACTACGGGTGCTGTCTGTACGGAGTTTGTACGTTCTCCCCGTAACCTGCGTGGGTTTTCTCCAAGATCTTCGCTTCACTCCCACAGGTTTGTAGGTTCATGGGTTTGGTACAAATGTGAATTGTCCCTAGTGTGTGTAGGTTCGCGTTAGTGTGCGGGAATCGCTAGTCGGTGCGGACTCGGTGGGCCGAAGGCCCTGTTTCCGCCCTGTATTTCTAAACTAAACTAAAAACCAGACCTGGCTGCCACAGAGAATAAACCCTTCAGTTTAGTTTAGTTTATGGTCACGTGTACCCAAGCACAGTGAAAAGCTATTGTTGCGTGCTAACTAGTCAGCGGAACAGCAATACATGATCACAATGGGGCCATCCACGTGAAGCCTGCATTGGCACAGAAGGTGCTCACATCCCTCAAGAGGTTTGCTAAAGCTCTTCCAGTCTGAAAGGGCTAATTGAATTTTTGACAATTTCACTTTCATACTTTTCCAATTGACCTGTACCGACTCCTGTGAGAACTCAAGGTCAAAAACTGTGTCCATAATGTTGGCTACAGATTTTAAAGAAGGAAATCACCATAACATTCAGAGAGATCCAGAGGGAGTGAATAGAAAGGAATAGGGAAAAAAAAGAAAACCAGAGACCAGGCAGCCAGCATCATCAGAGACCCACACCACCCTGGCCATGCTCTCGTTTCACTACTGCCAACAGGAAGATTGTAAAGAAGCCCGAAAACTGTAACGTCCAAGTTCAGGTACAGCTTCCTCCCTACACCCATAAAGGTATTAAACACTATAACTTCCAAATAGACTCCAAATGGTATACACTTGTGGGTGTTATTTTTTTGTTTTTACTTTGCACTATAGAAAACAGATCAGTGTGTGCTTATAAACGTATATATAGGTATGTTGCAAAACTTACCTTTAGCGGCGCTGCAGTTCTGCCGCTCCCCGTGTGCGCGACTTTAGCGCCTTTCAAAGGGGGGCGGGCTTAAAGTGCCGTTTTTCAACAGACCTGGATAATCGATGAATGTCGGGCGATTTCGTTGCGGAAGAAAAATCGCTCCGACATTTCATCAATGAAGGTATTTTTAAATTACTCTAAATTATTTATTAACTAGAGTAATTTAAAAATCACCTTCAAAAGCCGTGAACACTGACAACCGGAAGGATTTTCCGTAGAGGAGAAAAAAAGGTAAATAGTTTATTTTTATATTAAAAGTTGGTTGTTCGGGAGGCTTTAATAATATTTTTATGTTGCGAAATGGGGTCCCAAAAAATGTATGAACAAACAGTATTTTTCCTCCCGACTTCACCGCTAACCGCAACGTTCCAATCCACCGCATTCCACTAAAACCCACTCGCTAGTTGATTTAAATGGCCATTAATTTACAGGCATAAAACACTAAATTCCTTCCATTTGGCCCAGAAATTCATGAAAATGAGATTTAAAAATTATGTTATATTGTGGATTATTGTGTGAATGTTATTTGGACACTTAGGCAATTAAAAAAAAGTTTATCTTTTCTTAAGAAATGGATAGATGTTTAGATCTACTCATTGAATTTAGTAATTAGCTACAATTAGATAACTAACTAATTATATGCTTTAATTTCAGGTCATCCAAGTAAGATTGTTTCATATTTGTTTCAGAATGCTTCAATCTATAATAACTGAAAATTTCATTGAGTTCTCTTAATTTTTAAGAAAGTTATGGGCTTTTAACTTTTCCAGATCACAGCTTTTGAGTTAAGTCAATTGAAAGGCAATGGGGAGCAAGATGCTAATTTCCGAGTATGAAAATGGCCATAACTTTCTTAATACTGAAGAAATGAAAGTAAATTAGGTGTCAAATTAAACTTCTTTTTATGCTTTATCCGATGGGATAAATTGCAGACTTGATTTTTTAAATCTCAAAATTTTGTAACATTGCTAGTATATATATTTACAGAGTATCTCTGTACCACCCACTCCCCTGACATCAGTCTGAAGAAGGGTCTCAACTCCAAATGTCACCCATTCCATCTCTCCAGGGATGCTGCCCGTCCCGCTGAGTTACTCGAGCATTTAGTGACCATCTTCGATTTTAACCGGCATCTGCAGTTCTTTGCTACACATTTACAGAGTACTGTTTACATATCTGTAATGCTGCTACAAGCAAGAATTTCATGGTTCTGTTTTGGGACATATGACAGGAAAACACTCTGGTCTCTTTACACCGATACCTACCCGATCTCCCGGTTACCTTTGCTCAGTCCGCCTGGACCTACCGGATCTCTCAGTTGCTAAGCACTTTAGTTCTCCTTCCCATTCTCACACTGACCTTTCTGTCCTAGGTCTCCTCCATTGTCAGAGTGAGGCTAAATGCAAATTGGAGGAGCAGCACCTCATATTTCACTTGGGCAGCTTTGATTTCTCTAACTTCGTCACCCTGGCATTCCCTCTCTCTCCATCCCTCCCCCACCCAAGTCGCACCTGCTTCTCGTTTTCACCCAACAAACAGCTAACAATGGCCTGATTCCTTTATCATAGTTACTTTTTTGCATATCTTTCATTCATTGTTCTTTATCTCTCTGCATCATCATTAATATCTCTCGTTTCCCTTTCCCGTGACTTTCAGTCTGAAGAAGGGTCTCGACCCGAAACTCGACTTCCCTCCAGAGATGCTGCCTGTCCCGCTGAGTTACTCCAGCTTTTTTTGTCTTATCTTCGGTATAAAATAATTGGTATGAAGGTTAAAGGCAAATGAGGTAAAGAATTTTCACATGGAGGGTGGTGAGAGTCTGGAGATCATTGCCCGAGAAGGCCAAAGAAGCAGAATATTTCAACACATTTAAAATGTTTTTTTGTTTTTTTTAAAATGGTGGTGGAATTCAGTGAGTAGCAGGCATCTGTGGAGGGAAATGGACTGTTGCCATTTTGGGTTGGGTCCCCTTTTCAAGTCCAGTCTTGCCGAAGTGTCCCAACCCAAAACGTCATCAGTCTATTTCCTTCCCTAGATTCCACCTGACCTGCTGAGTTCATCCAGCATTTTATTTTTTTGCTCCAGATTCCAACTTCTGTCCACCTTTAAAAAATGTCTGCTACTCAAAGAGCTGAGATCTGCAGGCTTACGCAGTTGATGCTAGAAAGTGGGACCTTGCTCAGCGTTTCGCTTTTTGATGGCCAGAGATAAGATGGGCTGAACGGCCTTCTTCTGTGTCATAAATTTGGGAAGGGTTGGAGCGGATGTGTGATTGGTGGCAGCTCAAGGAACGACTACGCTTCCTTGGGGGAGACGAGATAGCTTGGCTCTTCACGTAGCCTCAGCCTTCAATGAGCTGGCCAAAGGGAGGCAAGGCGGTAGGAGTTGCTGCCTTACAGGGCCAGAGACCCGGTTCAATCCTGACTACAGGTGATATCTGTACGGAGTTTATATGCTCTCCCCGTGACCGCGTAGGCTTTCCTCCAAAGATGTACACCTTTGCAAGTTCATTGGCTTGGGTAAAATTGTAAATTACCTCAAGTGTGTAGGATCACTATCCTTATAGGGGGTGATTGCTGGTCGGTCCAGACTCGGTGGGCCAAAGGGCCTGTTTCCGTCGAGGATAGGCCGGAGTAACTCAGCGGGACAGGCAGCATCTCTGGAGAGAAGGAATGGGTGACGTTTCGGGTCGAGACTCTTCTTCAGACTGAGAGTCTGTGCTGTATCTCTAAAAGCTAAAGTTCAGCCATTCATTCAGCAGTCATCGTTGTAGAGTCAAGAAGGAGGGTGTTTTATTGTCATACGTCCTCGATAGAAATCCTTACTTGCAATAGCACAATAGAATATGTAAACATAGTACACTGTAAACAATATAATAAACTAGAGAAAAACTGTTCAGTGTGTGTGTATATACACACACACACACACACTCACAAATACATATATATACACACACACATTCGTACACACAAAAAAACATCGTATTTTCTTACATATCTACCTCACATCTTCCCCAAGTCAATTTATTTATATACACTGACAGCAACCGCTGCTTCAATTACTCTCATCTCTGCCATTTTCTTCAAACTGTTTAGCCACTCTCTGTGTAAAGAAAAGTGCCCCGAACATCTCTTTGAAACTTTCCGCCTCTGACTTTAAATTTCCAACAAGTAAATAATGATTAGTTTAAAGCAATCATCCCAGACCCACTCATGAACTATTCCCACAGCCACTGATACCATCCCCCTCGCTGACAAGTGTCCCAAACTGAACCAGAATGTTCATAACACGAGTGTGATTTAACTCGGACGAACTCTGGCGAAACCTGAGCCAAGACTGCCTATTTCCTGTTACATAACATCGCCTGACTCTGCAACCGCTTCCATTCATCACCCAGCAATGTGACTTTGTGCAACGCTCCCCACTCACCCCATCTCAAAGTGACTATTTCAGTAAATTCCTGGCCAAATTCTCCTGTTCCACTCACTGAAAGGTTGAGGTCAGCCAAATCCAACACTCAGGGTTGTAGGTTTGACTTTGGCAAATTGTAAATTGTCCCGAGTGTATAAGATAGTGCTAATGTATGATGGTGTGATGGATGGCTGGCATAGACGCAGTGGGCCGAAGTGCCAGTTTCCACGCTATATCTATTAGTAAATTCTAAATCAGATGCAATTTTTTTTTCCCCTACAGAGAGTAGTGAGTATCTGGGTTGGTTGGGAGCTTTTGCATTTTTCAGCTTGAAATTGTGCAATCTGGTGCATACTGTTCCGAGTCTTTTAACTTACACTGGAATGCAACATTTATGCTTCCAATTGGATTTGGTATGAATAAGGTTAGGCTAAATTACAGTCCTAGTTACATTCCACCGTAGAGCCAGGCTCTGATCAACAGGTGCAGCACATGAATGACCTTAGTATATTCATGTATAGAAATCAGATTATAATTCATGCTGTTATGCATATATATATATATATATAAGTGAAACAAAAACCTAGAAACAAGGCAAGAGGAGTTTGACTTCCATCACTGTTCTGCACAAATAAATCAATCAACCTTACCCTTTGACTATAGAAACAAGACGAAAACAATGCCACATATTCAACCGTATATGGTTCAATGAAATTAAGGTATATATGTAAAACATATATATGGAAACAGGCCCTTCGGCCCACCAAGTCCACACCGACCAGCAATCTATCTTAACCTGCACTTCTTTCGGATGTGGGGGAAACCGGAACATCCAGAGAAAACCATGTGGTCATAAGGAGAATGTACAAATACTGTACAGACAGCACCCGTAGTCAGGATCAAATCTGGGTCTGTGGTGCTGCAAGGCAGCAACTCTACTGCTGCGCCACCGAGCCACCCCATTAAATTATTTTTTCTGTAATATATTTATTATGGTGTTACGTTCATAAAGATGAACACATGATTATAATTTCTGGCCTTAGTTGGATTACACACATCTCCAGTCATTGTGTTTTATGGCTGGTTTACAACCACTTCAGTCTGAAGATCTCGACCCGAAACATCACCTATTCTTTCTCTCCAGAGATGCCGCATGTCCTGCTGAGTTATTCCAGCTTTTAGTGTCTATCTTCAGTTTAAACCACCATCTGCAGTTCCTTCTTACACTCTTTGATAAGCAAAACAGGTCCTATTCTCATAATATTATTCACCTCAACTAAGTATTTTCTTCACCTCCGTTGCTACAGAGAATACAATCCCAGAGAATACAATCCCAGATCTTTCTTCAAAGTGAAAATTCCATCCCCGCCAAGATGTTCATAAATCGCCCCTGGATCCTCTCCAAAGCAATTGCACCCTTTCTACAGTGTGCCACAGTCTTACAGCATGGAAACAGGCCCTTCATCCCAACTTGTCCATGCAGATCAAGATGCCCCATCTAAACAAGTCCCATTTATCCGCATTTGGCCCATATCCCTTTAAACCTTGTGCAGGTGTAAGTGTGTGTGTGTTAGGTTGTGTGTGAGAGCGTGTGTTAAGTTGTGTGTGAGAGTGATTTTCAGAACGCTCTCATTAACCCATGCATAACAAAAACCCCAATATTTGCTTGATTATTTCATGATTTCATTATTTCTGCGTGTCAGTGAAGCAGGGACAACACCCGGAGTGAGCGGAGACGTGGCGATGTCCAGGGAGCATTTCCCTCCCTCCCTCCCTCCCCGGGAATGCGGGCCGGCTTAGATGCTCTGTGTCCACTGGAGGTGAGGGTCAGTGACCCGGGGGTCCGGGGGAGGCAAGGGACAGTGGCCCGGGGGTCCGGGGGTGGTGCGGGACAGAGACCCGGGGGTCAGGCATCGGAACGGAGCTATAGCCCAAGATTCATGCCCGCGGCTCCGGTGACGGCACCGACGCCCCCACTCACCCGGTTCGCTCCTGGCAACTGCATGCGATGTGGACAGAGCGGCCGACAGCCACAGAGCCGCCGCAGGTGAGGGTGGGAGGTGAGAGCGGTGCCTGAGGGGGGGGGGGGGTCGGTGCTGGGACCACCGCCGCATTTCACCACTCACACCATCTGCACGGGAATGTGAATGCGGGTGAGGCAGCATCTATAGAGCGGTGGACAAAAATGCTGGAGAAATGCTTGAGTCTGTAGAAGGGTCAAACTCAGACATAGATGCTGCCTCACCCACTGAGTTCTCACCAGCATTGTTGTCTACGTTGCTATTTTAAATAGTGTGCGATGGGCTTAAGCTCGTTCTTTACGGGGAACCACCGACAAAAAAAACTATTCTCATTGGTGAGTGTGGAGGAGTGTGACTTTATTTATTTATTCATATATTTTTTTAAATATTTTTTTTGAGCGTGAGAACTTCTGTCATCAGCGTGAGAGTGTGAGAATTTTCTCAAATGCGTTAGTCTCACGCTCAATGCATGACAGTTGGCAGCCCTGGGAACAGCTCCTTCCCCACAGCCATCAGGCTATTAAACACAACGAATAAGCTATGAACTGCAAAAGACTATATTATTATTTGTTATTTGCACTATATTTGTTGTTCATTGAACTTTTTCTCTTTTTTTGCATTAGATACAATGTTCAAATATTCACATATTCTGTTATGCTGCAGCAAGTAAGAATTTAATTGTCCCGTCTGGGACATATGACAATAAAATACTCTTGATTTGGCTCTTGGTGTGTGACTGAAATGTGATGTCAAGGGTACTGGTGATAGTGGTATATAAAGGCCCTGTCCCACTTACGTGTCCTTGGCATGCAAATTACGCAAACTCGCGGAGGAGTTGTGAGCGGTATCGCGCGGCGCTCCAAATTTTTGTAGCGAACGAAATCTTCGCACGCGACCGGCCTGTCGCGTAACTGACGGCCAAGGTGGGACAGGCCCAAGACCCTGGCGCGACGCAACGCCTCACCTCCAACAGCAGCAGGCAAACAATCGCCGAGCTCGGCCTGGGGCTCACGGCCGTTGCTGTCCAGACCTGCCCCCACTTCTACTCCCAGAGCGGGGCCAAGAAGATTGAAGATAGCCACAAAATGCAGGAGTAACTCAACGGGACCGGCAGCATCTCTGGAGAGAAGGAATGGATGATGTTTTGGGTCAAGGCCCTTCTTTCAGACTGAAGAAGAGTCTCGACCCGAAACATCACCCATTGCTTCTCTCCAGAGATGCTGCTGGTCCTGCTGAGTTACTCCTGCATCTTGCGTCCATCTTCAAATGACGTCACACGCTCCAGACGGCTGTGTGGGCGCATGAAGTCGCGCACGACCTTCGCGGGACCGTCGCGCCACAAGGTTGCGTAATTAGCGTGCCAAGGACACGTAAGTGGGACAGGGGCATAAGAGGCTTTTAGACAGATACATGGATATACAGGAAATGGAGGAGGGGGGGGGGGGGGGGGGAAGATGTGGAACACATGCAGACAGAGGAGATTAGTTTAAACTTGGTATAATGTTGAGCAGAGATTGGGCAGGGAAGGAGGGAGGGAGGGAGGGAGGTCCTGTGCTGGACTGCCTTCTATATGCTCCAGGCACCACCATTACCTTCCAGAGCAAGAACACGTTCTGCTACATCCAGCAGTGGAATTTTACCAGAACTGAGATTTGTCCAGTGAACAGTCATAATTACGTCGACAATGTTGACTGAGTCACGCTGACGTACTAAGTGTCCCGGCCGATTGTGTCAACAGGAGATGGGGCTTGACTTGAAGCTAGCCCTCCCTGGTCACGCAAGCCAACAAAACGCTTGTCCATGTTGCTTTCTCCTTATCTCCAACACTGCCATTAAACCTAAAAGAAAACCATCTGCAGTTCTTTAAAGTAAGCCCGATAGGCGCAGAGTGCCGATGCCAAAGTCGGTCGTAATCGCATACAAGCCTCAAGCAAGAACTTGCTGTTGGGACTCTCATAAGTCAACAGGTACCTTCTCATCGCTGGTATAAGCAACACAGAGCAGTGGTCCTTTTCCACATATACCAGGGCTATCTAGGTTCCCACAACTACTGAGTGGGGGATAAGGTAATCCTAAACGACCTTCCAGCTTCTCTCCCACTGTCGCCGCTGCATCCACCGCGAAACAAGATTGTCTCTGTGATTTTTACCCCTCCCTAACTTTGCCAACTCCTCCTGCCCTCCAACCCTCTGAGAGAAGGGTCTCAACCCGAAACGTCGCCTATCTCCTTCGCTCCTTAGATGCTGCTGCACTCGCTGAGTTTCTCCAGCTTTTTGTGTAACCCTCTGAGATACATGGGTGGCTCCAATTCTACCCTCTCGACTCCCCTTCAATCTGATTTCTCCATTGTCCACTATCGTGCCTTCAGCTGCCGATTCTGCAATTCCTTTCCAAAACCTTAACGAGTTTTTTGTTCCCCATTTCAACCCAGCATTTTGCTTGCGGTTTCGGTCAATTGCGTTGATTTCACTTGACATGGCCGGATAGATAGCTCAGGCTTGAAATGCCTTGAGATCCAGATTTGGACCATGTTAAATGCACAGTAAGAGAAAACCCTGAACTGTGTTTTTTTTGGTGCAAGCAAACACACGTACATTTATTTACAAGCACGTCTATTTCAGGATCAACTTACACAACAGCACGCCCGGACCTGCTGCCGACTGTTACGTACAAACGGGCTTCGGTAACTTAGCGCCAGCGAGCCTAACAATGAACCAACCGGGACCCGGGACACACAAAAACATCCGAGCCCCCGAGAACATGTCCTTTACAATCGGAACAAAATTCTTCCCCCCCCCCCCCCCCCCCAAACCTCCCGTTAAAACCTTCTCAGACTTTAATCAATTAAGTAGCTTATGACATTTTATGTTTGTTTTTTTACAAACGCAGCCAAATGGAAGTCGGCAGAATGTATGCGAATAGCATTAATACGTGCATTTTATAGATAATAATAACAATAATAATAGTATCAGTGGTTTGATGTAGAGGGAGTAACAGTTCCACTCTGACGGAATTTTGCTACCGCCGCTTTCACAAAGTTGTTACATTTCGCAGAGGATCCATGTGTTTCTCTATCTGGGACAAAGTTGCATTCTCCACCCCACCCCCTGACCACACTTTTCCGCTGCTCTGAAAACTCATTGCAAGAAACCCCGAAGACAGTGCCATGCCATAAGTTGAGGATAAACATTTCACTCACCCAACATCCGCCAAGGAGCTTCTGAACACTTCGCAGGCACCGCCCTGCTGTTAGTTGTTGAGTTGCCTTCGCCGTGGGGTGTTCAGTGCTGCCTTCTACAGTACCGGATGGTTAACAACTAACCATGTCAGACCAAGAGCTCTCCCAGTGCAGACTATTCATACACAGCTTCAACCCTTTTACTTTCCTGATGACATGACTGCTTAAATGAGAATGAATATAAGCACTAAACTAAACTCAAACTCATGCCTCTGCTAAATCTTCTACAGATGCGCCAGAGAATAGCAATGTTACAACATTTTGAGATTTAAAAAATCAAGTCTGCAATTTATCCCACCAGATGAAGCATAAAAAGAAGTTTAATTTGACACGTAATTCACTTCCATATCTTCAGTATTAAAAAAAGTTATGGCCATTTGCATACTCGGAAATTTGCATCTTGTTCCCGATTGCTTTTCCATTGACTTAACACAAAAGCTGTGATCGAGGACAGTCAAAAGCCCATAACGTTCTTAAAAATTAAGAGAACTGAATGACATTTTCAGTTATTATAGATTGAAGCATTCTGAAACAAATATAAAACATCTTACTTGGATGACCTGAAATTAAAGCATATAATTAGTTAATTACCTAATTGTAGTTAATTACAAAAATGGACTGTTGTGGCGGAAATAGTAATAAACATCCAGACTGCCTTGAAAATTCAAAAATGTGATATTCTCAAGATCAGAACTTTAATATTATTGTATTATTGCTGTAAGTCTGTAACAGATAGGTAAATAAACTACAATTTCTAGCAATAGACCAAGTCTTTATGGAGAAGATCAGTTGCTAGCTGGTACATTGGCATATCATAATCGGTAGCATCATCATACTCCTCAGATTGCAACCAATAAGCAACTCTGTACACCTTGTTTTTCCTCAACTTTTCAATGTTGGCATTGTAAACTACAAGTTTTTGCTCTTCAAACCACACATGACATGCCTCTCTGCCCACTACTTTCCCCATTAAGAATGTCCTGTAGATTCCATTTCTTAAGGAAAGGATTTTTTTTTTTAATAGCCTAATTATCCAAATAACAAACTAATCCCATTCACATAAGAATTCACAATATAACATGATTTTTAAATCTCACTGTCATTAATTTATATGCCAGATGGAGGGAATGTAATGTTTAATTTCCATAAATTAAACTAGAAACGTCCACGCAATATAATCAAAATTATTATTATTATTTTGCACAATACATGGGACTGAAACTATTATTTAGTATAAAAATATTAACTATGGATAGACAATAACACAAAATATAGACGATTTAGATGCTCTTATGACATGATTGTCCAAAAAAAAGAGCATTTAAATCATCTTGCGAGTGGGTTTTTCTGGAACGCGATCGATTGGAACGTTGCATTTGCGGTGAATTTGAACCCCATATCGGCAGGAAAAACACTGCCGGTTCGTATGGGGCCCAAATCACATTTTCGCAACGTAAAATTAGATTAAAGCCATCCCAAGAAGCAAGTTTATATTTAAAATAAACGACTTACCCTTTGTTTTGTCCCATTCTTGCGATCCGTCATGTTGTAGGCTTTGAGGGCGTTAGAAGTTGCTTTTTATTTTAATATAATTATTAAATTGTCTCGCAATTAAAAAAAAAAATCGTGAACGGAAGTCCGATCAATTATTCTTCAGCAGCTAGCAGCCCGAGGAAGTCCGCCTCCGATAAACTGTAGAAAACTGGATTTTAATCCCGCCCCCCCCAAAGGCGCCAAAGTCGCGCACACGGCCAGTGGCAGAACTGCAGCGCCGCTGAAGGTAAGTTTTGTAACATCGCTACATAGAAAACATTTTTTAATCAGAATGCATCACAGCTTGGTATAGGAACAGCTCCATCCAAGACCACAAGAAGGTGCAGCGAATTGTCGACGCAGCCCAGACCATCACATGGGCGGAAATCCTGGTGGGTACAGGGGGGGACACGTCCCACCCCCTTGCTTTGAGAGGTGGGGGACAATTCCCCCCCCATGTTTTGTCATCCGGACTTTTTCAGCCGCTTTCTAAGGGCTGAATCGGCCCATTCGCCGGGACTTTCAGCACCCGTCGTGGCTTAAAATCAAACTGCTGCATCGAGGCGATCAAGGCTCCCGATGTTGAAGCCTCCGCCAGCCGATGAAAGACCCCGTGAACGGGCCGATTCAAGCCCACGACCGAAGCCTCGTACTAATGCATCTCACTCTCTCCTCCAGCCCAGCGCGCCGCTTGACTCGGGGGTGATTCAGTACAGCGTGGAGTTGGCACCCGATGAGCAGAGGGAACCGGGACCAGGTCACCGTCAGGGATGCCGTCCTCTTTCTGGAAGGCGGAGGAGGGTCTGCTGCAGCTGCTGGCAGGTACACAGAGAGAGAGGCCACTCGGCCCGCGCATTGTTGCTGCCTCACAGCGCCATGGACACGGGTTTAGATCCTGACTCCGGGCGCTGGCTGTATGTAATCTTTTACTCCCCACTAGCGCCTTGTCGGATGTTGATCTCACCCTTGCTGCTGAACAGACCGAGCACCAGCACCGAGTGCTCGCTCCGCCACCTCTCTTGATAAGTTTATTTTGACAGTGGGTCTCCACAGAGCCCACGGCTGAAGCCTCCGAAGCCTCGCGTGTGAGTGTGTGCACATGCGCGCGCGGCCGCCAAGAAATTGTGTCCCCCCCATGTTTTGATAGTGATTTCCGTGCCTGCCATCACACAAACCAACTTCCCTTCCATCGACTCCATTTATACTTCACGCTGCCTCGGCAAGTCCAGCAGCAAAATCAAGGACAAGTGGTACCCTGGCCACTCCCTCTTCTCCCCTCTCCCATCAGACGAAAAGTATATGTGTGAAAATGCACACCTCCAGATTCAGAGACAGTTTCTTCCCAGTTGTTATCAGGCAACTGAATCATCCTATCACAACCAGAGAACAGTCCTGAACTACTATCGACCTCATTGGTGACCCTCGGACTATCCTTCTTCTTCTTCTTCTCCCCCCCCTCCCCCCCCCCCCAATACCCATATCAGTCTGAACAAGGGTCTCGACCCGAAACATCGCCTATTTTCTTCACTCCATAGATGCTGTCTCACCCGCAGTTTCTCCAGCATTTTTGTCTACCTCGGACCATCCTTGATCAGTCTTTGCTGGCTTTACCTTACACTAAACGTTATTCTCTTAGCATGTATATATACACTGTAAAAGGCTTGATTGACATCATGCTTTATCTTTCCACTGACTGGATAGCATGCAACAAAAGCTTTTCACTCTACCATGGTACAGGTGACAATAAACGAAACTGGACCTCTTCATGAATCTTGCATGGGGTGGCACGGTGCCGCAACGGTAGATTGTCTGCCTTACAGGACCAGAAATCTGTGTTCAATCCTGACTGCAGGGGCTGTCTGTACGGCATTTGTACGTTCTCCAGTTACCACGTGGGTTTTATCCGAGATCTTCGGTTTGCTCCCACACTCCAAAAACGTACAGGTTTGTCGGTTAATTAGCTTGGTATAAATGCAAAAGTTATCCCTAGTGTGTGTAGGATAGTGTTAAGGTGCGGGAATCGCTTTATCGGTGCGGAATCAGTGGGCCGAAGCGCCTGTTTCCGCGCTATATCACTAAACTAAACTAAAATAAACAATGAAGTGCCAAAGATAAGTTGTTCCTTAGGTTTAATAATAATCAATTGAAATAAATTACCAAAAATCTTTTTTTTAAAGCAATAAATTTGATTTAAGACGACACCGACCTCTATGGAATGCCAAAGATGGATGAAAAACTTAAAATCAATTCCGCAAACGGTAAATGGAACTTAAGGAAATTGTAAATGCTGGAAATCCAAAATAAAGACAGAAAAGGCTAGAAACATTCAGCATCCCTCCGACTTAAAACAATAACTGCTTCTTGTTTCACAGATGCTGCCTAATGCACCGGGTGTCTCCAGCATTTTCAGATTATGTACAAAAATAGGACTGATGGTATGATCTCCTAGCGTTTGCTGAACAACACTACAAAGGAACTAACACATTTTTCCTGAGATCACCAATTTTCCTCATCACTGGAAAATAAGTTCATAAATTCATAAGTGATTGGAGCAGAATTAGGTCATTCGGCCCATCAAGTCTACTTCGACATTCAATGATGGCCAATCTATCTTTCCCTCTTAACCCCATTCTCCTGCCTTCTTACGCATAATCCCTGACGCTCGTACTATTCAAGAATCTATCTATCTCTGCCTTAAAGGTATCCGTTGATCCATTTATGCCTACTTTAATTCTTTGGCCGCATTTACTGGACTTTATCTTGCACTAATCGGGATTCACATTATTATTTTTTATCATGTATCTGCACACTGTGGATGGGTCGATTGTAATCATGTGTTGTCTTTCCAGTGACTGGTTGGCACGCAACAAAAGCTTTTCACTGTACATCGGTACACGTGACAATAAACAAATCTAAACTAATGTTATGAAGGGGATGAAAGCAGATTACAAAGGGATCAAGAGGGATAGTCTGAATAAGGGTCTCGACCCAAAACGTCATACATTCCTTCTCTCCAGAGATGCTGCCTATCCCGCTGAGTTACTCCAGCTTTTTGTGTCTATCTTCGGTTTAAACCAGCATCTGCAGTTCCTTCCTGCACAAAGGGATACAGATGGGTTAAATGAATAGGCAAATATCTACCAAATGGCATAACTTGTAGGAAAATGTGAGGTTGTTAATTTTGGCTAGAAAAAAAAAGAAGGATGTTGTCTAACTGGTGAGAGATTGCAGATCTCGGAGATGCAGAGGAATCTGGATGACCTGGTGCAGGGTCTTCAAGCCAAGCAATTAGGATAAGCAACAGGATGTTATTGTTCATCACAAGCGAAACGGAGGGAGGCTTTGCTTCAGATCTTTACAGCTTTTGGATGACTAGATTCAATGTTAGTCTGGAATGGAATTGAGACCTTATAGGAGGCAACATGGGAGGATGAAGAGGGCTTGTATACAAAAACAGGGATGTAATACTGAGGCTCTATAAGGCGCTGGTCAGGCTGCATTTGGAATATTGTGAGCAATTTTGGGCACCATATCTGAGGAAGGATGTGCTGGCTCTGGAGAGGGTCCAGAGGAGGTTTACAAGAATGATCCCAGGAATGAGTAGGTTAACCTATGATGAGCATTTGTCAGCACTAGGCCTGTACTTGCTGGAGTTTAGAAGAATGAGGGGGACCTCATTGAAACATACAGAATAGTGAAAGGCATGGATAGAGTGGATGTGGAGAGGATGTCTCCATTGGTGGGAGAGTCTAGGACTAGAGGTCATAGCCTCAGAATTAAAGGATTTTCTTTTAGGAAGGAGATGAGGAGAAATTACCTAGGGAGTTGTGAATCTGGGGAATTCTCTGCGTCAGAAGGCAGTGGAGTCCAATTCTCTGGATGCTTTCAAGAGAGAGTTAGATGGAGCTCTTAAAGATAGCGAGTCAGGGAACATGGTGAGAAGGCAGGAACGGGGTATTGATTGTGGATGATCAGCCATGATCACAGTGAATGGTGGTGCTGGCTCGAAGGGCCGAATGGCCTACTCCTGCATCTATTGTCTAAATTTCTTTAGGTAGAGGGTGGTGAATCTGTGGACTTCTTTGCCACAGAAGGCTGTGGAGGCCGTCAGTGGATATTCTTAAGGCATGGATATACAGATTTTTGATAAGTACAGGTGTCGGAGAAGACAGGAGAATGGGGTTAGCAGGGAGAGATAGATCAGCCATGATTGAATGGTGGAGTAGACTTGATGGGCCAAAAGGCCTAATTCTACTCCTACCACTTATGACCTTATGATTTATGATCTTACGATGGGCAGTCATCAAGACACAACAGTGTGGAAACAGGCCCTTTGGACAAACCTGCCCACATGTCCCATCTATCGTAGTCCCACCTGCCTGCATTTGGCCCGTATCCCTCTAAACCTGTCCTGTCCATGTACATGTGTAAATGTTAATTAATCGTTGCGATAGTACCTGCCTCAACTACCTCCTCAGGCAGCTCATTCCATACAACTACCACCCTTTGCATGAAAAAGCTGCCCCTCAGGTTCATATTAAATCTTTCCCTCTCCACCTTAAAACTATGTCCTCTGGTTCTCAATTCCCTTACTCTGGGCAAGAGACTCTGTGTGTCTATTCCCCTCACGATTTTGCACACCTCTATAAGATCACCCCTCATCCTCCTGCGTTTCAAGGAATAGAGTCCTAGCCTGCTCAACCTCTCCCTATAGTTCAGGCCCTCGAGTCTTGGCAACATCCTCGTAAATCTTCTCTGCACCCTCTCTCGCTTGACAACATTTTGCCTGTAACGTGGGGTCCAAAAGTGAACACGATATTCTAAATGCAGCCTCACCAACTTCTTATACAACTGCAACATGACCTCCCAACTTCTGTACTCAATGCCAATGTGCCAAACTATCTAACTGTCTTCCTAGATCCCTCTGCTCCACAACTCTCCCCAGAGCCCAATTGTTCACTGTGTGGATTCTGCCCATGTTTGTGCTCCTAAAATGCAACACCTAATTTTTCTTTGTATTAAATGCCATCAACCATTCCAACCGATCAAGATCCTGCTGCAAATTCTGATAACCATTCAAGACAGCTTTGTGATTTGTGGGCTTACGGTGAATGGTGCCTATGGGGTTGAAAGTTGGCAGTCAAGATGAAGAAAGGTTCTATATTAGTGTAGGAATCAGATCCAAGATAGTCATGAAGGTAATGGAAAAGGGTTGAGGGAAAGGCCCCAAGTAAGAAAGAAAAAAAGATGCTGGTCCACATTTCCCACAAAACGTCAGACACAGCTTGGGCACATGAAAGTTTACATTGCTACACCCAGTGCTTTTTTTGTGATAGTATGACATACCAGCACTTCGAAGAGGTTGAAATGTAGATTGATGCCCAGCAGACAATACCATTGCCTTCTGTTATTTGCATGCCTGGCACTTTCTGTCTATAAATAAAGTACTGGCTGCACTTTTGACTTAGCCAAAGTGTGTGGAAATGAGGAAGAAGTTGTTCCATATAAGGAGAAACAATGCACTAGAGATAGCTAAATTCTTAATAGGCAAGGAACTGAAAGGTCATTGTTCCTGATTCGGCCCACGGGGGCGGTGTCATCTACAAACTTGTAGCTGGAATTAGAGCTGAATTTGAGGAAGGACATCATTGTGATTGAGGCAGTGCAGCGTAGGTTCATGAGATTGATCCCTAGGATGGCGGGACTGTCATATGAGGAGAGATTGAAAAGACTAGGCTTGTATTCACTGGAGTTTAGAAGGATGAGGGGATATTTTATAGAAACATATAAAATTATAAAAGGACTGGACAAGCTAGATGCAGGAAAAATGTTCCCAATGTTGGGCGAGTCCAGAACCAGGGGCCACAGTCTTAGAATAAAGGGGAGGTCATTTAAGACTGAGGTGAGAAAAAAAATGTTCACCCAGAGAGTTGTGAATTTATGGAATTCCCTGCCACAGAGGGCAGTGGAGGCCAAGTCACTGGATGGATTTAAGAGAGAGTTAGATAGAGCTCTAGGGGCTAGTGGAGTCAAGGGATATGGGGAGAAGGCAGGCACGGGTTATTGATAGGGGACGATCAGCCATGATCACAATGAATGGCGGTGCTGGCTCTAAGGGCTGAATGGCCTCCTCCTGCACCTATTTTCTATGTTTCTATGAATTTGACCATACAGTCATGAGTATATAGGAGGTATAGTAGAATGCATCCTTGTGGGGCTCAGGTGTTGGGAGTCATTGTGGAGGGGATGTTGTCACCTATCTAGTAAATGAGGGGTCTGTGAATCAGAAAATCAAGGATTTAATGGGAGTGGAAGGAGCTGATTCCTAGGTCCAATAGTGTGTAAGAAGGAACTACAGATGCAGATGAAGTTTCTGGTCAAGTCCATTCTTCAGCCTGTCCCACTGAGTTACTCAAGCATTTTGTGTCTATCCTAGGTCCAGTAGTTTGGCGATGTTTGAGTGGGATTATGGTGTTGGAAACAGAGCTATAGTTGATAAGTATGAGTCTAACATAGGAGCCCTTGTTGTCTAGGTGTTCCAGAGATGAGTTTAGGACCAGAGTGATGGCATCTGCTCGGACCAGCTGCGACAGTAAGCAAACTGCAGTGGATCAGGTCTGGCTGGGAAGCTGGAATTAATGTGCACCAACGCCAGTCTCTTGAAGCACTTTGTGATAGTGGATGTCAGAACCACTGGATGGTAGTCATTAAGGCACGCTTTCTTACTTTTCTTCAGCACCGGGATGATAGTGGTCTTTTTGAAGCAAGTGGGGACCTCAGAATACAGTAGTGAGAGATTAAATGTGTAGGAAGGATGCTGGTTTCAACCGAAAATAGACACAAAATGCTGGAGTAACTCAGCGGGACAGGCAACATCTCTGGAGAGAAGGAATGGGTGACGTTTCGGGTTGAGACCCTTCTTCATACAGAGAGTCAGAGCAGAGGGCGGCAAAGAAATATGGAAGAGTAAGGTGTGAAAACACTGATCAAAGCAGACGATGATAAGGAAATGTAAAATGGTTCATTATATTAATGATTTGGACGAGGGAATTCAATGCAACATCTCCAAATTTGCAGATGACACCAAGCTGGGGGGTATAGTTAGGTGTGAGGAGGATGCTTGGAGGCTGCAGGGTGATTTGGATAGGCTGAGTGAATGGGCAGATGCATGGCAGATGCAGTATAATGTGGATAAATGTGAGGTTATCCACTTTGGTGGCAAAAACATGAGGGTAGACTATTATCTGAATGGTGGCAGATTAGGAAAAGGGGAGATGCAACGAGACCTGGGTGTCATGGTACACCAGTCATTGAAAGTAGGCATGCAGGTGCAGCAGGCAGTGAAGAAAGCAAATGGTATGTTAGCATTCATAGCGAAAGGATTTGAGTATAGGAGCAGGGAGGTTCTACTGCAGTTGTACAGGGTTTTGGTGAGGCCACACCTGGAGTATTGCGTACAGTTTTGGTCTCCAAATTTGAGGAAAGACATTCTTGCCATAGAGGGGGTACAGAGAAGATTCACCAGACTGATTCCTGGGATGTCAGGACTTTCATATGAGGAAAGATTGGATAGACTCGGCTTGTACTCGCTGGAATTTAGAAGATTGAGGGGGGATCTTATAGAAACTTACAAAATTCTTAAGGGGTTGGACAAGCTAGATGCTGGAAGATTGTTCCCGATGTTGGGGGAGTCCAGAACAAGGGGTCACAGTCTAAGGATAAGGGGGAATTCCTTTAGGACCGAGATGAGGAAAACGTTCTTTACACAGAGAGTGGTGAGTCTCTGGAATTCTCTGCCACAGAAGGTAGTTGAGGCCAGTTCATTGGCTATATTTAAGAGGCGTTAGATGTGGCACTTGTGGCTAAAGGGATCAGGGGGTATGGAGAGAAGGCAGGTACGGGATACTGAGTTGGATGATCAGCCCAATTCCTCTTGGCAATCTCAATGGCTCCGCCAATGTCATAGATAGATTTCTCGTACTGCTTGGGATCATTTGACTTGAATGCTGCAGACTTGGACTCCACCTGGGAGTGAACCTCATGCTTCACCCATGGTTGGGGAACACATATCTTGGATTCTATCCTAAATGTTTTGTATGTTTGTATCTATGTACTATTGCCAGGCAAAAGGTGATGGATATTGTTCAGCTGGTGAGTAGCTCATCACAATTGTACAGATTGAAACGTGTATCTGTGATCTCCTAATCTTCTTCTCACTTGGGATTGAGGGTGGCTTACTTCCTCTCTGATTTTGTAGTACTCGAGATGGTTAATGATGCATCGTGGGTCACATAAGCTTGTCCACATATGGGGCAGGTGGTAGCCTTTGGGATGAATAGGGAAGTGGTCCATTGTGAGGTGGTCCATGACGTCCACCCATAACGCAGGGTTTCTGTGTGCTCATGGTATACGGCATTGAGGACCTCGATACCATCCAGAATGGTCCTGTTCCCCTTTGAGCAGTCATGGGCCAGAGGCATCCAAGAATCAATGGGGATGTTGCACTTGAATGGGTTCTTTCATCCACCTGCTAGGCAGCTCGGTGGCGAAGCAGTAGAGTTGTTGCCTTACAGCGCCAGAGACCCGGTTTCGATCCTTACTACTGGTGCTTGTCTGTATGGAGTTTGTATGTTCTTCCCGTGACATGCGTTGGTTTTCTCCAGGTGCCCCAGTTTCCTCCCACACTGCAAAGACGTACAGGTTTGTAGATTAACTGATTTGGTATAATTGTAAATCATCCCTAGTGCGTGTAGGATAGTGTAAGTATGCGGGGATCGCTTGTCAGCACAGACTCGGTGGGTGGAAGGGCCATTTTCGTGGTATCTGTAAACTAAACTAAACTAACCTCTTCCATGAGCACAGAGTAGGATGTTTGTTTTGGGAGTCTGGTGTTGGGCATCTAAATGAGGAAGCCTGCCCGAAGTAGTGGTCCCATGTCTCAAGATTGTGGTGTGAATGAGATCGTTAGCATTAACTTATCACAGGATTTTGGAGCATTTTGCAGAGACAGCATTGGTGGTATTTTTCCAGATCACTCCAGAAGGTGGTCCAGGTCTCAAGTCAAGTCAACTCAAGTCGAGTCAAGTTTATTATCGCATGCACAAGTATGGAGAGGCACAGCTGCAGCGCAGGCGCATTGACTCAGACAACACAGAAACACATCAATAACAGCTGAATTATCCAGGACACCAAAAAAGAAGACTGTGCAAAAACAAGACATTAGTGCAGAGCACAATTAGAAAGCATGTCCATGGTTGTGCAAGGGGTGATATGCAGTGTTCATTTGCTGAAATAAGATTAGGGATATGAGAGTTGTTTCAATAACTTGATGGTTGAATCAGAAGGAAGTAGCGGGACCACTGCTGCCCGTTAGAATATGAATGTTGGACCAGGTTTGATCTCTTGATCTTCAAATACACTTTTCCTCAATTAACCAAAGGCTGTGCTGGTGCAATGAAGGGGGAATGGAGCGGCTGGGCTTGTAAACTCTGGAATTTAGAAGGATGAGAGGGGATCTTATTGAAACCTATAAGAGTATTAAGGGTTTGGAGGCAGGAAACATGTTCACGATGTTGGGGGAGTCCAGAACCAGGGGTCACAGTTTAAGAATAAGGGGTAAGCCATTTAGATCGGAGACGAGAAAACACTTTTTCTCACAGAGTTGTGAGTCTGTGGAATTCTCTGTCTCAGAGGGAGGTGGAGGCTGGTTCTCTGGATACTTTCAAGAGAGAGCTGGATAGGGCTCTTAAAGATAAGGCAAATGGGGAGAAAGCAGGAATGGGGTACTGATTGTGGATGATCAGCCATGATCACATTGAATGATGGAGCTGGTTCGAACGGACGATTGGCCTACTCCTGCACCTATTGTCTATTGTCTATGTCTGCCTTTGCCAAGAGGTGGCTTCCAAGGTAGCAAGTGGTTCACATTTCCTAGCTTCCAGCTGTGAACCTTGAAGGGACAGGTTTGTAGAGGACCTTTTCATTTAGTTTAGTTTAGTTCAGTTCAGTTTAGAGATACAGCACGGAAACAGGCCTGTTTCCATGCTGGTAGACACAAAATGCTGGAGTAACTCAGCGCGTGAGGCAGCTTCTATGGAGAGAAGGAATGGGTGATGTTTTAGGTCGAGAGCCTGAGGTCTGAAGAGAGGTCTTGACCTGAAACGCCACCCATTCCTTCTCTCCATAGATGTTGCCTCACCTGCTGAGTTACTCCAGCATTTTGTGTCTACCTTCGATTTTATCCAGCATCTGTAGTTCTTTCTTACACTGTTTCCACGCTGTATCTGTATCTGCAAGGCAAAGGTCCTCTACCAACTTGCTGCTCCTCTTCTACTTTGAACAGTCCAGGGATGGAAACTTCCAAGAACCATCTCAATTCATGGCCATCTGACAGCAAATATCCCAGCAAAGCAAGCAGCCTATTGGGAAAAGAATAGGCAGAAACAGCACCCATTCCATCTCTCCTGAGATGCTACCTGCCTCGCTTTTTGTGTCTATCTTCGGTTTAAACCAGCATCTGCAGTTCCTTCCCACGCAGAAACATCTCACTTTTATGTGGAGAATAAAGGGCATTAAAGGACATTCATCTATATCTATCTATCTATCTATCTATCTATATCTATCTATACTATTACTAAAACTCTCATCTTGTCCTCTTCCAATTTGCAATGTCTTTAAATTTGCGCAAAAACGGTACCCTATATCGCTATGATTTTTTCGCCACCTTACTCACTGTTCTCCTCTGCCCCAAGCGCACCGTTTTGTTCCAATCGGGGAAATGTTACAAAAGGTATTGGTCTGTTATTTGCCGGGATGGCGACCCCTCCTCCGGCACCTGCTGTCAATCACCGGCGCCGAGAATAAAGCTGAAGGAGCGCAGTGTGGGATGTGTTCGCTGGCGGGGCTGACTGCATTCGCGGGCGGGGGTTGGCTGTGTGCGGGGACGGGAGCCGTTGAGTGATTCCGGAGCCGGGTCCTAGAGCCGATGAGTGCAGTCGGAGCCGGGGCCGGGAACCGGTGAGCCCACACCCCCCCCTCCCCCACACCTCCCTCCCACACCCCCATCCCCCACACCCCCCATACCCCACCCCCCATCCTCCACACCCCTCCCCCCCTCCCCCACACCCCCTCCCTTGCACTGGGAGAACAGGTGAGTGGTGGAATATTGCATTGGGGAATGGGTTGCATCGGGGGACCCGGCCTCCCATGTGACCCAATGGGTTTAGTTCACATTAAATGTTCAAGACAAGGAAAATGAAAACATAAATAAAGTAGTTCAATACTTTCCAGAGGGAGCTAGACAGGGCTCTTAAAGATAGCGGAGTCAGGGGATATGTGGAGAAATCAGGAACGGGGTACTGATTGGGGATGATCAGCCATGATCACATTGAATGGCAGTGCTGGCTCGAAGGGCCGAATGGCCTACTCCTGCACCTATTGTCTATTGCCTATTGACACTTTCATTGAACTAAAAAACATTACAGTATTTTCTGCTTTAAGATTACTCCCTTGATATTGTGCCAATCAGTAGTCAATGAAAAGAAGTTTAATTTAAAAAATAACCAATAGTAGGTATGTTACAAAACGTACCTTTAGCGGCGCTGCACTTCTGCCGCTCCCCGTGTGCGCGACTTTCGCGCCTTGCAGAGGGGGGCGGGCTTAAAGTGCCGTTTTTCCACAGGCCTGCATAATCGATGAATGTCGGGCGATTTGGTTGCTGAAGAAAAATCGCTCCGACATTTCATCAATGAAGGTTTTTTTAAATTACTCTAAGTTATTTATTAACTAGAGTAATTTAAAAATCACCTTCAAAAGCCGTGACCGCAGACAACCGGAAGCATTTTGCGTAGGGAAGAAAAAAAGGTAAATAGTTTATTTTTATATTAAAAGTTGTTTTTTCGGGAGGCATTAATAATATTTTTATGTTGCGAAATGGGTTCCCCAAAAAATATATGAACCAACAGTATTTTTCCCCCCGACTTCACCGCTAACCGCAACGTTCCAATCCACCGCACTCCGCTAAAACCCACTCGCTAGTTGATTTAAATGGCCATTAATTTGCAGGCATAAAACACTAAATTCCTTCCTTGGCCCAGAAATTCATGAAAATGAGATTTAAAAATTATGTTATATTGTGGATTATTGTGTGAATGTTATTTGGACACTTAGGTAATTTTAAAAAAGTTTATCTTTTCTTAAGAAATTGATAGATGTTTATATCTACTCATTAAATTTTGTAATTAGCTACAATTAGATAACTAACTAATTATATGCTTTAATTTCAGGTCATCCAAGTAAGATTGTTTCATATTTGTTTCAGAATGCTTCAATCTATAATAACTGAAAATTTCATTGAGTTCTCTTAATTTTTAAGAATGTTATGGACATTTAACTTTTCCAGATCACAGCTTTTGAGTTAAGTCAATTGAAAGGCAATGGGAAGCAAGATGCTCATTTCCGAGTATGAAAATGGCCATAACTTTCTTAATACTGAAGATATGAAATTAAATTAGGTGTCAAATTAAACTTCTTTTTATGCTTTATCTGATGGGATAAATTGCAGACTTGATTTTTTAAATCTCAAAATTTTGTAACATTGCTACCAATAGCCGTCAGAAAAGCTTCATCTTGAAGAAATGAGATTTCTCCTACTAGGCAAAGTAGACCAATTCTCAAAGACTTGGTCTCCTTTTATCAACTTTTTGCAAGCATATGGTGCAACATAACATAACCTCAGAAATTAAATGGTTTAGAACCTGGTGACGGATGGGCAAAAATACGAAATAGGTAGATCTCTCTTAATCTCTCTTTTCTTTATTTTCTCCTTCTATTTCAATCTTTTCAGCTTCTCTTCTATGCCCTTTATTTCACTTGCTATCTGTTTCTACTCGCTTGTCTATCTATTCCGACACTCTTTATTTTTTTTTTCTTTCACTGTTCTTTTATTATTAAATCAAAAGTATGAAGTTGTACAAGAATGGAAATATGTATGTATGTATTAGGTACTCAAGTACCACACTGTTGTACTTACTTCTAACAAAAATAAACAACAAAAAAAAACAAAAAAACAAAAAAAATAACCAATAACCAGGCAAAAATGTCTTCTATTTTATTTATAAACACAATGTTCCTGATCTGTCAACCCAGGTTATTATATTACATTATATTACTGTAATTTATATTTATACTTACAATTCATTTAACCTAATTTGCAGCTGGTAACTAATTCTACAGCACAGCTTTCACCCCATTTGCTAGGAAGTATTATATCTTTATTTGTTTTGACAATATGTTATTGTTCTTGGTTAGACATCTCTGGATTCAAATCTCATTCCAGCAGTGTATGCACAAATGTCTCAGCTGACGCTTCAGTACAGTAATGAAGGATTGAAGCCTTGCTTCACAAATGGAGACATTAAACAAGTACCTGATCGCTCAGAGATAAAGTGCACACGGCATTACTTTGATGAAGAACAAAGCAGTTATTTTCCCAGTGTCATGTCCAACATTCATCCCCAACCAACATTACTGAAAGCATATTGGTTCGCCATTGTTATGATATTGTTCGTGCAAGCTCGCTGTCTACAAATTAGCTGCCATATTTTTCTCAGTACACCAAAGGCTAAACTTCCAAAGGTATCTCAAGCAGGACTGTCAAACATTTCAAGATCTTCGTTAAAGGTTCGTAAAAGGTGCCATTTTAATGTATTACTTTTCTTTTCCCAAGCAGCCATAGATTAAGGATAAACCCCAGTGAAATTGCATTGCAGGAAACATGCAAGGGAAGAAAAATGTATAAATAACTCTGATTTTCATATTTATCGTGTGATCTCGTAAATGTTGCATTTCCTAATTTATTGATGATACAACTTTAATTTGGATTGTGAATGGGGAAGAGGATGTAAAGAGACTTTAACGGGATATAGGCAAGCTGAATGGGCAAGAGCACGACAGATTGAATATTATATGTAAAAATGTGAAGTTATTTATTTGGTTGCACATGACATAATAAAAAGGCAAGTACTTTTTAAATTAGCAAAAGATTGGATAGACACAAAGTGCTGGAGTAACTCAGTGGGTCAGGCAGTATCTCTGGAGAAAAAGGATGGCTGACGATTCGGGTAGGGACCCTTCTTTAAACCTAAGAAGTCAGTCTGAAGAAGGGTCCCAACCCGAAATCCTTTTTCTCTAGAGATGCTGCCTGACCCACTGAGTTACTCCAGAGCTTTGTGTCTGTCTTCAGTATAAACACACATCTGCAGTTCCTTTCTACATAAAAGATTGGATACTATTGATATTCAAAGGTTCTAGGTGCGCTTCAAACACACGGCATTGAACGATCAGGACTGAAATTTGTAAAGGAAGGATCTTTAGATGCTGGTTTAAACCGAAGATAGACACAAAATGCTGGAGTAACTCAGCGGGACAGGCAGCATCGCTGGAGAGAAGGAATGGGTGACGTTTTTGGTTCAGACTGAAATTGGTATGTTTGCTTTCAAAGCACCAGGATTTGAAGAAAGTTTCATTGTAATTGCTGAAACCACAACCTGGAGCATCGAGCGCCTTGCCTAAGAAAGGAAATACTGGTCAGTGAGCGAGTGCAGTTAAAATTCACTCAATTGGTTCCAAGAATCTTGTGTTTACTGTATGGGGAAGATTGAGTAATGTATATTTGGAGTTTAAGTAAATAAGAGGAGATGTTATCAAAACTCACAAAGTTACCACATAACCATATAACCATATAACAATTACAGCACGGAAAAAGGCCCTCTCGGCCCTTCCAGTCCATGCCGACCATTTACTTCCCCCTAGTCCCATCTACCTGCACTCAGACCATTCTCCTCCATTCCCTTCCCGTCCATATACTTTCCACTTTACTTTTAATTGTTAAAATCGATCCTGCCTCCACCACTTCTGCTGGAAGACCATTCCACACAGCCACCACTCTCTGAGTAAAGAAGTTCCCCCTCATGTTACGCCTAAACTTCTGTCCCTTAATTCTCATGTCATGCCCTCTTGTTTGAATCTTCCCTACCCTCAATGGGAAAAGCTTATCCACGTCAACTCTGTCTATCCCTTTTATCAGTTTAAAGATCTCAATCAAGTCCCCCCTCAACCTTCTGCACTCCAAAGAATAAAGACCTAATTTGTTCAACCTTTTTCTGTAACTTAGTTGCTGGAACCCAAGCAACATTCTAGTAAATCTCCTCTGTACTCTCTCTATTTTGTTGACATCCTTCCTATAATTAGGCGACCAGAATTGTACACCATACTCCAGAATTGGTCTCACCGATGCTTTGTACAATTTTAACATTACTTCCCTACTCCTATATTCAATGCTCTGATTTATAAAGGCCAGCACACCAAAAGCTTTCTTTACCACCCTATCTACATGCGATTCCACCTTCAGGGAACTATGCACAGTTATTCCTAGATCCCTCTGTTCCACAGCATTCCTCAATTCCCTACCATTTACCATGTACGTCCTATTTTCATTTGTCCTGCCAAGATGTAGCACTTCACACTTATCAGCATTAAACTCCATCTGCCAACTTTCAGCCCACTTTTCCAAATGGCCCAAATCTCTCTGTAGACTTTGAAAATCTACTTCATTATCCACAGCACCATCTATCTTAGTATCATCTGCATACTTACTTATCCAATTTTCCACCCATCATCCAGATCATTGATGTACATGACAAACAACAGTGGACCCGACACAGATCCCTGAGGCACCCCACTGGTCACCGGCTTCCAACCTGACAAACAGCCATCCACAATTACTCTCTAGCATCTCCCATTCAGCCACTGTTGAATCCATCTTGCTACTCCGCCATTAACACCCAAAGATTGAACCTTCTTAACCAACCTTCCATGGGGAACCTTGTCAAAGGCCTTACTGAAATCCATATAAACAACATCCACTGCTTTACCCTCATCAATTTCCCTAGTAACCTCTTCAAAAAATTCAAGAAGGTTTGTCAAACATGACCTTCCAGGCACAAATCCATGTTGATTGTTCCTGATCAGACCCTGTTTATCCAGATGCTTATATATAGTATCTCTAAGTATCCTTTCCATTAATTTGCCCACCACTGACGTCAAACTAACCGGTCTATAATTGCTAGGTTTATTCTTTGAACACTTTTTAAACAATGGAACAACGTGCGCATTACGCCAATCCTCCGGCACTATTCCCGTTTCTAATGACATTTGAAATATTTCTGTCATAGCTCCTGCTATTTCTACACTAACTTCCCTCAATGTCCTAGGGAATATCCTGTCAGGACCTGGAGACTTATCCACTTTTATATTTTTCAAAAGTGTCAGTACTTCCTCCTCTTTGAATCTCATAGTTACTCTACTTTTTTCCCTTACCTCACAGAGTTCAATATCCTTCTCCTTGGTGAATACCGAAGAAAATAAATTGTTCAATATCTTCCCCATCTCTTTTGGCTCTGCAGATAGCTGTCCATTCTGGCTCTCTAATGGTCCAATTTTATCCCTCGTTATCCTTTTGCTATTAATATAGCTGTAGAAACCCTTTGGATTTACTTTCACTTTTCTTGCCAAAGCAACCTCATATCTTCTTTTAGCCTTTCTAATTTCTTTCTTAAGATTCTTTTTACATTCTTTATACTCCTCTAGCACCTAATTTACTCCATGCCTCCTATAATTATTGTAGATATCTCTCTTTCTCAGAAACAAGTGTCCAATTTCCCTTGAAAAACCATGGCTCTTTCCAATTTTTACTATTTCTTTTCAACCGAACAGGGACATAAAGATTCTGTACTCTTACAATTTCCCCTTTAAATGTCCTCCATTTCTCTTCTACATCCTTCCCATAAAACAAAATATCCCAATTCACTCCTTTTAAATCCTTACGCATTCCCTCAAAGTTAGCCTTTCTCCAATCAAAAATCTCAACCCTAGGTCCAGTTCTGACTCTCTCCATAATTATATTGAAACTAATGGTATTGTGATCACTGGTCCCGAAGTGCTCACCAACGCATACCTCCGTCACCTGACCTGCCTCATTTCCTAACAGGAGGAAAGAGTTGTTGGAGAACTGTTGTTGGAGAGCAGTTGTTAAAGAGTTTCACTGTTGATGCAGAGAAGTTATTTATTCTGACAGGAGTCTGGAGATAAGGTTTGGAAGTGTGTATGTCAATGAGTTAAGACTGACGTGAGGAAGAAGTTCTTCAGGAGAATGTGTCAGTGGAGGTTCAGTCAATAACTTCATTCAAATCAGATATTGATAGATATCTGGATATGAAGGGAATCAAGAAATATGGTGTTAGTGCAAGAAAATGGTGCAGGGGTAGAAGATCAGCCATGTTCTTGATCAATGACGGGGCTACCTCTAAGACCCAGATGTGCTATTCCTGCTTGTATTCTCTTTTTTTTAGTTTAGTTTAGATTAGAGATACTGCGTGGAAACAGGCCCTTCGGCCCATCGAGACCGCACTGACCAGCGCTCAACCCGTACACTAGTTCTATGTTATCCAAGTTTAGCACCCGACTCACTCGGGACAATTTACAGAATCCAGTTAACTTACAAACCTGCACGTCTTTGGAATGTGGGAGGAAGCTGGAGCACCTGGAAGAAACCCACGTGGTCACAGGGAGAACGTACAAATTCCATACAGACAGCACCCATGGTCAGGATTGAACCTGGGTCTCTGGCATTTGAGGCAGCAACTCCACCGCTGTGCCACTGTGCCGCACCTTGCCAATGCTCTTATATCTCTATAAAATAGCAAGTTTATTGGAGAAAAATATATTATCGATTGTTCACCAGATACTGGGTTTCTTGGTTATTACAAATACGGACATATACGAGTCCAGGAAGGTCAGGATTTCTTGAAGACAGACTCTCTACTTTTAATTTATTAATTCATCCTTACTACTCCTGTCAGAGTAAAAGAAACAAGAATTGCTTGGGCTGATGATAAAGAGTAAGTTCCATTGGAGATGAAATCCTTTGAAAATTCTTTTGAGTTTAATTTCATGAGCAGCTATATTTATTATCTCAGCCTCAGAGGGCGGTGGAGGCCAGTTCTCTGGATGCTTTCAAGAGAGAGCTAGATAGGGCTCTCAAAGATAGCAGTCAGAGGATATGGGGAGAAGGCAGGAACGGGGTACTGATTGTGGATGATCAGCCATGATCACATTGAATGGCAGCGCTGGCTCGAAGGGCTCCTGCACCTATTGTCTATTGTCAATTATCTGATCACAATTATACAAACAGTGTTACCATGGTCATGCCATTGGGCAGTTAAGACTGGACCACATAAGGGGGTGTGGATATAGTTGATATAGTCGAGACCAAGTACACTTCAGTCCATCTTCATGGTGTGTTGCATCAGGTTGGCTGGAAGTATCATCAAGGATGGCTGCCATCATGGCCATTCTCTTTTCTCCCATCCACCACACGGGAGTAGATGCAGGAGCTTGAACGCTCAGATGTCCAGACTTAAGAACAGCTTCTCTCCTATGGCTATCAGACTCATGAGCCAATCGCCTCTTTCACACCTCCTTCCCGGTGCTGCTATCAAGTACTCTTTTTCTTAATATGGACACAAAATACTGGAGTGACTCAGCAGGACAGGCAGCATCTCTGGAGAAAAGGAATAGGTAACATTTTGGGTCGAGACACTGCGAATCTGGGGAGAGGGAACTAAAGGTATGAAAAGGTACAAAGCACAAACGAATGACCCGAAACTTCACCCATTCCCTTTCTCCAGAGATGCTGCCTGTCCCGCTCAGTTACTCCAGCATTTTGTGTCTATCTTCGGTCTAAACCAACATCTCCAGTTCCTTCCTACACACCACTCTTTCTCTGAACCCAACCTCATTTAATTATTCTGTTATTGCATTTTATTTTTATTTAGTGAAAAAAAAGGGATGCAAACTGTTGGATTATTTCAGCAGGTGAGGTGAGGTGAGAACATGGATAGGCAATATTTCGGGTTGAAAACCTTCAGTCTTATTTTTTGCACTACTCTGCACACCAATCTGTGCACCATTCTGTTGTGTTGTGCATTTTGTCAGAATTTTGGAAAAATATCCAAATGTCCTCATGTGCCTGCGACATCAGTTAAAACAGTAGGTGGCAGTGTAATAGAGGATTCCCATGTAACTGGAGTGATTGCTAATAATTAACTGTGGACAAATGTAGTGCACCTAGGCAAAGTATAATGTATTTTTTATTTTACTAGAAGACAGACAATGGTACAACAAAAACCTCAGAAGCAACTAAACAATGCAATAAAATATTTTTTTGTTTTAGTGAATTGGGGAAATGTAATTGGGGAAAAGTAACCGGTAAAGATAACTAACTCTCCATCGTACCTTGCCTATATCTTCATTTGTGTATCTTCATGAATTCAAGTTACAGTGAGTTCCTTTTGCAAGTTTCAGATTTCCAGGTTCACAAGTATTTAATTATTTTTACATTATACAATATTTTGACGCTGGAAATATTATTAAGCAGCACGAATTGAATGTGAAGTTTCACACATCGGAAGATGAAATTGTTGACAATTTTTGTTCCTGTGGGATGTGTTAACATAAACAGCCGTGCCATCTTTCTACCTCCGCTTCAATTAAATGGAGAGCGATATCTCTGGGTCAGCTGACAGTACGAACAACATCCTTCTCTGCTACATTTTTTTTCACAAGTGCTGCCTCCGTGTAATTGAAAATAAAACAACATTTATAGACTTTAGATGCTGCAACACAAATTCAAATGGAGCAGCTGTGATTAAACGTGAAACCCTCAATATTTGCTGCTGAAACATTTACCTAAAGTCATGTGAATGACATATTTGCTGTTGGCTAATTTGTTATCCAGTCGATTTAATGACTGATTATTCGAATTACAGGATGCAATTGCAGACTTTTGAAAAAGTCTAATCCTGGTTTAATCACAAGTTCTAGAATTTTGTTGATTTATTCAGATTTTTAGGCCTGGATCAGGTCACTGTGGCAGGAAACCCCACACAACCTGTAAACCTCCAAACAGCATCTGATTAAATTTTAGCTTTGCATACCTCGTTGTCACCTTCCCCAGGCTAACAATGATCTTTTCCACATTTTCCTCGATTTTCGTCCCCTTTGATCTCTCCTGTCCACACCTTACCCTTCTGATATTCAAGTTGATTATCCCAGACAATCTTATGTCAGGGCGTCAGGACTGAGAGGTAGTTGAGGGGGTGGGTGAGGCAGGTACATGTCAGGGAAGATAGTTGAGGCAGGTCAAAAAACATTTAAAAGAAACTTCGGCAGGTTCATGCATATAAATGGTTTTGAGGAATATAAAGCAAACATGGGCAAATGGATAGGTTAGATTTGGCGTCTTGGTTGGCATGGATGAGTTCGGCCAAAGGGCCTGGTTCTGTGCAGGATGACTCGATGACTGTGAAGGAATAGTTCCCACTTGCCTACGACTTTTAAAAGATATTTGGACATTTTGTATAGATTGGAAGGGTTTGGAGGACTGTGGGCCAAATATTTTCAAGGGGAATTGAGGAGGGGCAACCAAAAGATGTCCACATCTAAGAACATAAATTAAAAATAGTCATGCCTGCTAAAGGTGTGCATATTTCACGACTGGTTGATCGATTGCTCTGAGGCTGAAAAGCACAAATCCATAACGTGCAGTCCAAGGTTGGTTGGGTACCCTACTACATTATGCTGTATCTCAACCTACTTTGAAAAATAAAAGAATGGACCCTTGCTCACCTTGGGATCACGTGGAAATTGGCAAGTAAACACTTCAGCTTCCTCTTCGATGTCAGGTCTTGGATGGCCATTTATAAAAGGCCTTTCCTTGCCTGAGATGGGCTTAGAACTGAATACTCGAGATGCGAGTAAATGCCCTTCTTCCACCTCTGCTCAGTGCTGCCATTGTCTCAAGCAAATTTGGTGCAAGAACCTCATCCATGCCTTTGTTCTCTAAACATCTCCCTTCAACGCATTAGTGGCTGCCCTCCTCTTTCTGCACTCCATGAAAGAGCTTACCCTAACCACTGCTTCCTGCATCTTAATGCCTTCCGGTTCCCTGGCCCACACAAGGACAGATTTCAAATCCCTCTGTGAATTTTTCCATGATTCTTCCAGTGACCTGATTCTGTGAGATCAGCGTTCCACTCATTCTACCCTCTTGCTAATTAAACATAAATTGGATATTGGGATGAGGAAGTTCTTTGAGCACAGGTTTATACTCTTGCATCCTGTCGAGTTGCCGTCATGTACGACTTGGTCAAAAAAAACAATCTGCAGGAGAATCAATCAACACAAGATGCTTGAGTAACTCAGTGGGTCAGGCAGCATCTCCGGAGAAAAGGAATAGGTGACGTTATAGGTCGGGACCCTGAGAGGAAAACTATAGAGGTATGAAAAGGTGCAAAGAACAAATGAATGACCAAAAACATCACACGTTCCCTTTCTCCCGAGATGCTGCCTGACCCAATGAGTTACTTCAGCATTTTGTGTCTATCTTTGGTGTAAACTAGCATCTGCAATTCCTTCCTATGGACAAACAACACTTTGAGTCTGAAGGAGGGTCCCAATCCAAAACGTTATCTGTCCATTTACCTCTGCAGATGCCGAGTCCCTCCGTTCATAAGTTCCTAAGTTCATAAGTCATAGGAGTAGAGTAGGACCTTCGGCCCATTGAGTCTACGCACCCATTCAATCATGGCTGATCTACCTATCACAGTCATCTCCGTTTCATTTAGGAAAAAACTGCAAATGCTGATTTAAATCAAAGGTAGACGCAAAATGCTGGAGTAACTCAGCGGGACAGGCATCATCTCTGAGAGAAGGAATGGGTGACGTTTCTTCAGAAGAAGGGTCTTTACCCGAAACGTCACCCATTCATTCTCTGCAGAGATGCTGCCTGTCCCGCTGAGTTACTCCAACATTTTGTGTCTACCTCCCATTTTGTTTTGTTTAGTTTAGAGATACAGTGCAGAAACAGGCCCTTCGGCCCACTGAGTCCACACCGACCAGCGATCCCCGCACACTAATACTATCCTACACACAATAGAGACATTTTTTTTTACAGCTACACCAAGCTAATTAACCTACAAACCTGTACATCTTTGGACTGTGGGATGAAATCGAAAATCTCGGTCACGGGGAGAAGGTACAAACTCAGGATCGAACCCGGGTTTCTGGTGCTGTAAGGCAGCAACTCTACTGCTACGCCACCTTGCCACTGCCATTCTCCTGGCTTCTCCCCATAGCCGTTGACACCCTTACCAATCAAGTATTGGTCAATCTCTGCCTTAAAAATACCCAATTACTTGGCCTCTGCAGCCATCTGCGGCAATGAATTCCACACGTTTTTCCACTCGATGAATTCCGGCTCTTTGTCTTTTGCTCAGGATTTCAGTATCTGCAGTCGCGTCGTGTGTGTCACCATCTACCACTTCGACTTTGTTCCAACTCTGGTATAACTCTGCCAAGCCATACTGTTAAAGTAATGTACCGTAGCAAGGGAACTTTAAAAACCTGAGCCATTTATTTTTAAGAGGACAATGGGGGCATTATCCTTCTTCTCTCCTGAGTTAGAAATGAGTTGCTGAGGAGTGGATCTGCTGTGAACAAGTCAGAGAATGCAACGACCGGGCTTCATTGGTATCTCATCTCCTCAGCATTGCCTCTGGCTGGACGCAGCCTTGTATGGGTGGCTTGAGTTTAATACCAGTTGAGTGGGAGGTTAGGTGAAATTCCGCACATAAGCTAAAACATCCGAAAAGTCACGTTTGATTTCAGTTTCCAGCATTAAACTCCGCCCTGCATGACCGACTCACAAATGGCTGTAAATACTCAACACGTCTCTTAAACAATGTGTTTGCAACTGTGATTTCCAGGCTTGTACAAGCGCAGGCCACACCAAAGGAAAAGTAATAGTTTAAAGGCCATATGGTTATAATCAAGGTTTAATTTCTCCCTCAGAAGTTGCGGCTTACAACTTCCTTAATATTAAATGATCATCCTGAGGATATACCCCGCGTCTGTTTTTGTTTTCAATCACTAAAGCTAATCAGGATCACACTAATGATCAAACCCAAAGCAGCCTTCCCAGGCAATCACAATAAACCAACTCTGAACGATCCTGCCTCTCAAGTTAAACAAAACGAAGCATTGTGCAGATTTGCCAAAATCCACGCAACCTTATTCTTTTCAAATTTCAAGAGTCAAGAGCATTTAATTGTCATCTGTACCGAAACGGAACCAATGCCATTCGTACTTGCCACAGTGTAACTGGTCTGTAAACATACCACTCATTACGGGCGTACAAGGTGGCGCACCGGTAGAGTTGCTGCTTACAATGAATGCAGCGCCAGAGACCCGGGTTCGATTCCGACTATGGGTGCTGTCTGTACGGAGTTTGTATGTTCTCCCCGTGAACTGCGTGGGTTTTCTCCGAGATCTTCGGTCTTCCACACTCCAAAGACGTACAGGTATGTAGGTTACTTGGTTTGGTAAATGTAAAAATTGTCCCTAGTGGGTGTAGGATAGTGTTAATGTGCGGGGTTCGCTGGTCAGCGCGGACCCGGTGTTTCCGCGCTGTAGCTCTAAACTAAACTAAAAAACTAAACTAAACATAATAATAAAATAAACAAAATAAGAATATTTCCCCTGAATAATCCAGACATTAATGAAACCATATTGTCAAAGGAGAAATCATAAATGTAGTCGCAGAAATACCTTAAAACGTTTTTTTAATATAAAAAAAGATAATTGGCCCTTTAAGTACATGTTTTCCATCTTCTATAGACTGAAAAACTAAAACTTAATAGCGAATCCACAATTTTAGCTCCAAGTTGGGCCTGACCTTCAAGACGTTCAGGTAACTGAAATTAAATTACCAAACTTGGTTATCCAGGCACAAAGCATTGAATTCTCCACGGCAATTTCACTTGAGTTAATTAAATGATCTGGAATAAAAGATAGCAAAGTCTGTGAAAATATTAGATTGGATGTAAAACTCCATCTTTTTTTTAATTCATAGGCTACAGACATAGGATGCAGATATAGAATGTTAGTCATTGTATATCTTTGATTGCCAGCCCTTACGCCATGTAGGAATGCACTGCAGACTGAACCACATTGATGAGTTTTAAGTCACATTCAGACCAGAGCAGATAAAGATGGCAGATTTTGTGATCATGGAATTGGCAGAGATGGGCAAAAACATGCAGGGCTCAAGGGCCTATTTCTGTGTTGTACAACTCTGACTATTTAGAGACAGAACTGCAGGTACTGGTATACAAGAAGATACAATGTGCAGGAGTACCTCAGCGGGCCAGGAAGCATCATTGGAGAACATAGGTGGGTGACGTTTTGTGTCGCTCTGAAAGAAGGCTTCTGACCCGAAACATCACCTATCCATGTTCGCCAGAGATACTGCCTGGCTTGCCGAGTTACTTCAGCATTTTGTATCTTTTTCCTTGACGTTTAATTTTCTTCCCTGACGGCCCGTAATCAGCCAGAGAGTTTTTTTTACAACAACCTTGTCGGCACATAGCCATTATTAATGATACTGTCTTTAACTTATGACTTTTAAAGCAGAGATTTTGCCACCCATTACCCAGTCTGGCCAAGAGAAATAAGAAATTGAATTAACTCATTTGACATCTGAAATGTAGAGACACTCTCCCACTTTTCACTAGTGGGAGAGTCTAGGAGGCCATAGTCTCATAATAAAATGGTGTACCTTTAGAAAAGGAGATGAGGAAGAATTTCTTTAGTCAGAGGGTGGTGAATCTGTGGAAGCCATTGTTACAGAATGCTGTGGAGGCCAAGTCAATGGATATTTTTAAGGCGGAGATTGACAGATTCTTGATTAACAAGGGTGTCAGGGGTTATGGGTAGAATGCAGGAGAATGGGGTTGAGAGAGATAGATAGACTTGATGGGCCGAATGGCCTAATTCTCCTGCTAGAACTTATGAACTTATGAAAGGGGTTGAATCACTCTTGTTGACAGCATTAAGTGTAGATCCTTTAGTGATTCCTATGTGATTTTTTAAAATAACTTGTTTAGGAACATGTAGATGTTGCCACTATTATTGCATGAACATTAAACAAGTAATTTTAAGAAGAGAAAGTACTTTTCCATAATTATGTATGAATGCAAGACAGAGGAACCAAAATCTTTCACAGGAACTAAAGAAGATAAGGGGAATTAGCAGAGCAATACCTACAAATCAATGCTACTGTTGGATTAACTTAAATGTTTTCTTGCACCCAATAATAATCAAAATAAAATTCCAGTCCACATGTCCAATCTTTAACATTGCATTCAGCTTGTAATGTAGAATCATTTTCCAGTCACCCAACCAAATCCGACTATGGAATTTCCAATCAAGCAATCTTCAAATGTGATCCACTTTTTATTATAAAATGGTGTTTTGTTTCTTCCTCAGCTTCAATATTTACACAACTAATGAAACGAGAATGCTCAGAGAAAAATGGATCACAAGCATACAATTTATTTTTAATACCAGTGCATTTTTTTTCTTGAGTTGGTTATAGCGGTATGGAAGAGATTCACATTTAATCAGGCTTTAGGTTTATTATGCTCACGTGTACCGAGCATAATAATCCATTCAATTCAGATACAGCAGACATAAATAAAATCAGTTCAGACTCAAGTACAATAGATAGAGCAAATATCCATCGTACAGAAGGTATGGAGATACAAATGCGTAGAAGATACATAGTGTAGAATATAGTTCTCAGTGTTGTGGTGAGTCAGTTCCATAGACAAAGTCCAATGTCTACAATGGGGTAAAGGTGAATGGGGTAGTACCCTAGTTTATGGAAGGACTTTTCAAAAGTCTGATAACAAACGGGAGGAGGGGTAGCTGGTGGGAGTGGGGAGGGGAATATGGTCGTCATAGTGTGCAGTTGGTAGAGCTGCTGCCTCTCAGAGGTCCCAGAGATCTGGGTTTGATCCACACCTCAGGTACTGTCTATGTGGAGTTTGCACATTCTCCCTGTGATTGTGTGGGCTTCTTCTGGATGCTCCGGTTTCGTACCACATCCCAATTGGGATAACTTAGAACCAGTGTTTTGTTTAGTTTAGTTTGGTTTAATCTAGTTTAGTTTAGTTTAGTTAGAAACCGCATGGAAAGAGATCTTTCGGTCCACCGAGTCCACGCCAACTATAGATAGAAACATAGAAACATAGAAACATAGAAAATAGGTGCAGGATGAGGCCATTCAGCCCTTCGAGCCAGCACCGCCATTCATTGTGATCATGGCTGATCGTCCCCTATCAATAACCCGTGCCTGCCTTCTCCCCATATCCCTTGACTCCAGTAGCCCCTAAAGCTCCATCCAACTCTCTCTTAAATCCATCCAGTGATTTGGCCTCCACTGCCCTCTGTGGCAAGGAATTCCATAAATTCACAACTCTCTGGGTAAAAAAGTATTTTCTCACCTCAGTCTTAAATGACCTCCCCTTTATTTTAAGACTGTGGCCCCTGGTTCTGGACTCACCCAACATTGGGAACATTTTTCCTGCATCTAGCTTGTCCAGTCCTTTTATAACTTTATATGTTCCTATAAGATCGCCCCTCATCCTTCACCCATTCAAACTAGTTCTACATTATCCCACTGTCTCATCCACTCTTTACACACTGGGGGTAATTTACCGAGGTCAATCGACCACACATCGTCAGGATGTACGAGGAAATGGGGAAAAACTCACGCCAGCACAGGGCGAGCAGACAAACTCCACATGAACAGCACCCGAGGGCAGGATTGAACCCGGGTGTCTGATGCTGTGAGACAATGGCTCTACCAGCCGTGCTGCTACGCCACTCATCAATGCATTCTTCCTAATAAACATTTGCTGTATAGCAATATTTCCCCTAATTTCTTGTTTAGTTTAGTTACCAATTATCTTGAATCTTAAACAATTGTTTCCAACTCTTGAACTGGAATAATTCTGATGAATATTCAATCCATTTGTGTTTAGTTTAGTTTGGTTTAGAGATACAGCACGGAAACAGGCCCTTCGGCCCACCGGGTCCGCACCGCCCAGCGATCCCCGCACATTAACACTGTCCTGCACCCACTGGGGACAATTTTTACATTTCCAAAGACAATTTACCTACAAACCTGTACGTCTTTGGAGTGTGGGAGGAAACCGAAGATCTTGGAGAAAACCCACGCAGGTCACGGGGAGTATGTACAAACTCCGTACAGACAGCACCCGCACCAGTCGTCGGGATCGAACCTGGGTCTCCGACACTGCATTCGCTGTATTACACAAATAGTACACTAGCACTATTCTAAACACATGGACAGCACCCGCACCCATAGTCGGGAAACCGGAGCACCCGGACAAAACCCACGTGGTAGAAGGAGAACGTTCCAACCCCATACAGACAGCACCCATAGTCAGGATCGAACCCGGGTCATTGGCGCTGTGAGGCAGCTACTCTACCGCTGCACCACCGTGCTGCCAGGAGTTGGGATAAAACCAATTAAGGATAAAAGAATAAGTTAACAACAGTAATTAATATGATTGAGACCCGAAATGCAAGAAGCGGTGGATGCTGAGGCATTACACATACACATGGCTGTGATGGATGAAAATGAACAAGAAAATGCCGGGAATGGACATAAAATGGTGGAGTAACTCAGCGGGATTAGCAGCATCTCTGGAGAGAAGTTCAAGAGTTTCTGCCTGACTCGCTGAGTTATTACAGCATTTTGTGTCTATCTTCGGTGTAAACCAGCGTCTGCCATTCCTTCCCGCACAAGAAAATGCTTGGAACGCTCTGCGGTCAGATGTCGTCCCCGGTTAGAGAAACTAAGTTAATGAATTTTCATCAAAACTAGGCATAGTTCTCCCCCCCCCCCCCCCCCCCCCCAAACTCCCCCTCACCCTTGTCCCCGATTAACTCCATCTACGCTACACGGTTCTTGGTTCTTGGTTTCTTGGTCCTCCAAAATATTCCAAATGGAATTTAAACTGGAGGTGCGTTGGGAAAGCAGCCAACATAATCAAAGACCACTCACACACTGTTCATTTCCACTTCTCCTCCTTGCCGTTGGGCAGATGGTACAAAAACCTGAAGGCACGTACCACCAGATTCAAGATCAGCTTCTTCCTCATTGTTAACAGGCTCCTGTATGGACCATTCATGAGCAAAAGATATATTCCCGATCTCCCAGTCCACCACGTTGTGACCCGTGCAATTTTCTACCTGCACTTTCTCTGTACCTGTAACACTATATTTAACACTGATTCCTTTCTCTTTGTACACCACCTGTTGTACTCATGTATGGTCTTATTGTACCCATACATGGGACACGTACAATATAGCAAGCAAACAAGCTTTTAATTGAATCTCAGGACATGCGATGATAACAAACCAACATTAATACCAGCAAAAATACCATTTAAATATAGTTTATGCATGAGGCCTACTGCAAAAGTATGTTTGCTTTGTCCAAAGAAAATATTCGCAAACAAGCACAGGTTTAGAGGGATATGGGCCAATCGTAGGCAGGTGAGACTAGTGTAGATGGGACATATTGGCCGGTGTGGGCAAGTTGGGCCGAAGGGCCTCTTTCCACGCTATAAGACTCTATGACTTAATGAGTCTATTTGTCTTGTAAACTTCCTCACAGCCATTCATTTAGTTTAGTTTTTAGATTAGAGATACAGCACGGAAACAGACCCTTCAGCCCACCGAGGTCACGCCGACCAGCGACTTCCGCACATTAACTCTACCCTACACACACGAGTGACAATTTTACATTTTATAGCAAGCCAATGAACCTACAAACCTCTATGTCTTTGGAGTGTGGGAGGAAACCGAAGATCTCGGAGAAAAACCCACATAGGTCACTAGGAGAACGAACAAACTCTGTACTGACAGCACCCGTAGTCAGGATCAAACCCGGTTCTCTGGCGCTGTTAGGCAGCAACTCTATCGCTGCACCACCATGCCGACATTACAGATGTCCACCTTCTAACATACTGGCTGTGACTTGCTGCTTGGAGTAGGTTAGGCGTGGAGTGTGGAAACGAATAAAACAGTAAATAAAATGGTAAAAATTACCTGGGTCATTATGTTGGGTTATTTACAGCAAAATCCTGCTCCAGAAAACCTGGAACCTATCACTAAGTGAGATCAATTAGTTTCATCCCTATGCTTTTAGTGATTATTTTATGTGCTACATAAAAATCATTTACCTTGTATCTACTTGATTTTCTCTGTAATCTGTATTCAAGGTATTTGGATGGATGTAAGATGGAGATACAGGTCACAATAGAAACAGAAACATAGAAAATAGGTGCAGGAGGAGACCATTCAGCCCTTCGAGCCAGCACCGCCATTCATTGTGATCACAGCTGATCGTCCCCTATCAATAACCCGTGCCTGCCTTCTCCTCATATCCCTTGACTCCACTAGCTCTATCTAACTCTCTCTTAAATCCAGCTAGTGACTTGGCTTCCACTGCCCTCTGTGGCAGGGAATTCCATAAATTCACTGGGTGAAACTCTCTGTGTGAAAAAGTTTTTTCTCACCTCAGTCTTAAATGACCTCCCCTTTATTCTAAGACTGTGGCCCCTGGTTCTGGACTCGCCCAACATTGGGAAACAATTTCCTGCATCTAGCTTGTCCAGTCCTTTTATAATTTTATATGTTTCAATAAGATTCCCCCTCATCCTTCTAAACTCCAGTGAATACAAGGCTAGAGATTAGTGTAATTATTTTGAAGTGTGAGTAGAATGGAATTTTAACCGGCTAAAAAGAGCTTTAAATCTAATGAGAGGGTTGAATAAAACTCAATGAGAAACAGGCTGCTGTACGCAATTGTCATTATAGAATCCTTATTCTTCAAAGGTCTGTTTGTCTTGCACAAAATTTGTCAGCAACCCAGTCAAAAAGGAATCATTAAAGAAATCCCTGCAACCCAAAGAAGGAAAATGGGCTATAAAATCAATCTGATGTGGTCTAGCTTTGTTCTGAATGACACAGAATTGTAACATGTGGGATGAGGAAAAAAATAATTCAGTGGAAAATATTGCCTGCTAGAAAGCTAAAAAATGGTGAAATTAATTGCTGAATGTCCACAGTTTCCAAAACACTTTTATTTCCAAAATCAAAGTATGTATAATAACAAACTTCTGTTGATCAGGACTGTAAGCCAGAATTTATAATTCAGGCATGAACATTATGTCACTTGTATAGAATGCATTGAATATATATGTCTTTCACAGGCTGCATAAATATCACTGATTATATGGTGACATTTACACATTTGCATTCTGTTTAAGAATATTGTGACAGTCGTTTTGTGTATAGAAGTTTCAGACTTTTATTTGTGTAAACTTGACATTCTTCTGGCCATGTGTGGTGATTTACTGAACTCAAAGGAAATGGTAAGCATATATATTCTATTAACGTTAATGTCCTGCCTGCATTTGGTTATCCTTGGATTTGAGTAGATTCTTGAGGCCATCAGATGAATGATCTCACATCTGAATTTATTGGATCCTTTAAAAAGAACGCCATAGGTGCCTTAAAAGGATAAATATGGTATTGTTCATTTTATAATTCTGGACATGCTGCATGTTATACATTTGCAGTTGCAGTGCTGTTTCTTACAGCTAGCGAAAATAGAAAGCACATTAATTCTGAATTGGTTCAGTTTGTGGAAAAGTGAGTTTAGTGCCAGGAAGCTGTTTACTTCACTTGGCACCTTTCTGGCTGTAAGTGTGCTTGGCTTGCCTAACGGGCTAAATTCTGTGCATGCATGGGCACACACACGCAATGCGTTCACTTTCTGCAATTGTGTGAATCGTTTAGACCCATTCCCCAACGATTAAACAATACTAGTGTGGGCATTTTAAAAAATGTTCCCTAAATACATTCCAAATTGCCTTGGATATCACTCTGGGTTAACATGGAGACATAGAGTGTTACAGCGTGGAAACAGGCCCTTCGGCCCAACTTGCCCACACTGGCCAACGTGTCCCAGCTACACTAGTCCCACCTGCTAGCATTTAAGGTCATCTGGTCATAAGGACAGTGTAGAATTAGGCCATTTGGCCCATCAAGTTTACTCCACTATTCAATCATGGCTGATCTATCTCTCCCTCCTAACCCCATTTTGTCCATATCCCTCCAAACCTGACCTATCTACGTACCTGTCTAACTGCTTCTTAAATGTTGGGATAGTCCCAGCCTCAAGTATCTCCTCTGGCAGCTTGTTCCATACTCCAGTTTTCCCAGTAAGTTTAGCATCAATGCCAAACTGAAGTGAATGTGGCCCAAAGTTAAAATACCAAATTAAAAATATAAGCTGCCGGGAAACTTTCTGAAATACATTTGTTCCATGAGATATAATGTCCCCAGTTGCAAGTGAGGTAAGGCTCAGGAAAGCTGGGACTGTGCTTGCAATTGCACTTATTGTTTAGAAAGTGAAAAACTCAACGATGCAATCTACAGATCTTTCTGTGTGTGGGAATCATGTTTTTTTTAGACTGTAGTTCGATTCTGGAGTAAGCTGCACCAAAGGCATGTGAATCCATGAGGGGGTCGCTACAGTGAATACAGAGAGTCCTTTGCTAAGGGCTTGGGAATCAAGAATTATAAGTTTAAGGTGAGAAGGGAATTAAGAAGGCCCTGAGAGGCATATTTTTTCACTCGTGGGTGTATGGAACGAGCTGCCAGTGGAAGAATTGAGACAGATACTATAGCAGGATTTAAAAGACACTTGGACAGGTGAATGGATAGGAAAGGTTGAGAGAGATATGGGACAAATGTGGGCAAATGGGACAAGTTAAATGGGGCAGCTTGATTGACATGGATGAGTTGGTTGGCACAGTGCCGCAGTGGTATAGTTGCTGCCTTACTGTGCCAGCGACCTGGGCTCGATCCTGACTACGGGTGTTGTCTGTGCAGAGTTAGTACGTTCTCCTGTGACCTGCGTGGGTTTTCTCTGGGAGCTCTGGTTTACTTCCACACTCCAAAGAAGTACAGGTTTGTAGGTTACTTGGCTTGGTGAAATTGTAAATTGTCCCTAGTGTGTGTAGGATAGTGTTAGTGTATGGGGATCGATGGTCAGCAAGAACTCGGTGGACCGAAGGGCCTGTTTCTGTGCTGTATCTCTAAAGTCAACTAAACTAAAATAGCCTGTGTCCGTGCTGAATAAATCTATGACTCAAAGGCTCTGATGGTAAGAAGGGCTTATATGGCATCTTTCTTCAGAAAATAGAATGATTTTGCAAATGCATATTCCCTGGTTGGAATCTGAGGTGAAATAACACTGAAAATATAGCCAGATATTTATATTTTGCCTGCTGATTATTTCTACCTGGAATCGCTCCCTCTTCAAAATCTCTCACATCAACCTGAGAGACCAGAATTTGCAGATTCTGTCTCATCTGAAACCTCCAACAGAAGTTTAGTTTAGCTTAGTTTAGATGTACAATGCAGAAACAAGCCCTTCGACCCACCGAGTCCATACCAACCAGCGGTCCTCGCACACTAACACCACCCTACACACTACAGGAAGTGAAGAAAGCCAATGGCACGTTGGCCTTCATTGAGAGAGGATTTGAGTATAGGAGCAAAGAGGTCCTACTGCAGTTGTAGTACTGTGTGCAATTTTGGTCTCCTAATTTGAGGAACGACATTATTGCTATTGAGAGAGTGCAGCGTAGGTTCACCAAGTTAATTCCCAGGATGGCGGGACTGACATATGATGAAATAATGTGATGACTGGGCTTGTGTTCACTGGAATTTGGAAGGATGAGAGGGGATCATAGAAACATATAAAATTCTTAGAGCAGTGGACAGGGTAGATGCGGGAAAAATGTTCCTGATGTTGGGGGAGTTCAGAACCAGGGGTCACAGTTTAAGAATAAGGGGTAGTCCATTTAGGACTGAGATGAGGAAAAACATTTTCATCCAGAGAGTTGTGAATCTGTGGAATTCTCTGCCACAGAAGGTAATGGAGGCCAATTCACTCGATGTGTTCAAGAGAGAGTTAGATTTAGCTCTTAGGGCTAACGGAATCAAGGGATATGGGGAAAAAGCCAGAATGGGGTACTGATTTTGGATGATCAGCTGATTATATTGAATGATGGTGCTGGCTCGAAGGGCCGAATGGCCTACTCCTGCACCTATTTTCTATGTTTCTATGTTTCTAACGGGGACAATTTGCTATTTTACCAAGCAAATTAACCTACAACCTGTATGTCTTTGGAGTGGGGGAGAAAACCGGACACTCCCAGGGAAAACCAACGCAGGTCTCGGGGATAACATACAAACTCCATAGAGAAAGCACCTGCAGCTAGGATCAAACCCAGTTTTCTATTGCTGTGATGCAGCAACTCTACTGCCACAACCGTCAGATTGGATTGGATGCTTGAAATGCATGGATTACGATTTGAGTCCAAACCCTAATTTATGAGACCAAATGCATACCAGAATATGTTATTATGCTTCATCGCAACATGAAACAATGGGATATTTTTCATTTAAAAGATTGAATGGATATAGTATAGCAGCACCTACTGGTGCCTTGGGGTAGTCAAACCCTCGGAGTGACTACTCCAGTCACATGGGCGCGGGAAGCGGGTTCCGCGGGCTCTCTGTCATTTTCATTCATTCGAGCTCCACACTTGTGGATGCAGCATGGTTAATTTAGCTGTCTGTATGGCTCGCGTTGTTCTTTGTTACCGTTTGCAATAAACACCATTGAACCATCTCTTGGTCTCGACTCCGCTAAAATAGTTCTATTACCATTTGGTATGCAGAGCTATAGTTGAAACAGTGCCTAAACTGGTATCTATTTATAATCTAGCCAATCAGACTTTCTCCGTTGTTAACTGTTAATTGGTAGTTATAATTCTTCTGAAGCTATTTTCTAAGCATTAAATAACTGAGATATCGCAACAAATACAAAGCACTCCACCCTTCCGTGGTCAGCTCTTGCCAGCCCTGCTTTGTTCTGGTCTTTTCTTACCCCTATATTTTCAATCTGAAGATGGGTCGCGACCCGAAACTTCTTCCATCCTTTTTCTCCAGAGATGCTGCCTGACCCGCTGAGTTATTCCAGCACTTTGTGTCTATCTTCAGTTCTTTTTGATAATTTGGTATAAGTTTTATCACGTACGTATTTTTCTCATTCCCATTCTAAGACACTAACCACTCTGACCGATACCTCATGCAAGTGGCCACGTTTTATGGGTGATAATGGCCGCAAAACATTCTTGCTATTGAGGGAGTGCAGCGTAGGTTCACGAGGCTACTTCCAGGGATGGTGGGACTGTCATATGTTGAAAGAATGGAGCGGCTAGGCTTGTATACACTGGAATTTAGAAGGATGAGAGGGGATCTTATTGAAACATATAAAATTATTAAGGGATTGGACACGCTAGAGGCAGGAAACATGTTCCCAATGTTGGGGGAGTCCAGAACCAGGGGCCACAGTTTAAGAATAAGGGGTAGAACAGAGATGAGGAAAAATGTTTTCACCCAGAGAGTTGTGAATCTGTGGAATTCTCTGCCTCATTAGGCAGTGGATGCCACTTACCTGGATGATTTCAAGAGAGAGTTAGATAAAGATAGCGAAGTCAAGGGATATGGGGAGAAGGCAGGAATGGGATACTGATTGTGGATGATCAGTCATGATCACAGTGAATGGCAGTGCTGGATCAAAGGGCCGAATGGCCTACTCCTGCTCCTATTTTCTATTCTCTATTGTCTTTACACAGAGAGTGGTGAGTCTCTGGAATTCTCTGCCACAGAAGGTAGTTGAGGCCAGTTCATTGGCTATATTTAAGAGGGCGTTAGATGTGGCACTTGTGGCTAAAGGGATCAGGGGGTATGGAGAGAAGGCAGGTACGGGATACTGAGTTGGATGATCAGCCATGATCACATTGAATGGCGGTGCAGGCCCGAAGGGCCGAATGGCCTACTCCTGCACCTATTTTCTATGTTTCTATGTTTCTATTCTCTATTGACTGAGGCCATTGTTGTCATTAGTCATATTCATCTGCAGCAATCGCTTGCTAGGCCTCAGCAGAGAAAGTTCGAATAAATTTATTTCACTCTGGCCAAGGACTCTGAGGTCTGTTATAACTCCCTGACTGTGACTTAATTAGGATCAACTAACTCAGTGCAGACCAGGGATCAAATTTCACATAAACACATCCTTTCTGAATGTAATTATGATGATGTTCTACATAGTGGCCAGAACAATTCTTGGCTACACTTAAAGAAAAGAACAAGTATACTTGGCAACTTACTGTAACTCATTGAACAGTTTTGGAATCATGCCAACAGCAGGATCATTTTTCAGCACTGATAGCCAGTGGAAGCCCCACTGGTGTTGCAATGAGTTAGATCATCGTACCTCAATGGCAATTACCTCAAACTTCCTTTTGGTGATTCAATAGATGGAGATAATGTGCTTGAGTCACCAAATGGATCTTATCTTATTTACTTATCGGAAGAAGGAAACAGGAGAATGGCAAATAAAATGAAAATCTCGCAACGCAAAAAAAAAACTTTCGACACATTGACAGCATGGTGGCGCTGTGGTGGAGTCCATTCCCTCCACAGATGCCACCTGACCCATTGGGTTCTTCTATCACATTATCTTGAATAAGCTTTGTGTTTTGCTCTTTGAATGGAGGGAGCACAGAGGTGCAGCGGTCGAGATGCTGCCTTACAGCGCCGGAGACGCAGGTTCAATCCTGACTACGGGTGCAGTCTGTGTGGAGTTTGTACATTCTCCCTGTGACCGCGTGGGTTTCCTCCGGGTGCTCCGGTTTCCTCCCACAATCTGAAGACGTGCAGGTTTGTAGGTTAATTGGCTTCCGTAAATTGTCCCCAGTGTGTAGGATAGAACTAGTGTACAGTGATCATTGTGCGGCAAAGAGCCAAAGGGCCTGCTTCCACGCTGTATCCCAAACAAAACAATTAATAAAGGGATAAGCAAGTATCAAATGCATGAAGAACTCTTGGAATTGGCAAGCTGGTTGGCCTGATAGAGGCAAAGCTCGGAGAAGAAGGGTGCAATTGAGGGGGAGGTAATGATATTGGGAGGTATCTTGTGGTTAGAGGTGCAGATCATGATGAGGAGAGAGGGGGTGGGAAATGTGTTACAGAATGTGTTACAAAAAGCGTTTAGCCATTTGGAGAGATACAGATCGTGGTCATAGAGGAAATGTCACAGAAAGGGAGACATGTTTTGCAGTTTGAAGCAAGAAAATTGTATCAGGAAAGAACGATTGTAGGAGCAGATGCGAATGTGAAAGAGAATGTGACTGGAGCGAGACGTGCGAGAGAAAATGACTGAGGGAGGGAGAAGGATGAAATGTGAAGTAGATAAGATGTGCACGAGATCCACTTGTTTCACAAGCCAAACGCAAAGGACATTTTAGTTTAGTTTAGTTTAGTTTGGTCTGCCCCAACAGCTGCTGACGACCTTCTGCCGCTGCACCACAGAGAGCATACTAACGTATGGCATCTCTGTGTGGTATCTCAGCTGCACGGAGGCGGAGAGGAGAGCTCTTCAGCGCGTTGTCCACATAGCGCAACAGATTATTGGGACACAGCCACCAGCCTTGGAGGGCATCTACCACACACGGTGCCTCAGGAAGGCCGTCAGCATCCATAAGGACCCCTCTCACCCTTGTAATGGACTGTTCGAACTACTCCCTTCCGGCAGACGTTACAAGGCCTTCTGCGCCCGCACTACCAGACTCAGGAACAGCTTCATTCCCAGAGCTGTAGCGGCTCTGATCCGGTCCTGCTGAGTAACCCCCCCACCCCCGTGGTCTGTCTCCCCCGGCCTCGCACTTTAATCTGTGTTGATGTTACTGGTCAAATGTTCGTTTTTACAAACCTTGTTCTCGGGGGTTGCAAACCGAAATCTCGAAGTTGCAAACCAAATCGCGTTGCACTTATGTGTAATGACAATAAACGATATTATTATTATTATTATTATTATTATTATTATTATTATTATTAATATTATTTAGCAGAGATTGATAGATTCTTGATTAATATGGGTGTCAGGGGTTATGGGGAGAAGGCAGGAGAATGGGGAGATATAGATCAGCCATGATTGAATGGCAGAGTAGACTTCATGGGCTGATTTGCCTTATTTTGTTCCTATCACTTATGACCATATGACCTAGTGGAAACTGAAGCAGCTGGAGGAAATCCACATGGTTACAGGGAGAACGTACAAACTCCACATAGGCAGTACCCCGAGGTTAGGATTGAACCTGGATCTCTGGCGCTGTGAAGCTGCGCTCTACCATTGGCACTGCGCCGCCCTTTTTAAAAACTACATTTTATTTGTAAATCTGACTTTTTGCTTCCTTTAAGTCTGAAGACAAGTGAAATCTTTGGGAATCATTACAAAAAAAAGTAGTTTGTTTCAAGTTGGACATGCAACCTTCATTGAAAGCTTTTACTGACTAACCTCTAGAGAGCAGATTGATCATCTGCTTCCTCCCAGAAGGTTGCTTCCTTAGTATGGGTCCGGATCAGATTTGGCATTTAAAAAACTTGAACGAAAATCCATCCCATCTTACCCATCTTAAAATTAAGCTCCAAATGTTGTAAAAATGGAAATGCAAGTGAAAAAATTGTAAACAGATACTTCAGACTGTAGAGATACAGAGCGGAAACAGGCTCTGTGGCCCACTGAGACCGCACCAACCAGTGATCGGTATATAACCTATACCCACTAGGGACAATTTTACATTTTACCAAAGCAATTAGCTTACAAACGTGTACGTCTTTGGAGTGTGGGTGGAGGATGTGTTGCAAAGGCCTTCTGTGTATCTCCACTGAGAAAACATGCTAAAATTCCATCAGTTTGGAACCAATTAACAGCCAATTAACCTACAAACCTGCATGTCTTTGGATTGTGGGAGGAAAGTGGAGCCCTCAGAGAAAACCCCATGTGGTCACTGGGAGATTGTACAAACTCCATACAGACAGCACCCATAGTCAGGATTGAACCCGGCTCTCTGGAGCTGTGAGGCCACAACACTACCGTTGCGCCACCGTGCCACCCTGATACCTACATGACTCAAAATGCAGATTGAGTCATGTAGTTCCCGTAACATAAACAAATTCCCAGTGTTCTGGAAGGCAAGAGTAAAGAGCTTGTCCCACTTGGCTGTCTTTCGCGCGCCATTAACGCGACCTGCTAGCGTGTGGGTAGCGTGTGGGTAGTGCGGGGACGGGCGCATGTAGTGGTGTGGAGGAGTGTGGACTTTGTCTTGCACTAAAAGTGGAACAGGCCCAAGACCCTGGTGCAACGCAACGTCTCACCTCCAACAGCAGCAGAAGCAGGCAAACGCTCGCCGAACTCAGCCTGGGGCTCACGGCGGTCCGGATCCGCCCCCACTTCTACTTCCAGAGCAGGGCCAAGAAGATTGAAGATATACACAAAATGCTGGAGTAACTCAGCGGGACCGGCAGCATCTCTGGAGAGAAGAAATGGATGACGTTTCGGGTCAAGACCCTTCTTTCAGACTGAAGAAGGGCCTCCACCCGAAACATCACCCATTCCTTCTCTCCAGAGATGCTGCCGGTCCCGCTGAGTTACTCCTGCATTTTGTGTCCATCTTCAAATGACGTCACGCGCTCCAGACGATGGCGCGTGCGACTCTCGCGGGACCGTCGCGCGACCGCACTACCGGCCTGTCGTGCAAGTGACGGCCCAAGTGCGACAGGCCCTTAAGACACTTTCCAAACGGAGACCTAAAGTGTATACGTTACAGCAAGCATGCCGCTTGATTACGTCTTGTACAGCTGCAACAAAGCTATCACACTTTTATATCCCTCCCCTTTTGTATGAAAGCCAAATTTCCATTTGTCTCCCTAAATATATTTTTCTCGCTGTCGGGTAGCTTTCTGTGTTAAATGTACAAGAACATCTAAATCCCTATGTACTGCAATATTCTGTAGTCTCACAGTTCATACGCTCATGGGTTCATAGGAGCAGAAATCGGCCATTTGGCCCATCATTCACTCTGCCATTCAATCATGGCTGATCTATCTTTCCCTCTCAAAACAATTCTACTGCCTTCGCCCCATATTCCCTGGCACCCTTAAGGGCCTGTCCCAATTAGGCAATTTTTTGGGCAACGACAGGCGGCTGCAAAACTTTTGAACATGTTAAAAAAAGAAATTGGTGACAGTGGCGGCAATTTTTGCTGTCGTAGGTTGTCGTAGGTGCTGTCGTAGGTTGTCGCCAGGTGTCGTAGGTAAGCTCCATTAAATAGTCCCTGGCAGTCACCTAAAGAGTCGCCTAAGTGGGACAGGCCCTTAACTCTCTCCATTTAACATGATTCTTCTTTTATTTTCGTACTATCAGTGGAAACCTCTCACTTCTCAGGTAGACACAAAATGCTGGAGTTATAAGCCTGTCCCACATAGGGGATCTTTCAGGCGATTGCCGGTGACTGTCAAGTTGCCAGCAGTCGCCTGAAAAACCGGCAACTGGAACGGCGACTGTCAGAGTGGAACACACACACATCGCTTCCTTCACCAGCCCGTTATGCAGGCGGGCGACGGAGCAAGAAGGGGGAACGCTGTCTGAGTGAAATTCACACGGTGCAAAGGCAAGTTGACACCGCGATGAACAGGAAGGTTGGCGCTGTAATTAAGACGGCTAAAGCACATTGTATGGTAAGTCCTTTAAAAGAGGGGGGAGAGGGGGGAGAAGGGGCAGAAGGAGGAAGAAGGAGTGGAGACGACATTTAAGAAGCCAGAGATACACGACTGTGAAGCTCGGCGGACATTAACATTACCGGTCAGTTATCCTTGGTTCTGAAAACTACTGCTTACGTTTTTTTCCCCATTGAGCCAATGAAATTCACCAGTCAGCACCGGCTACAACCTACGAGAAACTACGAGAACCTTCGACCTCCTGGCAACCCACTAGGACCTCCTGGCGACCCACCTACGGCACGAGAATTCTCGCTACTCTCCATGGCGGCTTCATTCTGGTCGCCACAAATTTTTCAACATGTTGAGAAATTCGCGGCAACCATAATGAGGCCGCGACTAGTTCCCAGAATGCGTGAACTCCTCACGACCATGAAGGCGACTCCCCGGCAACCACCAGCGACTTCATAGTCTCCTGCAGGCGCCTAAAAAGTCGCCTAACTGGGACAGGCCATAACTCAGTGGGCGAGGCAGCATGTCTGGAGAGAAGGAATGGGTGACTTCACCTCATTTATCACGTGACTCTCACTTCTCACGTTTGCTCCATTGCTCCATCTGCCAAATTTTACCGTATCTCTATCCATTTGCAGATTCCATGTGTCGCCCTCGCAACTTGCTTCCCCACCTATCATTTTTATTATCAGCAAATTTGGCTGCAAAACTCTCAAAATCTTAATCTAAGCCATGAATGCGGATTGTAAATAATCGAGGCCACAATAATAATCCAGATGGGGCCCACATGTTGCAGCTTGTTAACCTTCAAAATGCTTCTTTCATCAACATTCTCTGTTTACGTAACTCACCCGTAAAGTTGAGGAGTGCCTGTATATGAAATTGTCTATGGCCACAACATGCACCATCATATGGTCAGGCTGTTATTTAAGTGTCCAGTTATGGACAGTTAGGTAACAGCCCATAACTGTTACACAAGTGCTTTAAGACATTTTACTTTGTATGCAATAGGAAAAGTGATATAAGGTCAGAATTAGGCCATTCAGCCCATCAAGACTACTCCACCATTCAATCATGGCTCGTCTATCTCTCCTTCCTAACCCCATTCTCCTATCTTCTCCCCATAACCCTGACACTCGTACTAATCAAGAATCTATCTATCTCTGCCTTAATAATATCCATTGACTTGGCTTCCACAGCCTTCTGTGGCAATGAATTTCACAGATTTGCTACCCTCTGACTAAATACATTTCTGCTCATCTCCTTCCTAAAAGGATTGTATCCATCTCAGGGGAGGCAAGAAAATATGAAAAGAGACAGTATACAAACAGCCAACTGCAAGAGTAATGTAGCGAGAGGCACCAATTGATGGCTTTAAGGTTAAATTGGCACAAGTGTTCTCTGTCATCCATTTGAAGATTTGATGGAATTCTAGCACATTTGTCAGTGGAGATACACAGAAGGCCTTTGCAACACATCCTACAGATTCTTCTGTGAAACCTCTTCTGAAATTATGGCAGAAGTTCAGGAATTCCAAATGCAGAGCTTCCGATTTATGTCAAGTCAGCACGACTGCTCCTGTTCCACAGTTTAAAAAAAAGGAGATTTCCATTTGCATGAAAGCTGTCTTTGGCCAAGTAAGGAAACAGAGAATGGAAATGTTTATCAAAGCTGGATGGAGAACACTGGAGAGAGGCAACAGTTTGCAAGCAGCATGCAGGAGAACTCTTGTATACTCAGTCTGAAGAAGGGTTTCGGCCCGAAACGCTGCCTATCTCCTTCGCTCCATAGATGCTGCTGCACGCGCTGAGTTTCTCCAGCATTTTGTGTACCCTCTTGTATACTCATGTTCTGTCCTTTTGACGGTGAAATCCAGAAATGACAGCAATAGGAAACGGGTTTTAAAGCCATTAGCGATCTTATGAATACTCGACGGACTCAATGGACTCGGCAGATCTGACTGCCCAGATGGAAAGCACAGCATCTGGAAGCAATGGGAAAGCCTCCAGAGTGCTAGGAAGCATGGTCACTGAGAAGGTATTCAGGTACTGTCAGACTGGAGCATCAAGGCATATGACCCTCTCCCCCACCCATCCCACCACCCAGCATCTTTAGTTTAGTTTTGTATAAAGATACAGCGTGGAAGCAGGCCCTTCAGCCCACCGAGTCTGCGCCAACCAGCGAGCTCTGCACACTAACACTATCCTACGCACACTAGGGACTATTTACAATTTCACCAAGTCAATTCACCTGCAAACCTGTGCGTCTTTAGAGTGTGGAAGGCAAACGGATAACGGGGGAAAACCCACGCCGGTCATGGGGAGAGCGTGCAAACTCCGCAGAGACAAGCACCCGTAGTCAGGATCGAACCCGGGTTTCTGGCGCTGTGAGGCAGCAAATCTACCGCTGCGCACACCGTGGTGCCCAATGGCCAATGTACGATCGCTGAAGAACACGATAGAATACCAAAGAGCAAGAAAACTGTGTCGGAGAGACATGACGGACTGTTCTGTGCTCTGTCAGGCAAATGAAGACGTGGTAACGTCCACTTTATTAAGGCAGAGATAGATAGGTTCTTGATTAGTACGGGTGTCAGGGATATGAGAATAAGGCAGGAGATAAGGCGGGAGAATGTGAGTTGCGAGGGAGAGATAGATCAGCCGTGATTGAATGGCGGAGTAGACTTGATGGGCTGAATGGCCTAATTCTGCTACTTTCACTTATGAACATGAACTTCATGATAAACTCATCGTGGTGCTCAGATGTGGTGGTCTAGTCCCATTCCTGTCCCTTTCTAGACCTGGGACATCTGAGTGTTGAGCGCCGACCATTCGACCTACCAAGAGAATTCTCTGGCATCATCCTGGCTGCAAGTAGCTATGAAGCTATTAATTGAGGAGATGAGCGCTGGGATCAACAAATAAAGAACATCCTCATCTTCCCTGGGGACTTTAACAAGGCAGGCTTGAAGAAGTATCTGCCAAACCACCATCAACACATCATCTTCAACACAAGGGCACTCAACACACATGATCACTGCTTTACCTCCATCATTATTATCTGAATGGTGGCCGATTAGGAAAAGGGGAGATGCAACGAGACCTGGGTGTCATGGTACACCAGTCATTGAAAGTAGGCATGTAGGTGCAGCAGGCAGTGAAGAAAGCAAATGGTATGTTAGCATTCATAGCAAAAGGATTTGAGTATAAGAGCAGGGAGGTTCTATTGCAGTTGTACAGGGTCTTGGTGAGACCACACTTGGAGTATTGCGTACAGTTTTGGTCTCCTAATCTGAGGAAAGACATTCTTGCCATAGAGGGAGTACAGAGAAGGTTCACCAGACTGATTCCTGGGATGTCAGGACTTTCATATGAAGAAAGACTGGATAGACTTGGCTTGTACTCGCTAGAATTTAGAAGATTGAGGGGGGATCTTATAGAAACTTACAAAATTCTTAAGGGGTTGGACAGGCTAGATGCAAGAAGGTTGTTCCCAATGTTGGGGAAGTCCAGAACAAGGGCTCACAGTTTAAGGATAAGGATAAGGGGGAAATCTTTTAGGGCCAAGATGAGAAAAATATTTTTCACACAGAGAGTGGTGAATCTGTGGAATTCTCTGCCACAGAAGGTAGTTGAGGCCAGTTCATTTGCTATATATAAGAGGGAGTTAGATGTGGCCCTTGTGGCTAAAGGGATCAGGGGGTATGGAGAGAAGGCAGGTACAGGATACTGAGTTGGATGATCAGCCATGATCATATGAATGGCGGTGCAGGCTCGAAGGCCGAATGGCCTACTCCTGCACCTATTTTCTATGTTTCTATGATTCTAAGAAACACCTACCGCTCCATCCCTCACCTGCACTTTGGAATAGCTGACCACCTGGCTGCATTTTTTCTTTTTGCCTACGGACAGAGACTGGCAAAGCCGACTACAAAGAGGAAACCAGAGCACCCAGAGAAACCCCATGCGATCACAAGGTCATGTCATAAGGAATAGGAATAGTATTAGGCCATTTGGCCCATCAAGTCTTACTCCACCATTCAATCATGGCTGATCTATCGCTTCCTCCTAGATCTTCTCCTGCCTTCACCCCATAACCTCTAACACCTGTACTAATCAAGAATCTATCTATCTCGGCCTTAAAAAAACATCCACTGACTTGGCCCCCACAACCTTCTGTGGCAATGAATTCCACAGATTCACAGGGAGAATGTACAAACTCCACACAGACAACGCCCATAGTTAGGGTGGAACCCAGGTTTCTGCCGTCGTATGGCAGCAACTCTACCGCCGTGCCGCCGTGTCGCACAAAACGGACTATTTCATGATGTTTGACAGACTGGACCATGCAATCAATAAACGCTAATGGTCACCTGTCCTGACACAGAATATGCAGATCAATTGGTTTACCATGTCAACAGATCTGGTTAGACAGCAGGCACATTTCAGGCCTCCATCAAGGCAACACTGAATGCACTTCAGCTGACAGTGCAACAAAACAAACTTTGCCATGTCTTATAGAAAGTCAGAAGGTGCTGCAAATGCTCAGAGAAAAAGTAGGCTTTTCAATTGACATTCGTCAGAATGGAAAAAGCTTAGAGATAAAACCATTTTAAACTTGCAAGTGAAGGGGAGACAGGGGGAGGTGACAAGTGGGAAGGGCCATAATACTGTTTGGGAAGGGGCTGCAGATGCTGGTTTAAACTGAAGGTAGACACAAAATGCTGGAGTAATTCAGCGGGACAGGCAGCATCTCTGGTGAGAAGGAATGTGTGTCGTTTCTGTTCGAGACCCTTCTTCAGACTGATGTCAGGGGAGAGGGAGAAACATAGATAAGGAAACGTAAGGTGTGAAAAGAGGACCAAGGGAATGGAGATCATGTCCAGGTAGAAGAGTCATTTGATAAAGGAATGATAAGAAGAGCTGAAACAAAATAGCATGGGATGAAAACATAACATCAAATATCAATTATACTTTATTGTCACGTGTACCTAGATACAGTGACATTCTTTGTTTTGCCATACAATCTGGTAAATTCATACAGCAGGCTTCACCTAGGCAGTATACAAAGAGTTTCTTGATCGATACAGGTGTCAGAGGTTATGGGGATAAGGGAAGAAAATGGGGTTAGGAGGGAGAGAGAGATCAGCCTTGATTGAATGGATGAGTAGATTTGATGGATGGAATGGCCTAATCCTTCTACTATCCCTTATGACCTTATGTCCACATTTCTGGAGCTGACAATGTTTCAAAAGTTCTCAGTACAGCCTTATCTTCTCGCCACGATCATTCGGCTCCTCGCAGCGCTTCCCGGGTGCCTTCATACATAGCTCCAGAAGAAGTGTAAGTGAAATGGCAGGATTGCAATCTGCTATTGCTCATCTGGTAGTTGAGCCAGGAGAGCTGTGAAGTGCATTACCAAGAGATGAGAAGCTGTTCCTCAAATTAACATTGACTCTACTGGAAGAGCATGGGAGGCTGAGGACAAGGAGATCAGAATCAGAGTGAGGTGGGGAATTAAAGTTGAAAACTTTAATACTCCGTCTCATGACTTTTATGCGGCTGTCCATGCTTTCAATGTCAGCTCGCATCATACATAGGAGTTGATAGGCTATGCAATTTTATCAGGAAATTTTAATTGCCTTCATAAATTATTTCAAAATGCCATTTCTGGTTATGTGATTTATTTTTATTTCACTGTGGAATGTAGCTCTGTAAATGTCTGAGGGCAGACCATGGGTGGCAAAGAGGTGTAATTCATGCAAAAGCAGTCAACATAATCAAAGACATGTTCCACCCCAGTCATTCCTTCTTCTCCTTACTCCCGTCCAGCAGAGGGTACAGAAGCTTGAAAGACTCATACAACTTCTTCCCCTTTGTCATTAGGCTAGGGTATTGTTCCATAAGCTATGGTACTGTTTGATGCACCTCTACCCCATTGAGGATGTTGGATTTTGTCGAAGAAACTGAAGTACTACTGTGCAGTAAAATGCTGCAAACTGTATTCTGCACTCTGTATCTTCCCCTTTGATCTATCCATTGTACTTGAATTTCAACTGATTATATCTATGCATGGTATAGATTTATTTTACATGTTCTGCACACTTACCAGAGTAACTGTTCTGATGAAAGGCCATCGTCCTGGAATGTGAATTATTATTCTCTCCCTTTCCCTCTCGCTCTATCCCACAAAAATCAATGCCTGACTTACCAAGTACATCCTGTATTTTTGACTCGGTGTCATAGAACATAGAACATAGAACAGTGCAGCATTGGAACAGTCCCTTTGGCCCACAATGTCTGGCAGAACATGATGGCGAGATACATTCATCTCTTCTGCCTGCGCATGACCCATATCTCTCCATTCTCTGCATATTCATGTGCTTATCTAAAAGACTCATAACCTCCACCATCATAGCTGTCACCAACACTATCCTCTGTGCAAAGAACTTGTCACTCTCGTCTGGACTATCTTTAATCAGACTCTACTGGACTTTATCTTGCACTAAACGTTATTCCCTTTATCGTGTATCTCTACACTGCGAAACCCTATGGATAGCATGCAGAACAAAGCTTTTCACTGTACCTCAGTACATGTAACAATAATACACCAAAACCTAGGCTAAGCAGCATTTGTTCAATATGTGTCAATACCAAGTGCGAAACACTGAATAGCAACAAGCTAAATGTGAAATTAGTCTCCACTCAATATAAAGATGGTGAAGAGTGGAAATGTTCACCTCCGGTTTTGAACGCAAGCTTGTGGAACTCAAGGCAACTTGGGCATAACATTGACTTGCCCTTTCTGTCCTGGGCCTCCTCCATTGTCACAGTGAGGCCAAACTTTAAATGGAGGAGCAGCACCTCTTATTTCGCTTGGGCAGCTTACAACTCAGCGGTATGAATATTGATTTATCTAACTTCCAAGTAATCCTTGCCTCCCCTCTCTCTCCATTCCGCCACCACCCTAGTCGTTGTACTAGTTTTACTGTCGTCCTGTTGAGCACCACTGTTTGTATTTACAATTATCACCTATCCCACAGGCAACAATGGACCATTGTGGGCTCCATATTTCCTTGATTATTGTTGCTTACTGCATATCTTCCATTCATTTGTCCTAAGTACCATCTATATCTCTAGTTCCCCTTTCCCCGGAATCTCAGTCGGAAGAATGGTCTCAACACGAAACATCACCTATTCCTTTTCTCCAGACATGTTGCCTGACCCACTGAGTTACTCCAGTTTTTTGTGTCTATCTATAAAACAAGGTAGCACTGAACAGGCCATTTCGCCCACAACGCCTGTGTCGAACATGGTACCAAGACAACTCTTATCGGCCTGCACCTAATCCATACCCTTCCATTCCCAGCATATCCACGTGCCCATCCAAAAATAACTGTGTAATTAATCACTCTCTAAATTTGTTTTTCATCCAATGCTCAATTCTATTGACTTTAATTGAAATCCGTGGATTCTGTTAGAAGTTACCTCTGTTGTATCTATTAGATTTGAATATAATTGAGACTTAAAATTTAAGCGTTAAGAAGAACAAGCATATGTGGGAGCACACTACTGGGCTTACTGTGGCACTGAAATGAACATGATAAATCAAATGACCTGCTTGGTTGCATTAACTGTGCAAAGGCATTTTGGAGATCAGATTAACTTGATCCTTGGTGTTAGGAGAACAGATTTCAGCAGAAAGACCTGGCAACATCTGTGGAGAGGCATAGTTAAAGTTCCAGTTCAATGTGACCTTTCATTTTCAGATTTACTCCAATATTTTGCTTTTACATCAGTAAAGTGCAGTGTTTCCAATTTATTTTACATGATCTGGCACACTTGCCAGAGTAACTGTTCTGATGAAAGGCCATTGACTTGGATTGTGAATTATTTTTCTCTCCCTTTCCCACTTGCTCTATCCATCAAAAATCAATGCCTGACTTAACAAGTACATCCTGTATTTTTGACTCAGTGTCATAGAACATAGAACAGGTCAGCATTGCAACAGTCCCTTTGGCCCACAATGTCTGGCAGGACCAGATGCCAAGATACATTCATCTCTTCTGCCTGCACATGACCCATATATCTCCATTCTCTGCATATTCATGGTCATATCTAAAAGACTCATAACCTCCACTACCATAGCTGTCTCAAACACTATCCTCTGTGCAAAAAAATTGCCCGTACATCTCCTTTAAACTTTGCCCCTCTCACCGTAAAGCTACTCCCGTGGACTATCTTTAATCAGACTCTACTGGACGTTATCCTGCACTAAACGTTATTCCCTTTACCTCGGTACACGTGACAATAAACTAAACTAAACCATCTAGTTTTTGGCATTTTCAACTTGGGAAAAAGATTCTGACTGTCCAATTATTTAGCATCTCTTAAAGGCACAAGTAACTTTCGTGTTTCCACGCATGTTTAAAAATGATGGTTTGAGAGGCAATCCGTAAAAGCCAACCTATTTTTTTTCTAGCCAAAGAGAAAGTTCTTCAATAATACTTCAATTTCGAAAGGTGGTCAAGGAAAACTCAAACATCTCCACACTGGCTCACTGCTACCAGCAGAGACCAATCGCAGGCTTGGTGATCCTTTTGCTGAACACCTCCGCTCAGTCCGCCTAGGCCAACAAGATCTCCCAGTTGCAAAACACTTTAACTCCCCCTCCCATTCCCATAGATCTTTCTGTCCTGCGCCTCCTCCACTGAGGCCCAGTCCAAATTGGGGAAACAGCACCTCATATTTTATTTGGGCAGCTTACAACCCAACGTTATGAATATTGATTTTTCTAAATTCAAGTAACTCTTGCTTTCCCTCTCTCTCCGTCCCTCCTCTGCCCTCGTTCTCCGACTAGTTTCACTGTCCTGCTGATTAATTTTACCGATTGTTCGCATCCGTGTCACCTCCGGCTAACAATGAACCATTCTACATTTCCTTATCACCGTCTGCTTTGATCTTTCGTTTTTCACACCTTACCCTTCCATATCTCTAGACGCAGTGTCCTCTGACTCTCAGTCTGAAGAAGGACGTCTCAGTCTGAAACGTCACCCGTTCCTCCTCTCCAGAGATGCTGCCTGTCCTGGCTGAGTTACTCCAGTATTTTGTGTCTATCTTCAGCAGTGAACATCCGCTGGCCTCAGCCTTTTATATCCTGTGGACTGTTTGTTTAGGATTTGCAAATGTCCCAGGTGTTTGGTGAACTCCATAAAACATTTTCCAGAGCTCCTTCAGTAAGTACGAAAGGTTAGTTTTGTGCATGGATTTTATATTATGGTGATTAAGTCATACATGACAGAGGAAACTGCTTCAAGATGCAGGATAACTGAGGAATTCCTGGACAATCTGCAGATTTCAAGTCAAATTGAAATGATTGTATTTTGGAAGTCTCTAAAGTTACTTCAGTTTCAATGTAAGAACAGATGTTTCCGCCCAGTTTTCAAGGATTAAATATCTGCGTTGCATTCACTGGACTGCACTGCTGGATCCTTACATATTTTATGTACGCACACAGCGGAAAACAACTGTCATGAATGATAAAGGGACGATTACTTCATAAATCATTTGCAAAGGTAGTTGGAACCCTGTGTGGCTAGGAGTTGAATTAAAAGGATTAGTGTGGAGTCCGGCAATTGAACACTCAACTGAACATGAGAACCCTGAATTCCTCTGGAGGTTTTGGGCCAGCCAGATGTGGGATGCAGCAGATCCTCCAGCTGCTGGATGAACGTGGCCCGAGCCAAACACAAAGCCCACAATTGGAGATGTGATCGTATTCCGGCTGCAGTGCCCAAACTGCGCCAAACAAGCGAGTCTGAAGTAGGGTGTCGACCCGAAACGTCACCCATCCCTTCTCTCCAGAGATGCTGCCTGTCCCGTTGAGTTACGCCAGCACTTTGTGTCTATCTTTGACTCTGTATACTGTCTCAGTGTATACGCTGCTATCCACTTGTACTGTATCTGAGGTGCTTATCTAATATGCATCTAAGTGCTTATGTATATTGATACTGCATACAATAATTAATTTCACTGTACCTCGGTACATGTGACAAATAAAGTATCATACTGTGCCATTTTTATGTAAAGTGCTGCTTTAGTAAGGCAAAGGAATGTTGGCGTAACGTTTGCTGCAAACGTACTTGCCAAGATCTTAATTTTTAATTTGAATAGCTCAGCAAGTCTGAGTTTCATTGTCATCGAAAAGGATCATCCTTTATAAAATTTCACAAGACCCACATGTATGAGAATCAGGCCAAGCCAAACAAATTAATTCCACATCCATGCTTTGGGGTGAGTACAATTGAAACAGAACAGGCAAGAATTTGCATGGACTATATCATCTTAAATGGTTTATTGAATTGGAGAGCTGTGTGTCTTTGGAATTCTCCACCACAGGAAGCTCAGTCGGAATAGATTTTTGGGCACCGAGTGAATGAAGGGATAATAGTAGAAATCACGGGAAAGATTCAAAACATGTCAGAAGGAAAACATATCAAGCTAATGGTTTTTCAACACTGCTCCCATGTTTTTGCCTTTATTTCAGACTGATGGCACGGAGAGTTTTTTAAATTCAGTTTAGTTTAGTTTAGTTTAGTGATACAGTGCGGAAACAGGCCCTTCAGCCCATCAAGTCCGCACCAACCAACGATGCCTGCACATTAACAGTACCCTCAATACACCAGGGATAATATTACACAATTTTACATTTATACCAAGATAATTAACGTACAAACCTGTACGTCTTTGGAGTGTGGGCGGAAACTGAAGATCTTGGAGAAAACCCACATGGGTCACGGGGGGATCATACAAACTCTGTACAGACAGCACCCGTAGACAGGATCGAACTCGAGTCTCTGGCGCTGTAAAGGGCCTGTCCCACCAGCATGCAACTCTATGCGATGAGCGCGTCCAGCGTCGCGGGGCCAGTCCCACTTCGATCGCCGGAGCCATGCGGAATTGTGCAGAGTTTGTCCCGACATCGTGCGGGGCTCCGAAAAACTGACCATGTTCAAAAATTCCGCACGGCAACGGCTTGTCGGCTCGCAGTCGCCTCGACGCATTACATACCGCCTCGACGTAGAGCCTCCATGACCCTCTCTGTAGGTGCCTCCATGACCCTCTCTGTGTGTGCCTCTGTGCCCCTCTCTATGTGCCCCTCTCTGTCCTGGCGAACTTACCTTTAAGACTTCGCTCCAAGTTCGCCTCAATTTGCGCCGCGTTGCGCTACTCACCGGACCTCCGTACGGCCCTCGCTGCCGGCTTGGTCGCGTTTGCCGCATGCAGGCGCATGCTGTTGGGAACGGCCCTGTACAGGGATCACCTGACCTCCGCGCGGCCCCCGCTTCTAGTTTGATCGCGCTCATCGCATGGAGTCGGATGCTGGTAGGACAGGCCCTTAAGGCAGTAGCTAAAACAAAAATACCATGGTGTCAACCTTTTGTTAAGGTAATCAAGAAAGACAGAGACATAGAACATAGAACAGTACAGAAAAAGCCAGAGTAATTCGGCGGGGCATCTCTGGAGAAAGGGAATAGGTGACATTTCGGGTCGAGACCGTTCTTCAGACTGAGACTCTTGTTCAGACTGAAGGAAATGAGAGATATGAAAAGGTGCACAGAGCAAATGAATGAAAGATACGCAAAATGACAAATCAAAGCCAACAACGATGACCAAGGGAAGGCGGAGCCCACCTTAAAGTCCATTGTTAGCTGTGGGGAAGGTGATAATGAGTGATACAAACAGTGAAACTCAGCAGGACGACAGTGAAACTAGTACGATGACTAGGGTTGGAGGGACGGTGAGAAAGAGGGAAGCAAGGGTTACTTGAAGCTAGAGAAATCAAAACTCATACTAGTGGGCTGTAAGCTGCTCAAACAAAATAGGAGGCGCGTTCCTCCAGTTTGCGTTTGGCCTCACTCTGACAATGGAGACCTTTGTCTACCACTGTCACCCCATTCCGAGAAGAATGGGTAGGCTTGGGAGAGGGTGCAGAAGAGATTTATCAGAATGCTGCCTGCATTAAGGGGTGTTAGTTACAAGGAGACATTAGACTCACTAGAATTGTTATCTCTGGAACGCCGTAGGGTGAAGAGGGGACCTGATAGAGCTATGAGAGGCACAGATAAGGTAGACGATCAGATTACTTTACCCAGGGTGAAAATGTGAAATGTGAGGGCTTCAAGGGCATAGCTTTGAGTGAGAGAGGCAAAATTTAAAGATGAATGGGGCAACTTTTTTTACAGGGGGTGGTGGGTGCCTGGAACGTGCTGCCTGGACGTGGTAGTGGAGGAAGATACAGTGGCATTTCAGAGGCTTTTAGACACATGAATTTGCAGAGAATGGAGAGATATTGGTCACATGCAGGCAGGTGAGATTAGGTTTCTCATGGCATCATGTTCGGCACAGATATTGTGCCAAAAGAGAATTGACAATAGGTAAAGGAGTAGGCCATTTGGCCCTTCGAGCCAGCACCGCCATTCAATGTGATCATGGCCGATCATCCATGACAAACCATGATGGTCTGTTATTGTCTGTCCCTGGGGCAGCACAGTGGCGCAGTGGTAGAGGGGCTGCCTTACAACACAGAAGGCTCAGGTTCAATCCTGACCATGGATGCTGTCTGTACGGAGTTTGTACGTTCTCCCGTGACTGCACTCCAAATATTTACAGGTTTGCAGGATAATTGGCTGGGTAAAATTGTAAAATTGTGCCTAACGTGTGGAATAGTGTCAGTGTACGGGGTGATCGCTGGTCGGAGTGGACCCGGTGGACTGGAGTCCCTGTTTCCACACTCTAAAGTCTAAAGTTCTATGTTCTATGTTCCAACTCAAGTTCAAGCCAGTAGTTCAAGAATCTGCATGTTTAACATCCACACCACTCTCTGGTTTTCCTCCTTAATGAACAACTTCCTCTGGACATCAATGAGCAGATATTCTTCCCCCTTTTTGGGGGATGGATAAGGTTTGAGTTCTGAAGGTTCTTTCCTTGGCTTGGAAAATGATTTGCAATTAGCATGGGACATGTCGCACCCTGGCCACTCCCTCTTCTCCCCTCTCCCACCAGGCAAAAGGTACAGAAGTATGAAAACGCACATCACCAGATTCAGGGACGGTTTCTTCCCAGCCGCGATCAGGCAAATGAATCATCCTACCACAACCAGAGAGCAGTGCTGAAATACTATCTGCCACATTGATATCCTTCGGACTATCCTTGACCGGACTTTGCTGGCTTTACCTTGCACTAAACGGCATTCCCTTATCATGTATCTATACACTCTAAATGGATAGATAGTAATCATGTATTGTCTTTCTGGTTAGCACGCAACAAAAAGCTTTTCACTGTACCTGGGTACACGTGACAATAAACTAAAGTGGACTGAACTGAGTTCCCAAGGTCCTTGGCTAGGAACATGATTTGCAACTGGCATTCAAGATTATAACTACATTATTGACCATTCTCATGGTGCTTTAACCTCACCCAAGCAATATTGGAGTAGGCTATTTTCATCTGGTATGCTTCACCCAGTTGGTAGAAATTCAAGTTGACAAGGGTTACATTCTACAACTAAAAACTACTGGAATTAATTAGAAATTATTAGTTTAATAGCCAGCTGAGGTGAAATTCAATGGCCCATGAAATGATTGAAACACAAAGGCAATGAAGGTTAATTGACTCTTCATTTTAAAACTACCATTTGATGTGATGCGGTTGCAATGAGAGATTTTTTTCTCTCGCAATTACAAATAAATGTTAGAAATCCAACGATGCCTCGAAAAATAAATATTGCGTTCAATATTTCATCAGTGTTTGTTAAAAGATTTCTAAACAAAATGGTTATACTTTGATCAAGTTCCTGAATATGTCCTGCATTTTCAAGTATTTATTTTATTGCTTCATTGTCTAAACCTCTGTTAAAGTAATTGATGGCTTTAACAAGTTTAGCAAATGTCATCAACTAGAGAAAAGACTGCAAATGCCCAGCAGTCCAGTCAGCGCCCGTTGAGAGAGAAATGGAGAATGATTATCTCTGAACATTCATCAGGAGTGGAAATGGTTCGAGGTTAACCCAATTTGTATCGACACAGACATGCAAAGAGGGTGGGGAGGGGGGTGGGGGGGGGGGGGGGGGGGCGGAGGGGAAGGGTGTTAGGAGCTTAAGACAAAGATGGGTGGTGTGTGTAGAAAGGAACTGCAGATGCTGGTTTACACTGAAGATAGACAACTGGAGTAGCTCAGTGGGCCAGGTAGCATCTCTGACGAAAAAGGATGGATGACATTTTGGGTCGGGTCCCTTCTTCAGACTGACCCGAAATGTCTTCCATCAGGCTGAAGAAGGGTCCCGACCCGAAACGTCATCCAACCTTTTTCTCCAGAGATGCTGCCTGACCTGCTGAGTTACTCCAGCACCCTGTGCCTATCAAGGGGTGGTGTGTGGTAGGATGGGAGACAGTAGAGATTAAATTACAGCTGCATGCGGTGACAATTTCATGTCAGTATGAGCAAAATTGGGAAGTTCTACTTCAATCAAGTCTCGATGAAATAAAAGACTGACATCAAATGCTGGGGTTATTCAACGGGACAGGCAGCATCTCTGCAGAAAAGGAATAGGTGACGTTTCGGGTCAAGACCCTTCTTCAGACTGAGATTCTGGGGAAATGCTGTTGATGAGATATCTTAAGAGACGGTGATTAAAGCATAAATATTTAACAATCCTCCAACAAACACTGCATTTTGGTGACATCAAAGGTAGACGCAAGATGCTGGAGTAACTCTGCGGGCAAGGCATCAACTCTGGAGGGAAGGAATGGGTGACGTTTTGGGTTGAGACCCTTTTTTAGACATGTTGACACTATGTTGTTAATAGATATTGATCCTTAAAACCTACTAGCAACTCTCCCCAATTTCTGCTCATGCCTTTTCACCCCATTTCCTTTCCCCACCTTTCCTGAAATATACCCTGAGGTGATTTCCTAAAATGAAGTCCATAAAAGCATACGGTGGTATTTTACCTTCTTTACCAGATTTGACAATGGTGCCAAAAATACTGAGCAAGCCACCATCATGAATGAATGAATGAGTAATGAATAAATGAATGAATAAGTTTATAAGTTTACTGCCCAATTATGTACACATACAAGAAATTTGCCTTGGTGCTCCGCTCGCAAGTAACAACACGACAACACGATCATGGCTGACATTTCTCCACCAACCATACTATTACTAAAACTCTCATCTTGTCCTCTTCCAGTTTGCATTGTTTTCTAATTTGCCCTAAAACTATATCCTATATCACTAGGATTTTTTTCTCACCTTACTCGCCGTTCTCTTCTGCTCCAAGCACATCAAGTTTTGTTCCGATCGGTGGAATATTACAAAAGTTATGAAGGTTTAAAAATCGTGAGATCAGCAGATTGGTCTTCTCACCTGTCATTCGCCATGACAGTCGTGCCCCTTCAGGCACCCGCTGTCAATCACCGAGATAAGGAGAATAAAGCCCCGGAGGCTGGGCGTGAGTCCAGAGGCCAGGCGTGAGTCAGTCAGCCGGGGAAGCCCGGAAGCCGTCAGTGAGAGTCGAGTCCAGAAGCCGAGAGTGAGTGAACTGAGAGTTCAGAAAATGTGAGTGAGTGAACTGAGAGTCCAGAAGACATGACTGAGTGAATCGAGAGTCCAGAAGCCGTGACTGAGTGAACTGTGAGTCCAGAAGCCGTGACTGAATGAACTGTGAGTCCAGAAGCCATGACTGAACTGTGAGTCCAGAAGCCGTGACTGAGTGAACTGTGAGTCCAGAAGCCGTGACTGAGTGAACTGTGAGTCCAGAAGCCGTGAATGAATTGTGAGTCCAGAAGCCGTGAGTCAGTGAGCTGTGAGTCCAGAAATCGTGAGTCAGTGAACTGTGAGTTCAGAAGCCGTGAGTCAGTGAATTGCGAGTCCAGAAGCCGCCCAGCACGCGGGCCAGAGCACGGAGCCTGCCCGACTGCTGCAAACTTAAGATCCTGGGGAAGTGAGATTGGGGGGCTTGAGGGAGCCGGGCACTGGCAGGGCCGAGCGTTGGCGGGACCGGGTGCTGGTGGGGCTCACCACACCCGCCCACACACCCCCGCCCACTCACCTCCACTCCCCTCTCCTCCCCCCCCCCCCCCCCAGCGGTAGGCCACGGCAGCGGCAGGCCACGGCAACACTCCCACCCCCTCCCCCACTGTGAGTGGTGGAATATTGGAATTGGTGGAGAGGTGGAATATTGCATTGGGGGACCAGGCTTCCTGTGTGAGAATGGGACCCAACGGGTACCACTTAGTCTAGTTTAGATTAATGAATGAAACAGAATAACAGAACATACCCCCCCCCCCGCCCCCCACCTCTTCTTTGCGCCCCGCCTGTTGCACCTGGAACCTGGATTGGCACCCATTTTTGCCTCTCGCCCAGCCCTCTTCCACCTAGATTCCATCCTCCGCCTTCACAATTTGTACCTTCTTTATCCTTACCTCACACTTTTTGCCCTTTCATCTTTGGACTTTGTCCAACCATCTGCCAATGTGAAATCTCCCCTCACCTGTATCCACCTATCACTTGCTCGGCTTTGTCTTGCCCCTGCTTCTCTTCCAGGTTTCTACCCTCCCGCCACCACAATCAGTTTGAAGAAGGGTTCCTACCTTGGACTCTAAACACCACCTAGTCATGTTCTCCAAAGATGCTGGCTGACCCATCAAGTTACTTTGTGTTGTTTGTTGTAAACCAGCATACACAGTCCTTTTGTCTCTATCTGGAAACACTTATGAGTTACAGATGAAATTAACTGGCATCCATCTAACTTCTGGATTTGATATTAGAGGCGATTTGGTGGGTAGGTGGATTGGTAAATATATGCAATGTTTTACAAACAAGCCACAAATTTCCATTCAGAGAGATGAATTGTACCACATAATTTTTGTGTTATGTACCAATCATATGGTTTATTTCCCATTGAACATAGCTGACGAGAAATGCAGAGCAATGGGATTGTTTGGTTCACAGGCATGTTTGGTTTAGTTTAGGTTAGAGAGATAGCTTGGAAACAGGCCCACTGAGTTGATGCCGACCATTGATCACACTAGTTCTGTGTAATGCCACTATCCCATCCACTTTTTTACATTCGATGGGCAGTTCACAGTGACCAATTAATCTTCAAAGCCGTGGATCTTTGGGGTGTGGGAGGAAACCAAAGCACCCAGAGGAAATCCATGCGGTCACAGGGAGAACATGAAAACTCCACACAGACAGCATCCGAGGTCAGGATCAAGCCCAGGTCTCTGGCAGCAGCTCTACCTCAACATATCTGAAAATCATTATTTTTCCCCAAGCAATTGGCAATTGTTACCGTTGGGCAGCAAAGTGGTCATTTCTTTTCCTTGACACTTTTTGACCTTTCATCTTTGGCCTTTGTCAAATCTTACACACCTATATCCACCTATCACTTGCCAGGCTTTGTCCTGCCCCCACTTCTCTTCACGTTTTCTACCCTACTACCCCCACCCCCCCCCCCCCCCTCCACCACCCCCCCTCCACCACCACCACAATTAGTTTGAAGTAGGGTCCCGGCCATAGATGCTGAGTTACTCCAGCACTTTGTGCCCTTTTTGTAAACCAGCATCTGCAGTTCCTTGTCTCTATCTGGAAACACTGATGTGTTTATGAGGTACAGATGAAATGAACTGGCATGCATCTAACTTCTGGATTTGATATTAGTCAATCTGGAGGGCAGATTCCTTGATTACCTGCATCTCTTCTACAGCAAGCCCTCCTTTCTAACACTGATCAGACTCCCGTCCACCCTCCCCCACACCAGTCAGCCTTCATTCCACCCCATCTAACAACTTGACTCCCTGATTATCCTTGATCTCCATAATATCTCTTGAACCCTGTCAATGTAGGAGCAGCACGGTGGCATAGCGCAAGAGTCGCTGCCTTACAACGCCAGAGAACCGGTTCGATCCTGACTACAGGTGCTGCCTGCATGGAGTTTGTATGTTCTCCCTGTGACTGCGTGGGTTTTCTCCGGGTGCTCCGGTTTACTCCCACACTCCAAAGACATGCAGCATTGGAGGTTAATGGTCTTCTATGAATTGTCCCCAGTGTGTAGGATGGAACTATTGTAGGTGAGATTGCTGTACGGCATGGACTTGGTAGGCCAAAAGACATGTTTCCATGCTATCGTGCAAAAAAAAATTAGTCCTGGTCTTGCCAACCAATTTTCCAACTCCTGACTTTCTAATCACTGCTGTCTCTGCACCCCCTGTTTGGTCCAGACCATGTTGTGACAGAGAGCGGAGTCAGTGGAGACTGTGAAGCTGGTGGATAGAAACATAGAAACATAGAAAATAGGTGCAGGAGTAGACCATTCGGCCCTTCGAGCCTGCACCGCCATTCAATATGATCATGGCTGATCATCCAACTCATATGGTGGATCTGGTGGATATCTTTATTCATGAGGACAGCAGACATTTTCTTGGAGACTCTCTCTGTAGAAAGTCCCCAAGCTCAAAGTCTATCACGAACATCTTAAGAACAAAGATACCAGCAGATGATTCAACACAATTTCAATAGGCACAATGATATTGTTTACTGTAATAATTATAGTCTGAAAAATGGTTCCATTGAATACACATTTATAAATAGTTTAGTTTAGTTTAGAGATTAAAGGGCCTGTCCCACTTGGGCCTCATTTGCACTTACCAAATCCTGGGGAGCCGCGCGCGACCATGCGTCACTGCCTATGTCACCACGCACCATGCGCGTGTAATGCGCACCATGCGCGCATCACATGTGTGTCACGACACGTACGTCATATATGATGTCGCGTAAATTATGCGCAAATGATGGCCAAGTGGGACAGACCCAACAGTGTGGAAACAGGCTCTTTGGCCCACTGACTCCGGGTCTCTAAACTAAACTAAACTGAACTAAACTAAACTAAACTAAACAAAACCAATCTAAACTAATCTAAACTAAACTAAACTAAACCAATCTAAACTAAACTAAACTAAACTAAACTAAACTGAACTAAACTAAACTAAACTAAACTAAACTGAACTAAACTAAACTAAACTGAACTAAACTAAACTAAACTAAACTAAACCAATCTAAACTAAACTAAACTAAACTAAACTAAACTGAACTAAACTAAACTAAACTGAACTAAACTAAACTAAACTAAACTAAACCAATCTAAACTAAACTAAACTAAACTAAACTAAACTAAACTAAACTAAACTAAACCAATCTAAACTAAACTAAACTAAACTAAACTGAACTAAACTAAACTAAACTAAACCAATCTAAACTAAACTAAACTAAACTAAACTAAACTAAACTAAACTAAACTAAACCAATCTAAACTAAACTAAACTAAACTAAACTAAACTGAACTAAACTAAACTAAACTAAACTAAACTAAACCAATCTAAACTAAACTAAACTAAACTAAACTAAACTGAACTAAACTAAACTAAACTAAACTAAACCAATCTAAACTAAACTAAACTAAACTAAACTAAACTGAACTAAACTAAACTAAACTGAACTAAACTAAACTAAACTAAACTAAACCAATCTAAACTGAACTAAACTAAACTAAACTGAACTAAACTAAACTAAACTAAACTAAACTAAACTAAACTAAATTAAACTAAACTAAACTAAACTAAACTAAACTAAGCTAAACTAAACCAATCTAAACTAAACTAAACTAAACTAAACTAAACTAAACTAACCTAAACTAAACTAAACCAATCTAAACTAAACTAAACTAAACTAAACTAAACTAAACTAAACTAAACTAAACTAAACTAAACTAAACTAAACCAATCTAAACTAAACTAAACTAAACTAAACTAAACCAATCTAAACTAAACTAAACTAAACTAAACTAAACTAAACTAAACTAAACTAAACTAACCTAAACCAGTGATCCCCATACACTAGCACTATCCTACACACTAGGGACAAGTTACAATTTTTACCGAAACCAATTAACCTACAAACCTGCACGTCTTTGGAGTGTGGGAGAAAGCCAGATCACCCGGAGAAAATCCACATGGTCACGGGGAGAACGTACAAACTCCGTACAGACAGTACCCATAGTCAGGGTCGAACCCGGGTCTGTGGCGCTGTAAGGCAGCAACCCCACTGCACGAGCACGTTGTAACTGACAAAATGCCTCTGAATGCACAAGCAGCTTAGATGGGACTGAGTAACTCACGCAATGGTGAGTTACTCTAACAACGTCTGAAGAGAGAGAAGCCAGAAATCAGAAATTAAGGTGTGAGGGCTGACTCTTTGAGTGCACAAATAACCCAATTATTAATGGACATTGCAAATAGGCTATGACCACAGAGACACAAAGAACTGCAGATGTTGGTTTACAAAGCAAGACGCAACATGCTGGAGTAACCCAGCAGGTCAGAAAGCTCTCTGGAGGACATGGATAGCTGACGTTTCAGATCAAGACCCTTATTTAGAATCTGCAGGTCTTCAGAGTTCTTACCAAATAGCATCACACTTGCCCCTATGTAGAAACCTGTCCTCATCCACAACAATTTTGAAGCTAATAGAACTGTGGTCGCTGGTCCTAAAGTGCTCACACACTGACACTTCAGTCACTTAGCCTGTCCAGTTCCTTACGAATAGGACAAGCTTTACCCTCTCCCTTGTTGGGCCCTTCTCAAACAGAGGAACAACATTATGTATTCTCCAATCTTTGGGATGCTGCCTGTGGCTAAAGAAAAGGCAAAAATCTCTGTCACGACTCCAGCAATTTCCTCTCTTGTCTCTCCCAATGACCTGGGACAGTTCAGGGTGGCATGGTAGAGCCAGAGACCTGGGTTTCATTCCGACTACGGATGCTCCCTGTTACCGGAGTTCGTACATCTCGCCGTGACGGTGTGGGTTTTCTCCAAGATCTTTATGGTTTCCTCCCATATTCCAAAAACATACAGGTTTGTAGGCATACCATGGCCCTATCCCCGAACTCTATCTCTGCTACATCGACGACTGCATTGGTGCTACCTCCTGCAGCCAACACACAACTCACTGACTTCATCCATTTCTCCACTAACTTCCATCCAGCACTCAAATACAGCTGGACCATTTCCGACATCTCCCTACCGTTTCTAGACCTCACTATCTCCATCGCAGGTGACAGACTACTGATCGACATCTACTATAAACCCACTGACTCCCATGGCTATCTGGACTACACTTCGTCCCACCCTGCTTCCTGTAAGGACTCCATCCCCTACTCCCAATTCCTCCGTCTACGCCGCATCTGCACCCAGGATGAGGTGTTCCAAACCAGGGCATCGGAGATGTCCTCATTCTTTAGGGAACGGGGGTTCCCCTCTTCTACTATAGATGAGGCTCTCACCAGGGTCTCTTCTATAGCCCATAACTCTGCTCTCACTCCCCATCCCCCCACTCATAACAAGGGCAGAGTCCCCCTTGTCCTCACCTTCCACCCTACCAGCCGTCACATACAACAAATAATCCTCCGACATTTTACCCACCTCCAAAGGGATCCCACCACTGGCCACATCTTCCCATCTCCTCCCCTTTCGGCTTTCCACAGAGACTGCTCCCTCCGTAACTCTCTGGTCAATTCAACCCCTCCCAACCTTGACTCCATCCAAAGACCCAAGCAGTCTTTCCAGGTGTGGCAGAGGTTCACCTGCACCTCCTCCAACCTCATCTATTGAATCCACTGCTCTAGGTGTAAGCTGCTCTACATGGGTGAGACCAAGCGTAGGCTTGGCGATCGCTTCGCCCAACACCTCCGCTCGGTTCGCAATAACCTACCTGATCTCCGGGTGGCTCAGCACTTCAACCCCCTCCCATTCTGAATCCGACCTTTCTGTCCTGGGCTTCCTCCATGGCCAGAGTGAGGCCCACCGTAAATTGGAGAAGCAGCACCTCATATTTTGCTTGGGTCGTTTACACACCAGCGGTATGAACATTGACTTCTCCAATTTCAGGTAGTCCCTGCTTTCTTGTTCTTTCCCCTCCTCAGCTCTCCCACAGTTCACTGTCTCCGCCTCTTCCTTTCTTCTTCCCGCCTCCACATAGTCTGAAGAAGGGTCTCGATCCGAAACGTCGCCTATTTCCTTCGCTCCATGGATGCTGCCTCACCCGCTGAGTTTCTCCAGCATTTTTGCCTACCTTCGCTTTGCCAGCATCTGCAGGTTTGTAGGTTGATTTGTTTGGCATAAGTGTAAATTGTCCCCAGTGTATGTGGGATACTGTTAATTTGCAGGGATCGCTGGTAGGTGTGGACTCGGTGGGCCAAGGGCCTGTTTCCATGCTGTATTTCTAAACTAAACTAAACTAAAATATAGATCCTCCTCATCCCTTGGGATATGCACCTTGACACTCTTCATGAGATCCAACACTACTTTCTTCATATCAGCATGCACAAGAATATCAACAGTCCCCCTGCTGATCTCTCTATCCTCCATGCCCTTATTATTGGTGAATAACAATGTCCATTTTCTTTGGCTCCAGGCATAATTCCCTCCTTAGTTCCCTCTTCTTTCTAACAGAAGTATAAAATGCCTCAGGACCCTCTTCAATCCTGTTCATCAAGGACATCTCATGGACCCGATATGCCCTCTCAATTTCCTGTTTTAAGTTTTCATATATTTAGGTCACCCCACTATGTTTTTTTTTCTCTCATTAAAAAGAGCCTTTCAGCCTGTTAATAACAACGGCTATCATCTGCAACTTTAAAGTATTTTTTTTATTCTAACCTCGGCGTCATTAATTTAAGCAGCAAACTAACATTGGCACTGAAGATAGATACAAAATGCTGAAGGTAGACAAAAATGCTGGAGAAACTCAGCACGTTAGGTTGCATCTATGGAGCGAAGGAAATAGGAGACGTTTCAGTTCGAGACCCTTCTTCAGACTCATCTGCAGTTCATTATACAAAATGTTGAAGTAACTCAGCGGATCAGCCAACTTCGCTGGAGAAAACAGAATAGGTGACATTTCGGGTCGAACCCTACTTCAGGCTGGAGTCTGGTGTCTGAAGAAGGGTTAGAGATATAGAAAGTACATAGAACAAAAGAATAAAAGATACTCAAAAAGCAATGAATATCAAGGAAATGTGGAGCCCACAATGATCCATTGTTGGCTGTGGGGAAGGTGATATAGAGTGTCTTGACCCGATCTCAGTCTAAAGAAGGGTCTCGACCCAAAACATCACCTATTCCTTTTCGCCAGAGATGCTGCTTGACCTGTTGAGTTACTCCAGCTTTTTGTGTGTATCTTGGCACCGAAGGTAGACACCAGCATCCGCAGTTCCTTCTTACATACACTGTTTCTGAGCTGCACATTCTCTTTAATTTTACGTAATGAAAACATTTAATATGTGGTCTATGTACTCACATCCAGGTCCTCTGCAGTCACTAGATCACATCACAAGCCAAGTGGAATGAATGCTTGTGTATCTATTCATGAAGCACAAATTAGTTCTTTCTTTGTTCAAATTAACCCAGACTGTATTTTCAGCATTTCTCATTCATTTCAGATGATCAACTTTTTTTGTTGTTGCATTTTTTGTCGTATGAATCGGCACAGCTGAAGGTTTTCGAGAAAGCCCAAGGCAGGGAGAAGATGTATGGCATGGAATGATTGAATCTTGTACTTTTACATGTCCTTACCTGCAGCAACTTTCCTGCCAAGCCTACATTGCTGTGAAGAGGCCCAGCTAGCAACCTGCCCTGAAGCCTTGTTCATTTGACACATTTGCAAAGACGGAGACAAAGCAAAGTGGGAGGTGGGGTGGGTGCAAGTGTAATAGATCTGAGAGCTCTCAGACTCTGTAAGTCATTGCATATCAAGTATAATTTAGGATAAGTATTCACTGACAAGATTAATAGCCCGAACATATGCAGGGTCACAGGTTAATGGATCGTTCATTACCCATATAATCTCTTTTTAAACACTTCTCGTGCTTCCTGCTCTACTTTGAGTACTTCTAGTAGAAGGGACCTGTATTAAGTAGGCAGAGAGCTGTTCCATTAACATGGAAACATGATTGGCACCATACCATGATGTCAGCCTGGGAGATTCGTTAAGAACTAGGAATCGCTCCAAGCCAGCCAACGTCTCTTGTTAAATCTGAACTGGATGCTGGTCCATGGGGGTAAAGATAATAAGCGATAATTAAAATCTCTCCAGGGCTTTATGGTTTTTGCCCACCCATCCATATCTGATCATCCATATCAATTTCACTACAATTATAAGATGCAGAGACATCTCATTTTGTCAGGGTGCTATTGTGAGCTGAAGATAGATTACCTTCCGTGCATGCCAATTACAATGACTGAATGTTTTTCAAACTATCACTTTCTTTGAAACTGACACATAGTTCTTTTTTAAAAAAAAATAACCTGTTTCAAATGACTTCCAGACTCCGCAAGAACCAGAGAACATAAGAAGACATCTGATGAGAAATTATGTCCAGCCTAATCATGCCTGTTCCTTTTTGCAATCCAGGAGCAATTTGCCGAATCGTGGATTTGTGCATTGCATTACTTCATCACGTGTGGACAGATTTAATGACCTGCCCTGAGGTTATGAAATAGAAGTCCAAAATATGTATCCAACTTTTGCAACCTGCGTTTTTCAATTTGGCTGATTGCATTTAATAACTTAGCAGTTCAATTCACCTTAGGAATCTATAATCCACTGAATATTTGTTTAGCTTTGTTTATCCTGTTCCCTGTAGATTTTAAATATGTTTTTTTTTTAAAGATGTGGGTAAAATAAATCTCGAGATATCAAAGGTAGACAAAAATGCTGGAGAAACTCAGCGAGTATTCAAACTTTTCTTGTCATTTTTGTATTTGTATGTACCATGGCTTATATTGACACTCCAAGTCACATAACCTGTCTGAACTAGCAGAATAAGTGCCACAAGTGATTCAAAGCTTTCCAGATATTTCCGGCTTTCCTGCTCTTCCTTGCTTTACTCCTGCTTTATATCTCCAGTCAATCTACATTGAATCATCTTCAAACTGGCATAAGCTTTCCCAAGTTTAGGTTTAGGTCTAGCTTTATTATTGTCATGTGTATCGAGGTTCAGTGAGAAGATTTGTTTTGCATGTTATCCAAACATGTCAGATAATACTATACACCAAAACAATCGTCAAACGTGAGTACAATAGGTAGAGCAAAGGGCAGAATTGCAGAATATAGTTTTGCAGCATTGTAGTGCATTGTAGCACATCAGCTCCACTGATAAAGTCCATTGTCTGCAATGGGGTAGAGGTGAATTGGACAGTACCTTAGATTATGTATGGGCTGTTCTGAAGGCTAATAACAGACAGTAAGAAACTGTTCCTGAGTCTAGTGGTGCACGCGTTCAAGCTTCTGTATCTTCTGGTTGATGAGGGCTGGGAGAAAAAGAAATGACGGAGGTGGAACAAGTTTTTGATTTTGTTGGCTGCTTGTCCGAGGCATCGTGGAGTGTAGGTGGAGTCAGTGATGGGAAGTCTGGTTTACGTGATGAACTGGGTATGTCCACAACTCTCTGCAATTTCTTCAGGTCTTGAGCCAAGCTATTCTCATACTAAGCTGTGATGCAACCTAACAATATGTTTTCAATGGTGCATCTTAAAAGTTTGTGGAAATCATTGGAGAGATTCTGAATTTCCTCAGTCTCCTCAGGAAGTATTGGGGCTGGTGTGCCATCTTAGTGGCAATGTTACAACATTTTTAGATTTAAAAAATCAAGTCTGCAATTTATCCCATCAGATAAACCATAAAAATAAGTTTAATTTGACACCTAATTCACTTCCATATCTTCAGTATTAAAAAACTTATGGCCATTTTCATACTCAGAAATTAGCATCTTGTTCCCTATTTGCTTTTCCATTCTTAACACAAAAGCTGCAATTGAGGTCAAAAACCCATAACTTTCTTAAAAATTAAGATAACTGAAATAAACTTTCAGTTACTATAGGTTGAAGCATTCTGAAACAAATATGAAACAATCTTACTTGGATGACCTGAAATTAAAGCATATAATTAGTTAGTTACCTAATTGTAGCTAATTCCAAAATTCAAAAACAATTAACATTGTTAAATAGCCTAAGTGTCCAATAACATTCACACAAGAATTCACAATATAACATGTTTTTTAAATCTCATTGTCATGAATTTATAGGCCAAATGGAAGGAATTTAGTGTTTAATTCCCGTAAATTATTGGCCATTTAAATCATCTTGCGAGTGGGATTTTGTGGAACGTGATCGATTGGAACGTTGCGGTTTGCAGTGGATTTAAACAACATTTCGGCAGGAAAAACACTGCCGGTTCGTATGGGGCCTAAATCACCTTTTCACAACGTAAAATTTGGATTAAGTTAATCCCAAGAAGCAAGTTTATATGTAAAATAAACGGCTTACCTTTATTTGTCCGGTACGGGAGATCCATCCCGTTGTTGGCGTTGACGGCGTTAGAAGTGGACTTTAATTTACTCCAGCGCTGAAATTGTCCCGCGGTCTAAAAAAAAAATTCACAGAACGGCAGTCTGAACGATTATTCAGCAATTGCTAGCAGCCCGAGAAAATATATCTCGGACAGACAGGAGAAAACGGCATTTTAACCCCGCCCCACCCCCTCAAAGGCACCAAAGTCGCGCACATGGCCGATAACAGAACTGCAGCGCCGCTGAAGGTAAGTTTTGAAACATACCTAATCTTAGCTGTCACTTCAGTGTGGTTGGTCCACGACAGATGATTGATAATATTAACGCTAAGGAACTTGAAGCTCTCAACCATTTCCACTTTGGCTCCATTGATGATGATTTGGGGCATGTACTCCAACAAACTTCCTGAAGTTGATAACTAGCTCCTTCGTCTTGCTGACGTTGAGGGAGAGTTTGTTGTCCTGACACCAGTAGGGAGGAAGGAGATAAGTAGTCTATCTCCCTCCTGTGCTCCATCTTGTCATTGGTCACAAGTTGACAAGGCATTGGAGTAGAATTACGTCACTCGGCCCATCGAGTCTACTCCGCCATTCAATCATGGCTGATCTCTGCCACTGAATCCCATTTTCCTGCCTTCTCCCCGTAACTCTTGACACCAGTTCTAATCAAGAACTTGTCTATCTCTGCCTTAGAAAATATCCACTGACTTGGCCTCCACAGCCCTCTGTGGCAGTGAGTTCCTTCTGACTACCCTCTGACTAAAGAAGTCCCTCCTCATCTCCTTTCTAAAAGAGCGCCGTAATCCGTTCGTAATGCGGCCCACCACAGTCATGTCATCTGCAAGCCTGTAGATGGAGTTGGAGCTGAATTCCCAAAGTTGTCCCTAATTTGCATTTCTCTCATTGGTCGCAACAATGCTGTGAATAAGTTTAGAATAAGTTATTTTCTCTTAAATCATACAGCAAGTGCTCCATATATATTTTTTAGTGAATAGCTATTATTAGTTTTCAATTACTTATTATAAATCTATGTTCATATATTATTTTAATTTGCAGAGAATTACAGACACAGCCCAGACCATCACACAAACCAACCTCCCTTCCATAGACTTAATTTACATGTCACACTGCCTCGGCAAGGCCAGCAGCGAAATTAAGGACAAGTTGCACCTCGGCCACACCCTCTTCTCCCCTCTCCCATCAGGCAAAAGGTATAGAAGTGTGAAAACGCACACCTCCAGAATCAGGGACCGTTTCTTCCCAGCTGTTATCAGGCAACTGAACCATCCTACCAACAACTAGAGAGCAGTCTTGAGATACTATCTACCTTATTTGGGACCCTTGAACTATTTTTTATCACACTTTACTGGCTTTTTCTTGCACAAACGTTATTCACGTTATTCCCTTTACCATGTATCGGTACACTGTGGATGGCGCGATTGTAATCATGTATTGTCTTTCTACAGACTGTTTAGCAAGCAACAAAAGCTGTTCACTGTACCTTGGTATGTGTGACAATAAACTAAACTCAAACTCAAAATAATTGTAGACACATTTATGTTTCAATGTATATTTATATACATATTGACATCTAACTGCCATGCCTTAGCTCAATTATCCAATTGATTCAGATTAACTAAAGTCAATGGAAGCACATAGTCAGAGGAAAGTTCCAATTTCCCCTTTCATGCCAAAACAAACCATCCATTCTCCCACCTTGTGTGTATTGTTACAGGCCTCTGCTAGTTTTAAATTAAAACACTTATTTTACTTCGGAGTCACGTGAGTGGCTACGTGAAGAAGCCCCGCCAGGCGCATGCGCATCATTACGTCGACGCATGTCGCTTTGAACGGAGCTGGAAAGCGCAGCTCCACCAGTGGTAAGTAGAAAACCTCGCAAGTAAGTCTTTTTAAAAAACTTTCCAGCGGGAGTTAAGCTCCGTAAGGCTGGCTTGCGAGTCAGCAGGAGCCTGTGATACAGCGGGAGGAGCAAGCGTGGGTCACGCAGCATTGCGGTCCCATCGCAGCGATCGGGAAAATAGATAAGTGTGGTGCCGGTTCCAATACCGGTGGCCGTTTTTCCGTAGTTAATAACCCTCCGGCTGCTCTAGTGTCGCATGGCACTGAGGCCACAACGATAGAAAAGTACATACAAGGTCTGCTCTGAGTATGTGTTACCAGATGCAGTTTTCTTAGTTTTATGCACAAATACACAAGAAAATGTAAAATAAAGTAACTCTCCTCCAAGACAGGACAAGAATGTGGGGGAGGCTGGAAATGGAGAAAATGCTCCACACTTTACTCAGTCAAGGGTCCAAAGACCCAAAGATTTCCCAGGCAGCCTCCGAAGGAGTTCCATACACTGAGTATGGTGCCTGTTAAAAATGGGAATCTGGCTCTCCAGTGCCTTGTTTAGGTCTGGATGAGGTCTCCCTAGATCAAGACTAAAATGCTTCAAAACCTGATCAACCAAGGGTCCAAAGACCCAGAATATTCCCAGGCAGTTCCCGAGGGGGTTCCAAGAATATGGAATCAAGAATAGGCATCAAGAATATGGTGCCTATACAACATGGGAATGTGAACCTCCAGGTTTAGGTCTGGAAGAAGTCTCCTTTGAGCAAGTCTCAGGAGTACTAGGGCGGCAGGAGACTGACCCTGAAGGTTGTGTTTTTGGACTTGAATACCCACCACAGCACAAGAGTAAAACTCCAGGTGGACCTGATGTAGCACAATTCTTTGCTATACCAGAAGGGAGCGGTGAGGCCATGGAAGAAACCCTGGCGGCCAACATAAAATATTTGGTTTCTCACCAGCTTCAAGAGACTGTCATGGTTGAGACAGTACACCTTTATAAAACACCTGTGAATTGTGCGTCACTCAGGGTGCCGACGGTGAATCTGGCAATTTGAACACCCATGAGTTCAACGATGCGAGGACAGGAAATACGTTTCCAGCGGGTCCTCAAGCTTATTGCGGCTGGCATCACTGCTTTTGGGAAGCAGGTAGAAGGGTGTGCAATGTCTAAACTACAAAAAGACATGTTGGCATTGTTTTGTAATTCTTCTTTTGAGATCAAGTGTATGAGGAAAATCGCCATTCGGCCCATACTGCACCCTAGATTGCAGGTCTGTGCAAATCAAATAATGTTCAAGCTCCCGCTTATTTTTTCGCAGAAAACCTGCGTAAGCAAATTAAAGAAATTGATGAGGAGGCATAGACTATCAGCCTCATGAAACCTTTCATGTATGGCCAATGAACTGGCTGGATGAGAAGGGGGTTTGATTCCGGTGCAGGAACAAGCAGAGGCAGGGGAGTGGTGAGAAGGTATATTACCCATCACAGCCCAATGTCAACCCTTTGTTGGAAGAAAGAGACTGTCACCGTCATTTGCTGAGGTACAAAAACTTCATTCCATCAGAGAGAAAACTTTTGGGGAACAACCTACGGTTGGTGGTAGATTACAATTGTTTTATGATGAATGGAGCTGTATAACATCTGATCGGTTTATATTAGATACTGTGTCAGGTTCTACAATAGAATTTATGGAAGGAGTTGATCCACCTGTACAGAATAAACCTAATCGGGTTTTGGTGAATTCTGCACCTGAAACTTCTCAGATAAAAGAAGTTAGACATTTATTTGATAAAGGAGTCATTGAAAGTACGGTGTATCATCTGCAACAATTTGTGTCCAATATATTCCCCAGGCCAAAGAAAGATGGAGGTTGTAGACTCATTCTGGATCTCACAAAATTGAATTAATCACCATTATCGTAGGTACTTGAAGTTTCATTGGATGTGTCAGCTGTGGCAATTTAAAGCATTACCTAATGGGTTAATGTCAGCTCCCAGGCTGTTCACAAAATTATTGAAACCAACACTGGCATTGTTAAGAGCTCAAAATCACATTGTCATGGCTTATCTTGATGATATTTTAATTGTAGATGCCACTCAGGAATCAGCTGAAGAATCAGTTTCAGCAACCATAAGCCTGTTTGAAAGGCTAGGGTTTCTGATCCATCCAACAAAATCTAAGCTACAGCCATCTCAAACAATTGGTTATTTGGGGTTTGTCATTAATTCAGTTGCTATGTTAGTAACTTTGCCAACAGATAAAGTTGGGGATATTACAAATGCCTGTAGTTGCTTAGCTGACAAACCTTGTCCCTCCATCCAAGAAGTAGCTAGGGTTATTGGTAAAATAGTAGCAGCATTCCCTGCTGTCGAGTTTGCACCTCTGCATTATCAAAGTCTTCACCGGGCAAGAGCACAAGCACTAAAAGAACATGCAGGTCATTTTGATAGGTCCATGCAGTTATCAACGGAAGCTTTAGCTGAAGTGGTAGATTGGGAATGTTGCACAAGCTACTAAAAAACATTTTTGTTCAGCAACCTTCAGTGGTATTGCAAACTGATGTGAGTGCTCTCAGATGGGGGGCTACGGACAATGACACCAGCTGTGGTGGTGGATGGACTGTCCAGGAGGATTTAATTCTCCAAACATATGGTATCAATTATTTGGAGTTATGGGGGCATTTTATGGATTGAAAGCTTATAGTTCCACAATGAAGGACTTGCATGTTCAATTACAAGTAGACAATACCACAGCTGTGGCATATATTAATCACATGGGAGGAGTAAGATTAGTATCATGTGACTATCTGGTCAACCTGATGTGGCACTGGTGTATATCTCAGAATATCTGGCTTTCAGCTATCTATCCACCAGGAGACAATATTGTGGCAGACAACAGATCACGAAAGTTCAAAGACAATACAGAATGGATGTTAAAACCAAGAAGTTTCAAAAAGATTGTCAGTCAGTATGGGTTACCAGACATTGATCTGTTTGCGTCTAGATTAAATCACCAGGTGCCTAAATATGTCTCATGGGAGCCTGACCCAGGAGCAGTAGCAGTGGATGCATTCTCGCTACATTGGGGAAATATGTTCTTCTATGCTTTTCCCCCATTCTGCCTGATTAGGCAATGTCTCACCAAAATAGAGCAAGACTCCGCCACGGGTGTTTTGGTGGTTCCAAACTGGCCTACACAGCCATGGTTCCCATTGATGCTCAGAATGATAACTCAACCATTTATGACGATTCCCAGCTGCAGTAATTGTTGGTACAACCAGTAACAGAAGAAGTTCATCCATTGCATGATCATATTAATTTGTTAATCTGCAGGTTCTGACCAGACCATTACAAGGGAATGGACTGTCAGATAGGACCATGGATGTCATAACTGCAGCTTGGAGAGATAACACTAAGAAACAATATATGTCTCATATAAAGAAATGGGAAGCTTTTGTATACAGTCAGATATATTCTATCATAATGCAAACATATCGGATGTATTGGAGTTCCTTGCTATGTTGCATTTTGATCAGCACCTAAGTTATAGTGCCATTAATATTGCTCGTAGTGCTTTGTCCTCCTACTTAGGACAATTTTCAAAATGTCAATCTATTGGGTCTCATCCATTGATGTCCCGATTTATGAGAGGAATTTTTAATAAAAATCCTCCCAAAACCCAGTTATACAGAAATTTGGGATGTCAGTGTAGTTCTTACATTGCTTCGGCAGTTGGCTCCAATTACGTCACTGTCTTTTCAGAAGTTAACATTTAAAGTGGTAATGATCATGGCATTAGTGTCAGCACAAAGAGTACAAACATTGCAAATGTTACGTTTAGATTGTATGCATTTGTCTGCAGATAACATTACTTTTATGTTTATGATCTAATCAAACAAAGCAGACCAGGGAAGGCTGGAACCAAGGTAATCTTTAAAGCATACCCTGTTGGCCAAACCTTGTGTGTGGTTAAGCATCTGACTCAATATATTGAAGTAACCAAGAGTCTCCGAGGTTGTGAGACAGCAATGCTTATTACCCACAAGAAACCATATAAAAAAAGTGACAGTACAAACTATTTCTAGATGGTTAAAAAATGTTCTGGATTTAGCTGGAGTAGACACTCATGTGTTTAAATCTCACTCCACCAGGGAGGCAACCACATCTGCGGCAAAGGCACAGGACGTGCCGCTCGACCAAAATTTAGAGGCCACAGGATGGTTTAAAGAAGAAACTTTTTCCAAGTTTTACGATAAACCTGTTGTCACGGTGCCAGGGTTTGGACACACTGTGTTGGGTTCTGTTTGATTCTTTCCTTTATTTTATGTAATTGCTTTCATATCCTTTGTTGGAATTTCCCTCTGGGATAGAGGGGTTATTACTTTTCTTTTCTTTTTATTATTATTATTAAAATACTTATTGCATAATTTCAAGCAATGTTCAATATATTATTTACTCACTACTGTGTCAACTGAAGCGGTATGCCGTATGGAATGAATCGATGGCATGAAAATCACAGAGCTACAAAATCTTCACGTAGTCACTCACGTGACTCCAAAGTAAAATAGTAAGATTAAACGAGAACTTACATGTTCGAAGTTTGATATTTATTTTATGAGGAGATACGATGAGGGATTATGTGCCCTCCGCTCCAGGCCCTCATAATCTAAAGGATCATCTGGTAGTTCTAGTCTTCTGTAAGCATTACTATCTTACTTCGGCTATCAGTTTCTGTGTTTTTCACGCCGCTGCTTTGAAGTATGATGCGCATGCACCTGGCGGGGTTTCTTCACGTAATCCCTCATCATAGCTCCTCTAAAAATAAAGATCAAACTTCGAACAGGTAAGTTCTCATTTAATCTTACTATTTCATTGCATTAATCAGTCATTCTTTCATTTTAACTGGTTTTATTCACATTTATAATAGACAATTCAGAAATTATGTCGATTTTGTCTTTAGACTTTTAACATACTCTGGAACATATATATTACACGAGAGAGGCATCAGCAGGACAAACTTTGCTTCAGTTAAAAACAAGAGTAGCAATGTTACAAAATTTTGAGATTTTAAAAATCAAGTCTGCAATTTATACCATCAGATAAAGCATAAGAAGAAGTTTAATTTGACACCTAATTCACCTTCATATCTTCAGTATTAAGAAAGTTATGACCATTTTCATACTCGGAAACTAGCATCTTGTTCTCCATTGCCTTTCAATTGACTTAACTCAAAAACTGTGATCTAGAACAGCTAGAAGCCCATATCTTTCTTAAAAATTAAGAGAACTCAATGAAATTTTCAGTTATTATAGATGCATTCTGAAACAAATATGAAACAATCTTATTCGGATGACCTGAAATTAAAGCATATAATTAGTTAGTTATATAATTGTAGCTAATTACAAAATTCAATGAGTAGATCTAAACATCTATCCATTTCTTAAGAAAAGATAAACTTTTTTAGAATTGCCTAAGTGTCCAAATAACATTCACACAATAATCCACAATATAACATAATTTTTAAATCTCATTTTCATGAATTTCTGGGCCAAATGGAAGGAATTTAGTGTTTAATGCCTGTAAATTAATGGCCATTTAAATCAACTAGCAAGTGGGTTTTAGTGGAATGCGGTGGATTGGAACGTTGCGGTGTGCGGTGAAGTTGGGAGGAAAAATACTGTTGGTCCATACATTTTATTGGACCCCATTTTGCAACATGAAAATATGATTAAAGCCTCCATAAAAACCAACTTTTAATATAAAAATAAAATAAAAATAAAAAAATCCCCTACGCAAAATCCTTCCCGTTGTCGGCGCTCACGGCTTTTGAAGGTGATTTTTAAATTACTCTAGTTAATAAATAATCTAGCGTAATTTAAAAATACCTTCATGAATGAAATGTCGGAGCGATTTTTCTTCCGCAACAAAATCGCCCGACATGGATCGATTTTCCCTATCTGTTGAAAAACGGCACTTTAAACCCGCCCCCCTCTGAAAGGCGCCAAAGTCACGCACACGGGGAGCGGCGGAACTGCAGCGCTGCTCAAGGTAAGTTTTGTAACATATCTAACAAGAGCATTGGAAAATACTGATCTCTGCTCTTGCTATCAAAAAGAAATTATGTATTACATAAGTATAATAATTATTGTTTGGTTTTCACCATATATTTTATTATTCGCCTTGATAATATATTTGAGCCCTCGCATGCATGTGAGAAGCAACCTTTTTAATAATTAGACTGTTAGGCTTAATAATCCCCATTAAGCTTCAGTATGAAATCAATGGCAAATATCGTGTTCTTCAGTTATAATTGGTGCAGCCCCTGAAACCACACGAGTTTCATTTATAAACAGGACAAGATAAATCACATAAAATTGTCAGTGAGAGATAAAATACAAGTGATGATGTGAAATAAAACAATCATTTATATTTACAAAAACAAAAAAAAATTATATATACATTAATGCTCAGTAGGAAGTCATAATCCAAAATCGGTAAGTTATAACATACATCATGGTGTATGTACGGGCACATGGACAGGAAAGGTTTAGAGGGATATGGGCCATATGCGAGCAGATGGGACTCCGGAGGCGGCAGATCCATTCCCATTGCCGACTTCCAAGGCCGACTTTGCGGGCCGACATCTCAGCCCCCCACCCAAGGCCATGACCTCTGTTGGCCGGCAAAACAGATAGTCCCGAAGGGCTTTGGAACCAAGGGAGCAGGAAAATCTGTGGTTGACCTGCAGTTAACGACCAGGAGTTTCAGCAGAGCTTGCTGGACCAAGAGCAAGTGTTTGGCAAAAGGGTCGCCCAGTCTATGCTTGGTCTTGCCGATTAAATGGAGGACACACCGGAAGCACCGAATGCAGTAGATGAGGTTAGAGGAGGTGCATGTGAACCTCTCTCTTGCCTGGAAGGATAGGTACACAAAGAACACAACGTTGTTTGATTCAGTTTACAGAAGTTGCTTGGACTGCTGTGCAGTTCCAGACTTTTCTCTGTTTATTCAGATGAAAATATGTTTTTAAGATCTCTTCTAACAGGCCACCAATAGAGTAAAAACATAAACATTTATGCATATTGATCATCACATGATTTGCACCAATTAAAATATACTTATTTTCTTGTGGACTAGTTTACCTTTATGGAGGCATGGATAAGGTTGCGCTTGTGTGTGGTCAAATTGTGTCTGCATATGCCTAGAGTGTGTGTGTGTGTGTGTGTGTGTGTGTGTGTGTGTGTGTGTGTGTGTGTGTGTGTGTGTGTGTGTGTGTGTGTGTGTGTGTGTGTGTGTGTGTGTGTGTGTGTGTGTGTGTGTGTGTGTGTGTGTGTGTGTGTATGCTCGAACTATGTACAGTTGTTCATACGTTCATAAGTGATAGGAGCAGAATTTGGCCCATCATGTCTACTCTGTCATTCAATCATGGCTGATCTATCTTCCCCTCTCAACCTCATTCTCCTGCCTTCTCTCCATAACACCTGACACCCATACCAATGAAGAAGCTGTCAATTTCTGCCCTAAAATATTCATTGACTTGGCCTCCACAGCCTTCCGTGGTAATCAATTCCACAAATTCACCACCCTCTGACTAAAGAAATTCCTCCTCATCTCCTTTCTAAAGTTATGTCCTTTTATTCTGAGACTGTGGCTCTGGTCCTAGACTCTCCAATTAGTGGAAACATCCTCTCCACATCCATTCTATCCAGGCTAGTTGTCTTCTATCTCCTGATTGATCTTCAACTGACTGAGAACCAAGCTCTCAGTCAGTATAAGCCAATCTGGCAGCTGGTGTGCATTGGCCATAGCACATTAAATGGGTTAATGCACGGACATTTTCTACCCCTCAGAGCTGATTTAGGATGCAAGGTATCTTCAACCCCAATGGACTACATAAGAGGAAGAGTTTGGATTGGTGATGAATTTTGGATAAACTCAACTTAAATCCATAGTTATTATTATTGTCACAGGTACTGAGGTACAGTGAAAAGCTTTGCTTAGCATGCTATCCAAACAGTTCAGATATGCCATATACAGATACAACCAGTTCAAACTTAAATACAATAGATAGAGCAAAGGGGATGATACAGACATTGCAGTGCATCAGTTTCTTGGACAATGTTTAATGTCCTCAATGGGGTTGAGGTGAATCGAGCATGGATGGACCGCTCCGAAGCCTGATAACTAACGGGAAGAAGCTGTTCCTGCATCTGGCAGTGCAAGCTTTCAATCTTCTGAACCTCCTGCCAGATGGGAGCAGATAAAAGAAGGAATGACTGGGGTGGGATATGTCTTGAATAATGTTGGCTGGTTTCTGAGGCAGTGTGAAGTGTAGATAGAGTCAATAGCAGGATGGTTGGACTGTGTGATGGACTGTGCTACATCTACAACTCTCTGTAATGTCTGCATAAGTAAATAAGTTCTAGGAGCAGAATTAGGCAATTTGGCCCATCAAATCTACTCTGCTGTCAAGCATGGCTGACCTATCTCTCTCTCTTAACCCCATTCTCCTGCCTTCTCCCCAAAACCCTCGACACCCTAACAAATCAAGAAACTGCCAATCTTAAAAATATTCATTGACTTGGCCTCCACAGCCGTCTGTGGAAATGAATTCCACAGATTCACCAAATTCTTGCAGACTTGGGCACAACTGTTCCCAAACCAAGTTGTGATGCAATTGGTGTGCCTTCTTGGCTATCACTCCATGTTCTTCACAATGCCTTTTGTTCTTCTTTTGGAGCACTGCAATAATGGTGCTAGAAGAAAGATAATCGTTTAACACCCTACGCTCATGTCACTTCAAAAAGGGCCACTTTTCAACATAATTGTATAAGGGGTAAGAGTGTTGTAAAAACAAACCTGAATACTTTGTGTCTCAATGCAAGGAGCATTCGTAATAAGGTGGATGAGTTGAATGTGCAGATAGCTATTAATGATTATGATATAGATGGGGTCACGGAGACATGGCTCCAGGGTGACCATGGCTGGGAGCTGAACATACAGGGATATTCAATATTCAGGAGGGATAGAGGAAAAGGAGGTGGGGTAACATTGCTGGTTAGAGAGGAGAGTAACGCAATAGAAAGGAAGGACATTAGCTTGGACGATGTGGAATCGATATGGGTAGAGCTGCGAAACACTAAGGGGCAGAAAACGCTAGTGGGTGTTGTGTACAGGCCACCTAACAGTAGTAGTGGAGTTGGGGATGGCATCAAACAGGAAACTAGAAATGCGTGCAACAAAGGTAAAACAGTTATAATGGGTGACTTCAATCTACATATAGATTGGGTGAATCAAATTGGCAGGGGTGCTGAGGAAGAGGATTTCTTGGAATGTATGCGGGATAGTTTTCTAAACCAACATGTAGTGTAACCAACGAGAGAGCAGGCTATTCTAGATTGGGTATTGAGTAATGAGCAAGAGTGACCATAATATGGTTGAGTTCTTCATTAGGATGGAGAGTGACATTGTTAATTCAGAAACATGGGTCCTGAACTTAAAGAAAGGCAGCTTTGAGGGTATGAGATGTGAATTGGCCAAGATAGACTGGCAATTGATTCTTATAGGGTTGACAGTGGATATGCAATGGAAGGCATTTAAAGACTGCATGGATGAACTACGACAATTGTTCATCCCAGTTTGGCAAAAGAGTAAATCAGGGAAGGTAGTGCATCCGTGGATAACAAGGGAAATCAGGGATAGTATCAAAACAAAAGATGAAGCATACAAATTAGCCAGAAAAGCAGCCTACCAGAGGACTGGGAGAAATTCAGTGTCCAGCAGAGGAGGAAAAAGGGCTTAATTAGGAACGGGAAAATAGATTATGAAAGAAAACTGGCAGGGAACATAAAAACTGACTGCAAAAGTTTTGATAGATATGTGAAGAGAAAAAGATTAGTTAAAACAAATGTAGGTCCCTTGCAGTCAGAAACAGGTGAATTGATCATGGGGAACAAGGACATGGCAGACCAATTGAATAACTACTTTGGTTCTGTCTTCACTAAGGAAGACATAAATAATCTGCTGGAAATCACAGGGGATAGCGGGTCAAATGAGGTGGAGGAACTGAGTGAAATCCAGGTTAGTCCGGAAGTGGTGTTGGGTAAATTGAATGGATTAAAGGCCGATAAATCCCCAGGGCCAGATAGTCTGCATCCCAGAGTACTTAAGGAAGTAGCCCCAGAAATAGTGGATGCCTTAGTGATAATTTTTCAAAACTCTTTAGATTCTGAAGTAGTTCCTGAGGATTGGAGGGTAGCTAATGTAACCCCACTTTTTAAAAAGGGAGGGAGAGAGAAAACGGGGAATTGCAGACCAGTTAGTGGGGAAACTGCTAGTTATTAAAGATTGGGTAGCAGCACATTTGGAAAGTGGTGAAATCATTGGACAAAGTCAGCATGGATTTACGAAAGGTAAATCATGTCTGATGAATCTTATAGAATTTTTCGAGGATGTAACTAGTAGAGTGGATGAGGGAGAACCAGTGGATGTGTTATATCTGGACTTTCAGAAGGCTTTCGACAAGGTCCCACATAAGAGATTATTATGTAAACTTAAAGCACACGGTATTGGGGGTTCAGTATTGATGTGGATAGAGAACTGGCTGGCAAACAGGGAGCAAAGAGTAGGAGTAAATGGGTCCTTTTCGGAATGGCAGGCAGTGACTAGTGTGGTACCGCAAGGCTCAGTACTGGGACCCCAGCTATTTACAATATATATTAATGATTTGGACAAGGGAATTGAATGCAGCATCTCCAAGTTTGCAGATGACACGAAGCTGGGGGGAAGTGTTAGCTTGAGGAAGATGCTAGGAGGCTGCAAGGTGACTTGGATAGGCTTGGTGAGTGGGCAAATGCATGGCAGATGCAGTATAATGTGGATAAATGTGAGGTTATCCACTTTGGTGGCAAAAACAGGAAAGTAGACTATTATCTGAATGGTGGCCGATTAGGAAATGGGGAGATGCAACGAGACCTGGGTGTTATGGTACACCAGTCATTGAAAGTAGGCAGCAAGGTGCAGCAGGCTGTGAAGAAAGCGAATGGTATGTTGGCATTCATAGCAAAAGGATTTGAGTATAGGAGCAGGGAGGTTCTACTGCAGTTGTACGGGTTTTGGTGAGGCCACACCTGGAGTATTGCGTACAGTTTTGGTCTCCAAATCTGAGGAAAGACATTCTTGCCATAGAGGGGGTACAGAGAAGATTCACCAGACTGATTCCTGGGATGTCAAGACTTTCATATGAAGAAAGACTGGATAGACTTGCTAGAATTTAGAAGATTGAGGGGGGATCTTATAGAAACTTACAAAATTCTTAAGGGGTTGGACAGGCTCGATGCAGGAAGATTGTTCCCCATCTTGGGGAAGTCCAGGACAAGGGATCACAGTTTAAGGATAAGGGGGAAATCTTTTAGGACCACGATGAGAAAAATATTTTTCACACAGAGAGTGGTGAATCTCTGGAATTGCGGCCAGTTCATTGGCTCTATTTAAGAGGGAGTTATATGTGGCCTTTGTGGCTAAAGGGATCAGGGGGTATGGAGAGAAGGCAGGTACGGGATACTAAGTTGGATGATCAGCCATGATCATATTGAATGGCGGTGCAGGCTCGAAGGGCCGAATGGCCTACTCCTGCACCTATTTTCTATGTTTCTATGTTTCTATGTCAGGATATAAATATTGAAATAGCTTGTTGCACAGCATGCCTCTTGCCCTTGCAGCTAACAAGGAAAATAAACGCGGTGATTAACCTTTGCTTTGACTTGACCAGTTTCCTTTTCTTCCTAACATCAGTTAGTATTTCAGTAAGTTCAGTATTTGGTTATTTCACTCCTGAAGGAGCTCAGTTTAGTTTAGAGATATAGAGCAGATACAGGCCCTTCAGATCACCGAGTCCAAACCGGCCAGCGACCAACGATCTCGGAGAAAAATCCATGTGGTCATGAGGAGAACATACAAACTCCATACAGACAAGCACCCGAAGTCAGGATTGAACCCAGGTCTCTGGCACTGTAATGGGGCTGTCCCATTGTACGAGCTAATTCAAGAGCTCTCCTGAGCTTAAAAAAAAATCTAACTCGTGGTAAGCACGGGACGTCTCTTAGCGGCTCGTAATGCTAACGGCAGGTACTCGGGAAACGCGGTAAGCTCGGGAGGACTCGTGAAGATTTTTCAACATGTTGAAAAATGTCCGCGAGAGCCCCGAGTACCTACGAGCGGCTATTACCGCAATTCTCCAAGTTCGAATCAGGGGAAACTCGGGAGAACGTTTGAATTAGATCGTACAGTGGGACAGGCCCATTAGGGAGTAACTCTACCGTAACGCCACCATGCCGCCCTATACACTGTACACAAAACTTTTATCTTCTGCAAATCTGTTTTTCTTGTATATATTACAACATGCCCACAATGTGTTGACATCCAGCACTGATCTAAACTGTAGCAGAGAAGTAAATTAGCAAAAAAGAGGAAGTTTGTTAAAACCTGATATAGTGCAAGAGGAAATAGGAACAGACTGCCTCTTGACTATCTCCAGTTAGCTTCCTGTGTAAAGCCAAGTAGTAACAACATTATTACAGCAGTATATGGCTGGCTTAGCTCGAGTAGTGAATGTTATCAGTTTGTACTTGGGCATTAGATTGTTTCAAAATCATATTACAAGTTGCATTTATAAAATCCCACTTCAGGACAGATGTGTTGCAACTTAAAACTCTCCAATAAGATACAAAATAACACATTTAAGTGTTCATTATATAGTTCCACTTGCTAAAATATGGTGTGTAACCAAATGCCAACTTTTCTATTTGATCTAACATAAATATTTAACTGATGCCTATCCGCCAAACGCAAGACAAGAAAGAGTAATCCGGACAAATAAAAAGGGATGGGTTTTCCCAACTTACACCAAAAATAACTGAAAAGATCTACTTTGAAAATGTATTTATTTTTTATATTGGTAAAACAATGTTGTTGATTTATTATGTAATGTCGGCTGTATATTTCTCTTTAGGAGCATGAGTTTTAATTGCAGATACAGTAGGGTATTTAATTTAGTTTAGTTTAGTTTAATTTAGAGATACAGCGCAGTAACAGGCCCTTCGGCCCACCGAGTCCGCGCCGACCAGCGATCCCCGCACACTAACACTATTCTACACACACTAGGGACAATTTACAATTTTTCACCAAACCAATTAACCTACAAACCTGTACATCTTTAGAGTGTGGTGAGAGGAAACTGGAGCTCCTGGAGTAAACCTATTCAGGTCATGGGGAGAACGTACAAACTCCGTACCGACAGCATCCGTAGTTGGGATCAAACCTGGGTCTCCAGCACTGTAAGGCAACAATTCCCCCACTGCATTACCATACCACCCTGTGATGGTCAATCACATCTATCTGTTTAAATGTCATAGAATGTATGGATTTTTGCAAGGGGGTTGAATCCAGATTAGTAAAAGTGTAGGAAGCTGGGAATAACTTTGAATGAGCAGGTATTAATCAATTATCATTATTAACTTAGTTACCGATTATTCAAGAACCCAAAGGTAGATGCTTTTGCCGCAAGTTTTCATCAATACAAAAAATATCTGATTTTGCCTGTCATTAATAATAATCAGAAAAATGGCTGAAATCAGCTTAATATTGAAAATTCAAGCTCTACATATTAAAGGTACTATTTTCCTTCTTAACGTGGCACATTTTTGCAAAAATTTTCTGTGCTATCGAAAAGCCAACTTCGTCACAGTTCACCGCACCGCATCCAACCTTGGAATTTACCTTTTTATTGCATTTATTAATTTTCCAGGATATTAGATGGGATGCCTAGTTCAGCATTTGTCATCCATTCCCCTTTGCCCCTCAATGGCTTAGTATTTATGAATCAATTCTGATACAGTTGATTTAACATCATAGATAGGCAAGACTAGAGACGAAAGGCAAGTTTCCTTCCCATAGGAATTTAAGTGAACTGAATGATTTTACAACATTAGTTCGACACCATCATTTTTAACTTCCCGATTCAAGGGGGGGACAGTGTCACAGCTGGTAGACCAGCTGCCTCACTGTGCCAGGCACCCAGGTTTAATCCCAATCTCAGATGCTGTTTGTGTGGAGTTTGCATGTCATCCTTCTGACTGCATGGGTTTCTTGGGTTTACAGAATCAAGGGATATGGGAAGAAAGCAGGAATGGGGTACTGATTTTGGATGATGAGCCATGATCATATTGAATGACAGTGCTGGCTTGAAGGGTCAAATGACCTATGCCTGCACCTATTGTTTATGTTTCTATGTGTCTTCTGGGTGCTCCAGTTTCCTCCCACATCCCAAAGATGCGTGGGTTAATTGGCCTCTAGTCTAAGCTGTCCCAAGTCTGTAGGGAGTGGATGAGAAAGTGAGATATGATAGACCTAGTGGCAACAGGTGAATGGGTGATCGATGGTGGTGTGGTCTCAGTGGGCCAGAGGGCCTGCTTCCATTCTGTATCTCAAAACCAAAACTAAAGCTTAAAGGGCCTGTCCCATTTTCACGACCTAATTCACGACCTTTTTTACTCGTGGGCATTTTTCATCGTGTTGAAAAAATGCCCGACCTACTTGATGCCACGAGTACCTACGACTAGCATCATGGCCTGCTATGACCTACCTAGGTCCTTGTGACGACCATGCTGCGAGTATGAGTCAGGGCAAACTTGGCAGAGGTCGTGAATTAGGCCATGAAAGTGGGACAGGCCGTTAACTGTATACAAATCCCACAATTGCTACGGTGGGATTTAAACTCGGACTTCATTGTGCCATAAAGTCAAAATGAAAGGAAATGGGCTGTCAGCCATTGAGATCATGTTGACTAACAATCACACATTAACATACATTTTTAATTCTCCCCATGTGATTATTGGTCCAATCCCCTGTGTTAATAGTCCAGTAAATGAATTACCACCCTACCCACGGCCTCAGGAGGTGAGTGAAAGCTATCCACACAACCTTTCAATGTTTAAGGCATACTATCATGGGCATTTCTATGTAGAAACAAAGAACTGCAGATGCTGGTTAATACACAAAAGGATACAAGGTGCTGGAGTAAATCTGCGGGTCAGGCAGCATCACTGGTGAATATGGACAGGTGAAGTTTCTTCAGTTTGATGGAGGGTCACGACCTGAAAAATCACTTTTCCATAGTCTCCAGTGTGCTCCCTGACCTGCCGAGTTACTCTTGTGCCCTTATGATCATCCGTCTTGATGTACTGCACAAGTTGATGCTGCAGGACAGGTAATGGAGTCAGGGATAATGTACCTCACAGGTAGATGGGAAGAAGGGGTCATGCCTGTAAAACCCTACCCTTAAGGTTGAGGACGACGGGCAGCAGTTCAGGAAACGGGTCAACCAGAGAGTGAGGTTTACCAAATCAATGGTTGGACAAAGGTCGTGATGAGGCCCCTGGAGCCAAGTGATCCAGGGGAAATGCAAGTTGAGCTACAGCAAGCAGAGTATTGTTGAGGTAGACAGAAAGGGATGGAGTAGCTCAGCGGGTCAGGCAGCATCTCTGGAGAAAGAGAATATGTGATGTTTCGGGTCGGAATGCTTCTGACCTGAAATGTCGCCTATTCTTTTTCTCCGGAGATGTTGCCTGACCCGCTGAGTTACTCCAGCATTTTGTTTCTATTCTTCGGTATAAACAAGCATCTGCAGTTCCTTCCTTCTCAGGGTATCATTAAATATCACTGTATGGCACCGTCAATAACTACCTTCCAAATCTCAGCTGATCTTTGAGAGAAGATTGATATGGCAGTAATTAGTCATGTTGGATATGACATGTTTTTGAATACATGGATACGTGGGAAATATTTCCCAGGGCCAAGTAGATGCCAGCATTGCTAAAATAGATTGACTGGAGGCACAGCTATTTCTGGAGCACAACGTTTCAGCACCGCGACCAGATGGCCCCATCGTCTCTGGTGTATCTAGTGTGTTTAACCATTTCTTCACTTCACGGAGTGAATCAAATTGTCTAAAGAAAGGCTTTGGGGACAGTGTGGACCTCGGGAAGAATGGTCCACTGAGTTCCACTCAGCTCTACTAAATGCCCATGACGGCAAATACTGTCTCTGCCATCACTGAGGATGGGATGTTCTTGGACCCTGCTCCTCTCGTTGAGCCTTTAATTACTCGCCACTATTTTTGACAGAATTGTGGAGCTTTGATCAGATCCATAGTCTATGGGACAACCTAGTCTTGCACATTCCATGTTGCAGGAAGGAACTGCAGATGGTCGTTTAAACTGAAGATAGGCACAAAATGCTGGAGTAACTCAGCGGGACAGGCAGCATCTCTGGATAGAAATGGGTGACATTTCGGGTCGAGACCCTTCTTCAGACTGAAGAAGGGTCTCGACCCGAAACATCACCTATTCCTTCTATCCAGAGATGCTGCCTGTCCCGCTGAGTTACTCCAACATTTTGTGTCTATCTTGTACATTCCATGACGTTTTGCCATTTTAGCGTAATACTGTTTAGTTTAGTTTAACTTAGAGATTCAGTGTGGAAACAGGCCCTTCGGCTCACTGAGTCCGCACCGACCAGCGATCCCCGCACACTAACACTACTCTACACACACACTAGGGACAATTTACAATCTTTACTGGAGCCAATTAACTTACAAACCTGTATATCTTTGGAGTGTGGGAGGAAACCAGAGCACCCGGAGTAAACTCACGCGGTCACAGGGAGAACGGGAAATTTCCATACAGACAGCACCCATAGTCAGGATCGAACCTGGGACTCTGGCACTGTAAGACAGCAACTCTACCACTGTGGCACCATGCCACCCGAGTGCTCTGCCTCACTCTTTTGGCACTACATGCTTAGGTAGTCCTGGTGCTGCAATTGTTGTGGAATATTATTCTGAATTTATTGATCGTTCACAGCAGTTCATAAACACCCAATTTTGAGAATATAGATCTGTTCCAATTGATCTAATTTACATTACGTCAGTCCCCTTACAAAGCAATGATGGGTATTCTCTGTGGAAACTCAGGACTCTGATTCCACACGGCTCTTTGGGATTCACGTCTACCTGTTAAAACATGGAGAGATGTACCTGCAATGTGTAGATTTGTGAGTAAGCTTATTCCTCGTGTTTTTCTACACTGTCATGGACACAAATTGGCAGCAACGTCCTTTAAGACTCGTCCTGATCAGTCACTTGGTACCAAGCCCTTGTTAATGATGGATGCTGAAGGCTCCCATCAAATTATATTTGGTACAAAACACAAAGTGCTCAAAGAACTCAGTGGATCAGGCAGCATCTATGGAGGGAATGGACAGACAATGTTTCGGATTGTGGCCCTTCATCCGTCTGAAGATGTTCAAGATGGAACTGCAGACATTGGAAAATCGAAGGTAGACAAAAATGCTGGAGAAACTCACCGGGTGCGGCAGTATCTATGGAGTGGAGGAAATAGGCAACGTTTCGGGGCTGAAACCCTTCTTCAGACTGATTTGGCCCGAAATGTTGCCTATCTCCTTTGCTCCATAGATGCTGCCGCACCCGCTGAGTTTCTCCAGCAATTTTGTCTACATCCGTCTGAAGATGTTCAGTCCATCCTGTTTTAACATAACACTTTTATAACTGAGTGGCTTGCTAGTCCATGTGAGAGGATAGTTAAGAGTTAACTATAGTGGCTTGAGAAGCATAGCAGATTTCCTTCCTGTAGGACATTGTTATAACAGATGTTTTTTTCGCTACAACTGGGTTGCTCGATAGACAGTATCAATGAAACACAGTTAATTCTTGATTATTCTTGATATTTAAATTAACAAACGGTTGTGATGGGAGTTAAACATATATCTTGGGATTATTCATCCATGCATTGAGATTACTGGTTAAGTAGTTTATCCACAACAGCATCAATCCCCAATGTCCCATCTCCCCTGGAGACCATGGATCACTATATGAAGCTGACAGGCCATTGTTTTCTGGACGTGCAACTCTGCTACGAATATGATAAAAGATTTCTCATCGGCAATGATAATAGTCAAAACAGAAAATGCTGGATGGACAATGGGAGGAAGGGAGGGAGGGAGGGAGTGGGGGAGTGGGGGAGGGGGAGGGGGAGGGGGAGGGGAGGAGGAGGGGGAAGGGGAGGGGGAGGGGGAGGGAGAATGTTAACATTTCAGAATGAAGACCCCATAATTTGAACTGGAAGAGATAGAAACTTACTTAGTTTTAAATTGTAGGAAGAAAGGGGGAATAATGGATAAGACGAAGAGAATATTCCTGAGGGGATAGGGCCAGAATCGCTGTGGGAATGAAACTATTGATGACGTTATGTGGTTGGAAGCTTTAAGACAACAATTTCAGAGAGAGAAAACAAATAGAAGGACAGTGACACAGGGACAGCGGATAGTGTGGGCAGCACGGCGGCGCAGCGGTAGAGTTGCTGTCTTACAGCGCCAGAGGCCCGCGTTTGATCCTGACTACGGGTGCTGTTTGTACAGATTTTGTACATTCTCCCTGTGACCGCATAGGTTTTCTCCGGGTGCTCCGGTTTCCGTCAACCCTCCAAAGATGTACAGGTTTGTAGGTTAATTGTCTTTGGTAAAATTGCAAATTGTCCCTAGAGTGTAGGATAGAACTAGTGTATGGGTGATTGTCGACTGTCGTGGACTTGATTTGCTGAAGGGCCTATTTCATGAAGGACATTATTGCCATAGAGGGAGTGCAGCGAAGGTTCACCAGACTGATTCCTGGGATGTCAGGACTGTCTTATGAACAAAGACTGCATAGACTCGGTTTATACTCTCTAGAATTTAGGAGATTGAGAGGGGATCTTATAGAAACTTACAAGATTCTTAAGGGGTTGGACAGGCTAGATGCAGGAAGATTGTTCCCGATGTTGGGGAGGTCCAGGACAAGGGGTCACAGCTTAAGGATAAGGGGGAAATCCTTTAGGACCGAGATGAGAAGGAATTTTTTCACACAGAGAGTGGTGGGTCTCTGGAACTCTCTGCCACAGAGGGTAGTTGAGGCCAGTTCATTGGATATATTTAAGAGGGAGTTAGATGTGGCCCTTGTGGCTAAGGGGATTAGAGGGTATGGAGAGAAGGCAGGTACGGGATACTGAGTTGGATGATCAGCCATGATCATATTGAATGGCGGTGCAGGCTCGAAGGGCCGAATGGCCTATTCCTGCACCTAATTTCAATGTTTCTATGTTTTCTATTTCCATGCTGTATTTCTAAAACTAAAGCTAAGAGTATTTTATTATCGTGAACAATGCAATTCTTATTTGCAGCAGCATAACAGGCCTCTAAACAAAATACCCACAGATAATACATAATAAAGAAAAAAGATTAATAAATAAATAACCACAATACTAGTGCAAAAACACCCAACGTACTTGGTGCAACCAATGATAGTCCATGGAAGTTCATGGTTGAGGTTAGTGTTGTGTAGTGTTGAAGGGTCTGATGGTTGAGAATAAAAATCTTGGAAGATGGCAGCAAAGAGAGGTTTTAATTAAATGCCTCTTCAGAACATGTATCTTTGCCGAGAGTTTTGCCATTTAGTTTTGTTTCGTTTAGAGATACAGCTCAGAAACGGACCCTTCGGCCCACCGAGTCCGTGTCGACCTGCGATCCCTACACACTAACACTATCTTACACATACTAGGAACAACTTACAATTTAGGCAAGCCAATTAGCATACAAACCTGTACATCTTTGCGGTGTGTGAGGAAACTAGAACTCCCGGAGAAATCCCACGCAGTACAAACCCCATAAAGCCAGCGCCCGTAGTCAGGATCGAACCCAGGTCTCTGGCACTGTAAGGCAGCAACTCTACCGCTGCGACACCGTGCTGCCCTATATAAGGTTCTTTTGTTGACCCCCCATTCCACTGCCTTCATGAAAAGCTACCTTATGTCTCCACATCTACACTTTAACCGCAGTTACTTCTGCAAGGCAACACCAATGTCTCGTAAACGAATGAGAGCCAAACCTGCTATAACCAAAGCACTCTGCTTGCAGGATGAATTATAAGCAATAGAGAAGGCTTAATTTCTAACCTTGTAAAGGATTGCCTCCATTAAGCATACAAAACCTCAATAAGTCTGATTTATTAAATGCAATGAGGAAATAGTTTTAACAGCAGCACATAATCTCGCCAGAATTTCATGAGGCATCATTACAATAAAATGTTTTCATTAAGGATCCTGAGATGGAAGTATGTTAATTAATGTTCCAATACCTGTAATTGATATTTTATTTATGCACTCAGTTCCTTTGGGGCTGAAAACAGCCCGAATATTTAATCAGTGACTAATCTAATTCAATCATGATAGCAGCTGCCATGGTATTATAAGGGGCGATCATTGAGCAACCTCATCACTGACATTGTGGCTAAATATGTTAACGTGTGTCACTCTGGTCCTTCCATTTAATGCCCTGCATTTCCATATATTCCAACAGTTAAGCAAACTAGATGGGCTAAATTCAACTTCGCTAGTGCAAAAACCAAAGATCATAAAGACTGCAAATGGTTGGATTCTGATGGGGATTTGTGGTGCCTTATGTGCAACTACAGGTTAGGCTTGAGACTTAGCAGCTGCTGCACCACTAGATGTAGCTTATAATGATGTTGCTCTTCCACTAAAACTTTACACTTGCCGTCACTTATAAAATCTATCCTGAATTCACGTTGCCCACCAAAAGAAGACTGTGTGTGATCAGGATGATGCAAATGGATTGTGTAGGAAGGAACTGCAGATGGTGGTTTACACCAAAGAGAGACACACAATGCTGGAGTAACACAGCGGGACAGGCAGCATCTCTGGAGTGAAGGATGACATTTTGGGTCGAGACCCATCGTCAGAACGTCACCCATTCCTTCTCGCCGGAGATGCTGCCTGTCCCGCTGGGATGCTCCAGCATTTTATGTCTATCTTTGATGCTAATAGATTGTCTTACATCCTCATGAAATGACCTTGACAACACTGTACTAGTTACCATGATCAAAGGAGCATGGCCTTGCTCAATTCACAAGCATAAACTCCACTGATCCTGAGTCGCCAGTGAGTACACTCGCCTTCATATAAACTGGTGATAGAAAAATTAATGAGTAATAGTGTAGATGGTTTTGCATGCAACCAATAACATAGTTACCTCAGTACCATTAACCCCGCCTAGTTAACATCAATCATAACGCCTTCCCCTTCCTGGATACGGTTCACTAGAAGAATGTAGCCAGTATTTGAGGATGTATGTAATACCTTGTGCTATCATTAAAATGTGTTGAACACTTTCAGAGTTTGTAAATTGCCTATTTACATGGTGTCGGAGCTGGAAGATACTTGCGCCTACCTGTCCATCGGGTTTTATTTCTTTTATTTGATTTGTGCCTTTTGTGCTTTATCTCTCTGACCATGGCATCCTCGTGCAGAAAGCCCGCGCAGCTTGTCTTTGATGCTGATATTTCTGAGCGCTGGGCTACGTTTGAAATTGATTTCACCCACTTTGTCAACGTCGCTCACCGCAATGATCCTGACTCCCTCAAAGCCTCCCTCCTACTCAACCTTGTCGGACCTGATGCCATGAATAGACTTTCGTCTATGCTCCAGCGGTCCTGGACGACAACAACGTGGTGGTTACCCCTGCAGAATCTGCCAGTGACCCTGCTTGCCTGCTACGTAAGTTCAGGGAGATTTGTGACCTGCCCTCGAACCGCATTCTAGAGAGGGCACGGTTCTTTACAAGGAGACAGCTGCCGGAGGAACCTGCTGAATGTTTTATTGCCGATTTGCGTTATCTCGCCCAGCGGTGCCGTTTCGGTGACATGACAGACCAGCTCACTAGAGACATTTTAGTAATTGGCATGCGTGACCAGAAGCTGCAATGTGAGCTTCTTAGGGATCCGGATCTAACGTTAGAAAAAGCCATGCATGCCTGCAGATTGTCTGAGGTCGTTGTATTGCCAGATGATCACCGGGACTTGGGAGATAAGTCTGTTCACCAGGCTGGATTTAGTAGAGCCCTGCCTCAGAGGGGAAACAATGCTTTTCTGCCACGTGCCAACCCTGGTCCTGCTGATGTGCCCCCAAAAAGGTGCCCTAACTGTAACTACATGCACCACAGACGGTCGACGTGCCCTGCCTATGGCAAGGCTTGTAATTTTTGTAACAAACTGAATCATTTCGCTTCTGCCTGCCGCTTATTCCGTTCTCGTGGGAGACAGGTACAGATTTCCAGACCCAGTCTAAACATGCTTAAACAATCTGATAGCTGTTCCAACCCACAGCCCGATGTTGCTGAATCCTATGATGCAGATCCAATTAATTCTCCCGAGGATTCGAATGTGTTTACCCTCCTCCAGGCACCTGGCCAACGTCTTGATCCCTCCGTGTCTGTGACTGTCAACAATGTAACGTTCCTTGCGAAGTTAGATACTGGTGCAAAGGTCAATGTTTTGTCAATAAATCTTTTCAACAAGATAAGGACTAATGAGGCCTTGGTCGCTGACAATGCTACTCTGCTCGCCTATGGTGGAGAAATTCTCAGGCCTGTGGGGAGGGCCACTTTAACTTGCAGGCTACAGAAGGCCACGAGAAACTTGATTTTTTATGTTTTGAACTCTGACTGTGTTACCCTGCTGGGAAACCGTGCGTGCCAAGATCTTGGCCTGGTGTCCTTCGACCACACGGTCCACAAAGTGCAACTGTCATTTAACCCGATTGCAGAATACCAGGACCTGTTCAACGATGACCTGGGAAAGTTACCACTGACATACCATATTTCCATTGACCCAAATGTACAACCCGTGGTCCGCGCACCTCACAGGGTGTCCCACGCCATGAAAGACAGGGTCGAGGCGATGCTTAACAACATGGTCGACAAGGGGGTGCTAGAAGCGGTCAGCGAGCCCACCGATTGGGTCTCCACCATGGTTGCCACGATAAAGAAAGACAAGAATGAAATACGTGTGTGTATCAACCCCAAGGACTTAAACCTTGCCATCAGGCGACCACACTACCCCATGCGGTCTGTTGAGGACGTGGCGGCTCAGGTCGGGCAAGCCACCGTCTTTTCGGTCCTAGACGCTAAGAACTCGTTCTGGCAGATCCCGTTGGACAAAGCATCTTCCGACCTGACAACCTTCGCCACACCATTCGGCAGATTCAAATTCCTGCGAATGCCATTCGGCATCAATTCCGCTAGTGAGGTGTTCCAGCGAACGATGGAGCAGATATTCTCGGGCCTGCCATGTGCCATCATCGTGGATGACATCTTAGTCTATGGGAAGGACATTGCCGAACATGACCAGAACCTCCGCCGCGTCCTGGATCGGGCGCGAAAGGCCAACCTGAAGCTGAACCCAAAGAAGTGCCGGTTTCGTGTCTCAGAAGTCACGTATGTTGGACACGTTTTCACCTCTAACGGACTAAAACCCGACCCTTTGAAGGCAGCGGCCATCTCTGAGATGGCAGCCCCCACCGACGTGCCAGGTCTACAACGTTTCTTGGGCATGGTGAACTACCTTGGGAAGTTTGTACCAAATCTCAGTGAGCTGAGTGCTCCCCTGCGGCAGCTGACAAAAAAGGATATCGCCTGGGTCTGGCTCCCACAGCACCAGCAGGCGTTTGACTGTCTCAAGTCGAAACTGATTAACACTCCGACGTTGCGATTTTTTGATGCGAGTCGCCCCATCACCGTCACATGTGACGCTTCTAAGTTCGGCCTGGGCGCGGCATGCCTCCAATCTGTCGATGGATCGTTACATCCTGTCTCCTATGCCTCCCGCACCATGACGGACACCGAGCAGCGGTACGCTCAGATCGAGAAGGAGCTGCTTTCGGTGATGTTTGCCTGCTCCAAGTTCAGAGACTTCCTGTTTGGCAGCAGATTTACAGTCGAAACCGACCACCAGCCACTGGTGACAATCCTGAACAAGCCGATTCATGCTGCCCCTGCCAGGCTGCAGCGTATGATGCTGCAGCTCCAGCGCTTTGATTTCGACATCATCTACAAGAAAGGCACCGAGATGCACATCGCGGACACGTTATCGCGCGCCCCGCGGGCCTCCTGTGCTCGCCACCCCTACGAAACAGAGGACTTGCTCGTACTGGGCGTCAATTTTATTCCCACCAAGCAGCTGCAGCTTTTGGCCGAGCACACCGCTGCTGATCCAGTTTTGCAACGGCTTGCGTCTGTGATTAAATCAGGGTGGCCAACAAAGCGCTCCGCTGCACCGCCTGAAACACAGCCCTTCTTCCTGGTCCGTGACGAACTGGTGCTCCAGAATGGCGTTATCGTTAAGGGACATAAAGTGGTGGTCCCGTCCTCCCTGTTCGATTCTTACTACTGCGCAGCCCACAGCGGACACCCCGGGGTCGATGCAACACTCGCCCACGCTCAGTGCCAATTCTACTGGCCTGGAATGGCCAAATATATTCGAGACCGTGTTTCTGCCTGCTCCACGTGCAACAGTCTTGCTCCACATCAGCAGCGACAGTCCCTGCTGCAACAGCCCGCTCCTGCCTTGGCCTGGTCCTCGCTGGCTGCCGACATCTTCGAGTGGCGTGGTAACCACTACCTTGTCCTGGTCGACTCGTACTCAAACTGGTTTGAGGTGGATTTGCTGACATCCCTCACGTCGGAGATGGTGATCCGGAAGCTGCGGAAACACTTCTCCACGTTTGGGTCCCCTGTCAGGCTGCAGACTGACAATGGCAGGCAGTTTACCAGCCGTGAGTTCAAAAGTTTTGCTGACAAATGGAATTTTGTGCATTTCACCAGCAGCCCGGAGTACCCACAGAGCAACGGCCTTGCTGAACGGGCCGTCCGCAGCGCCAAGCTTCTGATGGAACAAGCGAGACTGTCTAACTCTGATTTGTATTTGGATCTCCTGAACCTCAGGAATGTTTCCAGAGATCCGGCCATGGGGTCCCCTGCTCAGCGTCTGATGTCCAGAACAACCAGATCTACCATCCCGATTGCCCAGCGCCAGCTGAAACCTCGGGTGCTGGAGCCTGCCTCTGTGCAGAGGCGCATTCAAGAGAAACATGACAGCCAGCGGCGTTCCCACGATCGGTCGTGCAGACCACTCGATCCTCTGTTGCCTGGACAGGTTGTTCGATTGCAAACCGCCAGTGGTCACTCCCGTCTGGCTACTGTGGTTGGGGTGGCCGACTCACCTCGTTCGTATCTGGTCGACTATGAGGGAACCATCTACCGTGAAGCCGACAACACCTGCTTGCGGTTAATGAGCCGAAGCCGCAGGCCCCGGGCCCCTATGCCCCGCCGCTCTCATACCAGCAGCCGGCTCCTGTCCCAGCCAGCGTTCCCTGCATGCCTCGGTCCCCATATCGAGCGCCCGGTTCCCCTCTGCGCGGGTCACCTGTTGGCGGTCGCGGTTCTCCCTCTCCTGTTCCTCCAACCCCACCGCCCTTCCCTGGTTCCCCTGCTGTCTCGGGTCCCCCTGTTTTTTCTGCTCCTCCAGGGGAAGGGGGAGGCATCCGTACGTGCTCTGGCCGGATCAGCAAGCCACCTGTTCGTTATGGCGATTCTGTTTAATTCTGTTTAATTCTGTTGTAGTGACAACGGTCTGTTTCTTTTAAATTTTCTAAGGGGAAGGATGTAGATGGTTTTGCATGCAACCAATAACATAGTTACCTCAGTACCATTAACCCCGCCTAGTTAACATCAATCATAACGCCTTCCCCTTCCTGGATACGGTTCACTAGAAGAATGTAGCCAGTATTTGAGGATGTATGTAATACCTTGTGCTATCATTAAAATGTGTTGAACACTTTCAGAGTTTGTAAATTGCCTATTTACAAATAGTGATTAATACTCATTAATGAGGTATAGTCATCACCAGTGATCACAACCATGGGATAAGATTGGCCACATTTAGCAATTACATAGTAAGGCGGCATGGCAGCGCAGCGGTAGAATGCTGCCTTCCAGCGCCAGAGACCGGGTTTGGATCCTGACCACGGGTGCTGTCTGTACGGTGTTTGTACATTCTCCCTGTGACCACGTGAGTTTTCTCCGGGTGCTCAGGTTTCCTCCCACACTCCAAAGAAATAAAGGATTGTAGGTTAATTGGCTTCAGTAACGATTGTAAATTGTCCCTAATGTGTAGGAAAGTGCTAGAGTACGGGGATTGCTGGTTGACGCGGACTCGGTGGACCGAAGGGCTTGTTTCCGCGCTGTATCTCTAAACAAAACTATTCCAAAGTAAAAAGGTCACTATACTAAGGCTGGATGCCTTTCCTTTATTTCATTGTTCTTCTGGGACATATGATAATAAAACACTCTTTTAATCCTTGACTAAATTATGGCTTCTATTATGTAAAGCCGAGTATGTCAGTTCAAAATAATGTACAATCAAGCCTGCAACTGTCCAAACAGATCACATCTATGTGCACGCCCATAGCAAACATCAAAGTCACTGTTATATGGTGCAGGACTGTACTTAGTCCATCCATTCTGTGCTTTTTACTCTCATTGTATGTCCTTCTTCTGACTTGCCAAACCCAAGGCACACACATTCAATCCCATTGATGGCCAAGACAAGCTGGCGGTTCTTAGGGTCTGATTGCTGCAGTTGAACAAGTTTAGAAGAATGAGGGGGGGCCTCAATGAAACATACAGAATAGTGAAAGGCTTGGATAGAGTGGCTATGGAGGGGATGGTTCCACTAATGGAAGAGTCTGGAACTAGAGGTCTGAACGAAATTTCGTGCCTGCAGTCATACATATATAAAAATAACAAAACCACACAATAAACACAAAATTAACATTCACCACAGTGAGTTCACCAAACACCTCCTCACTGTGGTGGAAGGCAAAAGTCTTAGAGTCTCTGTCTTCTTCCCTCCTTATTCTCCCTCTGCGCTGAGGAGATCCAGGCCTGCGATGCTGCCGTCCACCAGGCCTGATAGATTCTTGACTATTACAGGTGTCAGAGGTTATGGGGAGAAGGCAGGAGAATGGGGTTAGGAGGGAGAAATAGATCAGCCACAATTGAATGGCAGAGTTGACTTGATGGGCTGAATGGCCTAATTCTATTCCTATCACATATGATGTTATGACCTTATGACTTCACCAGTGGTGTGGGTTAATTTCTCATCCTCCAAACTCTATGGAGAAAAATTTTAAATGAACAAATAGGAGGTAAAACACTGCAGCAGGAGCTTCTTCAGAGATGAACTAGCCCCTTGTCCCCAAAATGGCAAAAGCACCGGGATTTTGTAATGGGGAACAAAGAAATGGCAGAGTAATTTCACAAATACTTGGTTCTGTCTTCAGAGAAGAGGATACAAATAACTTCCTGGAAATATTCGGCAACTCAAAGTCTGATGAGAAGGAGGAAATAAAGGAAATTATTATTACTAAACAGCAACAGCACCAACAGCACTGAAAGATGATAAATCCCTGGGGCCTGATAAACTGCACCTCTGAATATTGAGTGGTAACCATGGAAATAATGGATACATCATTCATCATCCTTCAGAATCCTACGAAGAATGGAATCAAAGATGGACACAAAGAGCTGGAGTAACTCAACGGGACAGACAGCATCTCTGGAGAGGAATGGGTGACGATTCAGGTCAAAACCCTTCTTCAGACTGGAATGGAATATATTCTGTACGCTATGGGCAGGCATATGTAATCACGGCAGCAAATGTAATCGAGCTTAAAAGCATGGTACAGGGCGGCAAGGTGGCATAGCAGTATAGTTGCTGTCTCACAGCGCCAGACACCCGGGTTCGATCCAGACTATGGTTGCTTGTTTGTACGGAGTTTGTACATTCTCCCTGTGACCTGTGTCTCGGGATTCTCCAGGATATCTGGTTTCCTCCCACACTCCAAAGAGGGACAGGTTTGTAGGCTAATTGGCTTGGTATAAATGTAAATCATCCCTAGTGTGTGTAGGATAGTGTTAGTGTGCGGGGATCGCTGGTTGGAGTGGATTCGGTGGTATCTTTTCATCTCTAGCCTCTATCCTACCGCTTCATATCCAAAAAAACCCTCTCCTCACCAGCAACAACCTATTACCTGCCAGAGCTTGTCTCCTCCTCTCTTCCAGCTTTCTTCTCCTCCCCCCCCCCCAACAATGTTACCTATCCATGTTCTCCAAAGATGTTGCCTGACACGCTTACTCCAGCATTTTGTGTCTTCTTTTGTAAACCAGCATCTGCAGTTCCTTGTTTCTACTTAACCATATAACATATAACCATATAACAATTACAGCACGGAAACAGGCCCTCTCGGCCCTTCCAGTCTGTGCCGAACATTTATTTTCCCCTAGTTCCATCTATCTGCACTCAGACCATACCCCCCATTCCCTTCCCGTACTTAAATAATGATAGGCTAGGTAATATTAAATATATTAAAACTCTGACAACCCGGCATCCTTGGGACTTTTTGTGGTGCTGGCAGATTAGTTTAGCTTAGTTTAGTTTAGAGATACAGCACAGAAACAGGCCCTTCGGCCCAGAACGTACAAACTCCATACAGGCAGCACCTGAGGTCAGGATTGAAGCCGGGTCTCTGGTGCTGCAGGGCATCAAATCTACCACTGCACCACCGGCAAATCGATTTTCCAGAGTATGTGGTATTACTCCTATTAATACTCAACACATTTTAACCACTGTTAATAGGTGTTGCTCTGTAGAATAATACATTTTACAATGACCATGGTGAGTTTAAATGGAGTGTGGAAAACAGGGACCCTGTGAATTGAAAATTAGTACAGGAAGCATGTCTTTAAAGGGAGCACAGGAAATGGGGCACTGATCAGTTTAAAGGGAACATGGAAACAGTATCCAGTGAGCAAGATACTGAACCATCGGGATTTCTGAAGGATTGGATGGAGGATTACCAGAGTTGCACTGCACAAATAGATCTGGATCAGTTTGTACAGCAGTCACCGAAAGCAAACTTGCAGGTGCAACATATGGTTAAGAAGGCAGACGTTAAGCTTGCCTTCATTGCAAAATGTTTTGTGTTTAGGAGCAAGAATGTCTTACTGCAATTATGCAGGACATGGTGAAACTATATCTGGAGCTGTGAGCTGTGCTGGTTTCCATAGCTGGGGAAGAATATAATTGCCACAAGGGGAGTGCAACAAAGGTTCACCAAAGTTTCCTGGAATAACAAGGCTGTTATTTGAGGAGAGGTTGGATGGAATTGGCCAGTGTTTGGAAGGGCAGATGTTTCCCCTTGGCTTTGCCAGCAAAATCGAGATCTGAACAAAATTAAAAATAAAATAAATATCTATTGGTGTGGAAGGATATTTACCAGCCCTTTCTGTGTAGGAATTTCATTGTTCTGTTTCGGGACAAATGACAATAAAAAACACACTGTACACTTGAAACAAGGGAAGAGATTGAACTTTTTTTCACATTCCACCACAGTGAGGATTGTGGAGGAGTCACTGTGGTGGATGTTTATGTTAAAATGTGTTTCATGTGTTCTGTTGCTTTTTATTTATATGTCTTATTTTTTTAATCACTTTAGTTTTTATTGCTTTTATGTATACACAAATAAAACACAAATATAACAACGAAACATACAACAATACAGTGAAACGTACAACAGTATAGCGGGAGGTTCAGTTTACAATTAATGATACAGTATACAGAACTATTTTCTTATTAAAACATGTTCCAATAACTTACATTATTGTCAATAAAATTATAGTGTTGATGTCTTTATTTCTATACCTAGTCCATTTTTCCCCATTTTCTGTTAAACTCGTCTTCTTTCACTTAGAGAATATGTCATTTTCTCCATGACAAATATTTCCTGTATGTATGTCTGACTTGGCAAAGGAAATTCCTCGTATGTTGCAAAACATACTTGGCTAATAAAGTATGATTGTGATTGTGATCGTGTGATTGATTGCAAACATTTGACATAATGTTCACATTGGTGATGGGATGGCTCTTACATACATCACTGATTATATTGACTCATCTGTTTAAGTGGGTGGGAGATTGCAACCTTCACGTGGTCCGCCCTGTTTCAACAAATGCAATCAACCTGGCATGCAAAATCAAATAAGATAACCATATAACCATATAACCATATAACAATTACAGCACGGAAACAGGCCATCTTGGCCCTTCAAGTCCGTGCCGAACAACTTTTTTTCCCTTAGTCCCACCTACCTGCACTCATTCCATAACCCTCCATACCCTTCTCATCTATATGCCTATCCAATTTATTTTTAAATGATACCAACGAACCTGCCGCCACCACTTCCACTGGAAGCTCATTCCACACCGCTACCACTCTCTGAGTAAAGAAGTTCCCCCTCATGTTACCCCTAAACTTCTGTCCCTTAATTCTAAAGTCATGTCCTCTTGTTTGAATCTTCCCTATTCTCAAAGGGAAAAGCTTGTCCACATCAACTCTGTCTATCCCTCTCATCATTTTAAAGACCTCTATCAAGTCCCCCCTTAACCTTCTGCGCTCCTGAGAATAAAGACCTAACTTATTCAACCTTTCTCTGTAACTTAGCTGTTGAAACCCAGGCAACATTCTAGTAAATCTCCTCTGTACCCTCTCTATTTTGTTGACATCCTTCCTATAATTGGGTGACCAAAATTGTACACCATACTCCAGATTTGGTCTCACCAATGCCTTGTACAATTTTAACATTACATCCCAGCTTCTATACTCAATGCTCTGATTTATAAAGGCTAGCATGCCAAAAGCTTTCTTTACCACCCTATCTATATGAGATTCCACCTTCAAGGAACTATGCACGGTTATTCCCTGATCCCTCTGTTCAACTGTATTCTTCAATTCCCTACCATTTACCATGTATATCCTATTTTGATTTGTCCTGCCAAGGTGTAGCACCTCACATTTATCAGCATTAAACTCCATCTGCCATCTTTCAGCCCATTTTACCAACTGGCCTAAATCACTCTGTAGACTTTGGAAATCCTCTTCATTATCCACAACACCCCCTATCTTGGTATCATCTGCATACTTACTAATCCAATTTACCACCCCTTCATCCAGATCATTGATGTACATGACAAACAACAAAGAACCCAACACAGATCCCTGAGGCACCCCACTAGTCACCTGCCTCCAACCCGACAAACAGCCATCCACCATTACCCTCTGGCTTCTCCCATTCAGCCACTGTTGAATCCATCTTGCTATTCCTGCATTTATATCCAACAGTTGAACCTTCTTAACCAACCTTCCATGAGGAACCTTGTCAAAGGCCTTACTGAAGTCCATATAGACAACATCCACTGCTTTACCCTCGTCAATTTGCTTAGTAACCTCCTCAAAAAATTCAAGAAGATTAGTCAAACATGACCTTCCAGGCATAAATCCATGTTGATTGTTCCTAATTAGACCCTGTTTATCCAGATGCTTATATATATTATCTCTAAGTATCTTTTCCATTAATTTGCCCATCACTGAAGTCAAACTAACCGGTCTATAATTGCTAGGTTTACTCTTAGAACCCTTTTTAAACAATGGAACAACATGTGCAGTACGCCAATCCTCGAGGACTATTCCCGTTTCTAATGACATTTGAAATATTTCTGTCATAGCCCCGGCTATTTCTACACTAACTTCCCTCAATGTCCTAGGAAATATCCTGTCAGGACCTGGAGACTTATCTACTTTTATATTTTTCGAAAGTGTCAGTACTTCTTTTACTTTGAAACTCATAGTATCCATAGCTACTCTTCTAGTTTCCCTTACCTCACATAATTCAATATCCTTCTCCTTGGTGAATACCGAAGAAAAGAAATTGTTCAATATCTCCCCCATCTCTTTTGGCTCTGCAGATAGCTGTCCACTCGGTCTCTCCAATGGACCAATTTTATCCCTTGTTATCTTTTTGCTATTAATATAGATGTAGAAACCCTTTGGATTTACTTTCACCTTACTTGCCAAAGCAACCTCATATCTTCTTTTAGCTTTTCTAATTTCTTTCTTAAGATTCTTTCTACATTCCTTATACTCCTCAAGCACCTCATTTACTTCATGCTGCCTATAATTATTGTAGATCTCCCTCTTTTTCCGAACAAGATGTCCAATTTCCCTTGAAAACCAGGGCTCTTTCCAATTTTTACTGGTTCCTTTCAACCGAACAGGAACATAAAGATTCTGTACTCTTAAAATTTCCCCTTTAAATGTCCTCCATTTCTCTTCTACATCTTTCCCATAAAACAAAATGTCCCAGTTCACTCCTTTTAAATAATCTCGCATCTCGTTAAAGTTAGCCTTTCTCCAATCAAAAATCTCAACCCTAGGCCCAGTTCTGTCCTTCTCCATAATTATATTGAAACTAATGGTATTGTGATCACTGGACCCGAAGTGCTCCCCAATGCATACCTCTGCCACCTGTCCCGTCTCATTTCCTAACAGGAGGTTCAGCACTGCCCCTCCTCTAGTAGGCACCTCTATGTATTGCTGCAAAAAACTATCCTGCACACATTTTACAAACTCCAAACCATCCAGCCCATTTACAGAATGTGTTTCCCAGTCTATGTGTGGAAAGTTGAAATCTCCCACAATCACTACCTTGTGCTTACTACTAATATCTGCTATCTCTTTACATATTTGCTCTTCCAATTCTCGTTCCCCATTTGGCGGTCTATAATATACCCCTATAAGTGTTGCTACACCTTTCCCACTTCTCAGTTCCACCCAAATAGCCTCCCTAGATGAGCCCTCCAATCTATCCTGCCAAAGCACTGCTGTAATATCTTCCCTGACTAGCAATGCAACACCTCCACCTCTTGCCCCTCCAATTCTATCACACCTGAAGTAACGAATCCTGGAATATTTAGTTTCCAATCACAGCCCTCCTGCAACCATGTTTCACTGATCGCCACAACATCATACTTCCAGGTGTCTATCCAGACTCTAAGCTCATCCACCTTTCTTACAATGCTCCTAGCATTAAAATATGCACATTTAAGAAACCCCCCATCTCTTATTCTCTGTGTATTTCCTTTTTTTTCTTTTTCCTCTTGTGTCCAAGTGCTTCCCTTTTCTGCTTCCTGCCTGCCTCCCATTCTGTCTACTAGCTTTTGCTATATGCATCCCTCGCCCCAACCATTCTAGTTTAAAGAATCTAGTTTAAAGATCAAATAGAAAAAGTTGTCCTACAACTTTAGGCTGTGCAAGCCATACGCAAGAAGAAGAAGAAGATCTGTTTAAGGATAAAGGTGACACCCCCCCCCCCCCCCCCCCACACACACACAATGAGCACTACGGCGTGTAGTTCATCCTTCTAAAGCTTCCTTTCTAACCCCATTTGGTCAATTTATTCACATGCTGAAAGGCTTGTAACAATTTAAACCATCTCAGCCAAAGGAAACTGCGTAGACCGTGACATGGAGTAATTATCCTTGTTAGCCATTGTTTGTACAAGTGCAGTTGTGCAGTTTCTTTTAATTTGTTAACCACACTAACATTTATTGGTTGTTCTTAATTGCCTCTGAGGGCGCATTTAAAAGTCAAACAAAGTGGTGTGAGTTTGGGCTCCACATAAACCAGGTAAGGATAACAGATTTCCTTTCTTGAAGCTTGGTTGTGATTTTAACAATGATTGCATGCCTATTATTGTTAAAATCAACTGTTGAAATAATTGCATGCCTATTATGCCTACTGAGACTTGTATGTTTTTAGATTGCAGATTTAATTAGTTACTTGAAGTTAAATTCCCAACTAAATGGCTGGACTTAAACTGAATGAATTAATTAATACTTTATTAATTAATACTTTAAGTCACAGCAACATTATTTGCTTGTATACCCAAGGTATGCAAATAGCCACCACATAAAGGGCACTGACAAGTTACAAAGTATCCCAACCAGGTCCTCCTTTGTTCTCCCCCCTCACACTTGCCCTCCCCCTCACCCTCCCCTTCCCCTCCCTCCGGGTCCATCTCTGTTCTTTCTTCCCCTTCCCGGCAGTCCCCCCACACTCAGTCCGCCTTTGTTCCTCCTTCCCCCCCCCCCCCCCCCCCCCCATGCCTCAAACACGTGTCTCTCATTACTGGCAGTGGACTCTGGGTGCTCCGATTCTAATATAAACTGTGTGCTTTTATGTTCCCTAATACCTCTGACATAACCGTGTGGGCACGATGTGACTGTTTGTGTTCTGAGTGCTGTGTAAGTTCTGCTGTTCTGGCTTGTATCCGCTGCAAGCTTGTCTTTATCTACTGGAATTAAAAGTGTCAGAACATTCAACTTGACGAATGGAAAAAAAGGACATGGAAATCCATCCCACACTGCTTCCAGGTCCAGGGTAACTTACTCTGAAAAGCTGGAGTGACTCAGCAGGACAGGCCGCATCTTTGGAGAGAAGGAATGGGTGATGTTTTGGGTCGAGAGCCTTCTTCAGACTGAAAGTCAGGGATTAGGGAGTCTAGAGATATGGAAGAGTAAGGTGTGAAAACAACTCCTGAATACTACCTCAGTGACCAACCCGCACCCGCACACCCCCTTCTTATCGGTTGATTGACTCTTAATTTAGATTGGTGGAAATATGTAAGATTCATCTTGTTAGACTTTATTGCTTGTTTGATTCTTGTACAACCTTCAGGGTGTCGAAGGAAGCAATTGCTTTATCATATTATGGTAAATTCTTTCGGCACTGTCTTGGTTAGAGAAAGAGTAGGATTGAAAAGCATCACCGGGAGGTGAGAAATAATATGGCTCCTTCACTTCCTCCGTGCAGATCTTAACCAGTGTGGATTGGTGACAGCTTCTCCTCCTCCTCCTCCTCACAGCCCATCCACAAAGGTGGGTGTAAAGAGAGTGCTAAGTGTGCAACTTCGAAGCTGAATGTGTGGCACCCTGCTCAACTCTCTTTAAACCATTGACTCTGTGGCTAATCATAGCTCCAATGTTGTCCATGAGTTTGCTGATGACGCCACAGTGATTGTCTAAATCATCAGTGGTGATGAGTGAGCGTGAAGTGGAGAGAAAGAGGTGGAACTCCTAATTGAGTGGCGCTGCCATAAAACCCCTTGCTTAAAGTGACAAAACCAAAACTTCAGATAGGGAAAGTTGGGAGACTGTGTACCAATTTTTAGTGGTGGAAAGTTATTAGTTTTAAATGTTTGGACATTAACATCTTGGATGACTTGTTCTGGGTTCACGACATAGATTCCCCATGACAGAAGGGGGAGGAGTTGTACAGTTTGATAGCCACAGGGAAGAAGGATCTCCTGTGGGTTTTTGCCCTGCATCTTGGTGGAACCAGTCTGTCACTGAATGTGCTCCTCAGGTTGACCAGTGTGTCATGGAGGGGGTGAGCTGTATTTTCCAGGATGCTCCGCAGTTTGAGGAGCATCCTCCCCTCCAAGACCACCTCCCATGCATCCAACTGCGCCCCCAGGACAGAGACGGCCTTCCTGATATGTTTCTTGATCCTATTGGCGTCCGCGGCCTTCGCCCTGCTGCCCCAGCACACGGCAGCGAAGAAGATGACACTGGCTACCACCGGTTGGTAGAACATCTGCAGCATCTTACTGCGGAGAGTACAGCCGGTTCCTGGGCTTCCTTTCCACCTTCCCAATGATAGCAATGAGATGAGAACATAGCCTGTTTTGCTTAAAAAAACTAGCAATGTCTAAATTGAGAGCTTCCAGCATTTTCGAAACAGTTTTGGGAGAAATAAGTGACATAAGTCTGCATACAGTTCTTGCCTGCATTCTGCTGATGACTAATCGATTTAAATAAGTATGCTCATCTTGCTGCTCTTGGTTAACTAAAAATCAGCAGGGTATGGCTCTGGGTTTTGTACACTGCAGGCTTTGTCCATATCGAGAGGAAATGCACACACAAAACCATGAATGCATCAGCAATTAGTCTGGAACCTTCTCGAGTCAGAAAGCCTCCCTGAACGCGCCGTTCGTTGGTAATCATGAATGATCAGTGGTGCTGACCTGTGCTTAGTTTCCAGGTGCTGACTATGAAGTGTTCACACTGCACTTGACCTCCATTCCTTCATCAAACCTCACCTTTCCCTCCCATTCACAGCTATTCACAGTGTGCCTTCGTGCAGACAAGAGATATTATCTGACACGTGACTTTTCTAATGCCATAGGGACATGCTGTGTGGAAACAGGCCCTTCGGCCCAACGTTCCAAACATACCCACCTACACTAGTCCCATCTGCTTGCGTTTGGCCCATATCCCTCTAAACCACTTCAATCCATGTACCTGTCTAAATGTTTCTTATACGTCGCAAAAGTACCAGACTCACCTACCTTCTCCGGCAGGTCGATCCATATACCCACTTCATTTAAATGTGGTGGGTGTATGTGCCCCCAATGTACCTCTTTAAATAGCAGGATAACTGTAACCCATACTGGATATAGGAATCCTATTATCCATTCTATTATCCATTGTCTTTTTATAGATATTTATATAGTGCTGCAGAAACTGTGCACCTTAACCCCCCCCCCCCTTTGTGTCTTGTTTTTGCACTGAGTAGGAGCAGTTTTTAATCTCACTGTACACGTGTATAGTGACAATAAAAGGCATTCTGATTCTGATTCTGATTCTAACCAGACATTCATTGAGAAAAACATTTGTGCTCAAAAGCAAAGGTGTGGCACAGTTGCAAAGCTGGTAGAGCTGCTGCCTCGCATCACCAGAGACATGGTTTTGATCATGACCTTGGGTAGTGTCCGTGGAGTTTGCACGTTCTCCTCAGCGTGTGGGTTTTCTTTGAGTGCACGAGTTTCCTCCCACATCCCAAAGACGTGCAGATTTTGTAGGCTAATTGGCCTCTGTAAATTGCCCCTAATGTGTAGTGAGTGGGATAACACAGAACTGGTGTATATGGGTTATTGATGGTCACTGTGGACCGAAGGGCCTGTTTCCATGCTGTATCTCTAAATTAAACTCTTTGACTGTGCAGGTCAGGTGGCTCAGTGAGAGCGATAAACCTTCAATATTTCCATAACCTTCAATATAGCCCAGTGAAAGCCCAGCCCCTGTCCCACTTGGGCGGTTTTATCGGCGACTACAGGCAACTAGGCTGTCGCCGCATGGTCGCGGGGTGATGCCTGTATGGTCGTGAATAGTCGCCTAAAGAGTCGTAACGTTTTTCTGGTCGCCACTGGATTTTTAAACGCTCAAAACTTTTTGCCGACTGTGGGCTCGACGTAGCTTGTCTTCTCCTTTCGTAGGTGCTGTCGTAGGTTGTCGCCAGGATGACGCAGGTTGTCGCCAGGTGCTGACTTCAGTGAATTCCATTGGCGACTACCTACATCAACCTATGTCAACCGGCGACAGGCACTGGCGACTGAATTGTGTTCAGTTGTCACCGACAGGGTCGTTGCTTGTCATAGCTTGTCGCAGGTGGACGTAGGTTGACTGGTTGTCGTATGTTGTCGACTGTGTTGTTGTAGGTGTAGTCATAGATGGACGTCCTAATGGGTCACCGGTTGTCGGTAGTTTGCCGTAGCTTGACTTTGACTAGGTGGTGGGTTGTCGTAGCTTACGTAGACATTGTCGTAGGGGAGGGGGTCCAGTCGCTGATTTTTTGGCGGCCTGCTACGACTGTGACAGTCGCCGGTAGTCGCCAAAATAATCGTCTATGTGGGATAGGCCCTTTAAGGTGCCATGTAGATGCTTTGTATATTTTATTTTTTCATGACAAATTAATGATGTACAATTTAGTCATATGATCAAGTTAAAATTAACTTTGTTTATTTTGTACTATCTCCACCTCTTGCCTTTACTGATGTCGGTGAATAACCTACGAGGTATAACATTGACATTCCTCCAAGAAGCATACTTCAGAATAAAAATAAAAATCCACCATTTCAGATACAAAATGAAAGTGCCTGTGAACGGCCAAGAAAATCTTCCCATCATGTCAAGAATAGATTAGGAACTCTCAAAGAAACCAGTTGAAAATTTCAAATTTTGACACTGCCCATCGTGAATGTTACTAGGGTGGCACAGTGGTGCAGCGGTAGAGTTGTTGCCTTGTAGCACCAGAGACCTGGGTTCAATCCTAACTAAGGGTGCGGTTTGTACATTCTCCCTGTGACCATGTGAGATTTCTCTGAGTACTCTGGTTTCGTCCCACACTTCAAAGGTACAGGTTTGTAGGTTAATTGGCTTATTTAAATTGTCCCGACTGCATAGAATAGAGCTAGTATATGGGTGGTTACTGGTCGGTGTGGATTCGGTGTGCCAAAGGACATGCTTCCATGCTGTATCTCTAAAACTGAAAGCAAAACTAGTTGGATATAGGGCCAAATCTGGGTATCTCCGTCATTAATAGTTCTTGATTTATAGAAAAGCTTTCTATAAATTCATGGTTTTACAGCCATGTTAAAAAAATACGTTAATAATGAGATTAAAATAGAAACCTGTTACAATAAAATAATGTGGCCTTTTTTGAAAGTGTAGTGATACATAATTAATGAAGTAATGCCAATCCTGTATAAATTATTGTATAGGCAGGAATTAGAATATTGACCTTTGTCACCCCTCTTCCAAACTAATATCTTCACTGACTCATGTGATTGTAACTGAAAAATAATGTTTTATCATCCAAAATAAATTGAAGTATAGAAGACATTCTAATGCAGAGTATTAGTTGGATATGAAGTTCAGTGATGGAAGTAGAAATTGCAATAAATGAAAATGAAGGAATTTTAAATAATAATTTTGAATGAATGGGGAAAGGGGAAGAGAAATGGGAATTAGAGAAATAGAAGACATGAATGATTGGACAGCATTCATTTCTCTTGTATAGCTGTATAGTTCAGTCGATGCAAATATTAATTTTTGCTAAATGGTTTAGCAATCTATCTTGTATCTACAGAATCTTGCATGCTAAACATTTAAACTTGTATTATTATACTGTGCTATGACATTAAAAGCAAACTCGGCTAAGAGCAATAACAATTGTATAAATGGGATATTTGCAGGACACCAAGGCTTCTGAAACTAATCATAATTGTAATCATAATCATACTTTATTAGCCAAGTATGTTATGCAACTATGGAAATATTGTGCCAAAAAAGGCAGCATGACAGGAACTGGGCAATGTAATACAGCTGCATATTCTTGAGGTATCTTCAGGGATGAATAAATAAAACACTTGCAGAATTTTCTGCAGAGATATACGTAGATTAAGTATCGATTAAAGCTTGCGTACATTTCTCTTGAAGAATATTAATTTGTATGACCTGTATTTGGGTCAAAAGACCCTGGATTATGATTGATCACAGCATCTGCAGTCTTTTTTTTGCATTTCTAGCCAACCAGTTTTACCTCCAGGCAACATTTATAGTGTAATTGTAGCATGGATTTGGAAGCTAGAACATACCCTTTGGCCCACAATATCTGTGCCAAACATGATGTCAAGCCCATCACTTATGATCTTGATACCATCACTTAAGATCTTTGTGCGTTTTAGAAAAAGTCCTTTGTCATATTTGTTTTATACGTAACGATCAGCAACCGTGTGAAACCACCATTAATTGGAAGATACGTAAGTTTTAGGGCTGTGCAAGTTATACTGGGAGAACTCTTTCAAAGAGCTGGCACAATTGCAATGGGCTGAATAGCCACTTTCTGTGCTGTAAGGTTCTGTATGACCTTATTCCCGATTCATAATTTATTTGATTTGTGTGAAAGTGTAAAACATGCACTGTTGACTTTTCTCCTGGTAAATACACGCCCTAATTTCCATTTTTATAACTAGATTTCATTAGCAATAAACTCGAGAAAAGGCACATAACAAATAGCTGAGCTATAGAATTATTTCATTGTGATTACAGAAGCAAGTTATTCAGCCTGTCAAGTCCATGCAGTACAATCTATTCAATCCCATTCCCCTGCACTTTCCCTGGATACCTGCACATCTCTAGTCCCTCAAGACCTTATTCAAATTCCCTGTCAGATTGTTGCCTACTGTAATAGTTTGCTGCCAGTGGTGCAATATCGGAGTGAATGAGAATTTTGCAAGTAAAGTTTTTTTTAAAGTATTCCCTATTAGTTTAAGCAGTCTTTGCGAATTCTGGAAAACTTGAGCAGTCTGCACTATGTTCTGTAGCTGGCAGTTGCACCTCCCGTTCATCAGAATGTCGTTTTTAAATGGATAATCTAAAAAATCAGAGCCTGCTCAACAAAGGTCACAATTTGCACTCAGAAGTGCTAATTTATGGCAGTAAAGGGAGGAAGGGTGCAGTGTGCAATTAATAAAGTCATTAGATAGGCTATTGTTACATTAAAAAGTCACATGCTTAAAAATTAATCATGCACAAATGTACATGGCCCAAGATTGGACACAATTTGCACAATTAACTACTGGTGGAATCTAATCTAAATTGCTTGTTTGTGATTTATGCACAGAAAGCAGGAACTAATGGATCCAATTTATGAACCATCATGCTTTTTCTACAGAAGGCACAGAGAGTAATTGTATGCTTGTGCCTATATCAAAATATATTAATTGATTCTTGCAAATATTATAACATTGCTGTTCACAAATCACCTGCCATGGGAATACCTTCTCTCTATTTGCCTTTGGGGTCTGTAGAATTTTCCTTTTAACTTTCTGTGAGGTGAACAAACCTGACATCCACTCAGACCTTGCATCAGAAGTCTCTCATCCCTCGAACCATTTTAGTATTTTGTAGAAACATACATGCTGATTTATACCAAAGTTGAGGCCTGTCCCACTTTCACGACCAAATTCACGACCTCTGCCGAGTTTGCCCTTGACTCGTACTCGCTGCATGGTCGTCACGAGGTCGTAGGAGGTCGTAGGTAGGTCGTGATGCTAAAAGAAATTCAGACTTCTCTTGACTAACAATATTGTCATCTTTGTTGCAATGGCCTTTAATGGTAAGTAGGAGTAAATAACAGGAAAACAATTATGTTTGTGGGATTGTGTGGATTTAGATTTTGGAGATACATTGCGGAAACATGCCCTTTGGCCCACCACGTCCGCACTGACCAGCGACCACTGTATATTCACACTATCCTACACACATTAGGTATAGTTTATAATTATGCCAAGCCACTTAACCTACAAACTGGTACGTCTTTGGAGTGTGCGGGGAAACCAAAATTCTCGGAGAAAACCCGCACAGGTCTCGGGGAAAACGTCCGGACTACGAACAGACAAGCATCTGTAGTCAGAATCGAAGCGGGGTCTCAGTTTGAAGTTTATTGTTGCTAATGTTGCCCAGCCGATCTTGAGGTCAGATTTCTTGCATGCATTCTCCCTTCTCGTCGATCTGCGTGGCGGACGTACAGTTCCGTTGTCAGATGCCCGCCGAATCCCGCAACTTGCCTCGCCCAAACAGCAACCCGACGACATCGCAGCGGTCCAGGAGCCTTTCGCCACTCTGCTAGCTGAGTTCCCTGAGCTACTCACACCCCATTTCGAAGGGGCTGCGCCACATCACATTGTGGTGCGCTATAACCCTACCGAAGGCACACTACCGAAGGACGAAGTGCACACTCGTGCGCGCCACGTCCAGCCAGACGAGCTGTGCATTGCCCGAAATGAATAGATGGAAGACATGGGAATTGTGCAGCGATCCGATAGCCCTTGAGCTTCCCCGCTCCATGTGGTTCCCAAAGCGTCCGGGGGTTGGAGGCCTTGCGGTGATTACAGGCGGCTTAACGTGGTAACCACGGCAGACCAGTACCCGGTGCCCCATATTCAGCATTTTTCGCCGCACCTTGAGGACGCGGCGTTCTATTCGAAGGTGTACCTGGTCCAGGGTTATAACCAGATCCCTGTCCACCCTGACGACGTCCCCAAGACAGCCACCATTACACCGTTCAGCCTGTTCGAATTACTACGAATGCCATTTGGCTTAAAGGTGTTCCAGCTGCTCATGGACCAGGTCGGGAGGGGTTTGCATTTCATCTTCATTTATTTGGACGACATCCTGATGGCCAGCAGTTCGCAGATGGAGCACGCTAGTCACCTTCGCCTTTTGTTCGAGCAGTTATGGGAACATGGCCTGGTGATTAATCCTGAGAAGTGCCAGTTCGGCTTGCGCTCCATCTTCTTCTTAGGACACTGGGATACTCCTCAAGGCACCGAGCCGTTACCTGAAAAGGTCGACACCATTCGCCAATTTCCTCGGCTGCTCACTGTCAAGGGTCTAAAGGAGTTTATCGGGATGGTGAATTTTTATCACCGGTTCGTGCCGTCGGCAGCCACTGTCATGTGCCCACTATTTCAGGTACTAAAGCTGTGCAGGCTAATGACACCATGTTGGTGCACCCGAGGGTATCCGCTCCCATGGCACTCATGGTTGACGCCTCAGACGTCGCTGTAGGTGCTGTCCTGGAGCAGCAGGTCGGTGACCGCTGGCAGCCGCTGGCGTTTTTCAGCTGGCAGCTTCTTAAGTGTAAGTACAGCGGGTAAGTGCAGGGAACTCCTCACACTCTACCTAGCAATCAGGCGTTTCCATTACTTCCTCGAGGGCCGAGCTTTCACTGCTTTTATGGACCACTAACCGCTTACTTTCGCGTTGAGCAAGATCGCCGATCCGTGGTCCGCCAGGCAGCAGCGGCACCTCGCCTACATATCCGAGTTCACGACTGATATTCGGCATGTAGCGGGGAAGCTTAACGTCATGGCCGACACATTGTCCCGTCCGGCCATCCCATCGGTTTCGGCTCCAGACCTAGGAGTCGACTACGCCGAGCTGGCAGCGGCCCAGTGGGCTGATACTAGCATGGTGAGTTATCACACCGCTGATTCGGGCCTTGAGCTATGATGTCTCCACGGGTAGAGCCCGTCCAGTTATCACGACCAGTTGGAGACAGCAGATTTTCAACACAATACACAGCTTAGCCCACCCGTCCATTCGTGTCACATCCGCCCTGGTAGCATCTAAGTTTGTTTGGCATGGGCTGTGGAAGCAGGTAACCGCCTGGGGCCCGTGCTTGCATCCCGTGTCAGACCTCCAAGGTTCAGCGATATGTGCGGCAGCCCGTGCAGGATTTTGCTGTGCCTGATGGCAGGTTCCTGCACATTCATGAAGACCTTGGCGGTCCCTTACCATGTTCGCGCAGTGCCACGCACCTGGCTACCACAGTGGACAAGTTCACTAGGTGGCCGGAGGCAATCCCGTTGTCGGATACCTCTGCGGAGGCTTGCACTTGGGCTATCGTGTCAAACTGGATAGCTCGTTTCGGGTTGCCATCTGACATCACCACAGACCATGGGGCACAGTTCACCTCGTCTCTGTGGTCCGGCTTAGCGCAGCTATACAGCGCCCGCCTTCACCACGACCGCTTATCACCCGGAGGTGAATGGGTTGGTCGAGCAGTTCCACAGACACCTTAAGTCAGTGTTGAAGGCCCGGCTCACCGGCCCCGATTGGGTTGACCAGTTGCCCTGGGTCCTTCTGAGCATCAGAACTACGCCTAAGGAGGACATGGGAGCCTCCTCTGATGAGCTCGTCTATGGCTCGGCTTTACGTGTACCAGGGGATTTCCTACCCGCCACTCGTGGTCAGGAGATTTCAGCTTTGGCGGTGCTAGCTGACCTTCGTGAGCGGGTGTGGGCGTTAGACCCTGTCCCTATCTCCAGGCACTGGTCGGCCTCAGTGCATGTGCTGGTGTCATTACAGAATTGTACTTATGTTTACCTTCATAGGGACGCTCACCGTCGCCGTGCAGCGGGTTTATGATGGGCCGTATAGGGTGCTGAAGACTGGAGTCGCCACGTTCACATTGGACGTGGGCGGCCGGGAGGAGTTTGTCTCTGTCAGCTGCCTCAAGCCCGCGCACGTGGACAGTCGGTTGTCTCCTGCCCCTGTTGTTCCCGGCCCTGTTTCGCCGGTCCCCGTTGTTACGCACGCCCCTTGATCGCGTTTTACGCGTCCCTCCAGTTCTGTTCTGCTGGTCCCTGTTGGTACGCCTGTCCCGCGTCTGAGGACTATGCGTTCAGGCCGTACCGTTCGGCTGCCGGTGTGTTTCCATTCATCGGTTTCTGGGGGGGGGGGGGGGGGGCTGGTGCGCATCAGCATCGAACCCTGCGATCAGAGGCCGTGCGCATGTGACTCTGGGAGGGGTCGGGTTTTCGTGCGGTTTCTGAGCTCTGCCCGCCAGTCGTTCGAGGACCACCATTGTGGTCAGTTGTGTTGTATGACTCGTAGTGTCGGAGAATTGTGATTGTGAACAAATCCTTTTCGAAACTACCGATTATTATTTTGTATCTGCTAAAATATATGTGTGTGCATATCTATCTATCTATCTTCTATCTATATATTACTAGAAGTCTGATCTTGACCGCTTTTGGCTCGTTGTGCTGTGATTCCCGAGGAAACGCCGCTACCTACGGCCGTCATTTTTGGCCACCTCGCTCAGAACCCCCCTCCGCCTTCCTGGACCGGAGGATGTTTCCCATCAATGAAAAATCGGAGAGATATTAATGTTTTTTAAATTTGTTGCCATTCTCTCTGCTGCCCCTGCTGGGGGGGAGGGACTATAAAACCCGGAAGTGGTGTGCCTCACTCAGTCTCTGCAAGATGGAGGAAGCAAGAGGGTCACGTATCTCTGAATAACACTAAACACATGTCTACTCAACGGTGAGTGCCCTTAATGTGGTTTGAAAATGAAAATATGGTTGGTTTCAATAAAAATGCACTGCAAATGGCTGTTTGGGGGTTTTGGGTTGAAGTAAAAATGCACTGCAAATGGCTGTTTGGGGGGGGGGGGGGGTTGATGTAAAAATGCACTGCAAATGTCTGTTTTGGGGGGTTTGGGTTGAAGTAGAAATGCACTGCAAATGGCTGTTTGGGGGGTTTTGGGTTGAAGTGGAAATGCACTGCAAATGGCTGTTTGGGGGGGGGGGGGGGGTTGGGTTGAAGTGGAAATGCACTGCAAATGGGTGTTTTGGGGGGGGGGGGTGGGTTGAAGTGGAAATGCACTGCAAATGGCTGTTTGGGAGGTTTTGGGTTGAAGTGGAAGCACTGCAAATGGCTGTTTGGCTAAACTTGATAACTTCCTGTTGCACTATATTGATTTTAGATAAAATGCTACCACTTACGGCTGTGATTTTTGGCCTTCTTACTCAGTTCCCCTCCGCTCATCGGTTGCAGAGGATTCTTCCCAGCAATGAATAATAAGTGTTATTAATGTTTAAAAAATGTTGAGAATCTCTCTCCTGTGAATCACGCCATGAAGGCCACACCCTTTCCAGTGGGGGGGGGGGGGGATTATAAAACCCGGAAGTGTGGGTGTGGCTCAGTCTCTGCATGATGGGGGAGGGAGAGGTCACGACTCTGTCTGAGCTGTGAATCAACTGAACACACTAAATGTCTCCTGAACTGTGAGTGTGGTGTTTTGTGTGGTTTTATGGTGGTTTTACCCTTCTTGAAATGGTAGGCGGGGGGGGGGGGGGGAGCTCTGCTGGTGAGGGATGGAATTCAGTCCCTTGCATGGGAAGACATATGGACATATGGACTGACGAGGTAGAGGCACTGTGGATTGAGTTGAGGAATTGTAAAGGCAAGAAGACACTAATTGGTGTTATTTACAGACCCCCATTTACAGACCCCCAAATAGTAGCCCGGATGTATGGTGTAAGTTGCAGCAGGAGTTAAAACTGGCATGTAACAAAGGTAATGCCACTGTGGTGATGGGGGATCTCAATATGCAGGTAGACTGGGAAAATCAGGTTGGTTCAGGACCCCAAGAAAGAGAGTTTGTAGACTGCCTCTAATATGGATTCTTAGAGCAGCTTGTAATGGAGCCGACCAGAGAAAAGGCAATTCTGGATTTAGTGTTGTCCAATGAACCAGATATGATAAGAGAACTCGAGGTAAAGGAACCGCTTGGAGGTAGTGATTATAATATGATTAGTTTAAATCTGCAATTTGAGAAGGAGAATGTTAAATCGGAAGTGGCAGTGATGCTGTTGAACAAAGGGGACTATGAAGGCATGAGAGGGGAGCTGGCTTGGAAAGTAGACTGGAAAGAGATCCTAGCAGGAATGATGGGGAACAGCAATGGCAGGAATTTCTGGGCATAATCCGGAATACGCAGGATTATTTCATTCCAAAAAAGAAGAAAGATTCTAAGAGGAGTAGGAGGCAACCGTGGCTGACAAGAGAAGTTAGGGATAGAATAAAACTAAAAGAAAAGATGTATAACACAGCAAAGAGTAGCCGGAAGCCAGGGGTTTGGGAAACTTTCATAGGACAACAGAAGGAAACAAAACGGGCAATACGGGCTGAAAAGATGAAGTATGAGGGGAAGCTGGCCAGGAATATAAAGAAGGACAGTAAAAGCTTCTTTAGATATGTTCAGGGAAAAAGAGTAGCAAAGTCAAATGTGGGTCCCTTGAAGGTAGACACGGGTGAAATAATTATGGGCACCAAGGAAATGGCAGAAGAGTTGAATAGGTACTTCGGATCTGTCTTCATTAAGGAGGACACAAACAATCTCCCAGATGTACTGGAGGACAGAAGATCTAAGGGGGTAGAGGAACTGAAAGAAATTTTCATTAGGCAAGAAATAGTATTTGGTAGGCTAATGGGACTGAAGGATGATAAGTCCCCTGGGCCTGATGGTCTTCATCCCAGGGTCGTCAGGGAGGTGGCTCTGGAAATAGTGGATGCATTGGTGATCATTTTCCAATGTTCAATAGATTCAGGATCAGTTCCTGTGGATTGGAGGATGTGACAAGTAAAATGGATGAAGGAGTGCCAGTGGATGTAGTGTATCTAGACTTTTAGAAAGCCTTTGATAAGGTCCCGCACAGGAGACTAGTGACTAAAATTAGAGCATATGGTATTGGGGGTAGGGTGTTGACATGGATAGAAAATTGGTTGGCAGACCAAAAGCAAAGAGTAGGAGTGAAAGTGGAAGAGGGAATTAGGAGCAACACTAGCAAGTTTGCGGATGACGCAAAGCTGGGTGGCAGTGTGAACTGTGAAGAGGATGTTAGGAGGTTGCAGGGGGACCTGGACAGGTTGAGTGAGTGGGCAGATGTGTGGCAAGGGGGCATATTATTATCTCAATGGGGTTAGGTTAGGTAAGGGGGAGGTACAACGGGACCTGGGTGTCCTTGTACTGCACTTGAACTTAGTGGCCTTGCACCCTGCTTGAAATGGAATTTCAAGGAATAGCCGTAAGTCAACTGCCAGCCCACCAGCCTTGAGTGGGCTGCCAGCACATCATGCTTGAAGGACTGAGCTGCCACCCCAAGTATCCATTTGGCCCACAATGTCCATACTAGCCCTCTGGAGACCAGTAGTCCCTGCAGCCAACAACACCCATACCAACACTCCAGAAAGCCCCCCCACTGGCCACCAATATTGGAATTCGTGGAGAGGTAGAATATTGCGTCGGGGGACCAGCCCTCCCGTGTGAACATGGGAGCCAACGGGTCCCACTTTGTCGAGCTGGAGTAGCTCAGCGGGACAGGCAGCATCTCTGGAGAGCAGGAATGGGTGTTTTGTATCGAGACTCAATACATGCGTATATGTACACTGAACTTTTATTATATTCTCGTTTATTATATTGTTTACAGTATACTATGTTTAAACATTGTGGTGCTGCAATTGTGAATGTCATTGTTTTATCTGGGACACATGACAACAAAACACTCTTGACTTTGGCTGCTCCTATCACTGGCACTGGGAGGTTTGTGGGGGCGGAACGTTTCTGCTGCAACGCCCCCCTTCTCCCCACCAGGGCGGGTTGAGTTGGGGCGGAGTGTTTTTGGATGCGCACCGTCACTTCCGGTGCCGGACGGCGGGCGCAGCCCCACGGAGTGAAGGAGCGGCTGAGGACGGAGAGAGAGAGAGAGAGAGCGAGCTCTTGCCGCATTCATGGTCTGCCCGCACATAGCTTCCACTCCGTGAGTAGCCCCGCGTTCCCCGCCTCCGCTTTCCGTGCGACTAGCCGCCTTTGGCGCCGGTTCGGTGCTTTAATCCCGGGGGGGGGGAGGGAAGGGGGGGGGGCATCTTGTTTTTTTTACTCGTTGACAGTTGAGGGGAGAAGAGGCAAAAAAAAAATTGGCGGCCTCTCCACCGAACTTGATGGGCTTGGTCGTTGATTGATGGCCCGCTCGGCCAATGAGGGCTCGGGGCGGCCCTCTGGTCGGCCAATAGGCGCGGCCGGTGGGCGGGACCGCGACGGTAAGCAGGGTTGGTTGCGGCGCTCCCTTTCTTTCAAGGGCTCTTCCCTTCCAAAGCTCAAAGAGCAGTCTGCAGATAGGGCCATTTCAGCAGCTCCACACCATGCATTTCCTTCACTAATTCTACATCTCTCTCTGTCTGCATAAAGTTGACAGCACGCCAGCGTGCAAAAGAAACGGAAAGATACTGGGAAAGTTTCGCTCCTTTAAATGAATGGTACATCATTCACATTCACATTGACTTTGACCTTTTTTTAAACTATCTTTGCAGCATTCATATCGTTTTTTTTTGGCCCCAGTGCCTATTTGTTTTCCTTGTAAATTTGTCACCAGGCTGGCTTATCGTTAAATGAGCCAGGTAATTGCTTTTGTGTCAAGTTGTGATGTGGATAGATGCAAAATCCATAAGAATATAATGAACATTTTATGGAAATGTGCCATGTAATGTATCTTTTTTCTTCTGTATTTCACACCCTTGATCCTATGCGCTTCAGCGAAAAACATACTTATTGCTACCTTGAACCCTGTCTGTCCATATGGCGAGGGTGTGCCCATATGTTTTTGTTAAGTGAATATAACACCATTGTGGTAGGTAAATGGATCAGTAGAATTAAAAAAAAAAAAAAAATGAAATGCATGGTGTGATTTGGGTAACTGAGTGATGGTGACATTTCAAAGTGTCTACCCTCCTTTTTCCAGATAAAGATTGTGGTTTTGTTGTTGCTGTTAAAAAATCCCTGGCATGTTATTGCATATAAGCAGAATGCGCTGCAGCTAATATGTGATTGTGGTGAAAGGGGGTGGGTACCTAAGTTCAGTCGGACTACTTTGCCTTGAATGTCATGGACGGTTTTGCTATCATTCAAGGTGTAATCACTTTGTTTATAATGAAATAAGGCATTTATGGATTGTGGACCTTGATCATTCATCTTGACTCGAGACATTAAAACTGCAGACACTGGAATGGATAGCAACAAACTATCTGCTGTAATATAAGACACAAAAAGCTTGAGTAACTCAGCGGGGCTGAAGAAGGGTCTCGACCAAAAATGTCACCCAATTCCTTCTCCCCAGAGATGCTGCCTGCCCTGCTGAGTTACTCTAGCTTTTTGTGTTTATCTTCAGTTTAAACCAGCATCTGCAGTTCCTTCCCGCACATCTGCTGTTAGAACTGAGTTGAATAACATGAGTGGGTTGGGTGCAGGGTGGTGGGAAGGAAATAGTCAGACTATCTACATACATTTATTTTAAATCCACTGAATCTTATAACTACCTTGACTACACCTCTTCCTGCTCTTTCTTGTAAGGATGCTATCCCTTTCACTCCGTTTATCTAACTCTGCCACATCTGTTCCCAAGTTCAGTCTTCTGTTCCAGAAATGTCCTTTTTCAGGAAATGCATTTTCTCTCCTCTGGTTGATGGTGCCCTGCCCTCTTTTGAATTATTCTTTCTCAAGCTTCGGTCCTCTTCTCTCCTCAGAACACAGAGTTCCTCTAGCACTTGACATTCAATCTACAAACCCCCACATCCTGCACACCATTCTTTATTATTTCCTCAACATCCATTTTTATACCCCCTTTACCCCTCCTCCTGATCCCATGCACCCACTACCCACAGATTTTACCAGTTGATTTCCTCTCCATCCCCATCTAGATTTAGTTCTAGCTGTCCTTTGCCTCTTCCCTTATGGTTCCAAGTATCACCTTGCAGATCAGATTTCAGCACACAGCCTTTGTGTTGCATTTTGTCAACTTCCTAGCTTTCTCCACCTTCTCGCTTCCCCCTCCTCCCATCTGGCTTCATCTGCCTGCCACTTCCATCCCTTCGCTCCCTGGCTCCATCTGTCCAATTTTGTTTGCTACTCCCACAGTTCAGCAATCACCTGCTGGCCCCCTCTACTTTTCATGCAAGTTAACTTCCCTCGCCCTCGCTCCTGATGCAGGGTTTTGACCAGAAACCAATCCTCCCCTTTCTCTTCCCCCCCCCCCCTCCAATCGAGGATGCTAGGGTGCTGCTCAACCTGCTGAGTTAGAGTCAAAAGGCCTTAATTGTAGTATATACTGAAAATGGATCAATGCAATTCTTAATTGCGGCAACATAACGGGTCTGCAAACAGTACTCATGGTTAATGTAATAAAAGTTCAATCATTTTTAGAAATATATTAGTGCAAAAGAAACGCCCAAAGTCCCTAGTGCAATTGAGACAAATCGTAGCTTAGTTGGTGCTTGCTACTCTAGCTATGTTGAATGTCATTCCTTTAAATTCTTTGCAAAATGGGCAATAAAAAATAATTGTCTTAGTCCAAATCTGTGGTTAATTTGAAAGTGGTAGAATCAAATGTGCTCTGCTTTTCATGTCAGACTTCACAGATTTCCATCAAATTTAGTTGCTATTTTGTATTTTGCCTATCTTTCAAAGAAAGCTTGCTTTTTAACATGCCATGGAATGATTCTAAAGATTTTTTTCCAAACTAAATTAACAGGACCCTATCATATACAGTTATTCAGTGTTTCCTAAATTGTGTTTGATCTTTCTAATGATTCATTTTAAATTTGTCCTTGTTTTCAGTGAATTGTCGTGTTAGTGGAGAAACCACCTTTAGAACTGTGCTCGTGACATGAAATTGAGGGGAAATGGGCCATGGTTCCCATGCTTGATTGATATGCCTTCACTTGGAATTGCAAACATATAAACAAAAGGCAAGGGAAGAGGCACACTTGGATGTCTATGTAAGGTTGCAAATGCTCGCAATTCCTTTTTGGAATGCCTGATATCGGGAACTGTATGGCATGGAGAGGATTTTCTTGAAATTAATATTGAAGGGATGAAAAAGAGAATTGAGAATGTTGGTATTGGTTTATTGTTGTGTACAGTGATGCAGTTTAAAAACTTTTGATTTGTACACTATCAAGGCAAATCATCCAAACATTACATTCAAAACATGCAGAATATAATGTTATAGCTATAGAGGAAGTGTAGATTAAAGAAAAAGTGCAATGGTTGCAACAAGGAAGATTCAGGTGTCATGAATATATCCTTGGTTTATGAGAGGGTAGACAAACATGCTGGAGAAACTCAATGGGTGAGGCAGCATCTATGGAGCGAAGGAATAGGTGACGTTTCTGGTTGAGGCCCTTCTTCAGAGCTCCGTTTGAGTCTGCTAACTGGAGGAGAAGCTGTCCTTGAACTTGCTGGTACGTGTTTTCAAGCTTTTGTGTCATCTGCCTGATGGGGGAGGGAATGACTGAGTGTAAGTAGTCTTTGATTATGTTGTTAGATGGCTCATCACATTGAATGTGGTGTTGCTACGTTACGATAAATAAAATATGATGGCTGAAATTTAAGAATTGAAATAAATGATGCTGGTGATGAGCAGCAGTTCAAGAAATAATAGATTGTGAATATGGGTGTAGTCTTTTTCGGAGGTAATATATTTCTAAATACTTTGCCTGAAAATCTCCAATCTTTTGGTGGCTAGACCCAGATTTAATTTGTTTACTCAACAAAGTATCAAACTGAACAGAAAACAACTTGAAGCTTGTCTCCCTTTATCCAGTTCTACTGAAAGACCTTGGACAATTTTGTTTCTCTTATTACAGGTGTGGTCTTATCTATCATTGATTCTAGCATTTTCAGGATTTGGTTAAAAATCTTTAATTGCTTTCCATTTCTGTCCTCCTATTGTCTTTATTACTTGATGCTGCTGCAAAAGTGCTGAGTTTCTCCAGCACTTTTGCCTGCCCTTTGATTTTCCAGCATCTGCAGTTCCTTCTTAAAGTCTTTATTACTTGGTCAGGAAGCTCCGAAGGCACATTCAAAGTGCTAGAGTAACTCAGCGGGTCAGGCAGCATCTCTGGAAAAAATGGATGGATGATGTTTTGGGTCTGGACCCATCGGTCTGAAGAAGGGTCCTGACCTGAAACGTCACCCATCATTTTTCTCCAGAGATGCTGCCTAACATCCTGAGTTACTCCAGCACTTTGTGTCTATCTTTGGTATAAGCCAGTATCTGCGCTGGGAGTTCTGAAAATGGCCATGGGATGTTGGTATCACAGTCTAATATGTTATTAATACATAGCTCAAGCAATATTTCCTGAAGGCACTTAGGATTTTATTTTTCCATTGTATTTGTGCTGGGGATCCTGAGACAAATTAGGATCTCCATTGTCACTCCAACTGAAATAAGCAAGCTCTGTACAGATTGGGGATGAAGCTGAATAAATCTGGTTATAATAGGATTGTAATGGCACTTTCTAAACTTTTCAATGTCCAACTTTAATTACCGTTGCTACTCGGGGATGTGGTGGAGATATAGTTTACGCACTAACAGATAGCAAAAACGAATCTTGCAGTTGTTTCTTCATTAATTTGTCTTTTATTGAAGTAATACAAAGCAAATAAATAATTCATATATTTTCGTTCTTATCAACTGTTTCTTCCATGTGACGTCTTGTGAACGTGATCATGGTAAAAACTTGTCCTCACCATCCCTCGAGGCAAACAACTCTAAATTTCTGAGTCAGCGCTAACCTCTCCAGATGTAGACACACCCCTCTACATATCAAATCCCACCCACAAGCTATGAAAACGATACAGAAATACTAACAGTAACTAATCTAAGCATAAATGGCTCCTGCAAGGACGATGAGCTGAAAATTCGCCTTGGATGATTTTAATAATCCATACTTAAACCAAAATGTTCCTTAATTATTTGTAGTATTTCTTCCAACATGCACATCTTTTGAGGTTTCTTTCAGCAAGCAGAAGATGCTTTTTTGAAATGTATGGTTCATTTTGAAGGTTTTCATCGTCATGAAGTTTTGCATTTATAATCTGTATTTATTTCCTATCTGCAAAATGGGTCTGCTGGGGTATAATATAGAAATACTGCAGGAACCTGACTGAAGTCAGGCATTGTTTTTTTTCTGGAACTGATCTGACCATTGCTGTGAATGTAACAATCTCAAATGTGCTTTTGATACCAAATAATTGCAAATGGCGGATTTGTGCATTCCTACGAACAAGCCAATGATCAACCTGGTTAAAGTACTGAAGTGGACCACCACGCAGAGTTTAATTTGAACCTGATGTTTTATCAGAAAATATTGATTTGACCTGGAGCCAAATGTAACTGGTTTCTATTAGGCTCTGGTAGGATATAAAAATGGAAAATGCTGGAATTGCGCAGCAGGCCAGGCAGCATCTGTGGGGGAAAAACAGTGTTTCTGAATGAAGAACCAGAAATAGGACCTTTGTTCAGAAACATTTTTTCCAGTGAAGTAGTCTGATCTGCTGTTTCCAGCATTTTTGTTTCTTATGTCGGGAGCAGCACAGTGGTGCAGCTGAGAGCTGCTGCCTCGCTGTGTCAGAGACCCAGGTTTGATTTCATTCTCGTGTGCCTTCTGTGAGGAGTTTGCATGTTCTACCTGTGACCTTGTGGGTTTGTAGGTTAATTGGTCTTTCTAAAACACGCACAGTGTGTAGGGGGTGGATGAGAAAGATAGATAACGTTGAGTTAGTGTGAACGGGTGATCAATCGTTAGCATGAATCTGTGGGTCAAAGGGCTGATTTCTATGCTGTATCTATAAACTGAAACTAATTTCCAGTATCTGCTGCTTGTAATTTTCATGTATGGATAGAATAAGGTCTTAAGAAATGGGAGTAGAATTCGGCCCATCGTTGTCTACGCCACTCAATCATGGCTGATTAATCTCTCCCTCCTAACCCAATTCTCCTTCTCCCCATAACCTCTTGTACTAAACAAGAATCGATCTATCTCTGCCTTAAAAATATCCACTGACTTGGAAGAAATATTTCCTCCTATCCTTCTTAAAAGAACATCCTTTAATTCTGAGGCTATGACATCTAGTTCTAGACTATCCCACCAGTGGAAACATCCTCTCCACATTCACTCTATCCAAGCCTTTCACTATTCTGTACGTTTCAGTGAGGTCCCCCCTCATTCTTCTAAGCTCCAGCGAGTACAGGCCCAGTGCTGACAAATGCTCATCATAGATTGACCTCCTCATTCCTAGGATCATTCTTGTAAACCTCCTCTGGACCCTCTCCAGAGCCAGCACATCCTTCCTCAGATATGATGCCAAAAGTTGCTCTCTATTCCAAATGCGACCATACCAGCACCTTATAGAGCCTCAGCATTACATCCTTGTATAAACGCCTTCTATTGGTGTAATTTTTTAATAATGTTTTTATAATTAAATGCTTCTGGTTTTTCCAAATATACTGCAAAATCAAAGCATTGATTTAGTATTTATCATGCATAACCTTTTCAGATTTAATGTTGGCGTATTTCAGCAAATGTTTCTGAACCATGTGATTTGTATCTTATGTCAAGATGAAAACAATATTTTGAATTCTACTTTCATAATAATTCCATGATGTCACAGCATTGCAATATTAATTAATTTAACAGTTGTATGGCCAGATATTGCCAAGCCATTTACTGCTGTTTGTACAGACCAAATGTACAGAGCCCTCCATAATGTTTGGGACAAAGACTCATCATTTATTTAATTGCCTCTGTACTCCACAATTTGAGATTTGTAATAGAAAAAACACATGTGGTTAAAGTGCACACTGTCAGATTTTAATAAAGGCCATTTTTATACATTTTGGTTTCACCATGTAGAAATTACAGCTGTGTTTGCACACAGTTCATCCCATCCGTCTCCGCCCCCCCCCCCCCCCCCCCAATTTCAGGGCACCATAATGCTTGGGACACATGGCTTTACAGGTGTTTGCAATTGCTCAGGTCTGTTTAATTGCCTCCTGAATTCAGGTATGAGAGCTCTCAACACCTAGTTTTTCCTCCAGTCTTTCCATCGCCTTTGGTCCTCATGTTGATAAACAGCAATAAAAGTTTCCAACGTTGTGCCAATGGAAGTCAAAGAAGCCAGTATGAGACTGAGAAACAAGAATAAAACTGATAGAGACATCAGCCAATCCTTAGGCCTACCAAAATCAACAGTTTGGACCATCATTAAGAAGAAAGCGAGCACTGGTGAGCATACTAATTGCAAAGGGACTGGCAGGCCAAGGAAGACCTCCACAGCTGAAGACAGAAGAATTCTCTCTATAATAAAGAAAAATCCCCAAACAGTCAGGTGTGGATTTGTCAAAGACCACTGTGCGCAGAAGACTTCATGAACAGAATGCAGAGGCTACACTGCAAGATGCAAACGACAAAAATAGGATGGCCAGGTTACAGTTTGCCAAGAAGTACTTAAATGAGTAACCACAGTTCTGGAAAAGGGTCTTGTGGACGATGAGACGAAGATTAGCTTCTATCAGAGTGATGGCAAGAGCAAGGTATGGAGGAGAGAAGGAACTGCCCAAGATCCAAAGCATCCCACCTCATCTGTGAAACGTGGTGGTGGGGGTGTTATGGCCTGGGCATGTATGGCTGATGAAGGTACTGGCTCACTCATCTTCATTGATGATATAACTGCTGATGGTTGTAGCGTAATTAATTCTGAAGTGTAAAGACACATCCTATCTGCGTTCAAAAAAATGCCGCAAAACTCATTGGCCAGCAGTTCATTCTGCAGCAAGACAATGATCCCAAACATACTGCTAAAGCAACAAGGGAGTTTTTCAAAGCATAAAATTGTCAATTCTTGAGTGGCCAAGTCAAACCGATCTGAACCCAGTTGAGCATGCCTTTTATATGCTGAAGAGAAAACTGAAGGGGACTAGCCCCCAAAACAGGCATAAGCTAAAGATGGCTGCAATACATGTCTGGCAGAGCATCACCAGAGAAGACACCCTGCAACTGGTGATGTCCACGAATCGCAGACTTCAAACAGTCATTGCATGCAAAGGGTATGAAACAAAATACTAAACATGACAACTTTCATTAATGTGCCATTGCGGTGTCCCAAACATTATGATGCCCCGAAATGGGGGAACTATGTATAAACACTGCTGTAATTTCTACATGGTGAAACCAAAATATGTAAAAATGGCCTTTATTAAAATCTGACAGTGTGCACTTTAACCACATGTTTTTTTCTATTACAAATCTCAAATTGTGGAGTACAGAGGCAAATAAATAAATGATGGGTCTTTGTCCCAAACATTATGGAGGGGTCATTTGGTCTGTACAAGAAAACAAATAGCTGAGTAAACTATTAAAAAAAAAATGAACTTAGATCTTTGAAGGTGAAATGTCGCAAGATTGCAATATTAGCAAGTTCTAGTGCACAGTAAAACTATGGTTAAATTACCAGGCTAATATTCATGAAGACGAGATTAATGTTCTGTTGCTGAGTCGCTGAGGAATTTAAATTTGAGTAATTAAGTGATTTTATTTTGCAATGGAGTACTAGCCAGAAATGGTGACCCTTTAATTTAAAAACATTCAAAGAAAGAACTCTTGGGATAACATTGTGAACACGGAGTTCAAGAATTTCATTGTCTTCCGCTGAAAAATAAAATTAGCACCCTCTCCAAGATTCAATTGTGGATGGGGAGTTTATGCTATCTTCCCACATACACACATCCCATGAATAAGTACATAAAAATGTAGGAAATCTGTTAGACTTGGAGTATATACAGCATCATGGACTCTATCAGTGTCTTAGATTTTTGCTGCAACCTCCAGCCCCCTAATTTTCTGCCAGTTAAATGTCTTTAGTATGACAGAGGCTTTAGTTCTAAACCACTTGTACCTGCAAGAAATTAAATTGAAATGACTTGTAAGTTAGACACAAAATGCTGGAGTAACTCAGCGGGACAGGCAGCATCTCTGGATAGAAGGAACAGATAACGTTTTGGGTCGAGACCCTTCTCAGATTGAGCACTCTCAGTCTGTAGAAAAGTCTCGACCCAAAACGTCACCCATTCATTCTATCCGGAGATACTGCCTGTCCAGCTGAGTTACTCCAGCATTTTGTGTCTACCTTCGGTGTAAACCAGCATCTGCAGTTGCTTCCTACACATGACTTGGAAGTTTTCGCTTTTGGTTCCTTATTTATTGCATCACTTTTTATTGTGAATTACCGATAGATTCAGATTCTGTTCCCAGACCTGCTGTGTCACGCATTTCAGATTGAATTGACAAGTTTTCATTGTGTGATTGAAGGCATTATATTTCTAAATCATGGTTCACTATGTTGCGTTTGTGTGGGCAGCTTCATAAAAAGCTTAATATTTAGATACACAGATTTGGCAGACAAGTTTTAATTGCTATACTTATACTATTAAAATGAGGCTCCTGATCAGTCTATCTTGTAGTGTATATTGTGTAGAGTTTACAATTGCCTGTGTAGGATGACTTGGGATTCAGGAATTAGTACAATGTTCTCTTTTATGAAATGCTGGCTTTTAAATGTTTAAATGATAATATTTTGATTCAATCTCTTTATGCAACCCAGAAGCAAAATAACAATGTCTCCTTTTTGTGTGGGTGTTTTAACTATTAGTGTTGCTCATTCATTGACTGTTGTTTGGGCTGCATTGTTACACATGTCTGCAATAATTACTTACCACTGCAACATTTCTGCAGAAGTGTCTGTTTTATGAATAATAGGTAATATTTGGGTAAATATTGCATTGACGTTTGAATGTTTTATATCCATTTTCCTCAATCATTCCATTACATTTTTGAATTCCTATCTAGTTACAAGATTTAATTGTAAATAATTTCCCTAAAGACGGAGATATCTTGATTAGTTTTACAGATTATTTGCTTTTTTAAAAATCCTTTTGCATCTGCCTGTCTTTTAAAGATTGCTGGAAAATGAAAGAAACATGGTTGTTCAGGCAGTATATGTATAAAAACAAAAGGGAAACTGTTAATATTTCGGATTGAAGAATTTGTCAGAATTCCACACCTTTTGACACTTCAATAATGTGGCAAATGCTTAATATTCAGAGGATCATCAGTCCAAGATTCTCATGGAAATCCTTTAGCTAGCTTTAACACTATAGTAATTGTTAAATGTGCCAAGCTCATATACAAAAGCAATATTGTTGCACCTATGAGTAACTATAATCATAGTCTTGGTTTTGCTTAAAATTTTGTTTGGGTTGGGGAGAGAATCTTCTGCCCCGTTGTAAACCTAACTTTTTTTGTATCAGTTTTCTTTATTGAAACCGATTAACTTAAAAATACAGCCGAGCAATGTGCAGGATACTTTGTGCCAAGTTTGAACTGGCTCTTTCTGCAGTGTTTAGAAACTAATGGATATTACTCTTTTAATCACATTTTGCCACTGTTCAGATTATTTAAATAAAGCATTTATGAGCAACAACATTTCTGCATAACATCTGGTACACAGCTTAAGAGCTCGGCTGGGGAGTTGGTCACTATGATGGCCGGAAATATAGCTGAGAGGAATTTAAGGCAAGCTTTTCCTTTGAGCATAAAGGTGTGGATAGAGAAAGTTGTTTTGAAATATTTCCATAGTGGAAGTGCATACAATCCACTTAGCTTATTGATCATGTCATTGAATACAAGAGAAAGATGGTCATGCTTGGTCAGAGCTGGCTGTGTAGAGGGGGAGGGGAGGAGGAGCTGGGGGAACAGGACATAAATATTCACCTAAAGGATTGCCTGGGCAGGAGAATATATTATTTGGAATAGCTAGTTTGGAAATAAAGTAGATAGGAGGAGATTTGAATGAGTGAATAAAAGCTTGAGGCCCAGGATGGACCTTTTTCCCCCTGCAGAGATATTGATATGAGAGAGAGAGAGAGTGTCATTCGATCAATTACTTTAAACCTTGGAAGGAGATTAAGGAAGCAAACTGCATTCGGTGATGTGTATGAACTCAAAAATGTGTAGCAGCTTGTGGCTCAAGAGCCCACCATTCAATACTCAATGTTAATATTGCTAAAAAAAACTGCATTGGCTAATCCTACTGCTTGGTTCATAGCCTTTCAGCCCTTCAGTTGTTAACCACCTGCTCTTAGTGATGGCAATCCTATTTAACATTGTCTACCCCCAACATGGCTGGTGGCCATCATTGACCAAGAGGAAGCAGAAAACCAATTGAAGCAGTTGCAGTCTGTAGAAAAGAGGTCAGAAACTGAATGACACCTGATGCCCCTAGCCTTCCACCATAAAGGCATAAACAGAGGCGTGATGGAATACTCTTCCTTTATCTCGGAAAGTGCTCCAATAATTTTCTCAGGAATCTGGATGCCATCCAGGCCAAAGCAAACAACTAGTACTAACAAATAGATAATGCTGGAAAACTCTGCAGGTTAGACCATACATGTGGAAAGAGAAACTCATCAGAATTTGATTGGTATTCTTCTGTGTATTATCCATCCTACTGACCCATAATGGCTGCAGTGTGTACCGACTACAAAATGCAATATTTGTCTAGTGTACTCCCTACTGACAGCATCACTGTGCTATCCCATAGTAGAGTTATCCCATATAGTAGAGTTGCTTTTTAGCTCCAGCGACCCAGGTTCAATCCTCACCTCTGGTGCTTGCTGTGTGGATTTTTTTTTTTAAACATGCCGGCTAGTTGGTTAAGTCACTTGTGTAAATTGTGACCACTGTATATGTGAGGGGTAGAACTTGTGGCATGGGTCGGTGGGTTTGGTGAAAACGTGGGGAGAATAAAATAACATTAGTGTAAATGGGTGCTTGATGGTGGACCTAAGGGAATGTCTGTGCTATACGAGTCTGAGTGTGATTCCTAGATGCAACACCTCAACGATCAGGGTAGTAGGCAGATTTCCCTCATGATATACTGACTTAAACGTACATTCACCTCAATCTTTGACTCCCTATTTGGCAGCACTGGGAGTTTCATCACCAGAGAGACTGTTTCAAGAAGCCAGCTCATTGCCACCACCTCAAGACAATAGGGGATGAACCATAAAGGGTGACTTTGTCAGCAATGCCAGTTCCTGAGAAATTCAAAATAACTTTGGTTCCACGTACATGGTAAATGGTAGGGAATTGAGGAATGCTGTGGAACAGAGGGATCTAGGAATAACTGTGCATAGTTCCCTGAAGGTGGAATCGCATGTAGATAGGGTGGTAAAGAAAGCTTTTGGTGTGCTGGCCTTTATAAATCAGAGCATTGAATATAGGAGTAGGGAAGTAATGTTAAAATTGTACAAGGCATTGGTAAGACCAATTCTGGAGTATGGTGTACAATTTTGGTCGCCTAATTATAGGATGGATGTCAACAAAATAGAGAGAGTACAGAGGAGATTTACTAGAATGTTGCCTGGGTTCCAGCAACTAAGTTACAGAGAAAGGTTGAACAAGTTGGGTCTTTATTCTTTGGAGCGCAGAAGGTTAAGGGGGGGACTTGATTGAAGTCTTTAAAATGATGAAAGGGATAGACAGAGTTGACGTGGATAAGCTTTTTCCATTGAGGGTAGGGAAGATTCAAACAAGAGGACATGACATGAGAATTAAGGGGCAGAAGTTTAGGGGTAACATGAGGGGGAACTTCTTTACTCAGAGTGGTGGCTGTGTGGAATAATCTTCCAGTAGAAGTGGTGGAGGCAGGATCGATTTTAACATTTAAAAGTAAAGTGGATAGGTATATGGACGGGAAGGGAATGGAGGGGTATGGTCTGAGTGCAGGTAGATGGGACTAGGGGAAAATAAATGGTCGGCACGGACTGGAAGGGCCGAGAAGGCCTGTTTCCGTGCTGTAATTGTTATATGGTTATGTGGTCTCCAGAGATGTCTCCCTTATCATGTATCTATACACTGTAAGTGGCTCGATTGTAATTATGTATAGTCTTTTTGGTGACTGGATAGCATGCATCAAAAGCTTTTCACTGTACCTTGCTACATGTGAAAATAAACCAATCTAAGATGCTGTTTGACCTACTGAGTTACTCCAACACTTTTTTGCAATTCCATGTTTCGCTGTGATAACTGTGTGCATTGTTTTGAGGACTGTTAATTGCTGCAAATAAGAATTTCATTATTCTGTTGTTGGTACATATGACAGCTAAACACTATTTGCCTCAACAAATTGCTGAATACAATGGGTCAGGCAGAAGGGGAAAGTGTTAACATTTCAACTTGACGACCCTTTTGTCAGAATTATTTGAAGGATGATACATAAATTCCTGTTTCTCTCGACAGATGCTTCCTGACCTGCTCAGTTTGCAGCATTTCACATTTTTCAAAGTTCCAACATCTGCATTTTTTTTTTCATTCATGGTTGTAAGTAGGTATTGATTAATATTTTAATATGGAAGAGTATTTGATAGGTGATGAGATTTAGAATAGCAATTCCTGTTAATGTGCAGCAGTTCATTCAGTATATGGAGAAGACGATGGTTGTTTCAGGTCATGTCAAAGTTTAGAAATATATTTTAAGATAGAACATAGACATGGGCCATTTGACTCGGTGTGTGTACTGAACATGATGCCAAATTAAACTGATTTCATCTGCTTGCACATGTTCCATATCCCTCTATTTCCTGTACTTCCACGTGTCTCTTAAACAGCACTTTTGTATCTGCCCCCAACATTCTCTCTGTATGAAACTTGCACATCTCCATTGAACTTTCTCCCTCTCACTCACCTTATAGCTATGCACTACAGTGTTGGACATTTTCACCCTGGGGGAAAAAGATTCAGACTGCTCACCCTGTTGATGACTCTCATAAATTTAAGTCTTCTTCCCCCCCCCCCCCCCCCAAAAAAAAAACAATCCAAGGGGTTGGACAGGCTAGATGCAGGAAGATTGTTCCCGATGTTGGGGAGGTCCAGGACAAGGGGTCACAGCTTAAGGATAAGGGGGAAATCCTTTAGGACCGAGATGAGAAGGACTTTTTTCACACAGAGAGTGGTGGGTCTCTGGAACTCTCTGCCACAGAGGGTGGTTGAGGCCAGTCCATTGGCTATATTTAAGGAGTTAGATGTGGCCCTTGTGGCTAAGGGGATCGGAGGGTATAGAGAGAAGGCAGGTACGGGATACTGAGTTGGATGATCAGCCATGATCATATTGAATGGCGGTGCAGGCTCGGAGGGCCGAATGGCCTACTCCTGCACCTAATTTCTATGTTTCTATGTCTATCTAACCACTCCCTGTAGCTGAAACCCTCTAATCCAGGCAGCATTCTGGTAAACTTATGCATTCTCTCCAAAGCCTCTACATCTTTCCTGTAGTGGAGTGATCAAAAATGAATGCAATACTCCAAATGTGGTCTAACCAAAGGTCTGTAGAGCTGCATCATTGTCGAATAAGGCCAGAAGATATGAAAGGGGGGCAAGGCTACCTCTGTAGTAGGTCAAACAAAGCAGGTCATCCAAATATCATGGCTAATCATCCAAAATTAGTACCCCATTCCTGCTTTATCCCCATTTCCCCTGATTCCGTTAACCTTAAGAGCCAAATCTAACTCTCTCTTGAAAACATCCAGTGAATTGTCCTCCACTGCCTTCTATGGCAGACAATTCCACAGATTCACAACTTTCTGGGTGAAAAGGTTTTTCCTCATCTCGGTCCTAAAAAAGTATTTCCTCGTCTCAGTCCTAATGGAGCAGAATAGAGGTCTAGAAATGTATAACTAGGGGTAAAAATTGTGATAATTAAAAGAAAAGATGCTGACAATCTGAAGTTGAATGTAGAATGTGCTGGAAACGCTAGGTAGGGCAAGCAGTATCCGTGGAAAGAAAGTCTGTGACACATCTTCCACTTTGTAGAATTGGTTTAAACATTGTCCCAAATGTACACATTGCGAATTTTCCAGTCCTGAACCACAGCCATTGAACTTTTTTAATGTAAAAAAAAACTAATGGGAGCCATAATATCTTTTTGGTCTGAGTCAAAGCTACATTGCAGGGAATTATCAAGATTAGAGAAGGTTAGGATGAAGTTTTAGATAAATCCATATGCTGGAAGGGCAGCGATTAAAGTTATAAATCATTTTAAGGATGACTGGCCAAAGAATCAGCAGTAAGCACAAAATTGAATGTGTTTAAATTATGATTTGGAACAGTTTGAAAGGCTGATGGAAGCAATTCCAGCACTGCCTTTTAAATTAGAATTGATACCCTTTGAAAAATAAAATGCTGGGCTGAGAATGGGTGGAATGTATTGGATGCTTCTTGCCATTAACTGTTGATCTGAAGAGTGTATTTTGAATGATGGCAAGTCTGAAACTTCAAGCCCTTCAGTTTTTATTTGGATACAATCACTTTTGTTTTAACTTCCAAGTACTTGAATTAAGTGATACTTAATTTTGAACATCTTAACTATGCAGACCTGGCAATGGACCAAACATCAGCAACGCAAGCATTTAGTTTTCGTTTTGAACTGGCATATTCAAGGCTGTAATTCATTTGGCTTTTTGTTTTAAACAAATGCAAAAACATCAGATGTGCACAACATTTGTTGAGGTGTTCATAATCTGGAGGTACACAGATGCACAACAATAGATACTTTTTCTCCCCTTGAGGTTTAGTCTGAACTGGCAGATATCGTGCGATTGCATTCTTTCACCTGCCCCTTCCAGTTTCTATAAATTGAGATTCAGAATCTCCATCTGTCACCAAGGCTGTCTATATCCACCTCTCCAGTATTGCCTGTCTCGTGATCATGCCTGTTAACTGGTTACAACCATTATCTCTTAACTTTTCACACTTGGCTTTTTCGGTGCTTGATATGCCTTCACATTCTGCAATCAATCTGAAGAAGGGTTTCAACCTGAAAAGTCACCCATTCCTTCTCTCCAGAGATGCTGCCTGTCCCGCTGAGTTACTCCGGCATTTTGTGTCTATCTTCGATTTAAACCAGCATCTGCAGTTCCTTCCTACACACTCCAGCAAAGGAGTAATATTTACATTTATGCAAAAGTCTTTACATTGAACCTCATAAAAGTATTTGGCCAACTGCAAAATTTGATATTACATTGGTAAACATAAAATCTAATTTGTACAGCTTCGCAAAGAGGATGCAAGGAATGAGTCTTCTGGGATGCCAATCCATTATGGAGTGTTCACCATGCTGGGAAGTTTTCAAGCAATTGAGTGGGATCTTTGACATCCCTGTGGAAATCTGAAAGGTGGTATCTCTGACAATGCAACATTCCTTATTAATGTACCGATTTGTAACAGTAATTAAATTGGCAGTAAGTCTGTCATCCGAGTTTTTTTTTCTTGAAACCAGGAGCTGCAGATGCTCTTTTACTAAAAAAGATAGTGCTAGAGTAACACAGCAGGTAAGGCAGCATCTCTGGAGGACATGGATATGTCAATTTTGGGTCGGGACCCTTCAGAATGAGGGAGGGGAGAAAGGGAGAATAAATCTGGTGGAGAGAAGGGGCAGGCCAAGGCATGGCAGGCAATAGGTGAACACAGATGGGGGGGGGGAAGGAGGATTGATGATTGGACAAAGGCCGGAGATGAAAGGGTGAGATGGATCTCTTTCCCGTGTCTCCTCTGTCCTGTAGTTCTGCTCTCAGTCTTCCAACCCCCAGATGGAATAAGGATAGAGGTCCACTCCTGTCACCCCACCAGCCTCTGCATCCAACACATCATCCTCTGACATTTTGGTCCCTTCCAACGCGATTTCACCAGTTACATCTTCACATCTCCAATCCTTGCTGCTTTCCCCAGAGACTGTTCCCTCCACAATTCCTTGGTTCAGCCATTCTTCTCACTCAAACCACCCCCGTCTCAGGTAATTTCACCTGCAACCAAAGGAGATGTACCTCCTCCTGGGACTCCATCTTGGGATTCCAGCAATCTTTCCAGGTGAGGCAGAAGTCCACGTGCACCTCCTCTAACCTCATCTTTTGTGCCCGATGTTCCTGATTGTGGCCTCCTGTACATCCAAGGAATCAAGTGCAGACTCGGTGATTGTTTCGCCAAACGCTTGCGTTTGGTCTGCCAAGGCCAGCTGGATATCCCGGTTGCTGACCATTTTAAACCCCCTTCCCATTCATCTTTCTGTCCTAGTCCTTCTCCGTTGTTAGAGTGAGGCCATATGCAAACTGTGGGAACAACAATTTGTATTCTGCTTGGTTAGCTTACAGCCAAATAGTACAAACGTTGAATTCTCTCATTTTAGGTAACTTCTAACACCCCTCTTCCCTTTCTCCCCTAAACGCTCTTCCCATGTGCCATACCTGGACTGGTATCTATTCCTTCACTCTGCCTCTTGAACTTCTTCCTGTGGGTTTCCAATTCACATCTCTCCAATCCTTTTGTCTCGCCACCTGTATTTTAATCTCTTGCCTTTCGCTTTGTCCAACCATCTGCCTATCAAAACCTCCCTTCCCTGTGTTCACCTATTGCCTGCTGCCTCTCCCTTCCAGCTTTCTTCCCCTTTTCCCCCCATCCACAATCAGTCTACAGAAAGACTCTGACCTAAAACAACACCTATCCATGTTCTCCAGAGATGCTGCCTGACATGCTGAGTACTCTAGCACTTGGTGTCACTTTTTTTTCTATGCTTGCTTAAGATGTGTTTGCACAATTAGCATTCCACTAAATTAGTCTTCAGGATGAGCCGTACACCACCATGTAATCTCATGGGTGAATTTAAGAGATTCCAAGGAACTTCCACAGACGTTTTACAAATGTTCAACCCTTGGGTAGTATCAACTATTTGTTCAATATTGTTGCTGTTTAACCATATAACCATATAACAATTACAGCACGGAAACAGACCTTCTCGGCCCTTCCAGTCTTTGCCGACCATTTATTTTCCCCTAGTCCCATCTACCTGCACTCAGACTATACCTCTCCATTCCCTTCCCGTCCATATACCTATCCACTTTACTTTTAAATGTTAAAATCGATCCTGCCTCCACCACTTCTGCTGGAAGATCATTCCACACAGCCACCACTCTCTGAGTAAAGAAATTCCCCCTCATGCTACCCCTAAACTTCTGTCCCTTAATTCTCATGTCATGCCCTCTTGTTTGAATCTTCCCTACCCTCAATGGGAAAAGCTTATCCACGTCACTCTGTCTATCCCTTTCATCATTTTAAAGACCTCAATCAAGTCCCCCTTAACCTTCTGCGCTCCAAAGAATAAAGACCTAACTTGTTCAACCTTTCCCTGTAACTTAGTTGGTGGAACCCAGGCAACATTCTAGTAAATCTCCTCTGTTCTCTCTCTATTTTGTTGACATCCTTCCTATAATTAGGCGACCAAAATTGTATACCATACTCCAGAATTGGTCTCACCAATGCCTTGTACAATTTTAACATTTCTTCCCTACTCCTATATTCAATGCTCTGATTTATAAAGGCCAGCACACCAAAAGCTTTCTTTACCACCCTATCTACATGCGATTCCACCTTCTGGGAACTATGCACAGTTATTCCTAGATCCCTCTGTTCCACAGCATTCCTCAATTCCCTACCATGTTTGTGGAATCATATTGCATAAGTTGGCAGTTTTCATTGCAGTGCAAAAGTGAAAGATGATTATTAAAGTGCCGTGTGAAGCTCTTGGGGATATCTTGAAGGAACCTTTCTCTTTATGCCTCCTTACACTGAGAATGGGATGCTAGATCTAATGCCAGTTGATGCCTGAAAGTAGCACAACATTAGTTAAGGCAGCATACAGTCTGGATAGCATACAGGTGGATAGAGAACTGGCTGGCAAACAGGAAGCACAGAGTAGTAGTAAACGGGTCCTTTTCACAATGGCAGTTAGTGACTTGTGGGGTACCGCAAGGCTCAGTGCTGGGACCCCAGCTATTTACAATATACATTAATGATCTGGATGAGGGAATTGAAGGCAATATCTCCAAGTTTGCGGATGACACTAAGCTGGGGGGGCAGTGTTAGCGGTGAGGAGGATGCTAGGAGACTGCAAGGTGACTTGGATAGGCTGGGTGAGTGGGCAAATGTTTGGCAGATGCAGTATAATGTGGATAAATGTGAGGTTATCCACTTTGGTGGCAAAAATAGGAAAGCAGACTATTATCTAAATGGTGGCTGATTAGGAAAAGGGGAGATGCAGCGCGACCTGGGTGTCATGGTCCACCAGTCATTGAAAGTAGGCATGTAGGTGCAGCAGGCAGTGAAGAAAGCGAATGGTATGTTAGCTTTCATAGCAAAAGGATTTGAGTATAGGAGCAGGGAGGTTCTACTTCAGTTGTATAGGGTCTTGGTGAGACCACACCTGGAGTATTGTGTACAGTTCTGGTCTCCAAATCTGAGGAAGAACATTATTGCCATAGAGGGAGTGCAGAGATGGTTCACCAGACTGATTCCTGGGATGTCAGGACTATCTTATGAACAAAGACTGCATAGACTCGGTTTATACTCTCTAGAATTTAGGAGATTGAGAGGGGATCTTATAGAAACTTACAAAATTCTTAAGGGGTTGGACAGGCTAGATGCAGGAAGATTGTTCCCGATGTTGGGGAGGTCCAGGACAAGGGGTCACAGCTTAAGTATAAGGGGGAAATCCTTTAGGACCGAGATGAGAAGGACTTTTTTCACACACAGTGGTGGGTCTCTGGACCTCTCTGCCACAGAGGGTAGTTGAGGCCAATTCATTGGCTATATTTAAGAGGGAGTTAGATGTAGCCCTTGTGGCTAAGGGGATCGGAGGGTATGGAGAGAAGGCAGGTACAGGATACTGAGTTGGATGATCAGCCATGATCATATTGAATGGCAGTGCAGGCTCGAAGGGCCGAATGCCCTACTCCTGCACCTAATTTCTACGTTTCTTGGCCTGCTTTCCTTATCACCAATACTTTTTTGCATATCTTTCACTCATTGTTCTTGCTTTATCTCTCCATATCACTGTTTATATCTCTCGTTTCCCTGATCCCTGACCAGTCTGAAGAAGGGTCTCGACCCGAAACGTCGCCTATCTCCTTCACTCCTTAGATGCTGCTGCACCCGCTGAGTTTCTCCAGCTTTTTGTGTAACCTTCTACGTTTCTATGTTTCTATCCGAGATACAGGCAGTTTATTCCGTTCCCGAGAACTGTTTGTGACAGTTTTCCCCCATAAGCCAGAAACGAACAATTGAGATTTGAGGGTTCATTGAGATTTTATTATCTTCCTCTGAGTAGTTATGATAATCCAGAATCTGAATGGCTCATGTGAATAGCTAGGTTTTGATAGATTTGAAGTATCATATGGATGTTACATTGTTTGGAAAAACATTTTGCCAGTAACAATAGAAGAGATTGCCTTGTCAGATTCCAAAGCAAATCTCTTGAATGGCCTCCCACTGTGAACTGATGCCTGCCTTTTCAGCAGATTGTCTGGAATTGCAGGAGGTTATGCAAATGTTTTTTTTTAATGAATAAGTTGCCTCTGGGTTCCCATATTTTTTTTAATGTTTTCATTTCTGTAACTTTTCTATCTTAATGTTTAACGGAATTATTATTGGGAGAGCTTGGATAACATCAGATCATCCTTAACCCTGTATTTGCATTTACTAGCGGTGTATAAAATATCACAGCCTTGCCAGTCATCACAACTTTTTAAAAAAGGTAACTATTTTGGCCATAGTCAGAATAATGTAAATTACTTTGATTTGTTGAAATACAGGAAAGATACGGCACTATTTTAAAAGGCACCTGGGTAACCACTTAGAACCATAACCTTCAAGGCTTTGGGAAGGAGAGTAACATAAGCAAGCTTTTTGGACAGCATAGATATAAAGCAGAGATACATTTCTGATTGTGGTTTTTCTTTCAGAGTCATAGTGATATAGTGTGGAAACGGGCCCTTCAGCCCATCTTGCACGGCCAACACGTCCCAGCTACACGAGTTCCAACTTCCACCTGCCAAATATTTGGTCCATATCCCTCCAAACCTGCCATGCTTAACTGCTTCTTAAATGTTGGGATAGCCCCTGCCTCAACTACCTCCTCTGGCAGCTTGTTCCATGCATCCACCACCCTCAAGTAGTTTTATTTTTTGTCTGATTATATGAGAAGTATGTTAACTTTTTTGAAGATGTCTAATCACTATCGTATTGTTCCAAAAATCCCCAAGTCTTGGCATGTGGATCACTTGGACCCCATTTCTTGCACGCCCTTTAAGCATACCAAGTTCACCAGAAATACTCCTTTGTGATGTTTTAACAATTAATTAAATGTTTTGATGGAGTCATAAGAATAACATTGAGTGTCCCAAAAATCTGCCAATGGAGTGAGTGCCAGAAGTACTGACAATGCCAGACTATTGGTGTTTTGCTGTTTCTAATTTTGGTGTAATTGTGTGATTTGCAATTGCTGTACTGCACAGTGCAGAGTAATTACAGACAGTGTACTACCACTCTGATTTAAATTGTTTGGGTAGAAACCGTATGTTCCAAACTTCTGTAAAGGACTGTCCTGTGGGAGTTAACTCTGTTTTATGATGCAGTTAATTTAGTTGTCTCTTTACGGCCAAATGTCACTGCGCCCATTAAATGTGATTTAATTGTCAAAATTCCATATGTTCAGACAGTAAGTTGGTGAGGACGTATGTCAGCTGTTTGGGAATATTTGCCTGGTGTGAAGATTATTCCATTTGTGAAGTATGTTAATATTTGAAGTCATCTAGCTCAATAGAGATCAGTTTAATAATCCAATGCTGTCAGCAACTGTTGCAAATCATTGAGTGGTGCATTTTGACCTTGGATACACTGCAAAATATTTGGTATTAATTTCCTGTTGGGATTAGCCATGGCTCAGTAGGTGACACAGTTGCAGAATTCTAGCTGTCATAGGTTGACTCAACTCCAGCTTTAGAGATGATCTCAAACCAGAGGCTGATAATGCAGTCAGATCATATAAGATTTAAAAAAAATGACTGCTCCAGTAGGAAAAAAGCTTGTGGCACCTTTCTGTACAATAAATAGTGGTTTCCTGAGTCGGAGTCAAACATCATGGAAGTGGGCACTTCAGCCCAGCTTGCTACCTACCATGATGCCCCATCTATGCTAGTTGCACCTGCCTGTGTTTGACCCTTAACCCATTAAAACTTTCCTATCTTTTAAACCAGTTCAAAATGTCCCAAATGTTGTTCTGCAGAAGTTTGGTAAGCAGCTGTCATCTTTAAGATCTTGCTGTTAGTGTTGGTTGGCGCATTCTTTGCATTGCTGTCAATTCTTTGGTATGGAAGTTACTGTTATAAGAGTCATTTGCAATGTATTGATGTTATGAAAACTGACTCACAAATGCGATTCTTGTGAAATTTTCATTGGTTACTTTCATATTCTTAAACTGTATTTTTCCGCATGCACATTTGAGTTAAATCTCGACATTGCTAACATCAGATCTGCTTTGAGGGTAAATTCTCATAACAGCCAACCGAGGATTGTCTCTAGATGGGTTCTGAACTTGTGCAACAATCAACTGGCCACTGTTTTTAAACAACCTCTTCAGTCTGTCACTTCAACGATCTACTGTCCCAATCTGCTTTAAGGAAGCCTCCATCATTGTAGTCCCATAGGAAAAAGTGGCTTGTCTTGATAACTATTGTACCATAGCCCTAACATGGACCACAGTGAGGTGCTTTGAAATATTGCAAATGGGCCACATTTGTGGCACACTTTTGTACAAGCTGGAACCCCCCTGTAATTCAAGTTCAAGTGAGTTTATTGTCATGTGTCCCTGATAGGACAGTGAAATTCTTGCTTTGCTTCAGCACAACAGAACATAGTAGGCATTGACTACAAAACAGATCAGTGTGTCCATATACCATTAAATACATAAATAGGCACATGAATAAATAAACTGATAAAGTGCAAATAACAGACAATGGATTATTAATGTTCAGAGTTTTGTCCAAGCCAGGTTTAATAACCTGATGGCTGTGGGGAAGTAGCTATTCCTGAACCTGGTCGTTGCAGTCTTCAGGCTCCTGTACCTTCTACCTGAAGGCAGCAGGGAGATGATTGTGTGGCCAGGATGGTGTGGGTCCTTGATGATGCTGCCAGTCTTTTTGAGGCAGCGACTGCGATAAATTCCCTCAATGGAAGGAAGGTCAGAGCCGATGATGGACTGGGCAGTGTTTACTACTTTTTGTAGTCTTTTCCTCTCCAGGGCGCTCAAGCTGCCGAACCAAGCCACAATGCAACCGGTCAGCAAGCTCTCTACTGTGCACCTGTAAAAGTTAAAGAGAGTCCTCCTTGACAAACCGACTCTCCGTAATCTTCTCAGGAAGTAGAGGCTCTGATGTGCTTTCTTGATAATTGCATCAGTGATCTCGGACCAGGAAAGATCCTTAGAGATGTGCACGCCCAGGAATTTGAGCTCTTGCCTCTTTCAACCATCGACTCGTTGATATAAACGGGACTGTGGGATCCCAACCTACTCCTTCCAAAGTCCACAATCAATTCCTTGGTAATTTGTGTAAAAAGAGAAAAAAGGTCTATGGAGGCATCATCTCTCTCTTGCACGACATTCAGCCCTGAATCTCTTGACAATAAGGACACAAGCATGTACCCATCAACAGAGATGCTTTAGAGATAGTCAACTGCTTTTGTACCCAAGCATCTGTATCACCAACTTAATCTGGTCCTTCACTCTGCAGTGATCAAGAAAGTGTATCAGCATACTTACTTGGACATCTAAGAAGATTCTGCATGTCCATGATGATTCTGTCTAACTTTTGAAGATAACAAAAGGGGGTGCATCTCTGCCCCCTGGTATGTCAACTGTTTGGCTCTTGAGTGCCGGAACCTGTAGAAAGTGGTAAATGCAGGTTTGCTACATCCTTCCACCTAGTTGATCGTCCCGACGCATTGCATCGGGAAGGCTGGCAGTATTGTCAAGGATGCCTGCGACTTTAGCTCTTCTTCTGCCTTCATGGTGAAGGTACAAGAACTTTATCTCGGATGTCTTGGTCTTAAGATCAACTTCTCTACTGCTATTGAACTTCTGAATTGATTATTACTTTCACATCTTCATGAAGGTGTTTCCACGCATAAGCATAAATCTGTAGTAAAGAAAGCGATTAAGTTAAAACTGGGCAGGTCACATTACCATAGTGATATCCATTCAGTCTGTCTGTGGATTATTCTCATCTGATTTCTCAATAAAATGTGGGAGTGTTGGGTCAGTCTCCCTGCACTAAATCTTCAATAGGAAGGTGGTTCTTTCTCTTTGTTATGTTGTGAAACTGATCATTTTTAATTACGACAGATTTTGTTGCTTGCAGTTGTAATAATACAGTTCACAAAACAAATTTGTTCTGTGTGATTAACAACAAAGGAAGTATAAAGAGCACATTGGATCTGAACCGAGCCAATAATTAAGGATTCTTTCTGTTTTTGGTTGATATTTGTGGAAAATGCAGGGTATAATGACTATATTGTAGCAATGTTACAACATTTTGAGATTTTAAAAATCAAGTCTGCAATTTATCCCATCAGATAAAGCATAAAAAGAAGTTTAATTTGACACCCAATTCACTTCCATATCTTCAGTATTGAGAAAGTTATGACCATTTTCATACTCGGAAATTAGCATCTTTGTTCCCCATTGCCTTTCAATTGACGTAACTCAAAAGCTGTGATCTAGAACCGTTAAAAGCCCATAACTTTCTTAAAAATTAAGAGAACTCAATGAAATTTTCAGTTATTATAGATTGAAGCATTCTGAAACAAATATGAAACAATCTTACTTGGATGACCTGAAATTAAAGCATATAATTAGTTAGTTATCTAATTGTAGCTAATTACAAAATTCAATGAGTAGATCTAAACATCTATCGATTTCTTAAGAAAATATAAACTTTTTTAAAATTGCCTAAGTGTCCAAATGACATTCACACAATAATCTACAATATAACATAATTTTTAAATCTCATTTTTATGAATTTCCTGGCCAAATGGAAGGGATTTAGTGTTTAATGCCTGTAAATTAATGGTCATTAAAATCAACTAGCGAGTGGGTTTTAGTGGAATGCGGTGGATTGGAACGTTGCGGTTTGCGGTGAAGTCGGGAGGAAAGATACTGTTCATACATTTTTCTTGGACCCCATTTCGCAACATGAAAATATTATTAAAGCCTCCATAAAAACCAACTTTTAATATAAAAATAAACTGTGTACCTTTTTTTCTCCCCTACGCAAAATCCTTCCCGTTGTCAACGCTTACGGCTTTTGAAGGTGATTTTTAAATTACTCTAGATAATAAATAATCTAGCGTAATTTAAAACTACCTTCATTAATGAAATGTCGGAGCGATTTTTCTTCCGCAACGAAATCGCCCAACATGGATCGATTTGCCCAGTCTGTAGAAAAACGGCACTTTAAGCCCGCCCCCCTCTGAAAGGCACCAAAGTCACGCACACGGGGAGTGGCAGAACTGCAGCGCTGCTCAAGGTAAGTTTTGTAACATACCTATATATTGTGAAACATTCTCCAAGGCATTGAAGGACTGAGTTGTTCCAAATTGCATTGCCTGGATGGAGATCAATGTAAAGACTGAAGTTGTCATTCCCATGATCTTGTGAAATTATCATTTTGATTTTTATCAATGACTTCATGGCACACCTGAGGTCATATTTTGGCATTAATTTGCTTCTCCCGTGCCCACTGTTCTTTCCCCGTTTCATCTGTGCCAGCCCCTAATTATTGACCTCCAGAAGTTCCGAATTTTTAAGTCCTTTCAGATGAACTCTAATGTCAGTAAAAATCACTACCAATCAGGTTATTCTGAAGATGGTACTGCTTAATAACAATGCTGCGAGCTTTGCTATTGATCCTGCACAAATTAACGTGTTGCCTCATTCAGACCACTGCTAGCCATTGTATTGCTACATACGTAGAGGTATTTAAATACGTGAAGGCCCGATAATCCATGTTTAATTTGCAAGCCCATAGTGGAGTTAATAAATTAAGAGTTCACCGTGATTTGTTTTGTTTCCTTTTTCCAAACATCCTGTGTGACTAAGAGGTGAGGAGAAATTTTCAGTATTAAATGGAACCAAGAAGGTACAAAAAATGATTTGAACAAAATGCTGGAAGGATCCGTCAGGGCAGGCTGCACCTGCAGGAACAGTGAGAGATCCCTTGTCTGAACTGCACAGAATGGTTATCAATTTCTGAGGGTCACTTTGCCAAATGTTGATAATGTAGATTGAAATTGATGGGAAGGGAACTATCCTTGCAGTAAGAAGCAATGATGCATTTATGGGACTTTGTTAGGCATATTTCAAAGTATTGTGTGCAGTTCTGGACTGGTCACCCCATTACAGGAAGGATGTGGACGCTTTGGAAAGGGTGCAGAGGATGTTTACCAGAATTAAGAGGTATAAACTACCGGGAAATTTTGGACAGGCTTGGATTTTTTTCTCTGGAATGCCAGAGGTCGAGGGGACACCTAATAGAAGTGTATAATATTGAGTATGTGTTAAAAAGAACTGCAGATGCTGGTTTAAACCGAAGATAAACACAAAGCTAGACTAACTCAGCGGGCCAGGCACAAGCATCTCTAGAGAGAAGGAATGGGTGACATTTCGGGTCTCTGAAGAAGGGTCTCGATCCGAAATGTTACTCATTCCTTCTCTCCAGAGATGCTGCCTGTCCCTCTGAGTCCCTCCAGCTTTTTGTGTCTACTGTATAGAATTGAGGCATAGTTAGGGTATGCAAATGGGGTATATATTTCCCAGGATGGAAAGCTTTATGGTGAAAGGGGTATATTTTAAAGTGGGTGGAGAATGCCTGGAACATGCTGCTGGAGGTGATGATTGAAGCAGATACATTAATGACATTTAAAAAGCTTTTGGATATACAGGGAATGGAAGGATATGGGTTATGTGCAGATAGATAAGTAATGATAATGGCATCATGTTCGGCACTGACATTGTGTGCAGAAGGCCCTGTTCGTGTGCGTCTTGATGATGATACATCTGTAATTAAAATCCTTAAAAGCAGCTGCCAATTTACACATTGAGTCACTTCTGTGACATTTGTCGCTGTCTCTGGGGTGCTAGCATAGCCTTTAGCTATTTGCCAAACAAAATGCGCTCCAAGACACCCAAGTTAAAACTGGTGTAAAACGATTACATTGTCAGGAACATATGATAATAGCATTAAAACACGTGTTATATAAAAGTCTCTATCAGTGATGTAGCAGCGTATGTTTCCCCTTTTTATTCACTCCACCAATGAAACATTGGCACAAGTGCAAAAACTATAAAACTAGATTTGGATTATTTTATTGTCCTTCACACTATGGTCCAATGACCTCCTTGGCTCAACTGACGCTGGAAGTAGTAAACAATAAATACAACTAGTGCAGGATCAGCTGGCTGGGGCAAATATTGTAGTGCAGTCTGAAGTAGTATTAAAAAAAAAAATGTGTGAAGTGCAATAACGGGATACCAAATGAGAGAGTTAAGAGGAAGGGTATGTGGTAGCACCCTGCATCGAGTGTGAAAAAGGTGACCAGTTCATTACTAATATTTGTGGGGAAGAGGTGTTATTGAGCCTGGGCTTTCAAGGTCCTGTATCCTCTACCAGAAGACAGAAGGGGAAAACAAGGAATGGCCATCGTTGCAGTTAACCCCTACGACTGGGCAGAATTCACCACTCTTTACAGGTTAAGGCAGTCATGAGCATTTGCCATAATAGACTGAGATGCATCCTGTCAAAATATTTTATATAGCGCAGAGAACATTGATGGCAGTTTGAGTATTTGTGTGGATGTGCCAAACCTTCACGGATGTCTTAGTAAATATGCTGAGATATATATATATATATATATATATATATATATATATATATATATATATATATATATATATATATATATATATATTGTTTACTGCATCATTGTGAAGAAACCAGGTTAGTTTGCTGATTTATGGTGGTGGTGAATCGAAGGTAGAGAAAATGCTGCAGTAACTCGGTGGGGGGGGGGGGGGTTGGAGGAGGTAAAGGGACAGGCGTTGCTTCTTCTGTGGTTGCAGGGGAATGTAGTTGGACACTAGTGTAGTATGCTGTGTGCTACATCTTCCCATCTCCACCCCTTTTTGCTTTCCGCAGAGACAGTTCCCTCCGTAACTCCGGTGTCCCACCCCCTCCCCAGGTAGTTTCCCCTGCAACTGCAGAAGATGCAACACCAGTCCCTTTATCTCTCCCCTCGACTCCATTCAAGGACCCAACCAGTCTTTCCAGGCGAGGCAGAGGTTCACTTGCACCTCTTCCAACGTCATCTACTGCATCCACTGTTCCAGGTGTCAATTTCTCTACATCGGCGAGACCAAGCGCTGAACACCTCCGCTCAGTCTGTCTTAACCAAGCTGATGGTTAACAACAGCAACGTCATTGTTGAACTTAAAGATTGAGTTGATGTGTACTTGACCAGTGTCATGGGTGTACAGGGAGTACACTCTAGGGACCCCAAGGGTCTAGGCACACCCGCTTGAGAAGTAAGTGCTGACGGTTAGCGGGGAGGAAATGTTGGACCACTAGTAAGTGAAATACCCTGCTCCGTCTGGAAAGTAGTTGCCTTGAGCACACACCATTGAATTTGGTAAGTGACAAATGGATTACCTTTCACAGCTTAGACAGCTGGTGGGACAGGGATGAGCCTCATCATATATCAAAGCCTTTCAGGAATGGAGCCAGTTGCATGCAGTCAGAATGACTCAATGCCTTGTTAATCTGGGAGCTTCATTTCCCAATTGGAGATTTATCCCAGGCCCCTGTCAGAATAAATAGTGTGGTTGGAGATTTGGCTCTGATATTTGGGTTATTGGCAGTTTTGCTTGCCTCTTCGGTAATTTTTTTTTTTAACCCAACCAATGTTTGAGAATCATTATTCTTTTGAGACTCTGCTTATTGACACTAGTTCAATATTCTTTTGCTAAGGAATCTACGTGCCACTTAAAGTAAAATTGTTATATTATTCTTCAGTTCTGAATGATCGCAGCATGGAGAAGCAGGTTGTAACAACAGTTTGTGAAATTTGGGTGGAAAGGATTACTGGTTGGAAGCCACTAATATTTCTATTTTTATTTAGCCTTTCACTGTGTTCAATTCAATGCTCCCCATGTAGTATTTTGCACTTCATTTCACTAAAGTAATGTTTCTTGTAACATTCAGAGCAAGAATGTTAATTATATTGTAATTAACATCAGAATTAGCTTATCAAAATGCTTAAGTTTTGAATTGTGCTTTCCAATAGCCCTAGTATGATATCTACTTTTAATGTATCTTTCTAAATGAAATTGTGAAGAAAATGCACAGATGTCCCATTGTTTAGTGTTGCCAGGGTTCAGTGCTTGCTTGATTATACTGTGGAGGTGGTTTTGATGCCAGTTTGATAAATGACCGGAGCATACTTATCCCATACTTAATCTCTCGATTGCTTTGGCTGCGATCCTAAGTGTTGACTAATCATGGAATATGCAGCTGAATCAGTTGGTGTTCTCGATTAGTTATTTTCTGAATAAAATGATAGGTTTAAAACTTTGACCTATGGCGTTTTAAAATTTTCCTCAACATTTTGACGTAATTTCTATATCTCAAGTGGCTATGACATGCAAAACAAACTGAATGAATTTATTCAAAGTTAACTCGAACAAGCAATATGCCAGCAGATTATGTCATGTACAGTATTTAGCTATATTTTTGCAAACAAATCTGAAAATGTTTTGCTTTTTTAAAAAAAAAGCTCCAATAATCATGAACTATCTTGTAATGGCTTCTGTTAACTTGAAATCTCTTTTAATTCAGCTGCTACACAGTGAAATGTTGTTTTTATTTACAGCAGAGCGTGCAAATCGAGGACGAGTTACCCATTTCACAATCCAGTCTAAAATGGCAGCTAACAAGAATAAGAATCAGAGTTCGTTGGCTCTGCATAAAGTGATTATGGTAGGCAGTGGTGGTGTAGGCAAGTCGGCACTAACATTGCAGTTCATGTATGACGAGGTAAGATGCATATTATTCACAACTTTTAAAATGAACAGTAACTTTGGATAAGGTAAATTTTGTAGCTTTCCATCAATAATTGTTTTAGTTATTGTAGCATCTTGACCTGTTAATACCCTGACATATTAAGTTTATTATAATGGGACAATATCCCTTTATCTGATTTAGAAGCTGGGAAGTCAAACAAATGAGAAACGAGTACAAGAATCCTCAATACCTATGCAGACAATTATTTTGCATGTTTTAGTTTCATACACGTTGGTTCAATTAGTTGGTAGTTTTCATCTTCTAAATTTTTGTTTTAGATATGCACTGAGGCATATATGCTCGGGTCCATGATATATTATACTTAATTACATATTGTCATGCTATTGGCTGATTCTAATAAATTATTCTTTATTTTTCCTTGCAGTCTAGCCACATGCTTGCAGTATAAAAGCTTAAGGGGATGTCACCTGCAAGGGACAAAGTCATTGCAAGGCTAAAGGATGTTATCTCTTGGAGGCAGTCCAAAAAAAAATCACTAGACTAATTACTTGGATGAGAGGGTTGTCCTATAATGAGCTGCTAAAGAAATCAGATTTATTCTTGAAGAATGTAGGGTGATCACATTGAAACGAAGAACCTTGGAAGCGTGGCAAGGTAGATGCTGCTGTTTCCACGAGTGAAAGATTTCGAATGAGGGACATAGTTATAAGATATGGGGTGATCAATAAAAACTGCAGTGCGTAGGAACTTCTCTCAGAGGGTGGTAAATCTGTTTTACTCTGGAGAGTTGTGGAGACAATATTGTTTAAGAGTATTTAACCGGGAAGCAGATACAGTTTTTGGAAGATTATGGCATTGAGAGCTATGGGGAAATGGCTCGGAGTCGAGGCCTGGGCAGACCAGCGCCGATCATGTCATGTTTGAGAAGCTTAGTGGCCATGTCTTAATCTGTTGTCTTGATGGCTAGATTGTGTTCATTGTCCTTTAAATTCTGTTTCGACCTTGCTCTGGCTCTTGACTGTAACAAAGGATGCATCAGAATACTTTGTACTGTTTTCTTTTATGATTGAAAGTTACAGCATGGAAACGGGCCCTTCAGCCCACCGAGTCAACGCTGACCACCGATCACCTGTTCATACTAGTTCTGTTATCCAACTTTCCCATTGCACTTGGGGTAATTTTAGAGGACAATTAAGCTACAAATTCTCATGACTTTGGGATGTGGGAGGAAACTGCTGCACCCAGAGGAATCTCGCGTAGTCACACGGAGAACGTGCAAACTACACAGACAGCGCCTGTCTCTGGCACTGAGGCAGCAGCAGCTCTACCAGCCGTGCCACTTTTTAACTGTTCACTGCCAAGTTTTTTTTTTTCACTATTGGCCATGACCAGAGTATACTTGAGTGGGGGGGGGGGGGGGGGGTGGCACAAACGGGTGAAAGATAATCTATAAATCAATATGCAAGGTATGAAGGGGGGGGGGGGGGACGTTCTTGATTTAAATGTTCCTTGTAGGCTATTGCATATTTTGAAAGTGAAACTGCTTGGGTTAATTTCTCCCCACCAAATCCTGAAGGCCATTCATCATACTAAGCTGCAAAAATAAAAAACTACTGGAGGAACTCTGAGTTGAGCAACATCTGTGGGGATGTGTAAGAGAGAAGAAATTGGCAACCTTTTGGGTTGAGACTCGGCATCAGTCCTGCAAATTGATTTTTGTTCCAACTTCCAGCATCTGCATTCTCTTGTATGTCCAGTTATATTTGATTGATGAAGTATTTGTGTGGTTATGCCTTGATCCTTTAAGACTTGTTGATAGTGATAGTGATAAATTTGTGGTCAGCAAAATTATATGGAAGGTAGTTTCCCATTTTAAGTTAGAGCAGTACAGCACAGAAACGGGTCCTTCGGCCTTTTCAATCCCTCCAAAAATATTCCTATCCATGTCTCTAAAATATTTTTAAAAATAATGTTATAATTGTACCCACCTCTACTACTTCCTTGTTACACGTATACATTATCCTTTGTGGAATGGATTGCACCTCTGGTTCCTTTTAAATCTTTTCCCTCTCACCTTAAACTTGTGCCCTCTAGTTTTAGACTCCCCTGCCCTGGGGAAAAGACTCTGGCTAATCATCTTATCTATGCCCCTCATGATTTTGTATACTTCGCGTTCACCTCTCAGCCTCCTACAATCCAAAGGAAAAAAGACCCAGCGTCTTTTTATAATTATATTTTATATATTTTATAATATTTTTATTGGGTTTTTATAACTCAAACCCACTGACACTTGGATCTTTTTGGACCCCTTCTAGTTTAATGATATCCTTCCTACAGCAGGACGACCAGATCTGCACACAGTATTCGGGCCTCACCAAGTCTTTTACAGTTGTAACATGACGTCCTAACTCCTGCTTTCAATACTCTGACCAATGAAGGCAAGCATGCCAGGCATCTTTGTCTACAACCTTTCTACCTGCATTCTGACTTTATAAGACCATATACCTCTACCGCTAGGTGTCCCTGTTCTGCAACACTTCCCAGGGCTATTCCATTTACTCTGTTGTAAATACTGCCCTAGCTTGTCCTACTAAATGCCTCACATTTTCTGAATTAAACGTAATCTGCCATTTCTCAAACCACTGGCCCAGTTGATTACGAACACATTGTAATTGTAGGGGCTAGTGCACTCAAGGGATATGGGGAGAAGGCAGGTCCGGGTCATTGATGGGAGACGATCAGCCATGATCACAATGAATGGCGGTGCTGGCTCGAAGGGCCGAATGGCCTCCTCCTGCACCTATTTTCTATGTTTCTAAACCCTCCTTCTCTGTCCACTACAGCAGTGCTTCTTAAACTATTGCAGTGTCATTCACCCTTGAGTCTTTATCACAAAGTTTCATTCACACTCGACTAAATTTTCTTATGTTTTTTGGTGATTTTCGTCTTAGTCTCTTGTGTGTATAATTTTATATCCAATTTATTTTGTCACATGAGCAAAAAGCATAAATCAACTCTTAAGTGTTTATTTTATTCAACTTTTTGAACATCCTAAAAATATGTAAAGAAAACTAGGAGTGAAAAAAAAAGTTTAATTACAATTGGAGTTGGAAAATCATTCTATTAGAGTGATAAAGCCATTCCAATGTCTAAACACTGGACTTCGGCCCCATCCTATCCGTTCGGGCTTTGATTACTGCAGGGTTTTTTTCGTGGAAAACTAGCTCAAAAAACCATGGAGTATGTGATTTAATATGTTAGTATCCAACTTTTTTTAATGCATCATCCACCCGGAAATTAGGCTATATCGAAGTACTTTTTTTTTGTTTAATTTCTTTTATTAGAAGTAATCAATTTACAATAGTGTAAACAGATTTACAAACATCAACTTAATTCCATATTTTTTCAAATAACACATTGAAAGTTATTATCTTCTATTTTTTTGGAGATAAAGATAAGGATAGAATAGAGCAGTTTTAAATCAATAAAGAAGTACTTCTAATAACGTCACAAGATGATGCTTTTAGAAGTACTTAGAAATCAAAATATCAGTTAACGACTGCACTTCAGAGCAAATAATTTAAATATTTTTGTAAGATAATGTATGAGGATTTCACAATGACCCGTGTGCTATTCCAGCACTACCCTGGCCGTGTCTGCAGCAGTGGTGGTATAACCAGGGTTACCAAATCAAACTCACAAAATACTGAAGTCGCTAGAAGTGAAAATGCAGACTATCACGACAAGAAAATGGCACAATCTAACTTTAGATTGCATAAAATCGGGGCTCAAATCTCCTTAATATAGCTAGAATTCATATTGCTTGATGCAAATAAGTGCTGGTAGATTAAAGTACAGTAAATATATATAGAATTTGAGTTCTAGCAGAAAAGTAGCTAAATTGGCAACACAAAATAAAGTTAAAGTTCAACAGTTACCGACTGCGATCCACCATGTTGCCATTTACAAATTTATAATCCCACTAGCTCGCCTGGTTTTCCGTAAAAGGTTATATTACAGTATATTTGGGATATCCTGCTACTTTAAAATGAGAAAACCATAGGTAGCGAGAAAAAAAACGTATCAGATTTCCAGCTCCACTGCCATTAAAACCAATAAGAGCTTACTAACCACTTTAATGGCAATACCTTTAAGTATAGAAAAAATATATAAATATCTGAATAAATTAAGTCATTCGCCCCTCTAATTTAATTCACCCCAAAATAATTTATTTTGCCCTTGGGTGAATCATTCATCAGTTTAAGAAGCACTGCATGGTAGCACCAATTTGCAAACGTGCTCACCATGCCATCTACATTTGTACCCAAATTGTTAATACAAATAATGGACCGCAGATAGTCATCTGGATCCTTTGCATCTGTCCAAAGCTAATGTTCTGTGAATGTATTTGACAAAACCTGAATATTCATCTTGCGTTTTCCAATGCAGACAAAATAATGTGTTTCTTGCAGCAACATAAATTGGAAGTATTTTAAAAGTTTCTGTAACTAATTTGTACTGTCATATCAAATGCTTGCTCATTTGGTGACTTCTGTGAAGATGTCCATGCTTTTTGAATTTCTGCTTATGAAGGAATCTGGTATTGGCACACGTAACCAATCTGCTGTGCTCAACATTGAGCATTCCCAGGCAAAGTATTGTAGGCAAGTACAGATTAACTTCTGCTTTCTTACATTTTTGGAAGAGCACCCTCTGCTGTACCAATGTGAGACTTCCCATTTGCACTTCCCAAGTCAACCATTACATGATCCACCCGAGTGAGATTGATCTTACAAGCTAAATGTAAGGAGGCAGCTTTTTGCGCACCCAGAAACTGTTGAATTGCTCGATTTTGTTCATGCAGTACTGAATTATTTTGGTTTGGAAAAAGTATAGTTAATTTCTTGTGCTGCCATATATAATAACTGATGATGAATATATTATAGTAGTCATGGTGATGCAGCGGTAGAGTTGCTGCCTTACAACGAATGCAGCGCAGGAGACCCGGGTTCAATTCCGACTATGGGTTCTGTCTGTATGGAGTTTGAACGTTCTCCCTGTGACCTGCGTGGGTTTTCTCTGAGATCTTCGATTTCCTCTCACACTCCAAAGACGTACAGGTTTGCAGGTTAATTGGGTTGGCAAATGTAAAAATTGTCCATAGTGGGTGTAGGATGGTGCTAATGTGCGGGTATCTGAAGGGCCTGTTTCCGCGCTGTATCTCTAATCTTGCCGTTTTTATTGTTTCCATTGTCGTTATTTATCTGATATGTTGGTGCTCCGCTCGGGCAGGTGCCTGAAATTTTGTTGTATGTATTTACAATGACAATAAAGTGTAGTATTATTATTATCTAAACTAACAAGCAGTATTCGCCTTTGCTCATCTTCATTTTTTGAAAATTAAAAATAAATTGACAGACACACTTAGTCCAGTTGATCTGAAGCATTTGAGGAAAATTCATCATTATAGATTTATTGGGTGAAGTATGGCTGTCAATTTATTTAAAATTATTTTCACAGGTATCATCTCAAAGATGAGATGCTATTTGCCTCACCAGAAGCTGTCACAGTGATACTTTTAACACTTCCGCGATATTAGCTATTGATTTTTAAAGAATTATTGAACACAAAGTGCAGCACAGGAATGAGCCCCTTCGGCTCATAATGTCTGAACGTGATGACAAGCTAATCTCATCTGTCTGCACATGATCCATTTCTCTCCATTCCCTGTATGTCCATGTGCCTATCTGCAAACCTCTTAAACACCATCGTATATGCCTCCACCATTCCTGGCCGTGGGTTTCGGGCACTCACCACCTGTGTGGTTTTTTTTAAAAAGCAAAACCAGCCCCCGCACATCTTGTACTTTTCCTTCATGCTCCTAACCAACATATTATTCAAAACATTTGGGGTTGCAGTGATGATTTTGATCTGCTTACATACATGTATTTTTAATTAAACATGGAAGTTTGGTGTTGGTGTAATTTGTCTAAGTCATTGCTTTCTCATCTAATCTTTCAGATTGTAGAACTTGGACATTTTAAATCATTACGCCTTTTTAATTATGTTTACTGATTTGTGCACATCAAATTTAATTGGATAGTGAGCAGTAAAGATGTATGAACTTTATAATCTATTGACGTGGGATGCAAAATAAAGATACTCAACTAAAGAATGGGATGGGGGGGGGGGCATATAAATAAAGAATTGCAGAACATGGTAGGAATGACAATCGTATGAAATCTAGGAATGGGACAAACAATGTGATACTGTAACATTTTAATTTTCTCTTGCAGTTTGTTGAAGATTACGAGCCAACTAAAGCTGACAGTTACAGGAAAAAAGTTGTTCTAGATGGCGAGGAGGTGCAGATAGACATCTTGGATACTGCTGGGCAGGAGGATTATGCAGCCATTCGTGATAACTATTTCCGTAGTGGGGAGGGTTTTCTTTGTGTCTTCTCGATAACTGAGCAAGAATCATTTACTGCCACTGTAGAATTTAGGTAAGTATTTCAAGATAATCTGATTCTTTGCCTTGCAGCATTTTTTAAATGGCAGTTGTGCATTACTTCATCCTGTATTCTTGATAGTAGTCCATGTAAATGTTTGTGTTAATATTCTGTAATAAGGAAAAGCGTGTGATTTCCGTGCAGCTTTGTCAATTTTTTAACAGGATGCATTTTTGTACAATTGTAGTACTTTCAACAATTGTAGCTAAAATCAATTTATACTGAGTTTTGCAGCTAGTGAAATAAACTAGGTTGACTATCTTTGAGCCTTTTTTGATTAGATTAATCCAACAATGCTGTCCCTGGTCACTTGTTTCTCTAAGGGGTCATCCAATTCTTAACCCATCTGTTTTCTATTTTGGCTTTCTTTGATAATTTATCCCACAACTTCTTACAAGAGTTTGGTTGAAAATCAACTGCCCTTTTGTTTCTAAGCAATCCTAACCTCTCAGTATTTGATGCCCTTCCAAATAGTTTTGTCTCGTGCTAGGAAACCATTGTCATTTTTCATTCTGTTACCAGAGTGGGGGGGGGGGGGAGTTTTCTGAGAAATCTAAACATAGATTTAATAGTTCAGTAATAAATGCACTGTTCCGTTGGGTGAAATTTTCTCTTAACTGAGGTTGGTGAGTGCAGCCTGTGTGGCATGGGTTGTGAGATGTTTGTGGCCGCGTTTAACTCTTATGGTGCTCTCCTTTTCACCCTTCAATAACCTCATCAAAAATGTCTCCGTATCCCAGCTCTCAAGTCATCTTCACCCATTGCATTTGGTGACTGATTTTCATTAACTCCTTGTATTAAAATTCTCCTTGCATTGAAATCTTTTTATGGCCACGTTGATCCCAATTGAGAATCTTTTTGCTTGGAATTGAGGAATAATATAAACGATTATGCACAAGAACTGCAAATACTGAAACAAACACATGCAATGTTGGAAATGCTTGGGTCAGGCAGTATCTGTGTCGAAAGAAACCGTTAATGTTTTGGATCAAAGATCCTTCAGAATGAGGAAGAGATTTTTTTAATACAATTATATGTAAGATTTGATGTATCTTGCAAATGACATGTTGCCAGTTGGCAATAGATGCGAGTGGATAATATAATCCTGCTTTGGGTGCTAAAGGATTAACTAATTCAAGATTCATGCATGTAACATGCATGCCTCACTAAAAGAGCAGAGTGATAGGTGCATGCCATTTTGGCACATTTCCTGCAGTCTCAACTTTTGATCATTCCTCTCAGCTCTAAATTAGGACACCTAACTCCATTAGTTCCATCAAAAAGACTCCGGATTTAACAGGATGCCAACAGATTTATAATCCCTTCTGTGTGCCACTCATATGGCCAAGTTAAAAAATTGCTCAACTCATTTTTCTCCAATACAATTTGTAATTTTTCATTTTAATGTTGGTATCTAGGCTTTCCCTTGATACCTGTCTATTAAAATATCAAATAGTAGTCTCTCCTTTAATGGTAACAATCCATAGTGTTGCTGCCTCAGTGTGCTGTCCAATATATGGCTTTTCATGGAGTCGTGCTGCATGGAAACAGGCCCTTTAACCCAACACCGACCAACATGTCCCATCTACACTACTCCCATCTGCTTGCATCGGCCCATTTCCCCCCCTAATCCTATCCTATTTAGTACTTGTATAAATGTTTCTTAAACGTTGCAATAGCACTTCAACTGCCTCTTCCAGCAGCTCCTTCCACACACCCACCGCCCTCTGATAAAGTTACCCCTCAGGTTCTTATTAAATCATTTCCCCTCACCTTAAACCAATGCCCACTACTCAATTCCCCCCCACTCTAGGCAAGAGACTCTGCATTTACCCAATCTATTCCTCGTGATTTTGTGTACTAATCCACATTGTTGCAGGCACACTTGGACTGACTTAGCTGTCATTATGTTCTGTCAAACGAAATCTACAGTTTATTCATTCTTCCTTGGGAAGTTAGCAGATCCATTATCCTTAAAACAAAATTCAACTCAACATTGTGGTAAGATGGTACTTGAAAGTTTATATTTTTATTTATATTCCACCTTGACCCTTTGTTTTTCCTCTGCTCCTTGGCATGATCTACAGTTTCCATTGGCAGAACTATCCCATTCTTTTAAGAGGCAAAATTCCGTGTACTTTTATCTTGATATACCAGGAATCATTTGTGTAGTGCATTGCAAGAACCCTTTCTCCAGAGAGTTTAGTTTGGCAAATTGCCTAGTGTAGATACCTTGAATGAAAATAAACTGAGTTGACAACTTGGGTTTCCCCAAGTGCTGCAATTACTCTTTGATATATGATGTACTCTTTTTTAAAACAGCAGCTCATTTGAACTTCAAAAGTTTAAGATCGGACCCAAGGCTAAAGAAAGCAGATGTGTGGTTAAAATTTAAATTGTCTTTTAAGATCAAATGCTACTATTTCCACCAGCCCACTTCAAGCTCCATCTCTTGTTGTTGCCTGATTCCTCGTGCGCTTAATCTGCACTCAGATATATTTTTGATGCTTTGGAGGTCTGAAAGGTTTGGGAAAAGCCGTGTGCTTTGGACAGTGTGTATGTTTGGACCAGTGGAGTAGACAGGAGTTGGGGTGGATGGGAAGAACAGATGAATCGAGAAGGAAAGGAAGGGCGAAGCAGGAGAGTGTTGGAAATGAGGGGGCAGTGGTAGGCTGAGGAGAGTTGGGAGGAAAACTGGATGAGGCCTGTGATGACAAGCACCTCTAATGAAGATGATGAAGTGTTTGTGCAGCCGGGACAGGTTTGCAATGAACAAAACAAAATTACCGGAGGAATTCTGCAAGAGAAGCAACATCTGTGGAGGCAAAGGGATGATCGATGTTTTGGGTTGAAACCCTGTATCAGGACTGAGTTAAACAATAGACAATCGGTGCAGAAGTAGGCCATTCGGCCCTTTGAGCCAGCACCCCTATTCAATGTGATCATGGCTGATCATCCCCAATCAGTAGAGGTGAGAAAAAACTTTTTTACCCAGAGAGTTGTGAATTTATGGAATTCCCTGCCACAGAGGGCAGCGGAGGCCAAATCACTGGATGGATTTAAGAGAGAGTTGATAGAGCTCTAGGGGCTAGTGGAGTCAAGGGATATGGGGAGAAGGCAGGCACGGGTTATTGATAGTGGACGATCAGCCATGATCACAATGATTGGCAGTGCTGGCTCGAAGGGCTGAATGGCCTCCTCCTGCACCTATTTTCTATGTAAGTACCCCATTCCTGCCTTCTCCCCATGTCCCCCGACTCCGCTATTTTTAAGAACCCTATCTAGCTCTCTTGAACGCATCCAGAGAACCTGCCTCCACTGCCCTCTGAGGCAGAGAATTCCACAGACTAACCACTCTCTGTGTGGAAAAAGTCCTATTTTTTTGTAGGGGAGATGGCCAGTCTAAAGATGTGAGAGGGGAGAGATTGGCTGGTAGGTGACTGGTGGAACCAGCTGAGTGGGGATAATGGGCAAATAGAACCGGCTGAGTGAGGTAGTGGAATTTAGAGACAGAAGCTGTTGGGCGATATTTGTAAATTGATATGGGGTGATAGGCAAATGGAACCATGTGGGAGAGGGGGATAGGAAGGGTGACCCAAAAGCAGCTCTGCCAACTTGTTTCACATACCCATCACACTTTGTGATGAAATCTCCCCTCGTGTCCCCATTAAAGCTTTTCTCTCTGACCTTGAATTTGTTCTCTAGTTTTAGCTGTTCGTGTTAACTTTGCTTGATTTTTGTACACCTCAAAATATCGCCCTGCAACCTCTTGTGCTGCAGGAAACATAGCCCGAGCCTATCTAGTCTCTCCTTGCCATTTAAACTCTGTCCCAGCAACATCCCTGAGAATCTTCATACTGGCCACCTTCCTATTGCGCCCTGTCCTGATGCAGCCTCGGCCCAAAATATAAACCCTCCCTGTGCTTTCATAGACGCAGCCTGACCCTCTGAGTTCCTCCAATGAGTTTTTCCATCATCTGCAGGTTTGGTGTCTGATGTCCTAGATCTCTTTGCCATTGGACCCAGACCTTGCCTTGCCAAGGCTATGTGGTAGTTGGTAATGGGCATCTTCCACTCCTCAACTGGAGTGGAAATGACTCATTTTTCTTGTTCTTGGATTCAAAGGTTCTGCCTTGAAATTACCAATGAGCAGCATAAAGCCATTTAACAACTCGGAAAGATTATCATAGGAATGCTGGCAGTTGTTGGAGCTGCTAGATTCCCTACCAATTGGTAAATCTTTGGATTCCATTCCTAGGTAGAAGTTTCGTACATAGTGGCAGCTTCTTGGCTGCAATTTTATTTACTATGTAAAAATGTGCACATGACTTCCGCGGTGAGGCCATTCTGGTAACTGAAATTCATCCTTGCAGACTTTTCAAATCACTACCCAAAAAGTTGTGGTATGGCATAATTCCTGCGCACTTAATTTGTGTGGGTTGGTGGGGCTAGTAAATAAGCAATTTTTTAAAACTTTAATATCTTGACATGCATGTTGATGGCACTACTACTCATAGTCAATTGCAATACGGCCAAATTTTGGGGGACACAACTCTCCTTCCCACCCCTACATGGGTTACCTGTGTATGACTTCTTGGTTTTCCTAGCGTTTGCACTGGGAAATCAATCGACAGCCTACTTTCCTGACTCTGTCTCAGGAGAAAGGAATGTCTTTAAAGGAGACAAGCCTCAGTTAACAGTTCTTGAATTAATATCTGAATTGCATTACGTTTAACTTCTTGAAATATTTAAAGTTGTGTGATTACTTGAAGATTTTTGCATGTTTGAATGGCAGTAATTTGTAAACGTTGAAGATCATGGATAACTTTTGTCGGTCTGTAAGCAAGTTACATAGATACTGAGACAACAGGTGCAGGAGGAGTAGGCCATTCGGCCCTTTGAGGCAGCACCACCATTCAGTGTGATCATGGCTGATCATCCACAATCAGTACCCCTGTTCCTGCCTTCTCCCCATATCCCTTGCTAACGCTAAGAGCTCTATCTAACTCTCTTCTGAAAGCATCCTGTGAATCTGCCTCCACTGCCTTCTGAGGCGGAGAATTCCACAAATCCACAACTGTGTGTATGGTTTGACTGGCTGTCAGGGGTATGTGAGTGGGATTTGCCACTCCCAGCCAGAAAGCTTTGTGCTGTTCGAGATCTCGCCCAACACATTGCACCAAGCTGCACTCGGAAAGTTGATGCTCGAATATCAGCTCCAGATATGTGGGGGCCTAGTTCTTGAGGGAATTCTGAGCATGAACCTCTTGCTGCTGCCAGAAAATTTTGCATCATAAGGTTTACACCAAAAACATTATTAACTCCCAACATTCTGGTTTTGTATAGCTCAAGGCAACTTCAAAATAGTTCTAAGCTAACTATCAATAACTTTGAAATTTAAGGTATAAAGTTATTACTTCTAATAGAGCTCGGCCTGAGACACATCGAAGGCATGGTGTGATAAAATGCTGCAGTAAGGTAGAGTATGAGAAGGATTTTGTCCAAGAGTGGATCTTTGCATTAACTTAAAACATCTAGAAGTTGGCACTTCCTAATGTAATCTCAGTAAGATTCTAATACTTGTGTACATCACGGAAATTGGACCGTTGGCACCGACCAGCGATCCCCGCACATTAACACTACCTACACACACTAGGGACAATTTACATTTAAACCAAATCAGTTAACCTACAAACCTGTCCGTCTTTGGAATGTGGGAGAAAACCAAAGATCCCGGAGAAAACCCACAGGGAGAACGTACAAACTTTGTACAGACAGCACCCATAGTCATGATTGAACCCAGGTCTCTGGTGCTATATGCGCTGTATGGCATCAACTCTAAAGCTGCACTATCGTGCTGCCTTAAGTTAAGAGGCTGCACCTCCAGTAAGGGGAGTATGAAAAAGTTGGTTCAGGAATCTGATTGTTGTGGGGACAAAGCTCTTCTTGAGTCAAGATGTTCAGGCTTTCAAGTAGAAGACTTTTGGGCGGTCACGGTGGCACAGCGGTAGAGTTGCTGCCTTGCAGCGAATGCAGCGCTGGAGACCCGGGTTCAATCCTGACTACGGGTGCCATCTGTATGGAGTTTGTACGTTCTCCCCGTGACCTGCGTGGGTTTTCTCCAAGATCTTCGGTTTCCTCCCGCACATCAAAGACGTGCAGGTTTGTAGGTTAATTGGCTTGGTAAATGTAAACATAAATAATTAAAAAAATTGTCCCTTGTGGGTGTAGGATAGTGTTAATGTGCAGGGATCGCTGGTCGACGAGGACCCGGTGGGCCGAAAGGCCTGTTTCTGCGCTGTATCTCTAAACTAAACTAAGAGAGAAAAGAATAACCAGGGTCGCAGGCATTCTTGATGATACTTCAAGTCTTTTTGGTGCAACGCAATGTGAAGATCGATAGGATGAGTCAGTTTATTGTTTTGTTGTATTACGTACTTATTCCCAGTAATACATTCCAAAACCTTGGAATCTATTAGGTGTTGTTGGCAAGACCAGCCTTAATTATCCATCTTTCATTGCGGTTGAGAATGTGGTGAGCTGTTGTATCCATCAACATATTTTTCAATGTGAAGTTACACCCACAGCTATTTGGTGTAGATTACATAATGTCAATATATTATAGGAGTAGAATTATGCCATGCGGCCCATCAAGTCTCCTCCACCATTCAATCATGACTGATCTATCTGTCACTCTCTATCCCATTCTCTTGCCTTCTCCCCATAACCCCTGACACCTTTACTAATTAAGAATCTATCAATCTCCACTTTAAAAATATCTATTGACGGCTTCCACAGCCAATAAATGACAATGAATTCCACAGATTCACCACCCTCTGACTAAATAAATTCCTCATTTCCTTTCTAAAGGTATGTCCTATTATTCTGAGGCTGTAGCCTCTGGCCCTAGACTCACCAACCAATGGAAACATCCTCTCCGCATCCACTCTATCCAGGCCTTTCATTATTTCCTGAATTTTATTCCAGGGCAAAGGAATGGCAATTATTTGAAGTATGAGATGCATTTTGAAGGAAATTATGCAGTTGGTGATAATTACGTATGCCTGAAGCCCTTCATAATGTAGAGGTGGTGGATCTGCAAAGTGCTGATGTAGTTGTTGAGTAGGTGAGTAATGTGAATTTTGTAGATGGTACACACTGCAGCAGTGTTTGGTGGTAGAGTGAATACTTGGGGTGATGGGATACCAGTCTAGGTGTGTTGAGCTGTTTTTGTTGAGGCCACACTCATCCAGAGAAGCAGAGTATTCTATCAGACTTCGTACAAGTACCTTGTAGATGGTGAAAAGGTGTGCCACTACTGCATGATATCTTGTCTCTAACCCATCCTACTCGGTGGCCAGCATATTTGGCTGATCTAGTTGAGTTTGAGATCAGTGGTGATTTCAGAATGTTGATTGGGATTGCAGTGATGGCAATGATAAGGGTTGGTACTATATTTTGACGTATTGGAGATTGAAATTGCCTAGCACTTGTGGTGTGACTGTTCCTTGCCCGTCCATGCTCGAGTGTTATCTAGATTTTAATACATGCAAGGTTGGTTTGCTGCATTTATTGAGAAGTTATGAATGGGTTTAAACATTACGCGCTCATAAGTGAACATCTCTACTGAATTTGTGGGGGGGGGGGGGGGGGGGCGCAAAGAAATATCATGATAAACTAGTGAAAGAAGTTTGGGCTTCCGACAGTGTCCTTGGGACCTCCTTCAGTGAAGTTGTGGAGTTGGAATGATTAACCTTCAACCACCACAACCATCTTCCTTTGCACAAGGTACAACTACACTCGTGGGCTTACTTTTGCCAGATTAAAGAAGGGTCCCAACCTGAAACATTGCGTGTCCTTTTCCTTAGTGCTGCTTGACCTGCTGAATTCCTCCAGCACTGCTCAAGATTCAAGCATCTGCAGTCTCGTGTTTCTCTAAAGGCTTTTTCTGCTTGATCCATGTTGACTCTTTTATGCCGTACTTGGTCATTCTTGCCACCTCTTCAATACAAAATACTGCTGGTGTTGGAAATTGAAACTAATTAGCAAGTACTGGAAATCAATGGTACTTTAGTGTCACGTACCAAGATACAGTGAAATTCGTCTTTTACATTGGGTGTCGCAGCATCTGTGGAGAGAAAAAGTTAAAGTCCATGCCAGTTTCATATAACATGCTTTTGTTAGTAAATATAATATTGACTCTTATTAGCATGAGATATGGGTGGAATTGAAATGGCGCTGAGGAATAAATCGTTAGTATGCAGGTTTGAAATATCATTAGACTCCATGCACTAAACTGTAGCAGGTTCAGTTATAAAATGCTGGTAATACTCATTTATGCAGCATCTGTCAAAATAAAAATGGTTAACCGCACAATGACGGTAGAGCTGCTGCCTCACAGCGCCAGATACCCAGGTTCAATCCTGGTGCTCTTTGTGTGGAATTTACACATTCTCCCTGTGACTGTGGGTTTACTCTATGTGCTCCGATTTCCAACCCGACCCAAAACATCACCTATCCAGGTTCTCCAAAGATGCTGCCCAATCTGCTGAGATACTTTTTTTTTTGTAAGCCAGCATCTACAGTTCCTTGTTTCTGCATAAGCTTGCATGATATCATTAGTTTCTCCTTCTCTCCCCATATCCCCAAAATCCAAGGGTAAAACATTCTGATACTTAAAGCTGAGTTTAGGGGCATCATTATATTTTGCCCTTTTTGCATGAATACTCACTGGGCAGGTGTGGGCACAGGATTTTTAATCTTATGAACAGTGCTTTGTGTTGAGCTACAGTTGTTATGTGATTGACCATTGGTTCAGGAGTAGTGGTGGGAATAGGATAATGAACCCCCCTGCAAGATTGTTCACTTAGATGGTTTAGTTTGCATTTATTTGATGTCCATCTTATACAACCATTACCTATTGAGCAAGTTACAGCTGGTGTTTTTTCATGTACTGCTTTAACGTACATTTTTCTTTGTCTTCTAATCCTGGTGGCTGGTAATGACTTGTTCATAGCTGAAGTTTAGTTATTTTAAAGTGTCAGCTGTAGTAACGGAAGAGAGATCTAAGGATTTTTGAAACTCCGTGTTTACGTTTTTCCCCCATGGTAACTATAAATCAATTTCAAAGTTTTAATCCCCTAAAGGATTTCAATCTTTAAAAGTCAGATGGTTATGTAACTCCTAAAGGTATTGGCTTTATGCTAGAAAACCATTAAATATCCTGTTGCATTTTAATTTAACAATGTTATTTTGATTTGAGCTGAATGGCTAGCTTGAGTTTTCTTTGCATTACAGAGTAATATAGCACAAAATTAGGCCATTTGGCCCAACTCCTCCAAGATGCTATATTCAAGTTAATCCAAGTTGTAAACCAGCATCTGCAGTTCTTCGTCTGGTCCCATTTATCTGTCTTTACCCCATATCCCTGTACACCTTTCCTATCAATATACTTGTTCAAATGCCTTTTAAATGTTATTGTATCTGGCAGCTCTGTGAAAGAAGCTGCCCCTCGGGTCTCTTTTAAATCTTTCCCCTCTCACCCTAAAACTTTGCCCTCTGGTTTTGTGATGTCCCCTTCCTTTGGAAAATTACTGCACATTCAATTTTTTTTGTGCCTTTTGTGATTTTTGTATATCTCTGGAAGATAGAATTCCATAGAACAAAAGTCCTAGCCTGTCTAACCTTTCCCTACAACCAGGCCCTCGAGACCTGGCAACATTCTGGTATGGGTCCTGATCTGATGTATATCTGTCCATATCCCTGCACAGATTCAGCCTGACCCACTGAGTTCCTCCAGCAATTTGTTTTGTATTTAACATTCTTGAATCTTTGCACTTCTTCCAGCTTTCTGATGTTTTTCCTATAGCAGAGTAATCAAAAACTGTACGTGATATTCCCTGTCCTTAATTAACAACATTATATTAATGGCCTCCAGTCTTCCAGAACCGTGCCTGTGGCTAAAGATGATGCAAATACATCTGTCCAAATTCCATCTTGATGAAAATTAAAACTGGTAATACCAATTCTTCAAGAACTTAAACTTACTGTTTATTGTCACGATCAACTGTCATGCGGAAGACAATGAATAAACCTGACTATGGAATACCGTGGAGAACAGGAAGATGCATCACAGACCTAGATTTTGCCGATGACATTGCACTACTAGCAGAGTCGAGACACATCCTTCAAGAGATGCCGACTTCTCTTGAGGAGAATGCATCAAAGGTTGGATTAAAGATCAGCTGCCAGAAGACTAAAACCATGCAGACTGGAGACCAGCAGCCAACAGTCCAACTGATAATCAATGGGGAACCTGTTGCAAACGCCTCAGGATTTACCTATTTTGGCAGCATGTTCACAGTAGATGGAGGTGTAGAGGTCGACATCAACTCCCGAAATGGTAAAGCTGCATCAGTCTTCCGCCGAATGCAGCCAATATGGTCTAGTGGTGGGATATCCAAGATCCTGAAAGTCAAGCTCTTCCAGTCTGTAGTCCTCCCTACAGCCCTCTGTGTCAGTGAGACATGGAAAATCAATGTGAAGATGAAAAATAAATTGGATGCATTTAAACAAAGCTGCTTGAGGAAGATCCTGAAGACTAGCTACAGAGACCACATCACAAATGAGGTGATCTATCGTGAAACTGCAACAAAGCCTCTCAGCCAGGACATAGAGGTGCGCAGGATGAAATTTGCAGGACATGTACTCAGAATGTCACCAGAACGTGCACCTAAGATAGCAACAACATGGCAACGTGACGGAAGACGGAAAAGAGGCCGACCAAAACTCGCATGGAGGCGAACATTCCAGAAGGATTTGGAAGCCCGTGACGCAAACCTATCGAGGGTGGAAGACATTGCACAAAACCGAACAAAATGGCGAAAGCTTGCCGCCCAATGCACTCAACGCCCAATGCACAGTGTGGGAGGAACTGGTAATGCACTTACCAGCCTTGCCCTTCATCCCAATATGAGCATGTTGTGTCTGAACTCTTCCTATACTAAGCTTCCCACTTGCCTTATGTCCCTTTACTGGCAATCTCACCCAATTGTCCTCCAAGTTCATGTTTAAGACCTACCTTTCTCTCTAACCACTTTAAAACAGATACAATTTTGGTCATGGATCCCAAAGTGTTCGCCCATGATGCTTCAGTCATTGCCCTACCTAGTTTCCTAAGATCAGGTCCACTGTTGGGTTCCCTACATATTGATTAGGAAACCTTTATTGGACACATTTAGCAAATTCCATCCATTCCAAGCCCTTTGTACTATGGGTGACCCAGTCAATATTAAGGTTGAAATCTCCCACTAATAATAGCCTATTATTCTTATTGCTATCTGTAGACTCGCTGTAAGTCTCGGGTTCCTCTAACTATTGGTGGACCTGTAACTACAGTCCCATCAGTGATCATGTACTTCACCTTTTCCTATCAAAGGTATTTCATTAGCTACTAATATTATCAAACCAAAGATTGTTTCATTCCATGCTACATCTTTGAGCTAATTGTATAAGGGGAGGATACAGAAACCTGCCATTGAAGGGAATGCAGTGGAATGGGTTGAGGGGCTGAAACATGTAACAGTCACACTTAAAAAAACAGTGCTGGAGTGATTAGAACGGGTGTGAAGGGTTATGAGGAGAAGGCAGGAAAATAGGATTAAGAGGCAGAGATCATCCATGATTGACTGGCGAAGTGGACTCGATGGGTCGAATGGCCTAATTCTACTATAACGTGAACGTGATTCAGCAGGTCAGGCAGCGTCTTTGGAGAATGTGGGACAATGACATTTTGAGTAGTGGACCTTCTAACAGTTACACTTAGACATTATTGGAATAGTTCAGCAATCTTGGTGTTTTTAAAAAAATATAAGATTATTGTGACTAAAACATTGCGATTTTTAACATGTGCATTCAACTATTTTAAATGCTATCAACTTACTCGTACAGGTAACAGTTGGAAATGGAGAGAGTTTAATTTATATACTGACTTTCAGATTCTAAAACAATCACACCTTTCACTAACAAATCCATTATTTTATAATGAAGATAGACACAAAATGCTTGAGTAACTCAGTGGGCATCTCTGGAGTGACATCATGAGTCATCATGGGTGATGTTTCAGGTTGAAACCCTTCCTCGGGTTATTCTATTATTTTTCTCCGGAGATGCTGTCTGTCCCGCTGATTTACTGCAGCATTTTGTGTCTATCATTGGTTTAAGCCAGCATCTTCAGTTCTTTCCTACATATTCCTTTATAATCTTTAATTTAGTACATTTTAAATCTTTATACAGATGGTCATGGATGTTCATATTACTTTATGTACTGTTACTCCAGTAATATTGGTTGCAAGGATTGCTCGCTTGTTAATTGATAATTCCATTCTTTTAACGGGAACTAAGTCTTGCTGTTGGAAGCTGGTTTAGAGCTGCCTGCCGCTAATAAGCCCTCTGCTGGTTATTATGCAGTAGTACTCTCTGAGTCGGGCCACTCTAAACTTCCTATTGCCATTCTAGTAAATTGAGTTTCTCGGACATGTATGCAATCTCTGCATGTCAAATTATTAATATACAACGTGAAGAGTAGCTGCCCCAACACTGACCTCTGTGGAACTCTGCTATTCACTGGCAACCAACTGGAAAAGCCCACCTTTATTGCCACTCTTTGCCTTCTGCCATCTAGCCAACCTGCTCATACACATGTTTAAGAAGAAACTGCAGATGCTGGAAAATCGAAGGTAGACAAAAATGCTGGAGAAACTCAGCGGCTGAGTTTCTCCAGCATTTATGCCTGCTCATATTCTGTCCTTAAAAATACTTCTAGTTTTAATTGGAGGAAGTTCTTAAATTTGTAATAGAAGTCATAGTGCTGGACTGGGCTATATATATATATTTTTAATAGTCCAGTTACCAGTTGCTAGCTACCTGAGAATATCTGTAATGCTAATCATTTAGAGTACTCAAATGTGTGAATTTTTTTTTTCAAAACACTCTAAATTGTATTTCATACCTATAAAGAACTGTCCTAAAGGCATTTCAATGTTTTCTATGCCAATTAATTTGATTTGAAATGGTCACCTTTACATAAGCAAACATGTAAATCAATTGCACTCGGCAAGATGCCAAGAACAGCAAAAGAAGACTAAGTTGTACTATTAAATGGATAATAGGGAGAAATTCCAACTGTCAAATATTATGAAGTTGTACAGCATAGAAATGAGCCCTTCAGTTCATGTCCATTCCGAAAATACAAGTACCCTTCTATACTAACCCCATTTAATAGCATTGCTCTATATCCTTGTATTTTGGACCATACAATAATTCATCCAGTTATTTGAGTACCTATTGTCTAGGGATTTTGTGCATTTATCAAAACATTTATTTTGTAAAAATACCCCTTTCACAATCTGCCATAGATCTATGACCCCCTTCTCAACCCCAAAAGTGTCCTCTCCATCCCATCACGGGTAGCTCTGGTCATGACTGCCCGCACAATAACCCCCCCACCCCAGCTTCTCCGTCACTTCTCTGCCTTTAATTTTTAATCTTCCATCCTTTATCAAACATATAGATGAATGTCGTTTTGGCCCATAGTTTACTGAAATATTTGATCAACTGCAAACTGCACACATTTTCTAAACCATCTTTTGGATTGTTTTGTAGTTTAATATAAATCGAGTTTTTTTTCATGTGAACTCCTTGGGTCTTTGTCATTTAACCAGGCTTGTAAAAGTCCTAGTGGTTACAACAGAACATGTTAACATACAGGTTAGGTTTCCATCCATGCTACCTGAAGGACTACTGTATGAAACATTTTCTATATAACAAGTGATGAGAGAGGCACTTCAGAACAAATCTGGATCTTAATGTACCCTGTATTAATCCAGCACTGCATGTTGTGATAAAATTTCTTGAGATTGATCTAGAATTCATTGCTCTAGAATTACAAAGGAATTTGAGAGTGCTGGTGCAGGACTCCCAGAAGGTTAATTTGCAAATTAAATCAGTGGTAAGGAAGGCAAATACGATGTTAGCATTTATTTCAAATAGACTAAAATATAAAAACAGGGATATTGTTTTTATGAGACTTTATAAGGCACTGGTCAGTTTGCATTTGAAGTATTATGAGTAGTTTTGGGCCACATATCTGAGGAAGGATATGCTGGCATTGGAGAGTCCAGAAGAGGTTTACAAGAATGATCATGGGAATGATTGGGTTAACGTATGATGAGTGCTTGACAGTTCTGGGCCTTTACTTGCTGGAGTTTAGAAGGATGAGGAGGGACCTCATTGAAACTTACCGAATAGTGAAAGGCCTGAATAGAGTGGATGCAGAGAGGATGCTTCCACTAAAGGGAGAGTCTAGGATCAGAGGGCACAACCTTAGAACAAAAGGATGTGCATTTTGAAAGGAGATACAGAGGAATTTCTTTAATCGGAGAGTGATGAATCTGTGAAATGCATTGCCATAGATGGCCGTGGAGCCCAAGTCATTCGGTATTTATTCTTGATTTGTAAGGGTGTCGAGGGTTATGGGGTGAAAGTGTAAATAAGCTCTTCTAAGTCTATTTCAGTCAATAAACCACTGATCTTTATTTTTGGATAGTACAACAAATCGTTCTATATGATACCTAAACCACTGCAGGTTCGATCCTTGTATCTGCCTGGCCAAGCCAAGCCCTTCAGCCTTGTGCAAGCAGAAACGCTCCAAAAGGTCACGCAGTCTCTTCCAGAAGATCGACAAAGGACCTCGTGGGGGCTGCCTTTTATAGGTCCCCGAACTACAGGGGAATGGTCTTACAATCCAATCAACCATAACACATTATAACAATACATTCTTTACAGTTACACGGACCAATAACAGAGTTCCCCTTACATTGTTGCAGGAGAAGTTTCTAGAGGAAGCTAACAGAATGTGAATAATGCAACATTTACCCTGGGATTCAAACAAACCAGACAGGGCTTAATGAAAAACATAAATAATAAACTTTATTTTGGACTCAAGGTCCAGACACTGGACAACATTACATAAAAATACATTGCATATAAAAAACATCATAAAATACATATAAAGTCATAGTATATCACTTATAAAAGCATCATAAATCACATAATAAAAAAAACCCCCACAATACATGAATTAAAATCCAGAATAAAAAAGAATGATCAATGTCCTACAACGAGACAGCGATACCAGTGTCTCCACAACTGGTATTCGTAGGATATGGAGTGCTAAACCTTATGTTTGCAAGGCCACAATAATCACATTTTTAGTCATTTAACCTGCAAGTGAATTTATACATATGATTTCTTAGGATAGCTTCTAAAGTACTGACTCCTGCAGCCACATGTTACTAGCACAACACCATCTAGGTTTCATCAGCAGTGTTCTCATGGCATCATTATAGGCCACCTTTAGTCTCTGAAAACTTGTCTTTCCGTAGTTTGACCACAGGTGCGCAGTAGAAAGTGGTGTGCAATATGCTCTAAACAGCGACATCTTCACTACATCTGTACACGCACCAAACTTGCAAGAGTATATTAGCCTGTACATACAGCATAAGTCGCTGCCTATAAATATCCTCATCTATCATTTGTTCTATAATAAAATGTCCAAGATAAATTACCTTATTACAGACACTAAGATTATTGACAGACAATATATTGACAGACAATTTAAAAGACATTTATCCTCTTTGGTTCTACAGATCATAACAGCACTCTTACGAGTATTATATTTAATATTGTGTTCCACACCACACACAGAACATATAGCAAGGAGCTGCTGGAGACCACAGCTAGATGGACTAAAGACCACAAGATCATCTGCATACATAATATGGTGCACTAAAATATTACCAATCATGCACCCAGTATTACAGGCTTTCAATTGTTTGGACAGATCATCAATATAAAGATTAAAAGGACTGGGGGACAAAATCCCCCCCCTTGTCTAACACCATTGCTAACCCCAAATGGGGCTGAGATCCTATTGCCCCATTTTATTTGCATAGTTTGGTGGGCTTACCAGTAAGCCAGAATTCTCACAATTTATTTAGGCACTCCTTTTTGCCTCATTTTAACAAACAGCTTTCTGTGATTAACACGATCAAAGGCTTTGGAAGCATCAATCAAGCATATAAGAATTGAGTTTTTGCCAAATATATTGCTTACAATCTCCTTTAGGGCATAAATGCACAAGTCAGTGCCATGTTTAGCTTTAAAACCAAACTGGTATCTGTGTTTACAAACTCATTTACTCTATAGAACATAGAAAAATAGGTGCAGGAGTAGGCCATTCAGCCCTTCGAGCCTGCACCGCCATTCAATATGATCATGGCTGATCATCCAACTCAGTATCCCATACCTGCCTTCTCTCCATACCCCCTGATCCCTTTAGCCACAAGAGCCACATCCAACTCCCTCTTGAATATAGCCAATTAACTGGCCTCAACGGCCTTCTGTGGCAGAGAATTCTAGAGACTCACTACTCTCTGTGTAAAGAATGTCCTCATCTCGGTCCTAAAGGAATTCCCCCTTATCCTTAGACTGTGACCCCTCGTTCTGGACTCCCCCAACATCGGGAACAATCTTCCTGCATCTAGCTTGTCCAACCCCTTAAGAATTGTATCCAGCAGAACTTTTTCGAAGACTTTTGACAAATGCTGGCTAAAGCTATGGGCCTGTAATTATTTAGGCTGCCTACTTTGCCAGCTTTGTCATTAATAACCGGCACTAACGGAACAGACAACATTGAGTCTGGTATCAAGCCATGAATCATAAAGCTAGTAAAGCAAATAGCAAGGAGAGGAGCTATCCTCATACTCGCATACTTAAGATGTTCAACAGAAATATGATCCAAGCCACTGCTTTGTTGTTGGACAGCTTGTTCATGGCATGATACACGTCATGTGACATAATCACCATAGAGTCATTACTCTGAATATTGTCCACACTATACAAATCACCTTGGACACAGTTGAATAAAGTACTATAACGTTGTCACCAAAACTCTGCGATATTAGCTGTTCCGGAGATTCCATTTACAGTACACGGTAGAGATGTTTTGCAACTGTTAAGAGCTTTCCAAAAATCAGTAGCATTGTTATAGCAGCTTCTTAGCCATGGAATCGGCCCTCATAGTTTGCTCATTTTTATAGATGAAGCGAACAGCGTACTTATATCTTGCATTAGTGAGCTTCTTGCACTCAAACTCAGGCCCCTGTCTGGGTCCACCTGCCATAGCCCATGATTTAGTGGCTTCACGGGCTTCAGCATGATACTCAGCTACATACTGATTCCAGCCAGGCCTGATGTTATGTGTCTTATTTTTAGGCTTACTGATTACATATAAAGCGCTTACTATATCATTATACATGGAACACATATCTCTCTTATGCTTCATATCCTTGCAATTAACATTACTACACATTATTGCATCTTTAGGTAGATGAATATTACTTAAGGATTTATCTGTATGGGCATAATAGGCGAAGATGTTTTCCTTTGTGAGGGTTTACCAGTCCAGTTTTTCTGTGTTAAAGCTATTTCTATCTCTGGATACCACAGGTAGATGTTCAACATTTATTGTCATAGCAACAGGTATATGATCAGTCATTGCTGCCCCACACAAAATGCTCATACACCCCAATGAGGCATTTTCATCAGCTGTATTAATATAGTGGTCCAGCCACAACGTAATGTGCCAGGCCTCACTAGTATAACTATCAGTAGGTAAAAGCACTTTGTTTGACAATATTAAATTACTATCTTGACAGAACTGAGCAATATGATTGGCAAATAATGAGTTCCGATCTGAGATATCTGCATTCATATCCCCAATTACAAAATTCTTAAGGGGTTGGACAAGCTAGATGCTGGAAGATTGTTCCCGATGTTGGGGGAGTCCAGAACAAGGGATCACAGTCTAAGGATAAGGGGGAATTCCTTTAGGACCGAGATGAGGAAAACATTCTTTACACAGAGAGTGGTGAGTCTCTGGAATTCTCTGCCACAGAAGGTAGTTGAGGTCAGTTCATTGGCTATATTTAAGAGGGCGTTAGATGTGGCACTTGTGGCTAAGGGGGATCAGGGGGTATGAGAGAAGGCAGGTACGGGATACTGAGTTGGATGATCAGCCATGATCATATTGAATGGTGGTGCACGCTCGAAGGGCCGAATGGCCTACTCCTGCACCTATTTTTCTATGTTTCTATGACATGTACGCTACAATAATTATTGTTTTGAATAAAGGAATAGATGAAAGCAAGCCTATTTAAATATTCATCTTCATTCTGATGGCATTCATAGGGTGTATACACATTCAGGATAACAAATTCCTGTTGTGAGCAAAGTGTACTGCAAAACACCAGTCAGCATCAAGCTGAACCACATTTATTGATGAGTCGAGCTTCTTGATCCATAGAATAGCCACACTCCCTGGTATCCTACCGCTGACTATTCCCATGCCAAGGTCAGTTGTAGACTCCCCATCCTTATGAAAATTGTCATTGGGAGAATTGAGTTTGTCCAAGTCTTGCTTCGCTATGAATGTCTCTTGCATACATCGTATGTCACAGTTCTCCAGTAGGTTGCCAACAACTGAGTGGCGAGCTTTATCCCCTGCGCTGTGGCTCAAGCGGAGGCCACGACAGTTGTACGATAGAACTCGAGTGGTCATTTAGGGAGACTAGTGAGTGCCCCTAGCACCAGCAGGCACACTCATTCCCCCCGCAGCAGGCGCAGTGCTTGATCCAACCCTGGATCAAGCACTGACTCCAACCCTGCGCGGCTCGTAATAGCACTGGACAAATGCCCCTTCTGGCCAGAGCTTCGGATTGTACATTTCGCCAACCTCATTACATTCCGCAGATACTTTAAATGAATAGTATCTACTGTGTACAGTGTCAATCTTTTGACAGGTAACCTCACGGCCAAGTTTTTCTTTAAGATACACAGATAAAGTTTTGGTGTCTAGATCCGGTGAAAACTTGGAGGCAAAAACACTCACCAGCTTAGTCTTGATCGTTTTGATGTTATCCGCAGCCCCGGTACCAATAATAGGCACAGCGTGACTGGATTTCTTCCTCTGTCCGGTGGTAATAGTGCGCAATCTTGGCTTACCCACAGTGTTTTCTGGAGCATGACGTCGACCACATTTTCACAACATGACTCCACTTTGGAGAGTCTGGCAAATATGTTAATCCACTGGGACTATCCGTTGTCATTGCCCTCTCCACGTTTAAGGCAAGGCCCTCCACCGCAGCCCTCACTCCGACAACCAAGCCAGAGGCTTGTGTCGGTGCAGCTCCCAGTGCTGTGCCTGCCATGCCAATGGCTCCATCCATCGCCACCGACGCATTCGGACCACCGCCCCGAGTCAGGCCAGTGGTGCGCTCCAATGCACACACTGGATTAGTGATCAAGGTGCGCTACAATGCACCCACTCGCCGATCAATTTCCACTGTAATGGCACGAAAATCTCCGCTTACATCAGCCTGTAGCTGCATGGCGTGCTTCATAGAACAGACCTCAGCGTACAGCTGATCCATTCTCCCAAGTAGGCTCGAGACATCCATGTTAGAATATGTCACCGGCAGAAGCTCATCCAATTAATGAGAGACAAATCTGGGAGTATTCTCCCCCCACACTCACTCATTACTTTAAGGCAACTCTTTATACTGTTGACGTCTTTCTGTGCCCCTTTATGGGAAACATTCCAGTGTGTAGTGGGGCAGAGTTCAAACAGAACTTTCTTCAAGGACTCCACTCAGAATCAAAAGTGTTTGCAGCCAAAAGGACAATCTCATCCTGGCTAAATGTCTTAATTTTAACAACAAGAAAGTTAAGTAGTTCGTCCTCAACAATAACCTTACCGTCAACAGTCTTGTAGATCTCAGGCTTTACTCTAGACTGGCCAAGACCAGGAGCAATGCCCGCCATCTTTGCCTGCCAGCTGCCGGCTGCCCGATGCACCGGCTTCCCCCACTGCCTCTGACCCGGCCCCAAGCTCCACTGCCTGCTTCCAAGCTCCGGGTCTCCACTGCTCCATGCTGCGGGTCTCCACTGCTCCGGGCTCCGCTGCCCGGCTCCGGTCGACCCCGATGACCCGGTCCAGGTCGGGCCCATCTCGGACCCCGGCTCCAGCTGCTCTCCGTACGCCAAACTCGGCACCCCATCCGCCGGGCCTGGGCTGCAACTCTCTCCCAGCACCGCGCATGTCAACCAATCAACAATGAACAGGGTAACGATCTCGCAACATTATTTACAATATGTGCACTTAGTTTGCATTTATCCAATTAACCTTATGCATTTTACATTTCCTTGGATGTCCTCGACAGAAATCCCATCCATCTGTCAACCGAATATGCAACACTGATCTGGGCCCTAGACTTACTGGCTCCATTCAGAAGCTTGATTTTTTTTTCTGCAGAGCACGTCAGACTTGACCAAAATGGCCTAGCAATACATAAGTCCTTACTAAATTTTGGGTACCATGGGTGCTAGGTTTCAGCCAGGATTAACAAAGGCAGGAGAATGGGGTTGAGAGATAAAGGTAGATTAGACATGATTGAATGGCAAAGTAAACTTGATGGGTTAAATGGCCGAAGTCTGCTCCTGTGACTTATGAACTTATGATGTATTTAACTCTGAATGCATTTGTATCCAACTGAGCCTCCCAAAATCTGTAAAGAACGTCATAGCAACTACCATCACAGCATGATATTCAATGCTACCCTTTGTTTTGAATAAGGTGAGTATTCATCTTGTGGTTTGTGGATCTTGACTCCATTAGTTTGCTAAGCCGATGTAGTCTCTCCCTGTAAAGATGTATGGTACACAATTTTGCACAATATATTTAATTGTAATACAAGTTTGCATGATCTCATGCTGGCAAGTGGTAAATGATCTTCATGCCACACTTTCAACCTGACTAAATCTTTAAAATGTGTACTTGTGGATTAACCTGCCTTATCACAGAACAGTTGGGTGTGAGTCTTGTTGCCGGAACGCAAAGACCAGGCAGGCGATCAGATTCCTTGATTATGGGACATTTTTGTTAACCATTGCTGGAAACCAAACACGTTACATCTAATCTGATGCCCGTCTTTATTTTCTCAGCCTCGCAAAAGTTATGCATGAAAACTTTCACGGTATCAGGAATTTGAACAATTCCTGGTGTCTGGTCATTGAACTGTGCGAGTCGGGAGCTGAGGAATGTGAGCTCAGTATAATAAGTGAACAGGAATGTGGGATTAGACTGGTCTTTGAGTGGTGAAATGCTTGGTTGGTCAGGTGGCTCACTTCTGTTCTAGACATTCAACACTTTTGCATGAAACTATAAATGTACAGATTAACCGATGGAGTATAATTTAAATTAAACCATAGCAGAATTAAGAATTCTAATGGATAAATCTGTACACGGCATATTTTGACTCGTTTGTGGGGGATAAAACTGATTTCACTGAATGAGACACAAAATGCTGGAGTAACTCAGCCGGTCAGGCAGCATCTCTGAAGAAAAGGAACGGGTGATGTTTTGGATCTGAATCCTTCTTCATGCCCGAAATATCACCTGTTCATTTTTTTCTAGAAATGCTGCCTGTCCTGAGATACTCCAGCATTTTGTCTATCTTCTGTGTAAACCAGTATCTGCCGTTCCTTCCTACACATTCCGTGGATAAGATTGGATGGAATTTTCTGGTTTTCACAGTAGCGGATAGCTGAAATATTATGACCAATCACAGCAGAATTTGACGGACCTGTTTTCTCCAATCATTGGTCGTTTCAATTGTGAGCTCAATTTTCTGAATGTTCTGGTGTAAAATAGGCAAATTGTTGCTTTGATTTCTATTCGCACGGATAGAAGTAGCTATTCAGGAAACAAGATTTCAAAATCTTGAATACAATGCTTTAACTTTCACATTTTATCGTGTCATATTTGATGGCTGAAGTGATTAATATTTTTCTTATCCGTTTGGGTCCTTCTCATCAAAATAGACCACCAGCCAAAAAACTAACCACTACTCCCCAAATTATACCAGTTGGTTTTCATTCTTTCATTATTTTTATCTAATTCCCTGAATTAAGTTCCAACTAGTTGCCAGTTCCTCATAGTTTGAGTTCATACCGAATCATACTGATCAGCCATGATCACAATGAATGGCAGTGCTAGCTCGAAGGGCCAAATGGCCTCCTCCTGCACCTATTTTCTATGTTTCTATGTATCTTCCCCTTTCTGAATCCATATTAACTGCTGTTTACAGGTTATCTCATTTCACTTGTGATTATTCTTATTTTCAGTTGACCTAATCAACCTGCACTTGCCTGCAGCTTTTTCATTTCTTTGAAGAAAGGCAGTTGTTAGTCTGTTTCTAATCTACTGTTATCTTGCCAGCTTCATAGTATCGCTGACAAAATTAATCTCTTCTCCCTTCTGCCTAAACGTCTTGTCTCAACTTGCTTTGTTCCTTTCATAGGAAAATATTGCATCTTTTCCTTGTCACTTTTTTAAACCCAGTCTTGCTACATGAAAATATTGCTTGGCAAACAGTACGTGGCTTTCAGAACAGATGCTTAGCAGGTTGGGCAGGAGCTGCAGAAAGAGCAAAGGGGATCATTCTGGTGCCATCCAGTAACCAAAGAATTAAAGCTTGAAATTCTAAGTGGTTTTCCATTGACATCATCATCTCTACCTGCATGTATGTTCTTGTACTAATTTTTTTTAAAGCTGCTACTCCCCAGCAGGTGTATAAGATCATGAGGGAAATAGATAGGGTGGATGGACAATCTTTTACCCAGGGTAGGTGAATCAAGAAGCAGGGGACATGGGTTTAAGGAGAGAGCGGTGAAAGATTTAATAGGAACCTGAGGGGCAACGTTTTCACATCGTGATGGATATATGGAACAAGTTGCCTGATGAAGTAGTTGAGGCAGGTACTATAATAAGTTAAAAGACAGGTACTTGGAAGGGAAAGATGTAGAGGGGTATGGGTCAAACACATCTTGCTTGGCATGGGCAATTGGGCCGAAGGGCCTGCTTCCAACCTTGGTGACCCCTTTACTTCTGTCAAAATCCCCTTTCTAGACCTCTGTGCTTCTTTCCTCACTGCCCTTTGTCTTAGATGCTTCTGTGTAATTTAGCTATTGCCTATTTTGTTTTGAAATCCCATTCCAGCACAAATCTTTTCAATTTCTCATCTCAAGTTAACCTATAGGCAAGTAATGTTAAAGGAGTCTTGTGAAAAAAATATAATGGGTAGAAATTAGGAGAGCAAAAGGGAGCCATGATATGTTGATGGCAATAGTTTAATGAGAATTTATCTAAGAGTGGCCAAGAAAGAACAGGTTGCCTTGGGACTCTAAAGGGGTCGAGAGACCTGGATAGAGTGGATGTGGAGACAATGTTTCTACTAGTGGCCGAGTCTAGGACCAGAAGTCATAACCTCAGAATAAAAGGACATGCCATTAGAAAGGAGACCACTTTAGTCAGAGGATGGTGAATCTGTGGAATTCATTGCCACAGATGACTGTGGAAGCCAAGTCAATGGCAGCACGGTGGCGCAGTGGTAGAGCTGCTGCCTTGCAGTGCTAGAGACCAGGTTCGATCCCAACTAGGGTTGCTGCCTTTACGGGGTTTGTACGTTCTTCCTGTAACCGTGTGGGTTTTCTTTAAGATCTTCAGTTTTCTCCCACAATCTAAAGACATACAGGTTTGTAGGTTAATTGGCTTGATATAAGTATAAATTGTCCCTAGTGTGTGTAAGATAGTGTTAATGTGCGGGGATTGCAGGTCGGTACAAATTCAGTGGGCCGAAGGGCCTGGTTCCTCGATGTGTCTCTAAACTAAACTACACAATGCATTTTTTTGAGGCGAAGATTGACAGATTCTTGATTAATAAGGGTGTCCGGGGTTATGGGGCGAAAGCAGGAGAATGGGGAAGAGAGGGAAAGATAGATCAGCCATGATTGAATGGTGGAGTAGACTTGATGGACTGAATGGCCTTATTCTGCTCCTAGAATTTATAAACTAATCTATGTGTGGAGACGGGCAACGTGGGCAAATTCTTAAGTGAACACTACTAATCTGCGTTAGCCGTGGTGAAGGATAGTGAGGTCAAGAAGAGATGCAGCTGAGGGTGATCTGATTGAGTTACATAGAAATTAGAACGTGTGGATTGTAGAATCTCCCCCCCCCCCCCCCCCCCCCCACCCCTCATGGTAGAAGTATGAATATGGATTTAAGATGAGTGGAGTGAATTTTAAAGGGGATTTGTGGAAGAGTTTTTATTTTAGTGGTTGATATCTGGAACTTGCTAACTTGCTGCCAAAGGAAGTGGTGCAGACAGATACAATCATTGTTTAAGAAACATTCAGACTGGCACTTGCATAGGCTAAACATATAACGATGTGGATCAAATGCAGGCAAGTAAATCTGTTGTAAATGGGCAAAATAATCTGCCTGATCACGACGGGCTCGTGTTGTAGAACTGTAATATAGCATTAGTATTGTTATTTTCACTGCTCTATTGTCATCTAACTTTTTAAAAAACTTTTTCAAATTGGTATTGAATCTTCATTGTAATTATGGAATGATTATTTTTAGGGAGCAAATTCTCCGTGTGAAAGCAGAGGAAGATAAAATCCCATTACTTTTAGTGGGTAATAAGTCTGATTTGGAAGATCGGAGGCAAGTCTCTGTTGAAGAAGCAAGGAGCAAAGCAGATGAGTGGGGAGTTCAATATGTTGAGACTTCAGCAAAAACTCGAGCCAATGTAGATAAGGTGAGGACTGTTTGTTGGATTATTTAATTGCTTAACTATGTAGGTAATGTTTTAGCTTGGTGAATAAGGAATCAAGAATAATAAAGGGCAAACTCTTTGGTATTTCTTCATAATGCAAAGTGAACCTTTTATCTTTTCTAATACAATTGCTTTGTAACTAGTTTCCAGAATAGATTTATTTTGAACCTCATACCCATGTTACCTAAGCAGGTTTCTCATTAGATTTGCCAATTGTGTAATGTGGATCATTTCAGATTCAGATTCAATTTTAATAGTAAGATTAAACGAGAACTTACCAGTTTGAAGTTTGATCTTTATTTTATGAGGAGTTGCGATGAGGGATTTCGTGAAGAACCCGCCAGCACGCATGCGCGACATCTCTTCAAAGCAGCGGTGTGGAATCACAGAACCAACAAACCAAAGGAAATGACTTGTGATAGTAAGATTGAAGAGACTCTAGTTACCAGTTGACTTTATGATCGAGGGTTGGGAGCGGAGGGCACGAAATCCCTCATCGCAACTCCTCATAAAATAAAGATCAAACTTCAAACTGGTAAGTTCTCGTTTAATCTTACTATTTCATTTCGGAGTCACGTGAGTGACTTCGTGAAGACTTCAAAGCTCTGTGATTACACGCCCTGGACAACGTCCATGCTATCACACACGCCACGATAAGGATGGACAGGAGTATCAAAAATTTTCAGACTGCTAGTTCTGAAAAATAATAATATTTATTAATAATAACAATAGAAAAAAACCCTCACTGGGGAATAGCCGAATGTCCTCGGCCTGCATTCAGTACAGCTTCTGCAAACATTCCAGGAGCGGTAATAGGTTTATTATAAAACCGTTGAAAGGTGGCTTCACTGGCCCATCCCGCTGCGGCTAGAATATGGTCCATGGGCACCTCCATGACCTTTGCCGCCGACGTTGATGCAGCCCTGGTGGAATGGGATTTAAATACATTAGTATCTATACCTGCTTTGTTCAAAACGATTCTGAGCCATCTGGAGACAGTCTGTACCGTCACTCTATGGTGAGGTCTCTTATGGCTGATTAGCAAGTATTGCTCCATTCCCCTTAATTTCCGCGTCACTTTAATATAGTGGCGGATGTGGGTGGCTAAACATAGCCTGGCATCAGCGGGGTATGCTGGAAACACCAGCTGCAGACCTGTAAATCCAGGCCTGTGCTGCTTAAGCAATTCATCAATAAAGAAAATAACCTTTTCTGGGGTAGAGATCATTCTATCAATCTTGATCTTATGAAGAGTCTGTACCCTTTGTGCCGAAGTAAGTGCCAATAACATCACCAACTTCAGGGTGAGTTTGTCCAATTCAAGCCCAATCATGGGCGACCACGTCCTGAGCAGGGTCAGTACATTCCCAATATCCCAGGTAACGTTGTAACGCGGTCTAGGCGGATTGGAATTAAATATTCCCCGCATCAGTTTGGACACCAACTTATTGGATCCTACCTCCAAATTGAGGTAGTACGATAGTGCGCTCCTGGCGCTGTTGATGGCACTATAGCTGAGGTGTTCGTCATGATGTAACCCCGCAAGGAACTCCAGCACATCTGTGATTGACACGGAGTCATATGCAATGTCCAAGCGGCCGCAGTAGGTTTCCCATTTCCTGATGTGCGATAAATATTGCCGTCTTGTGGACTCCCTGCCTGATGCTCCTATGGTATCCATGGTCCTTGATGATAGGCCATACTGCAGTAATGGCCTGTTCAAATCCTGTAAGCCAATAAATTCAAATGACTATGGCAGGGATGTGGTTCCCCTGTAACGGGGTTCGTCACCAATAGTGGGCAACCCTCCAAGAGGACCCATGGTTGACTGATCATCCCAAGGACCACCGGATACCATGACTGAGTAGGCCAGTCGGGTATGATAAGGATGCCATTAGCAGCATCTAGCTGGATTTTCCGCAATACCCGACTGATGAGGCAAAATGGGGGAAATGCATAGAAAAACCATTTCCCCCAGTCTAGCGAGAAAGCGTCCATCGCCATTGCCCCAGGATCTGGCTCCCATGATACATATGTTGGTACCTGAAGGTTTAACCGTGACGCAAAAAGGTCAATATCCGGCTTACCAAATTTGGCTGTAATTTGTTTGAATATTTGGGAATTCAACATCCACTCGATGTTATCATTGAATTTCCGTGACCTGGTGTCCGCCACTATGTTGAGCTTACCTGGTAAATAGGTAGCTGAGATCCAAATATTCCTTTGAATACACCAGAGCCAAATTGTATTAGCCAATTCATCACATGAAATTGACCTGGTACCACCCATATGATTTAGATATGCCACCGCAGTGGTGTTGTCTATTTGGAGACGGACATGAGTGTCAGTAAAGTTTGAACAATAAGCTCTAAGTCCGTGGAATGCCCCAAGCATCTCCAAATAATTTATCCCTTGTGCTAACAAAAGGGTAGATTCTAGTGAGTCCCATCTGCCCCCACAACTTGTGTTGTTGTCCGTAGCTCCCCAGCCATGGGAGCTTGCGTCTGTTTGTAAGTATACCACCGGACGAGGCACAATGATGGGTTTAAATGAGTTATGGATATTATCAATCCACCATTGTAACTCAATTTTTGCCTTGAGTGGCAGCTGCATAGGTCTATCAAAATGTCCAGCATTCAATTTTAATGCTGAAATCTTGGATCTTTGTAAATTTTGATAATGTAAAGGTCCGAATTGAGCAGCTGGAAAAACTGCTACGATTTTCCCAATTACCTTAGCAGTTTGTCTAATTGATGGCATACTGGCGCAGACCAGGTTCTTGCATGTTTGGATGACATCCCCAACCTTGTTAGTTGGTATGGTGGCAATCATGTGATTGGAATCTATGGTGAACCCCAGATAGTCCATGATCTGTGAAGGACAGAACTTTGATTTATCTGGATGGATAATAAATCCCATTTTTTGGAATATATCCACAGTGGCTGAAACTGCCAAATTTGCTGATCCCAATGTATGCCCAATAATGAGGATATCATCTAGATAAGCCATGACCGTGTGATTTGCCCTCCTCAGTGTGGCTAACACTGGCTTGAGTAATTTGGTAAATAGTCTAGGGGCTGTGGTAAGCCCATTGGGCAAAGCTTTATATTGCCAAAGTTGATCCATCCAGATGAATTTCAAGAACTTCCTGTGATGTTTCTGAACGGATACTGAATAGTATGCATCTTTTAAGTCAATGCATGCCATGAAGCAGCCCTCAGAAATCAAAGATTTGGCTGTTTCAAACGTGTCCATTTTGAAATGGGTGTATTGTACAAAGGTATTCAAATGGGTTAGATCTATAATGACCCGACATCCACCATCTTTTTTGGTTTTAGTAAATATATTGGATACAACTCAACCGGCTCATGTGTAGTTCTTTCTATTACACCTTTCTCCAGGAGTCTTAAGATTTCAGCATAGCCTACTGCTGTTTCCTTCTTGGAAAGTGCAAATCTGCGATTCGGCATATGCTGAGGTGGAGGAATTTGGCCATTTGTAAACTCAATCTCATAACCCTGAATACTTTGTAGAATAAACTCATCTGAGGTGATGGTTTCCCATGCCTCCTTGAACCCCCGTAACCTACCCCCAACATGTGAGGTTAGACATGCCAGTGTATGAAAACCAGACCCCCTTACCTTCATGGTTATCGGCGGTCCCTGACGTTTTAGGTGGGACGTGGAGGTGCTGGGTTGCGCTGGAAATACGGAAACCGCATTTTCCATGCTGGCTGTTGAGGGCCCTGCCCTAAAAAAGGCCTGGGCTGTTGAGGCTGTTGGTACATAGGAGGCGCCGGAACGTAGGTCCTTGCTGGCCTATCGGTGGGACCTCGTGGCCTGAAAAATTGTGTTTTCTTGGCCGTCTGTCTGGTCACGGTGTGTGACCTCATCGGACCCACTGTTTTGGCATGATCATCTAGGTCTTTGACATGCTTCGGGAGGTCTTCACCGAATAGCTGCCTGGGTGGTGGTGTTGGAGGTGCTCTACATAACCCCGCAAATTTGGGGTTTAATGTCGGCTTGATAATACTTTTCCTGAAAGCATTAATTTCGTATTGCGTGTTGCAAAGTAGAGCCAGTGCATCCTCCTGTTCGATGCTCAAGTCCACTCCATCCACCGACCTTGCAAACGCAGTAATCCCAGATGTGAGCAAAATTCAGGATTCTCTGTAATTTTACTTCCTGAGTGCGAATGCCCGGGCTGATATTGCCCCAAATCGGCATGTTGACTGTAGGCATATTGAGTGAATTACAATTGCCCGGCGCCTTGTGTCTATCCATGGCCTTTGCAAGGACCTCCTCCTGTAGTTGATGATTCGTGAGGAAATCAATGGTAGCAGCCAGCTTGGTATCGAGGGGTTGGCCCGATGAAACGGGTAATCCAAACTTGGCTGCCACGTCCAGGAGCTCTTCCTGGGGAACTTCAGGTGCAACTGGGGCATGTACCAAAATTTCCTCCTCTTCTGGCCTCATGCTGCCCATAGATGATGGGGATATGTCCATAAGTCCCCTGGAACTGTGGGCTTCCTGTCTTTGATTAAGCAGGAGTTGTTCCATTATCCTCTCCATCCGGTCTATGCGCCCTTCATCATGCATGAATGGGCGATTAGAGTCCTCATGCCCGAAGGAACTTCTGAGGCTCCTATCATCGGCCCGTACCTCGTCGAGGTAATGTCGGTGCCGTGACGGTAAGTCGCTTCCAGCCGCCTCAGCGATACTGAACGACTCCCGCGCGGATCTGCTCATACGCCTCCTTTTGGCTGAGCTGCATCCGGCTGCCTCCGAGGGCATATGCAGTGATAAGTCGGCACCCGACGCCTCGGCGTGGTGACCCGACATCCGCGCGGGCTTGCCGACTGTCCTTTTTCTGGACCCAGACGGCGTACGGTCCCGTCCATCCCCCAGCGGGGGAAGCGGTGACCGTGGCGAGCCTCCACCTGTGTGACTCCTCCTGGTCCGACTAGGTGGTGAGTCTCTACTGGCCCTCCTTGGTCTGCCAGTGGACTCAGGTCTCGCTGCTACACCAGGCCACGATCTAGCGGCACCTGGTGAACCCTCTGCCCGAAAAGGGCTAGGTTCTCGAGCTCTATCCCTGGCTCTACTATGAGGGCTCAGGGAGAAGGGTCGTGCAGCAGCACGTAAACCCTTTTTGCTCGCCTCTGCCAATGATCCAGTTGGCGAGAGGGAAATGGAGTCAGGGTCCACCTGCTCCGGCGCTAATCCGACTTCTTGCTCTGCGGGAACCCCGCTAGAGCTCAGCTGTGCCGGTGATTCGGGTCCTGTGACTACAGGGCTCCCCAATTTGCGCGCCTTTTTCCCGGTCCTTGCAGCGGGTGCTGTAGAAGGGAGCTCCGGGCTTGGTGGCCTGCAGATCCTTCCGGACGTCCTGCGGCCCTTACTTCTTCTGTCCATGTTTCTCTGTAAGAAAAAATACTAACAGACAAACCAACCAGCTCAAGGTTGATTATACTTACCTGAGTTGGTCCTTGTGAGGGCTGGTGGTGAGCCGCGCTCCTCCTCTAGCCGTCGACTGCAAATGCGAGCGACGATATGTCGCGCATGCGTGCTGGCGGGTTCTTCACGAAGTCACTCACGTGACTCCGAAATGAAATTGTCATTGTCAGTGTACAGTACAGAGACAACGAAATGCATTTCCCCAAAGGTACTATTGTCAGTAGTCATAGAGTTGTATAGCACAGAAACGGGCCCTTCGGCCCACCTTGTCCATGCCGGCCTATTGGGTTGAGGGGGCGGGGGAGGGAGAAGGTGGTTGGTGGTCTGACTCCTTCATCCAATTGGCAAGCTTGCCTTGGATTCCATGCCACCTAACCTTCCAGGAAGTCTACTATGCAGGACATTGTGAAGGATCTTGCTGAAGTCCATGTGGCCAATGTCCCCTGCCCTGCTCTCAACAATCCTCCTTCAAAAGACCTCTTCACAGAAAAACTCTTTATCAGATTTGTGAAAAGCTATTTGCATATTTTTTTAAATAATTTAATTAATAATGAAATTAATTAATAATTTCTGCTTTAGGTATTTTTTGATCTGATGAGAGAAGTCCGAGCAAAGAAAATGTCAGAAAACAAAGATAAAAATGGAAAGAAGAGCAGCCGAAACAAAAAGAGCCTCAGAGAACGATGTTGCATTCTGTGAATATTTTTGTGTGGGTGGGTTGATTATCAGCAATTTGAACTTGGGCACTTGTATTCATTTAGCCACTTGGTTTGTTTATAATTGGTCACTGTTTATTTTATAGTAAAACAGTGTTAATTTTGAATATTGGGTAATGCTGGATACATTGCCAGTGCATTGCTCTGTGAACTGTCAAATATGCTGTATCCATTAGACCTACTCAAAATTTGTATTTCTTTGCTGCTTTTTTCTCGGTCATTTGACTTTAAACAACTGCTCATATCAATTATAACGTGCTTCCATCTCCCATTTAGATTGCTTGATTTATTTGTCCATTTGACTGTTAATTATTCAGAGCCACTGTACAAAATTATTCTGGGAAATTACAGGGCAGATTTCAAATACTTCAAAGTAATGAGGCAGGTTTATAAAAGGCAACATTGTGAGCCTGTTGTTCTTTAGTTCATCAAAGTATGATTTCTTTTTAATGTGAAGACCTTGTGATTAAAATGACATTTGATAGTAGGGAGAACACTCGTCATCCCCTTTTATATATTACCATATGTGGTCTTGCTATTTGTGTCATTCATTCGAAGGAGAAGGGAATGATTAACTCCAACTTGCTTTTAGCTACTGTAGCCCAATGGTAATGAGTCACATTTATGAAAGCAACTACTGTTTTTTGGAACAGTCCAGAAAAGCAGTTCACCGTGCACAGCATGATCATATTTGTGCTATTAATGCTCATTTTTTTAATTGCCACAGGTTGGAAGTATTTTCTTGACAATTTCACCTCTTTCGCCCAAGCTAAAATAAAAAAAAATTATGGCCCATTTTAGACCTAATTCTCCACTAACACTTCTCACTATTGTAACTTGCCTTTCACTATAATACGTTGAATGCACAAAAGCAATGTCCCTGAAGCCTATCACGTTGCGTTCTCTGCATCCACATGGTGAATTAAAAGTAGGTGGTGAATTAAAAGTAGGTAGAGTCCTAGATATCAAGGTAGAGGGACATGTCACTTGAATATTCCACACCAGCACATGAATCAGGAAGGTATTATGTTTCGCATTGTCTGACTTACTTTTGTCCAGTGTCATGAAAAGTTTGAACTATTTGTTGGAACTAATCGTGTCTTATAACACGCGACTAATACATGTGAAACCCAGCAATCATGGCTTAAATGTATATTATCCTTTATCTACTTGTGTAGAAGAAAACAATATCCAGTTCTTTCAAATGCTTGAACTGTGTCAAGTGGACCAATATCTTGCTGTTTTTAACATTAGTAAAGGAATGAGATTGGATTGTACTAGTGTGTCTGTAATATCACGCGACTGACTATTCTGAAGTTTTAAGAATTTCTGAATGGTGGTAAATTGTTAGTTTGTACATTAAAACACTACAGCAATTTATTTTCTACATTTGCCTTAACACGAATTGCATGCAACTTGAATTTCATCCTCTTGTGTATATAACATGATTTTATTCCATGATTTAATTGCAACTTTTATGTTGAACGAAAGGGGTTGAGGTTCTATGCTAATATTGAACTGTGATATTGTATTTGCCAAATAGCTACCAGATTGTTTACACTGTTTAACAAAACTAATAATTTCAAGATTAATTTTTTTCAATCAAAATTTGTCATCAATATTTGAAATATTTCAACATGAAGATTTACAAATAAAAGCTAGTAGCATAACTTGACTAATCTTTTGTCTCTGTATTCCTTCAATCTCCAATATTACTCATCTTTACAATTCCTTATGACACTTTTATTTTTCATGTGTGATATAGAAGATTAAAAACAATAATCTGGATCGGAATTAAAAACCTTTTTTGCCACAGTTGCCAATAAATGAAGGGTTGTAAAAGGCTACTCAAAATGCATTCTGGACCAGCAGAACAAACATGTACTTAATTAATGGAATAGAACTTGGTAGCAGTGTTGATTGTGCTGATGTGACTGCCAAAGTAGTGTTTAATGCCATCAGTTGGAGATACATTTTAAGGCAAAGTTTGGTCACTGAAGCCTCTGTCCCACTTACGTGTCCTTGGCACGCTAATTACGCAACCTCGAGATTGCGTTGAGCCACGTCGGTCCCGCGCGATTTAATGCGCCCGCACAGCCGTCTGGAGCGCGTGACGAAATTTGAAGATGGACGCAAAATGCAGGAGTAACTCAGCGGGATTGGCAGCATCTCTAGAGAGAAGCAATGGGTGATGTTTCGTGTCGAGACTCTTCTTCAGTCTGAAAGAAGGGTCTCAACCCGAAATGTCATCCATTGCTTCTCTCCAGAGATGCTGCCGGTCCCGCTGAGTTACTCCTGCATTCTGTGTCTATCTTCAATTTTCTTGGCCCCGCTCTGGGAGTAGAAGTGGGGGCAGATCCGGACTGCAACGGCCTTGAGCCCCAGGCTGAGCTCGGCGATCGTTTGCCTGCTTTTGCTGCTGTTGGAGGTGAGATGTTGCGTCACGCCAGGGTCTTGGCCTGTCCAACTTTGGCTGTCAGTTACGCGACAGGCCGTTGGCGCGTGAAGATTTAGTTCACTACAAAAATTTCAGAGCCCCGCGTGATGTCGTGCACAACTACATATCCCTCCACGCTTCTCAGTGGGACCTGTCCCGCACGGCCATACGATGCCCGTGCGCCTCAATGCGACCACGAGGTTGCGTAATTTGCGTGTCAAGGTGGGACTGGCCCTTGACAATTCAAGTATGAATGTTGCATAATTCAGTGTAACTTTAGAAGTTCAGGTCTGGTTAGAAAAGAGAATTTTAAGTACTAGATTGGTGTAAGCTGGTTCAGATCTATCATGAAGTCATAGTGATACAGCGTGGAACCAGGCCCTTCGGCCCAACTCACCCACACCGGCCAACAATGTCCCAGCTCCACTAGTCCCACTTGCCTACGCTTGGTCAATATCCCTCCAAACCTGTCCGATCCATGTACCTGTCTAACTGTTTCTTAAATGATGGGGTAGTCCCAACCTCAACTACCTCCTCTGGCAGCTTGTTCCATACACCCACCACCCTTTGTTTAAAAAAGGTTACTCCTCGGATTCCTATTAAATCTTTTCCCCTTCACCTTGAACATATGTCCTCTGGTCCTCAATTCCCCTATTCTGGGCAAATGACTCTGCATCTACCCAATCTATTCCTCTCATGATTTTGATAACCTCTATAAGATCCTCCTGCGCTCCATGGACCCAGCTTACTCATCCTCTCCCTGGATGTACCTGGATGGAGATTGGGGTGAACCATGTGCTGGATAAGACCAAAAAGAGAAAATTGTTGACCAACATTTCCATTGATCTTTCAATAAAAATAGAATTTTGATGGTTGCTGCTTCCCCATCGACTTCCCCTATCTAACGATAATGAATTTGAATTTACTACAAAGTCCACAACATTTTGCTTTTTTTTCTGATGCCATTTCTCTTGGTAGGTAATTTTTCTGATGAAGCCAGCAAGTTGACTGTTTAAGAGTCCCTTTCAGTACTGTTATACATTGCCAATCTAGGATCTATTTGCCTTTTCAAATAACTTTGGCAATCCACTTTGTGCCATCCTTGCCTTTAATTTTCCCATCCAACTTAAAGCATGAATTTTAAATCTTATGGAATTTTCAAAATTAAACATCGTTGTATATTTATATGGGTGTGACAGTATTTTGAAATGTTGTGACAGCTGGACAGCAAATCTTAGTTAAAATGAAATTCAACTTGCCACTTGACTAAATTTGGGGTAATATGACCAGGGAAAGCGGCTGTTTCTTGAGTTACTATCATGCCTGTTTTTAGCCATTTATTTTTCCATTGCATCATTTTAATAATATATTTAATCTAACACTTTTTTTGTTGAAATTTTATGTTATCGGATGGTCGGGAATTTTACTTGGTGCACCATCTGAAACCTTTTGGATTAGGATCCAAATTTTTCAAATTGCTCCTTGCAGCTGAGGGGGAGACCTGACGGTATGTAAAATTGAGACGGGCATAAATGTTCATAAATGCATAGTCGTGGAGGTTTATGTTAATGAGAAAATGAGTAGAACTGTTCATCTGGAAAGTGGTGCCAATGGGCAACATGTCAAGTTGGGTTTGGAAAGCACATTCTCTTTTCGGATGAGAACTCTTCAAACAGATGCTAAAATCTGAGTCCACAAATTGAATGAGGAGCAGAAGGGGCGGAAGGAGGACAGTTTTCTGGTTGTATAATTCAACATTCTGAAAGATCAATTTGAATGAGCAAAAGATTGAGGCGCGCATCTGGTAAAGCTGCTGCCTCAAAGTGCCAGAGACCTGGGTTTGGTCCTGACCTTGAGTGCAGTCTGTGTGGAGTTTGCACCTTCTCCCTGTGCCAGTGAGTTTCTGCCGTGTGCTCCCACATCCCAAAGACGTGCGGGTTTAATAGGCTAATTGGCCACTGTAAATCGCCCGGTGTGTAGGGAGTGGATGTGAAAATGAGATAACATAGAACTCGGGTGATCGATAGTTGGCGAGGGCCAAGGTGCTGCATCTTCAAAAGTAAAATTGAGAGGTATAGCCATAAAATTAAGGGGTGTTGGCAGAAACATTTTGGAAATGTGGATATGTCAACGACTAGAGGGTTTTGCTGTAAAATGAGAGGGGGGAATGCTTAAAGGAGATGCATTGGACCTTATTATTGAGTGGTAGGTGCCTGGAATGTGCTGCGTGATGTACAGGTAGAAGCAGATATGACAGTGACATCTAAGAGATTTTTAGATGCATGAATTTGCACGGAATGAAGGGAAGTGAATCATGTACAGGCAGGAGGAATTAGTTTAATTTGGCCCAAATCTTTACTGAATAAGCAGCTGCTAGCTTACCAAAAGCTCCTAAATTGTTCATGTAATCTCAATACAGTTCAGTATATTAATCTAATGTAAATCTGTGCAGGGCATATCGGGTCCATATGTAAAGTTCTAATATTGGAGTGCAGTGACTAGTGGGGTGCCGCAAGGCTCAATGCTGGGACCCAAGTTATTTACAATATATATTAACGATTTAGACAAAGGAATTAAATGTGACATGGAGATGTGACAAGTTTGCGGATTACACAAAAACTGGGTGGCAGTGTGAGCTGCGAGGAGGATGCTATGAGGCTGCAGGGTGACTAGGATTGGTTGGGTGAGTGGGCTGATGCATAGCAGATGCAGTATAATGTGGATAATTGTGAGGTTATCCACATTGGTGGCAGGAACAGGAAGGCAGATTATTATCTGAACGGCGTCAGATTTGGAAAAGGGGAGGCGCAACGAGACCTGGATGTCCACCTGATACAAACAACAATGATTTAAATGATTATGTTTGTCGGTGACATGACATCTGATGGTATTATTGATAATCAGGCTACAGGAGCAGATGAAGTTGGTAATATGGGGAGACCAATGGTAGATGGAATGTGGACAAAGCATTTTCAAAGGACAAACACAAGGATTAGGAGTTAAAGAAGGAACTGCAGATGCTGGAAAATCGAGGGTTACACAAAAGGCTGGAGAAACTCAGCGGATGCAGCAGCATCTAAGGAGCGAAGGAGATGGGCGACGTTTCGGGTCGAGATCCTTCTTCAGAGTTTTGAGAAACCGAGTTTAGTATTTGGAATTTAATAATGTAGCATCTATTTTCTGGCATTGCCCATTGTCCTACAACTATCTCTGTCTATCACAACCTTTCATCATCTAATAAAGTTCAAGAAAGCTGGCCAGACTTCGTGAACATTCCTACCTCTTGCCTTAAGTTCTAAATCTGTTATCATAGAGTCATACAGCGTGGAAACGAGCCCTTCAGCCCAACTTGCCACACCGGCCAACGAGAACCATCTACACCAGTCCCACCTGCCTGCGCTTGACCTATAAACCTGTCCTATCCATGTATCTGTGTGAATGTTTCTTAAACGTTTCTTATCCTGCATAGTCAACCTTGTCTTTAGTAGCGAGCGTGAAGAAAAGATGGCATCCAATTCCTAATTCTTCCGCTCTGCAGCCAAAGTTGTGGAATTCACTTCATCCTTTCCACAGCTTTTTAAAACACATGAAAATCGCTTTAATGATTTGTATGAAAACGTATTCTTCCTGCAACTATCCACACCTGTTTTGTGGTGGTGGCTGATTGCCAATAAGGTGAAACAAAATATTCTAATAGTTGTAAGTACCTGTCAAGGACTATACTTCAATTTCAGTAATGAATTTTACACTCGTTGAACAGATGGGGAATTGCTGCTCACCCAATGTCATGGAGAATATAATAAGTGACGGAAAATGAAAACGATTAGTTTGAATAAATTGTACCCATGTGGGAAGAAGCAAATTGTTACAAATTGTCTTTGTCATCTTGATAATGTAGGTTTCATGTGACAGTTGTCCTGAGGCTGTTCGCTTTGTAATTCTACATAAAAGTCACTCACTAAGCCCAAACTGGGCATTCTGATAATTGATTGCCTTCACATGAAGCCTATCGGTAACAAAGATTAAATAAGATGTGCTGATATAAATGTAATATATACATAAAGTAATCCTTTTATATATATTAACCACAGTTGTCATCCACTCAGCTATTAAGTAGAAGTCCCCACGACAGTGCAGCAACATTTGTGTAGGAAGGAACTGCAGATGCTGGTTTTTATTAAACCAAAGATAGACACAAATTGCTGGAGTAACTCAACAGGTCAGGTATCATCTCTAAAGAAAAAGGATGGGTGACATTTTAGGTCGCTAACTTTCTTCAGACTGAAGAAAGTTTCTGACCCGAAACGTCACCCACTTGTACTAGGATCTGATCAGGTAACTCAGTATCCAAAAACAAACCTTGCAGATGAGTGGAAAATGTAAAAGGAATATGCTGTACTAAATTTTCTGATGATGCTTAATTGTGAAAAGATAGTTTTCTTGAACCTGGGAGAATTGCAATAGATTGCATCAATTATTTTGCATTTTGCAAAAAAAATCAATGGTCTCTTAAAAGTTGAAAGTAATTCACATTTATAAAAAGAAATTTGCAATAATATCGAACTGTTCATATTCCAAGTAGAGATCCTTTTCTACTTTGATTGAAGAAAAGAGTGGAACGTATTGGAAATAAGGTAGGCAGCATCTGCGGAGAGGAGAATAATGGGCTTAAATCAGGACTGAGGGGAGATTAGAGATGAACAAGCATTGGAAATGGGATTATGGATCGTAGAGATGGAAGTACGCAAAGTAAAGGTCATAAAGGGTGAAATCATAAGGGGTGTAAAGGGTCTGTCCCACTTGGGCGACCTAATCTGCGAGTTTAAAAGAGTGTCTTCGACCTTCAAACTCGCAGCATGGTCAACACGTGGTCCTAGGAGGTCCTATGAGGTTGCTGGAACTCTCCTTCATGCTCGAGAGAATTTCCCGATTACTCGTGGCCTCAGCTAGGTCACGGGGTGGAAGATTGCAACCTTCACATAGTCCGCCCTGTTTCGACTAATGCAATCAACTCGACGTGCACAAACGGACGATCAAATAGAACAAGTTGTCCAAAAACTTTAGGCTGTGCATGCCACATGAAAGAAGAAGAAGCTAGGTCACGGAAAATGTTTCAGCATGTTGAAATGAGTAAAATTTGGTCGGCATGGTTCTTTTGAGCTCATAGTGCAGTGGAGTGGGGCCACTATTCAGTTACAGGCAGTCGAGGGCAGCCGTAGGCAATCTCCTTCACTGACTGGACATGTTGACGGGCTCATTGGAGTTTTCAGGACCAAGGAAAACCAACCGATAGGTAAAATGTCCGCTAAACTTTATTATACTTCTGAAAAGTGTCTCCACTCCTTCTCCCCCCCTTCTCTCCCCTTCTCCCTCCCCTTCTCCCCCCCCTTCTCCTCCCCCCCTTCCCCCCAGCGCTCTCTAAAGGACTTACCATACACAGTGGCAGCCTACCTTCCTCTTCATCGTTGGTGTGAATTTCAGTCAGCGCTCCCCCGCTTTCCCTGGCCCCCGCCTTTGCATTGTGTGTGTGTGTATGTGTGTGCGTTCGGTTGATCCAGCTCGAGGCTTTCCAGGTGCGTGCCCTCGAGCTTGAAGGTCGAAGATGCTCTTCTTAACTCGCGGATTAGGTCGCCCAAGTGGGACAGCCCCTAAAGGTACATAACATAAAGTGAAAAAAGGGAGGTTATGAAACGGGCAGATAAACAATCTAGCAGCGGCAAAACTGAGAAATTTGGTTTCATTCCTTTAAAAGAAAAATATTGCTTGACATCTGAACAAACCCAAACTGAATAAGCTGGAAGTGTTCATCATCTGTAATTGCTAAACTTTTTGTTGAGTCTGGAAAGCTGTAGTATGCATATTTGGAAAATGACGTGCTGTTTCTCGAGCTTACATTGAGTGTCATTAGAAGTGTACTGCTCACGATAGGGCGGCACAAGGCTACTACTCTGGTCAAGGGGACTGTTGGGTCGGAGCGCCGCCTCACCTGTCCCGATGTCGTGCAGCCCATGGAGTACAGCAGCAGCACCTCGCCCGTAGCCTCGTCGGTCGGCAGCCCGGACAGCTGTCTGACCATCGGACCTTCGCTTACCGCCAGCACCACCACCCCTTCTCCTCATGGCCGATCATCGGTTCATGAGTTGGATGGGGTGCCGGACTTTGTGTGCGACGTCGCTTGGGCCAAATCACCTCAGCTGGCCCGCCGGCTGGATTTTGTGTGCAGTCCAGTACCCGGGCGAACACATCATTCACCCAGCCACGGACGAGTCTGTCAACGAATTGCTGTCGGGAATTTGTCCCGTATTTTGACCTTTTGTCCCTTATTTGTGTGTGAGAAAGATAGAAAGACCACTGGAGTACTGCATTATCATTTTAGCTCTCTTTAGTTAGGGAAGGGTGTGCTTATCTCTGAAACAAGGCAGCAGAGTTCAGGATGTAAATTTGGGGAAAATATGCCTACGCTTAGAAGCACCTGATCAGATGAGATGATCAGATTATGAGGGTTTTTTGCAGGCTTGATGAAGCAAGGATATTTGGTAGGGACGTTCTTGAACTAGGGGCCCATAGAATCTGTATAAGAGGATCCACCACTTAAATCTTGGAACGGAGTTTTCTTCTTTCAAATAATCTTCTTGCTAGAGATTCTTTGGAATTTTCCACCTCAGGGGACCATGCATGGTTGGTTGTTATTGATATTCAAGGCAGAGGCATGTAAGTGTTTGGACTGCATATGGCTATTTGGTAGGGTAAATGGAATTGAGTTCAGCCATAAGATCAGCTGTGATTTTATTAAAGGGTGGAGCAGGCTTTGAGGAGGGCAGCACAATGGCGCAGCATCAGAGTTGCTGCCTTACAGCGCCAGGGACCCGGGTTCAATCCGGACAACGGGTGCTGTCTGTATGGAATTTGTACGTTCTCCCTGTTCCAGATGTTAGAAACATAGAAAGGTAGGTGGAGTAGGCCATTCGGCCCATTGAGCCAGCACCGCCATTCAATATGATCACGGCTGATCATCTAAAATCAGTACGCCGTTCCTGCTTTTTCCCCATATCCCTTGATTCCTTTAGCCCTAAGAGCTAAATCTAACTCTCTCTTTTCCCCGGGCGCTCTGGTTCCAAAGACGTACAGGTTCGTAGGCAAATTGGCTTGGTAAAATTGTGAATTGTCCCCAGTGTTTGTAGGATAGTATTAGTGTACGGGGATCGCTCGTCGGTGCGGTCTCGGTGAGCCAAAGGGCCTGTTTCCATGCTGTATCTCAACTAAACTAAACTAAACGTTCACCTCCTTGCTCCTGCTGAATCCTCTTTACGATCATTGTCCTTCAAGGTTTTTTCCTCTACCTTTAAATATTTATTTGTTTATTCTGCTCCTGTGAATTTCTCTTCGCGACAGGAGTGTCACTGGAGCCTACTGTGTGTTTAAAATGATTCTGACTCATGGGAATGGGTCAGGGCAGAGACAGAGCACTGGAGCAAAAACCCAATGTGTACTTTAACAAGACACATCAAACATCTCGCAATGATAGTGCGTAGATTAGTAAAGGCTGGAAAGGGAAATCATGACAAATAATCAAGATTCTAGTTATTATTTTAAAAGACACTGTAATTATAAACAAGACACCAAGGACTTAGTCTACAACATTAGTAGATAGGTTTCCTTGCCAGAACATGTTAGTCCAAACTTGCAGTAATCCATATTGAGGTCACTTTTGGATTACAAACTTACTGGGAATTGCATGTTGTTGCCTTGGAGAAAATACAGGAAAGGCAAGAGATGAGATGTTTAGGGATGCAGCCAAATGAGTGTCAGCCAGCGATTATCCTGAACACTAAAGGGGCTGTCCCACTTGGGCGACCTAATTGCCGAGTTTAGAAGAGTTTGAAAAAATGACATGTTGAATGACCCTCTTCCACTATGTTGAAGTCCAGCTTCGACTAGCTACGGGAAAATTGGACACCGAATAGTGGAGAGTGAAGACAACCTCCTTCGATCTCCTTCTACCTCCCTTCGACTATGATGAAGACTATCTACGACTACCTTTGACTACCCTTGATTACCTACGACCAACATGCCGACCTACTACGACCTACGAGTAAAAAAAGTATTCATTTTTTAATTCGCGGGCATTTTTTAACATATTGAAAAAAGGCCGCAACATAGCTGAGGCCTTGAATACGCGGAGACCACTCTCGAGCATGAAGGAGAGTTACGAAGACCTCCTACGACCTCGTGTCGACCATGCTGCGAGTATGAGCCGAGGGCAAACTTGCCAGAACTCGTGGATTAGGTTGCCCAAGTGGGACAGGCCCTTAATACTATGCTACACAATAGGGACAATTTACAATTTTTACCAAAGCCAATTGGCCTACAAACGTGTATGTCTTGGGAGTCTGGGAGGAAACCAGAGCACCTGGAGAAAACCTACGTGGTTACGCTAGTTTCATCCGCTCCCTACACATTAAGAGCAATTTTATTTCAACCGAGGTTAATTAACCTGCAAACCCACACGTCTTTGGCATGTGGATGGAAACTGGAGCTCCAAGAGGAAACCCACGTGGTCACAGGGAGAACTTGCAAACTCCACAGGCAGCATCTGATGTCACAATCAAATCCAGGCCTCTGGCACTGTAAGGCAGTAGGTTTACGGGATATGCCAATCAAATGAAATCCTTAATCAAATTTGGAATAAGTTTGAATGTGTTTGGAGCGCTGATCTATATTATCGGGGGATAGTGCAGGGTTAGGCTGTTCTGGTTTTGGAGCAAGGTTAAAATCAGCTGAATATGCCTGAAAATACTGTTTACACCAATGAAGTGGATGGTAATTGGATTCTGACAAGGAAGCCCACCACGTTGGAAGGAAAAGAAACATCAAAAATTAAGTGATCTGTTAGGAGATCAATTTAATAAAGCTATAATAGGTGATAAAAATGGATTTGCACATCAGTTTTCACTGAAGACAACAGTCAAATTCCAACCATATTAAATTGGTCCTAGCACATTTTAAAATTACTCAGGAATGTTAAATATAGAAAGCATAAACATAAAAAATTCACAAGATTTCCAGTGAAAATGAGATCTATCCCGGAAATGTCCAATTATACTCTTATACAGATTAGGGGAATCTATAAACAGGGGACATAGTTTTAAGGTGAGAAGGGAAAGATTTAATAGGAACCTGAAGGGCAAACTTTTGACACAAAGGGTAGTGGGTATATGCTATGGGCTGCCAGAGGAGATAGTTATGGCAGGTACTATAACAACATTTGAAATACATTTAGACAGGTACATGGATAGCAAAGGTTTAAAAGGATTTGGGCCAAATGCGGACTGGTGGGTTTAGTGTAGATGGGGCATTTTGGTCGGCATAGGCAAGTTGGGCTAAAGAGTCTGATCCATGCTGTATATTTCTATGATTGAACGAGGAAAGTGGCAACGAGGAAGCTAATATTTTTCAGTTTTCTAAGTACCAGAAATGTACATAGATGGATGACTGAAAATGCAAGTTATTTATTGTAAAAGCAGGCCAGTAAAAGCCTTCTAATTATAATGTACATTGAACAAGGCTGTAATTACCACATTTATATCTTACACATTTTTTTGTAATTACATACACTGGAAAGACTTTAAAAGATGAACAGTTAGAGGAATACAGCAGGTCAGGCAGCATCTGAGGAGGGATATGGACAGACAATGTTCCCACCCTTCTTCGGACTGATGCAGTAAAGGGGAGATTGTTGGTACAAAGAGGCGGGGGGAAGGGGTGGGATAAGAACTGAGAATTGATACCGCACTCTCTCCATATTTTTCGAATCCCATTCCAATCAATGAGTAACGCAAGATAAAGGGAAGGTAGACAGAAAAAACTGGAGTAACTCAGCAGGTCAGACAGCATCTCTGGAGAAAATAAATAGGTGACGTTTCGGGTTTTCGGAGAGTCTGGGGAAAGGGAAACGAGAGAAATAGACGGTGACATAGAGGGACAAATAATTGAAAGATGTGCAAAAAAGTAACGATGATGAAGGAAACATGCCATTGTTAGCTCTGAGCTAGGTGAAAATGAGAAACAGCCAATCATTTAGGTGGGGGGGGGGGGGGGGGGGACGGACGGAGTGCGAGGGACACAGTGAGAGGGACGGTGAGAGAGATTTCTCTAACTTACTTGAAGTTAGAGAAATCAATACTCATACCACTGGGTTGTACGCTGCCCAAGCAAAATATGAGGTGCTGTTCCTCCAATTTGTGCTTGGCCTGGGTTGTGGACATAAAAAGGATAGAGGGGAATGGAAAATATTTATATGAAGGAGGCATTGGTTTCCAATAGTAGAGTTACTGTTAGCATGGATTCCAAGCCAATCTTTTCATACAGACTAGATAAAGGATTGAAAGTAAAAGGAGATAAAAAGCTACAGGAACCAAGATAGCAACAGCATTTTATGTAATTAGCAATGTGGACCATTTAACTGAAATGCTTGTTCTTGTGCTGTAAATTAATGTAATGGATGGACAGAAAGAAATGATCCCATAATGACCATTTAAATAAACACATTAATGCACAGAATAGCCAGCAGCTCCTTAACATATGGTCAAATTGTGTAATTCTGTAAATGGTAACCAAATTAAAAAGTTGTCGGCAATTTTACTCAGATGTTTCAAGGCGGATTTTAAAAGACATTGTGCAAATGTCATTCATAAGAGGCCGCTAAAAGAGCCTTGTGGCCCATGAGATAATTGACAGATGATTTATACAGATTGAGAAGCAGCAAGGCAACAAAGGGCAGGACAATGACATGAAGGTAATGCTCAATGTACCTAACAGTAACATGGCTTTCCATAAGAATCTATTATGGAACCCCTGGCTATATGTAATTTCTGTGCATAAAATGGATTCGAGCATCTGGAGTATTAAATTTTCTGATCTGAAAGCAAGTCAAGAGGAGACCGACTATCTTCAGAGGGACTTGGTCCAATTACTTAGATGGGAGTGAGATAGGGCAGATAGAATTTAATATGGATAAATGTAGGATAATGTGCACAGGATCAAGTAACAACAAGCGGGTACGACTTGAAAGAGGCTCCATTGGCATGATAGAGGTCTTTGAAATAGAAGGAAAAAAAAAGAATTTAGCAGTGATCGTATTCTGAAGGCATCTGGTCGGTGTCAGGCAGTTATTAAAAAGGTAATTGGGTATTCTGGGGTGCATCTGGAGTTCAGAAAATGTAATACTGACATTATACAGATCAACGTTGAAACTTATTCCAGAGGAAAAGGTGCAGTTTTTACATCACCTAATTTCAAAAAATATTTGGGATACATTAAATAGAGATTTGTAGAAAGACTTACCAGAGTGGTTCTGGGCCTTAGGAATGACAATCTCCTGACTAAAGGTCATTTCACTGCAGAAAGAAGGACTATGGTGAATTTACTTAACATAATGAAAAGCATAGAATTTACTACGTAGCGGGGAGAACATAACGAAAGCAGGAAATTGGGAAACCCTGATTAACTTTGTGATTTTAATAAAGTATATAAAGTTTGTCGGTGATAATTCGTAGCAGATGACATACTGTTTTTTAGAGATATTTTGAACGGGATAATCAAAAGGCAAGAAATTGCAGATGTTCGAAATCTGAAATAAAAACACCCCATCTTTCATCCTAGCAGACTTTGCATTCAACAGATCTTCTTTCATAATTTCTGCTACCTTCAATGAGATTCCAACGTCAGATACATCTTCCCCCTCCTCCATCAGGATTCCATAGGGAACACTGCTTCCATATCTCCCTGGCTTCTTTCCTTGTCCACTGACCACCTCCTACTTCTCCTTCTTCCTTCCCTCCTTCCCATGGCTTTCTCCCGTGCAACCGCAAGAGGTGCAACACCTGTCCTTTTTACCTTTTCCTTCCCCACCATCCATTCCCAAAATAGCCTTGCAGATTAAACTGCAATTCACTTCCACCTCAACCAATCTCCTGCATTTTATTCAGCGCTCACATCGTGGTCTTCAGGGCATTGCTGAGACCAGGCGCAGTTTGTCTGAATACAGAGCGTACAGTGGCTTGCAAAAGTTTTCACACCCCTTGAACTTTTCCACATTTTGTCACGTTACAACCACAAACGTAAATGTATTTTATTGGGATTTTATGTGATAGACCAACACAAAGAGGTGCATAATTGTGAAGTGGAAGGAAAATAATACATGGTTTCCAAATGTTATTACAAATAAAAAACTGAAAAGTGTGGCGTGCAAAAGTATTCAGCCCCCCCGAGTCAATGTTTTGTAGAACCACCTTTCGCTGCAATTCCAGCTGCAAGTCCTTTGGGGTATGTCTCTACCAGCTTTGCACATCTAGAGACTGATATTTTTGCCCATTCTTCTTTGCAAACCATGTATTCTTCACTCAGTCTTCCCGTGGATTTTGAAGCAACAGCAACAAAGAGAAGCAGGAGAAAGCACTGATTGGCTCTAGCCCAAGTGGGAGGAGAGTTCTCAGTGAGTCAGAGGGGGAGAGCAGTTAAAAAGGAGAGGCAAAGCACAGGCAGACTTCACTCAGTCTTCCCGTGGATTTTGAAGCAACAGCAACAAAGAGAAGCAGGAGAAAGCACTGATTGGCTCTAGCCCAAGTGGGAGGAGAGTTCTCAGTGAGTCAGAGGGGGAGAGCAGTTCCTCAAAACTGAGGAATTTGGTTTGTAAATTAGGCAATTGAACAGTCAATATAAGCAAGGCAGCTCTTGGGGAGAGGCAGTGAGGGAGTGGTCTTGTGAGGGAAGTGCCCTGTGAGTAAAGTGTGAGTCTTTGGCTCGAGAGTCTTCGGCGAGGAGGCTGCGCAAAATACTGGATAGGGCGAGACCGAGGCAAAAGAAGATGTCAAGCAAGCTGATGCAGTGTGATGCTTGCAGTATGTGGGAGGTCAAGGACACTGCTGGTGCCTCTGGATGCTACAAATGTGAGAAGTGCATCCAGGTACAGCTCCTGAAGGACCGTGTTGGGGAACTGGAGAAACAAGTGGATGACCTCAGGTTCATTCGAGAAACTGAGTCGTTTCTCGACAAGTCCTTCAGTGAGATTGTTACACCCAAGGCACTAGAAGAGAGAAGGTGGGTGACGGTGAGAAAGGGAGGAAAACATGGGATGCAAAGGTCCCCGGGTGTTGTACCTCTTGTGAACAGGTTCACCCACGTGGAAGCTGCCGGGACAGAAGACGGTATCCCACTGAGCGGCGGACTGGCTTGCCAAACAAAAAGGGCTGATGAGCCAAACCCACAGAGGCCAAAGTCGGGCAACGCCATTGTAGTTGGAGACTCCATTGTGAGAGGTACGGACAGGGGTTTTTGCGGCAACAGACGGGATTCCAGGATGGTGTGCTGCCTTCCTGGTGCCAGGATCCAGGATGTTACGGACAGAGTGCAGACAATCCTCAAGGGCGAAGGTGACCAGCCGGAAGTGGTCGTGCATGTTGGCACAAATGATGTTGGAAAGAAGGAGATGAATTTTTTGCAGCGGGACTTCAGAGAGCTCGGAAAAATGCTGAAAAGCAGGACTTCCAGGGTTGTTATCTCCGGTTTGCTTCCAGTTCCTCGTGCTGGCGAGAGCAGGAACAGGGAGATATGGGACCTGAATGTGTGGCTGAGGAACTGGTGCAGGGGGCAGGGATTTAGATTCTTAGATCACTGGGATTCTTTTTATAGTAAGGGGGAACTGTACAAAAGGGACGGATTGCATCTTAACAGGTGGGGGACCAGCATTCTGGCCGGCAGGTTTGCCACTGCTACACGGATGGTTTTAAACTGAATAAGGGGGGTGGGGTATCAAATGGGATAGTCGAGGACGGAGTTAGAGGGAAAGAGAGTAAAGCGATGGTTAATGACCCCAGAATTAACGGGGAAGAAAGCTCACAAAGGGATAGGAGAGTATGGCCAAGTGTAATAGGGATCGATGTGAAAGGGGCCACTTGTCAACATCATTGTATAAGGAGTAAGAGTGTTGTAAAAACAAGCCTGAAGGCTTTGTGTCTCAATGCGAGGAGCATTCGTAATAAGGTGGATGAGTTGAAGGTGCAGATAGCGATTAATGACTATGCTATAGTTGGAATCACGGAGACTTGGCTCCAGGATGACCAAGGTTGGGAGCTGAACATCCAGGGATATTCAATATTCAGGAGGGATAGACGAAAAGGAAAAGGAGGTGGGGTAGCGTTGCTGGTGAGAGAGGAGATTAATGCAATAGAAAGGAAGGACATTAGCGTGGAGGATGTGGAATCGATATGGGTAGAGCTGCGAAACTCTAAGGGGCAGAAAACGCTAGTGGGAACTGTGTACAGGCCACCTAACAGTAGTATTGGAGTTGGGGATGGCATCAAACAGGAAATTAGAAATGCGTGCAACAAGGGTAACACGGTTATAATGGGTGACTTCAATCTGCATGTAGATTGGGTGAATCAAATTGGCAGGGGTGCTGAGGAAGAGGATTTCCTGGAATGTATGCGGGATAGTTTTCTCAACCAACATGTGGAGGAACCAACGAGAGAGCAGGCTATCCTAGACTGGGTATTGAGTAATGAGGAAGGGTTAGTTAGCAGTCTTGTTGTGCGTGGCCCCTTGGGCAAGAGTGACCATAATATGGTTGAGTTCTTCATTAGGATGGAGAGTGACAAAATTAAGTCAGAAACAAGGGTTCTGAACTTGAACAAAGGTAACTTTGAAGGTATGAGATGTGAATTGGCCAAGATAGACTGGCAGGTGATTCTTAAAGGGTTGACAGTGGATGTGCAATGGAAGGTATTTAAAGACTGCATGGATGAAGTACAAAAGTTGTTCATACCAGTTTGGCAAAAGAATAAATCGGGGAAGGTGGTGCATCCATGGATAACAAGGGAAATCAGGGATAGTATAAAAACAAAAGATGAGGCATACAAATTTGCCAGAAAAAGCAGCCTACCGGAGGACTGGGAGAAATTCAGAATCCAGCAGAGGAGGACAAAGGGCTTAATTAGGAAAGGGAAAATAGATTATGAAAGGAAACTGGCAGGGAACATAAAAACTGACTGCAAAAGTTTTTATAGATATGTAAAGAGAAAGAGACTAGTTAAAACAAATGTTGGTCCCTTGCAGTCAGAAACAGGTGAATTGATCATGGGGAACAAGGACATGGCAGACCAATTGAATAACTACTTTGGTTCTGTCTTCACTAAGGAAGACATAAATAATCTGCCGGAAATAGCAGTGGAACGGGGGTCAAATAAGATGGAGGAACTGAGTGAAATCCAGGTTAGCCGGGAGGTGGTGTTGGGTAAATTGAACGGATTGAAGGCCGATAAATCCCCAGGGCCAGATAGTCTGCATCCCAGAGTACTCAAGGAGGTAGCCACAGAAATAGTGGATGCATTAGTGATAATTTTTCAAAATTCCTTAGATTCTGGAGTAGTTCCTGAGGATTGGAGGGTAGCTAATGTAACCCCACTTTTTAAAAAAGGAGGGAGAGAGAAAGCGGGGAATTACAGACCAGTTAGTCTAACATCGGTAGTGGGGAAACTGCTAGAGTCAGTTATTAAAGATGGGATAGCAGCGCATTTGGAAAGTGGTGAAATCATTGGACAAAGTCAGCATGGATTTACGAAAGGTAAATCATGTCTGACAAATCTGATAGAATTTTTCGAGGATGTAACTAGTAGAGTGGATAAGGGAGAACCAGTGGATGTGTTATATCTAGACTTTCAGAAGGCTTTCGACAAGGTCCCGCATAAGAGATTAGCATACAAACTTAAAGCACACGGTATTGGGGGTTCAGTATTGATGTGGATAGAGAACTGGCTAGCAGACAGGAGGCAAAGGGTAGGAGTAAACGGGTCCTTTTCAGAATGGCAGGCAGTGACTAGTGGGGTGCCGCAAGGCTCAGTGCTGGGACCCCAGCTATTTACAATATATATTAATGATTTGGACGAGGGAATTCAATGCAACATCTCCAAATTTGCAGATGATACCAAGCTGGGGGGTATAGTTAGGTGTGAGGAGGATGCTTGGAGGCTGCAGGGTGATTTGGATAGGCTGAGTGAATGGGCAGATGCATGGCAGATGCAGTACAATGTGGATAAATGTGAGGTTATCCACTTTGGTGGCAAAAACATGAGGGTAGACTATTATCTGAATGGTGGCAGATTAGGTAAGGGGGAGATGCAACGAGACCTGGGTGTCATGGTACACCAGTCATTGAAAGTAGGCATGCAGGTGCAGCAGGCAGTGAAGAAAGCAAATGGTATGTTAGCATTCATAGCGAAAGGATTTGAGTATAGGAGCAGGGAGGTTCTACTGCAGTTGTACAGGGTTTTGGTGAGGCCACACCTGGAGTACTGCGTACAGTTTTGGTCTCCAAATCTGAGGAAAGACATCCTTGCCATAGAGGGGGTACAGAGAAGATTCACCAGACTGATTCCTGGGATGTCAGGACTTTCATATGAGGAAAGATTGGATAGACTCGGTTTGTACTCGATGGAATTTAGAAGATTGAGGGGGGATCTTATAGAAACCTACAAAATTCTTAAGGGGTTGGACAAGCTAGATGCTGGAAGATTGTTCCCGATGTTGGGGGAGTCCAGAACAAGGGGTCACAGTCTAAGGATAAGGGGGAATTCCTTTAGGACCGAAATGAGGAAAACATTCTTTACACAGAGAGTGGTGAGTCTCTGGAATTCTCTGCCACAGAAGGTAGTTGAGGCCAGTTCATTGGCTATATTTAAGAGGGCGTTAGATGTGGCACTTGTGGCTAAAGGGATCAGGGGGTATGGAGAGAAGGCAGGTACGGGATACTGAGTTGGATGATCAGCCATGATCACATTGAATGGCGGTGCAGGCTCGAAGGGCCGAATGGCCTACTCCTGCACCTATTTTCTATGTTTCTATGCAAAATAACTCAAGCTCAGTCAGATTGGATGGAGAGCATCTGTGAACAGCAATTTTCAAGTCTTGCCAGAGATTTTCAATTGGATTTAGGTCTGGACTTTGACTGGGCCATTCTAACACATGAATATGCTTTGATCTAAACCATTCCATTGTAGCTCTGGCTGTATGTTTAGGGTCGTTGTGCTGCTGGTTGTGCTGCTGAACCTCCGCCCCAGTCTCAAGTCTTTTGCAGACTCTAAGAGGTTTTCTTCAACGATTGCCCTGTATTTGGCTCCATCCATCTTCCCATCAACTCTGACCACCTTCCCTGTCCCTGCTGAAGAAAAGCATCCCCACAGCATGATGCTGCCACCACCGTGTTTCACAGTGGTGATGATGTGTTTAGGGTGATGTGCAGTCTTAGTTTTCCGCCACACATAGCATTTTGCATTTAGGCCAAAAACTTCCATTTTGGTCTCATCAGACCAGAGCACCTCCCTCCACATGTTTGCTGTGTCCCCCACATGGCTTGTGGCAAACTGCAAACGGGACTTCTTATGGCTTTGTTTCAACAATGGCTTTCTTCTTGCCACACTTCCATAAAGGCCCGATTTGTGGAGTGCACGACTAATAGTTGTATTATGGACAGATTCTCCCACCTGAGCTGTGGATCTCTGCAGCTCCTCCAGAGTTACCATGAGCCTCTTGGCTGCTTCTGTGATCAATGCTCTCCTTGCCCGGCCTGTCAGTTTAGGTGGACGGCCATGTCTTGGTAGGTTTGCAGTTGTGCCATACTCTTTCCATTTTCGGATGATAGATTGAACAGTGCTCCATGAGATGTCCAAAGCTTCAGATATTTTTTTATAACCTAACCCTGCTTTAAACTTCTCCACAACTTTATCCCTGACCTGTCTGGTGTGTTCCTTGGGCTTCATGATGCTGTTTGTTCACTAATGTTCTCTAACAAACATCCAATGCCTTCACAGAACAGCTGTATTTATACTGAGATTAGATTACACACAAGTGGACTCTATTTACTAATGAGGTGATTTCTGAAGGCAATTGGTTGCACTGGATTTTATTTAGGGTTTTATAAAGGGGGCTGAACACTTTTGCACTCCACACTTTTCATTTTTTATTTGTAAAAAAATTTGAAAACCATGTATCATTTTCCTTCCACTTCACAATTATGCGCCACTTTGTGTTGGTCTATCACATAAAATCCCAATAAAATACATTTACGTTTGTGGATTGTAACGTGGCAAAATGTGGAAAAGTTGAAGGGGTATGAAAACTTTTGCAAGCCACTGTAGAAACTTAAAAAACAGAAAATAGGTGCAGGAGTAGGCCATTCGGCCCTTCGAGCCAGCACTAACATAATTGGCTGATCATTCGAAATTAGTACTCCATTCCGGCTTTTTCCCCATATCCCTTGATTCCCTTAGCCTCTAAGAGCTATATCTAACTCTCTTTTGAAAACTGAGAGCACATATGTGTCGGAAGGAATGGACTGTACCCTTCATTAACTTGTATCTCTGTATGCTTCGTTGTCACCTTCTCCTAGCTTACAATGATCTATTCTACATTTTCCTTGATCCCCATCCCCTTTGATGTCTCGTTTTCACACCTTACACCTTCTTATCTCTGTGTCTCCCTTTCCCCTGACCCTCATTATGAATAAGGGTCTCGAACCGAAGCATCACCCATTCCTTATATCCAGAGATGCTGCCTGTTCCGCTGAGTTACTCCAGCATTTTGTGTCTATATCCAGAGCACATATGTTCAGTCTACAAGGTTGACACTGAGCTCGCGGACACTCCCGTAGTGTGTACGTTCTCCCCGTGACCTGCGTGGGCTTTCTCTGAGATCCTCGGTTTTCCCCCACACTCCAAAGACATATGGGTCTTTAGGTTAATTGGCTCGGTGTAAATGTAAAACAAATGTTAAATTGTCCCTAGTGTGTGCAGGAAAGTGTTAGTATGCGGGGATCGCTGGTCGTCTTGAACTCGATGGCCAAAGGGCCTGATCCCGCACTGTATACCTTAACTAAACTAAACCAATGTGAATGGACGCATAGATCCTGCACCAGATCAAATTGCTTTTTATATTCAGTCAAAAGATTTGGCCAGCAATTAATTGCCCGGGCCTAATTAACCTTTAGAAGGTGGTGCTGAGCCGCCTTCTTGAATCACTGCAGTCCTTGAGGTGCATTGCAGAACAATGGTGATGGGGTATTTCAATATGCAGGTAGACTGGGAAAATCAGGTTGGTTCAGGACCCCAAGAAAGAGAGTTTGTAGAATGCCACCGAGATTCTTAGAGTAGCTTGTATTGGAGTCGACCAGAGAAAAGGCAATTCTGGATTTAGTGTTGTCCAATGAACCAGATATGATAACTCGAGGTAAAGGAACCGCTTGGAGGTAGTGATCATAATATGATTAATTTTAATCTGCAATTTGAGAAGGAGAAGGTTAAATCGGAAGTGTCAGTGATGCAGTTGAACAAAGGGGACTATGAAGGCATGAGAGGGGAGCTGGCCAAAGTAGACTGAAAAGGGATCCTAGCAGGAATGATGGTGGAACAGCAATGGCAGGAGTTTCTGGGCATTATCCGGAAGACGCAGGATCATTTCATTCCAAAAAGGAAGAAAGATTCTAAGGGGAGTAGGAGGCAACCGTGGCTGACCAGAGAAGTTAGGGATAGAATAAAACTAAAAGAAAAGATGTATAACACAGCAAAGAGTAGCCGGAAGCCAGAGGATTGGGAAACGTTCATAGGACAACAGAAGGAAACAAAAAGGGCAATACGGGCTGAAAAGATGAAGTACGAAGGGAAGCTGGCCAGGAATATAAAGAAGGACAGTAAAAGCTTCTTTAGATATGTTAAGGGAAAAAGAGTGCCAAAGTCAAATGTAGGTTCCTTGAAGGCAGACACGGGTGAAATTATTATGGGCAACAAGGAAATGGCAGAAGAGTTGAATAGGTAGGGTACACAAAAGGCTGGAGAAACTCAGCGGGTGCAGCAGCATCTAAGGAGCGAAGGAGATAGGCAACGTTCCGGGTCGAGACCCTTCTTCAGACTTCTATTCTTCAGTTGAATAGGTACTTTGGATCTGTCTTCACTAAGGAAGAAACAAACAATCTCCCAGATGTACAGGAGGACAGACGATCTTAGGGGGTAGAGGAATTAAAATAAATTTTCATTAGGTGAGAAATTGTATTGGGTAGGCTAATGGGACTGAAGGATGATAAATCCCCTGGGCCTGATGGTCTGCATCCCAGGGTCTTCAGGGAGGTGGCTCTAGAAATAGTGGACACATTGGTGATCATTTTCCAATGTTCAATAGATTCAGGATCAGTTCCTGTAGATTGGAGGATAGCTAATGTTATCCCATTTTTCAAGAAAGGAGCGAGAGAGAAAACGGGGAAATACAGACCAGTTAGCCCGACTTCGGTGGTGGGAAAGATGCTGGAGTTAATTATTAAAGAGGTTATAATGGAGCATTTAGATAGCAGTAAAAGGATTAGTCCATGTCAACATGGATTTATGAAAGGGAAATCATGCTTGACTAATCTTCTGGAATTTTTTGAGGATGTGACAAGTAAAATGGATGAAGGGGAGCCATGTAATGCATCTAGACTTTCAGAAAGCCTTTGCTAAGGTCCCGCATGGGAGACTGCTAAAATTAGAGCACATGATATTGGGGGTAGGGTGTTGACATGGATAGAAAATTGGTTGGCAGACCGGAAGCAAAGAGTAGGAGTGAACGGATCCTTTTCAGAATGGCAGGCAGTGGCGAGTGGAGTGCCGCAAGGCTCGAGTTTGGGCCCACAACTGTTTACCATATATATTAATGATTTGGAGGGAATTAGGAGCAACACTAGCAAGTTTGAGGATGACACAAAGCTGGGTGGCAGTGTGAACTGTGAAGAGGATGTTAGGAGGTTGTAGGGGGACGTAGGCAGGTTGAGTGAGTGGGCAGATGCGTGGCAGATGCAGTATAATATAGATAAATGTGAGGTTATCCACGTTGGCGGAAAAAACAAGGGGGCAGATTATTATCTCAATGGGGTTAGGTTATGTAAGGGGGAGGTGCAGCGAGACCTGGGCATCCTTGTTCATCGGTCACTGAAAGTTGGCTTACAGATACAGCAAGCAGTGAAGAAAGCTAATGGAATGTTGGCCTTCATAACAAGAGGATTTCAGTATTGAGTAAACTGGTTCTTCTGCAGTTGTATAGGGCTCTGGTAAGACAACATCTGGAGTATTGTGTACAGTTTTGGTCTCCTAATTTGCGGAAGGACATTCCTTGTGATTGAGGCAGTGCAGCGTAGGTTCACGAGATTGATCCCTGGGATGACGGGACTGTCATACGAGGAAAGATTGAAAAGACTAGGCTTGTATTCACTGGAGTTTAGAAGGATGAGTGGGAATCTTATAGAAACATACAAAATTATAAAAGGACTGGACAAGCTTGATGCAGGAAAAATGTTCCCAATGTGGGGCGAGTCCAGAACCAGGGGCCACAGTCTTAGAATAAAGGAGAGGTCATTTCAGACTGGGGTGAGAAAAAACTTTTTCACCCAGAGAGTTGTGAATTTATGGAATTCCCTGCCACAGAAGGCAATGGAGGCCAAGTCACTGGATGGATTTAAGAGTTAGATAGAGCTCTCGGGGCTAGTGGAGTCAAGGTAAATGGGGAGAAGACAAGCACGGGTTATTGATGGGGGATGATCAGCCTTGATCACAATGAATGGTGATGCTGGCTCGAAGGGCCGAATGGCCTCCTCCTGCACCTATTTTCTATGTTTCTATGTAATGCTATTAGAGAGATAGACACAAAAAGCTGGAGTAACTCAGCGGGATAGGCAGCATCACTAGGTGACATTTCGGGTCGACACCCTTCTTCAGACTAGTTAGGGATAAGGGAAACGAGAGATATAGGTGATTATGTGGAGAGATAAAGAACAACGAATGAAAGATATGCAAAAAAAGCAACAATGATAAAAGAAACAGGCTATTGTTAGCTGTTTGTTGGGTGAAAACGAGGAGCTGGTGCGACTTGGGGGAGGGATAGAGAGAGAGAATCTCTTGTTTCCCTTATCCCTAACTAGTCTGAAGAAGGGTCTCGACCCGAAATGTCGACAATTCCTTCTCTCCAGTGATGCTGCCTGTCCCGCTGAGTTACGCCAGCATTTTATGTCCATCTATATTCATATTATAATTGAGCTCACAGTACTTACTGTGCATCTTTCCAGCAACACAAGAAATGGTTTGGGAAGAAGATGAACAAATATCAGAGCATAATCAATAATATTAATTCAAACATCAGCACCAAACAACAGCATGTTCTTATCTCCACCTATAAGAAAAGTATGGTCAATGGCAGGGTGAATAACATATGCACTTCTAACTAAAATGCAAAACAGAAAGAGCTGGGCGATCTCAGTGGGATAGGTAGCACCTGGGGAGGTAATGGACAGGTGACATTTTGGGTTGGAACCTTTCTTCTGGAGCCTTTCTTCTGACTGAATTCCGATTCGAAACATCACCTGTGCATTCCCTCCACAGACATTATAGTCCTTCAGCACTTTGTGCTTTGCTCAAGATTCCAGCATCTGCAGTTCCTTGTGTTCCCACACTCCTAACTGAACGAGGATTCTGATTTTAAAACAATAGCTCGACGATTCAAGCAGTGTTTAGTAAATGCTCCAGCATCTGGCTATCGTTCTGAGTAAACAAATCTAGATATTGTTTGTCATTAATAGTTCATTCTTTGGAATAAGTGGTAGCATTAATTTCTAGATTTAGGCTGTAGGATGGACTTGATCAAAATAATTTAATGGAAATTTGCGCAATAATGGCTCCAAAAAATAATTGATAAATCCACAGGGCTTGAGGAAGGAGAGTATTGTGATTGATGTACAAATAATTGAATAATTAAAGATAATAAGTAATAGTTACAGTAATGCACTGATATAGAACTGCAGGAAATGGAGGAAAGATGTATGAAAATTACTTCTTTTTGGGACTGATTTCTCAAATCTTCACCAGAAATCATTTTTGGTGAATCATAATTTGTTTTCTCAGCTGAATTAAAGTTTAGGATTAGATTAGGAGCAAGTAAGAGACTGAAATGAGATTGGAACAGAAGAGGCAAGGCTATGGGCTTTAATTAGGAGGAAAAATGTTACAAAGGTTTTTTATAATTCAAAGATAAAATAAATAATTATTTAACGTTTTGAATTCTGTGGTGGTAATAGAAAGGATACTTAAATTAGTCTCCAACTCCACCCATCAATACCCACCGCACATCTGGAAGTGTCCAAAGGATAGAAAATAGACCAGTGCAGCACAGAAAGAGGCCCTTTGGCCCACAATGTCTGTTCCCAACATAGTTTAGGTTTGATTTTGAGTTTAGTTTCAAGTTCAAGTTCAAGTGAGTTCATTGTCATGTGTCCCTGATAGGACAATGAAATTCTTGCTTTGCTTCTGCACAACAGAACATAGTAGGCATTTACGACAAAACAGATCAGTGTGTCCATATATCATTATATAAATACATACACACATGAATAAATAAACTGATAATGTGCAAATAACAGATAATGGATTATTAATGATCAGAGTTTTGTCCGAGCAAGGTTTAATAGCCTGATGGCTGTGGGGAAGTAGCTATTCCTGAACCTGGTTGTTGCAGTCTTCAGGCCCCTGTATCTTTTACCTGAAGGTAGCAGGGAGATGAGTGTGTGGCCAGGATGGTGTGGGTCCTTGATGATGCTGCCAGCCTTTTTGAGGCAGCGACTGCGATAAAACCCCTCGATGGAAGGAAGATCAGAGCCTGAAGACTGCAACGACCAGTTTATTGTCATGTGTATCGAGGTGCAGTGAAAAGCTTATGTTGCGTGCAAAGCAGTGCGGCGGAAAGACAATACGTGATTACAATCGCGCCATCCACATTGTACAGATACATGATAAAGGGAATAACGTGAATAAAGTTTAGTGAGAGGAGATTAAGAAGAGCAGAGTTGAACTAAGAAATGTTGCTGTTGGAGTAGAGATTTAAAAGAGTGGAGCGACTGTAATGCATGATTGCAGACCCACTTCTGTGGTTAGCATACAAAGAGTCGCCTGGGTCGGACAACATCTTGGAATGTCAACATGATGCCAAGACAAATCTTATCTGCCTGCACGTAATCCATATCCCTCCACTCCCTGCATATCCATATGCCCATCCAAAAGTCTCTTAAATGCCACTATCGTATCTACCTCAACCATCGCCCCAGCAGCGTGCTCCAGGCACCCACCACCCTTTGTGTAACAAAAACTCCCCTACACATCAATATTATCATATAACTAAAAGTCTCATCTTGTATGTATGCATGTTCCCGAAATACAGCCAAAACGGCACACGATAGCGCAACAAATTTAGGGGCGCCTGTGGTGTGCAGTATCAAGTTTTGTTCGATTTTACAAAGTAATTCCCTTCAAAAACTTTAATTAACTATCTACCTTGAATGGCAGTGCGCTTCCACTTGCCGGGCCCGATATCCGCGCATGCGCAGTTGACGGAATTTGAAATAACTGAACGGGTTGTTCTTGACTGGCGTCACAACGGAGACCCAACGGGTCCACGGGCCGTCTCGTCTCCTTTAAAGTTTGCCTCTCTCACCTTAAAGCCCTGCTCTCTGATATTTGATTTTTCCATCCTGGAAAAAAAGTTTTTGACTGTCAACTTTTTAGAAAAGAAAATGATATGACCCACGAGAATCCCTGTCTAAAGTTACCAACCTATATTTGTTTCACATTCAGATGGTTTCCTGGTGGATGCTCCTTTCGGTATATAAATACACTGCAAAATAAGAGATCATTAAAAGCTGACAGTACAGGTCAGGATCACAGGAGAACAGAATCACTCACTGCTACCCTTTAATTAAAACAAATCAAAATAATTTAAATGGTGTACAATAAGCCACACAAAAATATTTTAATTATAGCACATGTCATCTTTATGTGATAGGCTATAATAACCAAACAGCAGTTTTGTGATCTTTGACACGCTTATGCTCTCTATGTGATCTGATCTGAACTGTTGCCTTGGAAATTGGGTCAATAATACTAAATACCCCTGAACCCAGTTAGTTCTAGTGTTATCTTGCCTTTGTTATCTTGCAGGAATGGGGTACGGATTGTGGATGTTCACATTTAATGACTGTGCTGGCGCGAGGGGCCAAATGGACTGCTCCTGCACCTATTGTCTATGGTCTTCCTTCATAGGACTGAAACAATATATTAATTTTTCATCCACAGAATAAATTTGCTGAGGATACGTGCTTTTTCTACGTCTTTGGCTTAATAATGAAATCAAATATTTATTATCGGTTGTATAATTTTAATAGGCTAATCCTTAGGGCTCCATGAGGATTTAATTTGTTGGAATTATACAACTGAACCAAAGTGATCTTTGATTGAAAAGAGATGTGGAAACTTTTTTATAATCGCTTGCTAGGTTGAACATTCTTCGTAGTAGGACGCGTGCTAGATTTTTTAGACACAAGGAACTGCAGGTGCTGGTTTACACAAAAGGTCACCAAGTGCTGGAGTAACACAACAGGTATGCAGCATCTCTGGAGAAGAGGAAATGTGTAGGAAGGAACGACAGATGCTGGTTTAAACCGAAGATAAACACAAAATGCTGGAGTAACTCAGCGAGAAGTTTGAAGAAGGGTCTTGACCCGAAAAGTCATCCATTCCTTCTCTCCGGAGAATGCTGCCTGTCCCATTGAGTTATTCCAGCATTTTGTTTCCACCTTCAACATCTCTGGAGAACATGGATGGGTGACATTTCAGCCAGGTCCCGACCCGAAACGTCACCTATCCATAATTCTCCAGGGAAGTTGCCAGACCCGCTGAGATACTGCAACTCGTTGATTCCTTTGACTATCTTTTATAACTTCTCAGTCAATGGAACAACACCAAGGATGTTTAATCCCATAACATACTGTGAAAATGTGTGGGTGCAGAGTTTCAATGAATACCTTTCTAATTTATAACATTAATGCAGCCCAACTTTATAATTTCTGAGTGCCAAATATCACAAACGATATTTCTGTGCAAGGTGAGATGGTCATGGAGTGATGGAAACAGGCCCTTCGGCCCAACTTGCCCACTCCAACCAACATGTCCCATCTGCACTAGTCCCATCTGCCTGCGTTTGGCCCATATCTCTCTAAACCTATCCTATCTATGGACCTGTCTAAATGTTTCTTAAACATTGCATGAGTACCCGCGTAAACATTGCGATAGTACTTGGAATAAACATTGCGATTGTACGCACATTAAAAGTTGTACACTTGCTTGCAGAATAACTAGTCTCCTTTGGTGATGGCCAAACAAAGATCTTTTCCTGACGCAAGTTTCATGGTTCTGAAAATTGGAACATTTTTATGCACAGAAAGGAGGACTAGGCTAATTTATACCACATTTCCGTGAATGTGGAATAACACCATACTTCTTGAACAATGACCCACAGAAATCTGAACGTCTTCCTTGTAGTTTTCTTAGTGGAATCAATGAGATTTACCACGCAGATGGTGACCATTCAGTCCATCATGTCGGTGGCTAGTTAAAGTAAAACTAGCCTGCTTGAATCAGGCTTTTCAAGTGCCCATCCTACTGTTTCCTAATGTGTAGGAAGGAACTGCAGATACTGGGTTAAATCAAAGATAGACACAAGAAAACTGGTGTAACTCAGCGGGACAGGCACCATCTCTGGAGAGAAGGAATGGGTGACGTTTTGGGTCGAGACCCTTCTTCAGCTAACAAAAGATCTCGACCGGAAACGTCAGCCATTCCTTCGCTCCAGAGATGCTGCCAGAGATGAACAAGAGGAAGAGCACTGAACTTTTATTGCCTTCCCTCACAATGGGAACCATTGATTCCACCGTGGGCGATGTTTTATGTTTTATGTTAAATTCTTTAGTGTTGTGTTTATCTTATTTGTGTGCTGCATGGTAACTCAAATTTCACTGCACCAATTGGTGTATGTGACAATAAATGTCCTTTTTCCTTTGTCCTTGTCCCGCTGAGTTGCTCCATCTTTTTGTGCCTATCTTCGGTTTACTATTTCACTTAAACTTGAAGATGATCCCCGTCACAATTTCCTAATCAAAGTAAAGTGTTACATAACGTCATAAGCTCATAAGGTCATAAGGAATAGGAGTAGAATTAGGCCATTCGGCCCATCAAGTCTACTCCACCATTCAATCATGGCTGATCTATCTCTCCCTCCTAACCCCATTCTCCTGCCTTCTCCCCATAATCAATCAATCAATCAATCAATCCGTTTTATTGATCACATACACATATAAGTGCAATGAAATGAATTTGCCAGCAGTGGTACAATCAAAAAAGAACACACAATGCACAATAAAATGTAACACAAACATCCACCACAGCATTCTTCACTGTGGTGGAAGCACAAAATACAGTCAGACCTCCTCCATTGTTCACCGTGGTCGGGGCCATAAACCTCTATAGTCGCTACTACCGACGGCCCGATGTATAGGCTCTCTCGTTGGGATGGTTGAAACTCCAACGTCGGGACGGTCTAACACACTCCACGGCTTGGAGGACCCGAATCGGCACTTTCCTACTGGAGACCGCGGCTTCAAGATGTTGTAGGTCGCAGGCCGGCGGTCAGAGCTCTTCTCTGGCTGTCCCCAGCGAGGGAACCCAGGCTCCAGATGGTAAGTCCACTCTGTGCCCGCGACTAGAAGCTCCGCACACCGCGGCATCAGGATGTTATAGGCCATGGGCCGGCGATCTGAGCTCTTTTCCGGGGATCTGCAACGAGGGATCCCAGGCTCCGGATGCCACGCCCGCAGCTAGAAGCTCCGCAGACCGCGGCTTCAGGATGTAACAGCTCCGCAAACCGCGGCTTCAGGATGTAACAGCTCCGCAGACCGCGGCTTCAGGATGTAATCTCTGACATCTGTACTAATCAAGAATATATCAATCTCTGCCTTAAAAATATCCACTTACTTGGCCTCCACAGTGTTCTGTGGCAAAGAATTCATCAAACAATTTTAGAAAAAAATGGGTTGTTGGCTGAAGACAGCATGAATTTGCTTGATATAAATCGCTTCCAGACCGTCTCTGCATGTTTATAATTTGTAGTGAAGCTGGGAACTTTTACATCTCACCTAAATGTGAAAGCCACATATGGAGGAGATCTCACACTCCTGCCTTCACATCGCAAAGTTAAGGGCCTGTCCCATTGGGCATCATTTGCGCGTAATTTACGCAACATCATTTACGTGTCGCGACGCACAACGCGTGTTTCGTGCCACGTACGTGATGCGCGCATAGTATGCATTATGCGCGCATGGTGCGTTGTGACGTAGGCAGTGATGCACGGTGCCCCAGGATTTTGGGATGTACAAGTGGTACAGGCCCTTTACCTGTAGTAGCCATAAAGGATTATCTGAGTAGCAGAACCTTTCCCAGCAGGCGCATCTAAACTATCTGGCCCATTCATTTCAGTCAAGGCTAAGAATATAATAATTTACAGGGTAAACCTTTTTAATTTAACTATAATTCTTAAGGTTGGAGTCCACAGCTTTATTAGCGACAGATACTCAGCAGTCTGATTCTGTACCTGTCTAAAGTTCTTGGGCAGGGGTTCCCAACCTCTTTCGTCCCGTTTACCCCTGGCAACTTTAGTAGCACGTAACAATTTTATTTCACTTATTTATGAACAACTAATGATGAACAGATACCGGTATACCAGAACCAAACACAGTCAGTCAATGAGAAAAAATATGTGCAAATACAGAATCAACAAATTTACCCCCTGGATCGGCGAAATTTACCCCAGGTTGGGAAGCCTTGTTCTAGGGCATCACGGTAGTGTAGCGGTAGAGTTGCTGCCTTACAGCTCCAGATACCCGGGTTCGATCCTGTCTGTCTATACGGAGTTTGTACGTTCTCCCCGTGATCGTGTGGGTTTTCTCCGGGTGCTCCGGTTTCCTCCCACATTCCAAAGACATACAAGTTTGTAGGTTTGTCGGTGAAAATTGTAAATTGTCCCTAGCGTGCAGTATGGTAGTGTTAGTGCATGGGGATCGCTGGTCGGCATTGACTTGATGGGCTGTAGGGCCTGTTTCCATGCTGTATCTCCAAACTAAACTAAACTAAACTAAACTAAAAAGTTGCTTTTTGGCCACCAGGAGATCAGGTTGGTTATTGCGAACTGAGCGGTGGTGTTCGGCGAAGCAATCGGCAAGCCTACGCTTGGTCTCACCGATGTAGAGCAACTGACATCTAGAGCAGTGGATGCAATAGATGAGGTTGGAGGAAGTGCAGGTGAACCTCTGCACACCTGGAAAGGCTGCTTGGGTCCTTGAATGGAGTCAAGGGGGGAGGTAAAGCGACAAGTGTAGCATTTCTTGCGGTTGCAAGGGAAAGTGCCCTGAGAGGGGGTGGTTCGGGTGGAAAGGGACAAATTGACTAGGGAGTTACAGAGGGAATGGTCTCTGCGAAAACAGACGGGAGGAGATGGGAAGATGTGGCAAGTGGTGGGATCCCGTTGGAGGTGATGAAAATGTCAGAGGATTATCTGTTGTATGTGACGGCTGGTAGGGCGGAAGGTGAGGACAAGGGGGACTCTGCCCTTGTCACGAGTGGGACCAAATCCGACCTTTCTGTCCTGGACCTCCTCCATGGCCAGAGTGAGAAACACCGTAAATTGGAGGAGCAGCACCTCATATTTCGCTTGGGCAGTTTGCACCCCAGCGGTATGAACATTGACTTCTCTAATTTCAGGTAGTCCTTACTTTCTCCTCCCCTTCTCAGTTCTCCCTCAGCCCTCTGGCTCCACCTCTTCCTTTCTTCCTCTCCCCCCACCCCACCCCACCCTCACATCAGTCTGAAAAAGGACTTTGACCCGAAATGTTGCCTATTTGCTTTGCTCCATAGATGCTGCCTCGCCTGCTGAGTTTCTCCAGCATTTTTTTCTACCTTAAACATTGCGGTACTAGGGCTGCATGTCTTTCTTTTATATCATTGTAGTATCTGGGACATATGACAATAAAACATTCTTAACTCTTGACTAAATTATAGGTTAAATTATGTAAACCAGAGTATGGCCGTTCAAAATAATTTACCATCCACACAGATCACATCTGCGTGTACGTCCATACCAAACCGGAAGTGGCGGCGCTGCTTGGCAGCTGCGGCTCACCTGCAGTCCGTCTGTTTTTTATTTTATTTTTGTCTTTGTGTCTGTTTTTAGTGATTATTTTTGGTTTATTAGGTTGTGTATGTGTGTGGGGGAGGGTGGGAGAACGGGGTTTTAAGTCTCTCCCTTCGGGGGGATGCGACTTTTCTTGTCGTATCCCCCGTCACCATCTCCGTTTATGCTGAGGCCCCAAGGGCGGAGCTGGCAGCCTTACAGCTTCCAGCAGCGGCGGCACGGCTTCGGAACTTCAGCGGCGACCTGGCTTTGGAGCTGCGGTGCTCCAGTGGCGTTCCGGCGGCTTGGCTTTTGGGGCTGTGGTGCTCCAGCGGCGACCTGGCTTTCAGAGCTGCGGTGCTCCAGCGGCAGCCTGGCTTTCAGAGCTGCGGTGCTCCAGCGTTCCGGCAGCCAAGCTTTTGGGGCTGCGGCGTTCCAGCGGCGACCTGGCTTTCGGGGCTGCGGTGCTCCAGCGGCGACCTGGCTTTCGGGGCTGCGGTGATCCAGCGACATTCCTGCGGCGGCCTGGCTTTGGAGCTGCGATGCTCCAGCGTTCCGGCGGCGGGCCCTGTGGCGGTGTTCCGGAATTTTGGCGACGGAGGTGGCGACGGCCCGGTGTCGGAGGCTCGGCCGCGGGCCTCCGACACGGCAGCATCGGAGGCCTGGATCTCCTCAGGGCAGAGGGAGAACAAGGAGGGAAGAAGACAGAGACTCTAAGACTTTTGCCTTCCACCACAGTGAGTAGGTGTTTGGTGAACTCACTGTGGTGGATGTTAATTTTGTGTTTATTGTGTGGTTTTGTTATTTTTTTATATATGTATGACTGCAGGCATGAAATTTCGTTCAGACTGAAAGGTCTGAATGACAATAAAGGTAATTCAATTCAATTCAATTCAAACAAAAATAAGGAATAACTGCTAGAGACACAAGAGAGTGCAGAAATCTTGAGTAAACAAAAGTGCTGGAGGAAGTCAGCATCTCTGGGGGTAAATGGCCAGACAACATTTCAGGTCGGGACCCTTCTTCAGTCAAGAATATTTGCTGACTGCCAACGAGAATACCTCAACGAGAAGCCTCAAGAATATCCAGAGGAGTGTTTTCGTACCCTATGAATATAATTACGGGAAGGAAATTTTGCTGTAATAAGGTTACCTTTTTATAGTCCTTCCAGGTTCTCCCAAAGCACTTTTAATTCAATGAAGTCCTTTTAATGTTTGCTCACTTTTGTAGGAAACACAATGGTCACAAGAAGCTCCCATAAACTGCATCTTGATAATGACCAGATAATGCATCATGTTATGGAAAACTGGGGATAAATATTAGCCAGAACACTGGGGATGACTGTCTCGCTCTTCTTTGAGTCGTGCCATGGACTCATTTTATGTTCATGAGTGGAGAGATGTGGTTTTGGCTTAATGATCCACCCAAAAGAGAATACCTCTGACAATGCAGCACCACAGGGGTCTGACAATTGAAAGCGGAGCAGTGGTTTATAGCGACGAACAATCCCAATCCTGGCCCCGAGCCAAATAACTCATTAAGGATAGACACATGTTGCTGGAGTAACTCAACGGGTCAGGCAGCATCTCTGGAGAAAATAAATAGGTGACGTTTTGGGTCGAGACCATTCTTCAGACTCCTTTTTGGGTCGAGACCCTTCTTCAGACTCTCTCTCACTACCAAATAACTCATTGCCGAATCTGTCAATATGAAGAAATCAGCTATTCTCCACTGCGTCAGGGTTGAGGATGATTTGATTCTACTTCAAGTATTGCAGATAAAGAGACTGCCAAAGGTGAGGGGGAAGATGTTTAATGGCAACTTGGTGGATGGCTGGGGAGGGGCAATGAGATTCGGCTTCTGCTGACCTCCTGATGAATAGGTATGAAGTTGTCATGCCATAAGTGATAGGAGCAGAATCAGGCCAATCGGCCCATCAAGTCTACTCCGCCATGCAATCATGGCTGATCTATCCATCCTTCCTAACCCCATTCTTCTGCCTTCTCCCCATAACCCCTGACACCCGCACTAATCAACAATCTATCTATCTCTGCCTTAAAAACATCCCTTGACTTGGCCTCCACAGCCTTCTGTGGCAAAGAATTTCACAGATTCACCACTCTTTGACTAAAGAAATTTAAATACATCTCTCAATGCCATTCTGAGTTCCCCTTCTCCATTCGATCGGCCATTAGCTAACAGTTGGAACCATTGGAAAACACACATCTCCAGATTCAGGGACAGTTTCTCCCTAGCTGTTGTCAGGCAACTGAATGACCCCACCACATCTAGGGAGCAGTGCTGAATGATCATCTATACTTTGCACCAAACATTATTCCCTCATCATGTGAACTGTGAATGGCTCGATTGTAAATATATATTGTCTTTCCGTTGACTGGTGAGCACGCAACAAAAGCTTTTCACTGTACCTCGGTACACGTGACAATAAACTAAACTGAGCCAGTTCTGTGCAGGCTGGAGCCAAGCAAAGCTGGGCCATGGTGCCAATTTCAAAACTGCAACGCACCCCCTTTAATCCACTGGAAGGATGCAAAACTGTTCAACCTATGCCCCCACCACTCAGCAGGAACTTTGCAGAGTGAGGTTTAACGAGACACAGCAGCAGTGGCTTACGTGTCAAATTCATGATGTTATTCACTGCGACTTATCGCTGTGCCGAGTAATGCTCTCGAGTTTGCTACAGGACACAAGAGTGATGGGCAACACCTACGAAATCAAAGAATAATCCTTGGTGCTAAGTGGTTCAATGCAGCCTGCAAATCAGAACTCACAGCTGGACAAATTGCTTCCAGGATGCCATTGTTTCAGATCCAGTGAGCAAGGCATCCTTAAAAGGCCCCAGATCCAGACAGATTTGTTTGGCTTTTTTTTTCCTGAGGTGCTAACATGGGGAACTTTTGTCCAAAAAAACTCTACATATTTAGCAAAGTCTGCTTCTTTAATTTAGTTCAGTTTAGTTTATTGGCACGTGTACCGAGATACAGTAAAACACTTTTGTCGTGTGCTAACATTTTGTTGTTTAAAATTGTGGTTTGCATGAATGGTTTTATTTTTGCATTGGCTTTTTTTCTTTTTCTCTGTCTTGTAGAATTTAGTGAGTTATTTTTGTCATTTGTGTATGATTTATGTTTCACGGATTGTCTGAATCCAAGTGCCTGCGAAGCTGCTGCTCACGAGATTTCCGTTTTACACTGTTCTTGTGCAAATGACAATAAACTCAACTTGATTTGCCCCACAGTAATGTAGGGCTCCTCCAGTGCCTGCATCATGACATGGAATTAGCATGGAATTATCTGGGCAGAGGTTTCTTCTTATTCAATGTTAAGGTTTGAAAGAAAAAGTGTTATAGGATCTGCACTAGAACTGAAGGACATCTAGTATAATGTTATTTTACTTCCTGACACCTGGAAGAGGTTATGTTATCCAGCTCGAGATGTACATGTGCAACATCTGGTCATTTTCAATGAAAATCAGGTTTATTCAACTTACACAATAAGATTGCATGAGCATGCTACATTTATTATTTTCATATGCAATTCATATGTCACCTATTAAACAAATGCAGTATTACATAATGGAGGCATTAATTAATTTGAAATAAATAGCCAGTTGAATTCCAACGAAAGAATTCTAGGTGAGGGAATGACGAACTAACCAATAACGTGTTTATATGGGGCGTGTAAAGTAGATGAACAGTTAAAGAACTTCATGGAGGTGTCAAAAATGTAGCTGCCACACTGAGTGCATAGATATTAAGAAGGTAGGAAGGTCTGATCAGAAAGGCTGGCTTTAGGAACTGTTGAGAGAGAAGGAGAAGGTACGCTAACCAAGAATATAAAGGAGGATAGTAAAAGCTTCTTTAGGTATGCAAAGAGGAAAACATTAGTTAAGACCAAAGTTGGACCCTTGAAGACCGAGAAGGGTGAATTTATTATGGGGAACAAGGAAATGGCAGACGAGTTGAACAGGTACTTTGGATCTGTCTTCACTAAGGAGGATACAAACAATCTTCCTGATATAGCAGTGGCCAGAGGATCTGGGGTGACATCGGAACTGAAGGAAATCCACATTAGGCAGGAAATGGTGTTGGGGAGACTGCTGGGACTGAAGGCTGATAAATCCACAGGGCCTGATGCTGCATCCAATGGTACTTAAGGAAGTGGTTCAAGAAATCGTGGATGCATTGGTGATAATTTTCCAATGTTCTATAGGCTCAGGATCAGTTCCTGTGGATTGGAGGGACACTAATGTTATCCCACTTTTAAAGAAAGGCGGGAAAGAGAAAGGGAATTATAGACCAGTTAGCCTGACATTGGTGGTGGGGAAGGTGCTGGAGTCAATTATAAAAAATGAAATAGTGGCACATTTGGATAGCAGTAACAGGATCGGACCGAGTCAGCATGGATTTATGAAGGGGAAATCATGCTTCACTAATCTTCTGGAATTTTTTGAGGATGTAACTAGGAAAATGGACAAGGGAGAGTCAGTGGATGAGTGTATCTGGACTTTCAGAAAGCATTTGATAAGGTCCCACATAGGAGATTAGTGGGCAAAATTAGGGCACATGGTATTGGGGTAGAGTGCTAACATGGATAGAAAATTGGTTGGCAGACAGGAAACAAGGAGTAGGGATTAACGGGTCCTGTTCAGAATGGCAGGCAGTGACTAGTGGGGTACCGCAAGGCTCGGTGCTGGGACAGCAGCTATTTACAATATACATCAATGATTTGGACGAAGGGATTCAAAGTAACATTAGCAAATTTGCAGATGGCACAAAGCTGGATGGCAGTGTGAACTGTGAGGAGGATGCTATGAGAATGCAGGGTGACTTGGACAGGTTGGGGGAGCAGGCAGATGCATGGCAGATGAAGTTTAATGTGGATAAAGTGAGGTTATCCACTTTGATATAAAAAACAGGAAGGCAGATTACTATCTAAATGGCGTCAAGTTGGGAAAAGGGGAAGAATGGCATGTTGGCCTTTAGAGCATAGGAGCAAAAAGGTCCTTCTGCAGTTGTACAGAGGCCTAGTGAGACCACACCTGGGAGCATTGTGTGCAGTTTTGGTCCCCTAATTTGAGGAAGGACATTCTTGCTATTGAGGGAGTGCAGCGTAGGTTTACAAGGTTAATTCCCGGGATGGCAGGACTGTCATATGCTGAGAGAATGGAGCAGCTGGGCTTGTATGAAAAGGGATCTCATTGAAACATATAAGATTGTTAAAGGTTTAGACAGGCTAGAGGCAGGAAACATGTTCCCGATGTTGGGGGAGTCAAGAACCAGGGGTCACAGTTGAAGAATAAAGGGTAAGCCATTTAGAACGGAGATGAGGAAACACTTTTTCTCACAGAGAGTGGAATTCTCTGCCTCAAAGGGCGGTGGAGGCCGGTTCTCTGGATACTTTCAGGAGAGAGCTAGATAGGGCTCTTAAATATAGCAGAGTCAGGGGATATGGGGAGAAGGCAGAAACGGGGTACTGATTAGGGTTGATCAGCCATGAGCAAATTGGATGTCGGTGCTGGATCGTAGGGCTGAATGGCCTACTCCTGCACCGCCTATTGTCTATTGAGAGGTGGAGAATTTAGGTCAAAAGGTCGGCATGATCTTCTGTTCTTCTTCTTCTTCTTCTTCTTCTTGCGAATGAAACATAAACCAAAGGAATAGTTAGATCTCAAGCCGGGTGTTGAGCAGCCAGGTTGTTGTCTCTGCGTCAATGTCTGCCAGGCCCTGAGCTCCATTTGGTGGGTGGTAGAGCGGGCACTCAGAGATGACATGGTTGGCTGTCTGTTGTTCTGCTCCGCATTCACAGGCTGGGCTCTGGTGGAGTATGGCTGCCCAGCCTGCAGCTGTCGGTCTTTTCTCTCTTTTTTCAATTTTTAGTTAGTTGAGTTTTGTCATTTTCGGAGTCCTAGCCTTTTTTTATGTGGGGGTGGAGGGGGGGAAGGGGGAAACTGCTTTCTAGGGACCCTACCTGGTCAGAGAGGCAGCTTTCTCCGGGCTGCACTGTCGACCCGTCCTCGCGGCCGACCAGCGGGCCTGGAGCGGCGTTTCCTGGGGGGACTGCCCAGAACCTCGGAAGCAGCGCTGGAGCTCCGGTGAGCTGAAGACCGCAGGTGAACATCGCGGAGCTGCGGGGCGGCCGGCCGCGGGCGGCGGCACTGAAATTTAAATCGGGAGCCTGGGATCTCTCGCCGAGATCACCAGTTGTGGAGCTCCATCCAGCGCGGTCTGTTGGCGTCGGAAGCCGCGGTCTCCAGCAAGGAAGCGGCCGTTACAGGCACCCTGAACCGCTGAGAGGGTTCTCCCACTGCCGGAGCACCATCACCCGGCGAAGAAGGGCCTGGAACATCAGCCCTATAGAGGCGACTGTTGGGGCCTCAATAGGCCTGACTATGGGAGAACTGGGGATGGGGACTGGACTTTGTGCTTTCCCTCATAATGGGAACCATTGTGGGGGGATGTTTTTTATGTTTATGTTAAATTCTTTAATGTTATGTCTTATCTTTATCTGTGTGCTGCACGGCAAGACAAATTTCACACCAATTGGTGTATGTGACAATAAATGTCCTTTGTCCTTTGGATGCTAGGAGTTGTTTTCCATGTGGAGCAAAGGGGTGACGGGACTTCAGTCGGGGTGGCCTCTGCTCTCTACTGATAGCCTGATGGAGGATGTGATCTGGGTCCGTGGCACGACGAGATCGTGCCAGAATTGGTGCTTGCCTTCGGATCCCAGCAGGAGGAATGCCTGCAAGTATAGGGAGCTGCTCGACTGGAGTAGGTTGAAGGCACCCAGTGATGGTTCACAAGGTGCTGTTCAGGCTTGTGTCTACCAGGCTAGTATGTCTACTTCTACTCCATACGGGTGCGCAGTACTCAGCTGGGGCATACACTAGAGCTAAGGCAAAGGTGCGAAGAGTTGATGGTCTGGCTCACCAAATTGTTCCAGCCAGGCGTCGGATGAGGCCGCTACGTTCCATGACCTTGTCGTGCAGACCAGCCAGGTGTTGACAGAATGTAAGCCACCTGTCCAGCTTTACGCCGAGGTAAGTGGGTGTTTGTTGGAAGTCCAAGCGCCTGTTGTTAACGAAGACAGCTAGCTCTCGCCTAGCTTCCTTAGTGTTTCGATGGAATGCTGTTGACACTGTTTTGCCTTCACTCAGCTTTAGACACCACTGCCGTAGTTATACTGCCAAAGTCCCCATGTCTTGACTCAAGGAGCTTTCGATTGTCTTCCACTCTTTGTCTTCCACTCATCAGGATGGCTAGATCGTCAGCATGCCATATTTTCCAGCGATGGTCTCTGGCAGGTCATGGATGTACATGTTGAAAAGCAGCGGAGCCAAGACGGATCCCTGTGGACGCCATTCTTCAGTCTACGTAGCCTACTCTGCTGTCCATCACAGGTCTTAAGCACAAAATCTGCGGTTTGATATCAGCTCCATGATGTACGTATGGTGTAGCGCCTGTCTGGCAGCACCCGAAGTAGCTTTGCAGTTAGTCCCCGGTGCCACGCAGTGTCATTGGCAGCTGTCAGATCTATAAGAACAGCTCCTGCCTTCTCATTTGCCTCAAAGCAGTTCTCGATATCTTGGGTGAGATGGGTTACCTGGTCCGCAGTAGATCGACCTTTGCGGAGACCAGGCAGCTCATGGGGTAGTTGAGGGTCTATGATGGGGTTGATACGCCCGTGGATCAGCCTCTCAAGGATTTTGTACGGGATGCAGAGGAGCGAGATGGGCTGGTAGCTTTTAGGATCATCCTTTGGCTTGTTCGGCTTCTGGAGAGCGATGACTGTTGCATGCGCTGGTATTTTGTACTTCTCCATGGAGGTCGACAGGTACTGTCGGATCCAGTTGGTAGCAGCATCTCCTGAATGTAGTACAAACTCCGGGTTTATGCTGTCAGATCAGGGGGCCTTTCCTGCGTTCAACATCTTGAGTGCTGTGGCCATTTCCTCGGGAGTGAAGGCCATTGTTAGGTCCGTATCCACTCTGTCAGTTTTCCATGACCCGGCCACCTCTTTGCTGACTTGGCGCGAGAAATCACGGTCAGAGTTTGTGAATCGACCATTCTTGACTCGTTGAGATGCGATTGCGTTGGCGGTCACTGGGCATTTGCCGGGTTTGGATGTGGCTCTGCCGATCAGGCGGTTGACTGTGTGCCATGCTTTATGGCTCAAGTGGGTGAAGTCGATCGATTCAACCGTCTCAATCCAGCGTTCTTGTCGTTTCCCATCCAAGCGTGTGAGCAATGTAGGGGCAGTGGTTTCAGAATCCTCTTTGGAGCCAGCAGCAGTAAGGTCTTCGTATAGCTGTTGACACTCATCATCCCAACATGGAATGTAATCCCTCTGGTAGCCACTGGGGATGGTTTTCTTGCCCGCACTGATAAGCCTGTTGCATAAGGCTTGGTAGGAAGAGTCCAGGTTGGTACTGTCTTGGGGCGGAAGGCCCGAGGCAGCCGCGTTGTTAAGTTGTTGGAATTTATCCAGTCGGCCTGGCAGAAATTCCACCGCTTCACAGGTTTGCTCGAATGTTGGTGCAAGCAGTGGTGTTGTGGTGATGAGTGATGGTTGGTGTTGTGACCGTGGGAATTTCTCCAGAACCCGGCGTGTTGGTGTCTGATGGCTCTTTGTGTTACTGGCAAAGGCCAGGTCTGGGTTTGTACCAGTGTTCCAGCGGGCTGAATGGAAGCTGTTTGGCTCCTTTGGATCATACAGAAGCGTGAGGTTATTGGCAGATGCCCAATCTATGAAGCCGTTTCCATCACTATTACATCTTGAGTAGCACCATTCTGTGTGGTGGCACAGCGGCGCAGCCGTAGAGTTGCTGCCTCACAGCGCCAGTGACCAGGTTCGATCCTGACTGTACGGAGTTTGTATGTTCTCCCTGTGAAAGCATGTATTTTCTCTGGGTGCTCCGGTTTCCTTCCACACTCCAAAGACATACAGGTTTATAGGTTTATCGGCTTCGGTAAAAATGGGAAATTATCCCGAGTGTGTAGGACAGTGCTAGCGTATGGGGGCGATCATTGGTCGGCGTGGATTCAGTGGGTCAAAGTTCCTGTTTCCGCGCTGTACCTCTAAAGTCTAACGTAAAGTTTAAAGGGCCATGCCAGGTGATGTTAGGTATGGATGGCAGCACTGAACAAACTAATAGTAAGATTAAATGAGAACTTACCAGTTTGAAGTTTGATCTTTATCTTATGAGGAGTTACGTTGAGGGATTACGTGAAGACCCCGCCACCCCGCATGCGCATCAATCTTCAAAGCAGCGGTGTGAAATCACAGATAACAGTTGTTGAACTGAATATAGTAAGATTAGAGAAACTAGAATACCAGCTGACCTTTATGATAGAAGGTTGGGAGTGGAGGACACGTAATCCCTCAACGTAACTCCTCATAAAAAAGGATCAAACTTCAAACTGGTAAGTTCTCATTGAATCTTACTATTTCACTTCAGAGTCACGTGAGTGACTACGTGAAGATTTCAAAGCTCTGTGCTTTCATGCCATGGAAATGAGTCCATGCATCACACACTGCATCAATTGACCAATGATGAGTGAACATTAATAATGCATTCAGACATGACACAGAAATAGACATGTTTATGCTTTTAATGAACAAAAAAAAGTGATTAAATGAGAACTTACCAGTTTGAAGTTTGATCTTTATTTTATGAGGAGTTGTGATGAGGGATTACGTGAAGAAGCCCTGCCAGGCGCATGTGCGTCATACTTCAAAGCAGCGGCATGAAATCACAGTAACTACAGTTGAATTGATATAGTAAGACTGAGAAGACTAGAACTACCAGATGATCTTTGTGATTATGAGGATCGGGAGCGGAGGGCACGTAATCCCTCATTGTAACTCCTCATAAAATAAAGATCAAACTTCAAACTGGTAACTTCTCGTTTAATCTTACTATTTTACTTCGGAGTCCCGTGAGTGACTACGTGAAGATTTCAAAGCTCTGTAATTTCATGCCGTAGATCTAGTTCCATACGACGCATTGCTTCAGTTGACACAGGATTGAACAAATAATGTATTGAACATTGCTTAAATAATTGAATAAACATTTTAATAATAAACAAAACAGTAATAACCCCTCTATCCCAGGGGGAAATTACAAATGAAATTACAAAATAAATCAAACGGAACCCAAAACAGCATGCCCAAAACCTTGCACTGCCAGGACAGGTTTGTCATAAAACTTGGAAAACGTCGATTCCGTAGACCATCCTGTGGTCCCAAGGATTTGATCTAGGGGCAAGTCCTGTGCCTTCGCTGCGGATGTGGATGCCGCCCTCGTGGAGTGAGATTTAAACACATGAGTGTCTACTCCAGCACAATCCAAAACCTGTTTCAACCACCTAGAAATAGTTTGTACTGACACCTTTTTATGAGTTTTTTGTGGCTGATGAGCATTGCTGTTTTAGAGCCTCTGAGACTCTTAGTTACCTCGATATATTGACTCAGGTGCGTAACTACACATAGCCTTCGGTCAACGGGGTATGCATTAAAGCTTACTTTGGTTCCGACCATACCTGGTCTGCTTTGTTTGATTAAATCATATACATAAAACATCATATTATCTACAGAAGAATACATGCTATCCAGCCGTAGCTTTTGCAATGTCCGAACCCGTTGCGTTGATACTAGCGCCATGAGCATAACCACTTTAAGTGTTAACTTCTGAAAAGATAGCGATGTGATTGGAGCCCACTGCCGAAGCGGTGTGAGAACGATGCTCACATCCCAGATTTCTGTATATCTAGGCTTTAGGCCTGGAAGGTTTTTGTTAAAGATCTCTCTCATGAATCGGGACACTAGCGGATGAGACCCGATAGATTGTTGTCCTGAAAATTGCCTAAATAGGAGGACAAAGCACTCCGAGCACTATTAATGGCACTATAGCTCAATTATTCATCAAAATGCAATGTAGCAAGGAACTCCAATACATCCTGTATGCTTGCAGTAGGATAAGATATATCTGACTGTGAACAAAACATCTCCCATTTCTTAATATGAGACACATATTGTTTTTTAGTGCTATCTCTCCAGGCCGCAGTAATCACATCCATGGTCCTACTCGACAGCCCAAGCCCTTGGAACAGTCTGACTAGAATCTGCAGTTTAACAGATTAATACGATCATGTAAAGGATTACTTTCTCCTGTTACTGGATGAACCAACAAATTGCTGCATTTGGAGACAGTCATGAATGGCTGAGTCATCATTCTCAGGACCAATGGAAACCATGGCTCTGTAGGGCAGTCAGGAACCACCAGAATGCCCGAGGCTGAGTCCTGCTCTATTTTGGTGAGACGTTGCCAGATGAGGCAGAATGGGGGAAACGTTTAAAAGAATGTAAGTCACCAATATATCCTGGATCTGGTTCCCATGAAACATATTTAGGTAACTGGTGATTTAGCCTGGATGCAAACAGATCTATGTCTGGCAAACCATACCAGCTGACAATCATTTTAAAAACGTTTGGATTTAGCATCCATTCTATGTTGTCATTAAATTTGCATGACCTGGTGTCCGCCACCACATTATCTCTGCCTGGTAGGTAGATAGCTGAGACCCAGATATTTCGGGGAATGCACCAGTCCCAAGTGAGGTAAGCCAGATTATCACATGATACTGACCTAATTCCTCCCATGTGACTGATATAAGCAACCGCCGTAGTATTGTCAATCTGGAGCAAAACATGTAAATCATTCATTGTTGAACAAAATGCTTTTAGCCCATAGAATGCACCCAGGAATTCTAAGTAATTTATACCATGCCTCTACAGGATTAATTCCTCTTGCACACTCCATCTACCACCACAGCTAGACTCGGTATCCATAGCTCCCCATCCTGAAGTACTGACATCTGTTTGTAAAATAACTGAAGGTTGTTGAGTCAAAATGTTTAGTACTTCATGAGACATTGATTTTCCACCATTGCAATTCGGCGATGGCTTTTGCTGGCAACTGCATTGGTCTGTCGAAATGACCTGCATGTTCTTTAAGTGCTTGTTCTCTAGCTCGTTGCAAACGCTGATAGTGCAGAGGTCCAAACTGCACTGCAGGGTAAGCCGCCACTAATTTACCAATGACACTGGCTACTTGCCGGATGGAGGGTTGTTGTTCCTCTATGAGACTGCTGCAGGCCTCCATGATTTCAACAGCCTTGGCCGTAGGCAAAGTCACTGACGTATCAATTGAATCAATGATGAACCCCAAATAGTCAATTATTCGGGATGGTACTAGCTTGGATTTTGTTGGATGAATGAGGAAACCTAACCAATGAAACAGGTGTTTGGTCGCTGACTCCTCAGCTGCTTCCTGAGTGTTGCTGGCAATTAAAATATCATCTAAATAAGCCATCACAATGTGATTCTGGGCACGGAGCAGCGCCAGAACTGGTTCCAATAATTTTGTAAATAACCTAGGAGCTGAGGTTAACCCATTGGGCAACACTTTAAATTGCCACAGCTGTCCCATCCAACTAAATTTCAAGTATCTATGGTACTAATGATGAATTGGTACTGAATAATAAGCATCTTTCAGATCTATGGATGCCATATAACAACCTTTTGATAACAACTGCTTAGCAGTACTGAAAGTATCCATTTTAAAATGCCTACACTGGACATAGGAATTTAGTCGGGTTAGGTCCAGAATGACTCGATACCCACCATCATTTTTCTGCCTAGGGAATATATTGGACACAAATTGCTGAGGATGATATACCGTCCTTTCAATTACGGTTTGGAATAAAACCCTAATTTCATCATTCACCTGTAGAGTTTCTGGTCCTGAAAAAAACAATACTTGACTAGGCATATTTTGTGCAGAAGGATGTATTCTTGACATAAACTCAATTCGAGACCCCTGGACACTGTCCAGTATAAACAGATCAGATGTTATGCAGCACCATTCATCATAAAACAATTGCAACCTACCCCCAACCGAAGGTTGTTCCCCAGAGGATATATCCTGGACTGAATCAGTTATTCGTACCTCCATAGCTGATCTTGGATTTCTCAACCTTCTGGCCATGTTGGGGGTGTGCACAGGTGCATGTGAGCGGCGTGTAACTGGCAACACTCTGCTTGGACCTGCTCCAGCATCTGAAGCCCGTCTGAAGGGAAAAGGCCTGCGAGGCGGTATCCTGGCCGAGGGTGTGTAGCTCTTAATGAGGCCGATGGTTTTAGGCTCTTCCTCTAGGTCTTTAACCTGTTTTGCCAGGTCTTCACCAAATAAAAAATTTGGCACCTGGATATTGGAGGACTTACATAGAGCCGCAAAGCGTGGATTCAGTGTCGGCTTGATGGCGATCTTCCGGATGCAGTTTAACTCAAAATGAGCATTGCACATCGTGGCTAACATATCCTGCTGTGTTCCTGACATCGGCGCTCCTTGGACCACTCGCCCAAACGCTGTGATCCCTGCCCCCACCAATTTGAGGACTTTCTGGAATTGGAGCTGCTGCCTCATAGATGCACTCATTTGCGCCCAGATGGCCGAGTTCACGGGGAGCACCTTGAGCGATGCACAGAAAACAGGTGTATGGTAACGAGTTGATGTTTCCTCCATAATAGAGTCCTGGAGCTGGTGAGAGGCCATATAGTTTATGTTGCTGGCCAGATTCTACCCCATGGCTTCACCAGTCCCCTCCGGTATGGCAAAATTTCTGGCCACATCCGGGACACCTGGAGCATGGCTCATGTGCTTTGGTGCATGCACAAGAGCAGTGACACCAACTTCAGGGTCAGATTCCTTCTGCCCTGGCTCTCCCGAGCCTTGCTCTAGGGAGGTATCAACCAGCCCTAAACAAGGTGCTGGTGATGGGGATTCACACTGGAATTCGTAGGCGTGCTGGTAGTCCTCCTCGCCATACGGGCCTCTGCCTGAGGCTGTTCCAGAAAGCTGTTGGGAAATCCTGGGGGTATGCGACCCCGACTGGAACACTTCATGGTTCAACATTCTTTCGAGCATTTTCTCCATCTTATCCAGACATTCCCAGACCTTCTTGTTTGAAGGAGGGGAGTCTTCTTGGTCAGACTCATCTGAATAAACAGGTCTGACTGATTTTCTTTTTGCCTTCCTCCCGACTGGAGTGGCCACAGCACCCTGAGGCACCGGAGTTGATGGAGGCAGTTGAGCTGCCGGCGGTTCTCCATCCTCGGAACCGGCGTTACCGCAGCCGGTATTTCGCTGGCCGACCTACGTTCACTAACCACGGTCCCGCGAGTTAAGTATTTGACTACAAACGGCAGCACTCTTATACGCTATTTTGAGAGTACTCCCGCTGGCTCCTGAAACCAGCCTTACAGAGTTTAAGTACCCGCAGAAAGTTGTTTAAACCACTTGTATGCTGGTTTGTTACTTACCGCTGTGGAGCTGCGCTCTCCAGCCCGTCGGTGCGCCATGCGTCGGACGTAATGATGCGCATGCGCCTGGCGGGGCTTCTTCACATAGTCACTCACGTGACTCCGAAGTAAAATTATAATAGTAACCTCCCTCAACCGGGAGGAAACTATAAAACAGAACCTAAAATAGAGTTGGTAAATAGCCCCCGGTCTGGCAATGGGTTAGTTCTAAATGTTTTGGAAAGATCGTTCATTTGACCATCCTGCAGCCGCTAGGATGTGGTCCCGCGAAACGTCCATAACCCTGCTGCTGATGTTGTTGCAGCCTAGGTGGAGTGAGACTTGAAAATGTCAGTGTTCACTCCTGTATAAGCCAGAACCCGTTTTAACCACCTGGAGATGGTCTGTAGTGATACCTTCTTATGAGGCTAATGTGACTAACAATTATTGCTAGTTCAGAGCCTCTAAGGCTCTTAGTGACCTTAACATTCTGGTGTAGATGTGTGACCACACAAAACCGAAAGTCCATGGGATATGCCAACAAATATAGTTTGAGACCTGATGCCCTTGGTCTATTCTGCTTGACTAAGTCATGAACATAAATGTTATTTTGCCTGCAGATATAATCATCCTGTCCAGTCACAGCTTATGCAAAGACTGGACCCATTGTGCTGAACTCAGCGCCATGAGCATACCCACTTTGTAAGTGAGTTTGACCAAGGACAGGGATGTAGCTGGAGCCCACCGGTGAAGCGACGTAGCACAATGTTAACATCCCATATCTCTGCGTACCTGGGCCTGGGAGGTTTCGAGTTGAAGATACCCTTCATAATCTAGATATCAGAAGGTGAGACCCGACAGAGTGGATTTTGCTCCCTGCAGCCAATATGATGAGAAGGCACGTTAGGCACAGTAAATGGCACAAAACCCTATATAAAACTGAACTTCAAGACACCAGTCATCCGTGCCGAATTATATGTAATATTAGTATAAAACAAAATACTTCCTATCTCCTTATGAGGAAAAGTACTGCTTATTTGGTGCTATCCCTGCAATCTGCAGTGAGCACGTCCATGGTTTGGTTTAACAACCCGAGCCGCAGGAACAGTCTTCCCAGTCTGCAAGTCAATGAATTGATTGTATCATGCAGAGGATGGTTTCCGAGTCACGGCTAAACCAGCAAATATTTGTGTCTAGAAATAACCATATAAGGTTCTATTATCATTCCAAACATCAGCGGGAACCATGGCTGTTTAGGCCAGTCAGGCACTACGAAAATGCCTGAAGCGGGAACTTGCAGAATTTTTCTGATGAGGCAAAATGGAGGAAGACATAAAAGAACATTCCTCCCCAGTGTAGCGAGAATGCATCCATCGCTACTGATATGCCACATATTTATGCAACTGGTGATTGAGCCTGGATGCAAATATCTCGATCTTTTAGTGTTCCATTGAGCCTTAAATACTTGTGATCCAACATCCATTCTGTGTTGTCATTGATTTTACATGATGATACACCAGTGCCAAATGAGGTTAGGTAAACTATCACCGGATACTTTAACTTGATTGCACCCATGTGATTAACATATACCACCATCAGAGTGTATCAACTTGGACTTGAGCATGCAGATTATGCATATTCACACAAAACCTCTAATCCACAGAATGTACCTAGTGTGTATAGATAGTTGGTACCATATAACTGAATAATTGGTAACTCATGCAAATCCCATCCGTCTCCATAACTAGAGATGGTATTAGTAAATTTCCATCTTTGAGCAGTAGCAACAGTTTGTAATTAACTGAAGGTTTACTGATGAAAAGTTAGTGGTGCAATGCTGAATACGGTTTGTCCACAATGGTGACTTTGGTAGTTTCAGCTGGGAATAGCATAGGTCTTGGTAGCAATGACCTCCAGGGTACTTGAGAGTTTACTCCTTTGCACGCTGTATAGTTATTATAATGCAAAGGCCCAAATAGCATAGCTGAGCCAATATATTGGCAATTACACTTGAATAGAAGGCTGCTTGATAACAACAAGGTTGTGACAGGCTTCAATTAATTACAATCTCTTGCCTCAGGGCGGAGTCCCAGACAATTTAATAGAGTTAAAGGTAGATCCCAATCAATAATTTCAGTCGGTATCAACTTAAATTTAACTGGATGGATAAGAAACCCAATTTCTGAAATATAGTTTTGTGGCTGATACAGCTAATTTAGCAAAATACAGCATTTAGAACATCATTCAGATAGGCCATATCAATAGTTTTTTTAGCTCTGAGCAGCCAAATATTGGTTTTAGTAGTTTGGTAAATAACCTGGGAGCTGAAGTTAGCCCATTTTGCAATGCTTTTAACTGTATCATTGCCCCATCCAGCTCAATTTTAAATACCTCCGGTGAGCCCTGTGAGTGGAAACTGATCCTCAGTTGTTAGACAGTAATGAAGTTTCCTATTCAGAAATGTCTATACTACACATGCGAGTTGAACCGGTATCCTCCATTATGACAATGAGCAGGCCGCAACTGCGAGCCTGTCTTGAAAGGCAACTCCGGCCATATTCTGAGAACTCTGGCCAATTCCCGCGTCTGTCTCGCTTGTATACTGTGCAGTATAAAACTAATAAGAAGATTCACCAGACTGATTCCTGGGATGTCAGGACTTTCATATGAGGAAAGATTGGATAGACTCGGTTTGTACTCGATGGAATTTAGAAGATTGAGGGGGGATCTTATAGAAACCTACAAAATTCTTAAGGGGTTGGACAAGCTAGATGCTGGAAGATTGTTCCCGATGTTGGGGGAGTCCAGAACAAGGGGTCACAGTCTAAGGATAAGGGGGAATTCCTTTAGGACCGAAATGAGGAAAACATTCTTTACACAGAGAGTGGTGAATCTCTGGAATTCTCTGCCACAGAAGGTAGTTGAGGCCAGTTCATTGGCTATATTTAAGAGGGCATTAGATGTGGCACTTGTGGCTAAAGGGATCAGGGGGTATGGAGAGAAGGCAGGTACGGGATACTGAGTTGGATGATCAGCCATGATCACATTGAATGGCGGTGCAGGCTCGAAGGGCCGAATGGCCTACTCCTGCACCTATTTTCTATGTTTCTATGTTTCTAATCTCATGTTATCATTTTAGTTTATAAATAGATCATATGCACAAAACAAGTGTAAATTTTTTCCCAACTTGTAAATGATCCACATACCTCATATTTCGGAAAGAACCAGACCCACCTACCTTCATGGTTATAGGTGGTCTTGTGGTAAGCCCAAAGGCCCCTGATGCGGGTTCTATTTCCGTCCCAGATTTGGAGAGTAGGATTGCTGGGGCGTGTGGATCCCATATTTTTCCTGAGGACCGGTTTGGACCTGAAAGACCTGTGCCCAGTTTTGACTCTGCCACCAGCTTCAGTGAACCGCTTACTGCCGATGGAGGCGTGGGGTGTGTTGTTGCCGTGGTACCTTGATTAGCTGGACAGCTTTGATTCTTCATCCGGTTCTTACCTGTTCGGACAGGTTTCCTGAAGAAGATTTGGCGGCTGGACATTGCTGGACTTAGATAAGCCTGCAAATTTGGAATTTAAGGCAGGTCCGATGGCGTTCTTCTGGAAGCAGTCCATTTTGAAGTGTGCATTGCTCATCAACACCAGGCCAGTGATCTTTGAAATTTGTTGGAGTTTTCATGCCGCCTCCAATATTACCCCACATAGCGCTGTTCACTGCTGGTCCTTTCAGGAACAATTTTACAAGTGCATGGTATCTCACAGCCGGCACCTGTTCCTGTAATGATGTGACGTGAGGTGGCTGCTGCTTCACGAGGGAACTCTGGCCCTTCTAGGTTTTACGCCAATAGCTGGAAACTAACTCTTCCAGCAGATCTTGATGCCATGGCAGAAATTTATGGAACCTCACGCCTGTTATCCAGTATGTTCCCTGGACATACTTCCGAGTTTGGAGTCAGCTACCCACACCCCATGCACTCCACTTCACAGAGAGGGAGATTTGTGTGCAGCCTTGAAATAGGTGCTGCCGCAGGCCCCTAGGGGTCCTGCGCTGATATGGCCCTGCATGGACCATATCAGGATGGAGCACCTCAGTGGGATGAGTGCCCTGCGACCGCTATCCATGCTCCACATGGGTAAAAAAAGTCCGAGGACGTACCCATGTCGGAGGGGAACCCTCCTGGCCTGACTCGTCCTAGTCCTGGCCTTTCAGACTCCATTTTGGCTGAACCCCTGAACGGGCTGCCGGAGTCTGAAAATGCCGCCGGCTACCCGCACTTCTGCGGTCCGCAGCCGTCCCTTCCCATGGTCCCCGTAGCCGGGTTCCGTGCGGTCTTCCCACAATCCCCCTAGCCGGGTTTCCCCGAGCCGGGTTCACCCCGCAGCGATGTCCATAGTCGGGTTTCCCCGAGCCGGGTGGAGCCGGGATTTCGACCCCGGAACATCTGCAGCAGGAACTCCGTAAGGGCTTCATGCAAGGAGAAACAGACCTGGAAATAAGTTGAAAAAACTTACCTGCATGTTTGAAACTTACCGCTGGTGAAGCAGCACGCCCCCCAGCCTGTCGTTGCGCAATGCGATAGACGATATGATGCGCATGCGGGCTGGCGGGGTCTTCACGTAGTCACTCACGTGACTCTGAAGTAAAATCAGGTATTGGCAGGTTATTTAACTTGGGGAGACATCATGACCATGTCTTCATCTGCTATTTGACAGGAGAATGGGGTTGAGAGAGAAAAATAGATCAGCCATTATTGAATAACTGAATAGACTCGATGGGCTGAATGGCTTAATTCTGCACCTATGACTTATGGTCAAATGGTCTCACTTGGTTTGCAGAATGAATCAGCAATGACAGCCTCATCTCGTTCTTGGGTTTCATGTTACCTGCTGCATAAACCCAGTAACCTATCATAACTTCCACTAAACTGAAAGCAGGCATGTAATTATATATTGATTGGAGAAATCAAGAACCAGAGTATGCAGGTTTAGGGTGCGGGAGGAAAGATTTAATAGGAACTTGAGGATTAACTTATTCACACAAAGGGTGGTCGGCGTATGGAATGAGCTACCAGAGGAGGTAGTTGAGGCATTTAGACCGGTACATGGTTGGTCAGGTTTAGAGGAATATGGGCCAAAAAGCAGGCAGGAGGGACTAGTGTAGACAAGACATGATAGATGGTGTTGGCAAGTTGGGCTGAAGGACCTGTTTCCACACTGTATGATTCTATGACTATGATTACATTAATCATTTGATGTTAGATTAATGGGGAAATAATTAAAATATCTTAAGAATTGAAATTTGACTGGTAAAATTAATGGAGATGTTTAATTAGTAATTTCAATATTCACAGCTTTCAAAGCAGATCTCCAACGTGTACAAGCGTTGAATATTGCCAATTTTGGAAATTTGAAATATACAAAAATAAAACTCCAGAAAATGTTGGAGTAGACAATAGACAATAGGTGCAGGAGTAGGCCATTCGGCCCTTCAAGCCAGCACCGTCATTCAATGTGATCACAGCTGATCATCCCCAATCAGTACCCCGTTCCTGCCTTCTCCCCATATCCCCTGACTCCACTATCTTTTAGAGCCCTATCTAGCTCTCTCTTGAAAGTATCCAGAGAACCGGCCTCCACCGCCCTCTGAGGCAGAGAATTCCACAGACTCACAACTCTCTGTGTGAAAAAGTGTCTCCTCATCTCTATTCTAAATGGCCTATCCCTTATTCTTAAACAGTTGCCCCTGGATCTGGACTCCCCCAACATTGGGAACATGTTTCCTGCCTCTAGCATGTCCAAACCCTTAATAATCTTATTAAAATGTTTCAATAAGATTCCCACTCATCCTCCTAAACTCCAGAGTATACAAGCCCAGCCGTTCAATTCTCTCAGCATATGACAGTCCCGCCATCCCGGGAATTAACCTTGTTAACCTACGCTGCACTCCCTCAATAGCAAGAATGCCCTTCCTCAAATTAAGGGACCAAAACTGCACACAATACTCTAGGTGTGGTCTCACTAGGGCCCTACACAGCTGCAGAAGGACCTCTTTGCTCCTATACTCAACTCCTCTTGTTATAAAGGCCAACATGCCATTCGCTTTCTTCACTGCCTGCTGTACCTGCATGTTTACTTTCATTGACTGATGAACAAAGACCCTGAGATTCCGTTGTTCCGAGGCAAGTAATATATTGATGAATGGTGCAGCATAATGTACATGTGAATATTCTTAAGACACTTCTTTAAATTCTGAATTGCCTAAACTCTGCATAAATTGGGCACTCAATCTTCCTTTATTCGTTTTATAGTTGTATTATAGTTTCCTGTTCCGTTCTTCCTTGTTTGCTTAACAAATTTTCCTTATAAGATGTATATATTCTTCATAAATCTTATATAAATTGATCTTTGCTTTGTGGCTTGATCTAGAGCAGTCTAAAAACCCGTGATTTTGATTAGAGACATGGATTCTTCATGTTAGACAGTTCACCTAGTCAGATTATATCTGTGTATTTCCTAAAGGACCAAAGGCGGATACATTTGATTAATAATAGTCATAAAGTCATAGCTATACAGCACATAAGGTAAATTCCTTGCTTACAAATACCTACTTACTTACTTACTTACTTAAACAGGCCCCATGTCCAACTCATCCATGTTAATCAAGATGCTTAACTGTTAGTTATTTAGTTGAACTGCTATTTCCATTTATCTCCATCTTGCCAATATCCATCCAAAACCTTTCCTATCCATACACTTGTCCAAGTGTCTTTTACACTACTGGGAACTATATTCTGCATTCTGTATCTCCCCCTTTGCTCTATCTATTGTACGACTTTAAACTGGTTGTATCTATGTATGGTATATCTGATCTATTTGGATAGCGTGCAAAAACAAAGCTTTTCACCGTACCTCAGTACATGTGACAATAATAAGCCTAAACCAAAGTAAGAGAGAGAGAGAGAGAGAGAGAGAGAGAGAGAGAGAGGTCGTGTTTTCTTCTCAGCTCTGCAGTTGAGAAGGATTGGAGCAGCCTTTCCAGGATTTTGCCGTTGGAGAGGGCACAGACCCAGGGGGGCTTCATAGTTCAACTTATTGTTGGGCTGTTGAAGCTTTTCTCTGGTCTGGGGAGCCTCCATCTGTGTGAAGATTCCTGAGTTTCTCCACATTGTCGAGGGTGCGGTTGGCGTTGGCGGATTGCCAAGAGTGCCTGTGATCTCAGTGGGCTGAAGTTGTGCGGTGTCTTTGTCGTTTTTGGCTCCGCTTCTCTGCCCTAAAGTCATTTTGCTCAGTGCGGCTGCCTGGCTTAATGTGAAGAAGGTACTTTTGCGTCCAGCGCGACTGGGATCGAGTTTCCCGTAAGCTGCTCTTGGCTGTGGACGAACCTGGGGACTTTCCTGCTTCAGCTGGAGGTTTCTGTTTTCTGCTGCCTGTCTTTGACTGTGACTGTCTCTGGGACTTAACTTGGAGCTGTGCTGCTGAGGGGCTTGGAGCTGGTTTGTGCCTCTGTGAGGATGGCGATGGAAGGGGCGCGGCCGAAGGTCCGGACCTACGCAGCGACGGCATCAGTGGCGGGTGCGAGGCCATCTGAGCTTGAGCCTCATGTTGACTTGGATGGGGACAGTTTTGGTATTTCTGTTCAAACTGGGCCTATGATGTCTAGGGGGGTAATTACGAAGGCCATGAATGAACTTCTTGGGAGGGGGGCTATTGTCTCTTCTGAGCTCGAAAGGGGAAAGGTGGAGATGATACTTAAGACCCGGGAGTGTGTGGCCCGAGCGTTGGAGGAGGGGATCTCAGTGGGGGGGGTCCACGTACAGGTGGATCCGTGGGTATCCAGGGTGAGACCGGTTCTCCTGCGGAGCTGCCCCACTTATTTTTCGGATGCAGTGCTTATTCCACACCTGTCCAAGTTCGGGGAGGTGCGGTCTAAATGTTTTCGTCTCTTGCATCCCGGGGGGGACCCGGAGGAAAAAGGGGTCTTCAGTTTCAAGAGGAGGGTGTTCATGAAGGTGGGTGAGGGGGATGGTGCCGAGGGGAGTTTTGAGGTGGTGCATAAGGGTGTACCCAGAACCGTGCGTTGGAGTTGGGGAAAGGCACGGTGTCATGCGTGCGGCGAATTTGGACATCTCCGTAGGGAGTGTCTTTTTCGCGGGGGCACTGCTAGAGGTTCTAGTGTAGTGGCCCAGGAAAGCGCTGCTGGCCCATCTGGGGTGGCTGGTCAAACCTCAGCGGCGCGGGGTGGTACTGCTGACCCGGCTGAGGTTGCCAGTTCTGCCTTGGTGACCCGGGGCGGCAGTGCTAAGCCTTCTGGGTCCAGAGGTTCCGCTTTGGGGACCCTGGGCAGTGAGAGCCCAAGCCCCCCACGTCCCCTACGTCTTGCGCCTGTGGCGGTGGATGGAGGTGGGGCGGAGGAGGAGGGGAGTGTTGAGGGGGGGTTTTGGGAGAAGCAGGGGAAGCATAATAAGAAGAAGGAGAGGGATAGGGCTGCCCGAGCGAAGAAAGTGCAATCGGGTGAGTTTAGCTCCAGTGTGGTGCAGACTGCACCTGCTGGGGCCCAGGGGGGAGTTGTGGTGGCTCGGAAGGGGGGAAAGAAGTCTAAACGTGTGGGTGGCAAAGTGGTTGGGGGTAATGTGGAGGCGGATGACCCTTCCCTTATGGAGGTTACCGCACCTCCGCATGCGAGTGGGACTAAAAGGAGGCATTTGCCTGGTGAAGAGGAGGAAGGGCGTGGGTCCAGAGCGAAGGGGATGTCTTTCTCCGGGCTTTCCACCACTGAGGTGGCTGAAAGTGGTCTTGACCCGGTGTCTTCTGGGTCGGTGGTTGGGCCTTCTCTTCATGGATCTACAGCGGGTGTCACCGGACTGGGTGCTGAAGTGGATTCCGGTGGAGTTGTGTCCACTGGGCGGGAGTCTGTCCCTTCATCTCAGGGGCCCTCTGAGGGAGTTATCTCGGCGGATGCTGTGGTTAGCTCCCTTGGGTGTGTACCCTCTGGGTCGGAGGTCCCCTCGTTTCAGAGGCCTACTGAGGGTGCTAGCACGGTAGGTGACGTGGTTGGCTCCTCTGGTAGTGTGCCCTCTGTGACGGGGGATGTGCAGAGTCAGGATGAGGGGGGAGTTTCGGGGGTGTTGTCGTTCAAGTCTGTGCTCCATATCAGTGCCAGTGGAGGTGCTGGGGGGCGGGATGCCTCACCGGATGAGTTGTCTGGGGTGAGGTTAATGGCAGGTGGTGATTCTCTGGGTGATGCCTGTGGAGAGGGCACTCTGGATGATGTGGAGGTCAGGGCTGTTATGGGACGTGATCCTCTTTCAGACTCCGAGGGTGCCAGTGTTCCACAGGCCCTGGGGATGCCTCTTGTTGTTGCTTCCCCAGGCCCGGAGGAGGAGGGTGATGGTAGCGGGCAGGAGCCCAGCCATTCAGAGGGCTGCGAGTCTCAGGTAGGGGTGTTGGGACCCACCCCCAGCATTGATCCGGGTGGTCGTGTCATGGCTGTGGAGGAGGATAGCGATGCGGCCAGTGGGGGGGGCTCAGAGAGTGTTGTGTCAGACAGTTCTGGTCTTTCTGAGGTTGTTGATTCAGGTGCGAGCGGGTTGGCTGAGAGCCCAGACTCCAAGGCCGTGTCTGAGGCGAAGCTTATTGTTGAGGTGCGAGAGTTCTTAAAAATAAGTCGTGCTCCCAAAACATTATGGTGGGCCGTTACAAGGAGATGGGAGGATTGGCTAGATGTGCGGGAGAGTCTCGAGGCTATCCTTAGTAACAAGGCTAGTGGTCTTTCTGACTCGGATTTGGGGCAGTTTCGGGGTTTGTTGAAGGTCCTCAGAAAAGGACCTCCTGTGACTACAGGGAGTGTGAGGGTCACAATCTAATGTGTCTACACATTCACAGTAGCTACATTAAATTTAAATGGGACTAGAGCGAGTTTTCGAAGATTTCAGCTCTTATCAGCCCTAAGGGAGGGGAGATTTGCAGTTTGTTATCTGCAAGAGACACATACCGTTGCTAGTGATGAACCTACCTGGCAACTGGAGTGGGAAGGGAGGGTTTATATGAGCCATCTCAGCTCAAATTCGAGTGGGGTGGCTTTTTTGTTGGCCCCAAATTTTCTGCCAAGCATTTTAAAAGTGCAGGAAGTGGTGCCAGGACGTTTGCTCCATCTGGCCGTGAGCCTGGATGGCATGCCGTTGCATTTCATTAACGTGTATGCCCCTAGCTCCGGCACGATGCAGGCCGGCCTGCTTCGGGAGGTGAATGCTCTGTTGGGCACTATTGATAGGGGAGAGTGTGTCTTCCTTGGTGGGGACTTTAATTGCACACTTGAGGTGCGGGACCGTTCTGGTACTCAGTGTGCGCCTGCTGTAGCGAAGAAGCTGAGAGGCTTGATTGACTCCTTTGAGTTGGTTGATGTTTGGAGGGACCTTCACCCTGATTCCACTGCTTTTTCGCGGAGGTCTGAGGGCGGTGGTTCCCGCATTGATCGGTTTTATATTTCCCGAGCGTTTGTTTCCCGTGTCTCAGCGGCCTCAATGCGGCTGGTGCCGTGCTCGGACCATTGTCTGGTGCGTGTGGATTTCAATCCAGCGTGCGCTCGGGCTGGGTCCGCGTACTGGCACTTTAACAACAGGCTGCTGGAGGATCGGTGTTTCCGGGAGTCATTCACTCGGTTTTGGGTGAAGTGGAGAGAGAGGCAGAGGTGCTTCTCTTCCCTTAGGCAGTGGTGGGATGTGGGTAAAGCTCACATCCGTCTCTTTTGTAAGGAATATACATGGGGGTCGACTGGGAGGCGGGACTCAGCGGTCGAGAAGCTGGAGAGGGAGATACAGGACGCTGAGTCTCGCCTGGGTCAGTTTGGTGAAGACTCCAGCGAATGGGGAGAGTTTCAGAGGAAGAAGGAGGTTTTGAGGAGTCTGCTGCTTGAGCGATCTCGAGGCGCTTATGTGAGGTCTCGGGTCCAGATGCTGCACGAGCTGGACCGAGCGTCGCCTTTCTTTTTCTCTTTGGAGAAGGGGCGGGGAGCTCGAAAACAGCTCGTGGAGTTGCTTGCAGATGACGGCTCCTCTGTCACTGATCCAGAGAGGATTAATGCCTTGGTTAGGTCCTTTTATGGGACCCTGTTCTCTGCGGAAGGATTCAGTGTGGAGGCTCAGCGAGATCTGTGGGAGGGTCTACCGACCGTAGATAGGGGGGAGGCTGATCTTCTTGATGGCCCCTTATCTTTGGAGGAGTTGACTCGCGCCTTGCATCAGCTCAGGAGGGGTAAGTCCCCCGGGCTGGATGGGTTGACGGTGGAGTTTGTTAGAGCATTCTGGGACGTCCTAGGGGGTGACTATATGTTGGTTTTGGGGGAGAGCCTGGCGACTGGAGTGATGCCTCTCTCGTGGCGTAGGACGGTTGTTGTCTTGCTGCCTAAGAAGGGCGAACTCCGTTTGTTGAAGAATTGGCGTCCAGTCTCTCTCCTTTGCACAGAATATAAAATTTTTGCACGGGCAATGGCAAATCGCCTGGGCTCCGTGCTGCATCAAGTGATTCATCCTGATCAATCTTATACAGTCCCTGGCCGGTCCATCCAGGATAACATCCACCTGGTTAGGGACCTGATTCATTTAGTCCAGGGTACTGGTGAGTCAGCTGCTTTTCTGTCTCTTGATCAGGAGAAGGCTTTTGATAGGGTAGAGCATGAATACCTATTTGGGACGTTGCAAGCGTTTGGGTTTGGACCACACTTCGTGGCCCGGGTCCGGCTTTTGTACGCTGCTGCGGAGTGTCTTGTAAAGGTTAATGGCGCGGTGCTATCTCCTTTTCATTTTGGGAGGGGGGTCCGCCAGGGGTGCCCTATGTCGGGCCAGTTGTATTCGGTCTGTGTGGAGCCGTTCCTGTGTCTTCTTCGGAGGAGGTTGACAGGCCTGGCCCTACCTGGCCCGCGGGTTGAGGTGATTCTATCGGCGTATGCCGATGACGTACTTCTTATGTTCACTGATCCTGGTGACCTGCGGAGGATGCGTGACTGCCAGGAGATATTCTCGGCTGCATCTTCTGCTAGGATTAACTGGAGTAAGTGCTCTGGACTTTTGGTGGGTCAGTGGCGGGTAGACTCCCTGCCGGAGGAGATGGCATTGTATGCGTGGAGTACCACGCACCTCCTCTATCTGGGGGTGTACCTGAGTCCCACTGAGGATGTTTGGCCGGCAAACTGGCAAGAGTTGGAGACGAAGGTGGTTGCTCGGCTGGGGCGCTGGTCAGGCCTGCTTGGAGTTCTCTCCTTTCGGGGGAGGGTGCTGGTCATAAACCAGCTGGTGGCCTCTATGTTATGGTACCGGCTGGCTACTCTTGTCCCGCCCTCTATATTTGTAACTGCTATACAGAAGAAGCTGGTGGATTTCTTTTGGGGAAATAGGAAGCATTGGATTTCCGCGGCGGTCCTGAGTCTTCCGTTAGAGGAGGGCGGCCAGTCCTTGGTGTGCGTGCGCACCCAGGTGGCGGCTCTCCGTCTCAGGACTCTGCGGAGATACATGTATGTAGAGAACCCTCCCAGATGGCACGCTCTGGCCACGTATTTTTTTCGTCAGGGTCGTTGCCTAAGGGGGGTCTCGCGGCTCCCGGTGGCGGGTGTCAGTCGACCCGCTCTAAGGGGCTTGCCTGTTTTCTATAGGGATGTGTTAAGAGTGAGGAATTTGGTGGTGTTCAGCCAGAGTGTTGTTCCACGAGGAGAGGGGGATGTTGTGGCTGCGGGTGTGGCTGGTCCTCATCCTGTCATGGTGGTTGTCGAGGAGAGGCGCGAGCCTAGAGTGGTTCAGATAGAGCTTACCCCTGCTCCGTCAGATCTGCTCATCGGGCCTAGGCTTCGGGATATTTCTCGGCCTCCGGCTCCGCATAATCTGAGCTGCCTTTCTGAGATGACCAGCATGCCATTTTGTGATGCAAGGAGACGCGCACTGTACAGGATGCTCCTGCACATTCTGAACCACCGTGCCTTCGTCTCCCGTCCTGACTCACCATGGAGGACGGTGTTACCATCCGAAGGCGGCGGGGGGCCCCAGTGGGGGTCCTTCTATAAGGGAGTTGTACCCCTTTATATTGGGGACCTGGGGTGGAGAGTGCTGCATGGAGCGGTGGTTTGTAATAAACTTTTGAGTCGGTTCACGGGCTCGTCTGCCGCATGTATTTTCTGCGGAGAGGAGGAGACCGTATTCCATGTGTATATGGAGTGTGTGAGGTTACTGCCCCTGTACCAATATCTGAAGGGGCTGTTCCTCAAGTTCTGGCTGCATTTTAGCCCCACAATCCTGGTGTTTGGACACAAGGCGGGGAGTGGGGAGAGCCGAGTGTGGGGGGGGGACTTACCTGTCGGTTTGCTCCTTGGCCTGGCCAAGATGGCCATTCGTGGGTCCAGGCAGCGGGCGGTCGACGGTCTGGCGAGAGTCGGCTGCCTGCCCCTCTTTCGGGCCTACGTCCGTGCACGTGTGTCCCTGGAGAGGGAACACGCGGTGTTCACGGGGACTCTGGAGGCCTTCCGTCAGCGCTGGTCGCCGCGTGGGGTTGAGGCGATTATAAATGAATGTACTGCTGTACTACAATGATCTGTTCATTATAGTGTGATTTTTGATTGTGTTTTGATGTGTTGTATTTTATGATTTGTGTTGAATAAAGTTTTTGAAATGAAAAAAAAAAAAAAAAAAAAAAAGTGTTTTATTGTCATATGTTTCAAAAAGTACCAATGAAATTCTTACTTGCAGCAACCCATTAAAAAAGAGATCTGCATATATATAAACAAACAGACAAATAAATAGACAATAGTAGTGCAAAGTCAAAAATAATGTCCCCAATTCTATATAATTCAGAGCCTATTTGGAGATTGTAGTGCTTAATAACCTGATGGTTGAAGGGACGAATCTACTCCTGAATCTGGACGTTACAATTTTCATGCTCTTATACGTTCTTCCCGGTGGCAGGAGTGAAGTGAGAACAATTTGTCACATCAAACTCAACTTTGAACAGGGGGGTTTCTGAAGAAGAAACGTTCCAGCAGCACGTCCCTTGCAGGCTGAGGCTAAGCAATGAATTGCTTTGATTCAGTGTCAGTCAAGTTAACCCAGTAAAATGGTTTAACAGAAAAATGGCACTGAACAGATCACCATTTCAAGATGTGCAGAAACATGAAAGGAGAAGATCAAGACACCAATGCTGCAGATGGTGGATCTGAGCAAAGAATAAGCTGCTGGATAGAACTGGATGGTAACTGTTGGTAAGATTTTAAAGGCAATTATAAAGGATGAGGTTATGCAGTACTTGAAAGTTCACGATAAAATAGGCCGGTCAGCATGGTTTTGTGAAGGGAAGATCTTGCCTGACAAATCTGCTGGAGTTCTTTGAAGTTAATAGCAGGACAGGCAGAGGGGAAGTTGTAGATGCTGTTTACCTAGATTTTCAGAAGGTCTCGATAAGGTGCCGCCATGTCAGGCTGTTAGGTAAGATGAGAGCCCATAGCATTAAAGGGGAGATACTAGCATGGATAGCGGGTTGGCTGGATGGCAGAAGGCAAAGAGTTGCAATAAAAGGCACTTTTTCAGGTTCGTTGCCAGTGACTAGTGGAGTTCCACAAGGGTCAGTGTTGGGGCCGTTTCTCTTCACGTTGTATAGTAATGATTTGGATAAAGGGATTGAAGGCTTTATGGCCAAGTTTGCAGATGATGCTACGTTAGGTGGTGGGGGGGGGGGGAGTGCTGATGCAGGACACCCAAAAAAATAATTTGCTAGTCGAATCGGTAGTAAGGAAGGGAAATTCAATGCTTGCATTTATATCAAGAGGACTGGAATACAAAAACAGAGATGTAATGCCGCATTTGAAGTACTGTGAGCAAATTTGGGCTCCAGATCTGAGGAAGGATGTGTTGGCCCTGGAGCGGGATCAGAGGAGGTTTACAAGAATGATTCCCAGAATGAGTCGGTTAGCATATGATGAGCGTTTGAAAGATCTGGGCCTCTACTCGCTGGATTTTAGAAGGTTGAGGGAGGACCTCATTGAAATTTACAGAATAATGACTAATAATAGAGTAGATGTTTCCACTGGTGAGGAGGAACTGCCTTGGTCAGAGGGTAGTTAATCTGTGGAACTCATTGCCACAGAAGGCTGTGGATATTTTTAAGGCAGAGATAGATAGACAAATTCTTGATTAGAATGGGTGTCAAAGAATATGGGAGAAGGCAGGAAAATGGCATTAGGAGGCAGAGATCAGCCATGATTGAATGGCGGAGTAGGCTTGATAGGTCGAATGGCCTAATTCTACTATAACTTGTGAACTCGGCAAGTCAAGCAGTAGCTGTGGATGCAAAGAGATGGTTGATGATACAGGTTGAGATGCGGACCTGATTCAGGGTCTTGACCCGAAACATCGACAATCCCTTTGCCTCCACAGATGCTGTTTTACCCACTGAGATCTTGCAGCAACTTATTTTCTTTGCAAGGGATAAAATCAGCTCATGTTTAAGTGTCAACCTGTTCAATATTCTCGCTTTACTTTGGAGATGCAGCGCAGAAGCAGGTCCTTCGGCCGAATGAGTCCGCGCTGACCAGCGATCACCCCATACACCAGCACAATCCAACACACTAGGGACAATTCACAATTTTACCAAAGCCAATTAACCTACAAATCTGTATGTCTTTGGAGTGTGTGAGGAAACCGGAGCACGCGGAGAAAACCCACGCACTCACGGCGAGAACGTGCAAACTCCATACAGACAGCACCCATAGTCAGGATCGAACCTGGGTCTCTGGCACTGTGAGGTAACAACTCCAACGCTGTGCCACTGTGCTGCCCCTTGTGGGCGAGAAGGGTGTGGGTTCAAGCCCTACTCTAATGTTTGGGCAGGTAATCAAGGCAACATTTGGGTACATAACCGAGTGTGACGCTGCAGAGGTGTGAATCAGAGCATAATAAACAGAGCACTTGAGTTGTGCAGGATCCCATTGAAAATACACGTTCAATACTGAAAATACTGTTCAAAAATACACGGGGAGTCCAACAGTACATTTGAGCTACATCCCTTCGACAAATTGCAGCAAAGTATGATTAATTTCTGATTGTATGTTCACCTATGTTATTGAAAGGGATCATTTGGCACATTAAGTCATGGTCATACAGTGTGGAAACAGGCCCCTCGGCCCAATTTCCCACTCTGACCAACATGCCCAATTTACACTAGTTCCACCTGCCTATGTTTGGCCCATATCCTTCTAAACCTATCCTATCCACGTACCTGTCCAAATGTTTTTTTAAAGTTGCAATGGTATCAACCACAACTACCTCCTCTGGCAGTTTGTTCCATACACCCACCACCCTTTGTTGGACAAAAGTTACCCCTCATGTTCTTATTAAATCTTTCCCCCCTCAAGTTAAACCTCTATCATCCGGTTATTGATTCCCCTACTCTGGGCAGGAGACTCTGTGTGTCTACCAAATCTATTCCTCTCATAGAATCCATACCAGCTCAAAGCAATCCCTATCCCTATCAATACTATTTTACACTTACAGTATATTCCCGTAACACATTCTCTCTCACATAAATCTTGAACTGCCTCCTGAATCTTTTACCGCTCACCTGCGTTCAGCTGCTGGGCATAATTTACCCTCTTCCATTAACATGACACAAATGAACATCTTTTTGATGGCGGCGCTGGGTTAACAGCTGCGGCCCACCTGCAGTCCGTCTGTTATTTTTTTTTTTTTTTGTCCTGTTTTTAGTTGGGTTCGTTTTGTTAGATTGTGTGTGTGTGTGGGTGGGGGGGGAGTAACATGTCCAGGTCTCTTCCTTCGGAGGGGGGGGGGGGTGCGACTTTCTGTCGTACTCCCCGTCTCTGTCTGCGCCGAGGCCTAATGACGGAGCTGGCGGCCTCGGGCCCAGGGGCTGTTCCAGTAGCGGCGGCGGCGGCGGCAGCAGCAGCGTCGACCCGACTCCCGGAGCGGTTCCGGTAGCGGCGGCGGCAGCAGCAGCAGTGGCGACCCGACTCCCGGAGCGGTTCCAGTAGCGGCGGCGGCGGCAGCAGCAGCGGCGACCCCGACTCCCGGAGTGGTTCCAGCAGCGGCGACGGCAGCAGCAGCAGCGGTGACCCGACTCCCGGAGCGGTTCCGGCGGCGGCGGCGGCGGCGGCGGCCCGGCTCGGTCCCGGGGCGGCGACCCGACTTGGTCCCGGAGCGGTTGCAGCGGCCCGACCACGGGCCCGGTGGACCCCCCAGGCCGCGGAGTTGAACCGGCCCATTCGTGGAGCGCGGGACTAACTTACAGTGGCGGCGGAATTACCATCGCCCAGTGCGGTCGTGGCATCTGAGGCCTGGACCACCTCGGCGCAGAGGGAAACAAAGAGGGAAGAGACACAGACTTTAAGATTTTGCCTTCCACCACAGTGAGGAGGTGTTTGGTGAACTCACTGTGGTGGATGTTAAATTTGTGTTTATTGTGTGTTCTGTCATTTTTATTTATTTATTTTTAATTATATGTATGACTGCAGGGGAACAGAGTTTCGTTCAGACCGAAAGGTCTGAATGACAAATAAAGAATCTAATCTAATCTAATCTAATCTTTGGGATGTGGGAGGAAACCGGAGAACCAAGGGTACACTTATGCAGTCACAGCGCGAGCAAGCAAACTCCATATGGTCAGCGTTGGATGTCAGGCTCGAACCCTGGGAGCGGCAAGCCAGCTGCACTACCCGCAGCACCTCTGTGATGAAAGACATCACTATTTGCGGAATCTCATTGTGTGCAAAGTGTCTTATGTCACGCATAAGAAGGATATGTAACACCAACTTCAAATTAAATTTTACTTTATCCCCTTCTCTCTGCTGACCCTCCCTTTTTGGCAAAGATTATTTCATAACGTTTGAAAGGGAAAATAATCAGCTTCTTTCAGTTTTTCATCTTTCTCCACCCTGCCCTCTGGCTGTTTGGCATGACAGACATGAAACTGAGCTTGCCTCAGCTGTCTTTACACTCATAGTGAACAGGCTGCACTGCAGGAACAGGAACTAACTATCACTACTGAGCCATGGTTTACTTAGAAATATGGGATTCTCCCTCAGCTCTGTGGCTGGAATATCTATGGAATATTGTTCACCTGTTCCCCTGCTGTGCATTATCATGGAAAATCCAGTGGAATTCATTGGAATTTAGAAGAATAAGAGGGGACCTTATACAAACATAAAAAATCATTAAGGGATTGGACAGGCTTAGATGCAGGAAAATTGATCTGCAAGTTGGGAGAGTCCAGAACCAGGGGTCACAGTTTAAGAATAATGGGTAGGCCAATTTATCTGAGATGAGGATAAACATTTTCACCCAGAGAGTTGTGAATGTGTGGGATTCTCTGCCATAGAAGGCAGTGGAGGCCAATTCAATGGATGTATTCAAGAGAGAGTTAGATAGAGCTCTAAGGGCTAATGGAATCAAGGGTTATGGGGAGAAAGCAGGAACATGGTACTGATAATCAGCCATGATCATATTGAATGGCGGTGCTGGCTCGAAGGGCCAAATGGCCTACTCCTGCACGTATTTTCTATGTTTCTATGGCTCAAAGGACTGAATGGCCTTCTCCTTCACCTATTTTCTATATTTCTATGATATTTTAATTTAGAGATGCTGCATGGAAACAGGCCCTTCGGCCCACCGACTCCACGCCGGCCATCGATCACCCGTTCACACCTGTTCAAATACACTCCCTGCACACTATGGGGGCAATATTACCGAGGCTGATAAACTTACAAACCCGCACGTCTTTGGGATGTGGGAGGAAACCAGAGCACTCGAAGGAAACCCACACGGTCACAGGGAGAAACATGTAAACTCCACACAGGCAGCACCTGAGGTCAGGATCGCACCAGGGTCTCTGTCGCTGTCGGGCAGCAGCTCTACCAGCCGCGCCACTGTTCAGCTCCTCTCTGCCATTTTTTCCCATCCTTCCAGCGCACAAGTAAACAGCGATTCCAGGGGCTGGAGATAGAGTTGACGTTCAGTCAGGAGTTTGGGAGGTTGACAATTTAGCAGCGGGCAGGACTGCCACGCGGCACTGGTAGTGGGTGGGTTCAGGTTAGTGAATGAGAAGTGATAAAAGTAACAGTAGAATATAGAATTTTACTTCGGAGTCACGTGAGTGACTGCGTGAAGACCCCGCCAGCATGCATGCGTGACTTATCGTCTAACGCATTGCACAGCGACAGGCGGGAGGAGCGTCGCTCCTCCAGCGGTAGGTTTAAAACGGACCTGCAGGTAAGTTTCTACTACTCTGAGGTCATTTTTCATTCTGTTAGATTTTTTCTTTACAGAACGAAGTACTCATGGACAAGTCAAAGACAAAGTCCAAACTGCAACGAAGCTGACCGCGAAGGACCGCGGGAATGCGGGCAGTGAACAGCAGCCGACTTAACCTGGACGCTAACCGTGTGGTCAGCAGCCCGCAACTTGGCACCGGCACAGCACATAGGGTTACCTCGGACTGGCGGGAAGGCCACTCGAAAGTCGGATGAGCCCGTAGACTTGGACGGGTCAGGGCAGGAAGATTCACCGCCTGCCGTGGCCGTTTATCTCGCATGGAGCGGTTGATGGAGCAGCTGCTCCAACTTGACATACTCCAACAAATGGAGTCTTGTCACCGTGGGTCTCCTCGGACACCCACAGCAGCACCTTGTACAGGGCTGCCAAATGTCTCCCTCTCCTCGGAGGGGAGCATAAGGAGTCACTACTGGGCTGGCTCTGAAGATGGGGGTTTGGCTGAAGACACTTCCAGTGTGCTAGGGGTGCAGGAAGAACAGGGCTGCTCGGCATGGCCTCTAAATTTGCGATGCCCTCGGAAAAAGAACAGCCGTTACAGCCACAGCTGGCAGCAAGCATCAACTACCTCACCACCAACCAGCTGGAGGAACAGGTAATGGATGACACAGCTGCTAAGTATTTAGCACCAGAAAACTGTGTTTCCCTCAATGTTCCTGCAGTGAACAACCCAATCTGAAGAAGGGTCTCGACCCGAAACGTCGCCTATCTCCTTCGCTCCTTAGATGCTGCTGCACCCGCTGAGTTTCTCCAGCTTTTTGTGTAACCCTCGATTCTCCAGCATCTGCAGTTCCTTCTTTACCAATCTGGGGACACATTGGTGGTGGCATCAGAGCCCAGGAAATTAAGATACAAAAAATCCTTAAACTACTGGCCTCCGGTATAACGGCATTTGCCAGATCAGTTGATGGAAAGGACATGTCGGATGAACAGCAAGATGCACTGGCACTTTTCTGCAACACGCAATTTGAGATAAATTGCTTCAGAAAGAGTGTGATCCAACCTGCCTTAAACCCCAAATTTGCAGGGTTGTGAAAGACCAGCAGCAAGCAGCCGCCTAGTTTACTGTTCGGGGATAACCTGCCGAAGCAGGTCAAAGACCTTGACGAGGAGGCAAAAGCCGTCGGACTAATAAAAGTGCCGTCAACTGCCAAGACCTCACATCTTCGGCGGCAGCACCCCTACACACCCACCAGCAAACCACAATACCCAGCAGCTGGTGATAGCTCGAAGGCCGTACATTCAGGACAAAGGTCTTTTTTAGACCAAGGCCCAGAGCGGCCTTCATGGAAAATGCGCCAAACCCACACTCCAGCTTCTCTACCCCCCCAGGATGGAAGAAATGAACACAGCTCCACCGGTAACCAGGGAGGTAGGTGGGTCTGGTTTCTTCTGGAACATAGGGTGTGTAAGTTCTTCACAGGTTGGGGGAATGTTACACTTGTTTTGGAGTACATGGAGTTCCATAACTTCTGATCCTTTTATACTGCATAGTATCCAGGGATATAAAATCGAATTCATTCACAAACTCCTTCCTCCGGTTCAGCATGCACCTAGCCGAACATTTGTGCTTTCACAACAGGAAAGATTGGAAAGTCATGCAGAACTTTTGAGATTACATACAAAAGGAGTTATTGAGAAATCCAAACACGAATTTCTTGAGTTTTTTGTCTAATATTTTCACAAAAAACAAAAAAGATGGTGGATGCCGCATCATCATTGATTTGACACAGCTGAATACTTTTGTGCAGTATACACATTCCAAAATGGAAACTTTTGTTACTGCCAAACAATTAGTTTCCAAAAGATACTTCATGACTTGCATCGACCTAAAAGATGCATACTATTCGGTACCAATAGAGAAGGGTCACCGCAGATATCTGAAATTTAACTGGATGGGGCAGCTCTGGCAGTACAAAGCACTGCCTAATGGATTAACATCAGCCCCCAGACTATTTACTAAAATATTAAAACCAGCCTTGGCATTTCTCCAAAAACAGAAACATATTGTCATGGCATATCTGGATGATATCTTTATTGTGGGAAAGAATCTGGAGTTATCCAAATCGTCTGTTTCAGCCACCAAGCTCTTCTTTGAAAAGCTGGGGTTCATCATCCATCCAGATAAATCTAACCTAATGACAATGGACTACTTGGGGTTCACAATTGACTCTGTTCACATGTCTGTGACTTTGCCAAAGGACAAAGCAACAGACTTAATAGAGGCATGTAACAGCCTTGTTATCGTCAGTCAACCATCTATTCGACAAGTAGCCAGGGTGATTGGAAAGCTCGTGGCTGCTTTTCCAGCCACACAATTTGGACCTTTGCACTACCAAAATTTAAAGAAGGCAAAGGTGCAAGCACTCAAACATCATGCGGGCCATTTTGACAGGCCAATGCAGTTACCAGCTAATGCAGTTTTGGAGTTGCAATGGTGGATAAAGAACACTTGGCATTGCTCTAATCCCATTTTAATCAGCAATCCTTCAGTTGTGTTACAAACTGATGCCAGTGCTCATGGCTGGGGAGCAACTAATACCATCTCTAGTTGCGGTGGTAGATGGGATGCATATGAGTTAACTTTACTTCAAGCACTTGGTATTAATCATCTAGAGGTGTTGGGAACGTTCCATGGACTTCGGGCTTACTGTTCGGACATGCACCTTCTGCATGTTCGCCTGCAAAATGATAATACCACCGTGGTGGCATATATTAATCATATGGGTGGAATTAAGTCGCTATCTTGTGATAATCTGGTTAACACAATTTAGCACTGGTGCATCAAAAGAAATATTTGAATGTTAGCTACTTACCTTCCAGGTAAGCTCAATACAGTGGCGGATACCAGGTCACGCAAATTCAATGACAACACCGAATGGATGTTGGACCACCAAGTATTTACTAACATTGTAGCTCGGTATGGAACACCAAATATCGATCTTTTCGTATCTAGGCTTAATCACCAGTTACCAACACATGTTTCATGGGAACCAGACCCTGGGGCAGTGGCGATGGACGCATTCTCGCTGAACTGGGGGAATTGTTTTTCTATGCATTTTCCCCCTTCTGCTTCATCAGTCGGGACTTGCAGAAAATACAAGACTCCGCGTTGGGTATTTTGGTAGTACCCGACTGGCATACTCAGCCATGGTTTCCTGTGGTTCTCGACATGGTCTCGGAACCATGTATGCCCATCTCCAAGCGCCCGTATTTATTGGTTCATCCTGTGACAGGTGAGAGTCACCCGTGCCATGACAGGATAAAACTGTTGATTTGCAGGATCTAAAAAGACCACTCCTGGAATTTGGACTGTCGGACCAAACCATGAACATTATCATGGCAGTTTGCAGAGAGTCCACCAGAAAACAATACCTTTCATATATAAGGAAATGGGAGATATTCTGTACCAGGGCGAACATCACATACAAAACGATTACTGTAACAAATGTGCTAGAATTCTTGGCCAGCCTACACTTTGACGAAGGTTTGAGCTACAGTGCCATGAACTGTGAAAGAAGTGCCCTATCATCTTACTTGGGACAGGGATTAGGACACCACGCTGTTGGATCTCACCCTCTATTATCAAAACTAATGAAGGGTATTTTCAACACTAACCCCCCCAGTGCTAGGTACTCCCAGACCTGGGATATTGGTGTTGTCTTAATGCTGCAGACCATTTCAAGATGGCTTAGACAGGTATTGGGTGCGGCAGGAGTGGACACCGATGTTTTAAAATCTCATTCCACCAGGGCTGCAGCTACATCGGCAGCGAGAATATTGGAAGTTCCCATGGACCTCATCCTTGCAATGGCAGGATGGTCTAGTGAAATAACTTTTCAATGATTTTATAATAAACCCGTTGCCAGACCTGGGATATTTGCAGACTTGATTTTAAGTTCTGTATTATGATTTTACCCTGAATATTAAGGGTTATTATTATTTGTTAATAAATGTATCATTGTGTTTCAATAACCGTTTCATGTCTGAATACGTTAACATATTTCCTCCATTGGTCAGTTATGACAGTGTGTGGGCATGGACTCTTTTTCCACGGCATGAAATCACAGAGCTTTAAAATCTTCACGTAGTCACTCACGTGACTTTGAAGTAAAATAGTAAGATTAAGCGAGAACTTACCAGTTTGAAGTTTGATCTTTAATTTATGAGGAGTTACGTTGAGGGATTACGTGCCCTCCATGCTCAACCCTCTATCATAAAGGTCAACTGGTATTCTAGTTCTCTTATCTTACAATGTTTAGTTCAACTTCTGCTATCTGCTGCTTTGAAGAATGTCAAGCATGCATACTGGTGGGGTCTTGATGTAATCCCTCAACATAACTCCTCATAAAATAAAGATCAAAGTTCAAACTGGTAAGTGCTTGTTTAATCTTACTATTAAATGTAGAATGAATTAATGGGAATGAAAAGCAGAATATCACAGACAGAGGAAGGCCATGTAATTGAAACAGTGCCTCAGAGAAAGGCAAATAGTGGGATGAGGGGAGACGGGAGTAAAGAGTCAGGATTGCATGTTCTTGACATGAATACATCAAGCATTCACTGCAGGTTAAATGAATTTGTGGCATAAATAGGGAAAAATGGATTGACCGAATATTCTTCTTCTTGCGTATGGCGTGCACAACCTAAAGTTGTAGATCAAGGGTAGACATCCAGGTCAGGACAGCATCAGTTACTGGGTGGATGGCTTTGATGCCCCCAGGGAAAAGCCTCAGTGGGCACTCATTCACGATGTGTGGGATGGTCTGGTCTGGATGTCCACAGTCGCAAGCAGGTCTGTCTGTCATCCCCCGCTTATTGCAGGTGATGGGCTCTTCTTGCATGGAGGGTGCGGATTCTGTTCAGAGTTAGCCATAGAAATGAAAAGGGACAGAAACAATGGTAGGAGTAGGCTATTGGCTTCCTAGTAGTAATCATAATATCAGGTAGCAATCAATCAAGGGGAAGGGTCCCAACTCGAAACGTCATCTATCCATGTTCTTCAGAGATGCTGCTTGAACCCTGATTTACTCCAGCACATTGTGTTCAACACAAGATTCCAGCACCTGCAGTTCCTTGTGACGTGAAGATCTTGTAAAGAAGATGGTGCAATGATCCGGGATGATTTTGCCAATGTTCTGAGCAATATATAGAATATATTAACTGGGTGCTCTTGTGTCCTCTCACATCCCAGGCATGTGCAGGTATCCATTGTATCCATTGTATTAATTTCCCCAGTATGTGGATGAGTGGTAGAAGCTAGCTTCCAGGGGAGAGAGATGGGAATGTGAGGTGAATACAATGGGTTCAGGCAGGATTAGTATAAAAGTGGATAGCAGGAACTCAGCAGCTAAAAAGGCTGTTTCTGCATGGTGTACCTCTGTGACTCCTTGATGAGGACAATTTCCTAGAACAATAAAGTGTGGGTCCAATTTGTGATATGTTAGGATCCATTCATGTGTAATTGGATAGGGTTAATTAACAATCTCATGTTTGGATATCCCCTCGGGAATAGTGAGTATAACATTATGGAACTTCACATTTAGTTTGAGATTGACAAGTTTAAGTCTGAAGCTAAAGATTTAAACTTAAATCAAGGCAATTACACAGGGCACAATGGGCAGGTTAGATGAAGTAGGTTGGGAACTTAAACTAAAAGGTAATATGGTTCGTAGGTTGTGGCAGACAGAAAGATTTTTAATATATAATTCTAAACTAATGTACACATTCCATTGAGATATAAAGACTCCATGGGAAAAGTGATACTTTGTGATGTTCACTTAAGATGTTCAGAATGGTATTAAATTTAAAGAAAAGCCTTATAAAGTTACACACAACAGTAACAGGCCTGAGAACTGGGTGAATTTTCAATATTGTAAAGAGTGACTAAAGAAATTAAGAGGAAGAAAATGGAAGATGAAAGCAAACTAGTGAGAAATACACAAATGGATTGAAAGAGCATCTGCAAAAATATTTTAAAAAGGAGCAAATGTTTATCCCCAGAAGCTGAGACCAGAGAATTATTAACAGGCAATTGTGGATTTGTCAAACAAAATTTTTATGACTTTCTTCTTCAGTGAGAGATATAAGAACTGCACTCCACAAATAGTAGGAAATAAGAAAGACACAAAGTGCTGGAGCAACTTGGCGGGCCAGGCAGCATCTATGGAGAAAAGAGACAGTTGACATTTTGAGTCAGAACCCTTCTTCAGTATGAAATAGTGTGATTGAGAGAGGGGGAAGGGGGGTTGTGCCAAAGGGGTGAGGGGGAGAGAGAAACAATTAATATCACTTTCTCTGTGTCACGTGGCATCATAAGCAGATGGGTGGATTAGTATCTAGTCGTCTGGATTTGGTCTTTGCCAGCATTAATTGCCCATGAACAGGTGGTGGTAAACCATCTTGTTGGGCTAGTGCTGTGCTTCTGAAGATGGTACTCTCATGATTTAGACTTAGTGACAATTAATCAGTGGTGATATTGCGTGCAACTTGGTATACCCATCTCCTTGCCGCCCTTATCCTTGTTGATGGTAGGTTTGGCAGACTAGGGAGGTGCTGTCAGAATGACCTAGGCAAGGTGGAGGGAGTCATAGTCATACAGTCATACAATAGGGAAACAGGCCCTTCGGCCCAACTAGCCTATGCCAACCAAGTTGCTCCATCCATACTAGTCCCATCTGCCTGTATTTGCCACATATTCCTCCAAACCGTTCCTATTCATTCCCCTGTCCAAATGGCTTTTAAATGTTACTAGACCAAGTGAGACCCATTGGGTCACGTCTCCTCAACGCGCAGTTGCGGAGGGAGGGGGAGGGTGGCGGCCTGCTGCGTAACACACACCCACTAACCAAACCCACACACACTAACCACCCCCATTGATATGATATTACTTTTTTTCATTCGCTCCTTTTACCCCAACCCCCACCCTATCCACTCACGCATAGCCCCCAACTCACAGGTGCGGCTAGAGAGGGAGGTGGGTATAGAGAGAGGGACACAGAGAGGGGCACAGAGAGGGACATAGCGAGGGATACAGAGAGGCACAAGGAGGGACAGAGAGGGACACAGAGGAACAGAGGGGGAGGAGTGGGAGGGGAGGGGTGGGGGGAGTTGGAGAGGAGGGGAGAGGAGCGGGGCAGAGGAGGGGTGAGAGGAGGAGGGGGGAGAGGAGCAGAGGGGAAGAGGTGGATGGGGCAAGAGGAGGAGGGAGGGAAGAGGAGGAGGGGGGCAAGAGGAGGAGGGGGGCAAGAGGAGGAGGGGGAAGAGGAGAAGGGGAGAGGAGGGGGGTGTTAATATTGGCTAAATTAAAGACACCATAAAATGGAGGATCCCTGCACTTGTCAGAATTGTTTAACCCTTATCTGCTGAACTTTACAGGCTTCATTGGTGCCAGCCAGTCTAGGCTCAGACTGATATGCAGGATGGTAAGGGGTCCAGGTGTTCTCCCTGTTTCTCTTAAATTGAAAACATGTATAGCGGTTTTGCAAACTAACCTTAAATGCATCATTTCTATTGGATTACTGCAAAAGCATTGTAAAACAGTATACATAATGTTGCAAGATGGTCATCCTGTTAATTGATGATTGGTCGAACTGTTGAGCCTTGGAGAAATTGTTTGAATCTCGGGGCACATCTTTCAATGTTTGTTCTTGTTAGCTCCCTTTGAGAGCTTTCTTTCTTATACAATGTATGAGCTGTTGTATTATTGGGTTAGGGAAATGGCTGTTATGTATGGGGTTAATCGATATCTGTAATTGGAATATTAAGTGACCGCACCCAAGTGGTTCGGCCCCTCAAAGTCCCGGGACACATAAAAGTCCGCTGCCACGAGGTCCAGGGTCGATCACCTGGGAGAGTGCTTGGGACTGCGTGAACTTCTGGAGTATCTCTGTCTGAGCGAGGCCTAGAGGGGTTGAACAGGCAGACACAAGGATCGAACCCGCGGTGGGATAGGTACAGTAGTTGAACTGTGACGCGCTTTTGTTAAAATAAAATTTAGTGTTTTTACTGAAACTAGACTGAGGGGAAGCTTAGAAACAAGCTCTGTCCTGTCAGTCTGGTGCTTGCGCCAGTGCAGCTGACGTACTGACGCGCATTAGGCATGACGGGTCTTCTTCACGGGATCACTCACGTGACTCTGAAGTAAAATAAGGAGTTCGATTTTGAGTCTATACTTGCAAAGCCAAATTTTCAAATACTGAATTTCATATTGAAGTTCTGCCAGTAAGGTGGAATTCAAATTCCTGTATATAGAACTTCGGAGTTGGTGCATATCCGTGATTGATTCCGAATAGCGGCTGATCAACAGTGAATAGTAACCCTCTGGTCCATTGTTGACTAGTACCTGATAGCGAAGAGTACCTGAGAAACGGAACCTGATTTACTTGATGAAAAGTAATCTGAATAGTGAAGGGTACCCCTAATTCTGTCGAACTTAGAGAGGAGGGATAGAGGTCCCCCTATAGAAGTCCAGTCTTAGCAGAGGGATAGTAACATTTGGGAGGAAAAGTAGTCATTTACGTAGTACCCCTCAGCAAAGTGTAAACTAGGAAGGGAAAAATCTTTGGTATGAGAGGGAGAGGTTCACTGTGTGATAACAGTGTGGCGTGGTGTCAAGATCGAGTGTTCGTCAATTGTGCGCTAGTGCTTTAAATCATTTTGTAAATTGTAAAAATCTAGCTTTTCGTATTGTCATAGGTTCCAGATTTTGTAAATATTCTATGCATATAAATAAACTTATAGTGTATTAAGTATTGAAAATTAAAATTTAGATTGTGTTAAGTCCGCAGACCGTCATTTGTGTTGCTGCTTGTGTGAGTGTTCACGGATTAGAAACTTGAAGTAAGAGTGTGTTTAAGTTAAATATTCATATCTGTTTAAGATTGTATTGTGAGAATCTGAATCGGAGTGGTTCGATCAGGGGTTGTACTCCTTCGATTGCTGCGTCAGGGGAGGAGTCATCCCGCTGACCGATCGTGCCACGAGGAGGATTACTTGGAGCGCATGATTTGTAATAAGTGAATGTTTTTGATTTATGCAGGAGTGTGGTTACGTATACTTCTGATAAGTGGATTAATTTATTTTTTGTGTTCAATTTTGCTCACAAGTTTAGAATTCATTTGCATGCGTTCAGATTAAGATCGGGGATAGGAAACGGGCTACGAGAACGTGTGAGAGTGTGATTGGTTGTTTCCTGGAGCATTTTGATTTGAATATTGTCTAAAACGACTTTGTTAATTTCGAATTTAAAAAGGGAAATTGTTAAGAGCAGCGAGTAGTTTAGAGTTGCTTCCTTATCCACAGAATGGGAAACCATGCTAATAAAGATATGACCGTTGACTTATAAAGTCCTCTGCAAGAAATATGCAGTGAATTTCCACAAAAAGCTGATCGATTGAGAATCCTTTCCGGATCGTTAAATAGAGAATCCGGGAACTAATTATGGCCCCGAGGGGGCATAGTTACAGTAAAGGGATTAAAATACATTGCGCAGATTATATTGCAGTGCAGCGATAATACATGGCACAGGAATTAATTGAATTGTGGAGAAATTATTATGAGGAACAGAAAGCGAGTAGGGCGGAGGAAAGAATGGCAAGTTGGAAGGAAGCAACTCTAAAACGGGGATAGTATTAGAAGATACCGAAGCATTTGAACCTCCAGGTAGCCTAAGGGAAAAGTCTGAGTATTAAAGATAAAGGGAGAAGGAAACTTTTCACAGAAAGATTATCAAAATATCTTAAGCGCGAGGACCCAATGGTTGGCACTGGGTACAGGGGGGATGACGATGATTATTTAGAAGACTGGGAGAGTGTTAGAATTAGAAATTCAAGTCCACCACCTTATTCATCTTACGATCCCAATACCTCAAATGCACACGGTGGAGTTCGTAATAGGAATAGAGAATCAAATCACAGGGCACAAACTTCCTTAAACCCGACCACTCTGTCCATTATAGACAGTCCTAGAGTTCACGGTACCAGGTCAAACTAAGAAAAAGACTAAATTAGTCATGGAGAAAGAAGAGCATACCCTCAGACAAATTAAACGACCAGTTAAGGAAGGAAGGAAATCCTTTAGAAAGTACCGTGAACCCCCTGGTGAAGGAGAAGATACATCTGGGTGTGAGACCATAAATGAAGAGGCTGAGGTAAACAACAACCTTTCTAAACAATCCTTTCTAAAGGATTTCCTTCTTTCCTTCCTTAAGTGCTCGTTCAATCTCAGGATTACTGCCTGTGCCACGCGACAGTGAGAGTAGGAATGGAGCGAGGTGGAGGATAAATGTGTGGCTGAAGGACTGATGCAGAGGGCAGGGATTCAAGTTTTGGGATCATTAGGACCTTTTTTGGGGAAGATGTGACCTGTACAAAAAGGACGGGCTGCACTTGAACCCGAGGGGGACCAATATCTTGGCGGGAAATTTGCAAAAGGCTACTGGGGAGACTTTAAACTAGAACGGTTGGGGGGAGGGACACAAATAGAGTTAGCTAGTAGACAGTGTGGGAGGCAGAGAAGGGAAGCACTCAGACCCAACATGTAGGGGAGAAAAAAGAAAAAGATAATAAACAGAGAATAAGAGGTGGTGGGTTTCTAGGGCAAAAATAAAAAAGGGCCACCTTTTAACATAATTGTATAAGGTGTAAGAGCGTTGTAAAAACAAGCTTGAAGGCTTTATGTCTCAATGCAAGGAGCATTCGTAATAAGGTGGATGAGTTGAATGTGCAGATAGTTATTAATGAATATGATATAGTTGGGATCACGGAGACATGGCTCCGGGGTGACCAAGGCTGGGAGCTGAACATCCAGGGATAGTCAATCTTCAGGAGGGATAGACAGAAAGGAAAAGGAGGTGGGGTAGCGTTGCTGGTTAGAGAGGAGATTAACACAATAGAAAGGAAGAAAATTAGCTTGGAGGATGTGGAATTGATATGGGTAGAGCTGCGAAACACTAAGGGGCAGAAAACGCTAGTGGGAGTTGTGTACAGGCCACCTAACAATAGTAGTGGAGTAGGGGATGGCATCAAACAGGAAAGTAGAAATGCGTGCAACAAACGTAAAACAGTTATAATGGGAGACTTCAATCTACATATAGATTGGGGGAATCAAATTGGCAGGGGTGCTGAGGAAGAGGATTTCTTGGAATGTATGCGGGATAGTTTTCTCAACCAACATGTGGAGGAACCAATGAGAGAGCAGGCTATTCTAGACTGGGTATTGAGTAATGAGGAAGGGTTAGTTAGCAGTCTTGTTGTGCGTGGCCCCTTGGGCAAGAGTGACCATAATATGGTTGAGTTCTTCATTAGGATGGAGAGTGACAAAGTTAAGTCAGAAACAAGGGTTCTGAACTTGAACAAAGGTAACTTTGAAGGTATGAGATGTGAATTGGCCAAGATAGACTGGCAGGTGATTCTTAAAGGGTTGACAGTGGATGTGCAATGGAAGGTATTTAAAGACTGCATGGATGAAGTAATAAAATTGTTCATACCAGTTTGGCAAAAGAATAAATCAGGGAAGGTGGTGCATCCATGGATAACAAGGGAAATCAGGGATAGTATAAAAACAAAAGATGAGGCATACAAATTGGCCAGAAAAAGCAGCCTACCGGAGGACTGGGAGAAATTCAGAATCCAGCAGAGGAGGACAAAGGGCTTAATTAGGAAAGGGAAAATAGATTATGAAAGGAAACTGGCAGGGAACATAAAAACTGACTGCAAAGGTTTTTTATAGATATGTGAAGAGAAAGAGGCTAGTTAAAACAAATGTTGGTCCCTTGCAATCAGAAACAGGTGAATTGATCATGGGGAACAAGGGCATGGGAGACCAATTGAATAACTACTTTGGTTCTGTCTAAACTAAGGAACACATAAATAATCTGCCGGAAATAGCAGTGGAACGGGGGTCAAATAAGATGGAGAAACTGAGTGAAATCCAGGTTAGCCGGGAGGTGGTGTTGGGTAAATTGAATTGATTGAAGGCCGATAAATCCCCAGGGCCAGATAGTCTGCATCCCAGAGTACTCAAGGAGGTAGCCACAGAAATAGTGGATGCATTAGTGATAATTTTTCAAAATTCCTTAGATTCTGGAGTAGTTCCTGAGGATTGGAGGGTAGCTAATGTAATCCCACTTTTTAAAAAAGGAGGGAGAGAGAAAGTGGGGAATTACAGACCAGTTAGTCTAACATCGGTAGTGGGGAAACTGCTAGAGTCAGTTATTAAAGATGGGATAGCAGCGCATTTGGAAAGTGGTGAAATCATTGGACAAAGTCAGCATGGATATACGAAAGGTAAATCATGTTTTACAAATCTGATAGAATTTTTCGAGGATGTAACTAGTAGAGTGGATAAGGGAGAACCAGTGGATGTGTTATATCTAGACTTTCAGAAGGCTTTCGACAAGTTCCCGCATAAGAGATTAGCATACAAACTTAAAGCACACGGTATTGGGGGTTCAGTATTGATGTGGATAGAGAACTAGCTAGCAGACAGGAAGCAAAGGGTGGGAGTAAACGGGTCCTTTTCACAATGGCAGGCAGTGACTAGTGGGGTACCGCAAGGCTCAGTGCTGGGACCCCAGCTATTTACAATATATATTAATGATTTGGACGAGGGAATTCAATGCAACATCTCCAAATTTGCAGATGACAACAAGCTGGGGGGTATAGTTAGGTGTGAGGAGGATGCTTGGAGGCTACAAGGTGACTTGGATAGGTGAGTGGGCAAATGCATGGCAGATGCAGTATAATGTGGATAAATGTGAGGTTATCCACTTTGGTGGCAAAAACAGGAAAGTAGACTATTATCTGAATGGTGGCCGATTAGGAAAAGGGGAGATGCAACGAGACCTGGGTGTCATGGTACACCAGTCATTGAAAGTAGGCATGCAGGTGCAGCAGGCGGTGAAGAATGCGAATGGTATGTTGGCATTCATAGCAAAAGGATTTCAGTATAAGAGCGGGGAGGTTCTACTGCAGTTGTACAGGGTCTTGGTGAGATCACTCCTGGAATATTGCATACAGTTTTGGTCTCCTAATCTGAGGCAAGACATTCTTGCCATAAAGGGAGTACAGCGAAGGTTCACCAGACTGATTCCTGGGATGTCAGGACTTTCATATGTAGAAAGACTGGATAGACTCAGCTTGTACTCGCTAGAATTTAGAAGATTGAGGTGGGATCTTATAGAAACTTACAAAATTCTTAAGGGGCTGGACAGGCTAAATGCAGGAAATTTGTTCCCGATACTGGGGAAGTCCATAACAAGGGGTCACATTTTATGGATAAGGGGGAATTCTTTTAGGATCGAAATGAGAAAAACATTTTTCACACAGAGAGTGGTGAATCTGGAATTCTCTGCCACAGAAGGTAGTTGAGGCCAGTTCATTGGCTATATTTAAGAGGGAGTTGTATGTGGCCCTTGTGGCTAAGGGGATCAGGGGGTATGGAGAGAAGATAGGTACAGGATACTGAGTTGGATGATCAGTCATGATCATATTGAATGGCGGTGCATGCTCGAAGGGCTGAATGGCCTACTCCTGCACATATTTTCTATGTTTCTATGTTTCTAACCCTTAGACAGTTCCCTGTAAGGGAAATGCCTAATCCTTCTTTTGATCCAGCCAATGCAGTGAGTGCAAATAATCCCCGTGCAATTAGAGTCTATTCGCCATGGAAGCCTAACGAGATGATGGCTATTTTAAGTCAAATACCCGATCGTAGAAAATCACCCGCTTCTTTTGTGGATCTCTTAAGAACTACAATGCGTGTTTATCATGCTGATTCCCTGGATTTATGGGCGGTGATCCAGCAAATAATTACCCCAAGTGAGCATGCCAGATTCATAACAAATTTAGGACATCCGTCGCATGAAGCTCTTGCAAATACAATGGCGGACAATGCAGCAAGGGAGGAAGCTGTTTTAACAGCTCTTGCCAACATCATTCGGAAACCAATCGATTTGGCCAGAATATTAGATGTAAGACCAAAAAGGGGAGAAGGAGCAGATGAGTTCTTAGAACGGTTTTCTGAATTATATATGGATCAAACGGGTGACAAATTACAGAAATGGAGTAAATTCCCCTCAATATGTTATAGGGAAGCATCTGCCCTAGAGCCAGTCCTCCAAAGACTAGGGTTAATGACAGGCCTGCCACCAGGAATGAGCCAGTGTTATCATTGCGGAGGGTAGGTCACAGGAGTAGGGAGTGCCCAAGTAAAGAAAGGAACGGCAGAAGGGGGTAACAGAAAGAATCTCCTAGATCAAAGAGAACGGAGGGATCAACGGGATCCTGGAGAGCACAGAGGGAACTGGCAGGAAAATCAGGAGCCAAGGGGACAAATCTCCTTTTTTCATTTACACGCCTAAGATTAGCAAACCTGGTAGTGACTGGATGCAAGTCTGATGAGGAACCTATGTTGACTCTACAGGTTGAAGGTAAAATCTGCACTTTCCTAGTAGACACAGGTGTATCCATGTCATCTCTTCAATCAATTTATAATTTGCCAGAATCAAGAGAAGTTCAGAATCTGTCAGGGTTTCAAGGACAAATTTTCCAGTATCCCATCTCTGAGCCAGTCGAAGTAGTGAATGGTGGAAAGACAATCAAACATAATTTGTGATAACCACCGGATTAGATTGCAACCTGATGGCGAGAGATTTACTCTGTGCTTTCCAACTAAAAATAGAATGTGGCGATAGAGGTATAGTAGTGACCCACTGGGCCCCTGCACGACAATGGTACTACCAGAGTGACCCCTCAATGGTGGTCCTTAGATCTGGACAAAGAACCCCCACTTCACATTACACTGGCTTACGATACAAGTGGAAAGAATAGTGAGCTGGAAACTTTGTTAAATCATACGAAGGACAGGAATGTGAAATAGAAGTATTGGCACTAGTGGAAGGGAACGAGGGAGCTGCCGAATATGCTAAAATACCAGCACAATTATGGAAAAGAACTGACGAGACTGTTCCTCACATCACTCGAAGGGTGAATTTCCCGGTTAGAGCTAAAGACCTAGGAACAATGGTAAGAAGGGCAATTACCTGGGCAAATCCGATTAATTACCAAAAGCAAAATTTGTCTAATCAATTTGTTGTTGAATTTTACCAGGCCACAAGGAAGGTTGTTTCCCACTTACGTCATCATCTGGGGAGTGAGGTATATGAGTATGTGTACCCTGAAGTATGGGCGGAGGACTCTGCTCAGGTAGGATGTGTGAACATCAATCCCATCCGTGTAGCTCCCCAGAAAGGGGTAACACTTCCTTCAATCCAATAATATCCATTGAAACTACAGGCCATCAGCAGCAGAGGCAAATTAATTCAGGGTTTGCTAGAACAAGCAATATTGGTGAAGTGCCAATCTATCTGTAACCCCCCTATCCTTGCCATTCCAAAACCGGGAAAGGAGGGTCAATATAGACTCAGACAAGACTTAAGGGAAATTAATTCTGTTGTAGAAACACTTGATGCCCTAGTGCCAAATCCTGCCCATATCCTAGCCCAAATACCGGCTGAAACCAAAGTCTGTTCGATAGTCGACTTACAACATGCAATCTTTTCTCTCCCTCTTCGTGAAGACAGCCAATATTTGTTTGCCTTCACCTACAAGGGCCAACAATATACCTGGACCAGGTTGCCTCAAGGATTTGTCAACTAAGTACTTTAAAGTTTAAAATGAATTCAACATTAGTGCGGTATGTTGATGACCTATTGGTGGCTAGTAAAGATGAATCCAGTAATCAGGAAGACACTGCACAACTATTAAATCATCTAGCCGATCTAGGATATGTGGCTTCCCCATCAAAGATACTGGTAGCTCAGGAGAAAGTAAAATTTCTAGGGATTATAATGTCGGCCACTGAAACAAGTCTTGAGAAGAGCAGACTCGAACCTATTTGCAAATTTCCAGTCTCAAATGAAGCCAAACAAATGAGGTAATGGCTGGCCATGGTCAATTATTGCAGATCCTGGATCCCAAATATAGCTCGTGAAACAAAGGAGTTAACACCCTATACTAGCAAGGAGGGTGAATTTAAACTAACAAAGGAGGCACAGGAAGCATTTGAGAACTTGAAAAGATCATTGATGCAAGCCCCGGCATTGGGAAGCCCATTATACGATCATCCTTTCCAGCTGTATTGTACAATTCTATCCGATTGTGCCACTTCAGTACTAACGCAAAAGCATGGGGATGGACATAGACCAGTTGCATATTACTCCTCCAAATCAGATCCAGTAGCAAGGGGACATCCTCTTTGCACTCAAATCTTAACTGCAATCTACAATAGCTTACAATCGGCTGCTAATTTGACACCCCAGCAGGAAATTGTAGTGTACAGTTCGCATTCGGTATCAGCATTGTTGGGGCAGCTTCAAACCCAGCATTTGACAATGGGCCATCAAAATACGTATGGGATCTACACTGATTCTTGATATGCATTTGGGGTGGTGCATGATTTTGGACAATTGTGGCAGAATAGGGGATTTTTTACTTCTGCAGGAACCCAAATATCACACGAACAATCGGTGACAAATTTATTGAAGGCCTTAATGGTACCCAGACAAATCTCTGTGATAAAATGCAGTGCCCATACTAAAGGACAGACCCCAGTAGACATTGGAAATAATAATGCCAATTTAGTAGCTAAAACAGTATCTTGGGAATGTAAGGTGGTGGTACGCAGAATGATGAGGCAGACTAAAAGTGTAACTAACAAGTCCCACTTGGAGAAACTGATGCCGACCATCCAATAAATTGTTCGATTACAGGAAGAGGTGACTGAAGGAGATAAGGAGAGATGGAGACAACTGGGATGTGTACTGGATTGTATGACTGGGCTATGGACCACTCCAGCAGGGCAAACCTGCATGACAGACTCATTGGCCGATGGGTTATCTAGTGTATGCACTATGCAACCCATTGTGGTGCATGAGCAGTAGGGGACACTCTATTAGCTACTTGGTGGCATCCAAAATTACAACCGTTTGCTCAAAGGGTAAGCAGTAATTGCCTGGTCTGCCAGCAATGCAATCCAGGGAAAGGAATAGGATGTGAAGAAGGGAAAACACCATTGCCTATGGGTCCTTTTGAGACATTGCAAATGGACTATATTGAATTAGAAAGGTGCCATGGATACAAATATGTTCTTGTCATAGTCGATTTATTCAGCAGGTGGATCAAGGCATACCCAACCCTTGACAATAAAACGGCTACTGTTGTCAAGGTGCTAATAAGAGAAATTGTCCCTAGATTCGGCATTCCCATTCCACTTAGCTCAAATAACACTTTATTGGACAAATCAATAAAGAATTTTGTGAACAGCTGGTGATCCAGCAGCAATTACACTGTGCTTATCGACAACAGGCTGCCGGACTTGTAGAAAGGGCAAACCAGACCATTAAAACCAAATTAGCCAAATTAAAGGTGGAGACTGGACTTGGATGGATTAAATTACTCCCAATAGCCCTATTTCAGATGAGAGTCACGCCTGCATGAAAATCTAGATTAAGCCCACCAGAAATTATTTACGGTAGACCCCTGAAAACCCCTTGGAACCAGAATGCAATGAAAATATTTCATTTCAACCATATGACTGCAGAGATGACTGACTATATCTTAGCCTTGACAAGAGCCTTAAGGGATTTACATTGTAGAGTGAGAGCAGCCCATGAGGATATGCCTTCACTGGTAACTCCCATTAAAGTAAAACCTGGAGACTGTGTCTTAGTGAAGAATTCGGTAAGGAAAGGATCGGAAGTTCATTGGGAAGGACCGTACCAAGTTCTTTTAATGACTCCGTCCGCACTAAAGGTAGAAGGAAGAAATGCCTGGGACCATCTTCATCATTGTAAAAGTATTAGTGAAGGTATCAGTAGTTAACTTGTTTTCTCCCAGGTTTTCTTAGGAATTCTAATCAAGGACCAATGGACTATCAAGATTGATGGATGGGAATTCACGCCCACGAAAATTCGGGACGTGAAGACTCATCAGACGGAAATTATGGAGCTACGCCCATGAAAACCCGGGAAGCTCGATGAAATTATGAGAAGCTACATCAACATCTTCTTGTTAGGATATTGTTAAAGTATAGTAGTCATCATTGTATTCTGGAGTTATCATTTATGATGAGGGTTATCATGAATGATAAAACGGGGGAATGTTAATATTGGCTAAATTAAAGACACCATAAAATGGAGGATCCCTGCACTTGTCAGAATTGCTTAACCCTTGTCAGTTTAACTTTACAGGCTTTGATTGACCAGCCAGGCTAGGCTCAGACTGATATGCAGGATGGCAAGGGGTCCAGGTGTTCTCCCTGTTTCTCTTAAATTGATAACATGCATAGTGGTTTTGCAAACTAACCTTAAATGCATCATTTCTATTGGATTGCTGCAAAAGCATTGTAAACAGTATACATAATGTTGCAAGATGGTCATCCTGTTAATTGATGATTGGTCGAACTGTTGAGTCTTGGAGAAATTGTTTGAATCTCAGAGCACATGTTTCAATGTTTGTTCTTGTTAGTTTCCTTCAGGAGCATTCTTTCTTATACAATGTATGAGCTGTTGTATTATTGGGTTAGGGAAATGTCTGTTATGTTTGGGGTTAATCGATATCTACCAATCAAACCAATGTCCAACAGCATTGGGAAAACAAGCCTTCATCTAAGAATGTTTTTAATGCAAAGATAATTATTTGCTCTACTGCTCTGTTAAGCAGTGAACTTCAAACCACCACCAACCAAAAGATGAAAGCATTTTTTTTCAAATTACCTCTATTCCTTCCACCAGTTATCTTATGTTGTCTTAGAACATAGAACATAGAACATAGGATGTAGATGAATACAGCACAAGAACAGGGCCTTCGATCCACAATGTCTATGCCTAGCATGATGCCAAGACCAACTCAACTCTGCCGGCACATAATCCATATCCCTCTATTCCCTGCACACCCGTATGCCTATCTAAAGGTCTCTTAAATGCCATTATCGTATCTGCCACCACCACCAACCTCGCAGCGCATTCCAGGCACTCATCACCCTCTGTAAAAAAAATATGCCCAGCACATCTCCTTTAAACTTTGCCCCTCTCACCTTAAAGCTATGCCCTTTAGTGTTTGACTTTTACATCCTGGAAAAATTATTCTGACTGTCTACCTTATCTATGCCTCTCATAATTGTATATACTTTTATCAGGTCTCCACACAACCTCCGGTGTTCCAGAGCAAACAGTTTTAGTCCGTACAACCTCGTCCTGTAGCTAATATGACCAAATCCAGGAATTGTTATGGTAAATTACATCTACACCCTTTCCAAAGCCTCCACATCCTTCCTATAATGGGGCATCCAGAACTGCACAGCACTGCTTCCCAGTCACTTGATCTGGGCCCTCACCCTGTCTGCAGGAGTAAGGTTTTATCTTTGCTAGCTTTCTTCAAGGCAGTGATGAATGAGTAGGTGAACCAGGAATGAGAGGGTCAACCTATGATGAGCGTTTGTCGGCACTAGGCCTGTACTCGCTGGAGTTTAGAAGAATGAGGGGGGACCTCATTGAAACAAACAGAATATTGAAAGGCTTGGATAGAGTGGGTGTGGAGAGGATATTTCCACTAGTGGGAGAGTCTAACACTAAAGGTCATAGCCTCAGAATTAAAGGACGTTCTTTAAGGAAGGAGATGAGGCAACATGTCTTTAGCCTGAGGGTGGTGAATCTGTGGAATTCCTTGCCACAGAAGCCTGTAGAGGCCAAGTCAGTTGATATTTTTAAGGCAGAGATAGATAGATTTTTGATTAGTTTCGGTGTCAGAGGTTATGGGGAGAAGGCAGGAGAATGAGGTTAGGAGGGAGAGATTGATCAGCCATGATTGAATGGTGGAGTAGACTTTATGGGATGAATGGCCTAATTCTATTCCTTATGGTCTTAGGACAGTTGTCATTTTACACTTGTTGCAAGATCGACACCAATTTCTTGGAGATGATGGTTCATTAGAGAAGGTGGATGAGGGGCTTATAGGGTTGCAGGTGAGTCCACCCCACTTCCTTGACCGCTAGTATTACTTATCCTTGTTCCTCTGGAGGCTGGCGTATTTTAGCCACGGTCGCCTGACAACCTTCCAATTTTTAGCAATTAGTGCAATGCATGTTTGTTAGCATGATCATTGAGAAATGTCCAGAATTAAAATAAATAGCAAAGCATTAGTCACTTGCTATCACAGAACATCAATTACAAAGATGAGGTATGACAAAGATGCCAATTTAATTTGTGTGGGAAGCATGGTTAAGGGACAGGGTTAAACGATGCTGGTTTGAGCCGAAGATAGACACAAAAAGCTTTATCATCATTACTTTTTTGCATTTCTTTCATTCATTTGTTCTATGTCTCTCTACATCACCCGTTTCCCTTTCCCCTCTCTCAATCTGAAGATGGGGCTCGACCCGAAACGTCACATTCCTTTTGTCCAAAGATGCTGTCTGACCTGCAGAGCTACTTCACCATTTGTTTACTCGAAGAACAGTTAACAGTCTACAATACGGTGCAGGACTGAGCTATGGGTAGGCCAGACTGAGCAAGGATTACAGATTATTTTCCTATTGAACCTGTTTCATCAGTTTAGTTTAGGTGTCGTTTCGGATCAGTTCAGCTTAGTTTATTATCACGTACCAAGGTACAGTGAAAAGCTTTTTGTTGCATGCTAACCAGTCAGCAGAAAGACAGTCTGAAGAAGGGTCTTGACCTGAAACGTCGCCTATCTCCTTCGCTCCTTAGATGTTGCTGCACCCGCTGAGTTTCTCCAGCCTTTTGTGTACCCCTGCAGCAGAAAGACAATACATGTTTACAACCAATCCATTCACAGTGTATAGATACATGATAAGGGAATAACGTTTAATGCAAGGCAAAGCCAGCAAAGTCCGGTCAAAGATAGTCTGAGGGACATCAAAGAGATAGATAGTAGTTCAGCACTGCTCTCTGGTTGTGATAGGATTATTCATTTGCCTGATATCAGCTAGAAAGAAACTGTCCCTTAATCAGGTGGTGTGCGTTTTCATACTTCTATACAATTTGCCTGATGGAAGAGGGGAGAAGAGAGAGTAGCCAGGGTGCGACTGGCCTTGCCAAGGGAGCGTGAGATATAAATGGAACAGATGGACGGGAGGGGAGGTTGGTTTGTGTGATGGCCTCGGCTGCGTGCAAAATTCGCTGCAATTTCTTATGGTCCTGGATGGAGCTGTTCCCAAACCAAGCTGCGATGCATCCTGATAAAATGCTTTCTACGGTGCTCTCTATCAGTAACCTTAACGGCCAATTTTCTGGTGCCAGCCATGAATTAGCGGATTAACTTCTTTACCTAGATGGCGAATAGAATGTAAACTCCCTTGCACAATGAATGGTTAACCGAAATGATATTGATGATTGAAGGGAAAGCTATGAAAACATATGAAAAGAATCATAAGGCAATGCTGATGTAGCAAGATGAAGGGGTGTGGGAGTAGGCAGTAAACCAACCAACAGCACTAACATGCAAGATGGATTTCATAACTTTGCATAGTAGGATTTATTAATCTTTTAACATATGATGGCTATCATGTAGAAGACAATTACTGTTGTCACGATTCCCCTGGATTAGATTAGGCTGTATGAAAGAAACTGCATGATCAAGTGAGTTGTGGGCTGAATAACATCTCCTCAATCAAATCCATTCAAGTCGTAATGAATAAAATGGTTTCAATGACACCACAAATGCAAGCCAGTGGTGGCTTAGAAAAATGAAGGCTACAATAGTACCACGGCAATAAGAATGACTTTGAAGAATGTAGAAGGCATTGCAGTCTTCTGATCTTCTATAAAATTAACCAACACAAGACTCAAAATATGCTTTTCATGTATGCTATTTTATGGCACTTTGATCTTGAAACAAATGACTCAAATTTAAAAATGTTTCAGACAAGATTTTAAAGGGTAAAACCAACTGCAAAATTAACAGCAAACAACTTAAGTTCAATCAGACCAATATAAACTTTTTCAAAGCAACTTAAATATATATTTAGGGCTGTAATTGAACAAAATTGCTGATGTTACACATGAAAACATTAAAAAGACGGCATGAGTTTTCACACAAAGGGTGGTGGGTATATGGACAGAGGTGCCAGAGGAAATGGTTGAGGCAGGGGTAAATACTGCATTTAAAGGACAATTGGGAAGATACATAGAGGGATATGGACCAAAGACAGGCATATGGGACTGGATGGGCCATTTTGGTTGGCACGGGTGGGATGGGCTGAAAGGCCAATTTCCTTGCTTTTTGACACCATGTACCGCTTTTGGCCTCATAAACATCTTCTATTATTCAATAAGATTTATATCTTGAGCTTTACTGATCAATTGCCCTATTCTAGAATCTCCCTATTAGTGTTCTCAATGTCTGAACATCCGACGCCTCTCTTTTATGGAGAATTCCAGAGATTTACACTAAAAATAGAAAATGCTGAGGATACCTAGAAGGTCAAGCAGCATCTGGAAAGGAAAGCAGAATGAAAGTTTCAGGCCCATGGCCTTTAAATCAATGTGAATGGTTACTGACTTCATATTTATTGTTGTTATTATGTAATTTATTTAATAATTCATCCAATAAAGTGATCGATGAGGGAAGGACAGTGGATGTTGTCTACATGGATTTCAGTAAGGCATTTCAAAAGTTCTCTCATTATAGGTAGGTTCAAAAAGTAATATCACGTGGGCCATATGCTGAATTGGTAAGTATCATGCAAAACTGTGCCTGTCATAGGTCATAAAGGCATATGAGGGGGTGGGGTGCTTTTCTGACTTAAGACCTGTGACCAGTGATATTTTACAAGGGTGAGTGTTTGGAATTCTGTTGGAAATAAATGTTAATCTCTTAGATGTATTGTAGGTAGTTTGATGACAAGTTTGTCAATGACATGAGCATTGGTGATATTTGTGGATAGTGTGGATGGTGGTCAAATAACACCACTGGACGTAAAACAGTTAGAATTTCTAATCAGTTAGAAATATGGATGGAGAAATGGCAGATGAAGTTGAAGCCAGGCAAGTGTGAAGTGATGCATTTGGAAGGTCAAATGTAAGAGAAAGGGAAGATAGACACAAAATGCTGGAGTAACTCAGTGGGACAGGCAGCATCTCTGGAGGGAAACATCACCCATTCCTTCTCGCCAGAGATGCTGCATGAGTTACTCCAGCATTTTGTGTCTATCTTTGATTTAAACCAGCATCTGCAGTTCTTTCCTACACGCTGGAATAACTCAGCGGGGCAGGCAGCATCTCTGGAGAGAAACATCACCCATTCCTTCTCTCCGGAGATGCTGCCTGAGTTACTCCAGCATTTTGTGTCTATTCTCGATTTAAACCAGCACCTGCAGTTCTTTCCTGCACGTAAGAGGAAAGGATGCAGGCTTGGATAGAGTGGATGTGGAGAGGATGTTTCCATTAGTGGGAGAGTCTAGAACTAGAGGTCATAGCCCCATTAAAGGACGTTCTTTTAGAAAGGAGAAGAGGAGAAATTTCTTTAGTCAGAGGGTGATGAATCTGTGGAATTCTTTGCCACAGAAAGCATTAGAGGCCAAGTCAGTGGATATTTTTAAGGCAGAGATAGATAGATTCTTGATTAGTACATGTGTCAGAGGTTGTGGGGAGAAGGCAGGAGAATGGCGTTAGGAGGGAGAGATAGATCAGCCATGATTGAATGGCAGAGTAGACTTGATGGGCCGAATGGCCTAATTCTACTCCTATTCCGTATGATCTGAGTAAGTGACAGGACCCTTAGAACATTGATACAGAGCGATCTCAGTAGTAAATTCAAAGCTCCATGAAAGTGGCAACATAAGGGGATAGGGTGGTAAACATGGTAGAGACTCAAAAATGCTGGAATCTGGAGCAAAAATAATAAGCTAGTTGGAGGAACTCAGCAGCTTAAGCAGAATGTGTGGAGGGGGAGAGATGGTAGATGTTTCAGGTCCGACCCAAAATGTGACGATCCACTTCCCTCCACAAATGCTGCGTGACTTGTTGAGTTCCGTTAAATATGTCATTGTTGCTTTGTGAAGAAGGTATCAGATTCAGATTCAATTTTAATTGTCATTAAAATTGAATCTGAACCTTCATTGGACAGGCTCGGAGTATAAAACCTTTGTCGGGCCACATTTGAAGTATTGCGTATACGTCTGGTTGTCACATTGTAGGAAGGAGAAGGTGCAGAAGACGTTCACCAGGATGTTGCCTGGATTAGAGAGTATCAGCTATAATGAGAGGTTGTACAAGCTCTGATTTATTTTATATAGGGATTCAGAGGCTTATGGGCAACATAATAGATGTATAGAAAATAATGGGAGCCATAGATAGGGTAGATAATAGGAGTCCTTTTTTACCAGGATGGGAAGGTCAAATATTAGAGGGCCTAGGTTTGAGGTGAGGCGGATTTAAGGAAGAAGTGCAAGGCAAAGTTTTTTTTAAAAAGAGAGTGATAGGTGTCTGCATCTCACTGGCAGATATAATATAAATGTTTATGAGGCAGTTAAACAGAAACATGAACAGGCAGGAAATAGAGGGCTATGGACAGTCGTAAAAGATGGAATTACTCTAGTTTGGCGTCATGGTTGACACAGACATGTCCGGCCAAACGGTTTTACTTTTCTATGCTCTATGTTTTCTATATCTTATGTTATCCCAATTTGTTTTTTAATTGTTTACTTTAAAGTGCATTAGAACATGAACAGTGATAAGCACCAACCAAACACATACCCAGAGCAAAAGATGTTGTCCCGCAATCTTTTCCATTGCAATTTTGGGGCTGTTTCTTTATCATCAGAGCAGGGTTTCTGTTCTCATTGCCTTCCAGTCTCTTTTCCGATACTTTGCACTTTCAACTCTTGGTGTCTCCTTCTCACTCTCTCAAACCATTCCTCTGGTTTCCTCGCTATGCACCAAACTAAATGCAAAAAGCACCAACAAAAGTTGGAAAATTCCTATGGTATTCACACATTAAAAATGTAAATAAATTCTCTCAAACCACAATCCTGAATTTTTTTGATTCACCTTATTTATTCAAATAACCTTACAATTATGGAACATTGTTCATTTGTTTGTTGAACGAACTGTGTTGAAATTTGGTAAATTATTAATGAAATGGGCGGCACGGTGGCGCAGTGGTAGAGTTGTTGCCTTAGAGTGCCGGAGACCCGAGTTCGGTCCTGACTATGGGTTCGATCCCAACTACGGGTGCCGTCTGTACGGAGTTTATACGTTCACCCCGTGACCGCGTGGTTTTTCTCCAAGATCTTCAATTTCCTCCCACACTCCAAAGCGTACAGGTATGTCGGTTAATTGGCTTTGGTGTAAGTGTAAATTGTCCCTAGTGTGTGTTGGGTGGTGTTAATTTGCGGGGATCACTGGTCGGCATGGACTCGGTGGGCCGAAGGGCCCGTTTCCGCGCTCCATCTCTAAAACTAAAACTAAATGGATCCATTTAAATGGCAAACACAATCTCTTCCCATGATGCAGCCTACCATTGGACTCCTGCATTACAGAATGGGCAATTAGTGCTCAGCAATATATTGGGATTAAACTTTTGTTTTCGATTTCTCTCAACTTCTTTTGGACGGTGTAGCTGATTACAGTGTGTGTGTGTGAGTGAGGGAGTGAGTGGTAACTTAGCTGGATGCTGAATGTAAAAATGCCTTAATTTTCCAAGACCCTCCTTAGCAATTCATCATAACCTTTGATAATTTGTTATTGTGGGTTATGCTTATATACAACCAAGGAAAATCATTATCGTTAGATGTACTTTGCTACTGACACTGCAAAGTATTGAGTTTCTTTCAATTACAAAGTGCTGCCTTGAAGTCCATTTTTTTTTTAAATCAGAGAAGTTGGACACCCTTCTTCCCTGTGACTTTTGGTTGCTAAACATGATGCTGCCAGTGGTAATGAGATAATTGCTTTTTAAGGGTGGGGGTGAGAAGGGGGGTGGGGGGAGGTGGTTAAATAGTGGCAAGGTTACTGAGGAGAACTTTCCTGCTCTTCTTCAAATGGATGCATGTGGCATTTTGCATGCACCTGAAAATGAAGATGATGTCCTATTCATACAACAGCATTAAAAACAATGAAGATAGTGTTTAACTGCCTGGAGTGGAACTTAACTTGTGAATGGCTGACTTAAGGTCCAGTGTACTACTCTCTGAAAAATCAGAAGTTAAAATGAACCCAGCAGGATAAATGATCGTTTCTCTTTAAAGTGGTTTCAGTGAAGACGCCATGTATTTTCTGCTGGTGTGGAGACAGAGAATTGCTGGGAACAGTCTGCTCTTTACAAGTTTGGAATGTGTTGCTGATCAGTGTGTTGCCAAGTCAGGCATTATAGGAAGAGAAGGTGGCTATGGTGATAAAAAATATTTTCTTTCCACGGGGAGCGGTGTTCCATTCTCTATATCAATAGTGATTGAAGGTTATAATTTGTTCTCTAAGGGTGCATTTATGGTGTTCCCAGTCTGCCCTTTGCTCTCCTGATGGTTAGCATGTCGATCTTTACAGCCGACGGCACTTTGACAATTTAACTATTTAAACTGATACCGCACACACTTCAAATTGTTACACTCTTAAATGTAGCTCGATTCCACAATGGACTCACAATTGTGAAGACTCAAAATGAAACCACATCAGTTATCTGTATGAAGAAGGGTCTCGATCCGAAACATCACCTATTCCTTTTCTCCAGAGATGCTGCCTGACCCGCTGAGTTACTCCAGTATTTTGTGTCTATCTTCAGAGAAACCTCCCTATTCTCAAGCACCATTTCTCTGAATTTTGATTATGCCTGACCTCAGGAACTGTAATAATGTTAGCTATGAGATATTACTGCGCTTTCAACATCTTAGCCAAGTGACCTCAAAGGCGTGGTTAAAAAACGCAGCTTAATTACTTCAGAATAAATAAATCTGACATAAGGTCCCGACCCAAAATGTCACCCATGCATTCCATATTGCCCAACTCATCTCTTCCCCATTTCATACGTTGGACCATGTCTATGGACCTGCTGCACTACAATGTTGAGAACTAATGTTGAGCACTCTGTATCTTCCCCTTCGCTCTCTCTATTGTATTTGAATTTGACTTGATTGTATACAATATACGTATACTATTATCTAATCTCTTTACATAGACTGCAAGACAAAGCTTTTTGCTGTACCTCGGTACAAGTGGCAATAATAAACCTACACCTAAACCCTGTCTGTCTCGCTGAATTCCTCCAACAATTTGTATCTTGCCTACATACTTAAACAGGTGGAGCAAACAGTTGATCATTGCTGGACGTGGAAAGACCACCACAGCCATGTGCTATGCAAAAATCTTTTCTTTATGGGGATTTTATTCTCATTGTTGAATTACACTTAAATACTTTGAGTGCATTAACAACTATCAATAATTTATTTCAAGTCTACGTAATTTAACAGTTTGGTGTTGTGACAATTAAATTGTCTATTCCCTTAGTCTGAATTACTATGTCCTAGATGTAGAGAAGGTCAATGATTAGAGGACATTGATTTTAGATAATAGGTAGAAGGTTTAGGGGAGAGGCAAAGAGAAACTATTTTATCAAAAGAGTGGGGTCTTGATTTCACTATTGTAAAGGTAGCTCAGGGCAAAGGGCTCAATTTATTTAAGGAATAATTGGACAAGCATTCAATTTCCCATAATCTTCAAGATCACAATCTGAGAGGAGGAGAGGGATCAGTCTCAAAAGCTGGCATGCAGACAATGGGATTAATGGCTTCCCGTGTAGTGTGAGTTGTCAACTTTGAATCACTTTGAAAAGAAAAGTTTTGCTCACTATTTAAAGTTGGACTAAATATATATCCGGCCATTTCAGGTTGCTTTGTGAATTCATAAATTCTTTACAAATACTTAAGTTCACTTAAGTTAATTGTGATTTTACTTCGGAGTCACGTGAGCGACTACGTGAGAAGCCCTGCCAGGCGCATGTTCGGCATTACGTCGACGCATGTGGCACCGACAGGGTGGAGAGCGCAGCTCCCACCAGCGGTAAGTTTAACCCGCAGGTAAGTCAGTGTTGAACTTCGTGCGAGTGTTTTTAAACTCTAAGTCTGCAGAGCCAGCTAGAGTGTTCATGTATTTTGGATTTTTTTTAAAAACTCTGTAAATCTGGCTTGAAAATAGGGGGCCAGCTAGAGTATAAGTATTTTTAAACTACGGTAATTGAATGGAATGCGCTGAAACCACAGTTTCAGATTTAGATCGGATTGGGAGATAGGCTGCTTTAAAAGCCGGTTCCCGCCATTTAGGTCGGGTTTGGAGATAACGGCTACGCTAAATGCCAGCTCCAAATACCCACAATTTGTAAACTAAAGTCTGCTCTGAGTATATGTTACCAGATGCAGTTTTCCTTTATGGAAATGTATATAACCCTGCGTGATACTGAGTTTAATACAAATATTCTGCAAGCAGAATGTGCCTGTCAGAATTATAATTTTAAACATATATGATTTATGCACAAATACAAAACAGTAAAGAAAGTAACTCTCCTCCAAGGGAGGACTAGAATGAGGGGAAGGTTGGAAATGGAGAAAATGCTCCACACTTGACTTAGTCAAGGGTTCTAAGACCCATGTATGTCTTCCTGTAAGGCAAGCTCCAAAGGAGTTTCCATATGCTGAATATGGTGCCTATGAAAATGGGATTCTGATTCTCCAGTACCTTGGTTAGGTCTGGATGAGGTCCCTAGAGCAAGATAAAATGCTCCAAACTCTAATCAGTCAAGGGTTCTAAAGACCCGTGAGATTCTAAGGCTGGCTCCGTGGGAGTTTCCATACACTAAGTATGGTGTCCATGAAGAATGAGAATCTCATTCACCAGTGCCTTACATAGGTCTGGATGAACTCCCTAGAACAAGACTCGGTAGTACCAGGGCAGGATGAAACTGACCCTGAAGCTGGTGTCCCTACTTATGTGTATACACATAGAGCACAAAAGCAATATTCAGGGTGTTCCTGATGTAGCACCAGGTTTTGCTATATCGGTATGGACTGGTGAGGCTATGGATGAACCTGGCGGCCAACATTATTTGGTTTCTCACCTACTCCAAGATACTGTTATGACTGAAACAGTAAATAATATATAAAAATATATAAAACACCCGTCTATTGTGCCTCGCTCAGGGTGCCAACAGTAATTGGGCACTCATGAGTATAACGATGCGAGGACAGGAAATGTGTTCCAGCATGTCCTCTAGCTGATATTCAGTTGGCATCACTGCATTTGGGGAAGACATACATGGGTCGATTGTATCCAATACTTTTAAGACATGCTTGCTTTACTCTGCAAAGCATATTCGAACCCAATTGTATGATGAAAATTGCCATTGGCTAACATTATACCCAAAAAATGCAGGATTATGTGGGCAAGCTATAACCAGATTTATGATTGATGAATACGAACCCCTATATTAAGAGAAGGAGATCTTCTGGTTCATTTACGGAAGTACAGAAACGTCATTCCATTACACATGGAATTTCTGGGGAAACAACCTCTGGTTGGTTAAGATTACAATTGTTTTGTAATTCTGCATTAAATCTGATCGGCTTGGTGTTTGAATGTACCAGGAACTCGTCAGGTAGAGATAATATATCCCAGACACAAGTATGGGGGTTGCAGAGTCATTCTAGGACTCACAAACTTAAATTTATAGTTCAGTATAAACATTTAAAAAAGTACACTTCAGCACTATAACGAAGTTGTTATCACAAGGCTACTATGTGGCTATTTTTTAGACATGAAAAAGATGCCTTATTATTCAGGTACTTCAATTAATTGGATGGGTCAGCTGAAGGAATTACATAATGGGTTAAATTCAGCCCTCAGATATCTCACACAATTATTGAAACCAGCACCGGTGTTAATGAGGGCTCAGAATCACATTGTAATGACTTATCTAGAGGATATGTTCATTGTAAATGGGAGACAGCTGAAGAACTGAGTTCAGCAACCATAAGCCTATTGAAAGGCTAAGGCTCTGTACATCCAAACAACATGTAAGTTACAGGCATCCCAAATAATTGATTATTTGGGGTTTGTCTTTAATACAGTTGATATGTGAGTAATTTTATCAACAAATTAAGGTTGGGGATGTTACAAATGCCTGTATTTGTCTTGGTAAAACACATTATCCAACCATCCAAGAAGTAGTTATGGTTACTGGTAAAGTGATAGCAGCATTCATGCTGTCAAATTGGGACCTCTGCATGATCAAAGTCTGCAAAAACCAGATTTAAGAGTAAAAAGCGTACAGGTTATTGATCAGGTCCATGCAGTCACCAACTAAAAAGGTTGAGCTGAATTCAATTATGGATTCTCAATGTTGCACAAGTTACTAGAAGTAAAAATGTGCTTATTCAGAAGTCTTCAGTGTTATTACAGACTGATGAGAGTGCTCTCGGATGGGGAGCTTAGGACAGCGAAACCAGTTGTGGCAGTCGATGGACTGTCCAACACGATTAATTCTCCAAATACATGGTTGAATTATTTTGAGTTATTGGGGGTGTTTTATGCATTGATAGCTGTTGTTCTACAATAAAGAACTTACATGTTCAATTACGAGTAGACAATACCACAACTGTGGGAGAATACAATATTGTGGTAAGACAACAGATCACGAAAATGCAAATTACAATACAGAATGAATGTTAAAATTCAAAAAGTTTCAAAAAGATTGTCAGACAGTATGTGTGCCAAATGTTGATCTGTTGTGTCTGGATTAAATCTCCAGTGGTCTAAATGTGTCTCGTGGGAGTCAGACCCAGGAGCATTAGCGGTGGATGCATTCTCGCTACATTGGGGAAGTATAGTCTTTTATGTTTTCCCCATTTTGTCTGATTAGACAATGTGTCACTAAAATAGAGCAAGTCTCCGCTGCAGGCGTTTGTGGTTCCAAATTGGTATTGCTCCTCGGCCTTTTGGCTAAGATCAAGTGTAGTATCTGTTCTCATCAGTTAATATCTGATACGTTCCTTATCTAGGGACCATTACTACACAGCCATTGTTCCCATTGGTGCTCAGAATGATGATTCAGACATTCATGACAAATCCCAGGTGCAGTAATTGTTGGTACATCCAGTAACAGCAGAAGTCATCGATTACATGACAGTATTAATTGTTAATCTGCAGGTTCTGATGGAATGTCGGATAGGACCATGGATGTCTTAACTGCAGCTTGGAGAGATAGCACTAAGAAACAATATATGTGTCATATAAGTAATGGGAAATCTATTTGTATAGAGTCAGATATATTTTATCATACTGCAAACATATCGGATGTATCGGAGTTCCTTGTTATGTTGCACCTGAGTTATAGTGCCATGAATGGAGCTCGGAGTGTTTTGTCCTCCTATTTAGGACTATTTCAGAATCGACAATTATCGGGTCTCATCTGTTAATATGCTGATCTATGAGAGGAATTTTAATAAAATCCTACCAAACCCAGATATACAGAAATCTGAGGTGTCAGTATAGTTCTTACATTGCTTCGGCAATGGACTCCAATTACGACACTGTCTTTTCAGAAGTTAATATTTAAAGTGGTTATGTTCATACCATTAATATCAGCACAGTGAGTACAAACATTACAAACGTTGTGGTTAGATTGTATACAGTGTCTGTAGATAAAATAATGTTTTATGTCAATGATCTAAGCAAGCAAAGCAAGCCAAGAAAGGCTGGAACCAATGTAATCTTTAAGACATACTCTGCCAACTAAACATTGTGTGTGGTTAAGCATCTGAATTAATATATATTGAATTAAGAGTCTCCGAGATTGTGAGACACCAATGTTCATTACCCACAAGAAACATATAAAAGTGACAGTACAAACTATTTCTAGATGGATAAACAGGTTCTGGATTAACTGATGTGTATAAATCTCACTCCACAAGGGTGGTATCAATACTGTGGTCCAAAAGAAAACTTGGGGTATTGCAGTACTTGGTGCATCGACATACAGAAAGGTGATTCTTTAAACTTTTAAATAAAGATAAAGAATGCTGCCAATACTCAGCTGTCATTAAGCATTTATGAGGAGAGAGAAAGTGAGAGACAGAGAGAACAGAGATGCCTGTCCTGATGAGTGTTTCTGGCATTGGCTGTTTTGAATTCAAATTTCAAAATTACAGCATTGAAACTTTTATTTGGCTTTTCAAAGATTTTTCTCAGACCAGGGTACTGTACCCAAGAACGTGACATTCGAATAATGTTCACTTTCACCCCAACTGCACGTTACAGTTGTATTACGGCAGAGCTAAAACATACATTCAATTGAGTTTTTAATCCAGTCAATATAAATTGGTTCAACTCTATTAATACCACATTGAGGATAAACTGTAATAGTAAGATAGTTCATCGAATAAATCTTATTATGAAGTACTTTCACATGCTTTGTAATACAAACCAGTTCCATGTCAGACATTTAATCTGCTGGCACTGGTCCTTAAACTAGCCAGCTAAAGGAAAGAAATTCTTCCATTCATATTGCATCTTAACATCGCAAAATGTTTTGAAGCCAATAAAGTACTTTTGAAATGGGGTAGTTGTTGTAATATAGGGGACATTGCAGACTCCAAGAACAACAATGTAATAAGACTAAATAACCTTGTTCTTGGTACATTCCTTTGATGGAAAGCATTTTATCGGGATGTATCGCAGCATATTTTGGGAACAGCTTCATCCAAGACCACAGAAAATTGCAGAGAAATGTGGACGAAGCCCAGACCATCACAGAAACTACCCGACCACTTCCATTGACTCCTTTTACACTTCACGCTGCCTCGGCAAGGCCACCAACATAATCAAGAACCAGTCTCACCCCGGTCACTCCCTCTTCTCCCCTCTGGCAGGTGGTACAGAAGGATGAAAACGCACACCTCCAGATTCAGGGAAGGTTTCTTCCTAGTTATTAGCAGGCAATTGAACCATCCATTCAACAACTTGAGAGTGGTCCTGAGCTACTATCTACCTCATTGGAGACCCTCAAACTATCTTTAATCGGACTTTACTGCACTTTATCTTGCACTGGATGTTACTCCCTTTATCCTGTAACTACACACGACGGATGGCTTGATAGTAATCATGCATAGTCTTTCCACTGACTGGTTAGTCTGACCAGTCTGAAGAAGGGTCTCGACCCAAAACGTCATCTATTCCTTCGCTCCATAGATGCTGCCTCACCCGCTGAGTGTCTCCAGCATTTTTGTCTACCTTCGATTTTTCCTGCATCTGCAGTTCTTTCTTAAACAGTTAGCATGCAATAAAAGCTTTTCACTGTTCCTGTGACAACAAACTAAACTAAAGTAATACTGATCTGTACATTGAGGTACTCTCATTCTGTGCTCTCCTCACTTTTTGGAATAGTTTAAAAAAATATTTTTATGCCAACATTGATCGCCACCCGAGGCACCAACTTTAAACTCTCCCCATATCCAGTAAGCTGTGGGTGCAATTTATTGAATGCACTGCAGATTTCTACTGGCAACTACTGGCATGTCAGATAAGACCAGCAGGTACTTGAGAACATCAACACCTGCAGGTTCCCCTCCATGTCACACAACACTCTGACTGGGAAGTATATCGCCATTTCTTTATAAGTTATAGGAGCAGAATTAGGCCATTCAATCATGGCTGATCATGTTTCCTACTCAACATGAGGAAACACGTTCTCCTGCCTTCTCCCCATAGCCCCTGACACCCTTATTAATACTTCTATTCCTATGGCTCTCATTTCTGGTACTTTTGACTCATCGGATGGACTGCAATCGTTCAAGAGGATAGCTCATCATTATTTCCCCAAGGACAATAAGGTCTGAGCTATAATTCTGGCCTTTCCAACATCACCCTAAAATATTTTTTTGAAAACCCTGGTAATCAAAAATAGTCTTGACAACATAGGAAAAATAACAACTTTAACGGTGTTACAATGCCTCAGTAACACACTGTAATGTTATTCTAGATGTCTATACTTATATATTTAGTGTTGCATTTGAACACGCAATCTAATTCAGATGCAAGGGACTACAGATGCTGGTTTGAAATAAAAAAAGACAAAGTGCTGGAGTAAGTCAGTGGGTCAGGCAGCATCTATGAATCTATACATCATTCAGCATCTATGAATTAATAAACTAATTCAGAAGTGAGGTTGGCACTGGTAGTTTTAAAACTAGGATAGGTTCCCAAGTCTGTATAAATTGTAGGGATGTGGAACATCAGAACGTATTTCTAATTACGCAAAGTAGAAACTGGGAATGGCCAGGCTGAAGAAGGGTCCCGACCCGAAATGTCATCTATCCATGTTCGCTAGGGATGCTGGACAAAAACTCAGCGGAACAGGCAGCATCTCTGTATAGAAGGAATGGGTGATGTTTCAGGTCATGATGCTTTTTCAGACTGAGGGTCAGGGGAAAGGGAGACAAAGAGATAAGGAAGTGTAAGGTATGAAAACGAGACAACAAAGATTGTCTTTGATCGAGGAAAATCTAGAATAGATCATTGTTAGCTAGGAGAAGGTGAGAACCAAGCAGAGAGGGATACATTTTAATCGGGGAGGCAGTCAAACTGGTGGGAGGACTAAGAAGGGTGGAGAGTGAGGGAAAGCAAGGGTTACATGAAGTTAGAGAAGTCAATGTTCATACCGCTGGGTTGTCAGCTGCCCATGCGAAATATGAGGTGCTGTTCCTTCGATTTGCGCTGGGCCTCACTCCGACGGTGGAGGAGGCCCAGGACAGAAAGGTCGGTATGGGAATGGGAGGGGAAGTTGAAGTGCTGAGCAACTGGGAGATCAGGTAGATTTAGGCGGATGAGCGGAGGTGTTCAGCGAAACGAAGTTCCGAGCCTGCGCTTGGAAGAAGGGTTTCGACCCGTAACGTCACCCGTTCCTTCTATCCAGAGATGCTGCCTGTCCCGCTGAGTTACTCCACCGTTTTGTGCCTATCATCGGTGTAAACCATATTTCGCTAGGGATGCGTACTGCCTGCAAAGTCCAACACTCTGTGTCTTTTTTTTTCTCCCCTTGATTATGCAGAGATTTCTTCTAATATCATTCACTTCTCAGAAACAGAGAAAAAAAATGTTGACTGTTTAACACGGCAGGAATATGCAAGCTAAGCAGACGCCGTGTATCTTAAGGTGGGGAACGCGTCTGTGAATGAGGTAACGAGGTATTATTACTGACGATTACATCTGGCGATAGTGGGAAGAACAAAGGATGTTTGATTTTGAAGAACCCTAAAATGCCATTTACAAAACCATCTCAAAAAGTGCACCTGTCGCGTCGTGCCTGACACTGAGTCCTTTGTGGCATGACAAAAACGAAATCATGTTTCAAGTCAGGATACACACACATCACGATGGTCGAATGATAGTCCCAAAATGCTGGAGTGACTCAGCGGGTCAGGCAAGCAAGCACCTCTGGATAGAAGGGATGGACTCAGAGATGCTTGCCTGTCGCGCTGAGTTACTCCAGCATTTTGTGCCTCTCTTCGGTGTAAGGCAGCAATTTGCAGATATCCTTCCTGCGCGATGGTCGACTGGTCCCAGTGCAGTTGCACTTGCAATTGTCCGCTCGCACATTTTTCAAGATGGGTGGCGCTGTGCTGATCGGACGTGCCTTTGAGCGGCGAGTTTCGCTTTCCACTGTGTGCTAAAAGGAAGATTGACTCAGCGCCAAGTGGCTGGCTAATTATTCGCAGTGTCCCCGTTTGATCCCATCTTCTTTGTAAACCTAGCGGCGAATTTAGAAAAGGTTTAAATGAAAGCCTTTAAAGAGGATGAAGAGGGAACTGACTTCCCCGCTCGGGGTTTATACACCAATGTCAAGGGGGGGGGGGGGGGGGGGGGGGTAAAAGCCAATTTTTTTTTACTTGACTAGTGCCGCCAAATTCCAGGTATAATATGTTCATTCTCGGCGTCACTTGGAACAGATTGAAAGGGGTTCTCAGGCCGAGCTCACGTTCTCTGTCAGTTTGAATTAACCAAGGCGGAAGGCGTTGGAAGCCAATAAAATTGTTAACACTTAGAAAGACGCCTCACTCACTCAAACACTTGAAGTTTACCTGAATGGTGGCCAAGGCCGACCTGCCTGGACCGGCCTCGCCTTACGATGCATTCTGATGCAGCTCCTTCCCCCCCCACCGAAGACTGACCCGCATGAAGTGAATGAGACTTTTGTATTAACATGGGTGCACGCTCAATTATCCCGATGCAAATCACTTCCAGAGGAGGGGTGGCGCCCGAGGCTGGAGAACGCTTGTGATTTAGATAACTGCACTTGACCCGGACTGACCACTCGACACAGTCGCCCGCAACCAGGAAGAATGTATTCCACAAGTGCTGAAAGTGAAGACTTCGTGCCACTTTAAAGTTGGTGAATTTGCAAACTGCCGTTTTCAACGATTAACTTTATTTAATCCGAGTGATCAACACTTGAAAACCTCTCTCCAGTTCAGAATTAACACTGGAAACAGAAGGTTTGGGTTGTAGAGTGCGGGGCATGCGTGTTTACATTTAGTTTCGCTGCACATATATAACAGAGTGTATATGTGTTGACCAAATCTGGTCCCCTCTCACACTCACACTCACACTCATACTCACACTCATACTCACACTCACACTCACACACACTCACACACACACACACCCCGACTGAACTCGCCCAGACTCGGTTTCTATGCATTGGTGTCATTTACATTTTTTAAATCTCCTTCTTCAAAACCCCCTTCTTCAAAAACCCCCCAAAAAGGACAAATATGAATTCGTCATTTGTTTTCCTCTTCTCACCAGCCCATTCAACACCCGTCCCCTTAATCTGCCACCAATCTCTCTCGTGTAGTAGGAAGGAACTGCAGATGCTGGTTTAAACCGAAGATAGTCACAAAATGCTGGAGTAACTCAGCGGGACAAGGGCAGCATCTATGGAGGGAAGGAATGGGTGACGTTTCAGGTCGAGACCCTTGTTCAGATTGGGAGTCGGGGGGCAAATCAGATCTATCCCTCTGTCTCTCTCTCGCACACAGATACACAGACCACCCAAATAAATAGAAAGCAAAGGGACATACAGGAATTGGAATCAATTCTATATTTTCTTCTAACCAGCCCATTCATCATCACCCGTCTCCTCAATCTGTCACCAACCTCTCTCTCACTCACACACACACAGACACACACCGCCCCTTCTCTTTCCGAAATTCTCTTTTTTTTAAAAAAAGCGATGAGAAAGGGGGGGAAGCGATGTTTTCACAGGAAGTTTACGGCCACGGGAGCAAACGGGGGGTTAATTTCGCCTATCTCCGGACCGAGCCTGTTAATAGGTGGAACTTGCCACGTGATGCCACCGGCTATATAAAACTTTCAGGCAAGTACCACAATGTCGTGATTGTCGGCAGAACCGTCTCGGGGAGCGGATCGCTAATGCTGTTAAATTGCGCGTTCAGGGAAATCAAATCAGCGCCACTGCCAGAGCAGAGCCCCGAGCTCACACGGCAAGCCTGTGGACGAGCAGGACTTGAATAGCCTGGCGCACATCATCATTGCTGGATTGTTGCTTTAAGGTCAAGACAAGAGCTGTCCTGACGGAGCCCGGTTGATTTTGTTCCTCTCTCTCTCTCTCTCCTGGATCTCTCTTTTTTTTCTCTCCATACATATATTATTTATTTTTTTGGGGACCAATATTGCAAACTTGGTACTTTCAGATCAATCACTTTTTTTTTGGAGGGGGGGGGGGGCTTTGAAACCGCGCAGACTAAACTCCGAGCAACGTCGTACATCAGAAGTGCAATAAAGAGTAGAGTGTTGAGAGGGTGGATGCTATTTTTTTTCTCTCTCTCTCGCTCTCTCTCTCTCTCTCTCTCTGTATCCCAGCGGTTCTTTAGTTTCCTTAAACAAAAGTAATCTATCGCAAGGGAACGGATGCGACCTGGAAACAGCTCACAATTAGAGAGCAGACCAATTTCTGATTAAGAGAATGCTTATTGCGGCTCATCCAGCGAACCCTGGCAATCTCTGCACTAACACTAGATCACTTTTAAGCCATATTTGATAGTGATTCTGGCAGTGGATCCGCGCTCTTGTCCAATCTCCGGCCAGCGGGGTTGTTGCCGGTTGAGAAAGATGAGGCTTTTTTGTTTGAGCGGCGCCTGTCTGCTGGTGACCCTGGTGTCTGGTGGTTCCACCCCGGCCCCTGGCGCCGCCGGCACCTCGCCCCCCTTCACTCCCAGCTTCTGCACAACGTGCGGCATCGGGCAGCGGGACGAGCCCCAGAAGGCGGACACGGTCTTCTTGGAAGCCGTCAAGCGGCACATCTTAAACCGGCTGCAGATGAAGGAGCGACCCAACATCACTCACCCCGTCCCCAAGGCTGCGATGGTCACGGCGTTGAGGAAGTTACACGCTGGGAAAATCAAAGAGGACGGCAGGATGGAAATCCCGAACTTGGACGGCCACGCAACTTCAGTCTCCAAGAAGGACCTGCAGGAACAAACTTCAGAGATCATCAGCTTTGCCGAAACAGGTAAGCAAAGTTTAATTGAGTGCAATTTTTTTTTTAAAAACCTGACATTGAGCTTCAGATAATTTGACTAGATTACAATTGAATCCCCCCCTCCTCCCCCCTTCTCACGCTTACTTTCGCACTCGGATTAGGTCTCCCCCTCTCTCTACCGTTCCGTGGCTGCAGTCTAGGCATATTCAACCTAACATCAGACCTGAAACTGTAACCTTCCGTTACCACCACTAGAGCTACCGAATGTATGCAAAGGACAGGAATAGATCCAGTAGCATATGTAGATGTTATTGTCAATTTAGTCAGTGATTAATTGGATTCTATTTACTGGACGAGCATTTGTTTTAATGGTAGTTATATTGTTGCCCAACATAAAATATGTCGACTGGGGAGGGAGGAAGGGAGGAAGGGAGGGGGGAGGGGGGAGGGGGGAGGGGGGGGGGGGGTGACATTTAAGGATAGTATTGAAAGGGTTACAGTCAAAACGTACGTTGGGGACAATTAAATGTGGCTTAGCATTTGCTAGTCAATGACAAATTAATTGGTGAGCGTGTGTGAAGCTTTAATTTATGGTCATTACATGAAAAGTGGGCTGATGTCATGTTCGGCAAGCATTTTAAATCGTTTCCAGCAGAAACCAAAAAAAGTTGACAAAATTCATCACGCACACAGCTGTTTATTGGAATGTCGAATGACATCGTGCACAGAGCGATGAGCAAAAACAAAGTGCAAGTATGTCCCGGTTAAACATTCTCTTGGCATTCCCCGGTTACTTTCTGCACTAGGCGTAGCTACGTGTTTCCAGCAGAATCCAGGAGCAAGGGGAGGAGGGGGGGGGAGGCGTAACATTTGGTTCTAAGCAACGTTCAACCGTGCGGTTGCAGGTAAAATCTATCCCAAATTAAAAGTCGACGTGGAGGGCCAGAAAGCCTCTGTGATTCTACAATTGTTATTTGCAAGCCGACAGATTGCCCATGTTACAGAGCCAGCTAGATCTGAGGGCATTTAAGTCGACCGTGAAGTTAAGGATGGATTCCTTCTCCAAATGAGCAAATGTCACGATATCAAGGTGCTGAAACAACTCTGAATATTGAGTGCACAACTTCAAGGAGAACTTTGTTTGGAACCAAGCGCCACGATTACTTTTTCAACATATGTTATACTGTGGGCAATACTACTTTTAAGGCCAGTGGGTCGTGTGGGACAGTGATATATTGTGTAGGAAGGAACTGCAGATGCTGGTTTACACCGAAGATAGACACCAAATGCTGGAATAACTCAGCGGGACAGGCAGCATCTTTGGATAGAAGGAATGAATTTCGGGTCGAGACCCTTCTTCAGACTGGTATCTTGCTGGAGGAAGATAGACACAAAGTTCTGGGGTAACTTAGCGGGTCAGGCAGCATCTCCGGAGAAAGGCAGTAGATGACATTTCGAGTCGAGACCTTTCTTCAGAGTTGGGTGAGAGGTGTTTCGTGCTATGTAACCTGCACAAAGACGCTCGACACGAACTTTTACAAGTTAAAACACATAACCAACCTCACCATCCAACCAAGCCGGGTGTTTGAAAGATACTACATTCCAGTTTGCAGACAAGTTCACAATGGCGGCGCAAACATTGCGTTTACGACCTTGTAAAGTTTACAGTGAGTTGAATAAGCACACGATTGTGAGATGAAGTGGTTCAGCATATTAGTGGAGTGTCGCTGCATCTGCTTGGTTGGCTATAAGCGACTTTAAAACAAATTGGAAGCAAGACTGTGGTGCGATTTAATCCATACATCGCAGGGACAAATAAAAAAAAACTTCATGTATCTGTGAAAAACATTAGACAAGTGTTCTCGGTAGTGTAGAATCGAATAGATAATTGCTGTGTTAACGAAGTCCCGTGTGCACGTTCTAATTTAGTAACATTTGAGGTGTTAAATAAGCAGGGCCACTTTATAGAAGTTTTGCATTATATTTATCGTTTGACGCAATGCCAAAAATTCAGTTTAAGCAAGACGCGTTTATTCCTTATTAAAACGTATCTATAATAGTGTTATTTGCTCAATGGGTCTGCTTCAAACAATTTTCCCAGTATGCATTTATAGGACGATGTTCACATTTTCATGTTTAGAAAAGTAATTTAATAGTTCCAACGTTAAGTCAAGTCAAGAGTGTATTATTGTGTTTTATTGTCATATGTCCCAGATAGAACAATGGCATTCTTACTTGGACAGTGATCATGTGAGTTTACCTTTAAAAAATGGTTGCAATGGCCTCCAAATGATCCAGTGAAAAACCACTGGAACTCCATTGAAAATGTTTAAACATGCTAAACGCGTACTTCGTAATTTGACAAATGATCCACTTTTAACCCGACCCGTCTCACCGCTAAGCATTGAATAAAATCCCCCCTCCATTAGTGTCAGTGGAATGGCTTTGGTCAATGTCAACTGATCACTTAAGACAATGGCTTGCACCACGGGAGACCGACTAGTAAACCATCTCTGTTTACGAGTTGTGACTGACCCAGAAGACAAGCAATTCATTTTCCCACTAGACTAAACCAAAAGGTGCGATGTTTTTTTAAACTTTTATGTTTGGGTTCTGGGGCAACAAACACTCTGCAGAAATGAGTGTTAAGTGTTTTAAACTGCAGCTGTGCCAATCCAAGCCCAAAGTTAAGAGTGGACACTTTCATTTAAATGGTGAACAGTTCGGTGAAAGCAGTCGCGTCTTAACACACGTTCCTTGCAACTGGCAGGGGAATTGTCTTGAGTGCATTTCTGACTCGGACGCGAATTTACTGCTGGTCATACAAGGATTAACATTTTCCATTCTCTCGATGCAGATGAGCTGGCGTCGTCTAAATCACGCCTGTACTTTCTGATCTCAAACGAGGGGAACCAAAATCTCTTTGTCCAGCAGGCCAACTTGTGGCTCTACTTGAAAATGCTCCCGTCCAAGGCTGCGAAGGGCACCAGGCGCAAAGTGAGGGTGAAGGTCTACTTCCAAGAATCTGGGAGCTCGGGCAAATGGGCGTCGGTGGAGAAGAGGGTGGACCTGAAGAGAAGCAGCTGGCACACGTTCCCCTTGACCGAGCCCATCCAGGCTCACTTGCAGAGGGGCGAGAGGAGGCACGACCTGGAAGTTCACTGCGAGGGCTGCGAGAGTCTGGCGGTGATTCCCACTTTGGTGGACAGCGCCGACGAGTCGCACCGACCTTTCCTGGTGGTGCAGGCGCGGACACTGGACTCCAAGCACCGGATCCGCAAGCGGGGCTTGGAGTGCGACGGCAGGACTGACCTGTGCTGCAGACAGCAGTTTTACATTGATTTCCGACTCATCGGCTGGAACGACTGGATTATCGCTCCCACGGGTTACTACGGCAACTACTGCGAGGGGAGCTGTCCCGCTTACATGGCCGGGGCGCCCGGCTCCGCCTCGTCCTTTCACACGGCCGTCGTCAACCAGTACAGGATGCGGGGCATGAGCCCGGGCTCCATGAACTCCTGCTGCATCCCCACCAAACTCAGCACCATGTCCATGCTCTACTTCGACGACGAGTACAACATCGTCAAGAGGGACGTTCCCAACATGATCGTGGAAGAGTGTGGCTGTGCATGAGAGAGGGGCTCGCTCACCAAGGGCGCACAAGTTTTGCATGGATACTTTGCAACTATTTACTGACCCCCACCTCCCCCCTCCCACCCCCCCTCCCCACCCCTCATCCTCACTAAAGTGAGATATGTTTGCTGCGCCGCTGACCAAGTTTAACTTTACCAGCTCGCTGACTTAATCAAACCACCCAAAGTGTTGCCATTGGGGGTGGGTGGGGGAACGGGGGCAAGATGCCGATTTCACAGGTCCCCGTTTGACTTATAAACCACTCCAAGGTAGACAGACACAGCCTGTTGGAGTAAGGGGACAGAATCCAAGATACAGGTGAAATGCTGTGGACGGGTCAGTCCCACAGTAACCCGCAGAGTGGAAGCCACTCCTATATGTGTCGACTTGGATAAAAAGAACAAATGCTTAACGGAGAGACTCCACACTTAAGTGGTACTAGCGACGACGTTAAAGAGGATCTTCCTTTACAGCATTCTGCTTCGCTGTAAAACAAAAAAACAAAAATGGAAAGCTTAATTATTTATACCGCAAAAACAAGACACAAAAAAAACCCCATCCTGTCTTACGCTACGACATGGCTTGTGTGTGCATGATCGGACCACGGGGACTATTCTTCAGAAGGATTGCTCCTCAATATGACTCGGAGGGAGAATGGGGATCTAGACAGCACTCTGGAGAGAAGCCTGCAGATCCACGCAGATCTTTGTTTTGCAACGAGCACGCCAGCACCCCACCTCCTCCCTCCACTCTCAGTAACGTCTGCTCCATGTGATGCTACACTGCAGCCCAGGCATCTGGGAACACTGGGAGCTCTGTTCTCCAAAGTGCTCTACTCTGACTACGCCTCGCACAGGGACGGCCTAGTCTGAATAGAAACCTTTTTGGCGAAGATTTCACAAGTTTCCACCAACTCAAAAACATTGATTCGACCAACTTTAATACAATAGTGTATTAGAACACACATCTGTGACCATCCCGCCTTCTCCCATCCTCTGCTCACCTAGGTTTAACCTGTGTCTCTCTCTGTCTCCCTGTGTGTGTGTGTGTGTCCCTCTGTGCCCCCCCCTTCTCTCCCTCTGTGTCTCCCTCCTCTGTGTCTCCCTCCTCTGTGTCTCCCTCCTCTGTGTCTCCCTCCTCTGTGTCTCCCTCCTCTGTGTCTCCCTCCTCTGTGTCTCCCTCCTCTGTGTCTCCCTCCTCTGTGTCTCCCTCCTCTGTGTCTCCCTCCTCTGTGTCTCCCTCCTCTGTGTCTCCCTCCTCTGTGTCTCCCTCCTCTGTGTCTCCCTCCTCTGTGTCTCCCTCCTCTGTGTCTCCCTCCTCTGTGTCTCCCTCCTCTGTGTCTCCCTCCTCTGTGTCTCCCTCCTCTGTGTCTCCCTCCTCTGTGTCTCCCTCCTCTGTGTCTCCCTCCTCTGTGTCTCCCTCCTCTGTGTCTCCCTCCTCTGTGTCTCCCTCCTCTGTGTCTCCCTCCTCTGTGTCTCCCTCCTCTGTGTCTCCCTCCTCTGTGTCTCCCTCCTCTGTGTCTCCCTCCTCTGTGTCTCCCTCCTCTCGGTCTCTGTGTGTGTGTGTCTCAGTCTCTCTGTCTTTTTGTCCCTCTCTCCCTCTCTCTGTCAATCTTCCTGTCTGTCTCTCTCTCTCTGGCACTCTATCTCTGTCTTTCTCTGTCAATGTGTGTCTCTCTCTGTGTCTCTCTCTGTGTCTCTCTCCGTGTCTCTCTCCGTGTCTCTCTCCGTGTCTCTCTCCGTGTCTCTCTCCGTGTCTCTCTCCGTCTCCCCCTCCGTCTCCCCCTCCGTCTCCCCCTCCGTCTCCCCCTCCGTCTCCCCCTCCGTCTCCCCCTCCGTCTCCCCCTCCGTCTCCCCCTCCGTCTCCCCCTCCGTCTCCCCCTCCGTCTCCCCCTCCGTCTCCCCCTCCGTCTCCCCCTCCGTCTCCCCCTCCGTCTCCCCCTCCGTCTCCCCCTCCGTCTCCCCCTCCGTCTGCCCCTCCGTCTGCCCCTCCGTCTGCCCCTCCGTCTCCGTCTCCCCCTCCCCGTCTGTCTGTCTCCCCCTCCCCGTCTGTCTGTCTCCCCCTCCCCGTCTGTCTGTCTCCCCCTCCCCGTCTGTCTGTCTCCCCCTCCCCGTCTGTCTGTCTCCCCCTCCCCGTCTGTCTGTCTCCCCCTCCCCGTCTGTCTGTCTCCCCCTCCCCGTCTGTCTGTCTCCCCCTCCCCGTCTGTCTGTCTCCCCCTCCCCGTCTGTCTGTCTCCCCCTCCCCGTCTGTCTGTCTCCCCCTCCCCGTCTGTCTGTCTCCCCCTCCCCGTCTGTCTGTCTCCCCCCCCCGTCTGTCTGTCTCCCTCCCCCGTCTGTCTGTCTCCCTCCCCGTCTGTCTGTCTCCCTCCCCCGTCTGTCTGTCTCCCTCCCCCGTCTGTCTGTCTCCCTCCCCCGTCTGTCTGTCTCCCTCCCCCGTCTGTCTGTCTCCCTCCCCGTCTGTCTGTCTCCCTCCTCTGTCTGTCTGTCTGTCTGTCTGTCTGTCTGTCTGTCTGTCTGTCTGTCTGTCTGTCTGTCTGTCTGTCTGTCTGTCTGTCTGTCTCTCTGTCTGTCTCTCTCTGTCTCTCTGTCTGTCTCTCTCTGTCCCTCTCTTTCTGTCTAATATTCCGGATAGTATTTGAATTCAGAATGGGCCGGATGAAGAAAACCTGTGGATGAAGCACTTGTGTTAAAACAGCCCTCCAGTGATAACACGGTTCAAGACCACTGCAGTCATGAATATGATGGTCACACTCGATCAGAGGTTGGAGTCGCGTAGCACTGACAATGTACTGAAAGCACATTTAGCACTTGCATATCTGAATGCCTTGAAACTAAAAGTGGTACAACAGTGCACTTATCACGAATTCTCCAATTCCATTCGCTTCTTATTAAATAAGTGTCGGTGGGAGCTATGCAATGCAAACCATAAAGCAGGAAACAGGTGAATACGTCGGATTTAAAATCTGTCCAGTTACTTGAAGCTAAACCTTTCGCTTCCTGTATTTGGCGAATGATTGTTTAGAGTTTTTTTTTCTCGCGTTTTTCTATTTGCACTGAGAAGCTGCGTCGACTAGTTAAAAAACAAACTGCCATTTTTTAAACAAAAAAAAAGAATGTTATTTTTATAGAAAGAAGAATTCTGGGGGGGGAGGGGGATATCAAAATGTATTATACATATCAATGTATTAAATAATGGAACCAAAGAGGATAAGTATTTAGTGTTATGTAAATGTCTGGGCAGAAAGGCTGTTGATGAGTTTAGTGGTAGTATGGCTAGAATGAACGTGTGTGTCTGTTGGCCTCATGTCGAAATGGATTTCACTTCCCAATAACCTGATGCAAGTTGATCAGAAATACATGTTTCATATAGCAAGCTCCACAGAGCAAACTGTCATATTAAAGCCAGGCCATGCACTTATCCTGCGTTGCATACAGGGCAATTAAAAACTGGTTCAGATTCATCGTCATATTAGCTAACAGCTGTAGTACTTGGCACTTCTGTACAGTTTGGCTACAATAAAACAAATCTACATCCACTGGATCTGTGTGAGAATTTATTTCCACTGGTCAAGCCCAGAGTGAGTGGGACACCCGCCGTGCTTGTGACCTTTGCAATTGCCAATTAATCAGCTCCTTCGCCAGTCATTTCCAAGGAACAGATTAGAGCCGCAGAGTGCTACAGCATGGAAGCAGGCCCTTTGGCCCAACTTGCACACATGGCCAACATGTCCCAGCTACACTAGTCCCACCAGGTTCAATAGTTCTTTATGGTCATGTATGCACAGCAGAGTGAAATTCTTTTGCACAACCCCCAATTGGGCAAACCTGGCCGTGTTTGGCCCAAGTCCCTCCAAACCTGTCCTGTCCATTTACCTGTCTAACTGTTTCTTAAATGCCGGGAGAGTCCCAGCCTCAACTACCTCCTCTGGCAGCTTAATCCTATGCCGTCTGGTCCTCGATTCACCTACTCTGAGCAAGAGGCTCTGTGCATCGATTATATATACAATTAAAAAAAAAAAAAACTTTTAGAAAAGGAGGAACAGCTGGTGGATCTGCTGCCTCACAGCACAGAGACCCGGGTTCGATCCAGACCTCAGGTGCTGTCTGTGTGGAGTTTGCATTTTCTACCTGTGACCACGTGGGTTTCCTTTAGGTTCTCTGGTTTCCTCCCGCACCCCAAAGACATGTGGGATTGTAGGTTAGTTGTGTAGGGAGTGGATGAGATAGCATATAACTAGTGTGAAGGGGTGATCAATGGTCAGCATGGACTCGATGGGCGGAAATCCCGTTTCCATACTGCAACTTTCAATCAATTTCCGTATCATGTTTCTGCTCGCCATGCTTTAGAATTCGAAACACTATACAAAACAAAATCAGTTTTAATAAAAATTAATATGCAGAGGAACCTAAAATAATCAATACCAATTGAGGGGTTTAATGCTCTAAAAATCGAGATAAAAATGCTGGAAATGTTCACCAAGCGAATTTAGTTTAGAGATACAGAATGGAAACAGGCCCTTCAACCCTCTGAATCCATTCACCCATTCACATTAGTTCTATGTTAACCCATTTTGCATCCACTCCCTAAACATTAGCTGATAATTTACATTGACCCACAAACCTGTACATCTTTGGGATGTGGAAGGAAATCGGTGCACCCAGAGTAAATCCACGCAGTCAATGGGCGAGCATGCAAACTCCACACAGACAGCACCCGAGGTCAGGTTTGAACCTGGGTCTCTGGTGCTGTGAGGCAGTGGCTTTACCTGCTGCACCACTGTGCCGCCCTTTAATCTGAAGAGAGGAAGATTAATATAAATGTTTGATAACCTTTCATCACACTAATACTCTGAGATGAAAAGTTACAGTCAGAGAGATGCAGGTTTGGAACAGGCACTTTGGCCCAACTTGCCCACACCGGCCAACATGTCCCAGCTACACTAGTCTCACTTGCCTGCGTTTGGTCCATATCCCTCCAAACCTGTCATAAATGATAGGAGTAGAATTAGGCTTTTTGGCTCATCAACTTTACTCTGCCATTCAATCATGGCTGATCTATCTCTCCCTCCTAACCCCATTATCCTACCTTCTCCCTATAAGCTTTGACACCTGTACTAATCAAGAATCTGCAGTATTTATCTTTGCCTTAAAGTATCTACTGTCCTATCCATGTACCTGTCCTACAGTTTCTGAAACGTCTGGATAGTCCCAGTCTCAACTACCTCCTCTGGCAGCTTGTTCCATGCACCCACCACCTCATATCACTACCCCTCATATTCCTATTAAATCTTTTCCCCTTCACCTTAAACCCATGTTAATTCTTGTTTCTTCCCACAGTCGTGTGCATCATTTTGTATTTTAAATTCAGGCTCTCAGAACCTAGCATCTTTATTTTTCTGGGATTAACAACAAATGATAACCTAAGAATAGACCAATCACCAGTCTTTTCCCCGCCACCCTTCCTGTTACAACATACATTGGATACCATCAAACAAATGACTGTTGGTAACTTACATAGAAACATAGAAATTAGGTGCAGGAGGAGGCCATTCGTCCCTTCGAGCCTGCACCGCCATTCAATATGATCATGGCTGATCATCCAACTCAGTATCCCGTACCTGCCTTTTCTCCATACCCTCTGATCCCCTTAGCCACAAGGGCCACATCTAACTCCCTCTTAAATATAGCTATAAATATAACTTAATGGAGAAAAAAAGAACTGCAGATGATGGAATCATTTGAGTAAAACACAAAGTGCCGGAGGAACAAAAGGGGGCCCAGGCAGCATCTGTGGAGGGAATGGAATGGCCTGAAGATGGGGTTCTATCCCATCGCTTGTCCATTCGCCTCCAATGATGTTGCCCGACCCGCTGAGTTCCACCAGCACTTTGTGTTTTGCTTATGGTAACTTAATGCCCGACGTTGAAACGTTAAGATGGACTTAAGTTGTTTTCAATACTTAGAATCCGCGTTTTCTACCTTTTCGAGGCGAATCTATTTGGACAATTTAAAGAGAGACAATGACACCCGGTAATTCAATCAGCGTTAGCCATCAAAGGGAAACAGATCGTCCCCATTCCCACATGCCACAACCGCTGCGCTTTCCTGATTAATGCATTCTATTGAGGCTACAACCCCCCCCCCCCCCCCCCAATTTTCTCTTGCCGTTTTATTTCCCCGAGTGTTTTCGCCTCGACTAATGCTTTCGGCTGCAAATGAGGTTTTCACGCTTATTGATCTTCTCCAGCCAGCGATTCACACGCACCGTGGCTGCAGCATTGCGAGTTGAAAGGGGAGCAGGCAGTGTAAGTGGGTCAGCGAAGAGCGGACTTGTTTTGCATAATCCGCTTTAACATTATTTTCCAGTCGTGCATGGGCCTATTCGGCCTGTTTTGTGAGGAGTGAAATTATACAAAATGGCACAAAAAAAAAAGTGTGAGCCCACGTTAGTTAACACGCACTGAAGGGGACATAACCACACGCACCAGGTTTAGGAATAGCCAAATGCTGGGATGGAAATTAACTGCTCGAAATCTGGTTGAGACTTGCTTGCCACAAGGAACTTTAGCTGAGGACACTTTGCTTCCCACCTCATAAGGTCATAAGCGACAGGGGCAGAATTAGGCCATTTGGCCCATCAAGCCTACTCTGCTATTCAATCATGGCTGAAGACTCTCCATCCTCACCCCACTCTCCTGCCTTCTCCCTCGTCCGGTTCCTCAAAAATCCTGAGTGACGACCTCACTATGGCCTTGATATCATGTTCAGTGCAGGCCCTGTAACTGTGCTGTACTACATTCAGTCATGTGGGTTATTATTAAGTGACGCTGCTTCAGTGGGCACTATGGCATTAGCTCATATATTTACACATTCAGCTACCCTGTGATTTTGTGTACATGGGACTACTCCAGTCTCCACTGTGATCCTTGTGGCCTCCCACCAGTTACCCCACCCAAGTCTCCACTCTCCCCTGTGCCCCACCTGCACTCGCCCCTATGCACTCTAAGGATAAGGGGGAAAATTCTAAGGATAAGGGGGAATTCCTTTAGGACCGAGATGAGGAAAACATTCTTTACACAGAGAGTGGTGAGTCTCTGGAATTCTCTGCCACAGAAGGTAGTTGAGGCCAGTTCATTGGCTATATTTAAGAGGGCGTTAGATGTGGCACTTGTGGCTAAAGGGATCAGGGGGTATGGAGAGAAGGCAGGTATGGGATACTGAGTTGGATGATCAGCCATGATCACATTGAATGGCGTTGCAGGCTCGAAGGGCCGAATGGCCTTCTCCTGCACCTATTTTTCTATGTTTCTATGTTTCTATTTCTCCCCACCTGCTCCCCTTCCATCTACATTCCTTCCCTTGGCTTCAAAGTTTGCAACTCTTCAATCCTTTGGTCTCACACCTTCTGTCTTTTCACCTCTGGCCTTCGTCCAACCATCTGCCTATCAAAAAGCTCCCCTTTCGACAAATGCAATCAACCTGCGGTGCACAATCAAATAAGACCAAATAGAACAAGTTGTCCTACTTGTACAGGGCTCTGGTAAGACCACATCTGGAGTATTGTGTACAGTTTTGGTCTCCTAATTTGAGGAAGGACATCCTTGTGATTGAGGCAGTGCAGCGTAGGTTCACGAGATTGATCCCTGGGATGGCGGGACTGTCATATGAGGAAAGATTGAAAAGACTAGTATTCACTGGAGTTTAGAATGATGAGAGGGGATCTGATGGAAACATATAAAATTATAAAAGGACTGGAAAAGCTAGATGCAGGAAAAATGTTCCCAATGTTGGGCGAGTCCAGAACCAGGGGCCACAGTCTTAGAATAAAAGGGAGGCCATTTAAGACTGAGGTGAGAACAAACTTTTTCACCCAGAGAGTTGTGAATTTGTGGAATTCACTGCCACAGAGGGCAGTGGGGGCCAAATCACTGGATGGATTCAAGAGAGAGCCAGATAGGGCTCTTAAAAATAGCAGTCAGGGGATATGGGGAGAAGACAGGCATGGGTTATTGATTGGGGACGATCAGCCATGATCACAATGAATGGCGGTGTTGACTCGAAGGGCCGAATGGCCTCCTGCACCTATTTTCTATGTTTCTATGTTACTATGTAACTTTAGGCTGTGCACGACATATGCAAGAAGAAGACTAACATTATTCTCTGACTATGTCTTCTTCCCACCCATAGTTACAAGCCTTCTACATCTTGGGAATTTCTCAGTGCCCCACACTCACTAAGATCTCTGCGCTTCCCAATTCTGACCTCTTGATCTTCTCCTGATCTTAATTTGGGTGGCACGGTGGTGCAGCGGTAGAGATGCTGCCTTACAGTGCCAGAGACCCGGGTTCGAACCTGACCATGGGTATTGTCCTTATGTAGTTTGTACATTCTCCCCGTAACTGCAGGAATTTTCTTTGGGTGCTCCAGTTTCCTCCCACACTCCAAAGATGTACAGGTTTGTAGGTTAATTGGCTTTGGTAAAAATGTAAATTGTCTGTAGTGTGGTAGGATTGTGCAAGTGTATGGGGTTGGCTGGTCGGTGTGGACATGATGGGCTGAAGGGCATGTTTCCGCTAAAACTAAAACTAGTAATTCGGGTATTATATTAGTTGTGTTGGGTTTAAGGTCACAAGTACCCTTCTTAAATTTCCAAATCTCTCTGATACTATCACTAGTAGTGTAAACTAGGGTGGTGAATCTGTGGAATTATTTGCCACAGAAGACTGTGGAGGCCAAATCAGTGGTTATTCTTAAGGCAGAGATAGATAGTTGTCAGGGGTTATGGGGAGAAAGCAGGAGAATGGGGGTTGAGAGGGAAAGATAGATTGGCCAAATTTGAATAACCATATAACCATATAACAATTACAGCACGGAAACAGGCCTTCTCAGCCCTTCCAGTCCGTGCCGACCATTTATTTTCCCCTAGTCCCATTTACCTGTACTCAGACCATATCCCTCCATTCCCTTCCCGTCCATATACCTATCCACTTTACTTTTAAATGTTAAAATCGATCCTGCCTCCACCACTTCTGCAGGAAGATCATTCCACACAGCCACCACTCTCTGAGTAAAGAAGTTCCCCCTCATGTTACCCCTAAACTTCTGTCCCTTAATTCTCATGTCATGCCCTTTTGTTTGAATCTTTCCTACCCTCGCGGAGTATGGCGGAGAACATTTGATGTGCTGAATGGCCTAATTCTGCTCCTATAACTTGATTAGTACAGGTGTCAGAGGTTATGGGGAGAAGGCAGGAGAATGGGGTTAGGCGGGAGAGATAGGTCAGCCATGATTGAATGGCGGACTAGACTTGATGGGCCGAACGGCCTAATTCTACTCCTATTCCTTATGACCTTATGACTATCAATTAAACACACTAAAGCCAGGAGACACAGGCTGCAGATGCCAGCATGTGCTTTATCTTGCATCTCTATTTCACTATGGCACCGCAAAGTCTCTTCATGGTATTCCGATTTTAACAAAGTCTACCTCCTCTTTCACTGACACGGGTTTTTGACCCGAAACATTCACCATTCCTTTCTCCTCACAGATGCTGCTCGACCTGCTGAGTTACTCCAGCCGTTTGTTTGTTACACTTTAAAATATCAACTATTTTACCAACCTGCAGGTTGTCTCTTTTCTTGTTTCTCCTCAGATGGCACATTGAGATAATGATGCTACAAAGTGCTTTGGGATGATTTATCATAATAAAGGTGGTGTTTAAACATCATTGCTGTTTGCCCCATTTGCAGTTTGTTTTAATCCTTCTGGCTTGGTGCAGTAATTACATGGTTTTTTTTTAACCTCTAGGATCAAACCATTTTTTATAGGTGTTCAAGATATTTATTGGACATAATGGGTATTTTTCACTAGTACTTCAAATATATTCAACTGCACCAAGGAGAGTGAGGGAGAGGGGATCTCATTAGATAGAGTGGGTGTGGAGAGGATGTTTCCACTAGCGGGAGAGTCTAGGGCCAGAGGCCATAGTCTCAGAATAAAAGGGTTAGGAAGGAGTTGGGGAGGAATTTATTTTGTCAGAGGGTGGCACATCTAAGGAATTCAATGCCACAGAAGACACTGGAAGCCAAGTCAATGGTTATTTTTAAGACGGAAATTGATAGATTGGTGATTAGTACAGTTGTCAGGGGTTATGGGGAGAAAGCAGGAGAATGGGGGTTGAGAGGGAAAGATAGATCAGCCAAGTTTGAATGGCGGATATGATGGGCCGAATGGCCTAATTCTGCTCCTATCACTAATGAACTTATGAACCAAGAAGGTAGAGACTCCCATGGTTTTAATGATTGTAACCGCTATTAGCTGACAGCTGGTTCCCACATATGCGCCAAGATGTTATGTGCAAAGTCTGTGAGTAGGGGTGTGTACATTGCAGCCTAGCAATGATACACAAGCTTCTGATCTGGAGATACGTTGTCATTATAGTCTTTAAACTGAACACGCTGCACAGGTCAGGAGTCAAGAGTGTATTATTATGTGTCCTGAAACAGAACAATGAGATTCTTCCTTGTAGCAGCACAACAGATACAGTATGTGAACATAGTACTCCGTACACTCTATAATAAACAAAACAAAAGTTCAATATATAAAAGCAAATAAATAATTTAGTGCAAAAGCCAAAAATAAAGCCCGCAATCAAGGGAGTTTGTTGTTTGGAGTTTATTTGGGAGTTTGTGGTGTTCAATGTCCTGATGGTTGGTGTGAAGCTGCTCCTGAACCTGGACGTTGCACTTTTCAGGCTTCTAGACCTTCTTCCTGATTGCAGGAATGAAGTGAAAGTGTGGCCAGGGTAGTGTGGGTCCTTGGTGATGCTGGCTGCCTTTATAATATATGGAGTAAAGGTAATGCATTGTGTGGTGTGATGCGTGCCTGGAACATATTGTCAGGGGTAGTGATGGAGACAGACACAATAGTGGCATTTACAGTAAGAGGCTTTTAGATAGGCACATGGATATGTAGGGAATGTATGGATCATCCACAGGCCAATGAGATTAGTTTAATTTGGCATCATGTTCGGCACAGATATTATGGGCTGAAGGGCCCGTTCCTGTGCTGTACTGATGTATGTTTTATGTTCTGTGTGTGGTTAACCATTCAGATGCAACACACTTGAACAAAATGAATAGGTGCTAAATAATAGTTATCCAGAAGAAATCTATTTGCAGGCTTAAATACAAATAGGTTCAGAAAATGTTTTAAAATATAGGTCATGATTTATGGCAGTGAAGCAACCTTTTAGTGAATTAAAATAAAATTCCCTTGAAATTGGCAATGGGCAGAGCTACTACCTCACAGCAACAGAGATCTGGGTTCGATCCTGACCCCAGGTGATGTCTGTGTGTAGTTTGCACGTTCTCCCTGTGAACGCATAGGTTTCCTCTGGGTTTTCCAGGTTCCTCCCACATCCCAAAGACATGCGGGGTTGTTGGTTAATTGGCCCCTGTAAATTGCTCCTAGTGTGTAGGGAGGGAGTGGATGAGAAAGTGGAATAACACAGTACTAGTGTGAACTGGTGATCGATGGCCGGCGTGGACTTGGTGGGCCGAAGGGCCTGTTCCCAAGCGGTATCTTTCACACTTCACATTCACTCAATCAAGCAACCAGCAAGAATATCCAATATTCCAGCAGTCAGGTGGCATTTCAAACTCCCTCAGTGCCCAGCATCAGTGATGACATCACACTAATTTAGTAACCAACCATGTTAAATAATCTTCACAGACCAGGGATCATATTTTAATTAAATTTTAAAATATATAAATAAAAACTGGACAGTACATATTGGAATGAAAAAAACCCTGAAATGTATAGAAACTCTATGGGAAATGATTGTGTTTCTAATTTATATATATAATATTAAACTATTTAAATTATATATATATGCACACACATTATATATAATATATAATATTAAACATATTGTAAACATAAATTAGTAAAATGATATGTTATATATAATTTAAATATATTAAATATATTAAACATATCAAACACATTTTAACATAATAATATATTATATATTTGTATGTTAAATATATAAATAATAATAATATCTTTTATTGTCATTACACATAAGTGCAATGAGATTTGGTTTGCAACTTCCATCCGATGTCATAACTTAATTGACAAATAAAATTTAGATTTAGATACCTTAGATTTAGATCTATATAAAGATATTATATAGATAAGATATAAAGATATTAAACACATTATAAACATATAATAACGTATTACATACATTATATTCATGAACGGAAATTAAAATAAACAAATGTAAAATTAGTTTCCAAGGGCCAAAGCGTTGCTAAGCATAATTATAGCTTTGTACATCATTAAAAACTCACTTGGGCATTCTGTAAGAAAGCGGAAGATTATCAGTGTGGTTTACAATGGGACTAGTTCATAAAAAGCCTCAATTCATGTTAGTTCAAATGATTTCAGCTTGATTGGGCTGAGAAGTCCACAAACAGTACAGCCTGTGAAGGCACGCTGGATCACTGACAGGAACTTTGCGATCTCAGACTCAAACTGTACAGACGAGAAAATTCCAAAGTCGTCGTCGGTGAAACAAGGTTTGGCTATCATTACCACGGCAAAATCTGGAGTATAACTTTTCAGCGGGCGACGAGGGAAGAGTGCCAAGTTATAAACATTTACATTTGTTTAGGTAAGTTTAAAATTTTTAATAGATCTAGTAAAACATGTTTAATATCATATTGCACTAATGTCAAACCAATGTGACCCCTTGGGTTCCCACCCAGCTTTGCTCTGCAGTTAAGAGTCCAATCAGATTTAATGTAGTATGTTTATTGTAATGATAACAATAAAAAATGTGCTTCTCTAATATCTTTCATATCCCTTTTAGAATATCCCAACGAAGCTATTGAAGTACTTTTGAAGAGTAAACACCGCTGAAGGAAATGTGGCAGGCAGTTTACACAGAACAGTCTCTGACACACAGAAATGGAACAGAGTTGGTAATGTTGAAGAAATATTGATTGAGGAATAATTCCTCTGCTCTTTCTCAAAATAATATGTGAGACACATGTCATCGAGAAGCAAGCAACCAGAAAGGCTTATAGAGGTGTATAAAATCACGAGAGGAATAGATCGGGGAGAGTCTCTTGCGCAGAGTAGGTGAATCGAGGACCAGAGGACATTGGTTGAAGGTGAAGGGGAAAAGATTTAATAGGAACTTGAGGGGTAACTTTTTCACACAAAGGGTGGTGGGTGTATGGAATGAGCTGCCGGAGGACGTAGTTGAGGCTGGGATTATCCCAACAAACAGTTAGACAGGTAATTGGATAGGGCTGTTTTGGAAGGATTTGGACAAGTGGAGGGAGGGACCTTTGGAGGCAGGTGGGTCTAATGTGGCTGGGACACGTTGGCCGGTGTGGGCGAGTTGGTCTGAAGGGCCTGTTTCCACGCTGTATCACTGTATGGCTCTATAACTCCTTGGCAAATGGAATGATTCCCTTTGTTGTAAGAGAAATTGAATCTTATTGCCGTTATGTGTGGCCTTGATAAGACCACAGCTGGAATTATAATGTATAGGTTTGGAGTTTCTACCAAAGGAAGGATATACAAAGAATCCAGATGTTGGTTTACCAAAAAAGACACAAAGGTGCAGGAGTATTTTAACGGGTGAGGCAGCATCTCTGGAGAATACGGATAGGTGATGTTTTGGTTTGGGACCCTTCTTCAGTCGGAAGAAATGTCCCGACCTTAAATGTCACCTAGGGTTACACAAAAAGCTGGAGAAACTCAGCGGGTGCAGCAGCATCTAGGAGCGAAGGAGATAAATGTCACCTCTCCGTGTTCTCTGGAGAAGTAGCCTGACCAGCTGAGTTACTCCAGCACTTTATGTCTTTTAAGGAAGGATATACCCGTGAAAGAGTGAGTAGAGCAAAATACATAAAAATAAGAGGTTGGTCATTTGGGACGAAGGTGGGAGGAAATGTGGGCTCACGGGCTTGTACAACAGCAACACAACATCCCAACCTATATTTAATGCACTATTGATTCCTCTGCACTAGGGGTCCCAAGGTCCTACTATTTAAGAGTCAAGAATGTCAGTGTACCTCATGGAAAAATGAAATTGTTACTTGCAACAGGTTCGTAAAAACAGTGCTCAATAGGTAATATTTTAAACAAACAGAAAAAAGCAGTTCAATAAATAAAAGAAACCCAACAAAACACAAGGTCTCTATAGCAACCCAGGCACTTTGTAGTTCGGAGTTTAGTTGAGTTCCCTGTGTTCAGTAGTCTGATGGATGCTGGGAAGAAGCTATTCCTGAACCTGGACATTACAGTTTTCACACTCCTGTATCTTCTTTCCGATGGCAAGAGTGAAATGAGAGCATGGCCAGGATGGGATGCATCTTTGATGAAGCTGGCTGCCTTTTTGATCCTATAGATCCCTTCGATGGTGGGGAGGTCAATACCCGTGATGGACCAGGCAGTGGTCACCATTTTTTGTAATCTCCTTTCTTCCTTGGTGTTTGAGTTGCCAAACCAGGCTATGGCACAACCTGTTTTTAAAATCTCACGCAATCCTCCTCCTTTCAGTTCCTCAGTCTTTGTAGAATCTAAAGTGCCTTTACTCTAACAGTTCTCATGTTAGTAAACATGAGATCATTTCCCAAACCATGTTTCCTGATATGATGTGCATCATGTTCAAGGTCTTTGAGGTAAGATTATGGGAACTGGAAATAAGGTGTTATCCACCTGATACCTCAGGCTTGTCTACCATTGAATATCACTGCTGATCCAATGTTTAAAGTTCGGTTCTCATTCCAGATCAGCAAAGTCGAATAGAAATTGATAAATACCCACAGGTGTTGCAAAGGTGTTGCAAAAGATGTTTGCAAAACATACAAACTCCATACAGACAGCGCCTGTAGTCAGGATCGAACCCAGGTCTCTGGCGCTGCAAGCGCTGTAAGGCAGCCACTCTACCGCTGCACCACCAATGCCGGCCTATCAAAAGCACTTCAAAAGCAACTTCAATAGGTCTTAAAGAGTAAAGGTAAAGATTTTGCGCTTTATGTACATTTACTTTGTTAATTCTACATACCACTCGATAATCTGGGAAATTAAGGACGGTAATCACAAAGACTCACACTTTCTGCCTCCTATTATATTATTCACACAAATTCTTGAAGTATATATGGTGTGCATAGGAAATTTAAGTTCCTAATTACTGTCATTATAACCTATTTAATCACCAGGGACTGCAGATGCTGGAATCTTGCAAAGAACACCAATTGCCGGAGTAACTCAATGGGTCATGCAGCATCACTGGAGGTCATGGATAGGTGACGTTTCAGATCGGGGCCCTTCTTCACACTGGAGATGTTGCCTGACCCGTTGAGTTACTCCGGCAATTTGTGTTCCACCCGGGACCTATTTTATTACTTACATGTAGGAAATTCAATCCATTACTTTTTGATTCCAAATCATCATCACAGCCAGCAAGAAGCAAAGGAATACTTGGTAGTATTCGTACAGTGTTGTCTTCTTGGAGCTGCAAAATAACCATTCTTGCTGACGATGGGGAGTGATGCATTCAGGCTCAGTTCCAACCTAAGTGGAACTAAGAACAATGGCGCAACATTCTGCAAGAGGCCATTAAAACCAGGCAGAATCTGATTCCCTTTAGTCTTCTTGTTCCCTGTTTCCTTTTTGCTATTTTTCCACTGGAGAGTGCGAATCTCTGCATGGATCCTTACCCTCTCTCCTTGGTACATTGTGGGAGTTCTTGTCTTCCCGGAATTATGCCCTTTACAGCCCAAAGTGCCATCTGCACAGTCTGTCTAATCCAAACACCCACAGAACTCGCACCACAGTTCCCACACCTCAGCAGAAGCCAAGACAACCAATCTCAGAGGGCGTTGCGCACCATAATATAAATATTAAATTGTCCTCTGGAATTTGCAACCAGGATTCACTGGTTAATAGAGTCATACAGCATAGAAACAGGCCTTTCAGCCCATCCTGCCGAACAACATGCCCCATCTACTGGTCCCACCGGCCCACACTAGTCCCATAGCATTGCCACAGACGGCTGTGGAAGCCAAGTCAATGGATATTTTAAAGGTGGAGATTGACAGATTCTTGATTAGTAAAGAGCCTGTCCCACTTAGGCTATTTTTAGGAGACTGCCGGCGAGTGTCATAGTCATAGCAGGTCGCTGGAAAAACGGCGAATGGACCCCCCTTCGACGTAAAATTTGAAATAGAATCATTACTTTAACAACAAAAAAATGAAGTCAGCTCCAGCGACAACCCACGTCACCTGGCGACAACCTACGTTAACCTGGCGACAACCAACATTGGCAACTACGACAGCACCAACAACTAAGTCAGGAGAAGTCAAGCTACGCTCATAGGCGTCAAAGCCACTGTCGCCGACTGTCTCCGAAAATGTTTCAACATGTTGAAAATCCAGCGGCGACCAGAAAGATGCTACGACTCTTTGGGCGATTGAGGAGACGGCTCACGACCATACAGGTGACACCCCGCCGACCATGTGGGGACAGCCTAGTCGCCTGTAATCACCTAAAAAATAGCCTGAGTGGGACAGGCCCCTTAAGGGTGTCAGGGGTTATGGGGAGAAAGCAGGAGAATGGGGTTGAGAGGGAAAGATAGATCAGCCATGATTGAATAGTGGAATAGACTTGAAGGGCTGAATGGCCTAATTCTGCTCCTAGACTTATGAACGTATAAACCGTCTAATCTTATCCTCTCCATGCACCGGTCCAAATGTCTCTTAAATGTTATGATAGTACCTGCCTCATCTACCTCTTCTGGCAGCTCGTTCCATATACCCATCACCCTGTAAAAATGTTACCCCTCAGGTTCCTATTAAATCTTCCCCCCTCACCTTAAACCTGTGTCCTCTGATCCTGGATTCCCCTACTCTGGGCAAAAGAATCTATGCATTTACCCGATCTATTCATCTCATGATTTTGTACACCTCTACAAGATCACTCCCCATCCCCCTGCACTCCAAGCAATAAAGTCCTAGCCTGCTCAACCTCTCCCTGTAGCTCAGGGCCTTGACCTGTGTATTTTACATCTCTGGGCATTTCTTCAGGGTCACCAATTTACCTTCATACACAGTCAATCAGCTCGAGATGGCAGTGGTTGAGATTCTAGTTTCCAGCGCCAGAGACCCAGGTTCCATCCTGACTACAGGTGATGTCTGCAAGGAGCTTGAACATTCTCTCTTTGGTCTTCTCCGGGAGCTCTAGTTTCCTACACATTTCAAAGATGTACAGGTTTGTAGGCAATAGACAATAGACAATAGGTGCAGGAGTTGGCCATTTGGCCCTTCGAGCCAGCACCGCCATTCAATGTGATCATGGCTGATCATCCCCAATCAGTACCCCGTTCCTGCCTTCTCCCCATATTCCCTGACTCCGCTACCTTTCAGAGCCCTATCGAGCTCTCTCTTGAAAGCATCCAGAGAACCTGCCTCCACCGCCCTCTGAGGCAGAGAATTCCACAGACTCACCACTCTCTGTGAGATAAAGTGTTTCCTCGTCTCCGTTCTAAACGGCCTACTTCTTATTCTCAAACTGTGGCCCCTGGTTCAGGACTCCCCCAACATCGGGATCATGTTTCCTGCCTCTAGTGTGTCCAAGCCCTTAACAAATGGCTAATTGGGTAATTGTTTTTTGTAAAAAACTATAGATTGCCCCTGGTGTGAAGGATAGTGGCAGTTAGTGTACAGGGATTGCTGGTCGGCACGGATTTGGTGGGCCAAAGGGCCTGTTGCTGCAGTGTATCTCTAAACTAAACTAAACTAAACTAAACTAAACTAAACTGCAACAATGCAGCATAACGGAACATGGACTTGTTTTCTATTTGTGTTTTGCATCACTGCTTTGCTTTTGCATTCATGTTAAGGTTAAGGTTTTGTCTTTTTTCCACCTTTACTAACTTATTTCTGTTTTGTGCATTGCCTTAGTCTACGTGCCTGCGATGTTGCTGCAAGCAAATATTTCATTACATCTGTACCCCATCTTACCTGTGCGTATTATCAATAAACCCAATTGGACTTGACTTGCTGTAATCATATCCTTTCAATTTAGAATGGCGTGGCAGCCCCTCTTTTGGTTGCTGGTGGCCTTTAGTCCATTGCATGTGTCTACAAAACATTAGAGGTTGAATTCATTAAATGAGATGTGCGGGGTAAGTGTTTTACACAGTGGTGGGTGCCTGGCACTCGCTGTCAGGGGTGATGGTGGAGGCACATACAATTATGGCATGTTAGGGTACTTTAGATAAGCAAATAAGCAGATGCAGGGAATGGAGTTATATAGATTAGCAATGTTACAAAATTTTGAGATTTTAAAAATCAAGTCTGCAATTTATCCCATCAGATAAAGCATAAAAAGAAGTTTAATTTGACACCTAATTCACTTTCATATCTTCAGTATTAAGAAAGTTATGGCCATTTTCATACTTGGAAATTAGCATCTTGTTCCCCATTGCCTTTCAATTGACTTAACTCAAAAGCTGTGATCTGGTACAGTTAAAAGCCCATAACTTTCTTAAAAATTAAGAGAACTCAATAAAATTTTCAGTTATTATAGATTGAAGCATTCTGAAACAAATATGAAACAATCTTACTTGGATGACCTGAAATTAAAGCATATAATTAGTTAGTTATCTAATTGTAGCTAATTACAAAATTCAATGAGTAGATCTAAACATCTATCCATTTTGTAAGAAAAGATAAACTTTTTTAAAAATTGCCTAAGTGTCCAAATAACATTCACACAATAATCCACAATATAACATAATTTTTAAATCTCATTTTCGTGAATTTCTGGGCCAAATGGAAGGAATTTAGTGTTTGATTCCTGTAAATTAATGGCCATTTAAATCAACTAGCGAGTGGGTTTTAGTGGAATGCAGTGGATTGGAACGTTGCGGTTAGCGGTGATGTCGGGAGGAAAAATACTGTTCGTTCATACATTTTTTTGGACCCCATTTCGCAACATGAAAATGTTATTAAAGCCTCCCGAAAAACCAACTTTTAATATAAAAATAAACTACCTTTTTTTCTCCCCTACGCAAAATCCTTCCGGTTGTCGGCGCTCACGGCTTTTGAAGGTGATTTTTAAATTACTCTAGTTAATAAATAATTTAGAGTAATTTAAAAATACCTTCATTCATGAAATGCCAGAGCGATTTTTCTTCCACAACGAAATTGCCCGACATTGATCGATTTTCCCTGCCTGTGGAAAAACGGCACTTTAAGCCCGCCCCCCTCTGAAAGGCGCCAAAGTCGCGCACATGGGGAGCGGCAGAACTGCAGTGCTGCTCAAGGTAAGTTTTGTAACATACCTATATAGATCATGTGCAGGCAGATATGACTAGTTTATCTTCACTCATGGGTTTATAGTCATTTTTGTTGACTGGTTGTATCATAGCCTGTTTCAGCATTTCGAATTTCCAGGAACAAAGTAGATTTGCATAAAGTGGTGAACTCTGCCCAGTCCATCACTGGTACTGACCTCCCCACCATCGAAGGAATCCACAGGAGTCGCTGCCTCAAAAAGGCAGCCAGCATCATCAGAGACCCACACCACACTGGCCACACACTCATTTCGCTCATGCTATGTGGAAGAAGGTACAGGAGCCATTACATTACAAACTGTAATGTCCAGCTTCTGGAACAGCTTCTTCCCTAGGCCATCATGCCTTTAAATGCACCAACCTCTGCGTAAGCAGTGAACTACATAGACTTGGGGGCTTTTTTTTGTCTTTGCACTTATTATTTATATATATATATAAAATATATAATGTGTGTGTGTGTCTAATACTCATACTTATTCATACTTACTTTATTATCCAAGTATGTTTTGCAACATACGAGGAATTTGATTTGCCATACAATCATATTAATAAAAAGCACCAAAACACACAAAATACATTTTAACATAAACATCCACCACAGTGACTCCTCCACATTCCTCACCGTGATGGAAGGTGAAAAAAAGTTCAATCTCTTCCCTTCTTTGACCTCGAGCGGTCGGGGGCCTCGAACCTTCTGTTGACGGGACGATCTTACTCCCGGAGCTGACGGCAGGCCTCCTTGTTGGGGCGATCAAGCTCCTGCATTGGGGGGGAATTTCAGCTGCCTCCGTGCCGGGCGATCAACCTCGGGTCGAGGCTTGCCGAACGTTGTGCTGTTTTAGAGCTTCCCGACTCGGTCTCTCCCGAGACTGTGAACTCCTTGATGTTAAAGTCCACAGGCCGCGGTTGGAGTGTCGATCCCAAGAAAGTAATCGGTTCAGATGGTAAGTCCACGCCCCGCGGTGGGGCTCCACAATGTTAGCCCACAGAGCGACCGGAGATACGACCTGGAAAACAATTGCATCTCCAGCAAGGTAAGAGATTGAAAAAGGTTTCCCCCAATCCCCCTACCCACCCTGCACATAAAACAAACTGCAGAACATTAACACAAACTTTTTAAACACAGTAAAATAACAAAAAAAAGGCAAAAAGAAGAGACAGACTGTAGGCGAGGTATATGTATATATATATATATATGTATATATACACACAAACACACATACATATATATATATATATATATGTATGTGTGTGTGTGTGTGTGTGTGTGTGTGTGTGTGTTGGTGAGTGTGTATGTGTGGTTCATCTAGTTAATGCATTCCCAGGAGTTCAAGTGAAAGCACTCTCATCTCTGTGTCAGAAGCTCACAGGTTCCTAGTGTTCTCTTGTAACTTGAGCTGCTAAACAGGGCTGAGATTTTAATTCACCACCGAGGAAGCATTGCACTGTCAGAGTTGCTAGTTTTCTGGATACCACGTTAATGATACCTGCTCCCTCAGGTGGATGTAAAGGATTCCCAACACTGTTTTGAAAGAAGGCCAAAGGGAATATCCTTTTGTCATCGCCAATATTTGAGCCTCAATCAGGTCTAAAAAAAATTCCAAATGATCTGTTCATTTATTTCATTGTTGCCCTGTTTCCTGTAATGAAGCAATGACTGCACTTCAACAGTACTTAATTGGCTGTAAAGAAAGAAAGACTTGGGCTCACACAGCAATTTACACAACCTCAGGATGTTCCAAGGCACTTTCCAACCAATGAAATACTTCTGAAGTGCGGTCATAATTGAAAAGCTAGAAACTCAACAGCCAAATCACGCACAGCGAGCTTCCATGAACAGCAACGTAATAATGACCAAATCATCTGGTTTCTCAGTTTCACACACAGGGCTCTCTCAATATTGCTCTGCTGTATCCATCTCAGCTTTTGTGGTTATCAGATCATAAGTGATAGGAGAAGAATTAGGCCATTCGGGTCCTTTAAATCTACTCCGCCATTCAATCATGGCTGATCTACATCTCCCTCCTAACCCCATTCGCCTGACTTCTCCCACTAACCTCTGACACCCGTACTAATCAGGATTCCATCTATCTCTGCCTTAGACACTGTATATCCACTGACTTTGCCGCCACATCCTTCTGTGGCAAAGAATTCCACAGATTCACCACCCACTCACCACTCACATTTGGTAGACTCCAAATTGATACGTTCAGGTCCATAAGTGACAAGAGCAGAATTAGGCCATTTGGCCCATCGTCTACTCCGTCATTCAATCGTGGCTGATCTATCTTTCCCTTTCAACCCCATTCTCTTGCCTTCTCCCCATAACCCTTGACACTCATACTGATCATGAATCTATCAATCAATTCATGTCGGGTCAATGGTAAGAGGTGCATTCCTTGGAGCTGGGATTCAGAGGTTTGCTGCCATCACATAAAGCCATCGAAACTTTTCATCTCCTTTAATCCTGTCATCACAGGGTAACAGGAACCCTTACCCTTCCCCCTACCCACCCTTCCCCCCCCCCCCCATCCCTCCTTCCCCCCTTCCCACCTCCCCAATCTTTGCACATCACCAATCCTGGAATTTCCACTTGTCAATTTAATTCAATATATCTTGTTGTGTTTCCTGACTGTTGGCAGACCAATTTCCCTCCTGGGTTGAATAAAATTCTATCGTATTTTCAATCACCAGGATGCCTTGACATTCTGGTTCCTCTTGCTGCCAACCTCAATTGTAGCTGAAGCCCAGGGCGTCAGGTGCAACTATCTGGGTGTTGCAGCTTTTGGTCTGGTACTTCTTTGAAGTCTATGATGGTTGGACACCACAAGCCAAATTGTCCCATGTTGGATGAGCGATTGAAAGCGAGCAGTTTGAGTGGTATGATTGGACGTTTTCGAACTGTGGTACGGGGAAGGCAGTCATGGTGCTATAGTGATATACAGCCCAGAAACAGCCTGTATAGTGTTATACAACCCTTTGGCTCAACTCTTCCATGCCGACCAAGATATCTATCTGAGCTGGACCCATTTGGCTGCATGCGGCCCACATCCCTCATAATCTATTCTTTCCATGCACCGGTACAAATGTCATGGCAGTATTGGGTAATTGGGAACATATAGTTTTAATGACATTTGTAGGATAATTGAGGGAAGGAGTTGAACTGGGAGACCTTGGATGGGGCACAGGAGAATATTTGGTGAGATGTGAGGGAAAGCTTTTCTGGAAACCATCCAAGTCTGACAGGGTGCCAGAATGGCAGGTCGCCACAGGATAAAAGCAACATGAGGAATGAGAGCAGAAATTAGCCATATAGCTCCATGAACCTGTTCCATTACTCAACGGCTGATTTTGGCTTCAGTTACTTTCCAGCTTGTACTCCATGACTCTGAATTTAGGGAGTTAGGCAGAAGGTTTAAAGAGCTGCACATCAAGTGTTGTAATCTCTGATTACTCCTAGTGCCATGTGCTAGTGAGGGTTGGTATAGGAGTATAAGGCCGATGACTGCTTGGCTGAGGAGCTGGTGCAGGTGAGAGGGACCATTGTGATCTCTTCTGGGATAACGGTGGCCTTTGCAAGAAGGACAGGTTGAGCCTGAACTGAATGAGCCCCTTAAAGTTTAATGTGGCTATCTCCTGTAGGGCCCTAGTGAGACCACACCTGGAGTATTGTGTGCAGTTTTGGTCCCCTAATTTGAGGAAGGACATTCTTGCTATTGAGGGAATGCAGAGTAGGTTTACAAGGTTAATTCCCGTGATGGCGGGACTGTCATATGCTGAGAGAATGGAGCAACTGGGCTTGTACACTCTGGAGTTTAGAAGGATGAGAGGGGATCTCATTGAAATATATAAGATTGTTAAGGATTTGGACACGCTAAAGGCAGGAAACATGTTCCCTATGTTGGGGGAGTTCAGAACCAGGGGCCACAGTTTAAGAATAATGAGTAAGCCATTTAGAACGGAGATGAGGAAACACTTTTTCTCAAAGAGAATGGCGAGTCTGTGGAATTCTCTGCCTCAGAGGGCGGTGGAGGCAGGTTCTCTGGATGCTTTCAAGAGAGAGCTAGATAGGGCTCTTAAAAATAGCGGAGTCAGGGGATATGGGGAGAAGGTAGGAACGGGGTACTAATTGGGGATGATCAGCCATGATCACATTGAATGGCGGTGCTGCCTCGAAGGGCCAAATGGCCTACTCCTGCACCTATTGTCTATTGTCTATTGTCACACAAGGTGAGTGAGATCTTAACTTCATATTTCTCATCTGTGTTTATTGTGGTGAAGATCAAGGAAGATAGAGAATTCAGGGAAGGGAACAATCTAACAGTGAAGGAGACGGGAGCTACTACAACTTCTACCAATACAAGCTGGTTAATTTGGAACAAGCTGAAACATATCAAATTATTCAGGGATTGGACAGGCTAGATGCAGGAAAAATGTTTCCAATGTTGGGGGAGTCCAGAACCAAGGGTCACAGTTTAAGAATAAGGGGTAGGCCATTTAGGACTGAGATGACGAAAAATGTTTTCACCCAAAGAGTTGTGAATCTGTGGAATTCTCTGCCACAGAAGGCAGTGGAGGCCAATTCAATGGATGTAGTCAAGAGAGTTAGATATAGCTCTTAGGGCTAACAGAATCAAGGGATAGTGGGAGAAAGCAGGAACTGGGTACTGATTCTGGATGATCAGCCATGATCATAATGAATGGCATTGCTGGCTCGAAGGGCCGAACGGCCTACTCCTGCACCTATTTTCTGTGTTTCTATGTTTCACCTAAGCATTTGCCTTGGTTGCAGGAAAGCTGCATGAAATCCATCAAAATTAACTCAATCTCAATTTTAATACAGCAATATTGTCACAAAAGATTGACACAAAATGCTGCAGTAACTCAGTGGGTCCGACAGCATCTCTGGAGAAAAGAAATAGGTTTCCTTCTCTCCTCACTCTCTGTCTGAAGACGGGTCTCGACCTGAAACGTCACCAATTCCTTTTATCCAGAGATGCTGCCTGACCTACTGAGTTACTCTAGCATTTCTACACAAATGTTGTCACCAAGTCTGATTGATGGTGAATTACCCAATCATCTCTGGTCTTATTATCTCTAGAGTTGGTCGAACAAATTTAGTTCAGTTTATTGTCAAGTGTACTGAGGAGGTACAGTGAAAAGTATTTGTTGCATGCTATTGAGTCAGCAGGAAGACAATACATGTTTTCATTCGAGCTATTTACAGTGTATAGATACACGATCAGGGACTAACGTTTAGTGCAAGGTAAAGCCAGCAAAGTCCATTCAAGGATAGTCCGAGGGTCATCAAAGAGGTGCTGTAAATAGTAAGTCAGCACTGCTCTCTGGTTGTGGTGGGATGATTTAATTGCATGACCAATGACATGTGTTTGGACCAAACCTTAAAGGGCCTGTCCTACCAGCATCCGACTCCATGCGATGAGCGCGATCAAACTAGATGCGGGGGGCCGCGCGGAGGTCGGGTGATCCCCTGTACAGGGCCGTTCCCACCAGCATGCGCCTGCATGCGGCAAGCGCAAACAAACCGGCAGCGAGGGCAGCGCGGAGGTCGGGTGAGTGGCACAACGCGGCGCAAAGTGAGGCGAACTTGGAGCGAAGTCTTAAGGTAAGTTCGCCAGGACAGAGAGGGGCACACAGAGAGGGGTACAGAGGCACATACATAGAGGGCCACGGAGCCACACACATAGAGGGTCACAGAGGCACCTACAGATAGGTTCACGGAGGCACGATGTCGAGGCGGTGTGTCATGCGTCGAGGCGACTGCGAGCCGACAAGCCGTTGCCGCGCTGAATTTTTGAACATAGTCAGTTTTTCGGAGCCCGGCGCGATGTCGGGACGAACTCCGCACAATTCCGCATGGCTCTGGCGATGGAAGTGGGACCGGCCCGGACGGCTCAAGCGACCACGTTAGGTCGCGCTCATTGCATAGAGTTGCATGCTGGTAGGACAGGCTCTTAAGTCTGTTTGAATGGGCCTGTCCCATTTAGGCAAATTTTCAGGCAATGTTGGCGACTGTCACCAGCCGGTTATGCAGGCGGGGGTCAGGGCAAGCGGTGGGAGCGCTGTCTGAGTGAAATTCACACGGTGCAAAGCCAAGGTGATACAGACACGCACCGCAATAAACAGGAAGGTTGGCATTGTAATTAAGATGGCTAAAGCACAGTGTACAGTAAGTCTTTTAAAAGAGCGGGGGAGAGGGGGTAGAAGGAGAGAGAAGGAGTGGAGATAACTTTTAAGAAGCCAGAGATACACGGCTGTGAAGCGCGGCAGACATTTAACATTGCTGGTCGGTTAGCCTTTGTTCTGAAAACTACTGCTTACGTTTTTTTTCCCCCAATGAGCCAATGAAGGCAGCAACGGCTACAACCTACGAGAACCTTCGGCCTCCTGGCAACCCACTAGGACCTCCTGGCGACTCACCTACGGCACGAGAATACTCGCTACTCTCCATGGCGGCTTCATTCTAGTCGCCGCTAGTTTTTGAACATGTTGAAAAATTTGTGGTGACCATAATGAGGCCGCGACTAGTTCCCAGAATGCAGGAACTCCTCACGACCATGAAGGTGACTCCCCGGCGAGCACCCGCGAACATGTGGCGACCGCATAGTCTCCTGCAGTCACCTAAAAAGTCACCTAAGTGGGACAGGCCCATAAGTCACTTGCAAATATAATTAAACTCTGAAATCAAACAATTCATTTAAAAAATAACAGAAACTTCAAGTTAGTAACATAAAAACAACCACACAATGTATTTTAAGAATATATATCTTAAACGGTGAATGCTTTAGTGACAGATAATTGGCAAAGGAAATTCTATCAGCTACAATTGGTCAGGTCGGGGGGAGTTCCCTCCGCCACGGGTACCATGTAACCCCGTGCTACTTGCTCCATGGTTGGATAGGCGGCGACTAAACCAACTCCCCTACCTGGTCTGCCAGGTGACAAGGGGGCTGTGGACCCCCAGCAGGACCAAAAACAAGACCTTTCAAAGGGCGGTTGAGCGTCTAGCGAGCCAACGGCCATCCACACTTCAGTAGAAGTTGCGAGCACTGTCGTACACAGCATTGTAAGGAATGACGATAAACCACACACAGCAAAATCCTATACTTCCAGCGTCGGAAGTCCGCAGGAACTGGGGGACAGAGATGTGTGGCGCGTCCGTCACTGTTCCCGTTGGAAACCGGCACCACTGCTAATGTTTTCAACGATGATGAATGAATGAATGAATGAATGAATACTTAACACAACTTCTGTCAATGCTTGTTCACCATAAATATTTTATGGTCATCAACGTGCTTTCATTACTGAAATAGAAAAGATGGTAATCTCAGTTCAGCATTCTGTTCACAGTTTTGGCACAATTTGACAGTCATTCATAAAAAGGCCACAAGAAGGTTAAGGGGTTAAGTTGGTTAAATGAGGCATAATGTTTCAGTGGGAGGTACTAATCTCAGATTAATTTAACAGGAAATTTTCTCATTTGCTAAAGTCATCCTACATGTCCAGCCAAGCTCACAGTGGAGACGGAGGAAGATATGAGCAAATGTTTACAATTGCGCTTTGCTCCATGGTTTCAATTGCACTTTCACCCATTCTGTCCATCCCAGTCCTGAACTTATAAGGTGGGGCATAGCCCATAGTCTCATCTTGAAGATGATCCGCTGTTCCAGTTGTCAACTTCTCTACATCAGCGAGACCAAACGCAGGTTTGGCGATCGCTTCGCCCACCACCTCCGCTCAGTTCGCAATAACCAACCTGATCTCCCGGTGGCTCAGCACTTCAACTCCCCTTCCCATTCCGAATCTGACCTTTCTGTCCTGGGCCTCTTCCATTGCCAGAGTGAGGAACAGCACCTCATATTTTGCTTGGGTAGCTTACACCCCATTGACTTCTCCAATTTCAGATAGTCCTTGCTTTCTCCCTCCTTCCTCTCCCCTTCCCTGTTCTCCCACAAGCCTACTGTCTCCGCCTCTTCCTTTATTTTTCCTGCCCCCCCCCCCCCCCGACATCAGTCTGAAGATGGGTCTTGACCCAAAATGATGCCTATTCCTTCTCTCCATAGACGCTGCCTCACCCGCTGAGTTTCTCCAGCATTTTTGTCTACTTTCAACTTTTCCAGCAACTGCAGTTCTTTCTTAAACATAAAATGGCCTTGTAATTTTACATCACAAAGCCTCTCTCCATTAGGACTAGTGTAGGTGGGACATGTTGGCTGGTGTGGGCAAGTTGGAATGAAGGGTAGTTTCCACGCTGTATCATTCTATAACTCCATGGCTCTATCTCTTGAACTACCTTCTCTTTCATCTGATCTGACTTCCAATATTGTCCCGCTGAGTTACTCCAGCTTTTCGTGTCTATCTTTGGGTTAAACCAGCAGCTGCAGTTCCTTGCTACGAATTTGAGGTTGAATGGATTGTAGTTATATAAACTATTATCTGATTTGATTGGATAGCATGCAAACCAAAGCGTTTCACTGTATCTCGGCGCAAGTAACAATAATAAACCTAAACCTTTGTAGCCTGCATTTTCTAACTGAAGGGCCTTCCTGTGTGTGACTGATGGGCCTGCAGCAAATCTATCCAAGGGCTGTACCTAACAACAGATAGCCCTGATTCACTGTTTATAGAAACAGAATTGCTGAAGGTGTGGCAAAAAAAAAAAAAAGTCACATCATTATGGGGGCACACCAAAAGTAATTTGGGAACCTTTGTTTTAATTTGTAGATTCTCATAGTTTGGGAAGATGGCTGTTGGGCAATGTACACTGGCTTGGGCAATGATTCTCACATCTCATGAAAAAATGATTAGCTCATCTGTAGAGCTGTTACCTCACATTTCCACCACTTTGGAGTCAATCCCAGCACCCACTCCCTGCGCTGTCTGTGTGGAGTTTGCATGTTCACCCCGTGAATATTCGTTTCCCGCTATGCTCCAGTTTCAGCCCTCATTCCAAAGACATGGCGGCACGGTGGCGTAACAGTAGAATTTCTGCCTTACAGCCCCAGAGACCCAGGTTCGATCCTGACTATGAGTTTGTACAATCTTCCTGTGACCTGCATGGGTTTTCCCCGGGTGCTCCGGTTTCCTCCTACACTACAAAGATGAACAAGCTTGTAGGCTAATTGGCATGGTATAATTGTAAATTGTCCGTACTGTGTGTAGGATAACATTAGTATGCGGGGATCACTGGTTGGCACGGACTCAGTGGGAGGAAGGACCTGTTTCCCTGTTGTATCTCTAAATCAGGCACGTGCCGTGGGTAATTACTCAGGGTAGGCGCTCAGTCCGCTTTAAAAAAAAATTAAACCGCGCATGCGCAGATTGTTCTCTCCGTTAAATAAATAAATAAATAAAAAACAGTGACATTTCAATTTGCCCAAGGCTTCCTAGTCCTAGACCAATTGGGGGAACAGTTCCTTTCACAGCGTGTGGAGAGTCTGTGCCAGGGGTAAAGTTGTGGGGAAGGCACGAGTGTTGAGAAGGAGGGTGTCGGGGATACTGCCAGTAACTCACTCACTCACCGCTGCCATAGCTCTCCGGGCGCGAAGCCACGCACTGTAGCTGGGGATAGAAGCAGCTCGGGGAGCTACGAGCGGCCACCGGGAGCCGACAGCAGAACTGGCCGCCACTTCAGCGCCTTCTGCCGGCCCGCTCACCTTTGGCAGTGCTCTCCGTTGGAACACCTGTCACCTGCCGTTCGCCGACTTCGCTCATGTCAGCGGCTTCCTGCAAATCCTTAAATTCCCATAGCCGAGTACCCTCAATCGCTCTGAATTTAAGGACATGAGTGAGGCCAGCGAGCAGCAGGAGAGAGGTTTTTGGACGGAGAGCTGCCAGAGGAGTGCGGGGACCGGCAGAAGGAGCTAAGGTGGCGGCTGGTTCCGCTGTCCAGCCCGGCGGCCACTCAGCCACCCGAACTACTTCTCTCTCTTCCCCCCCCCCCCCCCCCCCCCGGCCTCAATGCAGTGGCATTCCTCTGTGCAAGGAGCGGCGCAAGTGGATGCTCTCGACCCCTCATTCATAACATTCATGCCCTCCCCGCAACTTTACCCCGGGGCAGACTCCCCAAACGCTGTGAAAGGAGTGCTCCCCCCACCCCCACACCCCGAGAAATATGGTATTTAAAAACATAAACACAAAATGTACTTACCACATCATTGGTACACGACAAACCATAGTTGAAAACCCCGCCAAGAAACTTGCGCTGCGCATGCGCAGTAGACTGATGCAGATGCGCAGTACAGCACAGGCAGAATTTCTGCTGCCTTCAGCCCCGCTTGAAACTGACGGCTTCAGGCAGCGCTGACGGCATGTGGGCTGCACAGAGCTTCACGTGTTACAAGTGCTGCGGATGAAAGGCACGGAGAATTATGCCTACCTAAGAGATCGATCTCTTACATAGGCATAATTCTCCCATGCCTTTATATTTATATTTAGTTATTACTATGTTATAATTTTAGTTAGGGTAGGCAGTGCCTACCTTGCCTACCCTGATGGCACGTGCCTGCTCTAAACTAAAATAAGCTAAACTAAACTAACCTGAACTAAAACATGCAGGTTGGTGGGCTCATTGGCCAATGTAACTTGCCCAGAGTAAATGATAGAATCTGGGAGTTGAAGAGAATGTTTTGCATTTAAGAGACTTTTGGATAAGCAGGGAATGGAAGGGTATGGATTATGTGCAGGCAGATATGATTTAGTCTTGGTATCTAGTTGGGCACAGGCATTGTGGGCCGAGGGGCCTGTTCCTGTGCTGTACTATCTTCTAATGCGGGGAGAAGAAAACTAGTAAGCATATGTACTTGTTGATCAATGCCGGCTTGGAGGCCCCAAGGAGATATTTCTATGATGAAGATAGACACAAAGGCTGCAGTAACTCTGAAGGTCGGACAGCATCTCTATAGAAAAGGAATATGTGATATTTTAGGTCAAGATCCTTCTTCAGATTATAATGTATGACAGTTGACCTCAATCTGAATGGCTGGTATTGGTCTTTACTGAGAATAGTTAGAGAGAACCATGTACATGTGGTCCTAATCTAATTCAGAGAAGAACTGGCTTCTGCAATGTCTCTTTTCTTTTTGGGTGATGTTCAACCTGCTGTATTGTCACATCAATCTGGGTTACATTTATTGACACCAACTATTTGTTATGAATTTTTTAAAAAATTCTAAATTCAGATTTTCAAATCAACACTCTGATTTGAACTTATGTTCTACTTGATGTAACTTGACCAAAATGTTGGATCGCAGTTGAAAGTCACGCCATTATGATGCCTTCACAATGTGGTCTTGTAAACATAACAAGTCTCAATGTCTTGATTGTTCCAAATATTTTGGACTTTAGAAGTGGTTTCAGGATTTTGATGGAGAGAGAAAATGAGTTAGCTTTTGAAAGATGAGACTCACTTGACAACAATTTGTTCGTTGGAGTGTGAATGCCCTGTAAAATAATACAATTAAAAACAAATTTTAGCAAAGGCTGGTGAAAAGTTCCCAACCAAAATTTCAAAGTGGCTTGGAACAAAATCAGTCAAAACTGTCCCTTTATTCTTGACAATGTCACCCTATGTTGAAGGAAAAAATGCTGAGAAACATTTTCCTGAGAGACAAAGGGTTAAGAGGTTTAACACATTGCCAGCATCCAGATCATCAAAAGGAACATTATCTCTTCAAAACTCTTTATCATATAATAGAATAGGAATTGAAGTTGCTTCCTTTGAGGAAGGACTATTTCTGACAAAGACTTGCGTTTGAGAAAAATATGCCGAATTGTTTGAAAAAAGAAAGAATTCACTCTTTTGTGACTTGCAGAGGGCGGAGATCCTTTGAACTATTAATGTGGTTAGTTAAGTGTATCTCTGAGAATTCAGCCCTCTACGTCAGATTAATGCGACTACGCTGAATAATTTTCAACATCAATAGGCTGTGATCAGTAAAAAGGAGAGGTACAGGAAAAAATTACTGTACCAAAAGCTATAAATGTAGTAAATATACCAGCAACACATGGATCCCCCTCTCTCCCTGTCCCTCCCCCACCCTAGTCGTTGTACTAGTTTCACTGTCGTCCTGGTGATCTCATTGTCTGTACAACTCGTTAACACTGAGCCCACAGCCAACAATGGACTGTTTCCTTTATCATCATTACATTTTTGCATATCTTCCATTCATTTGTTCGATATCTCTCCACATCACCATCTTTTTCTCTCGCTTCCTTCTCCCCTGACTCTTCAGTGTGAAGAAGGGTCTCGACCCATAACATCACCTATTCCTTTTCTCCAGAGATGCTGCCTGACCCGCTGATTAACTCCAGCTTTTTGTGTCTATCTTCGGTTTAAACCAGCAGTTCCTTCCTACACATGGTAAATATACTCCTGTGTGGTTTTAATGCTTCTAGGATTTAATGATATGTATGTGGGGAATTAGTTAACTTTTTCCTTTAACAGAATAGAAAAGGGAAAGGTTATGGTTGTAAAATCTGTAAGTTAACATCTCATGTTGACTGTGAGTCTCAATTGAATTCCTTTTTGATGTCTTTGTTTATTATCAGTAGTATACCAAAGCTATGCTTGAAAATTCACTCATAAACCAGCTGCCCGCTGTGCTCATTTAACTTCTAGGAGAGCCCAGCTTGTAAAGTTGGAATGTTTCACAAAATGCTTTAAAAATAATCATTCTCTAGATTTTACTGCCACATGCCTGTTGCCCTTGTGCTTCTTGGTGGGGGTGGTGGTGACGGAAGTTCTGTCAAAGAAGCCAGAGCATATTTTCTAGTGGTGAAGTGCATCCCGCAGTGTACACAGCAGTGGGGAAAGCAAAGACGGCAAGAACGGATGCTAACGCAGTGCCAGGCATACCAGTCAAGTGAACTATTTTCTTCAGTTTTGTGACTTCATCCATCCAGGCAGGTGAAATCGGAGGAACTGCACCTCATATTTCGCTTGGGCAACTTACAACCCAGCGGTATGAGTTTGATTTCTCTATCTCCAAGTAGTCCTTGCATCCCCTCTCTCTCTCCAACTCTCCCCCACCCTAATTATCGTACTAGTTTTACTGTCGTCCTGTTTAATTCCACTGTCTGTATTAACTCATTATCACCTAACTCACAGCCAACAATGAACCTTTGTGGGCTCCACATTTCCTTGATTATCGTTGCTTTCTGCATGTTATCCATTCATTTGTCCTAAGTACCATCTATATCCCTCATTCTCTTTTCTCCTGACTCGCAGTTTGAATAAGGGTCTCGGCCCGAAACGTCACCTACTCCTTTTCTCCAGAGATGCTGCCTGACCCGACGGGTTACACCAGCCTTTTGTGTCTGCATTCAGAAAGGTGAACAATACTACATCACAAACTTGATTCACATTGTAGTGGAAGAAAACATTTCAGGACAGAAAATAGAAAGATCATTCGCCTATTAATAACTTTTACACAGAGGGTTGTGGGTGTGCTGAACGAGCTGCCAGAGGAGGTAGTTGAGGCAGGTACTATCGCAATGCTTAAGAAAAATTTTGACAGGTATATGGATAGAACAGGTTTAGGGTGATATGGACCTAATGCAGGCAGGCGGGGACTAGGGTAGATGGGACATGTTGGCCGGCTTTGGGCCGAAGGGCCTGTTTGCACACTGTATGACTCTATGACTCTGTCACAATATATAATAATAACCATATAACAATTACAGCACGGAAACAGGCCTTCTCGGCCCTTCCAGTCCGTGCTGACCATTTATTTTCCCCTAGTCCCATCTACCTGCACTCAGACCATACCCCTCCATTCCCTTCCCGTCCATATACCTATCCACTTTACTTATAAATGTTCAAATCATTCCTGCCTCCACCACTTCTGCTGGAAGATCATTCCACAAAGCCACCACTCTCTGAGTAAAGAAGTTCCCCCTCGTGTTACCCCTAAACTTCTGTCCCTTAATGTAGGAAGGAACTGCAGATGCCGGTTTAAACTGTAGACACAAAATATCAGAGTAACTGCTGAAGAGGTCTGAAGAAGGGTCTCTACCCAAAACATCACCCTATCCTTCTCTCCAGAGATGCTGCCTGTTTTGCTGAGTTACTCCACCATTTTGTGTCTATCCTCGGACACAATATGTACTTATTCTGAGAGCAACTAGCAAGGCAAATGAACCCCTGCCCTGAGGTTGGAGAAGTTGGCTAATCTCAGTGAGGATGACTTTGTTGTGCTGAGTATCATTCAGCTCCAATGGAGGACGTTATGATGGGGGAATATCTCCCAGAAAACAATTGGCAGATAAGTTGTTCAGTTCATTTATTTTTATAGTTATACTTCATTTCTAAAGGCTTTTAGCTTTTTCTTTAGAAAGTGAGAGATGCAGAAAGGGAGAGAGAGAAAGGGAAAGAGAGAAATAGGGATCATTTTGTTCTGCACCTTTCCATAGCTCTAGTTTCCCTCTCCCCTGCCTCTCAGTCTGAACAAGGGTCCTATATCTCTCTATACCACCCTCTTTTCTCTCGTTTCCCCTTTTCCTGACTCTCAGTCAGAAGAAGGGTCTCGACCCAAAACGTCACCTATTTCTTTTCTCCAGGGATGCTGCCTGACCCACTGAGTTACTCCAGCATTTTGCATCTATCTTTGGTGTAAATCAGCATCTGCAGTTCCTTCCAACACATTATAAAGCATGGAAACAAGCAATTGGGATCAGTGAGACTATGTCAACCATCAAGTGCCCATTTGCACTACTTTAATCCCTCTTATCTATTCCCATCAGCTTCAACTTCCCACACATTCAATCACTCACCTACACACTAGAGGCAATGTACAAGTGCATGTTAACATGCTGACCAGCATGTCTCTGGGACATGGGACGAAACCAGAGCAGGCACAGGGAGAACATGCTAACTCCATCAGCATTGAATCCCAGTCTCTGCTGTTCCAAGACAGTGGTTCCACTAGCTGTGTTGGAAAGAACTGCAGATGCTGGGTTACACCAAAGATGGCCACTGAATGCTGGAGTAACTCAGACTACTAGCTGTGTCACCCAAGCATGGCGGCTTGGAGCAACTAATTTAGCACTCAGCATTGCCACTTTACTCTCTGCAGTCATCGCAACTTTAAAGAGATCTGGAAACCATGAAACATTCAGAAATAAATATAAATATCAATAGACAATAGACAATAGGTGCAGGTGCAGGCCGTTCGGCCCTTCGGCCCTTCGAGCAGGCACTGCCATTCACTGTGATAATGGCTGATCATCCACAATCAGCATTCCTTTCCTGCCGTCTCCACATATCCCTTGACTCCGCTATCTTTAAGAGCTCTATCTAACTCTCTCTTGAAAGCATCCAGAGAAATGGCCTCCACTGCCTTCTGAGGCAGAGAATTCCACAGATTCACAGCTCTCTGGGTGAAAAGATTTTTTCTCATCTCCGTTCTAAATGGCCTACCCCTTATTCTTAAACTGTGGCCCCTTGTTCTGGACTCCCCCAACATCAGGAACATGTTTCGTGCCTCTAGCGTGTCCAATCCGTTAATAATCTTATATATTTCAATAAGATCCCCTCTCATCCTTCTAAGTTCCAATGTATACAAATCCAGTCACTCCATTCTTTCAACATATGACAGTCCCGCCATCCCGGGAATTAACCTCGTGAACCTATGCAGCACTCCTTCAATAGCAACAGGAGACACAAGGGACTGCAGATGCTGGTTTACAAAAAAAGACACAAAGTGCTGGAGCAACTCAACAGATCAGGCAGAACTTGGACTCTTCTTCAGAAGGTTCCTGACCTGAAATATCACCTATCCATGTTCTCCAGAGATGCCGCCAGATCCACTGAGTTACTCCAGCACATTATGTCTTATTTTTTTCACATATAGAAATAACGCAGCTACAAACCGGCAAATCATTAATGAATTCGTCATCATTCATGAACCTGATAGTGTGGGGTTTCCCTTTGTTGTTCCATGTGCAGTTTACAGGCTATTTCAGGTTTATTACAGGGATAAAACAAAAGGGGTTAGTTACTGCTTTAAGCTGTAAAATGCCAGAGTTGGCATCTAATTAGTGTTGCGGGCTGTTTGACGTCTTTGACGCTCCGCGCCATGATTAGCTCTGCCTACTTCTGCCAGGCATTAGCTGCTTATGCATTAATGCCCTCACCAAGGTGACATCCGGCATTACACATGCCACAAATATGTCAGTGGGCAGATGATACTTATGGAAGGGAGCCAGCTTCCGCAATGCCAAGGCACTGTGTGTTACAGAGCCAAATTTTTAGGTCCAAGGGGTTTAGTCATCTTGACTACTTTGCTGGAAACAAATAAATTCAAACATTTTTCTCAAAGTATCACGCCCTGTGACAATTGGCTTTGATGTATCTGAATGGTCCACTTAGGTCTCTTCTGACAACAGCTACAAGGAAGCATTAAACTAAAATGACGATATGTCTGTGACTTTCTGTAACTCCCACCTCTCCAGGAGTAGAGGAGGTAAATAGGATGCTGGACTCCATCTGCTGAATAAGAAAGCTGTCGACTTTAAACTTTAGAGATACAGAGTGGAACAGGCCCTTCGGCCCACAGAGTCCACGCCAACCAGCGATCACCCCGTATACTAGCACCATCTCACACGCCACGGACAATTTACCATTTTACCAAAGCCAATTAACCTACAAACCTGCATGACTTTGGAGTGTGGGAGGAAATCGGAGCACCCGGAGAAGACCCACGCGGACACAAGGAGAACGTGCAAACTCTGTATAGCCAGCCGTAGTCAGGTTCAAATCCGCGTCTGTAGCGTTGTAAGGCAGTAACTCTACCGCTGCACGACTGTACCACCCCAGTCGGCTGCCTGGAGGAGATTCATCAGGATGCCTAGTTTGGAGACTGATGGGTTCTTCATAATGCCAAGTAAGTAAGTAAGTAAGTAAGTAAGTTTATTGGCCAAGTATCCACATACAAGGAATTTGCCCTGGTGCTCCACCCACAACATACCTAAGGAGGTATATAGAATTATAAATAAATATTATAGAGTATATAATATTTTTTTCTCATGGTAGTTGTGTATAAGACAAGAGGGCATTGTTTAAGGTGAGTGGTATAAAGCATAGATGGAGTAGACAGTCAGAGCGTTTTTCCCAGGAATGGAAAAATCAAGGCAGCAGCATTTAGACAGTGTTTCGAGTCAGGACCCTTCTTTGGCGGCACGGTGGCATAGCAGTAGAGCTATTGCCTTACAGCGCCAGATACTGGGTTCGATCCTGACTACGGGTGCTTGTCTGTACGGAGTTTATACGTTCTCCCCATGACCTATGTGGGTTTTCTCCGAGTTCTTCGGTTTCCTCCCACACTCCAAATACAGGTTTGTATACGTATTACCTTGGTATACATGTATAAATGTAAAATTGTCCTTAGTGTGGGGATCGTTGGTTCGTGCGGACTCAGTGGGCCGAAGTGCCTGTTTCAGTGATGTATCTCTAAACTTACCTATACTAAACTTCAGACTGAGGGCGACCTTTGTGCCTAATCCACTGCTCGGAGAGGAGGGAAGATATATTGTACACAGGAAGCAGACACACCTGCATTCCTTTTTTTTAAATGTAATTGACATTAATCCTAATTTAATGAATTATCAGAAAATTGACCAAATCAGAAACATCATGAATTTTTGTAATTTATTTATTCCGTTTAAAAAAAAGTAATTGATATTAAAATCCTTGATCAGATTTACTTTATCAATTTGTTACTTAAAAAGACCTTTTTTCCTTTTGTCAATTCATCTCCCATGAAAATGCTCATTTTTAAAGCTTTTTGATACATGGTCACCCCAGAATTAAATTGAACCAAATCCTAATATTCAAATCCATTTATTTTTGAAGAGCTCTATAAATGCTGTATATTCTTAACTAAATATTCATGCACATTTACCTATTTAATCCATTAAGTCTTGAAGGGGTAGAGTTTGAGAGTAGAGTTTGAGAGTTTCAATAAAAACGTTGAGAGTACAGACATAAAGTTTATTTTAAAATAAAGCAGAGAATGTAGGGATAACCCATAAAAAAGGTGGTTTTGTTCAGTTTCGGGACTTTGAGTGTGGGAGTTTTGTTCAGCTTTACAGTGGAAACAGGCCCTTTGTTGCACCGAGTCCACGCCGACCAATGATCACCCGTACACTAGTTCTCTGTTATCTCCACACATTAGGAGCAAATTACAGAAGGCAATTTAACAATTGATCAGTACGTCTTTGGAATGTAAGTGGGAACCGGAGCAACTGGAGAAAACCCACGTGGTCACAGGGAGATTGTACAAACTCCGTACAGACATCACCCCCAGTCAGATCGAACCCGGGCCACAGGCACTGTAAGGCAGCAACTTTACCGCTGCGCCTGGTGTTACAACAATTAGTAAATGATGTGAATCTGGGATCCTCCTCGCTCTTCTGAAATGTGCATGGTTATGTAGATGTTAAGACAATTTTGGAAACACATCATTATTCCAGTCTTCAAATACAAGGAATCATCAACATGAGGACGTTGGATGTTAATGGACTTTATCTTGCACTAAATGTTATTTATTTTATCATGTATCTGCACATTGTGGATGGCTCAAATGTAATCATGTATTGTCTTTCCTCTGACTGGTTAGCATGCAGTGACAATAAACTAAACTAAACTAAAATTAAGTGCTACGTTTGATCACGATAGGTTTGAAGTTGAAAATAGTTTGTGAGATATGATTGGAATTTCACTGAGGTATGCATAATGAAATCATATCATGATCTTCCTTTCATATGACCTGCCTCTGCATGAAGATTGCTGGATGCACAGCAGTAACATTACTTGGCATGCATCTTGCATATGTAATCATTGCTGTAACAATGATGTGCACACACCCGTTGCAGAAACTGTGTATTTTTGAATGGCGAAGTAGACTCTACAGCATGGAGGAAGGGTTGTTCAAGTGTAAGCAAAAGAGATTTTGATTTTTTGCTAATTATCTACATTCGCTACACTGTTTTTTGTGGTGACCATGAATGTGAAATTGCTTTCATTGATGAGGAACAAGGTTGCCATTTACTAGACTGCTATCCCTTTCTCCCGAGATAGACACAAAATGCTAGAGTAACTCAGCGGAACAGGCAGCATCTCTGGAGACAAGGAATAGATGACGTATAGGGACTCGACCCGAAAGATCCCCCATTCCTTTTCTCCAGAGATGGTGCCTGACCTGCTGAGTTACTCCAGCATATTGTGTTTACCCTCGATGTAAACCAGTATCTGCAATTCCTTCCTACACATCTCTTTCTCCCTGTTCAATTGTAAGTTAAAGAAGATGTCCTTCTCTGAGCAATTCACCACTGAAGACAACCTTCTCTGCAGGACTAGATCTCTGCTATCTTGGAGTAAAAGCCTTATGTTTCTCTGTGATTCCATTTGTCTTTGTCATTAGTACAATTTCTTGTTGAGAAGGGTGTTAGGCTGTTTGTCTGTTGTACAACTCCCAAGAAAAGTGATCAAGTTCAGAACCATGACTTGAATTGAATTCGGAGTATTGCATGCAGTACTGGTCATGCCTTTACAGGAAATATATGGAGGCCTTGGAGAGGGTGCAGAGGAGCTTTACCATAATGTCACCTGGATTAGAAGGTTTCTGAACTGCATAAGACTATATTATTATTGCACTATATTTGTTTTTTATTTAACTTTTTTTTCTCTTCTCCCATTATGCACTATGTTTACACAGTCACATATTCTGTTGTGCTGCAGCAAGTAAGAATTTCATTGTCCCATCCGGGACATATGGCAATAAAACACTTTTGACTCTTGACAGCTACAGGGAGAGAGGTTAGATAGATTTGAACTGTTTTCTTTGGAGCGGAGGTTGAGGGGTGACTCGATAGAAGTATATAAAATTATGAGAGGCATAGATAGGGTGGGGAGTCAGAACCTTTATACCAGGGTGGAAATGTCCAATACAAGAGGGACTAGCTATAAGGTGACAGGGGAAAGTTTAATGGAGATGAGTGAAGCAAGTTTTTGTACACAGAGTGGTGGGGGTCTGTAACACATTGCCAGGTGTGGTGGTAGAGGCAGATACAATAGTAGTGGTTAAGAGGCTTTTAGATAGGTACATGGAAGTGCAGGGAACAGAAGGGCGTGGATCATGTGCAGATCATGTTTAGCACAAACATTGTGGGCCGAAGTCCCATTCCCGTGCTGTACTGTATTTTGTTCTACGTTTGACAGTTTATGCTGTGGAATGCCATGTTCGGGGCTTTAGCTAAAACTAAGAATTTGCATGCATTGGTTCATGGTCCTCGAGTAACTTTTGAGATTGTACAGAGTCATTGGATCCAACATTAGTGGCGAGGAGGTTGTTGGATAAAGACTCCACGTGGATTACTCAAAGACAATTAGCGTGACTTCATTATGGGCAGATCCTACCTCATCAATTTGATTGAAATTTTTAAAGAGATAACAAGTTCTACTGCTGGGGCCAATTGGTATAATCAACATGGACTTCACTAATGCTTTTGACATGAAACCACATGGGAAATTGCTCCAAAAGGTTAAAGTCCATATGATTCTGGGCAAGTTAACAAATTGGATCAAATACTGGAGCAACAAATAATCTGCTAGAGGATTCAATTCAATTCAATTCAATTCAAGTTTAATGTCATTGCACAAATACAAGTATAGGTACAACGAAATGCAGTTTAGCGTCATTCGTAGTGATAGCGATATAAAAAAATAAATACAGAGTGTAGTGATAGCAGTACGGAAATAAATAAATACAGGGTGCAGACAAGTCTATCAGCTGGGCTCCGAGTTCAGCAGTCTGATGGTGTAGTTTAAGAAGCTGTTCTTCGTCCTACTGGTGCGGGACCTGAGGCTCCTGTACCGCCTCCCTGATGGGAGGAGGGCAAACAGTCCATGGTTAGGGTGTGAGGGGTCCTTGATGATCTTCCCGGCCCGCTTCAGGCACCGTTTTCGGTGGAGTGCATCCATGGCAGGGAGCGGGGCACCGATGATGTACTGGGCGGTTTTCACCACCCGTTGTAGTGCCTTCCTGTCTGCCACGGTGCAACTGCTGTACCATACCGTAAAGCAGGTGGTCAGGATGCTTTCAATGGTGCAGCGGTAGAAGTTCATCAGAATCCGGGGGGACAGGTGGGCTTTTTTGAGCCTCCTCAGAAAGTAAAGGCGCTGCTGTGCCTTTTTGATCAGCTTTGAGGTGTTGAGGGACCAGGACAGATCCTCCGAGATGTGTACCCCGAGGAATTTGTAGTTGGAGACCCTCTCCACCTCAGTCCCGTTTATATGGATGGGGGTGTGTCTGCCCCCTCTGTTCTTCCGAAAGTCAACAATTATTTCCTTCGTCTTCTGGGAGTTGAGGACGAGGTTATTGTTGGCACACCAGGTGGCCAGGTGCTGGACCTCCTCCCTGTAAGCTGATTCGTCATTATCACTAATCAGTCCTACCACCGTGGTGTCATCGGCAAATTTTATAATGGCGTTGGAGCCATACTTGGGGATGCAGTCATGCGTGAAGAGGGAGTAGAGGAGAGGGCTGAGCACACAGCCCTGTGGCACGCCGGTGTTCAGTGTTATAGTGGAGGAGGTGAGGTTGTTGACCCTAACAGACTGTGGTCTGTTAGTGAGGAAATCCAGTGTCCAATTGCAGAGGGAGGTGGAGATGCCAAGACCGCTAAGTTTGGTGATCAAGCTAGCGGGTATGACAGTGTTAAAGGCGGAGCTGAAGTCAATAAACAGCAGCCTGATGTAGGTGTTGTTGCTGTCCAGGTGGGTCAGGGCAGAGTGTAGGGCCGCCGATATGGCGTCCTCTGTAGACCTGTTTGTCCGGTAGGCAAATTGGTGGGAGTCCAATGTGGGGGGGAGGCTGGCTTTGAGGTGAGCCAAGATCAGGATCTGAGGATCTCAGTGGTCAAGCAGCATCTGTTGAGGGAAATGGACAGGCGATGTTTTGGTCCATGATCCCTCATCTGGACAAGTTGTTTGATATTTTGCCTTTTTACATTAATGTGTGTTTGAAGTTGATTATCTGGAATTAACATTCCTTAAGTTTAACTTGTGCTGAACTTGTTTTATTTAGCAGATGAACGTTGACCAACAAAGTCTACAGGGCTTCTACACAGGAATAACTCTATCTACACCTCACGCTGCCTTGGAAAATCAGCAAACATAATCAAAGACTATCCCAGTAATTTATTTTTCTTCCTGCTCTCATCTTGCATATAGTACTGAAGCTTGAAAGTGCGCACCATGAGAAAAGCTTCCTGTCCTTTGTCATCAGGATTCTGAGTGGCCCTTCAATAAGGTTGAAGGGCCACTCATATTATTGTAGCACATCAGTTCAATAAGTATGATTCACCTCTACCCCATTGAGGGCATTGGACTTTGCCTATTGAACTGATGTGCTACAATGCCAAGAACGACATTCTGCACTCTGTATCTTTCCCTTTGCTCTATTCATTATACTGGAGTTTGACTTAGAACAAAGAACATGGAGCAGTACAGAACTTTATTTATAAATAGTATTAATTGGTCTGATTAGATATAGAGAGGACATTTCCAGTAGTGGCAGAGTCTAGGACCAGAGGGCACAGCCTCATAATAAAAGGATGTACTTCTAGAATGGATATGAGGAGGATTTTCTTTAGCCAGAGGGTGGTGAATCTGACAAACTCATTGTCACAAACGTTGGTGGAGGCCAAGTCATTGGCTATTTTTAAAGCGGAGATCGATAGGTTTTTGGTTAGTAAGATTAGGGATAGAAAGCAGGAGAATTGGTTTCAGAGGGATAAATAGATCTGCCATGATTGAATGGCAGAGCAGATGAGCCAAATGACCTAATTCTGCTCCTGTCTCTTATGCCCTTATGATTGGATAGCATGCAAAGCAAAGCTTTTCACCATACATTGGTACACTGGACAATGATAAACCTAAACCTAAATCTAAAACAATTACTGCTCAGTCAGAGGGTGCTGAATCTGTGGAATTCATTGCCACAGGTGGCTGTGGAGGACAAGTAATTGGATATTTTTTAAGGTGGAGATTGACAGATATTTGATTGGTAAGGGTGTCAAGGGTTATGGGGAGAAGGCAGGTGAATGGAGTTGAGAGGGTAAGATGTATCAGCCATGATTGAATGGTGGAATAGATGTGATGGGCTGAATGGCCTACTTCTGATCCAATGATATGAACTTATGAAGGCAGATCGGAAGTGGGAATAGCTTGACGTGCTGTAAATGAAGAGATCAATCCTGTTGATCCTCAGAGTGGCGTGCAATAATACAAGCAACTTGTGCTGCTCCTACACATGCATGTTTATTGCAAACACACCACCTAATAAAATTTACACAAAAACACTGAACACATATTTGCCGTGTTATGGCTAATTAGTACCAGAGCCAAAGGCTTTGACAGCCCGCATCCTGGTTGGATTCTTGTGGAAAATGGAATTTACTTTATTAGTCAACATATTTTTTTTGCTGTTAAAGAAGGAACTGCAGATGCTGGAGAATCGAGGGTTACACAAAAAGCTGGAGAAACTCAGCGGGTGCAGCAGCATCTAAGGAACGAAGGAGATAAGAAGGGTCTCGACCCGAAACGTCGCCTATCTCCTTCGCTCCTTAGATGCTGCTGCACCCGCTGAGTTTCTCCAGCTTTTTGTGTAACCCCCTATTTTTTTTGCTGATTGTGATCAAAATTTCCTGCTTACAATTCTGCAACATATTCCTTATGAATTTTTTCCAGTGGAAAGTTGGCATTGAATGTTCTGTTAAATAACAAAACTAGCTTTGCCTGTGCTGTTTGTTTGTTTATTGAACTCAAATTAACTCTGATCCAGTAGGATATTGTGATGAAAATGTTGCAATGAATGAGGGATGCCCTGCTTTAGGGTTAGGTTCAATATTGTCACGTGTACTGAGGTGCAGTGGAACATTTTGTTGTGCATGCTCTGCAAACAGATCAGCTAAAGCATACATAAATGCATCATGTTATTACCTATGCACATTGCCCATTCCTTCTCTCCAGATGCTGCCTGATCTACTGAGTTAAGGGGCTGTCCCACTTGGGCGACCTAATCTGCGAGTTCTGGTGAGTTTGCCCTTGACTCATGCTCGCAGCATGGTCGACACAGGGTTGTAGGAGGTATTTGTAACTCTCCTTCATGATCGAGACTTGTCCCCGTGTACTCAAGGCCTCAGATATATCGCGGCGTATTTTTCAACATGTTGACAAAATGGCCGCGAGTACAAAAAGGTCGCCATGGAAATAATCGATACTTTTTTTACTCGTAGGTTTAGTCGTAGTAGGTTAATAGACAATAGACGATAGACAATAGGTGCAGGAGAAGGCCATTCGGCCCTTCGAGTCAGCACTGCAATTTAATGTGACCATGGCTGATCATCCCCAATCAGTACCCCGTTCCTGCCTTCTCCCCATATCCCCTGACTCCACTATTTTTAAGAGCCCTATCTAGCTCTCTCTTGAAAGCATCCAGAGAACCATGGCTCCACCACCTTCTGAGGCAGAGAATTCCACAGGTTGTAGTAGGTTGGCATGTTAGTCATAGGTAATCGAGGGTAGTCAAAGATAGTCAAAGGTATTCGTAGATAGTCTTCATCATAGTCGAAGGGAGGTCGAAGGAGGTCATCTTCACTCTCCACTATTCGGTGTCCAATTTCCCCAAAGTTAGTCGTAGCTAGTCGGAGCTAGTCAAAGCTAGTCTTCAACATGGTCGAAGGAGGTCTTCTACATAGTCGAAGGAGGTCTTCAACATGACATTTTTTCAAACTCTCCTAAACTCTTCTAAACTCGCCAATTAGGTCGCCGCAGTGGGCCAGGCCCTTTACTTCAGCATTTTGTATCTATCACGCATAAATACAATCAGTTCAAACTCAAGTACAATAGATAGAGCAAAGGGTAAGATACGGTATAGAATATAGTTCTCAGCATCATAGCGCAATGTAGTGCATCAGTTCCTTAGACAAAGTTGAAGGATTGTTGCTTGGTATCTTTATTAGAATTTGGTGATATTATTGTCATCTGCAAAATTAATGTAGAACCACTAACCCTTTTTTTTTCAGTTGTGAGCAGGGGCCTGAAATATTAAAAAATATTCTGTATTTGTTTCGTCCGGGTGTTGCGGTTTCCTCCCACATTCTAAAGCCGTGCGGGTTTGTACATCAATAGTTTAGTTTAGTTTAGTTTAGTTTAGAGGCACAGTGCAGAAACAGGCCCTTCGGCCCACCGAGTCTGCGCTGACCAGCTATCCCCTCACATTAGCACTCCCCTACACACACACTTGGGACAATTTACAATTTTAACCAAAGCCAATTAACCTACAACTCTGTAAGTCTAAAGGTCATAAGGTCATGGGTGATAGGTGTAAAATTAGACCATTTGGCCCATTAAGTCTACTCGGCCATTCAATCATGGCTGATCTATCTCTCCCTCCTAACCCCATTCTCCTACCTTCTCCCTATAACCTTTCACACCTGTACTAATCAAGAATCTACAGTATTTATCTCCGCCTTAAAAATATCCGATGAGTTGACGTCTACAGCCATCTGTGGCAAAGAATTCCACAGATTCACCTCATCTCCTTCTTAAAAGACCATCCTTTAATTCTGAGGCTATGACCTCTAGTCCTAGACTCTCCCACTAATGGAATCATCCTCTCCGCATCCACTCTATCCATGCCTTTCACTATTATGTATGTTTCAATGAGGTCCCTCCATATTCTTCTAAACTCCAGCTAGTACATACCCAGTGCCGACAATGCTCATCATAGGTTAACCCGCTCATTCCTGGGATCATTCTTGTAAACCTCCTCTGGACTCTCTCCAGAACCAGCACATTCTTCCTCAGATATGGTGCCCAAAATTGCTCACAATATTCCAAATGCAGCTTTACAAGCACCTTATAGAGCCTCAGCATTACATTCCTGTTTTTGTATACAAGCCATTACAAAATAAATGCTAGCATTGAGTTTGCTTTCCTTACCACCAATTCGATTTGCAGATAAACTGTTTGGGAATCCTGCACCAGCACTCCCAAGTCCCTTTGCACCTCCAATTTCTGGATTCTCATCCCATTTAGAAAATAGTCTATGCCTTTATTCCTACTACCAAAATGCATGTATTTTCAGCTTCGGATTGCGGGAGATATGTCTAAGAGGTGAGCTGTGACCAAACCGGCTGCGGAAGACCACGGGCCTGCGGGCAGCGTGCGACCGCCGAATTCGCTTCAGGGCCGCTGGCAGAGCAGCCAGCGGCTACAGACTTGTTGCTGCCAGGAAGCATCTTGGCTCCTCCACGAGGGAGAAAAGCCACAAAAACCGTCTGTGAGGGCCCTGGACTCAGAGGAGTCAGGCCAGGAGGGGGAAGAGTCCCCTTCTTCTAAGGGCAGTGTTACTGGCAGGCTGGCCCATATGGAGAGCCTTGTGGAGAGGTTACCCCAGCATGATATGCTCCAAAGGACGGAGCTATCGGAGCCCGAGGAGTATATGGAACCCGAGGCAGCAGCGCTTGTGTCAGGGCTGCATAATATCTCCCTGTCAGATGACGGGAGGGTACGAGGTCAGTACTATGCTGACCCAGAGTACGGAGGCACGGTTGGGCTAGAGGGATCATCAGGACTATCTATGGCATCAAAATTTGCAGTCCCAGCCCTCACAGGTGAGCCATTGGATGAAGAGCTCGCTGTGAACATTAATTACATGGCTTCCCATCCACTGCAAGAACAAAAGATGGAGGAGACCACAGCCAGGTACAACACTCCACTAAACTGTGCCTCACTGAGTGTTCCCATTGTTAATCAGGCCATTTGGGGGCACATTGGAGGGGGCGTCCGAGCCCAAGAGGTTAAACTCCAAAGAGTACTCCAGCAACTCGCCTCGGGCATCATGGCCTTTGCTAGGTCAGTGGAGGGGGCGCATCTCTCAGATACACAGCAGGACGCAATGGTATTAATGTGCAATGCACATTTTGAAGTCAATTGCATTAGAAAGAATGCCATCCGTCCTGCTATAAATTCTAAATTTGCTGGACTATGTAAGCCGGGGAATATACAACCCCCAAACCTCCTGTTTGGAGAAAACCTGACGAAACAGGTTAAAGAACCCGATGACGAGTCAAAGGCTGTTGGCCTCATGAAGGTGCCTCCGAAGGTATCGATTTTCGGAGACTGTACCCCTACCTTTGTCTGCATACCAAACAGGATATGGCAGATGTGGTGCGGAGCAACAAGCACAGAGGCCTTTTAGCGCAGGGCCCAAGCCGGGCCATGTTCAAGATGCGGTGCCCTCCAGCAGCCCTACCCCCCAGACCTCGGGGACATAAGCAGCGATGTTACCACCGGTAAAACTTAAGGTAGATGAGACTGCAATGGATACATTACAAGTTGGGGGGATATTGCAATTTTTTTTGCATGAATGGCAGTGGATAACATCTAATCTGTTTATACTGCATAGTATTCAAGGTTTCCAAATTGAGTTCATTTCTGACTTGCCTCCACCCACTCAGCATACACCTGGTTGTACTTTTGTGTTTTCACGACAGGAGTGTATTAGTGCACAAAGAGAACTTGACTCTTTGTTCAAAGGGGTAATTGAGAGGGCGAGGCGTGAGTCTTATCAGTTTCTGTCAAATATCTTTACTAGGCAAAAGAAGGATGGAGGATGTAGAATTATCCTAGATTTGACAGAGCTTAACACCTTTGTGCAGTATAAACATTTCAAAATGGAAACTTTTGTCACTGCTAAACAACTGCTTTCCAAGGGATGTTATATGGCAAGCATTGACCTCAAAAATGCTTACGATTCAATGGCCATCCATGAAAGGCACAGGAGATTTTTGAAGTTTAACTGGATGGATCAGTTGTGGCAGTTTAAAGCATTGCCTAATGGGTTAACATCAGCTCCCAGACTATTCACAAAATTGCTCAAACCAGTCCTGGGGTCCTCAGAGCACAGAATCATATTGTCATGGCATATTTGGACAACATTTTAGTCATTGGGAGGACTTTTGAATTAGCTGAATTATCTATGTCAGCTACAAAGCTCGTTTTCGAAAAGATAGGATTCATCATCCATCCAGTTAAGTCTAAATTGGTGCCATCTATGATAATTGACTATTTGGGGTTCACCATTAACTCAGTACACATGTCAGTGACTCTGCCTCAGGGCAAGCAATTAGAGTTAATTGAAGCCTGCAGGAAACTCATTGTTGATAATCACCCTTCTATTAGACATGTGGCTCGAGTAATTGAAAAATTAGTGGCAGCATTCCCAGCTGCGCAATTTGGGCCTTTGCACTACCAAAATTTACAGCGTGCAAAGCAACAGGCACTTAAGCTTCAGAGTGGTCGTTTTGAAAGACCCATGCAGCTTCCAGCTGAGGATCTGACTGAGTTACAATGGTGGATTGCCAATATTCAGTGCTGCTCTAGTACCATTTTAGTCGATACACCATCAGTTATCCTGCAGTTTGATGCCAGTGCACTAGGTTGGGGTGCTACCGATACCATCTCAAGCTGCGGTGGCAAATGGAATCTGCAGGAAGCATCCATGCTTCAATTACATGGCATTAACTATTTAGAGTTGTTGGGAGCACTCTATAGGTTAAAGGCTTTTTGTACCAATAGGCATCATGTGCATGTCCAACTTCAGATTGACAACACTACCGCCGTAGCGTACATGAATCACATGGGTGGCAGTAAGTATGTATCCTGATAGATTGTCTAATCTCCTCTGGCACTGGTGTATTGCTAGAAACATCTGGGTTTCAACTATCTATTTACCAGGAAGCTATAACACAGTTGCAGACACCAGATCACGAGAGTTCAATGTTAACAAAGAATGGATGTTAAATCACAAATTGTTCAATGATATTGTCCTTCGTTATGGTGTACCGGACATTGATCTGTTTGCTTCCAGGCTTAATCATCAGTTACCAATTTACGTGTCATGGGAGCCAGACCCAGGGGCAGTAGCGGTGGATGCATTCTCGCAACACTGGGGTGGTAAATTTGTGTATGTATTCCCCCCATTCTGATGTGTGGCAAAAATTCAGCAAGATTCCGCCCCTGGCATTTTGGTAGTGGCAGACTGGCCTATTCAGCATTGGTTCCCTCGAGTTCTAGCCTTAATCACACAGCCTTTTATGGCAGTGCCCAAGAGCAGAAATTTGCTGGTACACCCAGTGACAGGGGAAAGCCACCCTCTTCATGACCATGTAAATTTGTTGGTTTGCTGATTCTGAGGAGACCGTTCCTGGGACTCGGGCTTTCAGAGCGTACCGTTGATGTCATCACTGCGGCTTGGAGGAAGAGCACAGAAACAGTACATCTCTCACATAAGAAAATGGGAGAGAAACAGTACATCTCTCACATTTCATAACACACAGCTTCAATGTTTTGGAATTTCTATCGTCACTCTTTCACGATAACAAACTCAGTTACAGTGCCATTAACAGTGCCCGGAGTGCTTTGTCCAATTATTTACGGCTGGGGTCAGCACACCACACGGTAGGGTCCCACCCCTTAACAACCAAATTTATGAAGGGTGTCTTTAACTCCACTCCACCTAGACCCAGGTACACACACATATGGGATGTCAGCGTCGTCCTCACGCTGCTCCGTCAGTGGGCACCAGTTTCATCTCTGTCCCTACAGCACCTTACATTGAAAGTAGTCGAGCTCATGGTGTCAGACTGGAGAGTATGGGTTCTTTCTGCAATAACATCACCTTTTTCGTTCGGGATCTCGTCAAACAGAGCAGGCCAGGGGTACAAGGGCTCAATTGAGTTTTATGGCATACCCCCCAGATCCACGAGTGTTTGTCGTATCATCCATAACCCATTACATAAAGGTCACCAAGAGCTTGAGAGGCTCGGAACTCTCCTTTGTGAGCTACACCAAACCTCACAAACAGGTTACGGTGCAGACCATCTCTAGATGGATTAAACAGGTTCTGGCATATGCAGGAGTGGATACTGATATTTTTAAATCTCATTCCACCAGGGCTGCATCGACATCAGCAGCAAGGGATATGGACGTACCTCTTGACCAAATTCTGGCGGCTGCAGGATGGCCGAATGAGAGGACTTACCAGAGCCTATCGCCAGATCCGGGATTTTTGCAGATTCAGTTTTAAGTTCTGTTTCACAGTTTCCCCCTGGGTGAGATGGGTTACCGTTTATTTTCTTTCTTGTCATTAAAGCATTAGTATTGTTAAACATCATGTTTTTAATGCATTAATTTTCTTACTCGTTTTGATCAATTGATGCAGCTGTGATGCGTGGACTGGTTCCTCGGCATGAAATCACAGACCTTCAAAGTCTTCACATAGCCACTCACGTGACTCTGAAGTAAAATAGTAAGATTAAATGAGAGCTTACCAGTTTGAAGTTTGATCATTATTTTATGAGCAGTAACGTGAGGGATTATGTCCCCTCCGCTCCCTACCCTCGTAACATAACCATCATCTGGAAGTTCTAGTCATCTATAATCTTACTATGTTAGTTCAATAACGTTTTCTGTGACTTCACACCGTTGCTTTGAAGATTGACGCGCATGCGTGGGGACGGCCTTCTTCACGTAATCCCTCATTGTAACTCCTCATAAAATAATGATCAAACTTCAAACTGGTAAGTTCTCGTTTAATCTTACTATCATCCGCAAACTTGGCTACAAATCCTTCAGTCCCCTCGTCCAAATCATTAATACACAGCGTGAAGAGTATCGGCCCCAGCACTGACCCACGGAACTCCGCTAGTCACTGGCAGCCAATCAGAAAAAGCCCTGTTTATTGCCAATCTATGTCTTCTGCCATCCAGCCAACCTGCTATCCATGCTAGTATCTTCCCTTTGTTACCATGGGCTCTCATCTTCCTTAACAGCCTCATGTGCTGCCCCTTATCAAAGGCTTTCTGAAAATCTAAGTAACCAACATCTACTGTCTCACCTTTGTCTATCTTTGGACTGTGGGAGGAAACCCGAGCAGAATATCCCCACAGGTCCTGAAGAGAGCGTACAAACTCAATTAAAACATCACCCATAGTCAGGATTAAACCCGGGTCTCTGTTGCTGTAAGGCAGCAACTCTACCGCTGCTCAATCATGCCATCATGCTGCCCCAATTTGGTTTTTGGTTTCTGTAAATTGGTTTCTGTAAATTGTCCCAAGCGTTTAGGATAGTGGATAAGTGATCGATAGTCAGCATGGACTCGGTGGGCCGAAGGGCCTGCTTCCACACTGTATCTCTAAATTAAACTAAAATAAAATAAACATGTGTATTTTGATTGGACTGTTCTCTAATAACTATTGTACTGTATGGAACACAAAAACACATTTTTAATAGCAGTATTAATGCTGGTCAATGTTTGTATAATTTAAAAAAGATTTTATAATTCTTTTAGTAGAATCAAGGCTTTTATGTTACTGTTTAATGTTGATGAGGAACTATTGTGTAGTAGTTTTGTGGTAAATGTCACTCATGGGTATAATTATTCTATAGCAGAAGAGAGTTTGAGCTGGTCCGTCTGATCCACAATTCATGGCTGCCGTTTTCAAAGGGAGATGTATCAAATGTAACCAGATAAAATGAAAAGAATAATCTGTTGGCAGTCAACTGTAAATACTTTGCTACATTCCTATGGCATGGCATGAAATAAACGGAGGCATCTCTGTAATATGAACACATATTGCAAGTGAATGCTGTCAGAACATTACATCTCCTGAAGCTGCCTGTCCACTTGAATCAATATTCCGATCCCGATTTCAATACATTCATGTTTTTGACTGGTTTAATTGGGCTCACTAGTATAAATAGGAACAGATTATGCTTGTGATCATGAGTACACTAGCGGGTGTACCTTTCAAGGCAGTTCCATGCCCAAGGGTTTAGATAACATTGATGGGCTGTTTCAGTTACTTATCGATCATTTATAGAATGAAACTAATTTTACTTGATGTGTTAACTTTGGGTAATATAATGAATGTGCTACCAATGAACAGTGTGGATGGTGTTGGCTGGATGCAGCAATCATTCCAATTTCAATCAAAACAGTGTACCTCAGAGCAGTTCATTAATATAGGATGCTAAAATGTCTCTGTCTCTGACCTCCTCTCTATCTCTCTCCCACCTACTCTTTTGCCTTATCTTGTTATTTCTCTCTTTCTTTTTCTCTCACCTTTTTATGTTCATGGCATAATGCGCTTGAAGAGAAATATCTCACTGAAGCAAAATAATGACATTTCACCGCAGGTCTTTATTTTCAATACTGATGAACTATTTTCAGAGTGTCAATTCCACCATATGCAATCCACATCTCAGTTTGATTCTAAAAATAACATGAAAGTCTGGGAACTGGAAGTCTTTACCGAAATCTACATATTTTCCACACAGGATGTTATTTAACTTATTTCACAATCTTTCTTGAGAAAAATACGTGGCTGGAGGCAGCTATTACTGGCGAATAGTCACAAACATCTATTTTGGATTGACTGCATGGGTTATAATGCTGTTATTTTAAGGTGTCACTGTTCTTGCAATGTACAGCTAACCTGTGAATAAAACATTTTGCTTTAAGATTTTTAACTGGAATTTTTAGCTTTTAATTTAGTAATCTGGCATGAAACTATACTCAAGGTTGGTATTGATAATAACTTTACTCAAAGTTGGTGTTGATAATAATAAACAAATTGGCACAACGTTTTCAGTTTACCTTTGAGTGCAATTCATCTAGAAGATTAATATGTGTGTTGGTTTGAGTGATACAGCGCGGAAACAGGCCCTTCGGCCCTCTGGGTCAGTGCCAACCAGCGATCCCAACATATTAACACTATCCTACACCCACTAGGGCCAATTTTTACATTTACTAAGCCAATTAACCTACAAACCTGTAGGGTCTCGACCCGAAACGTCGCCTATCTCCTTTGCTCCTTAGATGCTGCTGCACCCGCTGAGTTTCTCCAGCTTTTTGTGTAACACCCCCTAACCTACAAACCTGTACGTCTTTGGAGTGTGGGAGGAAATCAAAGATCTCGGTGAAAACCCACGCAGGTCAAGGGGAGAATGTACAAACTCCGCACAGACGGCACCCATAGTCAGGATCAAACCTCGGTCTCCGGCGCTGGATTCGCTGCAACTCGACCGCTGCACCACCGTGCCGGCATCATGTTCAGCTCACACCTTAAGGGCCGAAGGGTCTGTACATCTGATATATTTTTCTATGTTCTAATTGCCTATCAGTATCTAATGTTCACTGAACCAACCTACCTACCTCCAACCTCATCTACTGTAAGAGGTTCACTTGCACCTCCTCCAACCTCAATGGGGTACTGATTTTAGATGTTCAGCAACGATCACATTGAAAGGCGGTGCTGGCTCGAGGGGCGGAATGGCCTACTCCTGCACCTATTTTTCTATGTTGCTAATGGGCAAGTTCCATTTGCCTGCATTTATCCCACAGTCCTTTAAACCATTCCTATCTCTATATCTGTCCATATGCCATTTAAAAATCATCATAACAGTATTTAAAATGTATGGTAGCATGATAATAGTCAGTGGCATAATCATTGTGGCTTAATCATTGTGCCACTATATCTTTAATAATATTATCATACTCCACATAATATAACCAAATACATTTCTCCTCACTGTTACTTTGTTGAGGCAGTAATGGCCCTGTCCCACGGTACGAGTTCATTCCAAGAGCTCTCCCGAGTTTAAAAAAAATTTAAACTCGTGGTAAGCACGGAGAATGAACATAGCGGGTACGTCGGAGCTTGGGGACGTCTCTTAGCGGCTCATAACGCTAACAGCAGGTACTCGGGAAGACTCGCTAACGGCGGGTAAGCTTGGGAAGACCTGTGAAGATTTTTCAACATGTTGTTCAACATGTTGAAAAATGCCCACGAGAGCCCCGAGTACCGATGAGCGGCCATTACCGTAAATCTCCGAGTTCAAATCAGGGCAAACTCGGGAGAGCTCTTGGAATGACCTCGTACCGTGGGACAGGGCCATAACAAGTTGATATGCCCATTAAAATCCAACTAAGGAATTTGAGACAAATTCTGACTGGGTCATGGGAGATTTCAATATGCAGATAGACTGGGAAAATCAGATTGATACTGGACCCCAAGAAAGGGAATTTGTAGAGTACCTCCGAGATGTTTTTTTAGAGCAGCTTTTAGTGGAGCCTACCAGGGAAAAGGCAATTCTGGATTTAGTGTTGTGTAATGAACCCAATTTGATAAGGGAACTCAAGGTAAAGGAACTACTAGGAAGTAGCGACCGCAACATGATAAGATGTAACCTTCAATTTGAAAGGGAGAAGATGAAATCAGATGTGTCGGCATTACAGCTGAGCAAAGGACGACAGAGGCATGAGGGAGGAGCTGGCCAAAGTTGACTGGAAAGGGACCCAAGCAGGAATTACGGTGGAACAGCAATGGCAGGAATTTCTGGGAATAATTCAGAAGGTGCAGGATCTTTTCATTCCAAAGAGGAAGAAAGAGTCTAGGGGGAGATTGAGGTGACTGTGGTTGACAAGGCAAGTCAAGGACAGTATAAAACTAAAAGAGAAGGTGTATAACATTGTAAAGTTTGTGGGAAATCAGAGGATTGGGAGGATTTTAAAGAACAAAAGCAGATAACTAAAAAGGCAATACGGAGAGAAAAGATGAAATATGAAGGTAAGCTAGCATAATATAAAAGAAGATAGCAAGTGTTTCTTCAGTTATATAAAGAGTAAGGAAGAGGCAAGATTGGACATTGGACCACTGGAAAATGATGCAGGAGAAGTGATAATGGGGAATAAAGAAATGGCAGAGGAATTGAATAACTTTTTTGCATCAGTCTTCACCAGCAACGTGCTTGAAATTCAAGATAGTCAGGTGGTGGAAGTTAATGGAGTGGCCATTACTGAGATGGTGCTTGTAAAGCTGAAAGGGCTGAAGGTGGATGTCACCTGAACTGGATGGACTGCACCCTAGAGTTCTAAAAGAGGTGGCTTTAGAGAATGTGGAGGGATTGATAGTGATATTTCAAGAATCACTAGAGCCAGGAATGGTTCCAGATGATTGGAAAAGTGGCAATAATACCCCATGTACAAGAAGGGAGCAAAGCAGAATAGTGGGAACCGTTGGCTGGTTAATCCGACTTCAGTGGTTGGTAAGATTTTAGAATCCATTATGAAGGATGAGGTTCCAAAATACTTCATGATAGCATGGATAGCAGGTTGGCTGGATGGTAGAAGACTATGAGTGGCAATAAAGGGGACTTTTTTTCTGGTTGGCTGCCAGTGACTAGCGGAGTTCCGCAAGGGTCAGTGCTAGGGCCATTGCCGCTGCTCTTCATGTATATTACTGATTTGGACGAGGGGATTGAAGGCTTTGTGGCCAAATTTGCGGATGATACAAAAATAGGTGGAGGGGCAGGTAGTGTCGAGAAAGCAGGTACTCTGCAGAAGGACTTGGACAGGTTGGACTTGTGCAGGATTCCCAAAAAGTTAATTTGCAAAACGAATCGGCAGTAAGGAGGGCAAACACAATGCTAGCATTTATTACAAGAGGGCTAGAATATTAAAACAGGGATGTGATGCTGAGGCATTATAAGACGCTGGTCAGACAACATTTGGAGTATTGTGAGCACCTGCTCTGGAAGGTTAGATTGCATGGGATCCAAGGAGAGACAGCTGAATGGAGAGCAAATTGGCTTCATGGAACGAAGCAGAGGGAGATAGTGGAAGGTTTCTTCTCGGACTGGAGGCCTGTAACTATTGGTGTGCCTCAGGGTTCGGTGCTGGGCCCGTTTCTCTTTGTCACCTATAACAATGATATGGATGAGAAAATACAGGACAAGATTAGCAAGTTTGCTGATGATACAAAAGTGGGTGGTTTTGCAGATGGTGAAGATGGTTGTGAAAGATTGCATCAGGATCTTGATTGATTCGCCAAGTGGGCTGAGGAATGGTTGATGAAATTTAATACAGAGGAGTGTGAGGTATTGCATTTTGGGATGTCGAACAAGGGCAGGACCTACACAGTGAATTAATGTTGTAGACCAGAGGGATCTGGGAGTGCAAGTGCATGGTTCCTTGAAGGTTGAGTTGCAGGTAGATCAGGTGGTCAAAAAGGCTTTTGGCGCATTGGCCTTCATCAGTCAAGAGTATTGAGAATGGAAGTTGGGAGGTCATGTTGCAGTTGTATATGAAATTGGTGAGACCGCATTTAGAATATTGCGTTCAGTTTTGGGCACCATGTTATAGGAAAGATATTGTCAAGCTTGAAAGGGTTCAGAGAAGATTTACGAGGATGTTGCCAGGATTGGAGGATGTGAGCTACAGGGAGAGGTTGAGTAGATTGGGTCCCTATTCCTTGGTGCGCAGGAGGATGAGGGGTGATCCTGTAGAAGTGTATAAAATTATGAGAGGAATTGATTGGGTAGATACACAGAATCTCTTGCCCGGTCGGGGAATCGAGGACCAGAGGACTTAGGTTCAAGGAGAATGGGAAAAGATTTAATAAGAATCTGGGGGGTAACTTTTTAACACAAAGGGTGGTGGGTGTATAGAACAAGCTGCCAATGGAGGTAGTTGAGGCTGGGACTATCCCAACATTTAAGAAACAGTTAGACAGGTAGATGGATAGGACAGATTTGGAGGGATGTGGACCATGTGCAGGCATATGGGTTTAGTGTAGCTGGGGCATGTTGTCTGGTGTGGGTGTTGGGACGAAGGGCTTTTTCCACACCGTGTCACTCTGACTAATTTTGGGTACCATATACGGATGCGAAAGGATGTGCTGGCTCTGGAGAGCGTCCACAGGAGGTTTAAAAGAATGATCCCAGGATTGTTGATGGCACTTTCTCTCTTGAGTGTAGTCTTACTTTCTCTCCGTCCTTTACAAAGAGCACACTGATGTTGTATATCAGTAACTCACAGCATTTCAATATATGGCTCCAGCCATACTTAACTACCCCTACCGGATTGCTTTCTTAATTTATCTTAAGGGATATGGGCATTGTTAGCATGATGATGGCTTCAAGAGGACTTGTATACAAAAACAAGGATGTAATGCTCAGGCTCTATAATGCGCTGGTAAGGCCACATTTGGAATAGTGTGAGCAATTCTGGGCACCATTTCTGAGGAAGGATGTGCTGGCTCTGGAGAGGGTCCAGAGGAGGTTTACAAGAATGACCCCAGGAATGAGTAGGTTAACCTATGATGAGCATCTGTCGACACTGGGCATGCACTCACTGGAGTTTAGAAGATGGAGGGGGGACCTCATTGAAACATACAGAATAATGAAAGGCTTGGATAGAGTGAATGTGGAGGGGATGATTCCATTAATGGGAGTATCTAGGACCAGAGGTCATAGCCTCAGGATTAAAGGACGTTCCTTTAGGAAGGACCTGAGGAATAATTAATTTTGTCAGATGGTGGTGAATCTGTGGAATTCTTTACCACAAAAGGCTGTGGAGGCCCAGTTAATGGATATTTTTAAGGCAGAGATAGTTCGATTCTTGATTGGTACGAGTATCATGGGCAATGGGGAGAAAGCAGGAGAATGAGGTTTGGAGGGAGAGATAGATCAGCCATGATTGAATGGTGAAGTAGACTTGATAGGCCGAAATTCCGAATGGCCTAATTCTACTCCTATCCCTTATGACCTTATGACAGTGTTTTCACCTAAGAACACATACGATGATATCATAGTGACATATGAAGTTGAATCCTGTGATGAGAATTCTATGGTCTGAATCATATTGCAAAACAAAGGAATTCATTGAGGCTACTGTAGCTGTCAGCTAGACTCAGTTAGTTGCACTGTCAGTCAGAAGGACATGGGTTCAAGCACCTCTTGAGTTTGAGCACATAATATGTCAACACATTGGTGCCAAATTGAAAGCGTATAATATTGCTTGATATACCGTGGATAATTTTGACTTTTGATTGAAATAAAATCTGGAAATGTTGAAATGCATGCTGCTTTAGATACCACATTACAAATTTAAAATGACTTCTGATTTCCTTTGAGTTAGTATTCTATTGGAGGTCCCTATTGCCCGTTGAGATGAATGTGAAGGATCTTCAAGTAGTTCCAAAATTATGGGACAAAATGTGGGGCAATGCTATGGTAGACATTGGGAAACATGTCCCCATTGCAGTGGAATCTAAAACTACAAAGCATAGGGTAATAACATAGGAAGGTTGAGATCCCACAAACCTGTCTGCATCGACAGAACAATGTTGGAGAGAGTCAGAAGCTTCAAATTCCTTGACGTGCATATTTCTGAAGATCTTTCCTGGACCCATCACACTGATGCAATAATAAAGAAAGCCCTACAGACAATAGACAATAGACAATAGGTGCAGGATTAGGCCATTCGGCCCTTTGAGCCAGCACCGCCATTCAATGTGATCATGGCTGATCATCCCCAATCAGTACCCCATTCCTGCCTTCTCCCCATATCTCCGCTATGTTTAAGAGCCCTATCTAGCTCTCTGTTGAAAGTATCCAGAGGATACTCCACCTCCCTCTGAGGCAGAGAATTCCACAGACTCACAACTCTGTGTGAAAAAGTGTTTCCTCGTCTCCGTTCTAAGTGGCTTACCCCTTATTCTTAAACAGTGGCCCCTGGTTCTGGACTCCCCCAAAATCGGGAACATGTTTCCTGTCTCTAGCGAGTTAAAACCCTTAAGGGCCTGTCCCACTTGGACGACCTAATCCACGAGTTGAAAAACATGTCAAGGGCGTTTTGACTCGTCGAAGTAAAAGACTTCCTACGACCTCCTATGACTATGTATATGACCTCCTATGACCCCCCCTCGACCTCAGTCTTCCACACCTAAGACCAACTACAACTAGCTACGAGTGGAAAATGATCACATGATAAAATGATATCATGTTTGCATCTTTTTTCTTGGGCCAGTTACCGACCTATGACTACCTACGACTAACATCACGACCTACTACGACCTACCTTCCAGTAAAAAGTATCAATTTTTTCCATGCCAACCTTTTTTTTACTCGTGGACATTTTTTATCAGGCTGGAAAAAACGCCACGACCTAATTGAGGCCACAAATACGTGGAGACCCCTCACGAGCATGAGGAAGAGTTACGAAGAGCTCCTACGACCTCGTGGCGACCAAGCTGCGAGTGTGAGTCAAAGGCAAACTCGGCAGAGGTCGCCAATTAAGTCATGAAAGTGGGACAGGGGCTTTATATGTTTCAATAAGATCCCCTCCCATCATCGGCTGTACTTCCTGAGAAGATTGCAGAGATTTGGTATGCGAGAGCAGATTCTCTTGAACTTCTACAGGTGTACAGTAGAGCGCATATTGACTGGTTGCATCACGGCCTGGTTCGGCAACTTGAATGCCTAGGAGCGAAGAAGACTGCAAAACGTTGTGAACACTGGCCATTCCATCACGGGTTCTGCCCTCCCCACCATTGACAGCAGTCGTAGCCTCAAAAAGGCAGCCAGCATCACCAGAGACCCACATCACCCTGGCAACACACTCAATTCATCCCTGCCCCCAGGAAAAAGGTACAGGAGCTTGAAAATTGTAGCGTCCAGGTTCAGGAACACCTCCTTCCCAACAGCTATCAGGCTATTGAAAACTGCAACCTCCAATAAGCTCTGAACTACGTAGACTATTGTTGTTATTATTGCACGATTATTGTTTGTTTTTTATGTGCACGTATGTGTGTATGTGTATATATATGTATGTGTGTATGTGTATATATATGTATGTGTGTATGTGTATATATATGTATGTGTGTATGTGTATATATATGTATGTGTGTATGTGTATATATATGTATGTGTGTATGTGTATATATATGTATGTGTGTATGTGTATATATATGTATGTGTGTATGTGTATATATATATGTATGTGTGTATGTGTATATATATATATGTATGTGTGTATGTGTATATATATATATGTATGTGTGTATGTGTATATATATGTATGTGTGTATGTGTATATATATGTATGTGTGAGTATTTGTATATATATGTATGTGTGAGTATTTGTATATATACACACACTGAACTTTTATTCTCATTTATTATATTGTTTACAGCGTACTATCTTCACACATTCTGTTGTGTTGCCGCAAGTAAGAATTTCTTTGTTCTATCTGGGACATATGAAAATAAAAACACTCTAGACTCTTGTAATGCATTAAAGGGTAGTGAGTTATGCCCCTGTCCCACTTAGGAAACCTGAACGGAAACGTCTGGAGACTTTGCGCCCCACGCTAGGTTTCCGTGCGGGGTTCACGGAGGTTCCAGGAGGTTTTTGTCAGTCTCCCTAATGGTGGAAAGTGGTTTCCGTTTTAAAAATGGGTAATATTTTAGTCGAAGCCGGTTGCGATGCTAGTTGAAGGTGGTTGCCGGAGGACAGAAACCTTGGGTGGGGCTCAAAGTCTCCAGAGGTTTCCGTTCAGGTTTCCTAAGTGGGATAGGGGCATTAGAAGGAATCTGATGAAGATTTTTCCCCCATAGGGTGGTTGATATCTGGAATGCAATGCCTGAGTGGACGGTGTAGTAGTGTCCCGGGCAGCCACGCGCGCGGCAGGAGTGTCCCGGGGAGCTATGCCACCGACCGGAACGCGCCCCGATATATCCGACTGGCCCCACAGATCTCTCAGAGAGAAAGTTCAATAAAAGGTTCTGATAACCTGGACAACACCAACGGTCATTGCTCCACACCTCCAGTGACAAGCTCAGTTCCGACCCTGCTGTCTGTCTGTCTGTCTGTCTGTCTGTCTGTCTGTCTGTCTGTCTGTCTGTCTGTCTGTCTGTCTGTCTGTCTGTCTGTCTGTCTGTCTGTCTGTCTGTCTGTCTGTCTGGCGTTTGCAATGTTCTTCTAATCTAATCTGAACCAAACTAAACTAAACTAAACTAAACCAAACTAATTATGTGGGAAGAAACTGCAGATGCTGGTTTAAACCGGAGAGAGGGACAAAAGCTGGAGTATCAAAGGATCAGACAGCATCTCTGGAGGGGTGGGAGATTGCAACCTTCACGTGGTCCACCCTGTTTCGACTAATGCAATCAACCCTACGTGCACAAACAATTAGATTAGATAGAACAAGTTGACCTACAACTTTAGGCTGTGCACGCCATGCGCAGGAAGAATAAGAGGATCTCTGGAGAAAAGGAATACGTGATTTTTCAAGTCAAGTCCCTTCTTCAGACTAAGAGCCTGGGGAAAGGGAAACGAAAGATACAGACGGTGATGCAGAGAGATATAGGACAAACGAATGAAAGGTCTGCAAAAAAGTAACAAAGACAAAGGAAGCAGGCCATTGTTAGCTATGTGCTAAATAAAAACGAGTACAATGAGACTAAACTAATTGTTGCTCCTTCATCCTTGCTTGCTCTAAAACCTGGAATTCCGTTAACCTGTAGTACTAAGGGAGCATCTTCACCAGAAGTGGTCCAAGGAGATACATACCCATCACTTCCTCAGGGGCAGGTAGGGATGGGCTACAAATGCTGACCTTATCTGCAAAGCTCACATCCTGAAACATGAATAAATATATTTAAAAATCTCTCTGCACCTTTGTTGCAGGGAAACTCACTGAACTGCACGGTATATTTCAGATATATCCTGATCAATCATTTGCAAACGGTTTCCAGCTAACCTTCTCTCCATCTGCACTTCGTACGGCTTTTTACATAACCTTCTCCTTTTAGTTTATTAAAAACAGCTTGTAACCCTTAGGGAATTGGTTTTCTGACTCACTGACTCCCCCTTCCTGAATCAGCTCGACTGGCATTTTTCCCATGATGTTACAAATTGTCTACTTATTTGCATCCTGAGTACATATCTTTACACGTATCCACTTTGATCCACATCTGCTGATTGTTGGCCCATTTCCCTAAATGGTCTAATACTCTGCATCCCATCTCTACTCACCCCCACAAATATTTGTTTTCCTGTCATATGTGGATGGATGGAAAGAAAGCTGGAGGCAACCTCTTCCAGATAACTTATGAAGATGGTGAAGATCATCAGTCCTAATCCCACAGTCTTAAACCCTGTGGGACTTCCTATGGCCATTAGCTTTGAAGTATCACCACCTGCAGCGCCCCTGGCAAGCCACACACAGTCTTGACTTACAATGATATCACCATTCCTTCAATATCACTGTCTAAGTCATGGAGCCCTTTATTTAACAGCACTGTGTGAGTATCTATATCTCACAGATATATAAAGGTCATAGTCATAGAGTCTTGCAGCGTGGATACAGGCCCTTCGGCCCAACTTGCCCACACCGGCCAATATTTCCCATTGCACTAGTCCCACCTGCATGCATTTGGCCCATATGCCTTTAAACCTGTCCTATCTATGTACCTGCCTTAAACTTTACAATAGTTCCTGCCTCAACTACCTCATCCAGCAGCTCGTTCCATACACCCACCACCCTTTGCATGAAAAAGTTACCCCTCGGATTCCTAATAAATCTTTCCCCCCTCACCTTAAACCTTTACCCTCGGGTAGTCGATACCTGTACTCTGGGCAAGAAACTGTGCCTCTACCTGCTCGATTCCTCACATGATTTTGTACACCACTTTCAGATTACCCCTCACCTGTGTGCCAAGGAGTAGCATCTAGCCTGCTCAACCTCTCCCTATAGCTCAGGGCCTCGAGTCCTGGCAACATCCTCGTAAAGGTCTAAGAGAATTGCTCACCACCCCTTTTGTTATGGGAAGTTAGTGATACTGACCTTGCCCATCGCAGTCACATACTGTGCAGGAGAAAATAATAATCCAACAGAGGATGAATAGAAGCCTTGAGGTGCATTCTCGTTGAACAAAATTTCTGCGTCAATTCGGTTCAGTTTAGTTTATTGTCATGTGTGCCGAGGTACAGCAAAAGGCTTTGGTTGCGTGCTAACCATTTAGTAGAAAGACAAAACATGATTACAATCGATGTTCAAGAAGGAACTGCAGATGCTGGAAAATCGAAGGTAGACAGAAGTGGTGGAGAAATTCAGCGGGTGCGGCAGCATCTATGGAGCGAAGGAAATAGGCAACGTTTCGGGCCGAATCCTTTCTTCAGACTGATGCAGGGTGGCGGGGGGGCGGGGGGGATTACATTCAAGCCATTTACAGTGTACTATAGCATCTAGAATATAATTTTTTGAAGGCTTAGCTCGGTTAATGGAACAAAGTTTGAAAATCATGTTTTAGTTAAGCAATCTATAAATCAAAATTAGGTGACCCTTCACAGATGTATTGAGATGGCATTTGGTTGTTCATCAGATGACAAACATCAGAGTGGTAGCTCAATATGGTATTAAGATACCATATCATACCATACCAGATAGGATACCATGCCATATCTTAATATCTTAAGAACCCCTACAGATACTGGTAGAAATGTTCAGCTCCCTATCTGTGCCATCATGGTTGGAATAGGAATACATATCATGTTTTGACATCAATTTGACCATATTCATTAGATCTTTAATTCTTTGACAAAAATCCCAAGAATGACGATGTACTCACCCCCATTCCTTTCTCTTTACTTTACTTTGGAAATACAACACGGAAACAGACCGTTTGAATTTGCTTCATGATGGGATGAAATGTCAGCATTATGTGTGCAGTTTTGGGCTCTTAATTTGAGCAAGGACATTCCTGCTGTTGATGGAGTGCAGCGTAGGTTCACCAGGTTAATTCCCGGGATGGCAGGACTGACATATAATGAAAGTACTGAGTGAAGGGCTGAATACTTATGTAAATGTGATATTTCAGTTATTTAATTTTATTTACTTTGCAAAAATTTCTAAATACCTATTTTCACATTTTTTATTATGGGGTATTGTGTATAGATTGATGATAAAACAATTTTTTCATCCACTTTAGAATAAGGCTTTAACGTAACAAAATGTGGAAAAAGGGAAGTGGTCTGAATACTTTCTGAATGCACTGTATGTTTAGTTTAGTTTAGTTTAGAGATACAGTGCGGAAACAGGCCCTTTGGCCCACCGGGTCCGTGCCGACCAGCGACCGCTGCACATTAACACCATCCTACACACACTAGGGACAATTTTTTTACATTTACCGAGCCAATTAACCTACAAACCTGTATGTCTTTGGAGTGTTGGGGGAAACCAAAGATCTCGGAGAAAATCACAGGAAGAACGTACAAACTCTGTACAGACAGCACCTGCAGTCAAGATCGAACCCGGGTCTCTGGCGCTGCATTCGCTGTAAGGCAGCAACTCTATCACTGCGCCACCGTGACCGCCCTGACTCTTATTTTGACCCCCCTGACATTGAGTCTTGCTGTCACGCTGTATGACTCTATGACTCTATGACTCTATGAGAAACGAGGATATTTTCAAATGCATCCATTCTGAAGATATACCCGATTAGTAAAGCAGCTTTAACATGAGGTTTGTATTGAAAACGATCAGAGAGTTACAAAGAGGCAGCAAGATTTCTGTACCAAATACATTGTTTGCTCAGGTATTCCAAGTATTCAGGAGTGCCTCAAGAAAACGTTTTTTTTCTGTACTTCTTAAATTCTTACAGGAAAGGAAAACAGCAGTATTGTTGTTAGATCATGAAAATTACATTTCTTTCATGTAAGATATAAAATCAGGCAGCAAGATCAACTTAGATGGAGGGAAGATTTATTGTTGTCAAAGTATGAATAATTACGTTAGCTGCATTCATTTCATAGGCTTTAAAATCACCCCAGAATAGATTTTGGCTGATAATGCAAACATTTGTTATTAATATTCTTGCAACCAGTTACTGATAAATTTAATTTTTCCCCATTTAATAAACTTTTTGCTGGCTTCTACCAATAAAGACTCTAAACATTTTCTTATATTCTCCATGTCCATTTCGGTTTATGCTTGTAAGTTTGAATGATCCTTCAGAAAATAATATTATTGCATAATCAGAATTAAAATGTTTAAATAAACCAAAATAATCTTTGTTGCCACTTCTTTCTCAGTGTTCCCCAGGATTTTACAACAGCTTGACTTCAGCTACAGTCCTTAAGTCGGGGTCAGGTCGGGGGGGGAGTTCCCCCCCGCCACGGGTACCATGTAATGCCGTGCTACTTGATCCATGGTCAGATAGTCGGCTACTAAACCGTCTCCCCCATCTGGTAAGCTAGTTGAGGAGGGGGCTGTGAACCCCCAGCAGGACAAAAAACAAGACCTATCAAAGGGCGGATGATCTTCTCGCGAGCCAACGGCCATTCACACTTCAGTAGAAGTTGCGATCACTGTCGTACATACTGTAGCATTGTAAGGAGTGAAGAAAAACATGACATGTAATTCTTCCCTCTCCTTGCTTCTCAAAAAATAAGTTGTTAATTAAGTTTCTTCCCAGCAGTTATTAGGCAACTGAATCATTCTACCGCAACTAGAGAGCAGTCCTGAACTACTCTATCTTCCTCATTGGTGACCCTCAGACTATCTTTAATCGGACTTTACTGGTTTTACCTTGCACAAAACACTATTCCCTTATCATGCATCGAAACACGGTAAATGGCTTGAAAACATGTATAGTCTTTCCGCAGCATTCAACAAAAAGCTTTTCACTATACCTCGGTGACAATAAACTAAACTGAACTCAAATAAAAAGTTTAGTTGCTACAAACCAACTGGTGCAATTTTCCTTTACATATTCCACATTGGAGCCACACATTTTTCCCCTGCTCTGTCAGTAGAAACATCCCCCACTGACTCATATGTTGACTGTATTGTCTCGAGGAGGCATCTGAGTTCAAAATCTATGAACGGATTTGTAGGTCAAACCCCATGAAAACCCCTAGCATATAATTAAAATAAAATGCGCCCAACTATGTATTAATTTCTAACACTGAACTATATTGATGGTCCATTCAGTCTTCTTTCAAAAAACCCAATAATGGTACAAAAGCAACAGTCTTTTGTCAGCCATACAACACCATGTAAGCCCTGAATTTACAGCCTGTTATGAAAAAGCATACAGCTAAAAATTGACTCTTGCTGTTTTTGGATATGAATTGATCTCTTTACACATTATTGTGGCGGAATATACTTCACGGTGGCACAGCGGTAGAGTTGCTGCCTTACAGTAAAATGCAGCACTGGATACCTGGGTTCTGCCCTTGTCTGTACGGAGTTTCTACGTTCTCCCTGTGACCTGCGTGGGTTTTCGCCGGGATCTTTGGTTTCCTCCCACATTTCAAGGTGTACAGGCTTGTAGATTAATTGGCTTGATAAGTGTAAAAATTGTCCATATAAAATTGTCCAACTTCCAGTATAGTCCCCGGTGGACTCTTTGGGAGGTATAAAGAGATGCTGCCTGTCCCGCTGAGTTACTCCAGCTTTTTGTGTCCATCTTCAAATTTAAATTTAATTTTAGTATACTGATAGGGTAAACAGTGCAGTAATGCCAAATACTCTAGGGCATTTGGTTGAGGAGAAGAGGAAGAAAGTTTAAAGGTGATTTATGAGACAAGTGATTTACACAGAGAATGGTAAATGTCTGGTAGGTGCTGCCAGGAGAGGTTGTGGAAGCAGATATGACAGCAACATTTAAGAGGCATTTAGACAGACATGTGAAAAGGCAGGGAATTGAGGGGTATTCACCATGTGCAGGCAATGTGCAGTTTAAATTGGCATTATGGTTTGCACAGTCATGGTAGGACAATGGGCCTATCCCTGTGCTGCGCTCTTCTATTATATGAATCATGTAATTATATGAATTTTGAATTGAAAACAAAAATGCTATTCTTGATAAAAGTGACAAAGAAAAGGCCTTTTTGTCACAAAAATGTATCTTGTTCATTAATATCCTTCAGCGAAAAAAACCTGCCTTCATTACTGAGTTTAGTTTCATTTAGAGATGCAGCGCGGAAACAGGCCCTTCGTCTAACCGGGTCTGTGCCGACCAGCGATCACCCCATACACTAGCACTATCCTACACACTAGGGACTATTTACAATTTTTACCAAAGCCAATAAACCTACAAACCTGGGGTTACACAAAAAGCTGGAGAAACTCAGCGGGTGCAGCAGCATCTAAGGAGCGAAGGAGATAGGCGACGTTTCGGGTTGAGACCCTTCTTCAGACTGGTCAGGGATCAGGGAAACGAGAGATATAGACGGTGATGTGGAGAGATAAAGAACAATGAATGAAAGATATGCAAAAAAGTATCGATGATAAAGGAAACAGGCCATTGTAAGCTGTTTGTAGTGTGAAAATGAGAAGCTAGTGCGACTTGGGTGGGGGAGAGATCGAGAGAGAAGGAATGCCAGGGCCCGAGGGCTGAGGGAGAGGTGGGAAGGGGAGGAGGCAGCCAGGGTTAACAGAATCGAGAAAATTCAATGTTTAAGCCCAGAGGATGCAGACTCCCCAAGCGGAATATGAGGTGCTGTTCCTCCAACTTGCGGTATTGATCACTCTGGCCGTGGAGGAGGCCCAGGACCGAGAGGTCAGATACGGAATGGGAGGGGGAGTTGAAGTGCTGAGCCACCGGGAGGTCCGGTTGGTTATTGTGGACCGAGCGGAGGTGTTGGGCGAAATGATCGCCAAGCCTCCGCTTGATCTCACCGGAGAGACCAAGCAGAGGCTTGGCGATCGTTTCACCGAACACCTCCGCTCGGTCCGCAATAACCAACCCGGCCTCCCGGTGGCTCAGCACTTCAACTCCCCCTCTGGGAGTCTGCATCCTCTGGGCTTAAACATTGAATTTTCTCAATTATGTTAACCCTGGCTGCCTCCTCCCCTTCCCACCTCTCCCTCAGCCCTCGGGCCCTGGCATTCCTTCTCTCTCTATCTCTCCCCCACCCAAGTCGCACTAGCTTCTCATTTTCACACTACGAACAGCTTACAATGGCATGTTTCCTTTATCATCGATATGTTTTTGCATATCTTTCATTCATTGTTCTTTATCTCTCCACATCACCATCTATATCTCTCATTTCCCTGATCCCTGACCAGTCTGAAGAAGGGTCTCGACCCGAAACGTCACCTATCTCCTTCGCTCCTTAGATGCTGCTGCACCCGCTGAGTTTCTCCAGCTTTTTGTGTAACCCTCGATTCTCCAGCATCTGCAGTTCCTTCTTTAAAACCTACAAACCTGCATGTTTGTGGAGTGTTGGAGGAAACTGCAGCACCCAGAGAAAACTCTGGTGATCATGATGGGGAGAATGGATAAACTCCGTAGAGACAACAGCCGTAATCAGGATTGAACATGGGTCTCTGGTGCTGTAAGGCGGCAACTCTACCACTGCGCAACTCATGCTGCCTCCTAAACCTGACCACGATACAAATCCAGATTCACAAATGTGGTTGACTTTTTGCTCTTTGATTCAGGGACAGTGACACTTGGACAATAAATGGCTGCCTTACCAGCAATTTCCAAATCCTGAAAAGGAATAAATAAAATAAAATGAAGTGGTTGTCTTGCACCAGTTTGATACCGCCTGAACTGTTTAAATCCAAACCAAATCTGTTTCAGGGCAGGTGGGCTGGTGTCTGGACCAATTGCTTGGATATCAGGCATAGAGTGATACAGTGTGGAAACAGACCCTTCGGCCCAACTTACCCACACTGGCCAACATGTCCCAGCTACTCTAGACCCACCTGCCAGCATTTAGTTAATTTCCCTCGAAACCTGTCCTATCCATGTACCTGTCTAACTGTTTATTAAACATTGCGATAGTTCCTACATCAGCTGCCCCCTCTGGCAGCTTGTTCATACACCTATCACCCTTTGTGTGAAAAAGCTACCTCTCAGATTCCGATTAAATCTTTGCCCTTTCACCTTAAACCTCTGCCCTCTGGTCCTCGATTCCCCTACTCTGGGCAAGAGACTCAATGGCACCTTGGAACTCAATCTGACCTGGCACACTCATCAGAATGGCATAACTTGAGAGATTGGGGTCTTCCAGCACAAAGTCTGAGGCACCAGGGGTGGTCGTTGTGGTATTCTGTATCAGAAGGTAAGCTAAAAATCCCAGATGCAGTGCCGCAATAAGTTCAATGGACATCCAGAAGTGATGAAGGCCATAAATAAACCCTTCAAAAGCACTGTCCCACTAATCACACCACTCACCTCCAGCCACTTCACAAAGCACAAGACCCCCATCACTTAAGATGAGAAACAAACTAACTTTATATGCTCCACACTGGTCTCAGACAATGTAAACCTCGCAGCCACATCCTATAACTTGTATATACCACCTGCTATTCAACCATGATAGGTACATCACCAAAACCATTGTACAATTTGAGGAAGGACATTCTTGCGATTGAGGGAGTGCAGCGTAGGTTTACAAGGTTAATTCCCGGGATGGCGGGACTGTCATATGCTGAGAGAATGGATCAGCTGGGCTTGTACACTCTGGAGTTTAGAAGGATAAGAGGGGATCTAATTGAAACATATAAGGGTTTGGACACGCTAGAGGCAGTAAACATCTTTCCGATGTTGGGGGGTGGGTCCAGAACCAGGGGCCACAGTTTAAGAATAAGGAGTAAGCCATTTAGAACGGAGACGAGGAAACATCTTTTCTCACAGAGAGTGGTGAGTCTGTGGAATTCTCTGCCTCAGAGGGCGGTGGAGGCAGGTTCTCTGGATGCTTTCAAGAGAGAGCTAGATATGGCTCTTAAAAATAGCAGAGTCAGGGGATATGGGGAGAAGGCAGGAATGGGGTACTGATTGGGGATGATCAGCCATGATCACATTGAATGGCGGTGCTAGCTCGAAGGGCCGAATGGCCTACTTCTGCACCTATTGTCTATTCCTTCTCTCCTGCAGGAACACAGTGCTGGAGTAACTCAGATCTGAAGAAGGGTCTCAACCCGAAACGTCGTGCATTCCTTCTATCCAGAGATGTCGCCTGTCCCGCTGAGTGACTCCAGCATTTTGTGTCTAACCCACTGTACAGATTTCTGTCCATTGATATGTAGGTTGCGGCGCATTATCCAGGCACTTCTCAAGAACGTCTTAAGGGTGATGATGATTTTCTGGCCCCATGGTTCAATAGTGCTTTTGTTGTCTCACGTGCAACTGCAGAGTGAAATTATTTTTCCATTTTTACACATGCAGCCGCTGCCATGTTTTGGCTCCAGTTCCACAGTGCATCAACCATTCAGACACTGAGCTATGAATCCCCACCACTTACATGCCAACTTCAAATGTGATCAACTGTGCTACAATTCAGAAGCCACCAAATCCAACACTTAAGACGAGAAACTAACTAACTTTATATACTCCACTCTGGTCTCAGACAATTGAAAACTATAACTTGTCTATCTGTAAAGTATTTTATGGATTGTCGATATCTTGTCATCATTTCAGGTCGATATCATATCAACTATGATAAAATCAACTTTTCACCCATGCGAAGGTTGACACCAATATATCGTCAAGAGCATTTTCCTGATGGAGGGATCTTCGGCAAGATCATTGTTGCTTAATGACTCTTTCCAGTTGCTTAAATAATATGATCATGGTCCTCTTCTAAATGCAGTTTGACCCGACTAAGTGGCTCATCCATGTCAAGGACAGGTAATAAAACCCTGATGATTATCTTTTAATTTCTGAAAACAAAGTCTGGCATCATAACCGCCCATGAACCCGAGAGAGATTGACCTGGCTGTTAGATGCATTTGCTTGCAAAAAACGAATCTGTGTTACTGTTGTTGGTCCTAAAAGTGAAACGCAACTCTTCCCCCAGGCTCTGGCATTTGATCATCAGACTCCGATGGGGCCAATTGCAAATGTCTAGCATTTTCCATTTTTATTTTCGTTTTTCCAGTGAATTTTCCTTATCGTCTTAAGGCAGCCGTCGGCTGATTGCTGTTGATTCATTAACCAGGTGCTTGTGGTCACCAACAGAAGCAAGACTGTTAAGGGAGTGGGTCCAGACACCCCAACGTTGTGGGAAGACAACATTCATCAGTTATGTAGGTCAAACAGCGTGACCAGCTGGAGATGCCTCACTTTGATTCAGCTTTTGGAATTGGCGAGACAACTGGTATTGTGTGAGTTTTATATCAGCGAAACAAATTAATTCCTGATATTTTCTACTCCTAACTTTAATGACTTTCTGTTGAGTGAGGTAATCAACACTGTCTGGTTTTGATTAACCACCCAAGGTCAACAGGAAAACCTTTTTTTCCTGGGAAGTTTCAGACAGTTGACTAACTGGTGCAAAAGATTTCGGCGTGGCTCCTAATAAGGTTAGTCACTTTGAAGGGAGTTCGCAAATATGTACATAAATACATCTTTGCAAATAAAAAGAAGATTCCATGCTGCGTTATTGAGCGGTTGGATTTAGATCTGTCAGCTTCAGGAAAAATACTCCTGTTTCTCAGAATGATTTTAATCTTTATATATTCAGTCATTCTGGATCAGAGAGTTACTATCGAACAAATACAGGGATAGCCGACTATATGTGTGTGGCTCAGCACGGGATTGGTGTATATTCCTGTAGGATAGAACCACTGTACGGGTTTTAGCTTTTTTAGTTTTATAGATACATTGCGCAAACAGGCCCTTCGGCCCATCAGGACCACGTCGACCAGTGATCCCCGTGCACTAGCGCTATCCTACACACTGGGGACAGTTTACAATTTTTACCGAAGCCAATTAACCTACAAGTCTGTACACCTTTGGAGCGTGGGAGGAATGCGGAGCACCCGAGGAAAACCCACGTGGTCACGGGGAGAACGTGCAAACTCCGTACAGACAGCACCCGTAGTCACGATCCAACCCGGGTCTCCGGCGCAGTAAGGCAGCAACTCTACTGCTGCGTCACCGTGCCACCCTACCATGCCGGTGATCAGTGGTCGGTGTGGGTTCGGTGGGCGGAAGGGCCTGGTACCACATTGCATCTCGAAACTAGACTAACATATTCTCATACACCATGCAACATCTAGCTGGACTGTGCCATACTGCCCACGCTCAGTACTCCATCCACATCAGGATGATTTGCTCAGTGTTACTGCATGTATTCTCATTTCAGAATCATTTAGCTTCTTATCCTCCAGCAAGTGAGCAGAGATAGAGTAGGACTCCTTCAGTGACCAAAGTGCATGGAGCCAGAAGGCATAGTCAGAACTTAAACGATCACCTATATTCACCATCGATCTGTATTTACTGGGGACAAAAACATTGTAGATGCCGAATTCTAGGAAGGGAGTGAGAATACTTTAGAAGTTTAGAGCATGTTAACATTAGAACGTTGCAAGCATTAGATTCCTTAACAGGAGCAAATGGTGGATAAATCCTCAGGACCTGATGAGATTTATCCCATACTGCTTTGGAAGGCGAGGATCAGGGATAGCAGTCAGCTTTATTGGTAAGAAATCCCATCTGACTATTATGATTCATATTTTGAAAGAGAAAGCAACATACATTGATGATGAAAGTGTAGCTGATATGGTCTACAATGACAGGTAAGGCTTTTGACAAGGATGGCGTAATGGAATAAATGAATGAATTAATTAATGGATTAATGAATATTATATTAATTGATGACAAGCCACAGTGAAATTCTTTGCTTGCATACCTAAGGTGATTGGAAGTCTGTGACCAGTGGTGAACCACAGAGATTGGGGTGAAGCATCTTGCAGATGACACAAAGCTGGGTGGCAGTGAACTGTGAGGAGGATGCTATGAGAATGCAAGGTGACTTGGACAGGTTGGATGAGTGGGCCGATGCAGTTTAATGTGAATAAATGTAAGGTTATCCACTTTGGTAGCAAAAACAGGAAGGCAGATTATTATCTAAATGGTGTCATGTTGGGAAAAGGGGAAGTACAACGGGATCTGGGGGTCCTTGTTCATCAGTCAATGAAAGTAAGCATGCAGGTACAGCAGACAGTGAAGAAAGTGAATGGCATGTTGGCCTTCATAACAAGTGGAGTTGAGTATAGGAGCAAAGAGGTCCTTCTGCAGTTGTACAGGGGCCTAGTGAGAACAAACCTGGAATATTGTGTGCAGTTTTAGTCTCCAAATTTGAGGAAGGACATTCTTGCTATTGAGGGAGTGCAGAATAGATTCACAAGGTTAATTCCCAGGATGGCGGGACTGTGATATGCTGAGAGAATGGAACGGCTGGGCTTGAATACTTTGGAATTTAGAAGGAATTTGTCCACCTGGAATTTAGGATGAGAGGGAATCTTATTGAAACATATAAGATTATTAAGGATTTGGACACGCTAAAGGCAGGAAACATGTTGCCGATTTTGGGGGAGTCCAGAACCAGGGGCCACAGTGTAAGAATAAGGGGTAAGCCATTTAGAACAGAGATAAGGAAACATTTTTTCACACAGAGTTGTGAGTCTGTGGAATTCTCTGCCTCATAGGGCAGTGGAGGCCGGTTCTCTGAATACTTTCAAGAGAGAGCTAGATAGGGCTCTTAAAGATAGTGGAGTCAGGGGATATGAGGAGAAGGCAGGAACAGGGTACTGATTGTGGATGATCAGCCATGATCATATTGATTGACGGTGCTGGCTTGAAGGGCCGAATAGCCCACTACTGCACCTATTGTCTATTGTCTATTGTCTAAGGTGTGCAATAGTCGCCTATAAAGTGCGCCAACAAAGTTACAAAGTATCCCGTGCCAGGTTCACCCCCCTTCCCCCTCCCCCCTCCCCCCTCCCCCCTCCCCCCTCCCCCCTCCCCCCTCCCCTTCCCCCTCCCCCTCCCTCCAGCCCCCTCTTCCCAGCTGTTATCAGGCAACTGAACTATCCTATCACCAATTAGAGAGTGATTCTGACCTACCAGTTACCTCATTGGAGACCCTATAATCAGACTTTACTAGACTATATCGTGCACTAAACATTATTCTGGAATTCTCTGGAATTCTCTGCCACAGAAGGTAGTTGAGGCAGGTTCATTGGCAATATTTAAGAGGGTGTTAGATGTGGCACTTGTGGCTAAAGGGATCAGGGGGTATGGAGAGAAGGCAGGTACGGGATACTGAGTTGGATGATCAGTCATGATCACATTGAATGGCGGTGCAGGCTCGAAGGGCCGAATGGCCTACTCCTGCACCTATTTTTCTATGTTTCTATGTTTCTATGTTTCTATATTATTCCCTTTGTCCTGTATCTGTACACTGTGGATGGTTTGATTGCAGTCATGTATATTATTTCTGCTGACTGTTCAGCATGCAACGAAGCTTTTCACTGTACGTCAGTACACGTGAAACTAAACTAAACTAAAGGGGTAGGCCATTTAGGACTGAGATGAGGGAAAATGTTTTCACCCAGAGAGTTGTGAATCTGTGGAATTCTCTGCCACAGAAGGCAGCGGAGGTCAAATCACTGGATGTTTTCAAGAGAGAGTTAGATACAGCTCATAGGGCTAATGGAGTCAAGAGATTTGGGGAGAAAGCAGGAACAGGGAAATGATTTTGGATGTTTAGCCATGACCATATTGAATGGCGGTGCTGGCTCAAAGGGTCAAATGGCCTACTCCTGCACCTATTTTCAATGTTTCTATGTTTTTATGTTAAACTAAACTAAACTAAAAATGTTGACAGGCGACATTCCACAAAATATAAATTCTTAGTATTTTCTCAGCACATCAATCCGAATCATGTATAATTTTGTTTTCCAGTGGTTGAGGGAATTGCTAGTAATAAGAACATAAAATCAGGAGCAGGTACATTTAATCATTCCAGCTTGCTCCTCCATCCATCAAGGTCATGACTCAAGCTCAGCACCATTTTCATGTGTAATCTTCACGCTTCCCTTTAATCCCTTATTATCCAGAAACAGAGTGATTTCTCTTCTGAATGAACTCTTGAGGAATTGATCAAATGGTGACAGCAATATATCTGTATCAGAATAGTGCGTGACTTAAGGAGAACTTGCTCTCAAGCACATCCACACTTGCCTTTCTATCTGCAGACGTTATGGCTTTTGGGAAATGCAACGGAAGAAGCCTGATGAATAGTGCATGTACTTGCAATGTACTGCAATGTACTGCAATGTACTGCAATGTACTGCAATGTACTGCAATGTACTGCAATGTACTGCAATGTACTGCAATGTACTTGCAATGTACTGCAATGTACTTGCAATGTACTGCAATGTACTGCAATGTACTGCAATGTACTTGCAATGTACTGCAATGTACTGCAATGTACTGCAATGTACTGCAATGTACTTGCAATGTACTGCAATGTACTTGCAATGTACTGCAATGTACTTGCAATGTACTGCAATGTACTGCAATGTACTGCAATGTACTGCAATGTACTGCAATGTACTTGCAATGTACTGCAATGTACTTGCAATGTACTGCAATGTACTGCAATGTACTGCAATGTACTTGCAATGTACTGCAATGTACTGCAATGTACTGCAATGTACTGCAATGTACTGCAATGTACTGCAATGTACTTGCAATGTACTGCAATGTACTGCAATGTACTGCAATGTACTGCAATGTACTTGCAATGTACTGCAATGTACTGCAATGTACTGCAATGTACTGCAATGTACTTGCAATGTACTGCAATGTACTGCAATGTACTGCAATGTACTGCAATGTACTGCAATGTACTTGCAATGTACTGCAATGTACTGCAATGTACTGCAATGTACTGCAATGTAAGGTGCATCAGTGGAAGTGGGAGATGAATGGTGCACTAAACAAACAAGTTATGGCAGGACACTGGTGCAGCAGTAGAGTTGCTGCCTTACGGCGCCAGAGATCTGGGTTCAACCCTGACTATGGGTGCTGTCTGTACAGAGATTGTAAGTTTTCCCCGTGACCGGCATAGGGTTGTCTCCGGGAAGCTCTGGTTTCCTCCCACTCTCCAAAGACGTACAGGTTTGTAGGCTAATTGGCTTGGTATAACGTGTAAACTGTCCCTGGTGTGTGTGGCATAGTGCTAATGTGTGGGGATCACTGGTCGACACGGACTCGGTGGGGCGAAGGGCCTGTTTCCGCACTGTATCTCCAAAACTGAAAATAACTAAATTGGTTGCTTTGACCAGAATTCTATTGGCGATTTAATTTTAGATTTTGAGCAAAATGCAACAACTTTTTACATCCTTTATGCTGACAAGACTTTATTGAAGATATATGGTGTGGGCAAGTTATAAGGGGTGACAAGTAACATTAATGCTGCACTTGCATTGATGGCACTTTCCCTCTTGGGTGTAATCTTAAGGGCCTGTCCCACCAGCATGCAACTCCATGCGATGAGCGCGACCTAACGTGGTCGCTTGAGCCGTCCGGCGTCGCGGGGCCGGTCCCACTTTGATCGCCGGAGCCGTGCGGAACTGTGCGGAGTTCGTCCCGACAACACACGGGGCTCCGAAAAATTGACCATGTTAAAAAATTCCGCGCGGCACGGCTTGTCGGCTCGCTGTCGCCTCGACGCCTTACACACCGCCTCGATGTTGTGCCTCCGTGAACCTATCTGTAGGTGCCTCCGTGACCCTCTCTGTGTGTGGCTCCGTGGCCCTCTCTGTGTGTGCCTCTGTGCCCCTCTCTGTCCTGGCGAACTTACCTTTAAGACTTCGCTCCAAGTTCGCCTCACTTTGCGCCACGTTGCGGCACTCACTCGACCTCCACGCGGCCCCCGCTGCCGGTTTGGTCGCGCTTGCCACATGCAGGCGCATGCTGTTGGGAACGGCCCTTTACTCTCTCTCCGTCCTTTACAAAGAGCACACTGATGTTGTATATCGGTCACTCCCAGCATTTCAATACATGGCTACAGCCATACTTAACTACCCCTACCGGATTGCTTTCTTAATTTGTTTTAAGGGATGTGGGTGATTGTTCACATGATGATGGCTTCAAGAGGGCTTGTATACAAAAACAGGGATGTAAAACTGAGGCTCTATAAGGTGCTGGTAAGGCCACATTTGGAATAGTGAGAGCAATTTTGGGCACAATTTCTGAGGAAGGATGTGCTGGCTCTGGATAGGGTCCAGAGGAGGTTTCCAAGAATGATCCCAGGAATGAGTAGGTTAACCTATGATGAGCATTTGTCAGCACTGAGAGTGTATTCGCAGGAGTTTAGAAGAATGAGGTGGGACCTCATTGAAAGGCTTGGATAGAGAATAGTGAAAGGCTTGGATAGAATGTATGTGGAGAGGATATTTCCACTAGTGGGAGAGTCTATAACTAGAGGTTATAGCCTTAGAATTAAAGGACGTTCTTTTAGGAAGGAGATGAGGAGAGGTTTATTTAGTCAGAGGGTGGTGAATCTGTGGAATTCCTTGCCAGAGAAGGCTGTGGAGGCCAAGTCAGTGGATATGTTTAAGGCAGAGATAGAGAGTTTTGATTTAGTACATGTGTCAGAGGTTATGGGGAGAAGGCAGGAGAATGGGGTTAGGAGGGAGAGATAGATCAGCCATGATTGAATGGCGGAGTATACTTGATGGGCCGAATGGCCTAATTTGACTCCTATCACATGATGATGGTGTAAAGATGATGGGGAGCATTCTGGTGAAGATACTCACATAATGCTGCAGTTCCAGTATTTAGACCCAACGACCAGAAGGAAAGACGATATATCTCCCTAAGTCAGAATAGTGGGTGACTTGGAGGTAAACCTGCTGGTATTGGGTATTGTTCTATTGAAATAGGAAACATTGTTTCTAAACTTAATTAGTTTAATGAGTCTCACGAAGCTGCTATGTCCCCAAGCAAATTCCAGGGCAGAGATTGAGAAGGTGAACTATCTTTCATGTACAGTGAGAAATAAGTGACTTTTCCAATATTAAGAGCTGCTAAGACATAACTAACTACCTAGATCTGGAAATTAGATTCTATAGGGAATGGCGGTTCACCTCTTTGACTATAGATGAGGCTCTCTTCAGGGTCTCCTCTATATCTCGTAGCTCCGCTCACACTCCCCATCCCCCCTTGTCCCCTTGTCCTCACCTTCCACCCCACCAGCCGTCACATACAACAGATAACCCTCGGACATTTTCGCCACCTCCAACGGGATCCCACCACTCACCACATCTTCCCATCTCCACCCCTTTCGGCTTTCTGCAGAGACCACTCCCTCTGTAACACCCTGGTCAATTAGTTCCTTCCCACCCAAACCACCCCATCCCCTGGTACTTTCCCTTGCAACTGCAGGAAGTGCTACACTTGTCGCTTTACCTTCCCCTCTCGACTCCAACCAAGGACCCAAGCAGTCTTTCCAGGTGAGGCAGAGGTTCACCTGCAACTCCTCCAACCTCATCTATTGCATCCGCTGTTGTAGGTGCCAACTGCTCTACATCGGTGAGACCAAGCGCAGGTTTGGCGATTGCTTCGCCCAACACCTCCGCTCAGTTCGCAATAACCAACCCGATCTCCCGGTGGCTCAGCACTTCAACTCCCCCTCCCATTCTCAATCCGACATTTCTGTCCTAGGCCTCCTCCATGGCCAGAGTGAGTCCCACCACAGGTATGAACATTGACATTTGGATCTTATAGAAACTTACAAAATTCTTAAGGGGTTGGACAAGCTAGATGCTGGAAGATTGTTCCCGATGTTGGGGGAGTCCAGAACAAGGGGTCACAGTCTAAGGATAAGGGGGAATTCCTTTAGGACCGAAATGAGGAAAACATTCTTTACACAGAGAGTCGTGAGTCTCTGGAATTCTCTGCCACAGAAGGTAGTTGAGGCCAGTTCATTGGCTATATTTAAGAGGGCGTTAGATGTGGCACTTGTGGCTAAAGGGATCAGGGGGTATGGAGAGAAGGCAGGTACGGGATACTGAGTTGGATGATCAGCCATGATCACATTGAATGGCGGTGCTGGCTCGAAGGGCCGAATGGCCTACTCCTGCACCTATTTTCTATGTTTCTATGTTTTCTATGACTTAAGGCAAGTGAGTAAATAAGTGAGTAAGGCAAGGCAGCGCCTTTACCACCTCAGGCAATTGAGGAAATTCAGAGTGTCTCCGAGGATCCTCCAGTGCTTCTCCTCAGCGGCTGTGGAAAGCATCTTGTCCAGAAATATTACAATCTGGTTTGGGAATTGCTCTGCCTAGGACAAGAAGGCTCTGCAGAGAGTAGTGCGTTCGGCCAATCTACGCACTATGGGAACTACACTCGCCCCTCTGCAAGAACTATACATCAGGAGGTGCAACTCCAGAGCCAATAAGATCAGGGGAGACCCCTTCCACCCCTGCAACGGACTGTTCCAGCTGCTACGGTCAGGCAAACGCCTCCGTTGCCATGCTGTGAGAACAGAGAGGATGAGAAGGAGGTTCTTCCCAGAGGCCATTAGGACTGTAAACTTCTATTTCACCAGGGACTAACTTTACTATGCCACTTGACTGTTTTTAAAAAAAATTGTTGTTTTTTTTTCTTCCCTTTTGCCTTCCGCCCACAATATTTAATATGTAAAATAACATGTGATTCTGTTCCATTCTGTTTGTATGTTGTTTGGTTGTTTGTTTGTTTTTTTGCATAATTCAGCGAGCACTGCCACGTTTCATTTCACTGCACATCTCGTATGTGTATCTGACGAATAAACTTGACTTGACTTGACTTGACGTGACTTGACTTCTCCAATTCCAGGTAGTCCTTGCTTTCACCCTCCTTCTCCTCCCATTCCTAGCTCTCCCACAGCCCTTTCTTCTTCCCACCCGCCCATCCCCACATCAGTCTGAAGAAGGGTCGCGACCCGAAACATCATCTATTTCTTCACTCCTTCATTCCTGCCTCTCCCGCTGAGTTTCTCCAGCATTTTTGTCTACCTAGACCTGGAAGTTCAGGGGTGGAATATTTAATAATATGGAAAGTGATATGAGTTCTTCAGGAATGATAGAAAAAGTCAATTTTGCATCAGTTTAAGAAGGAAGCATGTCATCACCCTCGAGGGTACTTGGGGATATACAATGAATGAGCAGGAAGGAACTTCAGATGCTGGTTTGTACCAAAGATCGACACAAAGTGTTGGGAGTAATTCAGCGGGTCAGGCAGACATTTCCATCTGACGTAGGGTTCGAACCCCAAACGTCACCTGTCCTTTCCCTCCGGAGATGCTGCCTGACCCGCTGAGTAACTCCAGCACTTTGTGTCGGATGTACAATGAATGCTCGCCTTTCCACTTCTATCATAGTCTTAGAGTGATACAGTGTGGAAACAGGCCTTTCGGCCCAACTTGCCCACACCGGCCAACATGTCCCAGTTACACTGGTCCCACCTGCCAGCATTTGGTCCATATCCCTCCAAACCTGTCCTGTCCATGTACCTGTCTAACTGCTCGTTAAATGTTGGGATAATCCCAGCCTCAACTACCTCCTCTGGCAGCTTGTTCCATACACCCACCGCCCTTTGTGTGAAAAAGTTACCCCTCAGATTCCTATTAAATCTTTTCCCCTTCACCTCTACCACTGACAATGAATGCAAGTTATAGCTTTAACTCTTAAAATTAAACTTAAAAATGAACATATCAAAAATGATTTATTTTTCCCTGGTATTTGCAATCTGTTTCCCCTTGTCCAGTTTCCATCCTTTCCCATCCTTGCTCTGTCTGCATATCATGCTCACATTTTAAAATATGTCATTCTCAGGATGTGGGAGTCTGGGTATTATGCAACCATTGGTTTACCAATCCACTTCCAAAGGGCAGTTAAGAGGCAACCACACTTGCGTGTGTCTGATCGCACACATTGTCTGAGGACGCCAGATTTCCTTTCCTGGAAAATATTGGTGAATCACTTGGGTATTTATAACAATCCAACAACTATGTGCAATATCTCCCATCATCAGATTTTTAAAACGAAATTCAACATTCAAATAAGAGCCATGGAGTCATGGAGTCACAGACTCATAGTGTCATAGAGTATGGAAACAGGCTCAACTTGCACTTGCCAAATATAATGCTCCATCTACGCTGGTCCCACTTGCCCATGCTTGGCCCATATCCCTCTAAATCTTTCCTATCCATGTACTGTACCTGTCCAAAATGTATTTTAAATGTTTTTTTATGGTCCCTGCCTGAACTATCTCCTCTGGCAACTCGTTCCATACACCCACCACCTTCTGAGTAAATAAGTTGCCCCTCAGGTTCCTATTAATTTTTTCACCCTCTCATCGTAAACTTATCATCTCTGGTTCTTGATTCCCCAACTCTGGGTAAAAGGCTCTATGCACCCCATCTATCCTCCTCATGATTTTATTCACCTATATAAGATCACTGCTCATAAGAGTCTCCAGTGCTCCAAGGAATAAGCCTGTCCAACCTCTCCTTATGACTCAGGTCCGAAGTCCAGGCAACATCTTCGTAAATCTTTATAGCCACTATGATCCTATTTTATATTGTTAATACCATTTCTGTTACTGCCCTAAAATATTCTTTTTTTTAGTTCTTAAATGCGTTCATGGACTCTACAACTATCTTGCTGTTGGGTTTTGGAACCAGTAGTCACCTGTGGCTGATAAGTTCCACTTATCTTTTTGCATCAATGGCCTCTCTAAGACAACCTTCATAAAAGTGACCTAAATAATGTGTCACATTTTATCAAAGCCAAATTGGTAAGCGCCATGCCATGTTTAAGTGCGATTCTGACTTATATAACCATATAACCATATAACAATTACAGCACGGAAACAGGCCCTCTTGGCCCTTCCAGTCCATGCCGACCATTTATTTTCCCCTAGTCCCATCTACCTGCACTCAGACCATACTGCTCCATTCCCTTCCCGTCCATATACCAATCCACTTTACTTTTAAATATTAAAATCGATCCTGCCTCCACCACTTCTGCTGGAAGATCATTCCACACAGCCACCACTCTCTGAGTAAAGAAGTTCCCCCTCATGTTACCCCTAAACTTCTGTCTCTTAATTCTCCTGCCATGCCCTCTTGTTTGAATCTTCCCTACCCTCAATGGGAAAAGCTTATCCATGTCAACTCTGCCTATCCCTTTCATCATTTTAAAGACCTCAATCAAGTCCCCCCTTAACCTTCTGCACTCCAAAGAATAAAGACCTTTAAACCATTTAAACCAGCGCCTGCAGTTCTTTCCTACACTGACTTGTAGGCATTCAGTCATAATCCTATTAATTATGCGACTTTACACCATTTGCTCCCCAGCCAAGCATATACACCACATGTCTGAACCTGAAGTCACTCTTATGTTGAGCAGGATTACTATTGCAACAACACAACATCAGTAGGGTATAGTATCCTGTTTCATGACAAATTACTGATCCTAACATTAGGTGCCATCCTTGTGGAATTGGCCTGTTCTACTTTGAGGTGAGTTTCCCAGTACAAGAAGGGACATAGTCAGCTGTGCCTTTTGAGAAGCCTCTGCTCATTCAACATCTGCAGTAAGATGCTGCAGATGTTCCACCAATCGGTGGTAGCCAGTGCCATCTTCTTCGCTGCTGTGTGCTGGGGCAGCAGGGTAAAGGCTGCGGACGCCGATAGGATCAACAAACTCATTGGGAAGGCTGGCTCCGTCCTGGGGGTGGAGTTGGATTCATGGGAGGTGGTCTTGGAAGGGAGGATGCTCCTCAAATTCCTCAGGCAATATAGCTCACCCCCTCCATGACACACTGGTCAACCTGAGGAGCACCCTCAGCAACAGACTGGTTCCACAAAGATGCAGGGCGAAACGCCACAGGAGATCCTTCTTCCCTGGGGCTATCAAACATTACAACACCTCCCCCCTCTGTGGTGAGGTAGAGACCGACTACCCTCCTCCCTTCCCCCCCCACCCCCAATCTCTGTACATCCCCCAAGTCTTTCCACTCATCACATTAAGTTCATGTTTCAAGTATTTTGTATTTTGTGTATTTTGTGTTTTTATGACACTTGGCAGATCATTTTCTCTCCTGGGATAAATAAAGTTCCATCGTATCGCATAGTATCGTATCGTATCATATCATTTCCCCTGGGTGCTCCTGGCCCTTCTACATCCCATGCTGGTTGTTAGGCTAATGGCTATTATAAACCAGTCCCTATAACCATATAACAATTACAGCACGGAAACAGGCCATCTTGGCCCTTCAAGTCCATGCCGAACAACTTTTTTCCCTTAGTCCCACCTGCCTGCACTCATACCATAACCCTCCATACCCTTCTCATCCATATGCCCATCCAATTTATTTTTAAATGATACCAACGAACCTGCCGCCACCACTTCCACTGGAAGCTCATTCCACACCGCTACCACTCTCTGAGTAAAGAAGTTCCCCCTCATGTTACCCCTAAACCTCTGTCCCTTAATTCTAAAGTCATGTCCTCTTGTTTGAATCTTCCCTATTCTCATAGGGAAAAGCTTGTCCACATCAACTCTGTCTATCCCTCTCATCATTTTAAAGACCTCTATCAAGTCCCCCCTTAACCTTCTGCGCTCCAGAGAATAAAGACCTAACTTATTCAACCTATCTCTGTAACTTAGTTGTTGAAACCCAGGCAACATTCTAGTAAATCTCCTCTGTACCCTCTCTATTTTGTTGACATCCTTCCTATAATTGGGCGACCAAAATTGTACACCATACTCCAATATTCCCTATTGGACATGGGCACCACATAAATTGGTGTGGGAATTGATGGGGATGAGAGGGGAACAGTATCATTAATGTCCATGGATGCTTGATGGTCAGCATTTAGTTGGTGGGTCATAGGAATTCCTTCCATGTTTTATGACTCAATTATGATAGGTTCCAGTTGGTCTGACAACAATCTAGTAAGACCATGACCTGCTGGCAACAGTGAGGTCTTCTGAAATAAATTCACAAATCTCACTCAAAATCTAGGAGCAATAAATTAGAAATACAAGGCACATTGATGATAAAATGTAATTTTTTTTACAAATAGATCTTTGGGGATTTTATCATGTAAAACTATTTCTTTTTGACTGTAAAGACCTTTTTGGAAACTTGGAAAGATGCTATTGGAAAGTTAATTTGAAGATCTACTAGATGACCCATGGACCCGTTAGGTCCCCATTGTGACACCAGTCAAGTATACACGGAAGTATGAGATCAAACTGGCGATCTGAAAATAGCGCCGGGTACGGCAACCCTCCCCCACCTATTTTCTATGTTTCTCTGTTTCTATGTAAGTAGATTCTATCTTTAACTGGGATCAAACACACCAACCTTAAAACCTCATTGCTATGAGTGCACCTCCATGTCTTTATTTTATATTTATTTTTGTTTACTCTTCAGGATCTCTGGTCACTTCTCCATTATGTTTTGAGTGAAATGTTGCCTTCATTCTTGGACTATCACATGCTTTCATTCCCTTGTGCCTGAACTCTTCACCCTAATGGACAATTGGCCTAGATCACTTTTGCTGACCTGCCTTGCATCGGCCTAAAAACTTAGTTAGCTCATTCAAATGTTTTCCTTTCCTTTATAAATATGCTAGTGGCTTTACAAATCCAATCAATGTGTTTTATCACTGTTCCGTTCAATGCACGCTTCCCTTTGTTCTTTATGCCTGGTAAATTATTTAATTCTTTGTCATATTGAGAGTTTATTGTCCTTCGGCCCAGCTGCCTGCTTGGTCTTGGGCCGGGGATTGCTTCATTACTGAAATATGAAAAACGCCTTCTCAAGTTATAATTAATGAACACTAATGAAGTTGCAGGAATGCGTGGCTTTGAATTCGGCACTTCTGGAACATGCCATTTTAGTTCGTTGGTAACAACGGAACGGCTTAAAAAGCAGCAGAGTACAATGATCCATCCGCACTAATGATCTTTTCATGTTTCACTACGACTTAACAAGACACTTTGACAGCACAATTGTTGTAAAGTTCATTCATTCACAGAAGAGTTTGTTGGTCTATTTTCGTGGAGTATATTTAACCGACAGTTACAATAGTCCTGTTTTCGTGATTTAATGATCACATCCTGTACAATGTTTTTAGGGCTCATTTCGGTAACGTATTCACTTCCATGTTGGCGGGTTGTGGGCTCTGGACCTATCCTTTGTACTCCACTTAGATCACAAAGACATGCGAGTTTGTAGGTTAATTTGCCTCTGTAAATTGCCCCGGGTGTGTGGGGAATTGATGAGAAAGTGGGTAACATAGTTCTAGTATGAATGGGTGATCTATGGTCGGCGTGGGCTTGGTGGGCTGAGGGGCCTGTTTCCATGCAGTATCCCTTAACTAAAAATCTGTGGTGGAGTGTTGATTCATTATATGGCTCTTGGCCCTCCTGTCGGATGCATCGCATGTATGTTTCTCTTGTGCTTTATAAGAGACATTTGGTCAAACTGTGCACAGCTTTTTATGTCCATCTTTGGTTTAAACCAGCATCTGCATTTCCTTCCTACACAAAATGTACCTCTCTCATCAGCAGGAGTTCACAATTCCTGGCAATATCTTTGTAAATTTCCTCTGAACCCTTCTTCTGGTACTTAATCTCTCCTGCCTTCTTCACTTACACAGATCTTCTCTTGCCCTCTTCCTTTCCCTTTCATTTCCATTGTCTCCGTGGATGATATTGTCCCATCTCAACAAAACCTCAAAGAGCCTTCAACGTTAACTGTCTAGGAGGGAACTGCCGATGCCACTTTACATTGAAGAAAGACACAAAATGCTGGAGTAATACAGTGGGACAGGCAGCATCTCTAATAGAAGGAATGGGTGACATATCGGGTCGAGACCCTTCCTCAGATTAAGTCTGAAGAAGGGTTGAGACCCGATACGTCACCCATTCCTTTTATCCAGAGATGCTGCCTGTCCCACTGAGTTACTCCAGTATATTGTGTCTCAAATGTTAACCGTTTATCTCTCCTGCTGAATACATCCAGTATTTTCTGTTTGGAAATTAATTTTGATTACTTATGTTGTCAGCTTTGTGTTTTACATTTACATTCAGCACCCACACATGTTAGATTAAGTGTTATCTCAGTGCCCCTATTGTGATAAAATGCAATGCTGTTGATATATAAATAAAACTCAAAGTTATGGGATAAATTTCAATAAGTTGCAACTGAATTTGCAGAAGGGTAATATTTATTTTCTATTAATTGCAGTTTCCGGAGCACAGCAGCTAAACCTGCTGCAGATGTACTAAAGGGGTTGGGTCACAATTTACAGGCATTGAAAATGAGCCCCGTACTTCCAGCTGCAGTCTTCCCCTTTATGCTCTGTCATTGTTTTGTTACAACCCAGCGGTATGAATATTGATTTCTCTAACCTCAAGCAACTCTTGCTTTCCCTCTCTCTCCGTCCCTCCCCCACCCGAATTCTCCGACTAGTTTCATTGTCCTCATTAATTTTACTGTTTGTATGCCTCGTTGTCACCTTCCCCTCAGCCAACAATGAACCATTCTCTCAAATCAAACAAACTTTATTGTCATTTATAAATACATCGATATATGCAATTCCAAACGAAATTCCGTTGCATTTGGCTCCCCGTGCAACACGATAATAAACAGAAGGATAAAATGGATAAAAGGATAAATAGACAATGGTGGCAGCCCATTACATGGCATTCAGGAGTCTAATGGCTCGTGGGAAGAAGCTGTTGCAGAACCTTGATGTTCTGCTCCTTATGCTACGATATCTTTTGCCCGAGGGCAGCAGAGTGAACAGTCCGTGATGGAGATGTGTGGGGTCTTTTATAATACTGCTGGCCTTAGACACGCAACGTTTGGTCGCAATATCCCCGATTGAGGGGAGAAAAGTCCCGATGATTTTTTCAGCTGTCCTCACCACTCTCTGCACGGACTTCCAGTCGGAGGCTTTGCAGTCCCCAAACCAGACAGAGATACAGCTGGTCAAAATACTCTCTATGGTGCCCCTGTAGAAAGTGGTGAGGACGGGATGGGGGAGGTGAGCTCTTCTCATCCGGCGCAGAAAGTGCAACCGCTGCTGCGCTCTCTTAACTGTTGATGAGATGTTATTTGACCAGGTCAGACTGTTAGTGATCTGCACCGCCAGGAACTTAGTGCTACTGACCACCTTCACATCGCTGTCATTGATGTGAATTGGTGTGGGACTGTGCTGGTTTTTCCTGAAGTCGACGATGATCTCCTTTGTTTTTTCGACATTCAGGATCAGGTTGTTCGTATTGCACCAGTCCACCAGTTGTTTCACCTCCTCCCTGTAAGCCAGCTCATTGTCGTCCCTGATGAGGCCCACCACTGTTGTGTCATCTGCATATTTCATGATGTGGTTTGTACTAAACCTGGCACAACAGTCGTGAGTTATCAGGGTAAACAGCAGTGGACTCGGGACACAGCCCTGAGGGGAGCCGGTGCTCAGATAGATGATGTTAGAGGTGTTATTTCCAACCCTCACTGACTGGGGTCTGTCAGTGAGGAAGTCTAGTAGCCAGTTACACATGGGGGTGCTGAGGCCCAATGGACCCAGTTTGCTTATCAGGTGCTGAGGGATGATTGTATTGAATGCTGAACTAAAATCCACGAACAGCATTCGCACATAAGTGTTCTTCTCCTCGAGATGTTGCAGGCTCAGATGGAGTACGGAGGATATAGCGTCCTCTGTGGAGCGGTTTGCCTGTAAGCAAACTGGTATGGGTCAAGTGTGGAGGGGAGTCTGGAGGTAATATGGTCCCTGACCAGCCTCTCGAAGCACTTCATCATTATGGGAGTGAGTGCTACAGGGCAGTAATCATTAAGACATTGCATTTTGGATTTTTTTGACACTGGTATGATGGTGGCAGTCTTGAAACACGATGGGACAACAGCCTGGTTGAGCGAGGTGTTGAAGATGCCCGTAAGGACATGTGCCAGCTGATCAGCACATTCCCTTAGCACCCGCCCTGGTATGTTATCAGGGCCTACCGCCTTCCGTGCATTCACTCCTTTTAGGGTCCTCCGGACATCCACTATCAAGACTGAGTGCCTGTTCACCACAGTGAGGAATACCTTTTCTCGCAGGTGTGTTCTACATATCCATTTAACATCCTCTGCTTTGATCTGTCGTTTACACAACTCGCCCTTTAAGGTTAAGTTTACCACTGGGTGAAACAGTGGTTCAGCGGTAGAGTCACTACCAAAGATCGCCAAGCAAGATAGCCCACTCGACGAAAAAGACGTAGTACGGTCATGGGCAGATTCATGGGTAATTTTCGGCCCCATTTCCGTAACCGGCTTCCGTCTCCGCACCAGATATCTCATAGCGGAGCAAACATACTAGTGCGGAAACGGAAGCCGGTTACGGAAACATCCTCGTAAAAATAAAAGTTATTTGGTAAAAATCTTCTCCCCATTTTCAGAATTGTAATTTATTAACACAAACTGTTCCCCCGCAACGTTGATTACACTTCGAGTTGGATCGGGTCGGGTTGGGTTACTGAAATGGATGAAAAAATGGCCCACGTTCCGCTCCGTTGCATACTACACGTCAGCCCATTGCATTTAACAGGAGTGGTCTATCTTGCTCCGCTATAGGATCTGTGGTTACTACCTTACAGCGATAGAGACCTGGGTTTGATCCTGAATACGGGAGCTGTCTGCACGGAGTTTGTACGTTCTCCCTGTGACCGCGTGGGTTTTCTCTGGGTGCTCTGGTTTCCTCCCACACTCCAAAGACATACAGGTTTGGCTTTGATAAAAATTATAAATTGTCCCTAGTGTGTGTAGGATACTGCCAGTGTGCAGGGAGGTCAGTGGTCGGCATGGACTCGGTGGTCTGTTTCCATGATGTACCTCTAAAATACTAAAGTACTAAAGTTTATGTATATGTTATTTAATAGTGAATTCAATGTGTTCATTACTTTAGGGTTAGTTGAGATGACTAGTGATGGTTCACTGAACACTCTAGTTAATGACATGTTCAGCTTGGTCAATAAGGCCTCAAATCCACATCTTCCATCACGGAACTACTGGTTGGAAACACATCGTCACTGTGACGGGTTCAATGTTGATGTTTATCTGCCTGAATACTTGATTTTCCGATCGAGAATTTGCCAGCCAATTTCCTGCCATTTTAAGATGTATTGCTTTACATGCTAGAAAACATTGAAGTACAAAGTCATGGAATATGCCAAGTTTGTGTTTCCTGGGACACAAAGATGTTCGGGCGAGGAGAGGGACGTCGATTCACGGGAACTGCATTGAGCGAGTTGGCCGACCTGAGCTTGGACTTTGAATAATGGTGCCAAAACATGCCGGTGTCTGCATGTGTAATATATACAAAAGGATTATCACTGTGCTGTGGCATAAGTGACAAAGTAAGCACCATTGAATAAAGCACCATTGAAGTCATCGTCAAACAACATGGAAGTAGGCCCTTTGGCCCATTTTTCCTATGATGACCAAGGTGCCCCATCTACATCAGTTCCACCTGCTCGCGTTTGGCCCGTATCCCTCTAAACCTTTGTTGTCCATGTACCTGTCCAAATGTCTTTTAAATGCTTTGTATAGTATCCCCCTCAAATACCTCCTCTGGCAACTCAATCCACATATCCTCCTCCTTTCAAACCCCTTTCAAAGTACATTCTAGGTCTCAGAATGGTAAATGGCATTGTCTGTCACGACACTACACCCTGGTCAAACTCTGCTCTGAAGAAGGGTCTTGACCCGAAACATCACCCATTCCTTCCCTCCAGAGAATGCTGCCTGTTCCACTGAATTACTCCAGCATTTTGTGTCTATCTTCGATATAAACCGCATCTACAGTTCCGTCCTACACATTTTCTCCACTCCAAAATTTAGTTTTCTGATGAATCATTTAGTGCTGCAATTTCCAAGGAATCTATTTTGTTTGGTTCATGATTATACTGCAGGAGTAGGTAATTGTGGTACCTTGGAATGAGTAGACAGACTGCAAGCTGTGGACGTGGTTGGGAGAGGGGTTCAGAAGTTATTGGATCAGTGGAGAAGGATACGAGAGAACCTGGGGATGAGAGTGCTTGCGAGCTCCCAATATCAGTGTGACGAGCAAACCAGCCCATTGTGGTGGAGGTTTGGTTTGGTTTAGTTTAGTTTAGTTTAATATAGTTTAGTTTAGAGATACAATGTGGAAACAGGCCCTTCGGCCCACTGAGTCCACACCGATCTGCGGTCTCTGCTTATTAATACAATCCTACACATACATTAGGGACCAGTTTTACATTTATACCAAACCAATTAATCATCTATAATTTTGCCATCACGTTCAGCATAGACATTGTGTACCTGTGCATCCTTGGAGTGTGGAAGGAAACCAAAGATCTCAGAGAAAATCCACCTGGTCACAGGGAGAACGTACAAACTGTATACAGACAGCATTCATAGTCAGGATTGAACCCGGGTCTGTGGTGCTGCAAGCACTGTAAGACAGGAACTCTACCGCTGCACCACCGTACTGCGCTACGGTCTGAGACTGCAGGACCTCTGATTTCACAGCATCACAATTTTACAGGGCAATGTTCATTAATGGTCCATTCTTAATTTTTATCTCTTGCATTTGCTGCTCGAAATGTTATATAGAATTGTAGAGACTGGGTATGACTACAACAAACTGTGCTCATGTCACTTGCACTTTATGTGCAAGTGACGAATAAAACTTGACTTGACTCAACGCTCATGTTTCCTCTGGGCTTATCGGTTCTCTCCCACAAAGTTGCTTATTGCTGCTACCAGAAATGAGAAGCATTGTGTACTAATTTCTTTGATCTTGATCCAGTTCTTCAACATTCTCTGTCTCGCAACAACATTAGCAAGTGCTACCTAACTTTGTTATCAGTGTGCTGAGTGTTTTAGCCGTAGGAGATTAATCCAGCGTGGCCCTTTCCTTCAATGATATATAAAATATCACAAACGATGAAAGATTAAGCTAAAACTATTGTTTCATAACCTCAGGAATCTGAGTTTAAGGCCAACTGTAAATATTAACAAGGGCGGCACGATGACACAGAGGTTGATTTGCTGCCTTACAGCGCCAGCGACCCAGGTTCGATCCTGACTATGGGTGTTGTCTGTACAGAGTTTGTACAGTGTTCTCCCCATGCGGGTGCTCCGGATTCCTCCCATACTCTAAAGACATACAGGGTTTTTATGTTAATTGGCTGCGGTAAAGATTGTAAATTGTCCCCAGTGTGTAGGATAGTGCTAGTATACGGGCATCACTGGTCAGCGCAGACTCGGTGGACCGAAGGGCCTATTTCCATCTGTATCTCTAAACTAAACTAAACTAAAACATAGAACATGGAAAAGTACAGCATAGGTACAGGCCCTTTGGCCCACAATGTATATGCTGTGCATGATGCCAAAATTATGGATGACAGATACTCAAACAGTAATTAGAAACATAGAAACATAGAAAATAGGTGCAGGAGTAGGCCATTCGGCCCTTCGAGCCTGCACCGCCATTCAGTGTGATCATGGCTGATCATCCAACTCAGTATCCCGTACCTGCCTTCTCTCCATACTCCCTGATCCCTTTAGCCACAAGTGCCACATCTAACGCCCTCTTAAATATAGCCAATGAACTGGCCTCAACTACCTTCTGTGGCAGAGAATTCCAGAGACAATTGACCTTTTTTTATTCATTATAATTATATTCAATCTTTGTTGTGTGAAATTTCTATACTTTATGTGAGTAGTTCAAAAAGAGCAAAATTATTTCTACTTGATGTACTAAATGCTAATGATATCAATATTTATGGATAGGATAGGTTTAGAAAGATATGGGCCAAGCGCTGGTAGGTAGGACTAGTGTCGATGGGGCTTGTTGGTCGTGGTCACGTTGAGCCGAAGGGTCTGTTTTCACACAGTATGACTCTATGATTCTATTGTCAAGGCTGCTATAGACCACAAAGGGGAAAGTAAATTTGAAGCATAGAGTGTCACAAAAATGTTAATAGAAACATAAACAATAGGTGCAGGAGTAGGCCATTTGGCCCTTCGAGCCAGCACCACAATTCAATATGATCATGGCTGATCATCAAAATGTTAATCTTTAGGTTTGCCAATAATATTACTATTGTCAGGCAGATCAATAAAAGTGAAAGAACACACCACAGGATAAAGACCGGGCACCTTGTTTTATGGTGTCAGAACAACACCCAATTGCTCTTAACGTCAACAAGATGAAAGAGTTGGTTGTTGAAGGAAGGAACTGTGATTCGGCTTTTGATTAATGCCAATAATATTAACTCCCTCCTGGTTTATCACCTGGGCAGGTGATAAAACAGTGATTTTACCTGATATGTTAGGATGAGTTTCTTGCAATTTCAAAATAATGATCGGTGGAGTGTTAATATTAATGGGATGATGTCCACCAACATATTTTGAGGAGGTTCCCACATCTTATTAACATTTATTTCACCCACTTAACATTATTTTGCACTTAAGCAGTGATTTCAGCCTGCAAAGTCAGGTATCGATAGTATCAACATTATCACTTTGCTACACTACTTATTTTTCTTCCCTGAATTGTCCCTTCCGATCACAGCAACATCCTTTAATGATCTGAACTACCCTCTTTCATTCCACCATCCCTTCCCCATCCCCCCCGTCTTGTTGACTTCAGTCACTTGAAACTCAGCCTGTGGTGAACTTACAATTGTTTCATAGTGTCTGATTGTTGAAATTGAAAAAAACATATATAAATAACAGAGAGGGAAAGAGATCATCAATCAAAAGAAAATTGGGCATCAAATGTCATTTGAATTGAACAAAAATTGATAATGTTTACTTTCGTTTACTTGAGAGATAGAAACATAAAAACATAGAAAATAGGTGCAGGAGGAGGTCATTCTGCCCTTCGAGCCAGCACCGCCATTCAATGTGATCATGGCTGATAGTCACCAATCAATAAACAGTGCCTGCCTTCTCCCCATATCCCTTGATTCCACTAGCCCCTAGAGGTCTATCTAACTCTCGCTTAAATCCATCCAGTGATTTGGCCTCCACTGCCCTCTGTGGCAGGGAATTCCACAAATTCACAACTCTCTGGGTGAAAAAGTTTTTTCCCACCGCAGTCTTAAATGGCCTCCCCATTATTCCAAGACTGTTGCCCCTGGTTCTGGACTTGCCTGGCATTGGAATTTTTTTTCCTGCATCTAGCTTGTCCAGTCCTTTTATTTTATACAGCATGGAAACAGGCCCTTCAGCCCACCGAGTCCACGCCGACCACGTCGACCCATACACTCTAGTTCTATGTTGTATCACTTTCTCATTCCACTCTTTAGACTTTAGGGATAATTTAGACTTTTGAGATTCAGCATCGAAATAGGCCTTTCTGAAGAAGGGTATGGATGCGAAACCTCGCCCGTCCTTTTAGCTCCAGAGATGCTGCCTGGCCCATGGAGTTACTCCAACACTTTGTATCTATCTTCAGTAATTCATCTTTCCTCCCCATAGTCAGTGGGTGAGGTGCTGGAGTTATAGCTTTTTTTTTCCCACCCACGTTTGGTTGAGATTCCCAGCATGTTTCCAATCAGCCGTTTGCTGTTTCGTGGGAAGAGCTTCCGAAGGATACCCCAGAAATGAATCTTCCTGTGACTTGGTCCATTATCACCTCTCAGACTGTGCAGAGGTGGCACGGACTTTCTAGTTCATAGCAAGCAACTCATGTCAAACGTCCTGCGTGTGTCTCCTGTTTTACCACAATTTTTTTTCGATCTTTGAAAATGTGCCAGAGATAGAACAAAGAAAAGGAGACTCGGGGGATATGACAAAGTTTATTAATCTCTGAAGCTCTGACATTGCCTATGGACATAGGAAAATGGCAGGAAAAATAAAAGAACAAATACCTGAAAGCCACGTCATTTAGTGTGCACAGAGAGACGATTGTTTGAAACGAAAAACACAGAAAAACAACAGTGGGTTCAAATTCCACCTCCTGGAGAAATGCATAGCTGGTATATCGAGTCTAGGTCTGGTAACTGTACATCAAACAAAAATTAGCTGGAGGAGAGCAGAGTCTCGAACATTTCAAGGCATCTTTTGATTTTTATCTGCTCACAGAATGTGGCCATTGCTGGAAATTTATAACCCATCCCTAATGGCCCCTTAAATGAGGAGGCAGTTATGAGTCAACGACATTAGTGGGTTTAGAGATGCATAGAGACCGATTGGGTCAACAAAGGCCAATTTCCTTCCCCAAAAGGATATTAGTCAAATAAATGGGTTGACTTGTGGTTTCCAGTTAATAGTTTATTTCCAAAAATAGAAATGTTGAACGTAAGAGCCGTTTAGCCCTTGGGTCGAGTAGGGTGGTGATTGTATCAGAATCATAGAGACAAGAAGACAAACAGCATGGAAACAGGCCCTTTAGCCCACTTTGTCTATGCCAACCAAGGTGCCCCATCTGAGCTAATCACATTTACCTGTGTTTGGCCCATATCCCTCTGAACCTTTCATAGAAACATAGAAACATAGAAATTAGGTGCAGGAGTAGGCCATTCGGCCCTTCGAGCCTGCACCGCCATTCAATATGATGATGGCTATTTCCTATGATCATTTCCTATCCATGTACCTGTCTAAATGGAAGCAGTTGAGGCATATACGATCACAACGTCACTGAGGTGCGGCTGTAGAGATGCTGCCTTACAGCGAATGCAGCGCCGGAGACCCAGGTTTGATCCCGACTACAGGTGCTGTCTGTACGGAGTTTGTACGTTCTTCCCATGACCTGCATGGGTTTTCTCCGAGATCTTCGGTTTCCTCCCACACTCCAAAGACGTACAGGATTGTAGGTTAATTGGCTTGGTAAATGTTAAAAAAAAATCCCTAGTGGGTGTAGGATAGTGTTAATGTGCGGGGATCGCCGGTCAGCGCGGACCTGGTGGGCCGAAGGGTCTGTTTCTACGCTGTATCTCTAAACTAAACATTTAAACAACATTTGGACAGATACATGGAGAAGAAAGGTTTTGAGAGATGTGGGCCAAATGCGGGTAAATGGAACTACTTAAATGGGGCATCTTGATCAGCATGGACAAACTGGGCCAAGGCACCTATATCATTGCTATATGATTCAGACCAGTTTCTAAATAATGAGAAATTGGGGAATTACATACTCATAGGGACCGGGGCCTTTATGCATAATTCACAAAGAGTCAACATACAGGAGCAGTAAATGATTAAGAAGGCAGATGTTATGTTGGACTTTATTAGTGTCAGAATTTGAATGTAGGAGTGATTAGTATTATCTCTAAACTAAACTAAACTAAACTAATAATTTCCGATCAACAAATGACACATTACATTCCAATGGGGTGAATTGATTGTTGATAACAATACGATATGACACGATAAAACTTTACTCATCCCCGGAGGGAAATTGGTCTGCCAACAGTCACAACACACTACAAGGTACACGAAAAAGGCGAAATTAAAATTAAATTAAAAGTGAAGTGAAAAAAAAAGAAAAAGACAAGCAAACGTTGTCTGGCTGCCACGCGCACAGCGCCTTAACCGAAACGAACGAACAAATAAACAGACAAATGTAGGCTTATCCCCTGGGCAGAGGATTCTAAAACTAGAGTGCCCCCACCCCCACCACACCGGGTCCCCCTTTTGTTCACCCACCATCATTCATGGCGGTTCCCCCATGCTGGGTCCCCATTGTCTTCTCCATTGTTTGGACGATTATCAGGACAATGCATTCGATGTGCAGTTTGTGGATTGGTGCAAGCAAATGCAAGAGGATCAAGAGACAATGAAATGCTGAGGAAAATGTGAGGTTATCCACTTTGGTGGCAAGAACAAGAAGGCAGATTATTATCTGAATGGTGTCAGATTAGGAAATGGGGAGGTGCGATGAGACTTTGGTGTCCTTGTACATCAGTCACTAAAAGGAAGCATGCAGGTACAGCAGGCAGTGAAGAAAGCAAATGGCATGTTGGCCTTCATAGCGAGATAATTTGAATATAGGAGCAAGGAAGTCCTACTGCAGTTGTACAGGGCCCTGATGAGATCACACCTGGAGTATTGTGTGCCGTTTTAATCTCCTAATTTGAGGAAGGACATTCTTGCTCTTGAGGGAGTAAAAATCAATGGAACACACAAAGCACATTTTAACATAAACATCCATCACAGTGACTCCACATTCCTTTCTGTGATGAAAAGGCAACAACATTTCAATATCTTTCCTTTGCTCTCCCGCGGTCGGGGGGGCCTCGAGCCCTCCGTTGAAGGGATGATCTTGACTCCCGTAACTGGCAGCGTGCCCTCCGCGTCGAGGCGATCAGCTCCTGCATCTGGGGGATGTCAGCTCCCTTGCGCCGGACGATCGAACCCCGCGTCGGGGCTGGTCGAATCTTTCGCGACGTTGGAGCTCCAATCATCCACGGTCTCTCCCGAGAATGTGAGCTCCCGATGTTTAGTCTGCAGGCCGCTGATGGAGCGATCCCAGGCAAGGGATCGACTCCGATGTAAGTCTACGCGCCATGGTGGGCACAAGGTCAGTCCGAGGAGGCCTCCAGCTCCATTGATGGTAGGCCGCAGAGCGACCGGAGAATGCGATCCGAAAATTGATCGCATCTCCGGCAAGGCAAGAAACTGAAAAAAAGTATTTTCCCCCTCCCCCTCCCCCCCCCACCCCCTCCCCAAATAAAATAAACTGGAGAACATTTACACAAACTTTTAACATACACTAACATACACGAAAAAACAAACAGACTGTTGGCGGGGCTGCCAATCATGTGGCGCCCCGATGTTGGGGGACTCCAGAACTAAGGGTCATAGTTTAACAATAAGGGGTTGGCCAGTTAGGACTGAGATGAGGAAAATCCTTTTCACCCAGTGAGTTGTGAATCTGTTGAATTCTCTTCCACAGAAGGCAGTGGAGACAATTCACTGGATGTTTTAACTGTAGAATTAGATATAGCTCTTAGGGCTAATGGAATCAATGGATATGGGGAGAAAGCAGGAACAGGGTACTGATTTAGGATGAACAGCCATGATCATATTGAATGGCTTCCGAATAGCTCCGAATGGCCTACTCCTGCACCTATTTTCTATGTTTCTATGTTTCTCTTGGTTGACATAAACTTGAGGACTGAGGCAGTTCAGCTTTCCTTATTGTTTTCCAATGTAAAACCAATGGTTTACCCAAAGAGTTGTGAAAGGGTGTTATTCTGATTGGAAATCCAGCCCATTACTGTTGTGTCATCTGTAAACTTGTAAATGGACAGTGCAGAATTTGGCTGCAAAGTTGGGAGTGTAGTTTTTAGGAGACACCAACACTGCAGATGGAGAAGAACTAGTTCTAAAGAAGTATCCTGATCCCCAAACTCATCTGTCCATTTCCCTCTCCAGGTGCTGCCAGGCCTGCTGAGTTCCTTCAGCATATTTTTGTTTGGTCAAAAGTATTACATTGCCTATGACATTTTGGGATAGAAACATAGAAACATAGAAAATAGGTGCAGGAGGAGGCCATTCGGCCCTTCGAGCCAGCACTGCCATTCATTGTGATCATGGCTGATCACAATGAATGGTCCATTCAATGGTCCCTTGAATTTGACTGGATTACCTCAATTACACTTTTTCTTTTCATAACTAATGTTAAGGCTGATCTCTGCCTCTTAATCACATTTTCCTGCATTCTCCCCATAACCCTTGACACCCATTCTAATCAAGAATTTGCCTATCTCTTGCCTTAAGAATTTGCCTTAAAAATATCCACTCACTTGGCCTCCACAGCCCACTGTGGCAATGAGTTCCACTGATTGACTACCCTCTGACTATACTTCCGGACCATGACAAATTGTGAACACAGTTGAAGCAAATCAGTTGCCAACACTGTCCTAGATGAAGTCAAGGTCCTGGAGAGAAGGCATCACCGGTGTCACAAACCTTGGCAAAATACTCCCAGCTACAGTGTCAGATTAGATCTTCAGAGACTCCCCTGACAGCAGAATGTTAAGTCCCAAACAGACTTGCAGTTTGACACTACATAATTTCCTTCATTTTACAGTACTTTCTTACCCCGCAGTGCAGGAGACCTTTTTCTTTGAACGATCTAGTCTCAAAAGTTTTCATGTTCTTCAGTTGAGTTATGAAAATGAACAAGTTGCCTTCCACTTTCACCTGCTTACTCGTGCTTCAGTGCGCGTCACCTCGTACAGAACTTCTGTAAAGCCCCTGTCCCACTTAGGAAACCTGAACATAAGTTATTAAGTCACGGGAGCAGAATTTGGTCTTTCGGCCCATCAAATCTACTCAGCCATTCAATCATGGCTGACCAATCTTTCCCTCTCAACCTCATTCTCCTGCCTTCTCCCCGTAACCCTTGACACCCGTACTAATCAAGTTCTGCGGAGATGTTTAGGTGGCAAAGGGTATTTACCCAACAACAGGATCCCAACAACAGTGTCTCAACTCACTGGTTTTCTTCTCGCATAGGAAAAGGATATTAACAAAGAAAAAGTTGGAAAACCTTGCTCTTTAGTTTGTGGTTGAAAGATTGCTTGGGAAACTTACAACCCAGCGGTTTGAATCCATGGCACATGTGAACATCAGAGGGGTTATCCTTAATGTTCCACCTCAATTACCAATTGCAAAAAATAAATGTTGTCATCATTGCACTTTTGTCTGTGGGAAGTTGTAACGCATACATTTTCTATATTGTGCAATATTTCCTGCATTATTGAACTACACTTTCAAAGTACTTCAATGTTTTTTTTATTGCATTCTGAAATTAATTCATGTTACTATCAACTGTATTATATTATATATTTGGGTAGGGTGTTTACAAGCCTGTTATGCAGTTGCAAGTAAAAATGTAATTGTTCTGTTCTCGGTGCATATGATAATTAAACAATCTTGACTCTTGAAATAAATACACAAGCTTTTGGTTAATGTAAGTCTTCCTCGTTTTTCCAAAACCGTGTTCCCTCTGACACAATGGAGTTGAATCTCAGAAGGACTTTATAATATGCAGTTACCACCCCAATAAAAAAAAGGGTGAATTTGTACCTCACAGTCCAAACAACACTATTGAAAACACCATTTCTTATTGTAGAGCTGCAGGCTGCCTCTAGGCACTGACAGGCCCATTGGGTGTCATGCCTCTTAAGCAGTGATCTGCCTACAATACAGTGCGATTAGTGTGGACAACTTACTTCCTGTATTCAATTCAGGCTTGACCACCACAATTGATTAGGTCGCCTGCTGATAACATCGGGCAAATGGAGCGAATGTTCCACCCACCTGACCTGTCCCGCAGAAGATAAGTGAGTCCATATGTCCTGCAAATGTAACACCTTCCTCATACACTTGCTACTCTCATCTACACCTCTCATCTACACATTTATATTCCCTTTCCTTCAATGCTAATATTTTTTTATTCAACCCAATTCCAAAAATAGTTTACAAACAAAAAATTAGCACCTTCAAAGGCGTATTGAATGCATTTAGCAACTCCGAATCAGTTTCAATAACAACAAAATGAGACTGATTCTAATTTATCAAAAATCTGAAAGATATTATTAATTATTAGATTTTTCGTTCACGGCCCTGTATCGATTTTATTCCAAATGCACATGTATATTTGATTAATCCTAAACAAGTCCTTTTCATTAAGCAATATTTTTAGGTAAACCTTTTGGTTGTGAGCTGTTAGCAAGTAAATAGGCATGAGAAATGCTGAATAAAGAAAGCTATTTCTGTTCAATTGTTTCAGTTAAGCAGCTGTCATTTGCCGTACATTATGTATTCTTCGTGGAGCTATGCTAATTTTAGAGAGACAATTTTTCTACAATAAGCACTCCAACCACTAACAGAAAACTCTTTATGGTACTGGCCCCGGGGAGCTATAAGCTCAGCCAAATTAAACAAAGGCTTATTACTCCAACTGGGCTTGTCTGTGCCAATAATACACCATGAAGTTCACAGCACATTGCCTCCAATCTGTGTGCAGTTAACACCTGGTCCAAGGCTTTATGGCAATTAATCAAGATATCAATCAATTGTGACAAAAAAATAATGACATGTGGTATATTACAGTATTAGCTGTAAAAACCTTATCCAGTGTATCTTTCTTAAGCACTGCAAATATTGTTGTTTTCGGTGCTTTAGCGATTAGCTGGGAATCTAATATTATACCTATTGACTGCAGACACAATCCAAGCTTTAAGCACAAGGTTAGTTATCACAATACCATAGGAACCTTTTCACAAGGCTTATTCGGAACAGGCTTAGATTTATTCTTTTGAGTACAGATTGAGAAGTGGGTGCACCTTCTGCCCCAGCTGGCATGATACGACACAGCAGACAAAGAGTGAGGCACTCAGTCACCCACTGCAGTAGAGAGATGGGCACCACACTCCATCGTTAATGGGCACAAGTGCCCTCATTAATTATAGCTGCAGCGGCTCGGAGCTTTAACCCGCTCGTGTCCATGATTACATTGCGCAATTCACTGGTGATCATGATAACGTTGTAATTTTTAAACAAATGGTCCACTTGTTATTTAGAACACTCAGTCACGTTGGCCGAAGGGCAGGTAACACGTGATGGAAAGTGTATGTTAGACAAAAGTGCATGGTTGGAAGTTGGAGGACAATTCCAAAAAATGCCATTGCTTTGAAGATCTTTAGGTTTTGGTTTTCAGAGATACTGAGTGGAAACAGGCCCTTCGGCCCATCGCGTCCGTGCCGACCAGCGATCCCCGCACACTCGCACTATCCAACACCACCAGGGACAATTTACAATTATACCAAGCAAATTGACTTACAAACCTGTAAGTCTTTGGAGTGTGGGAGGAAACCGGAGATCCCGGGGAAAACCCACGCAGGTCACGGGAAGAGCGAACAAACTCCGTACAGACAAGCATCCGTAGTCAGGATCGAACCTGGGTCTCTGGTGCTGAAGGGCAGCAACTCGACCGCTGCGTCACCCTGCTGCCCCAATCTCACCCTGCAATTATAGTAGATAGATAAAGTATTACAATAATTAAATAAGCTGTCATTAAAAAAAAATCAAATCATTTTGCCAAGATAAACAGTACCAGTTACCCTGAGTAATATATAGCTCTACCTCATGTTTAAAGTTCAGAGTTATTCATGCTTTAATTCAGACCTTGCAATGCATTTTTAGAACCATTTGCTAAAGAGCTGACTAGGGAATGGGCCATTTAAAATTAAGTACTGTACAACAAGAAAGGTTTATTTAATTGATAATCTTAAAGAGCCCCTAGGGAGGAGTAAAATTACAGAATTTTACATTCATGGCAAAAGTGTTCAATCTGGAATGTGGGTTTTCAATTTAAACAAAGGAAACTATGAAGGTATGAGGGGCTGTTTGGGTGGGGTGGACCGGAAAATACAGCAAAGGCTATTTCATGGGCGAGCAATGTCTAGCTTTTAAAGATATAATGCACAATGCACTATCAATTCCTTTAAAGCATAACGGCACAACTGGAAAAGTGGTCCATTAGAAATTAAAGATGGAAATAAATCAAGGGGATGTCATTATTTTCACAAAAAAGGAAAATAAATGCACAGAGTAAAGCTAGTGAGAAACATGAAAATACATGATGTATCTATAATATCTAAAAAAGTGAAGACTGGCGGGAGCAATTGTGACTTCCTTACAGAAGGTGATAGGGGAACCTATAATGGGGAATGAATCCAATACTTTGTGATTATTTCAGACACAATTCAATTATTTGATAATCTATATCTCAGAGTTTTCAAAGAGACGGCTGTGTTCATAATGGATGTTCTTGTTGATCATCCAACATTGTAAACATTCTGGAATGGAAATGGCTACAAAAAGTAGTAAATACTGCCCAGTCCATCATCGGCTCTGACCTTCCTACCATCGAGGAGATCTATCACAGTCGCTGCCTCAAAAAGGCTGGCAGCATCATCAAGGACCCACACCATCCTGGCCACATACTCATCTCCCCGCTACCTTCAGGTAGAAGGTACAAGAGCCTGAAGACTGTAATGTCCAGGTTCACAAACAGCTTCTTCCCCACAGCCATCAGGCTATTGAACTCAATGCAAACAAAACTCTGAACATTAATAGCCCATTGTCTGTTTATTTGCACTTTATCTGTTTTATTTATTCATGTGTGTATATATTTATACAATGGTATATGGACACACTGATCTGTTCTGTATTCATGCCTTCTATATTCTGTTGTGCTGAAGCAAAGCAAGAATTTCATTGTCCTAACTGACACGCATGACAATAAACTCTCTTGAATCTTGAATTGTTCATCGCGATTGGAGATCTTCTTCTTCTTGGGTATGGTGTGCACAGCCTAAAGTTGTAATACAACTTGCTCTGTTTGATCATCTGTTTGTGCACGCCAGGTTGATTGGATTCGTCGAAACAGGGTGGACCACGCGAAGGTTGCAATCTTCCACCCCAGATTGGAGATTAGCAAATGTGACCCTGCTGGGAAGAAGGGAAGAAGAGAGAAAACTGAAACATTAATCTTCCATCCTGGCAACAATTACCTGGAAGATGCTGAAATGTATAAATAAAGGATGCAATAAACAAGGTAACTCAAATGTAATAATATCACTGAGCAGAATTAACAGATTTATAAAAGGAAATAATGTTTGATGAATCCATTGGGGTTCCTTGAGGAGGTATCTAGGAACATAGATGAGGGGAAATCCACTGGATACACATTTGGATATTTGGAAGGCTTTGAGCAAAATCTCACATGGAAGGCTGTGAGTACATGGAATTGGGGGTAATCTGCTATCATAGATTGGTCTGAAGAAGGGTCTCAACCCGAAACGTCAGTCATTTCTTCTCTCCAGTGATCCTGTTGGTTCCGCTGACTTACTCCAGTATTTTGTGTCTGTCACAGTTTAAGGGTTGATTAATGGATAGAAAGCAATTATGTAGGACCCTATATAACTTCATTATTTGGGATATTTGTACAGTTTTGATTTCTATCTGAAAAGTGACATTTGCTATAAATAGAATAGATCGTGGAATGGCATGAATGTTAAATGAGGAGAGAATGAATGGGCTAAATCGCTAAAACGGAATGAGAGGCGACCTAATTGGAAGATAAAAATCCCAAAATATTTACTACCCTTTGATTGAAGAATATTTTCCTTATTTCCAGTGCTTTTTTGTAGGCAAAGTAGGTGCTTTTGTAGACTTTCGGAGATACTGTGCGGAAACAAACCCTTCGACCCACCGAGTTCTCCCACCAGTCTTACTGTAGCCGACTACATTCTATCTCTGTCCTGCCCACTCCTCTGACATCATTCTGAAGAAGGGTCTCGACCCGAAACATCACACATTTCATCTCTCCAGACATGCTGCCTGGCCCGTTGAGTTACTCCAGCATTTTGTGTCAGTCTTAGTGAGAATCGAACCTGAGTCTTCGGTACTGTAAGGCAGCAACTCTACCGCTGCACCACCCCATATGTTGATATGCACCTTTAATAAACAATCATTTCACATGGCCGGACAAACAAAATAAAGACTTTTACATTTTTAGAGGTACACCATTCTGGCAGGTACCATCGCTGAAAAAGCACTGCTCATTTCAGTCCTAAATGACATTCTCATTATTTTGAGACTGGTTTCTGGTTCAAGACTTCTCAGCCAGAGAAACATCGCCCCATATCCAAAGCCTCTGAGAATCTCTGAAAAGTAGAGTGAGTGAACGGATGCTTTATCAGTCAGGTTGACTATTTTTCTTGGATAGTGATGAGTTTCTTGATATCTGCTGAATCTTCATTCATCCGGGCTAGTAGATGGTGTTCCATCACATTGAAAAGCAAAACACTGCAGATGCTAGATTTCTGAAATAAAAACAAACAAACACTGTAAATGATGGAATTCCAAAGTAAAAATGTTGCAAATAGATTAGTTCTGTTTAGAGATGGAGAGCAGAAACAGGCCCTTCGGCCCATCGAGTGCGCCGATCAGCGATCCCCTCACATTAATACTATCCTACACCCACCAGGGACAGTTTACATTTTTACCAAAGCTAATTAGCCTACAAACCTGTAAGCCTTTGGAAAGTGGGAGGAAACTGGAGATCCCAGGGAAAACCCACGCAGGTCACGGGGAGAACCCAGTTTTCTCGCGCTGTAAAGTCGCAACTCTACCACTGCGCCACCGTGCCATCAGAGTACAAAAATACTCTGCACGTCAAGCAGCATCTGGAGAGAGAAAAACAGAGTTGCTGTTTCAGGCTGCTAACTTTTCATTTGAATTTGGAAGAGTTGGAAATCAGGAAAGATCTCTGAAGATGACGACCTGGCAAGACTGAATGACAAAGTGGGGTTTTATGTTGCCCAACAAAAAAGTGCTGAAGGCTGGTTAATTGCTGCTAATTTATCTAGAGGAGATGTGGCAAGTGGGACTGGTGTAGATCGGACATGTTGGTCGGTGTTGCAAATTTGGGACGAAGGGTCTGTTTCCGCACTGTGTCACTCTATGACTCCAGATCCCAGCCTTGATGGCTCTTTCACGGCAACGTGTGCCCCGACGTAAGCGATAGTGAGGCTTCGGTGGCAGCGTGAGCTTCAGCAGCGTTGGGTCCTCAGCGGCGGTGGGGCCTCGCGATTGACCCGTGCTCAGTGTTGATGAGTGTGAGGGGGGGAGTGGATGACAATGGGGACATGGCGTGGGGGGATCACCGTGAGGGACAGTGGGAGAACAAAGGGGGATCTGGTGTGGGGTGGGGGGGCATTCTAGTTTTAGAATCCTCTGCCCAGGGAATAAGTCTGCGTCCATTTGTCTGTTAAGTTCTGGTTAAGGCGCCAGCCAACAGTCGCTTGCCTTTTACTTTTTTTTCACTTTTAATTTAATTTTAATTTCTAGTTTCCGTGTACCTTGTTGTGTGTTGCCAGACCAATTCCTCTCCGGAGATGAATAAAGTTATATCATATCGTATCGTATCGTAAGCTGAAGGAGATTTATAGGGTTATGGTGAGGGGGGAAAGATGTTATAGGAATTTGAGGGTTAATTTGTTCACACAAAGGGTGGTAGGTGTATGGACCGAGTTGCTGACGGAGGTGATTGAGGCAGGTACTATCGCAACGTTTAGACAGGTACATGGATAGGACACGTAACATGGAATTTCAGGAGTGACACAGTGGCGCAGCGGTAGAGCTGCTGCCTTACAGTGCCAGAGACCCGGGTCTGATCCTGACTATGGGTGCTGTCTGTGTGGAATTTAGTTTAGATAGACACAAAAAGCTGGAGTAACTCGGCAGGACAGCAGCATCTCTGGTGAGAAGGAATGGTTTGGGTTGAGACCCTTCTTCAGACTAGTTTGGTTTAGTTTGTTGTCACGTGTATCGAGGTACAGAGAAAAGCTTTTATTGCGTCAGCCATTCACAGTGTACAGGAACATGATAACGTTTAGTGCAAGATATAGCCAGCAAAGCCCAATCAAAGTTAGTCCAGGGATCTCCAAATGAGGTGGATAGTAGTTCAGGACTGCTCTCTAGTCATGTTAGCATGGTTCAGTTGTTTGATTGGGAAGAAACTGTGCCTGAATCTGGAGGTGTGCATTTTCACACCTTTTGCCTGATGGGAGAGGGGAGATGAGGCAGTGGCCAGGGAGCGACTCGTCCTTGATTATGCTGCTGGCCTAGCCTAGGCAGCGTAGGATATAAATGGAGTCAATGGAAGGGAGGTTGGTTTGTGTGATGGTCTGGGCTGCGTCCACAATTCTCTGCAATTTGTACATTCTCTCTGTGTCCACGTAGGTTTTCCCTAGATGCTCCGGTTTCCTTCCACACTCCAAAGAGGTACAGGTTTATAGGTTAATTGGCTTTGGTAAAAAAATTGTAAAATGTCCCTAGTGTATAGGCTAGTGTTAATGTATGGGCTGATCGCTGGTCGGCACGGACCCGGTGGGCCGAAGGGCCTATTTCTGTGCTGCACCTCTAAAGTCTGAAACAAAGGCCATTCTATTCTTGAAATGGAGAGCAACTCCTTGTTAGTATTTTCATGATTATACTAACCTTATATATTCATTTTTGATTATTTGTGAGGCTGGATTCAATGATTTCTCTACCATAATTAGAATCATAATATCCCAGGTATGTAGTTCTTTTATTCCTTCAGCCAAAATACACTGACTCACACTAATGTATATTGGAATTCATTTGATAGCTACATGTTCATTCTACAAGTTGAACACTGCCTTCTAAGTTCGTGACCTCAAGTAAAGTGACTCAACACCCTAATGTGTTGAGTCAGTTTAACACTGGGATCTTAAGAGACAGGAATGGCTGCTGTCAGCAAAATCGAAGGATTTGCTAATGGAAAGATCTGGAGATTACGTTGGTAGAATTGCAATTGCCTGTCAAAAGTGAAAAAAAAACTCAATTTGAAAAGTTAGCTTAATGACGGAAAATCATCGTCAGTGAGCAAATTGATATTATGTCAACTGAGTCCTTCTGCATAACGCAGATCACTTACAACATGTAGTAAAGGTTAAACGCATGGATTTATCACAGGTGTGTGGGTTAGAGTTGAGCTGTGAGAACAATGGGTGTATATGCTTGGTTGAAGGCTGATCAACGTTGCAGCTGAAAGATGGCATTAATGATACATACAGTCGCTCCCACAGTCATGCGTGCTCCCGTGAACCAGAGGGCATTCGACAACAACAGCATGCTCCAGACTTGGAAAGGGATCAGAATTGGAGGTGCAAAAGCTCTTGGCCTGACACCGAGCAGATGGTGACAGTTCACTACGGTGGAACTCGCCCATGCAGGACAGCTAATGTGCGAGCAGTGTGATGGGTTTAAGGATGCAGAAACGTGTCAAAAAACAACAAAAGAGGTGGCCACATCCCAGAAGTAGCAGGAAGAGGACATAAAAATATATCAATAGACAATAGACAATAGGTGCAGGAGTAAGCCATTTGGCCCTACGAGCCAGCACCGCCATTCACCGTGATCATGGCTGATTATCTATAATCAGTACCCCATTCCTGCCTTCTCCCCATATCCCCTGAGTCCGCTATCTTTAAGAGCTCCATCTAACTCTCTCTTGAAAGCATCCAGAGAATTGGCCTCCACTGCCTTCTGAGGCAGAGAATTCCACAGATTCACAACTCTCTGAGTTATTCACCGCGGACTTGCACCAATCTACTGTTATCTATCAGCCTACAAGATACGCTATGGGATAATAGTCATAATAGTCAAACAGCATGGAAACAGACCCTTAGGCCCAACTGTAGTGCATCATCTACACTAGTCCCACCTGCCTGTGTTTGGCCCAAATCACTTGAAACCTTTCATGTCCATGTACCTGTTCAAATGTGTTTGTGTAGTTATTGTATCTGCCTAAGACTCTGTATTATCTTAAAATGTTCTCTATCTATTCCCCCATGATAATCTACAGCTTACTGTATGTATAATAGTCCATATAATAGAATGGTGACCGATTAGGAAAAGGGGAGATGCAACGAGACTTGGGTGTCATGGTACACCAGCCATTGAAAGTAGGCATGCAGGTGCAGCAGGCTGTGAAGAAAGCGAATGGTATGTTGGCATTCATAGCAAACGGATTTGAGTACAAGAGCAGGGAGGTTCTACTGCAGTTGTACAGGGTCTTGGTGAGGCCACACCTGGAGTATTGCGTACAGTTTTGGTTTCCTAACCTGAGGAAAGACAGTCTTGCCATAGAGTAAGTTCAGAGAAAGTTCATCAGACTGATTCCTGGGATGGCAGGACTTCCATATAAAGAAAGACTTGATAGACTCAGCTTGTACTCGCTGGAATTTGAGGGGGGATCTCATAGAGACTTCCAAAATTCTTAAGGGGTTGGACAGGCTAGATGCAGGAAGATTGTTTCCGATGTTGGGGAAGTCCAGGACAAAGGGTCACAGTTTACGGATAAGGGGGAAGTCTTTTTAGGACCAAGATGAGAAATTTATTTTTCACACAGAGAGTGGTGAATCTGTGGAATTCTCTGCCACAGAAGGTAGCTGAGGCTAGTTCGTTGGCTATATTTAAGAGGGTTAGATGTGGCCCTTATGGCTAAATGGATCAGGGGGTATGGACAGGTACAGGATACTCAGTTGGATGATCAGCCATGATCATATTGAATGGCGGTGCAGTCTCGAAGGGCCGAATGGCCTACTCCTGCCTATTTTCTATGTTTCTATCTTTCTATAAGACCAAGTAGCAGGATTATGCCCCATTTGGCCTCTCAATACGGCATTGACCTTCAACAAGATCTGATTCTTTGACCCATGCATCATTTCCCACCTCTGTCCCCATGTCCATTCATTCTTTTACTATCCAGAAATAGGTCAATTTCTGTTTTTCCATCAATAACAGCCTCCACAGTAGAGGACTTTAAAGATTCACCAGTCTTTGATGAGGACATTTCAGCTTATTTCAGACCCAAATTACTGAATTTGCATTGCCTACCTGTTATGATGCCTCCTAGTTGTAGACTCTCCAGCCCGAGAAAACATTCTTCCCAGATTGCCCTTATTAAGAATTTTTGTTTTAAGAATTTAAGAATTTTGTGCTTCAGTATTGGTCATGTCTTGTTCTTGAAAACTGCAAAGAAAGACAATCCAGCTTACTCAATCTCACTTTTTATGACACACCTGCCATTGCAATAACCGGTCTGATGAATCTTTCCTCGAGAGCATGTATATCCCTTTTGTTTAAAAAGGTGACGGAAGGCAGCAAGTTACGAGGCAGTTCGATTAGATTTTGGTGAGTCCGCATTTGGAGCATTGCATGCTGTTCTGGTCGCCCCATTACAGGAAGGATATGGAGGGTTTGGCGAGGGTGCAGAGGAGGGTTACCAGAATGCTGCCTGGATTAGACGGTTTCAGCTACACGGAGAGGTTGGACAAACTTGGATTGTTTTCTCTAGAACATCATGGGTTGAGGGGAGACTTGATAGACTTATATAAAATTATGAGAGGCACAGATAAGTTAGATGGTCAGAATCTTTTTTTCAGGATGGAAACATCAAATATCAGAGGGCATTTGTTAAAGGTGAGAGGGGAAAAGTATAAAGGAGATGTGCAAGCAAGTTTTCTTACACGGAGGCTGGTGAGTGCCTGGCTGCTGTGGATGGTAGTTGAGGCAGATACAATAGTGGCATCGAGGAGACTTCAATGCAGGGAATGGAGAGATATGGATTATGCGCAGGCAGATAAGATTTGAGTCTCAAGAAGGGTTTTCACTCGAAACATCACCCATTTCTTCTCTCCAGAGATGCTGCCTGTCCCACTGAGTTATTCCAGCATTTTGTGTCTATCTTTGGTTTAAACCAGCATCTGCAGTTCCTTCCTGCAGATAAGATTTGGTCTTGGCATCAAGTTTGGCACAGACATTGTGCGCCAAAGGGCCAGTCCTCATTTGTTCTATGTTAGAAACATAGAAACATAGAAAATAGGTGCAGGAGTAGGCCATTCGGCCCTTCGAGCCTGCACCGCCATTCAATGTGATCATGGCTGATCATCCAACTCAGTATCCCGTACCTGCCTTCTCTCCATACCCCCTGATCCCTTTAGCCACAAGTGCCACATCTAACGCCCTCTTAAATATAGCCAATGAACTGGCCTCAACTACCTTCTGTGGCAGAGAATTCCAGAGACTCACCACTCTCTGTGTAAAGAATGTTTTCCTCATTTCGGTCCTAAAGGAATTCCCCCTTATCCTTAGACTGTGACCCCTTGTTCTGGACTCCCCCAACATCGGGAACAATCTTCCAGCATCTAGCTTGTCCAACCCCTTAAGAATTTTGTAAGTTTCTATAAGATCCCCCCTCAATCTTCTAAATTCCAGCGAGTACAAGCCGAGTCTATCCAATCTTTCCTCATATGAAAGTCCTGACATCCCAGGAATCAGTCTGGTGAATCTTCTCTGTACCCCCTCTATGGCAAGGATGTCTTTCCTCAGATTTGGAGACCAAAACTGTACGCAATACTCCAGGTGTGGCCTCACCAAAACCCTGTACAACTGCAGTAGAACCTCCCTGCTCCTATACTCAAATCCTTTCGCTATGAATGCTAACATACCATTTGATTTCTTCACTGCCTGCTGCACCTGCATGCCTACTTTCAATGACTGGTGTACCATGACACCCAGCTCTCGTTGCATCTCCCCCTTTCCAAATCTGCCACCATTCAGATAATAGTCTACCCTCATGTTTTTGCCACCAAAGTGGATAACCTCACATTTATCCACATTATACTGCATCTGCCATGCATCTGCCCATTCACTCAGCCTATCCAAATCACCCTGCAGCCTACAAGCATCCTCCTCACACCTGACTATACCCCCCAGCTTGGTATCATCTGCAAATTTGGAGATGTTGCATTGAATTCCCTCGTCCAAATCATTAATATATATTGTAAATCGCTGGGGTCCCAGCACTGAGCCTTGCGGCACCCCACTAGTCACTGCCTGCCATTCTGAAAAGAACCCGTTTACTCCTACCCTTTGCCTCCTGTCTGCTAGCCAGTTCTCTATCCACATCAATACTGAACCCCCAATACCGTGTGCTTTAAGTTTGTATGCTAATCTCTTATGCGGGACCTTGTCGAAAGCCTTCTGAAAGTCTAGATATAACACATCCACTGGTTCTCCCTTATCCACTCTACTAGTTACATCCTCGAAAAATTCTATCAGATTTATCAGACATGATTTACCTTTCGTAAATCCATGCTGACTTTGTCCAATGATTTCACCACTTTCCAAATGCGCTGCTATCCCATCTTTAATAACTGACTCTAGCAGTTTCCCCACTACCGATGTTAGACTAACTGGTCTGTAATTCCCCGCTTTCTCTCTCCCTCCTTTTTTAAAAAGTGGGGTTACATTAGCTACCCTCCAATCCTCAGGAACTACTCCAGAATCTAAGGAATTTTGAAAAATTATCACTAATACATCCACTATTTCTGTGGCTACCTCCTTGAGTACTCTGGGATGCAGACTATCTGGCTCTGGGGATTTATCGGCCTTCAATCCGTTCAATTTACCCAACACCACCTCCCGGCTAACCTGGATTTCACTCAGTTCCTCCATCTTATTTGACCCCCGTTCCACTGCTATTTCCGGCAGATTATTTATGTGTTCCTTAGTGAAGACAGAACCAAAGTAGTTATTCAATTGGTCTGCCATGTCCTTGTTCCCCATGATCAATTCACCTGTTTCTGACTGCAAGGGACCAACATTTGTTTTAACTAGTCTCTTTCTCTTCACATATCTATAAAAACTTTTGCAGTCAGTTTTTATGTTCCCTGCCAGTTTCCTTTCATAATCTATTTTCCCTTTCCTAATTAAGCCCTTTGTCCTCCTCTGCTGGATTCTGAATTTATCCCAGTCCTCCGGTAGGCTGCTTTTTCTGGCAAATTTGGATGCCTCATCTTTTGTTTTTATACTATCCCTGATTTCCCTTGTTATCCATGGATGCACCACCTTCCCCGATTTATTCTTTTGCCAAACTGGTAATGTTCTATCAACCCATACAACTTTGGGATGTGAGGGGAAACCAGGATACCAAGAGAAAACCCAGATGGTCACAGAGGGAACATACAAATCCAATGCAGAAAACATGTGTTGTCAGTACTACACCCAAGCTGCTGAAGTTGTGAGGCACTGGCTCTACTAGTTGCTGCCCCAACGGGCAAACAATTCTGGTCCGCTTATGGGAACCAAACTTCTCAACTCCAGTTTAATTTCATTAATTCCATTTAAATTTACAAACTACTGCCCACTGTGTGTAAGTTTAGAGCTCGGTCAACTTGTTCTCTTTGATGGACACAAAATGCTGGAGTAACTGAGTGGGTCAGGCTGCATCCCTGGAGAAAAGGAACAAGTGACATTTCGGGCCGGAACCCTTCTTCAGATGCTGTCAGGACGTGAGGGATTCTCCTAGTAGCTCACAAAGCAGGCCTGGAGACACAAGGAACTGCAGACACGGGAATCCTGAGCAAAACACAAAGTGTTTGGAAGGAGGAACTCAGCAGATGAGCCAGCCTCTGTGGTCAAATGGGCAGGGGACATTTTGGTTTGAGACACTTCTTCACACATATGCTGTCTGACCAAGATCCTCCAACCCCTCATGTTTCGCTCATTAACCAGGTCCCTCAGCTGTGTGTAAGCTGTGTGCAAGCTGTACCACAGTCCTCATGCAAAATCCTTCTGCAACTTTATTCTCCAGGGAATTAGAACCTGGCCTAAACCTGGCTTTGACCCTGCTCACTGATCACTCCTGAGCAGTGATTCACCACATACAGATTCCACCTCTAAATCATCCTCTGCAGTGTAGTTTGCTGCTGGCTGTGAGTATCAAATCGAGACCTCATGATCGCGGACCCCATGATCATCTGACCCCATCCAATCAACTCAATCCTGGTGACGCTTTGAAAGAATAAAAGGTAACTGAAGTGTTCTCAGGTAACTGAACCATCCGACCAACAACTAATGGGCAATCCAGATCTACTATCTACCTCAATGGGGACCCTCGGACTATCTTTGATAGGACTTTACTTTCTTTATCTTGCACTAAACATTATTCACGTTGATCTCTTTATCATGTATCTGTACACTGTGGATGGCTCGATTGTAATCACGTATTGTCCTTCCGCTAACTGGTTAGCATGCAACAAAAGCTTTTCACTGTACCTCGGTCCACGTGACAATAAACTAAATTCAAATCCAACTCAATTCAAAAGATACATAATTGTTCCAATTGGATTTTATAAATCTGAAGAGATTATGGGAGTGGGAATAGGATGTGAGAAAGAGAGCATTGTCTGGAGCTATTCAATGAAGCTCCCAATATTTATTTTAAATGTTTATTTGATGTTTATCTGGATGAAGGGGTGGTAAATTGGATTAGTAAGTATGCAGATGATACCAAGATAGGGGGTGTTGTGGACAATGAAGAGGATTTCCAAAGTCTACAGAGTGATTTAGGCCAGTTGGAAAAATGGGCTAAAAGATGGCAGATGGAGTTTAATGCTGATAAATGTGAGGTGCTACACCTTGGCAGGCCAAATCAAAATAGGACGTGCATGGTAAATGGTAGGGAATTGAAGAATAGTTGAACAGAGGGATCTGGGAATAACCGTGCATAGTTCCTTGAAAGTGGAATCTCATATAGATAGGTTGGTAAAGAAAGCTTTTGGTATGCTAGCCTTTATAAATCAGAGCATTGAGTATAGAAGCTGGGATGTAATGTTAAAATTGTACAAGGCATTGGTGAGACCAAATCTGGAGTATGGTGTACAATTTTGGTCGCCCAATTATAGGAAGGATGTCAACAAAATAGAGAGGGTACAGAGGAGATTTACTAGAATGTTGCCTGGGTTTCAACAGCTAAATTACAGAGATAGGTTGAATAAGTTAGGTCTTTATTCTCTGGAGCGCAGAAGGTTAAGGGGGGACTTGATAGAGGTCTTTAAAATGATGAGAGGGATAGACAGAGTTGATGTGGACAAGCTTTTCCCTTTGAGAATAGGGAAGATTCAAACAAGAGAACATGACTTTAGAATTAAGGGACAGAAGTTTAGGGGTAACATGAGGGGGAACTTCTTTACTCAGAGAGTGGTAGCGGTGTGGAATGAGCTTCCAGTGGAAGTGGTGGCGGCAGGTTCGTTGGTATCATTTAAAAATAAATTGGATAGGCATATGGATGAGAAGGGTATGGAGGGTTATGGTATGAGTGCAGGCAGGTGGGACTAAGGGAAAAAAGTTGTTCGGCACGGCATTGAAGAGCCGAGATGGCCTGTTTCCGTGCTGTAATTGTTATATGGTTATATGGTTAAACTGTGAATGATTACTGCTCAGATTTATTTCTGGTCTCATAGATAGCACCATGTAGTGATTGTGGGGATGAACAATAATTGATAGTTCCTGAAAATGGATGTGGGGAATGCCATGATTTATTAACCTGTGACTAGTAATTCTTCTCCTTCTTGGGCAGTCCTCCTTGTTTGAGGATGACTTATTTCAGTCTAGTTCTGTGGTGAGTTATGAGGTTTAAGTGGGAACTGCATATAATTCTGGTTGAGAAGTGAGGAGATTGGCAGTGGGTACTTGTGATGTGGGACAGTTGCTCAACTGTTTGATCACCATTCAGGTAACACACTGACCTTTGCTGTTTTATTCATCCACACATTTCAATTATCATAAGAACATGAGAGCAGAATGCGGACATTTGGCCCATCAGGTCTGCTTCAGACATCAGCCAATCCTGAAGGGCAGGAGACTCTGTGCTCGCCACATGATCGCCACATGGTAGCCACTTGTTCACTGGTGAGTCTCCTTCATGGTCGCGAGGAGTTCCCACATTCTGGGAACTAGTCGGGGCTTCAGTATGGTCGCCGCAAATTTTTCAACCAGTTGAAAAATTTTCTGTGACCAAAAATTGGTTGCCATGGTGAAAATCGATAATCCTGTAGTCATAGATGCAGTTGTAGTGGGGTCACCATGTAGTTGTAGGTAGTCGAGGAAGTCGTAGGTAGTTTTGGTTAATCTCCTTTGCTGACCGGACATTTTCATTTGCTCATTGGGGAAAAAAAACATAAGCACAAGTTTTCAGAACCAAGGATAACCGACTGGTAATGTTAAATGTCCGCCAAACTTCACAGCTGTTTATCTCTGGCTTATTAAAAGTTGTTTGGCTTCTTAAAAGTGTCTCCACTCCTTCCTCCCCCCTTCTCCCCCCTGCTCCCCTCCCCCCTCCCCCCTCCCCACTCCCCCCTCCCCCCTCTTTTAAAGGACTTACCGTACACTGTGCTAGCCGTCTTAACCTTCCTGTTCATCACTGTGTGTGTCTGTATCACCTTGGCTTTGCACCATGTGAATTTCAGACAGCGCTCCCCCACTTTCCCTGGCCCCCGCCTTTGCGATGTTTTATCAGGCGAGTGCCGCGAACTTGACAGTCGCCGGCAATCCACTGAAAAATCGCCTAAGTGGGACAGGTCCTTAAATGTGCTGAAAAAGATAACACAAAATGCTGGAGTAACTCAGCGGGTCAGGCAGCATCTCTGGAAAAAAGGAATAGGTGACGTTACGAGTTGGCACCCACCTTCAGACAGTGTGCTGTTGGTCTGCTTATTGCCACAACTGTTATTCTGGTTGGACAAAATAAAATGCTAAAAATCCTCAAAGTATCAGCCAGCAAATGGGAAGGAGAAAATAGTGTCAATGTTTCAAGTTGATGACTTTTCATCAGAAGAATGGCAGGAAGTGTCTGATTACTTGGGAAACGTTGAATACTAGCACAAGTGGATTGGAACAGAATTCAAGACCACTGGCTTTAGTGACTTTAGTGTCTGAGAGATACAGTGTGGAAAATGGGCTCTTCGGCCCACCGAGTCCGCGCCGACCAGCGATCACCCAGTACACCTACACCATCCTACACATGAGGGGCAATTTACAATTTTCTCGAAGCCAATTAACCTACAAACCTGCACGTCTTTGGAGTTTTATTGGAGAAGACTCACATGAGGATTTGGGGCCTGCAAAAGGCTGATTCATATGTATGATAAAATGCTTAGTGCAACAGGAAGTATGTCAGAAGGCTTGCATTCAACTTCAAGGACTTTGTACAGGACTTTCCCCACAGTGCATCTTCTTCTTTCGTGTGGCGTGCACAGCCTAAAGTTCTCGGACAACTTGTTCTATTTGATCTTCCGTTTGTGCAAGTTGAGTTGATTGCATTAATTGAAACAGGGCGGACCACGTGAAGGTTGCAATCTTCCACTCCCCCACAGTGCATGATTTTGCCTGAAGCCTAGTGCATGGTTGGTTATAGCCAACCAAATCAATTCACCCCCACGGAACCGGCAACACCGGGCGGCACAGTGGTGTAGAGGTAGAGCTGCTGCCCGGGTTCAATCCTGACTATGGGTGCTGTCTGTACGAAGTTTGTACGTTCTCCCTGTGACCATGTGGGTTTTCTCCGGGTGCTCTGGTTTCCTCCCACACTCCTAAGGCGTACAGGTTTGTAGGTTAATTGGTTTGGTAAAAATTACAAATTGTTGCTAGTGTGTAGGATAGTGTTAGTGTACAGAGTGTGTGGACACTGTGGGCCGAACATAGATGTTGCCTGACTCGCTGAGTTCACTGTTCACGATGCACGGTGGCGTTGTGTTAGAACTACTGCCTTACAGCGTAACGGACCCAGGTTCGACCCTGACTATGGGTTCTGTCTTTACGGAATTTGTACGTTCACCCCGTGACCAGCATGGGTTTTCTCCGAGACGTTCGGTTTCCTCCCACACTCCAAAGACGTACAGGCTTGTACGTTAATTAGCTTGGTGTAAATGTAAAAAATGTCCCAAAGTGTGTGTAGGGTGGTGTCAATGTGCAGGGATCGCTGGTCAGTGTGGATTCCATGGGCCGAAGGGCATGTTAGCCCGATGCCTCTCTAAACTAAACTAAACAGTATATCCTCCAACTGATCACCAGGATTGTTGAGCCACAGCTCTGGGAAACATGGAGCACAAAGCAACCATCCTCAATGTGGCATATGCTGAGAACTAGAGGGTGAAATTTGGAAAGGGCACCAAAGCATGGCGTCTCTGGCATGCGGGCTCAATAGACTACTTCTGTACACTTGCTAATCGGGGATTGGGGGTCTGGCAATACTCTACTGCTTTGCTCGGAAGCAAAATTCTTTCACTATGTTAGCGCTTCGCACATGTGACTATAAAGGAACCATTGAACCATTGAACCATTGAACCCTCCATACCTTGCCTCTCCACCAGTGCACTCATGCCAATTAGTTGCAGTTTGTGGCCTGGGTTTCCAAGCCTACATCTGCTCAGAGTTATCTTCCAAGTCCTTCTGCAGACTCCTCCAGTGAAAGGTGGCAGTCTTCCACCAGCCACATCACAGCCACTGGGATAACACTGTCTGGAAGCACGTTGGCTGACAAGCACTTGTGGGGAGCTGACAATAAGGAATGCACAAAGGTGATTCATTGATTTATGTGTGCAGCAGAGTCTAATTCCCTTTGTGAGTTTGGTTTAGAATGTTTATTTTACATTGGCTTGTATGTATGCATTATTATCTTTGCTCTTATGTTTCCATCAGAAGGTTGATGTGATAGTTAGTAACGGAGGGAGGGGACATGTTGGGGCCACGGGGGAAAAAAGGAGATTTGGAGTAATAAGGAGATGGAGGAATCTTGAGCAAAACACAAAGTGCTGGAGTAACTCAGCGAGTCAGGCAACATCTATGGCGGACATGGATAGGCCACGTTTTGGTCCAGGACTTTTATTCAGATTGGAGAAGCATCGTGACCCAAAATGTCACCTATCTATGTACTCTGGAGATGCTGCCTGACCCATTGTGTGACTCCAGCACTTTGTGTGTTGTGCAAGAGATATGGATTGCATCTTCACACACAGCCCACGTAGAAAGGGCCATTTAGATTATCTCATCACTTCTTCCGCCGACTCTCTCTGATGCTCCTGATCTTTAGTTGCTGGTGACTATAGGTCTCCTCTCATGATGTGTAACATGTAGCTGCTAAATCCGAACCTTGATACCTGATCTGTCAAGTAATGCAGAACAGACCAGGCACTGGAGATGATATGTCAGCATACCAAGAGACTGCTCTAACGGACTGCATGTGTAGGAGGCTTTCATCGAATGCTTGATGCATGCTTGTCCCTGAGCTAAACACTGCGCTCATCAGTCATATTATCAGCACTGATCTCTTTCCGCCCGGTAACCAGCTTTTGGATTTCCACGTTGCCTACAACACAGTGTGTGCAGTGGGCAGCCTGCAGAGTTAATGCATCATGCCAACTGGTCATGCATCAACTGGATGATCAATTGGGAAGGGGCAGCATGGTAGCTCAGCGATAGAGCTGCTGCTTTACAGCGCCAGGGACCCGGGTTCGACCATGGGTGCTGTCTGCAGGGAGTTTATACATTCTATCCTGGGTTTTCTCCTGGTGCTCCGGTTTCCGCCCACATTCCCAAGACAGGATTGTAGGTTAATTGGCCTCTGTAAATTCTCCTTACTATATAGGATAGTACTATATAGGAGATCAGGGGAATCAAGAACCAGAAGACATGGGTTTAAGGTGAGGAGGGAAAGATTTAATAGGAAACTGAGGGGTAACTTGCTCACACAAAGGGTTGTGGGTGTTTGGAATGAGGTGCTAGAGGTGGTAGTTGAGGCAGGCACTATTGCAATGTTTTAAGAAACATTACATGAATAATGTAAAGGTACATGGTACATGGATAGAACAGGTTTAGAGGGATATGGGCCAAACACAGGCAGGTGGGACTTGTGTAGACAGGACATGTGGGGAAGTTGGCCCGGTGGGCCTGTTTCCATGCTGTACCTCTAAACTGCCTGTCCCGCTGAGTTACTCCAGCATTTTAAGTTTAAACTAATCAGGGAGTGTAATCCAGCTGAGGCACGGTGGCGCAGCGGCAGAGTTGCTGCTTTACAGCGCTCAGCACCGGAGACCCGGGTTCGATCCCGACTATGGGTGCTGGCTGCACAGAGTTTTACGTTCTCCCCGTGACCACGTGGGTTTGCTCCGACATCTTCGGTTTCCTCCCACACTCCAAAGACATTCAGGTATGGAGGTACATTGGCTTGGTCAATGTGAAAATTGCCCTTAGTGTGTAGGATAGCGTTAATATGCGGGGATCACTGGTTGACGCGGACCCGATGGGCTGAAGCGCCTGTTTCCACGCTCTATCTCTAAACAAAAACTAAACTAAACTAGGATGGGTCTTGACCCGAAACATCACCCATTCCTTCTCTCCTGAGATGCTGCCTGTCCCATTGACCTACTCCAGCATTTTGTGTCTATCTTCGATTTAAAACGGCATCTGCTGTTCTTTCCTGCACATTTTGTCTGCTGCACTGCAAAATCTCCTCAAGGTATGTCTACTTTGAAAAAATTCTCCTCCTCTCCCCGACGAGAGTTACATCAGTCAGAGGAAGGGTCTTGACCTGCAACGTCACCCATCTCTTCTCTCCAAAGTTGCTGCCTGTCCCACTGAGTTACTCCAGCATTTTGTGTCGATCTTTTGTTTAAACTAATCAGGATGTGTAATCCAGCTGAGGTATAGGGCAGCATTAACAGGCAATATCCACGCAGCAACAAGCAGAGTCAATGGTATCACACAACTGCCTCCAGCTGCAGACTCTGGTCAGAAGGAATGAACTGTGGTCAGCTTATGTTTAATATGAAACTCCCTTACACGATACAGCTGACAAATGATGATGTTGTCTCCAGCCTCAGTCGTTAGAGAGTCAGGTACATAAAAGTTAATTGGTCTCCTCATTGTGATTTCCACTGACAACACAGTCCTAGCCTGCGCTGAGTTTGCAGTTGTGGTTGCAGCAGATGGAAAATTGCAGTAAACTTGTCTTTTTGATGCACATTGCTTCTTCTTGAGGTTTATTATTGTCACACATACTGAGGCACAGTGAAAGGCCTTGTTTTGCAGGGTATGCTGTCAGACCAGATAATGCTAAACAATTAGGCCAAACTCAAGCACGAAGGGACACAAAGTGCCAAAGTGCAAGTCAGGCAGCATCTCTGGAGAACATGGTAAGGTGACATTTCTGGTCGAGACCCTTCTTCTGACAGATTGTAAGGGGGAGGAGAAAGGTAGAAGATGGGAGTGCAGGACAATTCATGGCAGACAATAGGTGGATGCAGGGAAGGGGGGGGGGGGGGGGGGGAAGAATTCATAGGCAGATGGTTGGAACAAAGGCCAGAGATATAAGCAGAAGGTGTGAGATAGGGTTGAATCATAGAATCATAGAAAATAGGTGCAGGAGTAGGCCATTCGGCCCTTCGAGCCTGCACCGCCATTCAATATGATCATGACTGATCATCCAACTCAGTATCCTGTACCTGCCTTCTCTCAATACCCCCTGACCCCTTTAGCCACAAGGGCCACATCTAACTCCCTCTTAAATATAGCCAATGAACCGGCCTCAACTACCTTCTGTGGCAGAGAATTCCACAGACTCGCCACTCTCTGTGTGAAAAAAGATCTTCTCATCTCGGTCCTAAAAGACTTCCCCCTTATCCTTAAACTCTGACCCCTTGTTCTGGAGTTCCCCAACATCGGGAACAATCTTCCTGCATCTAGCCTGTCTAACCCCTTAAGAATTTTGTACGCCTCTATAAGATCCCCCCTCAATCTCCTAAATTCCAGCGAGTACAAGCCGAGTCTATCCAATCTTTCTTCATATGGAACTCCTGCCATCCCAGGAATTAGTCTGGTGAACCTACTCTGTACTCCCTCTATGGCAAGAATGTCTTTCCTCAGATTAGGAGACCAAAACTGTACGCAATACTCCAGGTGTGGCCTCACCAAGACCCTGTACAACTGAAGTAGAACCTCCCTGCTCTTGTACCCAAATCCTTAAATCCTTTTGCTATGAAGCGTTGAGGAAAATAGCAGGAGGGGCAGGGGGAAGGGAAGGGAAGGGTGAAATTGCTAGGAGTCCAGGTGAGGCACAGGAGAGGAGAGGGAGGGGGTGGAGAAAGTCAAGTCAAGTCATGTTTATTCGTCACATACGCATACGAGATGTGTAGCGAAATGAAAAGTGGCAATGCTTGCGGATTATGCAAAAGGACTACAAAACAGAATGGAATTACATATTTGTGTGAGAAAAAAAAAGAAGAAACAGCAATTTAAAAAGACACCACACAACAGTAAATTGGTACAGTAAGTTAGTCCCTGGTGAGATAGGAGTTTACCGTCCTAATGGCCTCTGGGAAAAAACTCCTTCTCATCCTCTCTGTTTTCACAGCGTGGAAACGGAGGCGTTTGGGGAGGTTTGTGTGTGTCGGGGGGGGGGGGGTTGGTAAGAGGTCACCTAAAAGTGAAGAATTCAATGTAAGTTGAGTTGTAAACCAGAGTATGAGGTGTTGTTCCTCCAGTTTGCATTTGGCAACGGTGGAGGCCCTGGACAGAATGGTCAGTATGGGAATGGGAAGGGGAGTTACAATAGTTAGCAACAGGGAGATTCAGTGGGCCTTGGCGGATCGAGAGCAAGTGTTCAGCAAAACGGTGGCTAAATCTGCACTTGGTCTTGCCGATGTACAGGCAGCCACTTTGGAAACAACAGATGCAGTAGGGTCGGCACAGTGGCTCAACGGTAGAGTTGCTGCCTTACAGCGCCAGAGACCCGGGTTCGGTCCTGATTACGGGTGCCGTCTGTACAGAATTTGTACATTCTCCCTGTGACCGCATGGGGTTTCCCCGGGTGCTCCGGATTCTTCCCATACTCCAAAGATGTGCAGGTTTGTACGTTAACAGGCTTTGGTAAAATTGTAAACTCTTCCTAGTGTGTGTGGGATAGTGTTAGTGTACGAGGCGATCACTGGTCAGCGGGGAATCTGTGGGCCGAAGGGCCAGTTTCCGCTCTGTATCTCTATAGTCTACAGTCTAAAGTAAAGTAGATGAGGTTAGAGGAGGTGCACGTGAACCTCTGTCTCTCTTGAAAGAACTCAAGCACGATAGGTAGAGTAAAGGAGAATATACAGAGTGCAAAATATCGTTCTCGGCATTGTAGTCTACACAGAAGAATTGATCGCTGAAACCTGGGAAACGCATGACTGCATCCCCAAGTATGGCTCCAACGCCATCATAAAATTTGCCGACGACACCACGGTGGTAGGACTGATCAGTGACAATGACGAATCAGCCTACAGGGAGGAGGTCCAGCACCTGGCTACCTGGTGTGCCAACAATAACCTCGTCCTCAACTCCCGGAAGACGAAGGAAATCATTGTTGACTTTCGGAAGAACAGAGGGGGCAGACACACCCCCATCCATATAAACGGGACTGAGGTGGAGCGGGTCTCCAACTACAAATTCCTCGGGGTACACATCTCGGAGGATCTGTCCTGGTCCCTCAACACCTCAAAGCTGATCAAAAAGGCACAGCAGCGCCTTTACTTTCTGAGGAGGCTCAAAAAAGCCCACCTGTCCCCCCAGATCCTGATGAACTTTTACCGCTGCACCATCGAAAGCATCCTGACCACCTGCTTTACGGTATGGTACAGCAGCTGCACCGTGGCAGACAGGAAGGCACTACAACGGGTGGTGAAAACCGCCCAGTACATCATCGGTGCCCCGCTCCCTGCCATGGATGCCCTCCACCAAAAACAGTGCCTGAAGCGGGCTGGGAAGATCATCAAGGACCCCTCACACCCTAACCATGGACTGTTTGCCCTACTACCATCAGGGAGGCGGTACAGGAGCCTCAGGTCCCGCACCAGTAGGACGAAGAACAGCTTCTTCAACTACACCATCAGACTGCTGAACTCGGAGCCCCGCTGATAGATTTGTCTGCACCCTGTATTTATTTATTTTCCATATTGCTACCACTGCACTCTGTATTTATTTTTCTATATCGCTATCACTACGAACGACGCTAAACTGCATTTCGTTGTACCTATACTTGTATTTGTGCAATGACATTAAACTTGAATTGAATTGAATTGAATTGAAAGACATTTCTTTACCCTTGCCATTCTTGGTCCTACAGCACGTATTGCTCTGCATGTGCTCCATACATATTTGCGATTAAATTATATTACAAGGGAAATGTCGGCTAATGGACTCATGTTTTACAAACAGCGGTATGAATATTGATTTCTATAACTTCAAGTAACCCTTGCTTTCCCTCTCTCTCAGTCCCTCCCCGATCCTAGTTCTCCGACTATTTTCTCTGTCCTCCTGATTAATTTTACTGAATGAGCCTCGTTGTCACCTTCCCCGCAGCTAACAACGAACCATTCTACATTTTCTTGATCATCGTCTGCTTTGATCTGTCATTTTCACACCTTACACTTCAATATCTCTACTCTCCCTCTCTCCTGACTCTCAGTCTGAAGAAGGGTCTCGACCCGAAAAGTCACCTATTCTTTCTCTCCAGAGATGCTGCCTGTCCCGCTGAGTTACTCCAACATTTTGCGTCTATCTTCGGTGTAAACTAGCATCTGCAGTTCCTTCCTACACATGATTTAGTGTAAAAGGTTTGCGGAAAAATCTGATCGACACAAAGTCTTTCAGTTTGTTACAAATGTGTCTAATGCCAATGCGGAACTTTAAGAATGTTTAATGTGCCAGCGTCCTGCAGAATTTAGAACGCAAAACAACTGCAAAGCCTTCAGGGGTGGCATGGTTTTGCAGCGGTAGAGTTGCTGGCTTACAGCGCTTACAGTGCCAGAGACCCAGGTTCGATCCTGGCCACGGGTCCTTGTCTGTACGGAGTTTGTACATTCTCCCCGTGACCTGCGTGGGTTTTCTCCGAGAACTTGGGTTCCCTCCCACACAAGAAGTACAGGTTTGTTGGCCTGGTATAAATGTAAAAATTGTCCCTAGAGTAGGAGAGCGTTAATGTGGCGGGAAACGCTGGTCGGTGCAGACTCGGTGGGCCGAAGGGCCTGTTTCTGTGCTGTATCTCTAAACTAAAAGCCACCGACCACCCATTTGCAACAGCCAGGATGTATCAACTGGAATGCAAGCTTGAAGTAACGCATTAGGTTGAGGGCTGGGAGAGGTACTTCCTGATATTGGGCATGCGTGCCGCCATATGAGGTTATGAATGGAGTGCAAAGTTTCAGGTTTGCGCCTCTAGCTTCAAAACAACATTGCATGTAAATCGATGACATTACCTTTTTACGACTCATATTTCCAGTGGAAGAAAATAACTTAATTAAAAGAAACAAAAGTAGATGTTACCTCCCCATGCATTCAATAGGATCATTATGGATCTCTTATCTCCATGCTGCCTTCCTTCATTAATCCAATATCCTTTTAGTTTATTGTTTAGGTTCACAGCATTAAAACAGGTCCTTCAGCCCATCGAATTTATGCTGACCAATGATCACCCTTGTTCTAGTTCTACATTCTCCCACTTTCGCTTCCCACGCACTGAGGGCAATTTACAGAAGCCAATTAACCTACAAACCTGCACATCTTTGGAATATGGGAGAAAGAGGGTGGTGAATCTGCGGAATTCTTTGCCACAGAAGGCTGTGGAGGCCAAGTCAGTGGATATTTTTAAGGCAGAGTTAGATAGATTCTTGATTAGTCAGAGGTTATGGGGAGAAGGCATGAGAATGGGGTTCGGAGGGAGAGATAGGTCAACCATGATTGATTGATGGAGTAGACTTGATGGGCCGAATGGCCTAATTCTTCTCTTATTCCTTATGACCTTATGAAACCTGAGCACCCGGAGAAAATCCACGCGGTCACAGGGAGGATGTACAAACTGCTTATGTACAGCCCCCATAGTCAGGATTGAACCCGGGTCTCTGGCGCTGTAAGGCAGCAACTCTACTGCTGCACCACTGTTTTGCCTGAATTTTATTCAACTTAAAATTCAAAGGCCTATCAGAATATCACTTCATTGTGTGCCCCCCAGTATCTTCATATAAAGAGCATTTGGCATGATTTTTTCCACAGATGCGTCTAATACATTGTGGAACATTAAGAATATTTTTTTGTGCCAACTAAAGGTAGTCTATAAACCCATTTTATTGGGGAATACAAGAAGGGTCTCGACCCGAAACGTCACCCATTCCTTCTCCCCAGAGATGCTGCCTGTCTTGCTGAGATACTCCAGCATTTTGTGTCTATCTTTGATTTAAATCAGCATCTGCAGTTCTTTCCTACACTCTTCATATTTAAACATTCCTGTGGTCTTTCCTTGGTGGGAGGGGGAAATAATCCTGGCAAATTGATCTAAAACCAAATGGGCCCTTGGTGAGACCACATCTAATGTATTGTGTACAATTCTGGTCATCGTTCCTCAAAAAAAGCACATACTTACAATAGAGAGCGAGTATTGCAGGATTCATCAAACTGGTTGTTGAGATGCCGGACACAATGAACCGCAGGATGCTGGTTTACAAAAAAAAGAAACAAAGTGCTGGAATAATTAACGGGATCAGGCAGCATCTCTGGGGGGCATGGATGGTCGTCCCTGTCCTCCAGAGGTGCAGCCTGACGTGCTGAGTTTAGCTTCATTATTGTCACATGTACTAAGGTACAGTGAAAAGCTTTGTTTTGCATGCTATCCAAACAGATCAAATATACCACATGCACATACAATCAAAGTTAAGTCAAACTTAAGTACAATATAGGTGAAGATACAGATGCAGAATATAGTTGCACTGTAGTGTAGTGTCTTGTAACGCATCAATTCCGTAGACAGAGTCCAACGTCCTCAATGGGACAGCGGTGAATTTAGTTTAGTTTAGTTTAGTTTATTGTCATATGTACCAAGGCACAGTAAAAAGCTTTTGTTGCATGCTAACAGGTCAGCGGAAAGACTACATAGAAACATAGAAACATTGAAAATAGGTGCAGGAGTAGGCCATTCGGCCCTTCGAGCCTGCACCGCCATTCAATATGATCATGGCTGATCATCCAACTCAGTATCCTGTACCTGCCTTCTCTCCATACCCCCTGATCCCTTTAGACACAAGGGCCACATCTAACTCCCTCTTAAATATAGCCAATGAACAGGCCTCAACTACATAAGAGAAGAATTAGGCCATTCGGTGGCAGAAAATGATTTTCTCATCTCGGTCCTAAAAGACTTCCCTCTTATCCTTAAACTGTGACCCCTTGTTCTGGACTTCCCCAACATCGGGAACAATCTTCCTGCATCTAGCCTGTCCAACCCCTTAAGAATTTTGTAAGTCTCCATAAGATCCCCCCTCAATCTTCTAAATTCCAGCGAGTACAAGCCGAGTCTATCCAGTCTTTCTTCATATGGAAGACCTGCCATCCCAGGAATCAGTCTGGTGAACCTTCTCTGCACTCCCTCTATGGCAAGAATGTCTTTCCTCAGATTAGGACACCAAAACTGTATTCAATACTCCAGGTGTGGCCTCACCAAGACCCTGTCCAACTGCAGTAGAACCTCCCTGCTCTTGCACTCAAATCCTTTTGCTATGAATGCCAACATATCATTTGCTTTCTCCACTGCCTGCTGCACTTGCATGCCTACTTTCAATGACTGGTGCACCATGACACCCAGGTCTCGTTGCATCTCCCCTTTTCCTAATCGGCCACCTACACATGATTACAATCGAGCCATCCACAGTGTACAGATACCTGATCAAGGGAATAATATTTAGTACAAGATAAAGTCCAGTAACATCCGATTAAAGATAGTCTGAGGGTGTCCGATGAGGTAGCGAGTAGCTCAGGATGGTTCAGGATGGTTGATAGGATGGTTCAGTCGCCTGATAACAGCTGGGAAGAACCTATCCCTGGATCTGGAGGTGTGCATTTTCACACTTCTGTACCTCTTGTCTGATGGGAGAGGGTGGAAGATGCAGTGAGGCTGATCCTCGATTATGCTGGTGGCATGATGAGTATAAATGGAGTCAATGGAAGGGATGTCAATATTATATGTCATGCGGTAAAAGGCAGCAAAACTTCCCGAGCTTCCGTGTCTAAAGTTACGACTTTGAAAGGAAATACTATTTCAGTTAACTCCAAGTCATTTAGGTTTAGGTTTATTATTGTCACATGTACTGCGGTGCAATGAAAAGCTCGGTTTTGCATGCGATCGTATCAGATAATACCATTAAGATAATACCATCATAAATACCATCAAGCTGAGATACAAAGTGCAGAGCATACTCAGCATTATAGCACAATACTTTCAGAGACTCTTTCATGGATGTCAAATATGCCGCCTCAATAAAAACTTGTTTGCATCTATTTTTCTAATGGTTCTGCCTCAGACTGCTGAATTAGTCTTCTCTGAAGTGTCCAGTTGTTCGGCACCACCCTTGCTTTTCTCGTAACACTCCGGAATAACCGCAGGATGTGGTAAGAAAGTTGAAGCTTTCAGCTGGCTCAGGCAGAGACAGGATGCTCGGACAAATAGCCACATAACCACAGCGAGCAAGAAGTCACGGTGCTGCCATGTGTAAATCACAAGGAGGTATCACCCACTTTGAATCGGTGCTGGAGTCAGTGGCTGCAATGGCACACAGCGCAAGCCACCAGCTGCATACTGATGATAAAAGCAGGGTGAAATAAACTAAAAGATTCTGTAACATGAGCTCTGGTTTCTTGTGTCCTCTGGTCTGTCTCCCTTTGCCAATACTCCTCCTCTCCCCTTTGTCCGCACTACACTGTTTTAGTTCCCTTTCATCCACTTCAACGACAGAAAACTGTCTCTCTTACTCACAGTTGCAATCTCTGCTTCTTTTTTTCAAGCCTCCTTTTCTGTCTCTTCCCTTGAGTACCATCTGCCATGGTTTCCCCTGTTTAGCTCTCACAGCTCCGAGCAGCAATCCACAATGAATTATCACAATTCTGCTCACACAGGCCCCAAAAGCGCGTTCCCCGTCATTGTTTTAACAACCTTCCATAAAGGACTCGACTTCACTTCATACTTCCAAAAGGTTCAGATTCAACTCCCCCGACATGTTAACCCTAAATCACCGCATCCCACTACCGATAACTTATGATACAAAATGTGGCCGTGTGGTGCTGAACAGGGTGACGTTCCTCAGATAGGATCAACTAATAATTATATTTTTTTAACTTTGCTCGAGAAAAAATATTTGTTTTTATTTTTATTTTTTTAAATCAAGATGTGGAGCATTCATTCGTTCAATAATGAGCCAGCTGGCTAGCTTTTCACTAACAAAAGTCTCCTTTTTAAAAAAAAACTTTCAGAACCACAGACGTCAGTCTGTAAACTGTTCAGTTTCTGCCTTAAGACTCCAACACAACAAATGCTTCAAGGCTCAAAATGGAAATCTGTTTCCCAATTGTTGGTGACGTCACAGTCTGTCCAATGAAAAAGACATTAACATAGTTCGCCTGATGAAATTGTGATCTCCCCATTATTTATTAAGTCAGATATTACAAACATGAAGGAACCAACTATTGTAAGGTATTTAAATACCAGCAGCATTACGCTAAGATTCTTTAAATAAATATGATCTTTGCTGTGATCTGTGCCATCTCCAGTGTACGTAGAACAGTACAGCACAGAAACTGGCCCTTCGGCCCACTATGTCTGCGCCAACCATAAAGCCAATCTAAATTAAATTTACGTGTAGAAAGGAACTGCAGATGCTGGTATATATCGAAGATAGACACAGACTGCTGGAGTATCTCAGCGGGTCAGGCAGCTTCTCTGGTGATAAAGGATGGGTGATGTTTCGGGTCTGAAGAAGGGTCCTGACCCGAAACATTACCCATCCTTTTTCTCCAGTGGAGCTGCCCGAGTCACTGAATAAGTCCAGCATTCTATTTTACATTTTTTTTAAATTGAACTTGAATTACATTTCTGTTAGATTTTCAAACAAAACCAGATCATTGGAAAGACTGCAAGCCCATTTAAGATCTAAGAAAAAGCAGAACATAGAAGAGTATAGCACATTGAGGCCCTTCAGCCCACAACATGATGCTAAGTTTATTTAATAAGATAAACTCTTATCTGCCTACACATGATCTATTCTGAAGTCAGCAGTCTGAAGAAGGGTCTCGACCCGAAACGTCACCTATCTCCTTCGCTCCTTAGATGCTGCTGCACCCACTGAGTTTCTCCAGCTTTTTGTGTAACCATCTATTCCCTACATATCCTTGTGCTTCTCCATGAGATCAGGACAATTTTGCTGCTAATTAGTGGGCTAATTTTCGGCTAATTAGTGCAATTAAAGTCAAGTAATGAAAAATGCAAAGTACAGCCTATTAGATAATGAAAATAGGATAGACACAAAATGCTGGAGTAACTCAACGGGACAGGCAGCATCTCTGGAGAGAAGGAATGGGCGGCGATTTGGGTTGAGACCCTTCTTCAGTCTCCACCCGAAACGTCACCCATTCCTTCTCTCCAGTGATGCTGCCCGCCTGTCCCGCTGAGTTACTCCAGCATTTTGTTTCTGCAGTTCCTTCCTACACATAAAAAATAGGAGGCTTATATACTCCATGGGTGCAATCACATTTGCCAGGGAGAAACCTCCTCTAAGTTGTTTGGAGGTTGTGGATCAGGAAGTATAAAAACTACTGGTGAATCGTTTGCAGGTGATACCATAACATGATTAACCATAACAGAGGATGGCAAAAGTTTGGTAAATGAGATGCCAAATGTTTATCCTCGAATTCTCGAATCTGTGTGAGTCATTATCTGGGCAGCAATAACCACAGCATTCCAGACACTTCCTGTAATGTTTGGAAAGAAGCCGTTTTCATTCACACTAATCTCAGGTCATATCCTGTGCGTAGTCGTTGAATTCCTACTCAGTTTCTTTAATTTTGGGAAACCCTCTTCCAGCCATCTTGAATCATTTATCCAAGTCACATTCATAAAATAATTACGTTTGCTCTTGATTAGCTTCAGATTGGGTGACTGACATAAAGAGAATTTGCTGCATGTAAAAAATAGCTACGCCGTGGCCAAAGGCTTCTGCGGTCGCCGCGAGTGAATTTCTGCAGAGATGGGTTTACCATTTGCGCTTTCTGAATGGACAACCTTGAACTGTATGAGGCAGCAATGGCTAAGTGCTCCATCTGGTGTTGTAACAGGTCATGCGGAACAGGCAAATGCCAGTTTGATTCCTGACCCGGGTTATGTTAAGGAGGAGGAAGGAACTGCAGATGCTGGTTAAAACCAAAGACAGATAAAAAAAAAGCAGGAGCAACTCAGCGGGTCAGTCAGCATCTCTGGAGAAAAGGAATAGGTGACATTTCGGGTCAAGACGCTATCTTCCGGCTGGTTATGTTAGCTACGCTGCCGAGGTAGCAGTTGGGATACTCCAGCTGCAGGAATTAAACAAGTTGGGATTGAAATACAAAGTAAATTAAAGGTGATTTAATGGAAGCGTTCAAATAATTGAGAGGATTGTCCAAGTGTTTGTTGACCGCAGTTAAATATTTGTTCCACGGGGGTCTAGAGTTGACTCTTGGCTCTGACCCGAAACATCACCTATTCCTTTACTCCATAGATGCTGCCAGATCCGCTGAGCTACTCCAGCATGTTGTGTCTATCTAGATTAGTTTAGTTTAGATATGCCGTGTGGAAACAGGCTCTTTGGCCCACCGAGTCCGCACCGACCGACGATCACCCATACACTAGTTCTATCCCATGTACTAGAGACAATTTACAGTTTACAGAAGCCCATTAACCTACAATATTGTACGTCCTTGAGATGTGGGAGGAAACCGGAGCACCCAGAGACAACCCATGTGGTCGGTCACATGGAGAACGTACAAACTCCGTACATACAGCACCAGTAGTCAGGATAGAATCTGGGTCTTTGACGCTGTAAGGCAGCAACTCTACCGCTGTGTCACTGTGCTGCCATAAGATGCAGGCACGCATGAATGAATGAATGCATGAATAAGTTTATTGGCCAAGTATTCACATACAAGGAATTTGCCTTGGTGCTCCGCCCGCAAGTGACAACATGACATAGTAGGCCCCTCTCATGACTGACCATGGATGATGCATCCTAGTTTGCAGGTGATGTGTGGTCGGATGCAAGCCTGGGCGATGTCAAATGGAGGACAGGCTGTTGCCCATGCAGCACGCCCCCCCCCCCCCCCCTCCACAGCAGGGCCGTTACAGTATGGCACCAGCGCCGTCGCAGGAGCTGCCAGAGTGAGGTTGTAGACAACGACGAACTGCCTTAGGGGCTCCAAATCTGGATTTTCTTGAGGTTTACTCCAGGAGCCCTTTCCATGACTGGATATGTGGATGTTTTAAATCAGTTTTCCCTCTCCTATATGGACTGCCTTCCCAGGCTGACGAGCACCATCTGCCCGAGACTCGTGGGGGCGGGTGCGTCTACCTTCCCGTGCAGGTCTATAGCACCTGCCCACTGCCCAAATGACAACATGACATACAGTGACATGGTACAAGAATGATACATAAAACATTAAACATTAATAATAAAACATTATTGATTAAGCATGTGAATTAAATGAAATGCCGGAACAAAAGGAGGCTACAGATTTTTGGCTATTGAATAGAGCTACTACTCATGGAATAAAAGCTGTTTTTATGTCTGGCTGTGGCAGCTTTGACAGTCTGGAGTTGCCTTCCAGAAGGAAGTGATTCAAAGAGTTTGAATGGCGGTGCTGACTCGAAGAGTCGAATGGCCTACTCCTGCACCTATTTTCTGTGTTTCCATGTTTCGACATTTCTTTGTAACCTTGCACAACTCAATGGCTGTAAGTTCTGTGCACCATTGCATTCCCACAGCAAAAACAAGCAAAGCCACCGCTCCAGGTGGCAAGGCAAAATGTGCCACTGATATCCACCAACATTATACGAGAGGAGAAGGCATTCTTTCTAAACTCTTTTGATGTCACCTTATCAAACGGCATGGCTTGCTTGGAAAGCTTCAGACGAGAGTAACAAGGATGATTCCAGGCTGAGGGATGAAGTTTCAAGTCTTTGGAGAATTTAATTTACTTCAGATGGGGTTGGCCTTTTGGAATAATGAAAGGTAGAGATAGAAACAAATGTGCCTTGCACAATGAGTATAGAACATTAGAACACAATTGTACAAACTTCTGAAGCCTTGACTGCACATTCTCATCTTCAGTAGTTCTTTGCAGGATACTAGTTAGGTAGTTTGTTAGCCGACTCCTCAAATCATTGTGTCCAACATTTTATGAGCAGCCTACATTGTTGCAGTCTAACGTTATAAATTATGAGAACAAAAGATTTCGGGAATCATACTTATTGATCTTCTTGACACGATGATGAGAGAAATGAATTTCCAGAGCATTATTTAAAGTGCAGTCCCTGATTTATTTGGCTGCAGTTGCAATCTGCAATAAAATTGTCCTTATTGGAGAGGGAGGCATATTAAAACCCTTGCAGGAGCCTCTTTGCAAATTCAAAGGAATCAGCTATTCAGATCAGCAAGGAGAGTAATGGGCTTGCATGCCAGCATGCTTGGCAAGGCCTTTAGCTCCGCTCTCTCACTGACAACCAACGTAGCACAATAGTGTGTTGCTGAGAAGATGAGTTGACTGACTTTTGTAGAAAGTCATTTGAATTTGTAAATATTTTGGATTGCCGGTGCCTTAATAAAGTAATTGGACTAAATATAACCTATTTGCGAACATGTTTTAGGCTGAGATTAACCAGGAGTACTAACGTCTGCAGTGTGAAAACACAACCTATTAAATAAATATAATTCTTTGGCTGAGCCATTGACACCTGTTGAAATGGCCATAAGTGTAGTTTTGAAAAGTATTTTATTTATTTCTGCCACCAAAACCTTGTTCCAATATTTATTGACATTCCAGCTGATCTGTATTTAGCTCCTTCCTCTCTTAACCACTTGCTTCTGCACTCCATCATATCCATGTATCATATCTATCTATATATTACTAAAACTCTCATCTTGCTTGTTTCTATATGTATGTGATCTGGGACCTATGCCAAAATGGTACAAGGTAGCGCTAAAATATTTGCACCACCTTATTCACCGTGTCCCGTGGTCATTCGTATGTAGTTTTGTTCAGATTGATGTTATATTTCACAATCAACAGTGTTGGGATAAGCTCTTACATTGTTGTAAGGAGAGGTAGGGAGTGGGGGAGGGGAGAAGAAGAAATGTTATTTAAACATTGTGTTTAGTGGGGGGAATGCGAAAGGGGAGAGGTGAGGCAGTGACTGAGGGTAGGGAAAAGGATAGGGAGGGAGAGGTGAGGGAGGGAGTGGAGGTGGGGAGGAGGAGAGGGGATAGAGAGGGAGGGTGAAGAGGAGGGGGAGGGAGTGTATGAGCCGCACCTGCGCAGTTGGGGGCTATGGGTGAGTGGTGGAATATTGCGTTGGGGAAACGGGGCTCAACGGGTCAGGGGGGTAACATAGAAACATCGAAACATAGAAAATAGGTGCAGGAGTAAGCCATTCGGCCCTTCGAGCCTGCACCGCCGTTCAATATGATCATGGCTGATCATCCAACTCAGTGTCCTGTACCTGCCTTCTCTCCATACCCCCTGATCCCTTTAGCCACAAGGGCCACATCTAACTCCCTCTTAAATATAGCCAATGAACTGGCCTCAACTACCTTCTGTGGCAGAGAATTCCACAGATTCACCACTCTCTGTATGAAAAATGTTTTCCTCATCTCGGTCCTAAAGGAATTCACCCTTATCCTTAGACTGTGACCCCTTGTTCTGGACCTCCCCAACATCGGGAACAATTTTCCTGCATCTAGCCTGTCCAACCCTTTAAGAATTTTAAAGTCTTCTAAATTCTAGCGAGTACAAGCCAAGTGTATCCAGTCTTTCCAAATATGAAAGTCCTGACATCCCAGGAATCAGTCTGGTAGGGAAGGAGGGGAGAGGGGTTATGCAGGGTGGGAGGGAGTGACTGAGGGTAGGTAGTGACTGACGGTAGAGGAAAGGAGAGGGAGGGAGAGGTGAGGGAGAGAGGGAGAGAGTGGAGGAGAGGGAAGAGAAGAGGGAGGGTGAAGAGAAGGGGGAGGGAATGTTGGGGGGTGAGGGGAAATGAACCGTGCCTGCGCAGTTGGGGGCTATGTGTGAGTGGTAGAATATTGCATTGGGAGAACGGGTTACGTTGGGGGAACAGGTGAAGAGAGGGAAGGGAAGAGGGAGGGTGAAGAGAAGGGGAGGGAAACATGAGTGGTGGAAACGGGTTTCATTGGGGGAACGGGTGAGTGGTGGATTATTGCGTTGGGAGAACGGGGCCCAACAAGTCCCCACTTGGTCTAGTATATATATATAAAATTGGACATTGGGGAGAACCTGACAGCAGTACTTAGAGTGGATGTCCTGGAGAAATTATCGGATGCTATCTGGATTGGACATAGGGATAAGAGAGGGCCCCAATAGGTCTCCCAATAGTCAGAAGGGATTAAAGGAATAGATATATAAACAAATCGCAGAAAGATGTAAGACCAATAGAGTGATGCTAGTAGGTGATTTTAATCTTCCTAATATTGACTTGCAGTATTGACTGGGATTGCCTTATTGCTAAGACCTAAAATGGGGTGTAATTCATAGTGTGTTCAAGAAATGTACAATTCTCCATCTGAATATTTTTCATAAACTGACCTTCACTGCACTTTGGAGGGAAAGTATCACATTAAAAAAAAAAAAAATGCTTGCTCTAATTTTGCGGTTCTACCCCCATTATATCTCCCACCAAAGCAAATATTTACACTCCAGTTGCTATATCATTGTAAACACTCCCTAATCATCGATCCTCAAGGAAATGTTGGGGGAGTCCAGAAACAGGGGCCACGGTTTAAGAATAAGGGGTAGGCCATTAAGAACTGAGATGAGGAACAACTTTTTCACCCAGAGAGTTGTGAATTTGTACAATTTCATTTCGGAGTCACGTGAGTGACTTCGTGAAGAGCCTGCCGGCGCGCATGCTCGACATATCGTCGTACCGCGTTGCTGCGACGGCTGGCGGTGGAGCGCGCTCCTCGCCAGCCCGTCATAAGGGGCCACGGAGGTAAGTATTCTACCTTTAGTTGGTGGTCCTTGTTGTTGGTTATGTCTTGCAGCAAGGACATGGATGGGAGTTCCAAGGGCCGGAGGACGTCAGGACGAGTTCGCCGGTCAACAGTTCCGGGGCCTTTACCATCGGCAGCACCTGCAACGCAGGCCGGGACTCAGGCGGAGATGTGGGTAAGCCCTGTGGTTACAGGTCCAGATCCGCCAGCACACCACAGCTCGGAGGAGTTCGACGAGGAGGAGTGTGGTGTGCCGCCAGAGCAGGAGGACCCTGCCATGGCAGTCAGGTCGTCAGCGGGCTCGCTGGCGACCTCGAGCAGGGTGCGTGCGGCTGCATGGCCTGTTCCACTCAGCCCTCCGAGTAGGGGAAGGGCAGGAGCCCAGAAGCCTAACCCTTCCAGGGCTAAGGCATTGCCTGACACGGAGGAGTGGTCAGGTTCCAGGGCGAGACCCGGGGCGGCTGTGAGATCCAGCCGGCACACCCCGACTCTCGACGCCGGGACGGGTCAGTTGAGTCGGGTCTCGTCATGGTCGCCGAGCCCCCCCATGGATGGGTGGGCGAGACCATGCGTCGGCAAGGTCCACGATGTGGGCAGCCGGCAAGCCTGCGCGGGCTTCAGGCAGCCATGCTTCAGCTGGTGCCGACACCACGCCGCACATGCCCTTAGTGGCAGCGGCTTCAGCTCCCGCTAAACGGAGGCGGTTGAACACGCCCGCGCGGGAATCGCGCAGTTTCGCCTCGGCGGCTGTTAGCGACAACTACCGGCACCGGCAGGGCCTCGATGAGGTGCGGGCCGATGATAGGAGCCCGGTTTTCTTTTCAGAGCCGGAGGACTCCGACCACCTGAGTGTTCAGGGTGAAGGGCGTATTGACCGTATGGAGCGGCTGCTGGAGCTCCTGCTTCAACGTCAACTACAGCAGGGCAGCAACAGGCACAGGGCGTCGTCACCAGCCTCTACTATCAGCCTGGAGCAGCAGGAGGAGGAGGTTTTGGTGGATTCCATATCACCTCCGTTGGAGGTGCCAGCGGAGGATCTTCTGGATGTGGCGACCAAATTGCGGCCCCACATTCATCTGGACTTCCTTTAAACGCAAAGCTGGCAGCCACTGTGGACTTTCTTAACAACCAGCAACTACAGGAAGAAGTCCTCATTCAGGCAATGAGCCGTCACAAGGCTCCATCCAATTGCAACTCCCTCAACGTGCCTGTGGTCAAAACACCGATATGGGGCAACATCAGTGCGGCTATCCGTCAACAAGAGGTAAAATTGCAGCGGATCCTGAAGCTTCTCACGGCCGGTATTACCGCCTTTGCGCGGTCGGTGGACGGGGACGAACTGATTTTGGACCAGGAAGATGCTCTGGCCCTCCTGTGCGCGACCCAGCACGAAATCAACGGGTTTCGCAAAACCAGCATCCGCCCAGCGCTCAATCCGAAGTTTGCAGGATTGTGCAAACCACCGCCGCCGCCCCCGCCCCGTCAGCTCTTTGGGGAGGACCTCTCGAAGAGAGTCAAAGAGCTTGACGAACAAGCCAAAACGGTGGGGATCATGCGCTCTCAGAGTGCCCCCGCACCGTCAGGCTCAAAGTCTCCATACATTCGATCACGAGGGTCTGCTAGTACCTCGACGAGGACCCACCCTCAAGCTCCACAACGACAGCAACATCAGACCCAGCACCAGGGGTCTTTTTTAGGACAGGGTCGGCAGAGACCCTGGTGGAAAACGAAGACGCCGCGCCCTCAAGCCAACCCAGCACCTCCACGTCCACCCACGCGTGTCAAGGACCGCCGGTAACCACGGAGGTGAAGGGGTCTGGTTCTCTCTTTTCTCTTTGTTTAACTTCACATGTTGGTGGTCGCCTTCGGTTGTTTTTGGGTGCATGGGGTAATTTTACTGGTGACGAGTATGTGTTGCAGAATATTCATGGGCATAAAATTGAGTTTATTAATGGCGACCTTCCTCCATCCCAGCACATGCCCGCTCGAACGTTTAAATTATCTGCTGCAGAACAGGCAGCAGGCTACAAGGAACTTTTAAGTCTTGAGCAGAAGGGAGTGATTGAGAGAGCGGTGCATGAGCCAGTTGAATTTGTTTCGAATATATTCACCAGACCTAAGAAGGATGGAGGTTGTCGTGTCATTATTGATCTAACCCATTTGAATACTTTTGTAACATATACTCATTTTAAAATGGATACGTTTGAAACAGCCAAATCATTGATTTCTCATGGTTGCTTTATGGCATGCATCGATTTGAAAGACGCATATTATTCAGTATCCATCCAGAAATACGACAGAAGGTTTTTGAAATTCATCTGGATGGGGCAACTCTGGCAGTACAAGGCTTTGCCTAATGGGCTCACCACAGCCCCTAGATTGTTCACTAAATTAGTGAAACCAATTATGGCTTATTTGAGACAACGACACCATATAGTTATGGCCTACTTAGATGATATCTTAATTGTGGGCCACACCCTGGAATTGGCTGAACAGGGTGTTGCAGCTGCTGTCAATATATTTCAACAATTAGGGTTTATTGTCCATCCAGAGAAATCAAAGTTCTGCCCTGCCCAGGTGATTAATTACCTAGGGTTCACGGTGAACTCTATGAGCATGAGGGTTACCATTCCAATTAACAAGATTGAGGAGGTTACCCAGGTGTGTCAAGATTTAATCCGCACCAATATACCATCGATTCGGCATTCAGATACAATAATTGGGAAGCTTGTAGCTTTGTTTCCGGCAGCGCGATATGGACCTTTGCATTATCATAATTTGCAAAGAGCTAAAATTGCTGCGTTAAAACAGAACGCTGGTCATTATGATCGGTCCATGCAGCTGCCGCCCGAAGCGATAAATGAGTTGCAATGGTGGGTGTGTCACATTAGCAGCTCATTCAAGCCTATCAGGGAGGCTAATCCGGTGGTATATTTGCAGACTGATGCAAGCTCCAATGGCTGGGGAGCCACGGATAATTGCTCTAGTTGTGGGGGCAGATGGGACACCCTTGAATCAACGATGTTGTTGACTCAAGGGATTAACTATTTGGAGTTGCTGGCAGCATTCCGCGCGACTTCGTGCGTATTGTTCCAAGCTTGTTGGAGCACATGTCCGTCTCCAAATAGACAACACCACAGCAGTGGCATACTTAAACCATATGGGTGGTACCAGGTCAGTTTCGTGTGACAAATTGGCTAACTCAATTTGGCTCTGGTGTGTTCAAAGAGACATTTGGATTTCAGCTACCTATTTGCCAGGTGAGCTTAATACTGTGGCGGACACCAGGTCACGCAAATTTAATGACAATATTGAATGGATGTTGCATCCTGAGATTTTTTCTAAAGTCACAGCCAAATTTGGTAAACCGGACATTGACCTTTTTGCGTCACGGTTGAACCATCAGGTACCAACCTACGTTTCATGGGAACCAGATCCTGGGGCAATAGCGCTAGATGCATTCTCGCTGGACTGGGGGAATTGGTTTTTTTATGCCTTCCCCCCGTTTTGCCTCATCAGTCGGGTATTGCGAAAGATTCAGGCAGACGCTGCCAAGGGCATCCTTATTATACCCGACTGGCCCACACAGCCTTGGTATCCGGTGGTCTTTGACATGCTCAACGAACCTTGGGTCCTTTTGAAGGGTTGCCCACAATTGGTTACTCACCCTGTCTCAGGGGAGCCACATCCCTGCCATGGCTATTTAAATTTGTTGGCTTGCAGGTTCTGAACAGGCCGTTAGTCCAATACGGCCTCTCGGCTCGGACCATGGATACCATCGGGGCGTCGTGTCGAGAGTCCACAAGGCGAAGATACCGCTCGCATATTAAGAAGTGGGAAGCCTACTGCAGCCGCTCTCACATCACATACGATGACGTGACAATAACCGACGTCCTGGAATTCCTCGCGGGGTTGCACCATGATGAACACTTAAGTTACAGTGCCATCAACAGCGCCAGAAGTGCGCTATCATTCTACCTCAATATTGGGGTAGGATCCAACAGGGTAGTGTCCAGACTCATGCGGGGTATATTCAATATGAATCCGCCTACACCACGCTATAATATCACCTGGGATGTCAGGGACGTATTAACCCTGCTCAGGACGTGGTCTCCCATGGAAGGGCTCCAACTGGACCAACTCACCATGAAGCTGGTGATGTTACTAGCGCTGACTTCAGCTCAGAGGGTACAGACACTACATAAACTTCGTGTCGACAGAATGACTTCTACCCCTACAGAAGTAGTCTTTTCATTGACGAGCTACTAAAGCAGCATAGACCTGGGTGCACAGGGCTGCAGCTGAAGTTCCCGGCATACCCCACAGATGCTAGGCTATGTTTAGCCTCACATATCCGCCACTATGTCAAGGTGACGGCACGCATCAGAGGAATGAAGAGATACCTGCTTGTCACTCATAAGAGACCTCATCATCGAGTGACAGTCCAGACGATATCCAGGTGGCTTCGAGTCGTCTTGGGTAAGTCAGGTATCGACACTAATGTGTTCAAGTCTCATTCCACCAGGGCTGCATCGACGTCAGCGGCGAGGGTCATGGAGGTGCCCATGGACCAAATTCTCGCCACAGCAGGATGGGCTAATGAAGCTGTGTTCCAGCGTTTTTATAACAAGCCTGTTGCTGCTCCTCTACAGTTCGCAGAAGCCGTGCTGAATGCAGGGCAAGAACGTGGAGATGTCCCCGCATGAGGGGTTTTTGATTTGTTATTCATAAATATGCTCTTGTTTTGCAGTATGAACTATTGAGCAAGTTTGTTCCTCCCATCCATCCCTGGTAGTGGTGTGTCAGCATGGACGTGGTCCAGGGCGTGTAATCACAGAAGCTTTGAAGTCTTCACGAAGTCACTCACGTGACTCCGAAATGAAATAGTAAGATTGAACGAGAACTTACCAGTTCGAAGGTTGATCTTTATTTTATGAGGAGTCGAAGTGAGGGATTTCGTGCCCTCCTCGCCCAACCCTCAATCACCTTCATCTGGTAATCTTAGTCACTTCAATCTTACTATGCGAAGTCATTTCTATTGTTGGTTTCTGTGATTCCACGCCGCTACTTTGAAGTATGTCGAGCATGCGCGCCGGCGGGCTCTTCACGAAATCCCTCACTTCGACTCCTCATAAAATAAAGATCAACCTTCGAACTGGTAAGTTCTCGTTCAATCTTACTATTCTCTGCCTCAGAGGGCAGTGGAGGCCGATTCACTGGATGCATTCAAAAGAGAGTTAGATAGACCTCTTAGGGTTAGCGGAATCAAGGGTATGGACAGGAATGGGGTACTGATTGTGGATGGTCAGCTATGATCACATTGAATGGCGGTGCTGGTTCGAAGGGCCGAATGGCCTACTCCTGCACCGATTTTCTGTTTCTATGTTTCTATGAAATACCTAAAACATTGTCCATAAAATCCATCATTAACATTTAGCCTCAGTATCATTTTGCTCCTTTTCCAACGTTATCAATCCAAAATTATTCAGGCGATATTCTGGATGTAGTCAATCCAGAGATTCATACAGGTTTAGCACTTTGAGGTACAAGCGACTGGTGTGTTATGAGGGGTGGTGTTTGGGAGGGTGGGGGGGGGGGGGGGGGGGGGGGTGGAGAGCAGGCTTGTGAGTGACCTGAAGAACAGTCATCAGTCTGAAGAAGTGTCCTGATCCGAAACGTTGCCTGTCATTTCCCTCCAAAGATGCTGCCTGACCAGCTAAGTTCTTCCAGCAATTTTCTTTTTACTGAAATGAAAGATTCTTTGCAAGACTATAGTACAGTTTATTTCCCATAAAATTTTGGGATGGAAATCTGGACTGGCGATGGCTTTCTTTATAGTGCCATTATTTTTAATCATTATTATTACTTTACTTACATTAGATGTTATCAGTCACTAATCCCCATTCAATACTGGCTTCTGCAGGATATTACCCAATGTACAGTAAGTCTACTGTAAGTCTAAAAGCCACTATATAGAAATATGCATTAATATACTTCTGTTCGACATTTATCAATTAATGCATATTTCTATATAGTGGCTTTTATTTTGTTCTCTGAAAGAGACTATTCTGTGCATAGTCTTACTTTCTAGCCCAGAAAGCCTGTAGCTTAAATTGGAATTGACTATTCAGTGTGAGGTTTTTGGTACCCATTTCAAAATCTGCATAATACATTTAGTTGCATGCAGCTTTGCACATTCAATATCATGATTTGTTCCATTGCTCCCTGCAATGCAGGATTTGTTGTCAATTTGAAAGCAATCTAATTACATTTTGCATTGAGGGGAAATTGGGTGCATTAATTCCCAAGCAGGTAGACCTTAGAGAAATGTAGACATTTGTAAGGTGATGGGATGCACTCAATCACATTGCCACTTTAATTCTCCGTCTCACTTTGATTTGAATCTCTCTGCCTTCAAAGCCTTCTACCATACTTCACCAAAACTCAATGTATGATTGAGGATCAACACCTTCTCATCAGCTGGCACACATCATAAGGCCGGCTAGCTGACATTTCAGGCTGGGACCCTTCTTCAAGATCCCAACCCCAAACATCGCCTCTCCATGTTCTCCAGAGAGGCTGCCTGACCCACTGAGTTGGTCCAGCATTTCGTGTCTGTCTCTGGTATAAACCAGCATCTGCCGTTCCTTGTTAATACGTTACAAGCCTTCTGGGTTCAACACTGAATCCAACAACATCAGATAATCAACAGTGCAACACCTTCTATAGAACTTCGAACATGGAAAAGTACAGCACAGGAACAGGACCTTTGGCCCATGATGTCTGTGCCAAACATGATGCCAAGCCAAACTAATCTCATTTGCCTGCACAAATTTATTTCAAATTTCAACAATTGCTTCCTAATTCCTTTGGTAATTTTAGTTGATAGTTGTGGATGTTGACCTATTTTTTTAAACTTGCAATATCATCCCGAATCCTGCTTTCCATCTAATTAAAAACCTCTGTCCATTCTTTTCCCAATCTGCATCTTACAACATGATTTTCTACATCATTTCCTGATCTGACGAAAGGTTTGTGACCTGAAACATTAGTTGTTTCGATCTTCAGATATATGGTCTCATTTGTTGGGTGTTCCCAGCATTTTAGTTTAGTATAGTTTAGAGACACAGTGTGGAAACAGGCCCTTTGGCCCACTGAGCCGCGCCGACCAGCGATCCCCACACACTATCCTCAAGGACGTCAAGGAAAGTAGGAATAGAAAGGGTTTGAAATTGAAAGTACTTTGGAATTGAAGAAGCATGGGAATATTTCAATGTGTGGATAAAGTTAACAGAAGTTTAGAGTTGAGAGACACGGTGCCGAAACAGGCCCTACATGCCGACCAGCGATGCCCGTACATAAACAATATCCTACACACACTAGGTACAATTTATAATTTTATCAAGCCAATTAGCCGACAAACCTGTTAGTCTTTGGAGTGTGGGAGAAAACCGGAGCACCCAGAGAAAATCCACGCAGGTTATAGGGAGAATGTGCAAACTCCATACAGGCAGCACCTGTAGTGAGGGTCAAACCCTGGTCCCTGGTGCTGTAAGGCAGCAACTCTACCGCTGCACCACCATGCCGCCCAAAACTTGTTGGGTATTCCCAGCATTTTCTTCGTTTATTTCCATGTTCCTGCATCAGTGACATTGGGTGATTCTGGTGGAAAAATGAATGGAATGGTTTCCCAAATGTCTTGGCTTCCTGCACTCTTCCTGATCCCAGATGCTGTTTGAATCAGTTGAATGGGATCAGGCCTTTCTAGGGCAATGTTTGCAAATCTACAATACCTCACAAAAGTGTGATGGGCCTGTCCCACTTACATGACTTTTTCGGTGACTGCCGGCACCCTTCACAGGTCACAGCAGGTCGCTGAAAAATGTCAACATGTTGAAAATCCAGCGGTGACCAGAACAAGGTACGACTCTTTGGGCGACTACTCACGATCGTACAGGCTTCACCCCGCGACATGTCGTTGTGGTATTGCCTGTACAGTCGTGAGTAGTCTCCTCAGTCGCTCAAAGAGTTGTAGCCACTGGATTTTCAACAGTAAGTGGGACAAGCCTGTTAGGCACAAGAGTGGTAACTAACTTTGTTTAATCCAGATACTTTGAAGATCGTTCGAATGCTATGTGTTTATTGAGATGTAATGAGTTTATCGCCAACATATTCTGTATAATAGCTGTACAATTATACATGTTTCCTCAGTATCTGACTAAACGACAGTGTGATATGTTGATAGCACACTGATATTTAACTGGCATGTTCAAATATGTAACAATATCTATTTTGAGATAATGACTTTTTAAAGAGCAATAAAATTTCCAATTAGTGAAACTTGTTAGGATAACTGAGTATTTATGACATTACTTACTAGATTTTGGCAACGGTATTAAATCATAACAGATGCTTAATTTCTGATTGCTAATTAAAGAACCTTTATGCTTGTCTTTGATGTACTATTTTATTGGTGGAATACGCCAGTATTGTGGCGTTTGGTTAACCACAATAAAATCATTAATCTCCTGAGCAGATTACAAATTGGGAATTAATTTTCTAGCGATTTAACACATAATCCAAAACTATTAAGGAGCAAATACTGTTCTGTATTTGTACTTCAGCATAATGGTAAAATACAAAATGACCCGAGATGAATATATAATAAATGATTAAAATATAAAAAGATTAAAATAAAGATTAAAATATGAAAAGATCTTTGATTAAAATAATACCTGCTTCATAAATAGTTGCCTTTTCAAAGCGCCAATCTATTTTGAAGCATATTACATCACTTGATTTCATTTTCATTCAAAACATCACAGAATTCACCAGTTTAACAATTTGAAATTGTGATAACATTTTTCCGATTTGCAGCATTACATTCTCAGACATTGCACACGAAAGTGGCAAAAAAAAGTTTTTGCTGAGTTACTCCAGCTTTTTTGTGTCTATCATCTGAGATTCCCACCTGCTTTAAGAAGTTCGCGATTGTCCCTGCGCCAAAGAAAAGCAAGGTAGCATGCTTCAATGATTACCAATCCAATGACTAACACCATCATGAAGTGCTTCAAGAGGATGGTCACTTTAAAAAGTACACAATAACTCCAGCCTCCATGACAATCAATCAACCAACCAATCAATCAAAGACTTTATTGTCATTCAAAAATACACCAACAAATGCAAGTCTGAACGAAGTCTCAACCATCAACACCATCATCCCAACTAAACTCAGATCTAAACTCATTGGTCTCAGTCATCACCTGTTACACCAGCAATGTTACAAAATTTTGAGATTTTAAAAATCAAGTCTGCAATGTATCCCATCAGATAAAGCATGAAAATAAGTTTAATGTGAGACGTAATTCACTTCCACATCTTCAGTATTGAAAAGGTTATGGCCATTTCCATACTCAGAAATTAACATTTTGTTCCCCATTGCTTTTCCATTGACTTAACACAAAAGCTGTGATCGAGGACAGTCAAAAGCCCATAACTTTCTTAAAAATGAAGAGAACTGATAGAAATTTTCATTTATTATAGATTGAAGCATTCTGAAACAAATATGAAACAATCTTATTTGGATGACCTGAAATTAAAGCATATAATTAGTTAGTTACCTAATTGTAGCTAATTACAAAATTCAATTACTCGATCTAAACATCTATCCATTTCTTAAGAAATGATTAACATTTTTAAAAAGCTTAAGTGTCCAAATAACATTCACACAAGAATTCACAATATAACATGATTTTAAAATCTCATGTCATGAATTTATAGGGCAAATGGAAGGAATTTAATGTTTAATTTCCTGTAAATTAATGGCCACATAAATCATCTTGCGAGTGGGTTTTTGTGGAACGCCATTGATTGGAACGTTGTGGTTGTGGTGAATTTGAGCCCCATATTGGCAGGAAAAAAACTGTTGGTTCGTATAGGGCCATAATCACATTTTCGCCAATGAAATTTGGATTAATTAATCCTTAGAAGCAAGTTTATATGTAAAATATACAACTTACCTTATGTTTTGTCCCCTACGTGAGATCCGTCCCATTGTTGGCGTTGACATGGTTTGAAGTAGATTTTTATTTTTACTCCAGCGATTAAATTGTCCTGCGATTCTTTTTAAAAACTTCCGAGGACACAAGTCGGAACGATTTTTCAGCATCAGCTGGCAGCCCGAGAATATATATCTCGGACAGGCAGGAGAAAACGGCATTTTAATCCCGCCCCCACCCCCCCTCAAAGGTGCCAAAGTCGCGCACACGGCCAGTGGCAGAACTGCAGCGCCGTTGAAGGTTAGTATTGTAACATACCTACATTGCCACTCCTCCCCAACAGCCCTGCTGGATCCTTGACTTCCTGATCCACAGATCACAGTCAATGAGGATAAGGAACAAAACATCCTCTCCTCCATCTTCGTAATTTATAACATAGTAGGAAGCTATTTAGCCCAAATCATTCATGCCAGTAAAAAAGAGCAACGTAATTCAATCCCACCTTTCAACAACATTTCTGTCCTTCTACAAATCATGGCTCTTCAAGTACACATGGAGGCATTTATAAACATATTGAGGGCTCCTGCTTCTATAACCTTATCTAGTTCTGAATTCCAGATCTCCTAATATCATCTGGGAGAAATAATATAATCTCATCTCCTCCTTAATCTTTCTAATAATCGTGTTAAATTTCTATTCCCTGGTGTTTGGCCCCTTAACTAAAGGAAATAGATCTTTCCTATTTATGGAAAGATAAGGGCGGCACGGTGGTGCAGCGGTAGAGTTGCTGCCATACAGCGATCCAGGTCAATCCTGTCTCCCCATGACCTGCGTGGGATTTTTCCGGGTGATCCGGTTTCCTCCAACACGCCAAAGATGTACAGGTAGTTGTAGGGTAGTTGGCTTTGGTAAAATTGAAAATTCTCGCTAGTGTGTGTAGGATAGTGGTAAGGGCCTGTCCTACTTTCCCGAGTTACTAATGAATTCTTCCGAGTTTTCCCCTTGATTCAAACTCAGAGAATGTCTGTAGCGAGTCCGTAGGAGTCCGTAGCGAGTCCGTAGGAGGCCATAGGAGCCCGTAGATATATCGCAGCGGCTCGTTAAGGCAGCCGTAGGTACTCGGGGCATCAGGTAAGTCGGGACGTTTTTTTCCAGCATTTCAAAAAAGTCCACGAGTAAAAACATAGTTGGGCGGACGAGTTCATAGATCACAAAAATCTAGATTTTTTTTAAACGTCCTTTCAACTCAGCAGAGGACTCGGGAAAGTGGGACAGGCCTTTAAGTGCACGGGGATCGCTGGTCGGCGCGGACTTGGTGGGGAGACAGGCCTGTTTCTGCGCTGTATCTCTAAACTCTATATTATAAACTCTAAACTTCAGTTAACTTTATCAACATTGAAATATTCTCATGCCTCTACAATTCCTATGGAAACAACCACCTTCTATCCCGTTATTCCTTGAGGCACAATTTTCCATTCCTGGCAATTTATAAAACTCCTCTGCACCCTTGCTATGCCTTCTTTGGTACAATGGTTCTTTATTGTCACGTGTGCACTGCGCAGTGAAATTCTTGCACCCGTCGCCGTATTTTGGCGCCAAAGAGCGTGTCGCCCAACGTGGGGCTCGAACCCACGACCCTGAGATTAAAAGTCTCTTGCTCTACTGACTTCTTTGGGTTGACAGCACATTGTTCTGGAGGGCTAACATCATGAGTTAACTGATGCAGTTAAAGTTGCTCGCCTCCATCCGTTTTAACTATCCTTCATCACTCGATTTTCCTGAACATGTAAAATTAAACCCTTCTCTTTACAAGCCTGCCCACTTTATGGGGTGAACAATGGTCGTTCTTGTTGGACTTGCTCTGATTGAGGTCTGCAACAATCTCTCGACCAGTGAGTCCCTGTTGAAGAGATAAGAAGCTTATTGAGTTTAAGCTCCTTATCCAGCATCCGTTTTCATATTGTGTGCTGATAATAATCATCTTTACTTTTCCTTTCTCCTTTCCTGATGGACATTGTGTGGCCCGGTCAAGTTGCAGATCACTTACTGCTTTCTGTGATTAGGTTTAGGTTCAGGTTTATTATTGTCACATGCACCGAGCTACAGTGAAAAGCTTTGTTTTGCATGCTTTCCAACCACACGTGTAGGAAGGGACTGCAGATGGCGGTTTACACCGAAGGGAGACACAAAATGCTGGAGTAACTCAGCGGGTCAGGCAGCATCCCTGGAGAAAAGGAATAGGTGACGTTCCGTGCCGAGGCCCTTCTTCAGACTGAGAGATGGGGAGAAGGGAACTAGAGGTATGAAATGGTACTGAACAGATCAGAGCCGGCACCAATGGCCAAAATACTAAACTAAGCATAACATACTATACATAAATACAATCAAGTCAAACCCAAGTACAATAATTAGAGCAAAGAGGAAGATACAGAGTGCAGACTATAGTTCTCAGCATTGTAGTGCATCGGGTCCATAGACAAAGTCCAATATCTAACGTCTGTAAGCATCTGTTAGCACATGATCTTAGCCCAGATCCAGCTGCAGCCCATGTTAACTGGGCAAGTTGTCTACCTAATGGAAGATGGGGTTCCTTCATAAAGTATATTGTCCAGGATCAAGTGAATGCAATTTCAGTTCCAATACCAATAGGGCTGCAATTGCAGTTTTCCGTGCTGTAATTGTTATATGGTTATATGGTTATATGGTCATTTTATAATGAGGCAGATTGAGATATGAGAAAGTCTATAAAAGTAAGTTGGCCACTTATCAATGGTCCTTTATTCAATGATGGCTTATTTGTAAAATATGCAACAGCACGGTGAATTTAGTTTTGCATACATTGCACATGTGGGGGGCTGGCTTTTATGGCTCCATTATCCAAAGTCCAAAGTCCAGTTGGACTGCGCGTTCGATGTACTGGAACAGTTCCCGCAAACCGGGTCTCACTCCTCTCCTCGTTCGCCCATCTTTGTGTCCCGGGGCGCCTCCTGCAGCATTTGCTCCTCTTGTTCGATGTCTCCAACTCCCTCCTAGTTACACCGTCTGAACGGCCTATGGGCAGCTTTCCAGTCCCACAGACCAATGAGCTTCCGGGCTTATCTTTCTCAGGTTAGGCAGTTCAGTCTATCCTGCACTAGATGCTCATTGCCGCCTCTGATGCACAGCCTCCTGCATTGGCACCAAATGCCGGCTTTGGTTGCTTCCTTCAGCCCACTCCATGTGAAGTATAAGCACATAGGTTCAAGGTGAAGGGGAAAAGATTGAATAGGATATCTGGGGGGGAACTCTTTCACACAAAGGGTGGTGGGTGTATGGAACAAGCTGCCAGAGGAGGTAGTTGAGGCTGGGATTATCCCAATGTTTAAGAAACAGTTAGACAGGTACATGGATAGGACAGGTTTGGAGGAATATGGACCAAGCTCAGGCAGGTGGGACTAGTGTAGCTGGGACATGTTGGCCGGTGTGGACAAGTTGGGCCGAAGGGCCTGTTTGCACACTGTATCACTCTATGACTCTAAGCACAGTAGTGAGGAGTGGTGGTTAATAACAGTCATGGATCAGTAACTAAACTGACTCCTGCGGAAATCAGCTGAGAGTTAAAATACTCCTCGGGGATTCTGCCATTTCCTCTGAAGTTGCAGCAGCAGAATTCTCTCAGCTCCGAGAACATTCCAGTCCAAAGTGATTAAAGATGGCATATTTGTGCATAACATGTTAAAACAGCCATCCTCAGATAAAGTGCATCACTCTACATTTCCATAACATGTAACACATGGGAAAGGTTTTTTTCTTTTCTGTATTTGAATGTACTGCTCATCAATTAATTTAAAATACGCTGATGGCTATATCTGGATTCTATTACATGTGTTAAATCTAATGTTTATTACATAAATCCACTCACTACCTGCCACATTCCATCATGTTCTCAATCAGTTAATCTAATCATTTAATCCTGCAAATTTTCTTCCACGATATAGTATTACTTTTTGAATCTAGCTATTATGGTGCGCTCTGCAGAATTTTGAGCAGAAGGTTGTAAAGTTGTGGGCAGCGGTCTCAGCTTTGCACTCAGATGGAGAATGAGAAGTTAGGCAGAAACATGATATTTGCAAACCTATAGCAGCTTGAACGCAGTGGGAAATCATCTGAGATATATAACATATGACCACCAGGGGCGCCGCACGATTGGCAGCCCCGCCAAGAGTGTTTTTTTTCGCCTTTTTAATTTTTTTTAATGTGTGTTAAAAGTTTGTGTGAATGTTCTCATGTTTGTTTTATGTGGGGGGAGGGGGAGGGGGTGGAGTCGGGGGAAACTTTTTTTTCAGTTTCTTACCCAGCCGGAGATTTTCGGATCGCATTCTTCCGTCGCTCTGCGGCCTACCATCTATGGAGCTGGGGGCCTCCTTGGGCCCCACCGCGGGGCATGGACTTACATCGGAGTCAATCCCTTGCCTGGGATCGTGGCATGCGGACTTAACATCGGATGCTCGCAGTCTCGGGCGAGGCCTTGGATATCATGAGCTCCAACATCGCGGAAAGTTCAACCAGCCCCGATCATCCGACGCGTGGGAGCTGACATCCCACCGATGCAGGAGCTGATCACCTCAACGAGGAGGGCCCACCGCCGGCTAAGGGTGTCAAGATCATCCCGTCAACGGAGGGCTCAAGTCCCCCAACCGCGGAAGAGCAAAGGGAAGAGATTGATTTTTTTTCACCTTCCATCACAGTGAGGAATGTGGAGGAGTCTCTGTGATCGATGTTTATGTTAAAATGTGTTTTGTGTGTTCCGTTGCTTTTTATTTGTATGACTGACTTGGCAACTGAAATTCCTCATATGTTGCAAAACATACTTGGCTAATAAAGTATGATTGTGATTGTGATTGATTGTATGATTGAGATGCCTTAGAGAAGGGAAGAGAGAAACTTTACCAAACAATCTAAGGAAAGGACACCAAGCTTTAATGAGCTGCCAAGTCAAGTCCAGAGAATTAAAGGGCCTGTCCCACTTGGCCGTCATTTACGCGACAGGCCGGTAGTGACTGACCCGCGACAGTCGCACAACAGTCGCGAGCGTCATCATGCTTCCGCACAGCTGTCTGGAGCGCGTGACGTCATTTGAAGATAGACACAAAATGCAGGAGTAACTCAGCGGGACCGGCAGCATCTCTGGAGAGAAAGAATGGATGATGTTTCGGGTCGAGACTCTTCATCAGTCTGAAGGTCAGTGTGGGAATGGAAAGGGGAATTAGTGTTTATTAAAGAAGGGGAATTAAGAGTGTTTAATTGTCATATGCACCAACAATGGAACAATGAAATTCTTACTTGCAGCAGGTTCAAAGGCCTGTAAACGGAGTAATTATAGATAACATAACAAACAAAAAAAAATACCATAAATGAAAATCCCCAATATTAATGCAAAATGCCCGAAGTCCTTGGTGCAAACAAGTGAGTTCATGGTTCATAGTTTGGTTAATGTTTTGTAGTTTTGCTGACGGTTGCCGGGAAGTAGCTGTTCTTGAACCTGGAGGTCATGGTTTTCATGAAACATGAAATTAAATTGATGAGTGGAAAGGATTGGGATGTGCAAAGATTGTGGAATGTGATGGGGAGGGGGGTGGGGAGGGGGAGGGGGGGAAGTCAGTCTACCCCACAACAGAAGGGCGAGGAGTTGTACAGTTTGAGTGTAGATGATCAGCCATGATCACATTGAATGGAGGTGCTGGCTCGAAGGGCCGAATGGCCTACTGCTGCACCTCTTGTCTCTTGATAGCCACAGGGTAGAAGGATCTCCTATGGTGTTCTGTACTGCATCTTGGTGGAACCAGAATCCATTGATATAGATGGCTGTTGGAAATAAGCATTTCCTGGTTGCAGGAGAATGCTACCCTTTGTCGTGTACATCGGCCATGAACGGGAATGGTGATAAAATGGAGAGAATGAAAAAAAAAGAGTTAAGCAGGTAATTCCTCTTATCGAGTCCACGTCACAAGATTAGAAATTGTTCAGCCAAAGCTGAACACACTTCGTCTCCGCATCTGCATACAATGGCGTCTTGCGCTCTTGTGCCGCTTGTACTTCTTCTGTGTAGTGGTGGAAAGATTGGTGGAAAGAGGGCCGCGACATGAACGCTCTCTCCTTGACCCCCGCAGGTAATCGCGAACACGTATCCCTGAAATTGATGATCTTCCAGAAAAAGTGAGATCGTTTTGAACGAACCATGAACGTGGGTGATAATGGATGTTCTGAAAATATTGACACATTAATGTGTCATTTTAAGAAGTGTGCAAACTTGCATACCATTAGTCATTGACATAATAAGGGAAGCTGTGAAGTTTGGTCTTTTTTCTGTGTTATACAATTACATGGCTCGATGGCATAGCTTCCCTACTTTGTATTGTATTTATCTCAGCATCTCTGATCCTCTGCCACCACTTCATCACGCTAAACTACAAATTAGTAGCAGGAATACCCCTCAAGTTTACCCTGCCAATAAATAATATCATGTTAATCTGAATGCCATCTCAATTCTGCATCTCTGTCTCCTTGGTAATCACTCACCTTGTTGCTCATCAAAGATCTGCCTCAAAGCTTTTATTGATTCCACCAGATTCAATTCAATTCAACTCAATTCAATTCCACTCAATTGCTTCCACTAGACTTTGAGAAGAAAGCCTCAAAGACTCATGACTTCTGCTGCTGTTCATGTGGAGTTTGCACCATCTTGCTGTGTCTGTGTGGGTTTTCCCCTGGTGCTCTGGCTTTCTTCGACATCCCGAAGATGAGTTGGTTGGTGAGTAATTAGTTACAATGGGTGGTTGGAGAATCTGCATGGTGTTAATTAACATGCGAGAGAGAATGGATTATATGGAAATAACCGGGAGAGTTGGAAGGATGGGGCTGTTGTTAGGACTGGTGTAGATTTTAATAATCTCTTTATTGTTGCCAGAGAATATGAGACCATGGGAAATGGGCAAGTCGTCCACTTAGGAAAGTGACCCCTTTTGTTTGGTTCTCCCATGTGAGGATGTGTTCATCCTATCTAGACATCTCCCTTCCCCCAGGACTGAAAGGGCATGCTAAATACATAATAAATGCTTTTATTAACTTAATTATGATTTGGCTGTTAATAAAATGAGTTTATTATTTATATCTTCTTGGATGTATTTGCAAGAATGCATCTTGTACACTTGTAAGACTTACACATACATTCATGAGATGTATTTTTATAAATCATTTATACATTTTGGAATGATATTCTTAAGTTTTGAAATGCATCCAGAGAAACAAATGATTAAAAAAATCCTTTCCGTTTATTAATTTTTGCTTCACAAATCTTTCCCTAGAACATATTCCCTTCGTAAATTGAGGAATACCTGTGCTGGAAGATGATGAAGGAATACAGTTCATGGGACAGTAGATGAAGATTAATATCTTGTTTAATTCTTTATAATGAGTGAATTTAAGTCAGAAATGAGGGCTAGGTGTAATCTCTTTTGAACAGGTTAATCAATGTTTGACCAAAAATAAAGTCTTGTGGAGATTATTAGATTGATTTTAGCTTTGTTGACATTCTATATGCTATTTATCTAAATTGTTTTCGATAATGTGCTACTTTATCGGCACGTCCGTTGATGAGATAGAACAATAGATTTGGGAAATATAGATTTCAAATAAACCTGGATTCAGTGTCAAGTTGCCGGAAGAGGTAGTTGAGGCTGGGACTATCCCATCGTTTAAGAAACAGTTGGACAGGTACATGGATAGGACAGGGTTGGAGGGTCATGGACCAAGCTCACGCAAGTGGGACTAGGGTAGCCGGAACATTGTTGGCTGGTGTGGGTGAGTTGGGCCGAAGGGCCTGTTTCCACACAGTATTAATCGATGACTCGATGACTATGACTAAGATGGATCCCATCTCTTAGATCATGTTCAATACAAAAGATCACAGTATTATGCACGTGGATAAAGTCTAAAGCCAAGCATGTCCGTAACACACTAGGTGGCGAATTTATAACTGAGATCCTCAGAGCCATGTGTGTACTAATACTGCAGCTGGGACTGTAAAATGGCGCCAAAAAAGCGCCTCTTGCATATAAACTCAGTAGGCTGTTCAACGCATTCTGGAATTGTGCTAATGTTTGGTGATAGGCTTAGAAACATAGAAACATAGAAAATATGTGTAGGAGTAGGTCATCATTGAATATGATCATGGCTGATCATCCAAAACTGCCTTTACCCCATTCCTGCCTTTACCCTATATCCCTTGATTCAGTGAATCAAGGCTTGCTGTTCTACACCTTGGTACACCTGACAAGAAAGAACCCATTGAACCATTTGACCATTGAGATCTGTATCAGAGTAGTTAAGTTAATGGACTCGCATCTAGGGATATGGTGCATTGATCTAAGAGACTTTTCTGAATTCCATTGTAAGGGAATTTAAATCCAAATAATTTTAATTAATCTGGAATTAAAAATTTGAGTCAGTAAAAGGATGCGCGAGTAGTGACAGGCCCCCTCTACACTGGAGAAACCAAAGACAGATTGGATGTTCATTTTTTGGAGTACATGCACACCACAAGACTGACCCTGACTTTAAGGTTGCATGTCACTTTTAACTCTCCATCCCACTCCTAATCTATTTATCGTGAGCGAAGTCCAACATAACCTTGTGGAACATCTTCTGTTTGAGCGTGTTGCAACCTACATCACGTTCACCCTTTTATTCCTTTTTTATCAGAACTGATCATTTCTCATAGTCATACAGCATGGAAACAGGCACTTCAGCCCAACTTGTCCACACTGACCAACCTATCCCATCTACACTGGTCCCACCTGCCTGCATTTAGGCTCATAGCCTCAGAATTAAAGGACATTCTTTCAGGAAGGAGATGAGGAGAATGTTCTTTAGTCAGGGTGGTGAATCTGTGGAATTATTTGCCCCCGAAGGCTGTAGAGGCCAAGTCAGTAGATATTTTTATGGCAGAGTTAAATAGATTTTTGATTAGCATGGGTAATGGGGAGAAGGCAGGAGAATGGGGTTAGGAGGGAGAGATAGATCAGCCATGATTGATTGGTGGAGTAGACTTAATGGGCTGAATGGCCTAATTTTGCTCCTATCACTTATGACCTTATACAAATGATAGCTGTCTACCCTGGGACAAACCAGGTTTTGTCCCGCCATCACCTCTATTTCAGCTTTCTCCCCCTTTCTACCATTGATCAGAGGATGGGTCTCAAACCAAAACGTTGCCTCTCCATGTCCTCTGTCCTTGGCCTCCTCCTTTGCCAGGATAGGATCCATCTGCCAATATCCCGCTCCCCACGTATGTACCTCTCTAGCCAGGCTTTACCCTACCCCCACCTCTTTCCTGTACTCCATCAGTCTGAAGAAAGATCCTGACACAAAAGGTAATCAGTCCATTTCTTTCCACAGAAATTGCCTGACCCAATGACTTCCTCTAGCACTTCATGTAGGAAGGAGCTGCAAATGCTGGTTTACACCAAAGATAGACACAAAATGATGGAGTAACTCAGCTGGAGAGGCAGCATCTCTGGAGAGAATGAATGAGTGACCTTTCAGGTCGAGACCCTTTTTCAGACTTGAAGAAGGGCCACAACCCGAAACGTCACCCATTCCTTCTCTCCAGAGATGCTGCCTGTCCCATTGAGTAACTCTAGCATTTTGTGTCTATCCTCCAGTACATTTTTGCTCAAGGTTTCAGCATGTTTAAGCATCTCCAAGATGGTTGACTCGATGACTCTCAGATCAGTGGGCAATTAGACAATAGACAATAGACAATAGGTGCAGGAGTACGCCATTCGGCACTTTGAGCCAGCACCGCTATTCTTTGTGATCATGACTGATCATCCCCGATCAGTACCCTGTTCCTGCCTTCTCCCCATATCCCCTGACTCCACTATCTTTAAGAGCCCTATTTAGCTCTCTTGAAAGTATCCAGAGAACCGGCCCCCACCTCCCGTTGAGCTAGAGAATCCACAGACTCACAACTCTCAGTGTGAAAAAGAGCAGGGAGGTTCTACTTCAGTTGTATAGGGTCTTGGTGAGGCCACACCTGGAGTATTGCGTGCAGTTCTGGTCTCCAAATCTGAGGAAGGACATTATTGCCATAGAGGGAGTGCAGAGAAGGTTCACCAGACTTATTCCTGAGATGTCAGGACTGTCTTATGAACAAAGACTGCATAGACTCGGTTTATACACTCTAGAATTTAGGAGATTGAGAGGGGATCTTATAGAAACTTACAAAATTCTTAAGGGGTTGGACAGGCTAGATGCAGGAAGATTGTTCCCAATGTTGGGGAGGTTCAGGACAAGGGCTCACAGCTTAAGGATAAGGGGGAAATCCTGCAGGACCGAGATGAGAAGGACTTTTTTTACACAGAGAGTGGTGGGTCTCTGGAACTCTCTGCCACAGAGGGTAGTTGAGGCCAGTTCATTGGCTATATTTAAGAGGGAGTTAGATGTGGCCCTTGTGGCTAAGGGGATCAGAGGGTATGGAGAGAAGGCAGGTCCGGGATACTGAGTTGAATGATCATATTGAATGGCCGATTGGCCTAAGGGCTCGAAGGGCCGAATGGCCTACTCCTGCACCTAATTTCTATGTTTCTATGAAAAAGTGTTTCCTCGTCTCTGTTCTAAATGGCTTAGACCTTATTCTTAAACTGTGGCCCCTGGTTCTGGACTTCCCCCAACATCGGGAACATGTTTCCTGCCTCTAGCATGTCCAAACCCATAATCTTTATAACTAAAAGTCTGATCTTGACCACTTCCTGTTGTTCGGTATATTGATTTTAGAAAAAACGTTGCCACTTACGGATGTGATTTTTGGCCATCTTACTCAGAGTCCCCCTCCGCTGCACAGGACAAGAGGATTTTTCCCATCGCTGAAAAATAAAAGTTATTAGTGTTTAAAAAATGTTGAGATTCTCTCTCCTGAAGGCCATGCTCCTTCCGGAGAGACTATAAAACCCGGAAGTGTTGAGTGCCTCAGTCAGTCTCTGCAAGATGGGGGAAGCGAGAGGGTCACGTCTCTCAGTCCGAGCTGTGAATAACACTGAACACATGTCTACTAAACTGCGAATGTTTTTACTGACCTGTCAGTGCCCCTAATGTGGTTTGAAAATACAGTTTGGAAATGCTAAAGCTGTGTTGCCTTTGGTTTGGAAATGCTACAGCTGTCTTGCCTTTGGTTTGGAAATGCTACAGCTGTGTTGCCTTTGGTTTGGAAATGCTAAAGCTGTGTTGCCTTTGGTTTGGAAATGCTAAAGCTGTGAAGCCTTTGGTTTGGAAATACTAATGTTGCCTTGCCTAATTAATGTTGCCTTGCCTAATTAATGTTGCCTTGCCTAATTAATGTTGCCTTGCCTGATTAAAGTTGCCTTGCCTAAATAGAGTTGCCTTGCCTTCTATATAATTAAAAGTCCAATCTTGACCACCTCCTGTTTGTGCTTTATATTGATTTTAGAAAAAATGCTACCATGTACGGCTGTGATTTTTGGCCATCTTACTCAGAGACCCCCTCCACTCATCAGGTGCCGAGGATGTTTCCCAACGATAAAAAATAAAAGAGTTATTAGTGTTTAAAAAATGTTGAGATTCTCTCGCCTGTCAATCATGCCATGAAGGCCATGCTCCTCCTGGTGGGAGGGGGAGGGACTATACAACCTAGAAGTGTGGGCATGCCTCAGTCTCTGCAAGATGGAGGAGGGAGAGGTCACGACTTGCTGCTTTAGTGACCTTGCACCCTGCTTGAAATGGTCTGATGACTGTGGGGAAGATGCTGTTCCTGAACCTGGCTGTTGCAGATTTCAGGCTCCTGTACCTTCTACCTGAAGGCAGCAGAGAGATGAGTGTGTGGCCAGGATGGTGTGGGTCCTTGAAGATGCTGCCAGCCTTTTTGAGGCAGCGACTGTGATCCCCTCTCATCCTTCTAAACTCCAGAGTATACAAGCCCAGCCGTTCCATTCTCTCAGCATATGACAGTCCCGCCATCCAGGGACTTGTAACCTTGTAAACCTATGCTGCACTCCCTCAATAGCAAGAATGTCTTTCCTCAAATTAGGGGATCAAAACTGCACACAATTCTCCAGGTGTGGTCTCACTAGGGCCATATACAACTGTTGAAGGACCTCTTTGCTCCTAAACTCAACTCCTCTTGTTATAAAGGCCAACATGCTATTCGCTTTCTTCACTGCCTGCTATACCTGCATGCTTACTTTCATTGACTGATGAACAAGGACCCCCAGATCCCATTGTACTTCCCCTTTTCCCACCGATACCATTTAGATAGTAATCTGCCTTCCTGTTTTTGCTACAGATTTGCTCACATTTATCCGCATTAAACTGCATCTACCGTGCATCTCCACACTCACCCAACTTGTCCGAGTCACCCTGCATTCTCATAGCATCCTTCTCACACTACCACCTAGCTTTGTGTTATCTTCAAATTTGGTAATGTTATTTTGAATCCCTTCATCTAAATCATTGATGTATATTGTAAATATCTGTGGTCCCAGCACCGAACCTTGTTGTACCCTAGTAGTCACTACCTGCCATTCTGAAAGGGACCCGTTAATCCTTACTCTTTGTTTCCTGTCTGCCAACCAATTTTCTATCCATGTCAGCACTCTACCCCCAATACCATGTGCCCTAATTTTGCCCACTAATCTCCTATGTAGGACCTTATCAAATCCTTTCTGAAAGTTCAGGTACACAACATCCACTGGCTCTCCCTTGTCCATTTTCCAAGTTACATCCTCAAATAATTCCAGAAGTTTAGTCAAGCATGATTTCCCCTTCGTAAATCCACGCTGACTCGGACCGATCCTGTTACTGCTAACCAAATGTGCCGCTATCTCATCTTTTATAATTTACTCCAGCATCTTCCCCACCACCGATGTCAGGCTAACTGGTCTATAATTTCCTGTTTTCTCTCTCCTGCCTTTCTTTAAAAGTTGGATAACATTAGCTACCCTCCAATCCACAGGAACCGATCCTGAATCTATAGAACATTAGAAAATTACCACCAATGCATCCACAATTTCTAGAGCCACATCCTTAAGTACCCTGGGATGCAGACCATCAGGCCCTGGGGATTTATCAGCCTTCAGTCCCATCAGTCTACCCAGCACCATTTCCTGCCTAATGTGGATTTCCTTCAGTTCCTCCGTCAACCCAGATCCTCTGGCCACTAGTATATCAGGAAGATTGTTTGTGTCCTCATTAGTGAAGATGGATCCAAAGTACCTGTTCAACTCATCTGCCATTTCCTTGTTCCCCATAATAAATTCACCTTTTTCAATCTTCAAGGGTCCAACTTTGGTCTTAACCAATATGTTCCTCTTCACATACATAAAGAAGCTTTTACTATCCTCCTTTATATTCTTGGCTAGCTTACCTTCGTACCTCACCTTTTCTCCCCGTATTGCCTTTTTAGTTATCTTCTGTTGCTCTTTAAACATTAAAATGCTGGAGAAACGTAGCGGGTGAGGCAGCATCTATGCAGCGAAGGAATAGGTGACGTTTCGGGTCAAGACCAGACTGATGGGGGTGTGGGGTGTGGGAAGAAGAAAGGAAGAGACGGAGACAGTGGGCTGTGGGAGAGCTGGGAAGTGGAGGGGAAAGAGGGAGAAAGCAGGGACTACCTGAAATTGGAGAAGTCAATGTCCCTACCACTGGGGTGTAAACTACCCAAGCGAAATATGAAGTGCTGCTCCTCCAATTTATGGTGGGACTCACTCCGGCCATGGAGGAGGCCCAGGACAGAAAGGTCGGATTCGGAATGGGAGGGAGAGTTAAAGTGCTGAGCCACCGGTAGATCGGGCTGGTTATTGTGAACTGAGCGGAGGTGTTGGGCGAAGCGATCGCCAAGCCTACGCTTAGTCTCACCGATGTAGAGCAGCTGACACCTAGAGCAACGGAGGCAATAGATGAGGTTGGAGGAGGTGCAGGCGAACCTCTGCCACACCTGGAAAGACTGCTTAGGTCCTTGGATGGAGTCGGGGGGGGGGGGGGGTAAAACGACAAGTGTAGCATTTCTAGATCTGTAGTTCCTTGCTTCTACTTCTTCACTCCTGATGTTAATGGAAAGCATGTTTGTAAAGTGATTTCCAAAAGATATTCTGCATTCAATGAATGTGACCAAAGGACTGCTTCTACCTCTTGCACTTTTAAAATCATGTTTGGAATTAAATTTGAACGAGCGGCACGGTGGCGCAGCAGTAGAGTTGCTGCACCAGTCACCCGGGTTCGATACTGACTACGGGTGCTGTCTGTACGGAGTTTGTACGTTCTCCCCGTGACCTGCGTGGGGTTTCTCCGAGATCTTCGGTTTCCTCCCACACTCCAAAGACATACAGGTATGTAGGTTAATTGGTTTGGTAAATGTAAAAATTGTCCCTAGTGGGTATGGAACAGTGTTAATGTGCGGGGATCGCTGGTCGGCATAGACCCGGTCGTCCAAAAGGGCCTGTTTCCGCGCTGGATCTCTAAACTAAACCTCCTCTCCGAGACGTGTAAGTGCGAAAGAAAACACCATAAATAGAGGACTACGCCATCTTATGAAGACCTTGGGTTAGTCTCAGATGAAGTACTGTATTCAGGATTAATCTCCTCACATTCACAGGGGCTCTGAAAATGTTTAAAACGTCAGTCACTCTCAGAGAACTACCTGAACCTAAACAAGACTGTTTACAATTGTTATGTCTTATTGACCTTACTGGAACTCAATGTCTCAGAAGCGATAGTGAGAGGGAAGAAAGAGGTGACTAAATACTTCAGGTTAAAGCATGTTTTAGCGTTCCTGTGTATTGGATGCTCTCAGCTTTGAAAGTTCTTTGTTTTTTGGCTTGGAATCATGGTTTGGGCGTGCAGCTGATTCTGAATAGAAAGTTTGATGCTTAAGGCACACCTACCATTGACAGCTGTGGTTATAGTAATGGTTGTCAGACAATGGCGGACTGTTTTCCAGGTAAAACCTTGAAGGCCATTACACTATGAGGCTGAAATGTAAAGGGCTTCTCCACCAAGCTGCACTGTGGAGGATTTCCCAATTTTGTTTTTTTCCCCCACCTTGTATTTGCTCATCTGGCGTAACACAATAGAGGGAACTTCTGGCCACCTATAAATAAGGGATGATCAAATGCTTCCTTTAATGTGAGATAGACTTTCACTTGTGCAAGGCTTATTTTGATAGCAGCTGCTTCTAGATGTCAAAAGCGTTTTTCATCACAGTTATTGATAACTTTGATATGAACTCTTTTAACTTTAGATGAAAGAGAAACCTCAGTCTTTCCATGCATAGAACTAAAACTGCTGGATTTTTTTCTCTCTCAGTATGGTACCAGTAAATCCTACTTCTTTTAAATTAAACCTTCTACTGTACTGCAGAGAGAGCTACACTTATCTTTGTCTGTTATACGAAGCTGGAGTGACTTGTGGCAAAAGAAAAATAGCACATTTGTTTTGATAGGTCCATAGAATTTGATATTTCAGACCAACACAGACAAATACTCACCGAGATATATTTATCTTCTGTAGCACTCCACGTTAATGTAAACCACAATCCTTTAATTCTGCTTTACTCAAAGATAAATAATTATAGTACTTAGTGTCTTCTCCAAAGGATCACAAACCTTTGAATGTCACAAAACTCTTTACATCCAATTAAATACTTTGAAGCTGCAGTACTGTTGTGATGTGGAAAACTGCAGCAGTAGATTTACACAAACTGGAACAAGCTGTCAGAGGAGGTAGTTGAGGCAGGGACTATCCCAATGTTTAAGAAGCAGTTGGCCAGGTAAACATAGACATAGAAACATAGATAATAGGTGCAGGAGTAGGCGATTCGGCCCTTCGAGCCTGCACCGCCATTCAATATGATCATGGCTGATCATCCAACTCAGTATCCTGTACCTGCCTTCTCTCCATATCCACTGATCCCTCCAGCCACAAGGGCCACGTCTAACTCCCTCTTAAGTATAGCCAATGAACTGGACTCGACTACTTTCTGTGGCAGAGAATTCCACAGATTCACCACTCTCTGTGTGAAAAATGTTTTTCTCGTCTTGGTCCTAAAAGACTTCCCCCTTATCCATAAACTGTGACCACGTGTTCTGGACCTCCCCAACATCGGGAACAATCTTCCTGCATCTAGCCTGTCCAAGCCCTTAAGAATTTTGTAAGTTTCTATCAGATCCCCCCTCAATCTTCTAAATTCTAACGAGTACAAGCCGAGTCTATCCAGTCTTTCTTCATATGAAAGTCCTGCCATCCCAGGAATCTGGTGAACCTTCTCTGTCCTCCCTCTATGGCAAGAATGTCTTTCCTCAGATTAGGAAACCAAAACTGTATGCAATACTCCAGGTGTGGTCTCACCAAGGTACATGGATAGGACAGGTTTGGAGGGATATGGGCCAAACGCAGGCAGGTGGGACTAAAGCATTTTGGACATGTTGGCCGGTGTGGGCATGTTGGGGCGAAGGGACTGTTTCCACACCTGTATTACTCTGACTCTATGGTACAAAGCTATCCCAATATGTTGTAGTCACCAGATAAGTTGTTTTCTTTCTTGATGCCAGCTAAAGAAGAATGGAGGCCAAGACGTTTTGAAACCTCTTCACCTCTTTTTGCAAAATAGACCAATTGACCTTGTAGGATCTTTGGGGCAGTTAAAATAAAGGCAATGGGCTAATTGATTCACATTCTATAATTAGATGTGAACATAGGATTGGAAAGAAGACTTTGCAAAAGAGATTTATGTGTCACTCAGTCGAAAATATGAAAAGATCAAGAACAGATACTATCAGATATCCTCGATAGCAGGATCAAGGGGATGTTTCTTTACGGAGAAATGAATAATCAGCTGGGATAAATTCAGAAAGAAGGATTTAATCTTTTTTTAAATCACCTGGATCTTATGGAAGATAATGGTGTAATTTTGAGAGGAAGACATCGACTAGAGGGTGGCACACTCTCAATTGACTTTTCCTCGCAGAAGTCCTGAATATGATTAAATTGAACCATCAAACGGAAAAATACCGAAGGTTAAAATCATGGTATGGCTAATGCACAAAAAAAGGCTACTCGGCTTGTCATTGAAACATTGAAAATAAGAGCAGAAGTAGGCCATTCAGCCCTTCAAACCTGACCAGTCATTCAAGACTTGTCCTGCACCAGTCATTCTTTCTCGACAGGCAGAAGATAAGGAAAGCTTGAAAGTGCACAACGCCAGGCTCAGGAACAGCTTCTTCCCTGTTATCCGGCTTCTTAATGCTCCTTCCATAACCTAGGACACTGTCTGATTCAGCTCTATCCTATTGCAGACATTGGACTTTGTCTCTAAAACAGGTGCACTACAATGCTGAGAACAATATTTTCTGCTCTGTATCTTCACCTGTGCTCTATCTATTGTACTTGAGTTTGACTTGATTGTTTTTATGTATATTATTATCTGATCTGATTGGATAGCATGCAAAACAAAGCTTTTCCCTGTACCTCCAGAAGTTTATAAGTTACATGAGTAGAATTAGGCCATTCAGCTCATCGTCTACTTTGCCATTCAATCATGGCAGATCTATCGCTCCCTCACCTCCCCATTCTCCTGCCTTCTCCCCACAACCCCTGACACCCACACTAATCACCATGGTATATGTGATGAGAATGAATATAAATGTATACCGAAATGATCATGATGAACATTTCATATCAATGTCACATTCCATCCTACACATTAGTGCATTTTCTGTCCAGAGATTTAGCTGTCAATATTTATTTATCAATTCATCTGTTATGATATACTGCCATTGCCATGTTTTTTGCCCAATCACTCAATCTGTCTGAGTCACCATGAAGCCTCTTTGTATCTTCCACGTAATTCACAGCCCCACCCAGATTAGTGTCATGGGCACATTTCAAAATATCATATTTGTTTCTTCATCCATATCATTAAATATATTTATTACAAAGGGCTACAGCCTGAGCAGTGATCCCTTTAATACCTGATGAGTCACGCACTTACTCCTCAAGAATAACCCATTTGCTCCTATGCTCTGTTTTCTACCTGTCAACCAATTATCATTCCATGCCCATGCATAACACCTAATCCCATGCACTTTCATTTTACTTACTAACCTTTTATTGTCGGCCTATATCAAAGTCTTTCTGAAAATCTAAGCATGAACTTTGCCATCTTTTCTATTGGTTGTTTATTTGAAAAAAATCGGAATAGTTCTTTTTAATGCAATTTCCTTCCATACGTCCACATCGCAGGTTTAGAGTCATAGGGTCAAGGAGTCACTAAATAGGCTCTTCGGCCCACCATGTCCATACCAACCAAGAAGTACCCATCTATATTAATCCCATTTACCAACACTTGGCCCTTAATCTTCTATGCTGAATCAGTCTGAAGAAGGGTCTCGACCCCAAACATTCCAGAGATGCTGCCTGGCTTGGTGAGTTACTCCAGCACTTTGTGTCCTTTTGTGTAAACCAGCATCTGCAGTTCTTTGTTGCTGGCCTTCTATACTTTTTCGATTTAAATACTTATCCAGATATACTCGATAAGTGTTGTAGGAGTATCTGCCTCCATCATTTTTCCTTGCAGAGTGCTTTACATTTAAACTATTCTCAGGGTGAGGAAACTTTTCCTCAGATCCCCTCTAACATTCTTACTCCTCACTTTGAACCTCCTTGCATCTTCTTTGTAGTGAAACAATTCTCAAGTTCAAGGAAAACAAACCCAAGCCTTTCTAGTTTCTCCTCAAAACTGAAATGTACAATCACTGGGAACATCCTAGTAAATCTTCTCTGCATTCTCTATGGCACAATCAAACCCTTGCTATAGTGGGGCAACCCAAACGGCGTACAATACCCCAGACGAGACCTAACAATGATTTTATACAGTTGCACCATGACCTCCATGCTCTTACATTCCCTACTTCACCTAATCAAGACCAGAATCTTCAGATGGTACTGTCACAAGTTTTTTACACAAAGGGTGGTAGGTGTATGGAACAAGCTACCAGAGAAGGTGGATGAGGCAGGGACTATTGCAACATTTAAGAAACATATAGACAGGTACATGGATAGGACAGGTTTAGAGGGATATGGGCCAAACACAGACAGGTGGGACTAGTAGATGGGTATGTTGGTCAGCATGGGCAAGTTGAGCCAACGGACCTGTTTTCATGCTGTGTGACTCTATGACTGTATGAGAATTGCCAAAGTCTTCTTCACCACTTTATCAATTTGTGCTGCCATCTTAAGGGATCTACAACATTATTTGGGGTCCCTCACTCTCTCAATTCTCCCTTGGCCCTTAACATTCATGGTTTATTTCCTACCTTTATTAGCAATCCCAAAATTGAGTCGCATTTATTGGCATTAATTTTCATCTGCCATTATTCTGCCCAATTTACCAGCAGCTCAATATACTTCTATCACCTAAAAACCCTGTCCCACTGTACGAGTTCATTCAAGTGCTCTCCCGAGTTTAAAAAAAAATCAAACTCGTGGTAAGCACGTTGAATGAGCGTAACGGGTACGTCAGAGCTCATGGACGTCTCTTAGCGGCTCGTAACGCTAACGGCAGGTACTCGGTAAACGCGGTAAACTCGTGAAGATTTTTCAACATGTTGAAAAATGTCCACGAGAGCCCCGAGTACCGACGAGCGGCCATTACCGTAAATCTCCGAGTTCGAATCAGGGCAAACTTTGGAGCACTCTTTGAATGAACTCGTACAGTGGGACAAGGCTTTAAGACTAGCCTTTTCTTCCAGTTTACATTTTCTCGATCCTGTCCTTTTATATTGAAATCTGTCATGCCCCAGCTCAGGATCTTAAATTCTTGACCATTCTAAACCTTTTGCACAATTTGTTTGATACTTAGAGAGTTCTTATCACTATCCCAAATATGCCCTTCATCCACTTGCCCAGCTTTCATTCTGGAGATTAGGGCAAGTACTGCCCCTTGGTTTATTTACATACTGGCTCCGATGTCAAATGCAGGCTGGTGGGACTAGTGTAGATGGAACGAGTTGACCGGTTTGTCAAGTTGGGCCTGTTTCCGTGCTGTATGGCCTATGACTGTCTAACTCAGTGGGGTCTGGCACACCCACTGAATTCCTCCAGAACTTTTTTTTTTGTGCATTATTGGTCCTGTTCTTTAATCTGTGCATCTCTGGAGAGAAGGAATAGGTGATGTTTCGGGTCGGAACCCTTCTACAACAGAGCCAGCCTTGGTGCCATAAACCTGGCTGCTGCCACTTTCCTGAGGGGGGAGATGAAGAAGGGAGGTTGGTTTATGCGATGGTCTGGGTTGATCCCACAACTCTAATTTCTTGCAGTCTTGGATGGAGCTGTTGCCAAACCATACTGATCCAGGACAACCAACACATCTAGCTTTCTGAATTTGATTTACAGGACCTCATGCCTCTTTGTACAAGTGCTGTCACACCGGCGCCCCACAGGATCTCAGTCACCTACTATACTCCTTATACACTCATGATTGTGCAGCCAAATACCAATCCAAGTTAATTTACAAGTTCCAGACAAGACCACTGAAGTGTGCCAGATATCAAATAATGACCAAGCGGAGTACAGGAAGGAGATTGAGAACCTCATAATGTGGTGCTAAAGGGGCTGTCCCACTTGGGCGACCTAATCCGTGTGTTCTGGCGAGTTTGCCCTTGACGCATGGTCGACTCGAGGTCGTAGGAGGTCTTTGTAACTCTCTTTCATGCTTGAGAGTAGTCTCTGTGTACTCGAGGCCTTAGCTAGGTCACGGCGCATTTTTCAACATGTTGAAAAATGCCCGCGAGTAAAAAAAGGTTGCCATGGAAAAAATCGATACTTTTCTTACTCGTAGGTTTAGTCATAGTAGGTCGTAGTATGTCATCATGTTAGTCTAGGTAATCGAGGGTAGTCGAAGGTAGTCGTAGATAATCTTCATCATAGTCGAAGGGAGGTCGAAGGAGATCAAAAATTCGGTGTCCAATTTTCATAAGTTAGTCATAGCTAGTCGAAGCTAGTCTTCAACAGAGTCGAAGGAGGTCTTCAACATGACATTTTTTCAAACTCTTCTAAACTTGCCAATTTAGTCGCCCAAGTGGGATAGCCTCTTAAGACACCAACCTCTCCCTTAATGCCAGCAGGACAAAGGAGATTGTGATTGACTTCAAAAAGTGAAGCAGTACACAGACCCCAGTGTACATTGACAGCACCTAAGTAGAGTTGGTCAAATGCTTCATGTTCTCAGGAATAAAAATCACCAGCAACTTGTCCTGGGCCAGCCATATTGAAGCAATGGCTAAGAGAGCACACCAATACTTACTTAGAAGGCTCAGGAACTTTGGCATGTCCCCGACAACTCTCACCAAATTGTACAGATGTGTCGTAGAAAGCATTTTATCATGATGCATCATAGCGTGGTTTGGGAACCCACTGAATTCCTCCAGAAAGCGCAAGCAGAGAGCTGTGGACGTAAACCAGATCGTCACGCAAACCAACAACCCTTCCATCGACTCCATCTACACGTCACGCCACCTAGGCAAGGCCACCAGCATAATCAAAGACCAGTCTCAGCCTGTTCACTCATTCTTCTCTCCTGTTCCATCAAGCAAGAGGTACAGAAGTTAGAAAATGCATACCTCCAGATTCAGGGACAGTTTCTTCCCAGCTGAAGCGTCCTCTCACCAGCCAGAGTGCTGTCCTGACCTCCCAACTACCTCGATGGGGACCTTTAAACTATTTTTAATTGGACTTTATCATGCGCTAAATGTTACACCCTTTATCCTGTATCTCTACACTGTGGACAGCTTGTTTGTAATCATGCATGAATATTTCCCTGACAGGATAGCACACACCAAAAAGCTTTGCACTTTTCACTTTTCACATGACAATAATAAACTAAATTAATTAAACTAAAATAACCTTAACAAAGTACAATCAGACACATGGTCACTAGTAATCTAGTTTCCATGTAGCACAGAAGGAGAACACTGAATTATACTTCCTTCATTAGATAATAGACAATAGGTGCAGGAGTAGGCCTTTCGGCCTTTCGAGCCAGCACTGCCATTTCATGCGATCATGGCTGATCATCCCCAATCAGTACCTGTTCCTGCCTTCTCCCCATATCCCCTGACTCTGCTATTTTAAAGAGCCCTATCTAGCTCTATCTTGAAAGCATCTATAGAACCTGCCTCCAACGCCCTCGATAACAACAACTTTGTCCTCTTTGCTAAAATCCAACATGCTCCCAATCCGTAGATTTGCTATTTTGTCTTGCAATCTTATATGACTCTGCTACTGATAGAAAAAAATGCATAGCTTTTTTTTTGTTTTGTATAATGAAAGCAGCATATGCCTTTAAAGATGATCTTTCATTGGACTTAACTGGAATTTTGCACTGAGTGTTATTGCCTTTATCATGCATCTGTACTCTGTGGATAGCTTGATTGTAATCATATATTATTTTTCTCCTGATGGGCTAGCACACAACAACATTTTTTTTACTGTACCTCGGTATGCGTGATAATAAACTGAACTTTGAAGTGATGGAGAATCTCTTGGTTTAACTGATGTGAGTTTATCCTTCAAAAAAATGTACGTTGCACTGAGGTTGCTAACTGAGATAAAGCACCCGCCTAGAGCAAACATTGTGGTTTGATTTTGTGAATGTTATTTTAGAACAATGAGCTTAATATGTTTAATGAGCTTAAATATGTTTGCATTCAACTTCTGTCTAATGTTATTGTTGAATTGGTTAACTACTGTTTAACTAATTACTAAACAAGACATCCTTTCTCTCTTGTGTGATCTCAGGGTGTCCTGCGATGCTTCGTAGTTAGTAAGGTGACTCTGTAGTGTGCTCCCTGTTATTACTGTATGTTGCAAACAAACGCCTCTAGTGCAGAAGATAAAGGGCCTGTCACACTTGGGCATAATTTATGCAACATCATTTACGCGTCACAACACACGACGCGCGCGTCGTGACGAGCACGTGATGCACGCAATGTGTGCATTACACGCGTATGATGTGCATAACGTGCGCATGGTGTGTGTGACGTAGGCAGTGATGCGTGCTCGTGCGCGCCGCCCCAGGGTTTTGGTATGTACAAAATCTTTGCGTGCCATCTGCGCGACGTGCAAATGACGCCCAAGTCGGACAGGCCCTTAAGACACAAAGTGCTGGAATAACTCAGCGGTTCAGGCAGCGACTCTGGAGAAAATGTCTGAAGAAGGGTCCTGACCCGAAGCATCGTCCATCCCTTTTCTCTAGAGATGCTACGTGACCCGCACTTTGTTACTCCAGCAGTTTGTGTCTGACACTGCAGTGTGATCTTTGGTATAAACCAGCATCTGTAGTTCCTTGTTTCCACTTCTATTGCAGAGACCGGAATATGACTGAAATGATTAAGCAGTCATACATTGTTATTCAGCAATGCAATTTCTAGACCTACATTTTCATGCACATTGTTTATAATTGTGCTTTTCAATGTTACAAAAACAAAAACATTCCATAAAATAATCATTTTATGCAGCTTTCTAATGAAATAGCATTCTGTTACATTGGAATTAGAAACATAATCCTCTGTATGTATTATCTAATGGATCCATTGTCCCAGTTTAATGTTGCTGTTATGTCAATTTCAGATCATTTACAGAGATGTTCTATTATCCATTCGATCATCAGTTTGATATTTCTGTAGAGAATCATAATATGAATGCGTTTTACATTTCAATTTTTGGCATGCATTGTATGTTGAAAATCTTACTTTCCTTGTTATCTTAAGATCCTGTTTTCTCTTTGAAGTGAAGATCTGAACCACTTCTTTTGAAACTAAGCAATATTGAACTGAATGGTATTGTGTGTGGGCCTGAAATACACAGCGTGCCCAGATGGAAGATGAGGTGTTGTACCTCCCACCGTTACATGGGAAAGTGCCATCAGATGTGAAGTGATAGGTTACTGGTGGGGGAAAAGCAGCCCAGAAAGTTGTTAAGGGACCAATTCCATTGTAACGGCTGAAAGGAAAGCAGAAGGAATGTGTGTCTGCCGATGCAATCTGGTTGGATCTGATGGGAAATGTGGTGAAGGATCTGCCGATTGCAGAAGTTGATGGATCGGAGGTTAAGAACCAGCTTAACTGCATTCTTGACCTGATCAGGAGAAGGGGAGAAAGCATGATGCATGTGAGTGGCAGGAGAATGGGGGAATAGGACGCTTGAATAAAGAGTGGATGTGGAGAGAATGTTTCCACTGGTGGGAGAGTCTCGGACCAGAGGTCGTAGCCTCAGAATTAAAGGGTTAAAGGATATTCCTTCAGCAAGGAGGTGAGGAGGAATTTCTTTGGTCAGAGGGTTGTGAACCTGTGGAATTCATTGCCACAGAAGCAGTGTGGCCAAGGCAATGGATATTTTAAAGGCAGAGATTGATTCTTGATTAGTACGGGCATCGGGGGTTATGGGGAGAAGGCAGGAGAATGAGGTTACATTGATACATAGACAATAGGTGCAGGAGGAGGCCTTTCGGCCCTTCGAGCCAGCACCTCCTTTCAATGTGATCATGGCTGATCATCTACAATCAGTACCCCGTTCCTGCCTTCTCCCCATACCCCTTCATTCCGCTAGACCTAAGAGCTCTATCTAACTCTCTTTTGAATGTATCAAGTGAGTCGGCCTCCACTGCCTTCTAAGGCAGAGCATTCCGCAAATTCACAAATCTCTGGGTGAAAAAGTGTTTCCTCATCTTAGTTCTAAATGGCCTACCCCTTATTCTTAAACTGTGGCCCCTGGTTCTAGACTCCCCCAACATCGGAAACATGGTTCCTGCATCTAGCATGTCCAATCCCTTAATAATTTTATATGTTTCTATAAGATCCCATCTCATCCTTCTAAATTCCAGTGCACGCAAGCCCAGTCGTTCCATTCTTTCATCATATGACAGTCCCGCCATCCCGGAAATTAGCCTTTAGAAACTGCATGCTTACTTTCAGTGACTGATGTACAAGGACATCCAAGTCTCGTTGCACTTCCCCTTTTCCTAATCTGACACCATTCTGATAATAATCTGCCTTCTTGTTCTTGCTACCAAAGTGGATATCCTCACATTTATCCACATTATACTGCATCTGCCCACTTACCCAACCTATCCAAATCGCCTTGCATCCTCATAGCATCCTCTTCACAGTTTACATTGCCACCCAGCTTTGTGTCATCTGCAAATTTGCTAATGTTACTTTTAATTCCTTCATCTGAATCATTAATATATATTGTGAATAGCTGCGGTCCCATCACTGAGCCTTGCTAATCACTACCTGCCATTCTGAAAGGGAACCGTTAATTCCTACTCTTTATGTTCTGTCTGCCAACCAGTTTTCTATCCATGTGAATACCCTACCACCAACGCCATGTGCTCTAATTTTGCCCAGTAATCTCCTGTGTGGGACCTTATCAAAGGCTTTCTCAAATTCTAGATACAATACGTCCACTGGCTCTTTCTTATCCATTTTAATTGTTATATCCTCAAAAAATACCAGAAGATTAGTGAAGCAAGATTTCCCCTTCGTACATCCATGCTGACTTGGGCCAATCCCGTTACTGCTATCCAAATGCGCCGCTATTTCATCTTTTATAATTGACTCCAGCATCTTCCCCACCACCAATGTCAGGCTAACTGGTCTATAATTCCCTGCTTTCTCTCTCCCTCTTTTCTTAAAAAGTGGGATAATATTAGCTATACTCCAATCCACAGGAACTGATCCAGAATCTATAGAACATTGGAAAATGATCACCAATGCATCCACAATTTCTAGAGCCACCTCCTTGAGTACTGTGGGATGCAGACCATCAGGCCCTGGGGATTTATCAGCTTCAGTCCCATCAGTCAACCCAACACCATTTCCTGACGAATGTGAATTCCCTTCAGTTCCTCCATCACCCTAGATCCTCTGTGCCCTAGTACTTCTGGGAGATTGTTTGTGTTTTCCTTAGTGAAGGCAGAACCAAAGTACCTGTTCAACTTGTCTGCCATTTTCTTGTTCCCCATAATAAATTGACCTGTTTCTGTCTTCAAGGGACCCACATTTGTCTTTACTAATCTTTTTCTTTTCATAAACCTTAAGAGGCTTTTACTATCCTCCTTTATATTCTTGGCTAGCTTACCTTCGTACTTCATCTTTTCGCCCCTATCGCCATTTTAGTTACCTTCTGTTGTTCTTTAAACGTTTCCCAATCCTCCAGCCTCCCGCTCATCTTTGCATTGTTGTATCTCTTCTCTTTTCGTTTTATACTGTCCTTGACTTCCCTTGTCAGCCACGCTTGCATCTTACTCCCCTTAGAATCTTTCCTCCTCTTTGGAATGAAATGATTCTGCATCTTCTGGATTATTCCCAGAAATTCCTGACATTGCTGTTCCACTGTCATCCCTGCTAGGGTCTGTTCCCAGTCAACTTTGGCCAGCTCCTCCCTCATGCCTCCCCTTTGTTCAACTGCAATTCTGACACTTCTGATTTTACTATCTCCCTCTCAAATTGCAGATTAAAACTGATATTTTGGTCACTACTTCCTAATGGTTCCTTTACCTTGAGTTCCCTTATCAAATCCGGTTCATTGCACAACACTAAATCCAGAATTGTCTTCGCCCTGGTAGGCTCCAGTATAGGCTGCTCAAAGAATCTATCTCGGAGGTTGAGAGGGGAAGATAGGTCAGTCATGATTGAATGACAGAGCAGACTTGTTGGATGAGCCAAATGTAGTGATGTTACAAAACCTACCATCAGCGGCGCTGTAGATCTGCCGCTGCCTGTGCGGGCGATTCCAGAGGCTTTGTGGGGGGGGGGGGTGAGATTAAAATGCAGGTTTCTATTGATTGTCGGGGAGGGATTTCTTCGGGCTGCTAGCTGATGAAGAAAAATCGCGGGTTTTTTTAAAAACATTTGCTGGATTAAATTAAAATGCGACTAAAACCGCCTTCAATGCCTTCAATATCATGGATCGCAATATCAGGACAAAACAAAAGGTATGTTTATTTAACATATTATTTTGCTTTATGGTGTGCCTCTATTTTAATCATATGATGCGAAAAATGTTATTTAGGCCCTCATACGAATCGGTCACGTCTTGCCTGCCGATATGGGCTTAAATTTATGGCAACGGCAACATTCCAATCGATCACATTCCAGAAACACCCACTATCAAGATCATTAAAATTCTTTTTTTGTTTGGACAATCATGTCATAAGAGCATCTAAATCATCTATATTTTGTGTTTTTGTCTATCCATGATCAATATTTTCACACTAAATATCCAGAGTACAGTTTTAGTCAGATGTATCGTGCAAAAACTAATGATTTTGATCAAAGATTGAATATCTTGAGAGTGGATGTTTCTGGATTGATTTATGGGAATTAAACATTAAATTCCTTCCATTTGGCATATAAATTCATGCCAAAGTTAGATTTAAAAAGCATGTGTGTGAATGGGATTTGTTTGTTATTTGTTATTTGGATACTTAGGCTATTTAAACATTTTAGCCTTTTCTTAAGAAATTGATGGATGTTTAGATCTAGTAATTGAATTTAAATGAATTTAATTGACTTGATGAAACTGATGAATATGAATTTTTTGTTGGGTATTACCTACTTGTTTTAGCGTTTAACTTTATAATTTTTACCTTTGTTCTAAAACTGCAAATAATAACTTGTTTCTGTTAATGCTATTCAGTGTTTCTTTTTCCTTTACATTTTAAACAGATGTCTCCGAAGAAGAAATGCAAAATTGTCAATTCAAATGTCCAGCAAAAGAGACTGATTTAGACAGCATTCGCAGAGATTATCCGAATTTGGACGACTCCAAATATGATGATCTGCAGGACATTCTTAATGGGAAAGTAGTGGGCAGAAAGGCATGTCATGCGTGGTTTGAAGAACAAAAACCTGTAGTTTACAATGCCAAAATTGAAAAGTTGAGGAAAAACAAGGTATACAGAGTTGCTTATTGGTTACAATCTGAGGAGCATGATGCTGCTACTGATTATGATATGCCAATGTACCAGCTAGCAACTGATCTTCTCCATAAAAACTTGGTCTATTGCAAGAAAGTAGAATTTATTTACCTATCTGTTATCGACTTACAGCATATAATACAGTACCGGAAGTGGCCGCACTGGCTGGCAGCTGTGGCTCACCTGCAGTCCGTCTGTTTTTTTTCCTTTTTTGTGTCTTTTTGTGATTGTTCCGTCAAATTTTGTTTTATTCGGTTGTGCATGGGGGGGGGGGGGGCCTGGTTCGGAGCTGCGGTTCTCCAGCGGCTCCAGCGGCGGCGGCCCGCAGAACTGCGGTGCTCCAGCGGCGGCGGCGGCCTGGTTTGGAGCTGCGGTGCTTCGGCGGCGGTCCGCAGAGCTGCGGTGCTCCAGCGGCGGTGGCAGTCAGCTTAGAGCTGCGGTGCTCCAGCGGCGATGGCGGCGGCCTGGTTTGGAGCTGCGATGCTCCAGCGGTGGCGGCCCAGCTCAGAGCTGCGATGCTCCAGTAGCGGCGGCGGCCTGGATCGCCTCAGCACAGAGGGAGAACTAGTAGGGAGGAAGACCGGCACTTAAGACTTTTGCCTTCCACCACAGTGAGGAGATGCCTGGTGAACTCATTGTGGTGGATGTTGGATATGTGTTTATTGTGTGTTTTGTTTTTATTATATGTATGACTGTATGGTAACAATTACGTTCAGACCGTGAGGTCTGAATGACAATAAAGGAATCTAATCTAATCTAGTAATATTAAAGTTCTAATCTTGAAAAGATCACATTTTTGAATTTTCAAGGCAGTCTGGGTGTTTATTACTATTTAACGGTCAATTTTGTAATTCGCTACAAATAGGTAACTAACTAATTATATGCTTTAATTTCAGGTCATCCAAGTAAGATGCTTTATATTTGTTTCAGAATGCTTCAATCTATAATAACTGCATATTTGATTCAGTCTTAATTTTTAAGAAAGTTATGGGCTTTTGACTGTCCTCGATCACAGCTTTTGTGTTAAGTCAATGGAAAAGCAATAGGGAACAAGATGCTAATTTCACAAATATGGAAATGGCCATAACCATTTTAATACTGAAGATATGAAAGTGAATTGGGTATCAAATTAAAGTTATTTTATGCTTTATCTGATGGGATAAATTACAGACTTGATTTTTTAAATCTCAAAATGTGGTAACATTCCTACCAAATGGCCTAATTTTGCTCCTAGACCTTATTAGAACTTATGAAACAGAGCTATCAACAGCTGTCCTTTTACCTCTTCCTTTTCCACCATCCAAGACCCAAACAGTCCTACCAGGTGAAGTAGCCACTAACTTGCATGCACGCAATGCATTCATTCATTTGTTTGCAATGTGGCTTCCTCTGCACTTGCGAAAGCAAACACAGATCAGGTGGTCGCTTTGCGAAACATTCGTGCTCAGTCCGAAGACGTGGTTCCATACTCCTGGCTCCTGCCTTTTTAATTCACCATTCCACTCTTAGCCTGACCTTTCAGTGGCCTCTTGCATGGTTAAAATGCAAGCTTGAAGAACAACACCTCATCTTCTGTCGGGGCAGGTCCCAGCCTGCTGACTCAACGTTGAATTTGTCAGTATTAAATAACTTCTCTCTCTGTCTGTCTTTATCACAACTGGATGTTTCCACTTACCATCATTTTGACTCAAATTTTCATTTTCTTCCTTTTCTTCTTTTTTTATATCGTCTGGTCTGTTGGCATGACCCAATGCCTTACACATTCACATTCCAGACAAGGAGGCTTAATCTACTTTAACTGCTCATCAATTGCCACATTCACTCATCTGATCTCTCCTATCAGTGATATTTCCTTTGTGTTTCTCTTCTTTGGTGCTCACTTCCTCTGTAAACTGTTTTCTTTCGTTTCTATATCAGGCGACGATCCCAGACATGATTTTGTTTAAATCTCAATCAGTATAGTGTGCACAACAGTGCAATGAAATGGAGACATAAGGAAATGCAATGCTGGTTTATAACAAAAAAAGATGCAAAGTGCTGGAGTAACTCAGTGGGTCAGGTAGCAATCCTGGAGAACATGGGTAGGTGACGTTTCAGGTGGAGACCCTGCTTCAGACTGATTGTGGTGGCGTTGGGGGAAGCTGGAAGAGAGATGGGAGCTGGACAAAGTCTGGCAAGTGATAGGTGGATATAAGTGAGGGGGTTGGGGGAGGGGTTGATAGCCGAATGGTTGAACAAAGGCCAGACGTAAAAGGCCCAAAGCCATTTCTTCTCATTTTTAGTTCATAGTTGGAAAAAGTTCTTCACCACGTTTTTAACATAATTATAAATTTCATGTGTGAAATGACCATTATTCTTAGCCTTCGATTCATGATTTTGGAATATTAACACAAATGAAGGAATCCTTCATCATTATGGAAGATTACGCATTACTTTAATTGTTAGTTTGAGTAATTGAGTCATACAGCACGGAAACAGGCCCTTTGGCCCAACAGGCCCAAACTGACCAAAATGTCTGAAGAAGGGTCTTGACCTGAAACATCTCCCATTCCTTCTCTCAAGATACGGAGAGCATATCCAGCATTTTGTGTCTATCTTTGATGTAGACCAGCATCTGCAGTAACTTCCTAACAAGACCAAAATGTCGCATCCACGCTAGTCCCACCTGCCCGTGTTCGGCCCATGTTCCTCTAAACCTTTCCTAACAATGTACCTGTCCAAATATCTTTTAAAATGTGCTTTTAATTGTCTTTCAAAAGTCATATAAGTTCTTTGGCATTGCCAATAATTTAAAAACATACCAGCAAATGGAAAAGCTGTGACATTATACAGGCTGCCTGAAATAGAAGTTATTGGAAATAAAGGCAGGGTGGACCAGCACCTGCAAGAGTCAGGGACAAAGGCCAACACTTTCTATTTTTCTGCAGATTTACGCTATGACATTTCTCCTTTTGAAGTTCTGGGGTGGAGGGAATGTTTCTGTTTATTTTATTAAGTCTTGATCATGTTCACTGTTTTATTTAGTCATCAGAGATCACCGGTGGCATTTATTGTTCATCCTCGATTGCCCCTGGACTGAGCAGGCAGTTGACAGCCATCTACTTTGGTGATTGGATGCATAGAGTCATGGAAGCATAGTCATACAGTGTAGAAACATACCTTTCAGAGCAACTTTCCCACGCCAACCAACATGCCCCATTAACACTTGTCCCACCTGCCTGTAATGGACCATAACCCTCTAAGCCAGGGGTCGGGAACCTCCGGCCTTAAGGCCGCATGCGGTCTTCTAGGCAATTAAGTGCGGCCTTTTGAATGAATCCAAATTTTGTAGAACAAATCCTTTCATTTTTGTTAATATGTTTTTGTTCGTCTTTTATTATATTTATTTTAACCTTTAAATGAACATACTTAAAATACCAAAGAGTAAGAGAAGTGTCAACAAAAAAATCGTATATCTAATTGAAGTTTCTTGGATGCGGCCTTATTAGATTAGAGCTAACAATGCAGCATTCCAACATGAAAAGGTTCCCCACCCCTGCTCTAAACCTATCCTATCCATGTAACTGACTAAGTGTTTCTTAACTGTTGTGATAGTACCTGCCTCAACTCCAGTAGCTCGCTCCATACACACACCACCCTTAGTGTAAAGAAGCTGCCCCTCAGGGCCCCGTTAAATCTTTCCTTTCTCACCTTAAGCTTGTGTCCTTTGGTTCTCGATTCCCCTACTCTGGGCAAGAACTGTACATTTACCTTATCTATTCTCCTAATGATTGTAGGCGAGGAAATACACTTCGACCTGATAATCATGGTTTTCATAGTCCTCTACCTTCTTCCCAATGGTTGAAGTGAAATGAGAACGTGATCAGGGTAATGTGGGGTGTTTATGATATTGGCTGCCTTTTTGGGGGCAGTGCCTCCTATAGATCCCTACAAGCATTTACCCGATCTACTCATCTCAAGATTTTCGACACCTCTATAAGTTCGCATCTCACCCTCCTGTGCTCCAAAGAATAAAGTCCTATCCTGCTCAACCTCTCCCCATAGCTCAGGCCCTTAGGATTTATATATAGACCAGAACAGGTAAGGATGGCAGGTTTTTTCCCCTCTGCATGAATAATCTGGTGGTCGCACAGTTACTGTTACTAACTCTGGCTTTAATTGCACATGTGTTCAAATTAATTAATTTAGCTCTCCCAGCTGTAATGTTGAGATTGAAGCTCAGACCTGCGGTGGAATGGTGGGGAACCCTGGATGATGGTCCAGCAATCTCCGGTATCTGAAGTTGCAGTGGTTTTTAACTTGTCGTAACTGTGATCCACTCTGTAACATCTGCAACAAGAGAAGATGACAAATCAGAGTTGAGCATGCAACCTGTGGAAGGCATTAGCACAAAGATGTTTGGCAAACAGTTCTAGAGTTTAGAATCGTAGATTCATACATGCCGACCAAGATGCCCCATCTCAGTTATTCCCATTTCCTGCATTTGACCCATATCCCTTTAAACCATTTCTATCCACATACCTGTCCAAGAGTTTGTTTAAATGCTGTTATTACACCTGCATCAATTCACTCCTCTGGTAGCTCGTTCCATGTACCCACCACCCTGCGAACCCACAGACTGACTCTGAGTCAACCTGCAAAGCAGTTACACAGTCTCCAATGAGAGATGATCACAATGTGAGCATTGAATGCAGGACAATAGATGGGAGGAAGAGTAGGTTAATTGCTGGCTTGATTCACTGAAAGGTGGAAAGGATAGGGGTAAAAATACAACTGCGAACCCACTACGAACATGCTATAAGAAGGAACAGAAAAAACAGACCACGGATTTACGGAATGAATAGTCCCTTCGAAATGCTGTATAGGGAGGGGATGGGAAACTGTGTCCGGTGGAATCTTGTTGCAGCAAGGTATACTTTGTGAACGCTGAAAGGAAAGGTTGCAGGAATGGAAAGTGAGGACCAGGATGTCTCCATGAGTATGAGCAGAGATGTGGGAAATAGATGAGTTGTGCTTAAGGGCTCTGCTAAGCACGGTGGACGTGAATCCACTGTTCAGGAGGAAGGCAAACATCTCAGAGGCACTGCATGGAAAGTTAAACCACCGGGGAAAATGCAGCGTAAAGGAGTGGAATGGAATCCTTAGAGGAGGCAGGAAGGAAGGAAGTACCATCAAGATAGCTGTGGGAGCGTGGGCTAGTAATGATTGCTCGTCATTAGACACTCTCCTGTGATGTAGGCAGAGAGATCCAGAAGGGAAGAGAGGAATCAGAGTTGGACCAAATGAAGGTGAGAACAGGGTGGAAGTTGGCAGCAAAATAAATTAAATTTGAGTCTTTTACACATTTAGACTTTAGACTTTGGAGATACAGCGTGGAAACAGGTCCTTCAGCATATCAAGTCAGCACCGACCAGCGATCACCCCGTACACTAACACTAGTCCTACACACTAGGAACAAATTGCTGAAGCCAAGTAACCTACAAACCTGCACGTCTTTGGAGTGTGGGAGGAAACCAGATCACCTGTAGAAAACTCATGCAGTCACAGGTAGAACATACAAACTCCGTACAGACAGCACCCCCAGTCAGGATCGAACTCAGGTGCTGTAAGGTAACAACTCTACCGCTGCACCACTGTGCCCCTCTTTAGTCAGAGAGTGGTGAATTTGTGGAATTCATTGCCACAGAAGGAGGTCAAGTCAATGGATATTTGAAGGCGGAGACTGACACTCTTGATCAGTACAAGTGTCGGGAGTTATGGGGAGAAGGCAGGAGAATGGGGTTGAGAGGGAAAGATATATCAGCCCATGATTGAATGGTGGAGTAGACTTGATGGGTCAAATTGCCTAATTCTTCTCCTATAACCTATGAACTTAGTTTAATTTTAGTTTACTTTATTGTCAAGTGTACCGAGGTACAGTGAAAAGCTTTATTGTGTGCTAACTATTGAACTTATGAACTTAAGAAGTCTCCTCTAACTATGCAGAAGACTCTTGACCAAATGGACAGCGAAAATGAGTTGGATGATCAGCCATGATCATCCTGCACCTATTTTCTTTGTTTCTCTGTTTCTAAAATGGAGGAAGCAGACGAGTTCAACATCATTTTTATGAAAGAACTGCAGAAGCTGGAAAAATCGAATGTAGACAAAAAATGCTGAAGAAACTCATCTATGGAGAGAAGGTATTGTTGACGTTTTGGGTCGAGAAGAAGGGTCTCAACCCGAAACGTCGCCAATTCCTTCTCTCCATAGCTGCTGCCTCACCCGCTGAGTTTCTCCAGCATTTCTTGTCTACTTTCGAGTTCAACATCATGTTGAGTTTGGCATTCATTAAAATGAAGAGGTAGGGGGATGAAACCGAGGCCCGGCTGAAAGCTGATCATTTGTGATCAAAGAGGAGAAGATCAGAAGGAATTGTGAAACATGGCACTAAATGTAACGAAGAATGATGTAGAACTACGACCATGACAGCTTTCTGTTGGAGCGCAGCAGAGAAAGCAGCACTATGGTGCAGATGGCAGGAACATTGTGCCACAGAGCCAGAGACTTCAGTTCAATTCTAACCTCGGATGCTGTTTATGCGGGGATGCATAATGGGATGCAGGATGCATCTTCCTGTAATCACATGAGTTTCCTCCAGGCATTCCGGTTTCTTCCCACATCCCAATTGCGTATGGTTTGGTAGGTTAATTGGCCATTTTATATTGCCCTGAGTGTGTAGGTATGTGGTTGAATCTGGCCTTTGATGAAAATGTAGTTGGATAATAAAATGAAATTTGTGTAGAATTATTGTGAACAGATGGTTGATGTTTGGGCAAAGGGCCTTTTTCCATGTTGTATCGCTCTATATAACTATGTGGGAAGTCAAGAATATGCACAAGGGTCCATGGACAGACCATGGGACATCAATGTCTGTGTGGCAAATTAGATTATTTGTTATTTTCAACATCCTTATATAACTATAAAACTATGATCTTGGATGTGTGTGTGTCAATATCAATATCAGTTTTATCAATTCGCCAGCAGCGGTACAATGAAAAAAGAACACACAAAAACACAATGAAAATTTAACACAAACATCCACCACAGCATTCATCACTGTGGTGGAAGGCACAACATTTGGCCAGTCCTCCTCCATTTTCCCCCGTGGTCGGGACCTCAACCCTCCGCAGCCGTGCGCATGTTTGTGCGCGTGCGTTTGTGTGTGCGCGTTCGTGTGTGATCACATCTTCTTGAAAAAACTATGTGCTAACGGTAACATTTTTACATATTCCGGTAGAGATTTATCCTGTGAAATCAAAAATCACTTTATCTGAAAATTTCATGCATTATCTCTTGAGTTTCCTCACACACTCCAAAGACCCACAGGGTTTGTAGGTCATTTGGCTTTGGTAAAGATTGTAAATTGTCCCTAGTGTGTAGGATAGTGCTCATGTATGGGGACCACTGATCGGTGCAGACTCGGTGGGCCGAAGGGCCTGTTTCCATGCTGTATCTAAACTATACTAAGAACTAAATTACACGTTAATAACTAGTGATGCAATTCAAAATTATTTTTACTGGTGGATATGTGTGTTCCTCCATATCTCACGTAGATTTAGTATTCAACAATGATGAGCAAAAATCCATTGATATATATCTGAAGATATATTTGAATTGACACAGGGTGGGATGGGTTGAGTTTAGTTTATTGTCAAGTGAGCTGAGGTACAGTGAAAAGATTTTGTTGCATGCTAATCAGTTAATGGAAACACAATGATCTATAACCTGCAATGGGATTGATGTGTCACCTTTTATTATACCCTGTGAAAATATTGGTACCAGGTTTCGGCCCGAAACATTGCCTATTTCCTACGCTCCATAGATGCTGCCGCACCCGCTGAGTTTCTCCAGCACTTTTGTCTACCTAAGATATTGGTACCAATTCACTTAAGGTGTAGGCTGCGCATTTTGAGAGAGCGTGTGCTGTTCTCAATCACATAAATCCTCATGCCTCCAGCCGATCGAACTCCATGCATGAATTGTCAAGCCTGCTTCTGCTTAATTACCTTAAAGTGTGTCAGGGTAGGTAAAACTAAGTGCATTAACAATGAAGTCCTGTTCAAACCTCATTTTTCAATGTATCATTGATAGACTTCTCTGTTTTTTTCCCATCCCATTCTGACTCCTGAATGAACTATGAAACATAATGACTTGGAAATTGTCTATTTGATGTTCTATGAAGATGTGAGAAAGACATTCATCCCTGGGCTGAATGCACAATATAGTATTGTATATTTGCGGTGCTAAACTGCTGACATCGGGTGGGGCAAAGTACGACACAGTCTGAACAATGGCAAGTGAAGCACACCTGTGGAATTCAGTATGAATCTATGAGGAATATAATCACGTGGAACCATTAGCATAGGTATATTAAACCCATCTGCACCACAAATGGGATCCAAGTCCATAGATCCCTGAAATGGCAATACATGTAGGTAGCTAAAGAAAACATTAGGCATCTCAGTCTGAAGAAGGGTCAGGACCTGAACCATCACCTCTTCCTTTTCTCCAGCGATGCTGCCTAGCCCACTGAGTTACTCCAGGATTTTGTGTCTATCTTTGGTGTAAACCAGCATCTGCAGTACCTTCCCACCGCTTTTAGAGTGTTGTGTACATCCTGGCCGTCACACTATAGAAAGATGCGAAGGCTTTGGGGAAGGTAGAAAAGATTGCTTGGGTGTTCACAAGCTCACTAGTTATAGGAGTAGAATTAGGCCATTCGGCCCATCGAGTCTACTCCACCATTCAATCATAGAAACATAGAAAATAGGTGCAGGAGTAGGCCATTCTGCCCTTCGAGCCTGCACCGCCATTCAATATGATCATGGCTGATCATCCAACTCAGTATCCTGTACCTGTCTTCTCTCCATACCCGCTGATCCCTTTAGCCACAAGGGCCAGAAATCATGGCTGATCTCTGCCACCTAATCCCATTTTCCTGCCTTTATCCCGTAAACCCTTGACACCCGTTCTACAGTAATCAAGAAATTGTCTATCTCTATCTTAAAAATATCCACTGAGTTGGCCTCCACAGACAATGAGTTCCACAGATTAACTACCCTCTGATTAAAGAAGTTCTTCCTCACTTTTTAAAAAGAATGCCTTTTAAATCTGAGGCTATGCCTCTGGTCCTAGATTCTCCCAGCAGTGGACACATCCTTTCCACATCTACTCTGTCTATACCGTTCATTATTCTGTAAGTTTCAATGAGGTCCCCCCTTAACCTTCTAAACTCCAGTGAGTAGGGGCCCAGTGCTGTCAAACGTTCATTATATGCTAACCCACTCATTCCTGGAATCATTCTTGTAAACCTCCTCTGGACCCTCTCCAGAGCCAGCACATCCTTCCTCAGATATGGGGCCCAGATATGCTCCCGGTACTCCAAATGCGGCCTGACCAGTGCCTTACTTTGCCAGAATTGGAGTGTATTAGCTCTCAGGAAAGGTTGGACAAACTTGGATTGCTTTCTCTAGAGCATCGAAGACTGAGGAGCAACCTGATGAAAATATATAAAATTATGAGATGCACAGATAGAGTCGATAGTTTTTTTCCCACCATGGAGATATCAATTAAAGGGCCTGTTCCCGTACTTTGGCTTAAATCTGCTCCTATCACATGATGATGTTATTCCAGCTTTGTGTGTCTATCTTCTGTGGTATCCATGTATTTTGACTGAGAGGGCAATGGCAGGGATTCCTCATCCGCCTACTGATGGGCATGGGAACAACCTTGGAATGATATAAGCACTGAGGATACTTGGAGTTACAGCCTTTGTGGATGATTACTCCAATGGAGAGTTTTTCTGGGTCCTCTTTTGACACCTGTGGCCACTAATCATTTTTGCCTCCTTTATTACTGGTAACAATTCAGGGCAGGATTACACTATAAATTTCCACAGGATTAATATTACCTGGGCCAGATTGGCCATCTTGACGTGTCCTTAAAAGTATAACACCTTCCAAAGCTGCAGTGCTTTTCTCCACCAAGACTACATGCCCTCATTGCATCTCTTTGTATAAACCCGAGCCTTTCTTCTGAATGCTATTTCCTTTTTTTCATCGTCCTTATCTGCTTCAGCAATGTGCAAAAACCTTCAAAAGTTTTAATGGACATCCAAGCACTTTGCCATATACAAAGGCGAGACCTGAAATTGTTTTTGTTTCAGGATGTGGGAAAGCGAAAAGGTTACTGGAGAGAACAGATGCAAGAATTCCTCCTACTTCAGCAACTGTTGATAAGCTCATCTTCTGAAAGAGCGTCTCATTGTATCTACCGAAGTGTGAAGCTAGATTGTTTGGGTCGACATTCTTTCTGCCCTTGAGAAGGTTCAAGCTGGCATTTTGCAAGTACACAAAGGAGCTCCACAAACAAAACTTTGGAGATTGTGTAACCTGTGAGAACGTGCAAGTAATTTTGTCGGCGCAGTTTAACTGAGGTCAATATTGGAACCGTTAAATGTGGCATTATCACAAACTAACAGCTTGGACTAAACTGAAGAAAATGAATGATATTAATTATGTCTCAGCAGATTATTACGCAATTCATTTATGTTGATTGATCACTGTGCTGCTAAAACGCTAAGAATGGGGCAAGGTAAATTGCTTAATGATCATTATTCTCAAGTAAAGTAGTGAATGGACATGTCAGTGGGAACAAATTGCTCGGCAGTATCAAAATTATAGTCCCTGACAGCTTCATAAGCCCCTGTATGTTTGTAGAGTATGAAAAACCTGTTGCTAGGTAACATGGCAGAGCTCCACAATGAGCAGCTATGCTTTTTGCCTTTTTGATTTGAATAGCTTTCAATTAAGTTCATTTGATCTGGTTATATGAAGTAAATGGATAGTTTTATCTATTTTATTATACATTACAAACTTTCTAAAGAGCGTTTCCTCCTTTGGATCCACCCCGAGGAAATAATATGCATGAGTCTTCCTTCGACAAAGTGGGAAAAAAATATTTTGAGATAATTATTGCAAGCCAGTTCAAACCTTTAGTACAATCACCACTCTAATTCTGTGTAATGATGGTTCAGAAGACCTACGTAAATACCCCGATTAAACTATTAATTCAATGCAGTCGCTCATATTCGCTGTTTGCTAAAATAGTGACTCATTTCCTTTGGCCACACACATCAAATCTGTGACACACACTTTTAACTGTTAAGCAACTGGTTTGCCATTTGAATCAGTTACTTCAAAATCCATGCCTGGAAATTTGCATTGAGATTGTACATCATCAGTAAGTTTCTAGCCACCCGCAAAAAAATAAATATTGTGTTATTCGGGAGAATGATCAATTTACATAGATGCATAGAAACATAGACAATAGGTGCAGGAGCAGGCCGTTCGGCCCTTTGAGCCAACACCGCCATTCTATGTGATCATGGCTGATCATCCACAATCAGTAGCCCGTTCCTGCCTTCTCCCCATATCCCTTGATTCCGCTAGCCATAAGAGCTCCATCTAACTCTCTTTTGAATGCATCCAGTGAATCGGCTTCCACTGTCTTCTGAGAATTCCACAAATTCACAACCCTCTGTGTGAGAAAGTTTTTCCTCGTCTCAGTTCCAAATGGCCTACCCCTTATTCTTAAACTGTGGCCCCTGGTTCTGGACTCCCCCCAACATCGAGAACATGTTTCCTGCATCTAGTGTGTCCAAACCCTTAATTGTTTTATATAATTTTAGGGCAGCCTTCAGTGAATTAAGTGCTTTAGAAACAGTGTGGAAACAGGCCATTCGGCCCACCGAGTCCACGCCAACCATCGATCCCCGCATTTTAATACTATCCAGCACATGCTAACGTTAAACCTACAATTTTACCAAGCCAATTAACCAACAAGTTTATATGTCTTTGGAGTGTGGGAGGAAACCAGCGCACTCGGAGAAAGCCCACGTAGGTCAAGGGGAGAACGTACAAACTCCGTATAGACAGCACCCATAGTCAGGGTCGAACCCGGGTCTCGGGCTTTGTAAATCAGCAACTGTATCACTGCGCCACTGTGCCACCCTGATTTAGAACAAGGAAAGGCAAAAGGAGACAGTGTTATAATGAGGGAAAGGACAACTTCCAGTACTGTAGCTGGTGTTAGCTGCAGATGTAGGTACTGAGCTGATCCTGGCTGTTGCAGGATATTGCACTGGTCACCTTAGCAGACTTTTTCATGCTTGCAAATGTGATGGCGACTCCGGTATTATACTGAGGAAACACAACAGTGAGCTTCTTGGCTGTGGTGAAGTTTGATTTCCTCAGCATTCTCTGTGGCACAGAGGTGAAGCACAGAGGTGATTTGTGCCAATGCTTCTCAAGGAGGAAGGAACAGAGAGGGGATATATTTAAATCAAGAATTGACTGTTATGTGATGGCACATCTGTGCAAAAAGAGTATGAATGAGGCAAAAGAGCTCCACGCTGGAATGAAAACATTATTTGGAGTAATAGATGATGTGTTGGGGCACTTTGCCTTTGTTACAGGAGTACATATATACACTAACACTCATTTTTGTATTACTGAAATATAATACACCTGGACATCTCATTCCAGTTTAAAATACACAAACTCATCCAGTTTAGCTGCAAAATACCAGATCAGTTACTATATATTTTTTTACTGTTAAAGAATGAGAAAAAGGGATAGCAGTACTAATCATGATCCAAAAGCAAAACTTTGAAGAGTAGAAAATAGGGACAGTTTGAGAAGAAGGCAGAAGCTGGAGTAACTTTCAAATGTATTTAGAATGACTTTAAAAACAAAAGCTATTAATAATCAATGGGAAGAGACCAGGAGAGTTGAAATAATTAGCTGGCTCTTTAAGGAAGCACAGCCTTCTCCTCTGTACATTTCTTTGATAGGGTGGCACTGTGAAGCAGCAGTAGGTTGCTGGCCTTACAGTGCCAGAGACCCGGGTTCGATCCTGACTACGGGCGCTGTATGTACGGAGTTTGTACGTTCTCCCCGTGACCGCATGGGTTTTCTCCGGATGCTCCAGTTTCCTCCCACACTCCAAAGACGTACAGGTTTGTAGGTTAATTGGCTTTGGTAAATTTGTAAATCATTCCTGGTGCATAGGATCGTGTTAGTGTACGGGGTAAGCGCTGGTCAGCACGGACCCAGTGAGCCGAAGGGTCTGTTTCGCATCTAAAAAAAAGTAAAGAGTTTCAGAACGTTTTTGTGGTGTTCAGAGGTGTTATGTTTAAAGGTGTGTGATGGTGTGAACACATCAGGTGAGAACACAAAGGTCCTAAAATAGTTTGAGATCTGACTGATGATATTTCATTCCTCTCTGATAAACATCATGTGGCGGTTTGAACAGCCAATTTGAAGCAGGTTAAAGCAAATCTAACATCTGGTACACATGTTTAATAATGGATTCATGATGTGACCCTGGACATTTACCTTTATTTGCGTGAATCCAAACTGAATATTGTTTTGATTTGATTGTTTATGTAAAGCTATCCTTCTCTGTTCATCTGCATTTTCTACAGCAGTGTTAGGGCACCACAGCTGATCACAATTTGTACCCTGCTGAACATTCAATTAAGCCTTTTGGCTGTAGCTTCACAGAGCAATGCCTGTGAAATCCTGATGGCATGGTGATTTGCAAATGTGGTTAGTCCAAGCACAGTCACTGATAAACACCAGAAACTCACTGTTCGGTCTAAATTCTGCTCTGTGTTAACATTAACTGTCAACAGACTACTGATGCAAATAAGAATATCTTCAGATTCTGTTCTAAGGGCTATTATAAGTTTTTGGCAAATGGAGTTATGAAGTTACAGTGTCACACAGCACGGCAACAGGCCCTTTGGCCCAATTCATGTTGATCAAGATGCCGTGTTCAAATCAGCTACATTTGCCCACTTTTGGCCCATATCACTCCTATTTACTCCTATCCATGTACCTGTCCAAGTGTCTCTTAAATACCATTTTAGTACCTAGGTCAACTACCTCCTTCGGCAATTTATTCCATAAACCCACCACCCTCTCAGTGAAACAGTTGTCCCTCAGGTTGTGAGAAGAAGTTCCAGATATCTTAATTTCTCTTAGAAATGATATCGATTAGGTAGATGCACAGAATAGATCGGGTAGGTGCACACAATCTCTTGTCCAGAGTAGGAGAATCAAGAACCAGAGGACATAGGCTCAAGGTGAAGGGGAAGAGATTTAATAGGAATCGGAGGGGCACCTTTTTGTGAAGATGTGGAGGCATGGGAGAGGGTGCAGAGGTGGTTTACCAGAATGCTGCCTGGATTAGAGGGTTTCAGCTTCAGGGAGAAGTTGGTTAGTCATAAGGTCATAGAGAGATTTATAGAGTCATACAGTGTGGAAACAGACCCATGGGCCCAACTTGCCCACACCAACCAACATATCCCATCTTTACTAGTCCCACCTGCCTGTATTTAGCCCATATCCCTCTAAATCATGCACCTATCCAAATGTTTCTTAAACGTTGCGATGCTACCTGCTTCAACTACCTCTTCTGCCAGCTCATTCCATCCCTCATGTTAAACCTACTTCCTCAAATTTTGAAGATAGATTTGGATTGTTTTCGCTGGAATGTCATAGGTTGAGGGGAGACCTGATAGAAGTATGTAAAATTATGAGAGGCATAGATAGTGTAGACATTCAGAACCTTTTTCCCAGGTTGGAAATATTCAACCTTCAACACACTAGAAGGTGAGAGGCGGAAAGTTTAATGGAGATGTACAGGGAACATTTTTTACCCAGGGAATGGTGGGGGCCGGGAACACAATGCCAGGGAAAGTGGTAAAGTCAGATATGATAATGGCGTTTAAGAGGGTTTTTTGATAGGCACATGGCAGTGCAGCAATTCGAGGGATATGGATCATGTAAAAATATAATATGTTCTTCATTGGCCTATGCAGACATGCCTTTGGATGTTGTTAATAGACACGATAAAAATGCAAGACTTTTTTCTCTTTTACTTTTACCATAACTCTTCTTGCAAAGCAAACTATGCTGAATTGTTTTTTGTGCTCCATCTGTACCTACATCTTCTCACGAAACAAACTGCGTCTCTGACCATCTCACAATGAGAGAAAACCATCTATATTGAACACTTGGCAAACCAATTTGTGGCCCCTTTGCCAAACCCTGTGAAGGTTCAATTTGCATCCAAACATATTATTATTTCACAAAAACCTCATCGCATTGATGTCACTGTGACAAAACCAGTCCGTCAATGATCTCCTTCCCAAAGATGGAAACGTTTCCTCTCTTTAATTTCCCTCTATTTTTATCTCATTGCGTAGCAAGATAACCAATTAAAGTCTTTTTAATAGGCAACTTATTTTTTCAGTGACGAAGATCGTGATGTATAGCTCTTCATTGCAGTTTGTTACATTTTTCCGATCTCCTCACAGTCATGACTGCCTGGTAAAATCACAGGGCATTGGATTTTTGCCATCTTTTAGTGTTAGGGCTTCAAAAGATTTTATTCTGAGGTTGAGATTTGTTTTCCAGTTATTGTTTTTACATGGTAAAAGCATTTATTTGAAGTTATTTCTTTAAAATAGGCAAATGCACTAACTTTCTGTATCCATTATCAATTGCAACAATGACAATAAATAATTCTTGCATGTTCAAAGTGGCACATTGTGAATTTTGCTCTTACTGATGTGAATGTTTTCCGCCAATGAATGTTGTGAAACGTCAGTGAAATATCATTGCTCTCTCTATACAAACATATGGGATTGTTCAGTGTTCTACACACATTTCAAAGGCCAGATTCTGAATTTGGAATATATAATTCCAACATGGCAATTTATCAGCATGCAAACAAGTTTAAAACTGAAATGTTTAAAGTATATCTTTGTGCTGTTTCTTTAGTTATGTCTAAAAATGCAACCTCTTTCTCAGGGTAACCCTTAAGATGCTGTAATGTTTTACAGAACAGAGCAGTAGAGCACAGCTACAGAGCCTTCAGTCACATGTTGTGCCAAACATGACACCAGGTTAAACTATTCTCACCTATTTGCACATGATCCATGCCCGCCCCATCCCCCACCCCAATTCCCCAATAGTGGGAGAGCCTTGGACTAGATGTCATAGCCCAGAATTTAGAAGGATGAGAGGGTATCTTATAGAAACAAAAACATTCTTGAAGGATTGGACAAACTAGATGCAGGGAAAATTGGTCCAATGTTGTGGGAGTCCAGAACCAGGGGTCATAGTTTAAGAATAAAGGGTAGGCCATTTAGGGTTGAAAAGAGGACAAACCTTTTCACCCAGAGAGTTGTGAATCTGTGGAATTCTCTACCACAGAAGGCAGTGGAGGCCAATTCACTGGATGTATTCATGAGAGATTTAGCTCTTCGGGATGAAGGAATCAAGGAATATGTGGAAAAGGCAGGAACGGAGTACTGATTTTAGATGATCAGCCATGATCATATTGAATGGAGGTGATGGCTCGAAGGGCCGAATGGCCTACTCCTGCATCTATTTTTCTATGTTTTCATGTTGTCTATAATGGTACCATTGAACATGAGCACTAGTGTGGACCTTCGTGTGAAGCCATCCGTGATAAGCGGCAGATATCCAGGCCCAACAACGTCTATGTAAGCACCATGTCCCAACATTCTGGGCACCCATTCAACAAGGGTTAAAATCGGAGTGTCTATGTGTACAACCAAGAGCCAAGAGTGTTTTATTGTCATATGTCCCAGATAGAACAATGAAACTCTTACGTGCAGCAACACAACAGAATGTGTAAACATAGTACACTGTAAACAATATAAAAAACGAGAACATGAACAGAAAGAGTGGATAATCAATAGATTGAAATGGGATCCTTGATTCCCCAATATATTATAACTGGGTTCCTGATTTTCCAGTTTAAGTGTCTGACGTCGATTTCAGGGTGGCACAGTGGCGCAGTGGGTAGAGTGGCAGCCTTAAGGGCCTGTCCCACTGTACGAGCTAATTCAAGAGTTCGCCCGACTTTCCCCTGATTCGAACTCTGAGAATTACGGTAACAGCCGCTCGTAGGTACTCGGGGCTCTCGTGGACATTTTTCAACATGTTGAAAAATCTTCACGAGTCTTCACGAGTCTTCACGAGCTTACCGCGTTTCCCGAGTACCTGCCGTTAGCGTTACGAGCCGCTAAGAGACGTCCCGAGCTCCGACGTACCCGCTACGTACATTCTACGTGCTTACCATGAGTTTGATTATTTTTTAAATTCGGGAGAGCTAATACAGTGGGACAGGCCCTTTACAGTATCAGAAACCCGGTTTCAATCCTGACTACGGGCGCTGTCTGTACAGAGTTTGTATGTTCTCCCTATGACCGCGTGGGATTTCTCCGGGTGCTCCGGTTTCTTTCGACACAACAAAGGCATCCAGGTTTGTAGGTTAATTGGCTTCTGTAAATTGTAAATTGTCCCTAGTGTGTTCGATTGTGCTAGTGTACGGGGTGATCGCTGGTCGGCACGGACTCGGTGGACTGAAGCGCCTGTTTTCTCGCGGTATCTCTAAAGTCGAAAGTAAAGTCTAAAATACATAATTTAGGTTTTGTACTAAATTCCATCAGTGCTGAACCTAGATGTGCTGAGCTCTGCCAAATGAGTGCAATTCACCTGAAGTTTGTAGATGGTGCAAAGTTCGGGGTAAACATGAGATGTCAAAAGCATGCAAAGAGCTCTGAGCTGACATTAACACCTAATTCCCAGATGAAGCAAAGTTAGGAGTGAACATGAGATGTCAGAGGCATGCAAAGGGCTCTTAGCCTGCACTAACACTTAATTTTCCAGATGATGCAGTCAGGAACAAACGTGAGAAGTCAGTAGTGTGCAATGGGCTCTAAGCTGAAACTAACACTTAATCTACATTTTTAGAACAAAATAAAGAAGAGAACAAACATTATGATTATGCAACTCAGAACATTTCAAAACAAATTAAAGCTCGTGATGTACATCCACTGCATCGATGTAAGAAATTCCTGGCACGTTGGTAGAGCTGGTGGTACTGTGGTCACACAGCTCCAGCAAGTTAGGTTTGGTCATGATCCATGGTACTGTCTGTGCGGAGTTTGCATGCTCACGCTGTGAATGTTTACCTCTGGCAATAGACCAATGGCATTGCTCTGAGAGCCAGTGTAAACACGATGGGCTGAATGGCCTACATCTGCATTGCAGGGTGTGTGAGATACGAGGACAAAATGGTGCATTGGAAGCTTCTATAAATGGCAACATTTTAGCAGGCATTTAATCTGCTCTTGTGATGTTGGCAAAGGATTAAATGTTGACCAGTGCACCCAGAAGGATTCCACCAGTTTAGTCCAAAGAAATTCCATGGATTCTAACATATGGGGCCAGATGGGGCCTTAATTTATGCTTCCTCTGAAGAATGGCATCATTTGACAGTGCCAGCCCAGATCCCTAATCTCTGGAGTCAGACTTGAACCTACTACCCTCTGAACCATAGGCAATAATGCTTCCACTAAGCCACAGCTGGCATCCAGCTGGGGCCCTTCCCCATAATCAGTCTTCAATCACAGCTGTGGAATGTGCACATGACATAAATGAGGCTTTCTGCCACCCCCCCCCCCCCCTCCCCTCCCCACTTCCCCCTATCGCTCACATGCGATGCCAGGGGTCAGTTCCTGCAGATGGGTGTCGCCATCTTCAAAGAGGTTTCGGTGAAAACCACCAGCAAAAGGGAAACACAAGATTCATTTTCTTTAATTTCCCCGGGTCCTCTAAAGTCACTCGCATTGCTGCAGATTTAAAGCTGCTCATGCGATATCCTATTTTTGGCCTGGCAACGATGAGAGATTTTCATCAGCAATGGCAAAGCGTGGGAGTAAGAACATGGCACATTGGATTCATCAGCATTCACTAATAAAATGCCACCACGACGGCAACTTGCATTTATATAGCAGCTAAAAATGCGGGACAAACAGCTCAATGCACTTGCAGAACGTAGAGGTGTTATTTCACAACAAAAACGTACGCTGACCGTGTGAATGAACTTTAGGATAGACAATGCCTGCGCATTTTACCGCTTAATTTGCAATTGCACAAACAGACCCTTATATTGGGTTCTCCCGAAATACATCAAGTATTTCAGTGAATCTTTCTCCCGACTTCTGATGCATGAATAATCCTCGTCTTACGAACAAAAGAAAGCGTGGAATGAGGGAAAGCCATCTGCTCAGCTGGGTATTTCCATAGAGCACACGTAATGTGCACTGTTTTGGACACTATCCAACATATTTAATCTTCTGTGTGAAGTGAATCCACAGGTATACTTCTGAGAAGATTTTTTTTTAAAAACAAGAATTTACAAAACCCTCAAAAGGTATTGATAGTAGTCTCAAAGTTATCAGTTTTTAAATTACATTTAAGAAAGAACTGCAGATGCTGGACGAATCGAAGGTGGACAAAAATGCTGAAGAAACTCAGCGGGTGAGGCAGCATCTAAGGAGCGAAGGAATGGGTGACGGTTCGGGTCGAGACCCAGTCTGAAGAAGGGTCTCGACCCGGAACGTCACCTATTCCTTCGCTCCATAGATGTTGCCTCACCCGCTGAGTTTCTTCAGCATTTTTGTCCACCTTCGTTTTTTAAATGACAATCTCTACAATCTTTTAAACTATAACCCCTATATACATGGATAGGACAGGTTTAGAGGGATATGGGCCAAACGCAGGCAGGTGGTACTAGTGTAGATGGGACATGTTGGTCGGTGTGGGCAAGTTGGGCTGTTTTCACGCTGTGTGACTCTATGAAATCTCAAGGCTGGTTATTTACACTCCACAGATAGAATTTTACTGCATTGCTAATATAATCTGACAGTCATTGATCATCCATTTTTAGACGTTCCCATAAAAACAAACACAATTGATGAGGGCAGGGCAGTAGAAGTTGTCCACATGGACTTTAGGGAGGCCTTTGACAAGGTACCACATGGTTCGCTGGTCTAGAGGATTAGAACACATGGGAGACAGTGGATATGAAATTGGCTTGAAGGTAGGAAACACGGGGTAGTGGAAGAGGGTTGTTTTTCAGACTGGATGTCTGTAACAAGTAGTGTGCCACAGGGATCGTTGCTGGGCCCACTCTTGTTTTTCATTTATATCAAAAATTTGGATTTGTGGGTGGCATGATTAGCATGTTTGTAGATAACAAAACAATTGGTGGTACAGTGCAGAAAGTCATCAGCCTTTACAACAACATCTTGATCAAATGGGCAGTTGGGCCGAGCAATGGCAGATACAGTTTAATTCAGGTTGATGTAAGGTGTTGCATTTTGGTAGGACAAACCAGGGCAGGATTTGGGCAATAAATGGTTGGTCGTCACTAGGAGTGAAGTTGCAGCTGGTGTCATGTTGCAGCTGTAGAAGACATTGATAAGGTCACATTTGGAATACTGTGCACTCTGAAGGGTTTGAGCTGCGAGGAGATGTTAAGTCTTTATTCCCTGGAGTGCAAGAGTCTGAGGGATGGCCTTACTGAGAAGTACAAAATCATGAGGGACATAAATAAGGTAAAGAGCCACAGTCTTGTCCTCAGGAGAGGGCAAGAGGGCATAGGATTAAGGTGGGAGATGAAAGATTTAAAAGGGACCTGAGGGGGCAAGTTTTTCACACAAAGTGTGATACATACATGGAAGAAACTTCCGGAGAATGTGGTAGACGAAGGTACAACTTATACAGGTACATTGTTGGAAAAATGTCGAGGGATATGGGCCAAGCATAGGTGCGTGCGACTAGCTCAGGTATGCAACTTGGTCACATAGTCTTGTTGATGCGAAGGGCCCAGGGGCGGAAAACACGGGGGGGGGGGGGGGGGGGGGGCAGAGGGGACACGTCCCCCCCATGTTTTAGAAACATAGAAACATAGAAATTAGGTGCAGGAGTAGGCCATTCGGCCCTTCGAGCCTGCACCGCCATTCAATATGATCATGGCTGATCATCCAACTCAGTATCCCGTACCTGCCTTCTCTCCATACCCTCTGATCACAAGGGCCACATCTAACTCCCTCTTAAATATAGCCAATGAACTGGCCTCAACTACCCTCTGTGGCAGAGAGTTCCAGAGACCCACCACTCTCTGTGTGAAAAAATTCCTTCTCATCTCAGTCCTACTTTTGAGAGGTGGGGGACATCCCCCCCAAGACCTGCGTCGCATCCGCAGCCAGGATCGATCCCGGCCGGCTCTCCGGCGCTGTCCCGTCCCCACCCCCCACAGGTGGCCAGAGAGGTCGGGAGTCAGATGCGAGCTGTACCCCCAGGCCCACAGCCAGCGCAGTATCTTTGTTTAGCGCTGGATTGAGCCTCCGAAGCCTCGCGCATGTGTGTGTGAGTGTGCGGCCGCCAAAGTATTGTGTCCCCCGTCCCCTCCATGTTTTGATAGCGAGTTCCGCTCTTGGAAGGGCCTGTTTCTGTTCTGTATAGTTCTATGACTCTATACACCTCTATCCTAATCTTCACCTGCGATTGGTCCTATAGCTGTAAAAAGGAGTTAAACATCATGGTATTAACTGATTATGTGCAATGCGGAGGAGAAATGAGTTATTTTAATCGTTAATCTTTCTTGAAGTTTTCTAACATGCCATGCAGATTCTTTAGCAGCACGATTGCACTTTTAAATCAAACAAGCTGCTTACTCCCACAATACCCACATTTCCCAGATTTGGTGCCAATGTTGTTTCTGTGCCATGCCTTTTACCCTTCCCATTTGCTGGAAAACATTGACACTCGCTGCGACAAGGCTCCGGTGTCAACAATTGCCCAACGGGTCATTCTGCATGTGTGCTTCTTGGCAAAGAGCGCAAGAAGCCTATTCAAGTGTGGGAGCTTCTCAGCAATCTTAGTCCTCCTCGTTTAAAGTGCACGCAAGCACAGTTTCAGCATGATTTGCAAGCTGACCCAAGTTGCAAGTGAACGGAAAGTGCAGGTTACCGCAGGGACAGAATGCACCATCTGCCGTAGTAAGGAAGCCAACGTTGGCATTTATTTATATTGAAGAATAGCCAATAGACAACAGACAATAGACAATAGGTGCAGGAGTAGGCCATTCAGCCCTTCGAGGCAGCACCGCCAATCAATGTGATCATGGCTGATCATCCCAAATCAGTACCCCGTTCCTGCCTTCTCCACAGATCCCCTGACTCCGTTATCTTTAAGGATCAACTGGGCTTATATTCACTGGATTTTAGAAGGAGAGGGGATCTTATAGAAACATATAAAATTCTTAAGGGATTGGACTCAGGCTAGATTCAGGAGAAATGTTCCCCATGTTGGGGGAGTCCAGAAACGGGGGTCACAGTTTAAGAATAAGGAATAGGCCATTTAGGGCTGAGATGAGGAAAACCTTTTTCAGCCAGAAAGTTGTATTCTCTGCCACAGAAGGCAATGGAGGCCAATTCACTGGATGTATTCAAGAGAGAGTTAGATTTAACTCTTAGGGCTAACGGAATCAAGGGATACGGGGAAAAAGCATGAACAGGGCATTGATTCTGGATGATCAGCCATGATCATATTGAATGGTGGCGCTGGCTTGAAGGGCCGAATGGCCTACTTCTGCACCTATTTTCTATGTTTCTATTTCGAGAGGACTAGAATATAAAAGCAGGGATGTAATGCTTAGGCTTTATGAGGCACTGGTCAGACCACATTTGGAGTATTGTGAGCAATATTGGGCTCCATATCTGAAGAAGGATGTGCTGGAGATGGTCCAGAGGAGGTTTATGAGAATGATCCCTGGAATGAGTGGGTTGACATATGAGCATCTTTTCGGCACTGGGCCTGTATCCGCTGGCGTTTAGAAGGATCAGGGAGGACTTCATTGAAATTTACCGAATAGTGAAAGCCCTGGATAGAGTGGATTTGGAAAGGATGTTTCCACCAGTGGGAGAGTCTAGGACCAGAGGCCATAGCCTCAGAATAAAGGGGCATACCTTTAGGAAGGAGTTGAGGAGGCATTTCTATAGAGGATGGCGAATGTGTGAAATTCATTGCCACAGAAATCAGAGGCTGTCAATGGATATTTTTAACGCAGAGATTGATAGACCCTTGATTAGTAGGGGTGTCAGGTGTCAGGAGTTATGGGGAGAAAGCAGGAGAATGGGGTTGAGAGGGGAGGATGAATCAGTCGTGATTGAATGGTGGAGTACACATGATGGGCCGAATGGCTTAATTCTGCTCCTATCACTTTTGAACTTTAGTGGTATGACTTTCAGTAGATTGTTGTACTAGCCACTGCTCTAAGATAGGAGTTTGAAGCCTTTAGTACAGGATGATCTCTTAGATGTTGCACTTCTGTTATATGCTTTATTAAGCAGCAGCATCAAACCCAGTACATATCACAAGAAAATAGGGGCAGCTCAGTGGTCCAGTGGTAGTGTAACTGCCTTACAGCACCGGAGACCTGGGTTTCCACTCCTAGAACTTACGGGTGCTATCTGTAAGGAGTTTCCATGTTCTCCCTGTGACTCTGTGGGTTTTCGCCAGCTGTGCTCCAGTTTCCTCCCACACTCCAAAGACGTACAGGTTTGTAGGTTAACTGGCTTCTGTATGTAGGAAAGTATTAGCGTACGGGTCGGCGCGGACTTTGTGAGCCGAAGAGCTACTTCCACGCCGTATGTTTAGCGTAGTTCAGTTTAGTTTTAGTTTAGAGATACAGCGCGGAAACATGCCCTTCGGCCCACTGAGTCTGCGCCGACCAGCGATGCCTGTACTCTAGCACTATCTTACACAATGAGTTTAGTTTATTGTCACGTGTACCGAGGTGCAGTGAAAAGCTTTTGCTGCGTGCTATCCAGTCGACAGACAGAGAGACAATACACAATTACAATCGGGCCATTTACATGATAAGGGAATAACATTTAGCACAAGGCAAAGCCAGCAAAGTCCGATCAAGGATGGTCCGAGGGTCACCAAAGAGGTAGATAGTAGTTCAGTAGTTCACTCGGGCCAATTTAACATTTACAGAAGACAATTAATGTCTAATTTAGTATCTCTATAGTCTAAAGTATAAAATGGCTGAAATTAATCTCCACAAGGCCCCAAGGGTTTACATTCATTAGGATGCACCTCAACAGCTGTCTATCTGGGATTAATTAACTTGGCACAGATAAGGTTTTAAACTTGGTACCTCAATATTGCTTAGTAGCACTATGAGTTACCTTGAATCTACATGCATCACAATTATTGTTATAAAATGGCTTTACATTTAAAAAATCAGTACCAACAATGGTAAACATGGATATTGTAAGAGTGAGCAAGTTATTTGACTTAGAATTGTACCCATGGTGACAGAGGGTCTGTTTGGAATATTAGGATATTTTAAGGACTATTAATGATTACAAGAACCCATTTTTCTCCTATACTATAGTTGATACAAGCATAACTAGTTAGCACCAGGTTAGTTCACTCCTTTATAAACCAATTAAGAATTGTTATTCAAAAGGACATAAAGTGCTGGAGTAATTCAGAAGGTCAAACAACATCTCTGGAGAACATGGATAGGTGACGATTTGGTTGAGACCCTTCGTCAGACTGAGTTTGGTCTCGACTGAAACGTCATCTATCCATATTCTCTGGAGATGCTGCCTGACCTGCTGAGTTCTTTGTTTCTACATTTCTAAGAATTTGAATCATTTCTTTTCTCCAATGTGCAAAAGTTATTCGCCGTTGGGGAATAGAGCAACATCTCGAAGAAGAAATGCAAAGATTTTAATAATAAATTCAGACAAGAAGCTCATACTTAGAGTCCAAGGTAGAAGAAAGCTGGAGAAACTCAGCGGGTGAGGCAGCATCTGTGGAGCGAAGGAATAGGTGATGTTTATGGTCGAGGCCCTACATAGAGCCCACTCACTTTGCCTTGATACATACAAGCATCATGTGACCCTCAAAGCTTTTATCGGTCCATTTCAATTAATATTCATCTTGCTTCCCAGTCCTCATTCCAAATGTCTTTTTATTTGTTCACACTAAATACAGTATCTGTGCAGAAGAACGATTGTCACTTCTAATGGGCCACATTGTGTTATCTGTGAACTGTAATTCCATCAACTTACCTAGTTACTGTGGTTCAAGTAATGCCAAGGTATGGGATTCACTGGTGCTAGACTGGTTAAATTGGCTGGCTGATCTGGCATAGAAACATAGAAACATAGACAATTGGTGCAGGAGTAGGCCATTCAGCCCTTCAAGCCTGCACCGCCATTCAATATGATCATGTAGGTATGTTACAATACCTACCTTGAGCAGCGCTGCAGTTCTCCTGCTCCCCGTGTGCGTGACTTTGGCGCCTTTCAGAGGGGGGCGTGTTTAAAATGCCGTTTTTCCCTAGACAGTCCAAGTCGATCCATGTCGTGCGCTTTCGTCGCTAAAGAGAAATCGCTCCGACATTTCATTCATGAAGCTATTTTTAAACTACGCTAGATTATTTATTAACGAGAGTAGTTTACAAATCATCTTCTAAAGCTCTGAACGCTGACAGCAGAACGGACCTAACGTAGGCGATAAAAGAAGCTACGCAGTTTATTTTTACATAAAAACGTGGTTCTTAGGAAGCATTTAATCAATTTTCATGTTGCGAAAAGGGGACAAAAAAAATGTATGAACTGGCAGTATTTTTCCTGCCGACTTCACCGCAAACCACAACGTTCTAATCCACCGCATTCCATTAAAACCCACTCGCAAGTTGATTTAAATGGCCATTAACTTACAGGCATTAAACACTAAATTCCTTCCATTTGGCCTATAAATTCATGAAAATGAGATTTAAAAATCATGTTATATTGTCGATTATTGTGTGAATGTTATTTGGACTCTTTTTAAAAAGATTATAATTTCTTAAGAAACGGATAGATGTTTAGATCTAGTAATTGAATTTTGTAATTAGCTACAATTAGATAACTAACTAATTATATGCTTTAATTTCAGGTAATCCAAGTAAGATTGTTTAATATTTGTTTCAGAATGCTTCAATCTATAATAACTGAAAATTTCATTGAGTTGTCTTAATTTTTAAGAAAGTTATGGGCTTTTAACTTTTCCAGATCACAGCTTTTGAGTTAAGTCAATTGAAAGGCAATGGGGAGCAAGATGCTAATTTCCGAGTATGAAAATGGCCATAACTTTCTTAATACTGAAGATATGAAAGTAAATTAGGTGTCAAATTAAACTTCTTTTTATGCTTTATCTGATGGGATAAATTGCGGACTTGATTTTTAAAATTTCAAAATTTTGTAACATTGCTACTTACAAGCAACATTCAGCATTGTCCAATAGTTGAGAGGTGCCCAGTTTCTGTGAAACTTTAAAAACCTATAATAATGTTTGTAAATTATATGAGATTATTAAAAATAAGGAAATGATAACATTAATCAGAGACACATTAATGCATTAAGAAATGTTTTAATGGGGCGGCACGGTGGCGCAGTGGTAGAGTTGCTGCCTTACAGCGCCAGAGACGTTGGTTTGATCCTGACTACGCCTGCTGTCTGTACAAACTTTGTACATTCTCCCTGTGATTGCATGGGTTTTCTCCGGGTGCTCCGGTTTCCTCCCACACTCCAAAGATGTGCAGGTTGACAGGATAATTGGCTTTGGTACAAGTGTAAATTGTCCCTTGTGCGCTAGTGTACATGGTGATCACTGGTAGATACCTTCTCAGTGGGCCAAAGGACCTGTTTCCCTGTTGTAGCTCTGAAGTCTAACACGTACATACTCCCTGTTCAAATGAATGGGGACTCTGATCTTATGCAGGGAGCAGGGAGGTTCTACTGCAGTTGTACAGGGCTTTGGTGAGACCACACCTGGAGTATTGCGTACAGTTTTGGTCTCCAAATCTGAGGAAAGACATTCTTGCCATAGAGGGAGTACAGAGAAGATTCACCAGACTGATTCCTGGGATGTCAGGACTTTCATATGAGGAAAGACTGGATAGACTCGGCTTGTACTCACTAGAATTTAGAAGAATGAGGGGGGATCTTATAGAAACTTACAAAATTCTTAAGGGGTTGGGCAGGCTAGATGCAGGAAGATTGCTCCCGATATTGGGGAGGTCCAGAACAAGGGGTCACAGTCTCAGGATAAGGGGGAATTCCTTTAGGACCGAGATGAGGATAACATTTTTCACACAGAGAGTGGTGAGTCTGTGGAATTCTCTGCCACAGAAGGTAGTTGAGGCCAATTCATTGGATATATTTAAGAGGGAGTTAGATGTGGCCCTTGTGGCTAAAGGGACCAGGGGGTATGGAGAGAAGGCAGGTACAGGATACCGAGTTGGATGATCTTTCATGATCTAGCAATGTTTTGCAACATACCTATTGTAAGTATTGCATTCTGAACAGATGACTATTTACGCATAAATGGGTACCTGGAGTTTCTCAGCTCTCGATGTGGTTACTGTTCTCTTAGAGAAGAGAATATTGAAGGGTGAATTGATAGAGGTTTTCAAAATCATGAGGTGCATCCATTGGTAGAAGGTGAAAAACCAGAGGTCACGGATTTAAGGTGAATGGAAGAAGTTCATAAGTGACTAGTGGGGTATCGCAAGGCTCAGTGCTGGGACCCCAGCTTTTTACAATATACATTAATGATCTGGATGAGGGAATTGAAGGCAATATCTCCAAGTTCGCGGATGACTCTAAGCTGGGGGGCAATGTTAGCTGTGAGGAAGATGCTAGGAGTCTGCAAGGTGACTTGGATAGGCTGGGTGAGTGGGCAAATGTTTGGCAGATGCAGTATAATGTGGATAAATGTGAGGTTATCCACTTTGGTGGCAAAAATAGGAAAGCAGACTATTATCTAAATGGGGGCTGATTAGGAAAAGGGGAGATGCAGCGCGACCTGGGTGTCATGGTACACCAGTCATTGAAAGTAGGCATGCAGGTGCAGCAGGCAGTGAAGAAAGCCAATGGTATGTTAGCTTTCATAGCAAAAGGATTTGAGTATAGGAGCAGGGAGGTTCTACTTCAGTTGTGTAGGGTCTTGGTGAGACCACACCTGGAGTATTGCGTACAGTTCTGGTCTCCAAATCTGAGGAAGGACATTATTGCCATAGAGGGAGTGCAGAGAAGGTTCACCAGACTGATTCCTGGGATGTCAGGATTGTCTTATGAACAAAGACTGCATAGACTCGGTTTATACTCTAGAATTTAGGAGATTGAGAGGCGATCTTATAGAAACTTACAAAATTCTTAAGGGGTTGGACAGGCTAGATTCAGGAAGATTGTTCCCGATGTTGGGGAGGTCCAGGACAAGGGGTCACAGCTTAAGGATAAGGGGGAAATCCTTTAGGACCGAGATGAGAAGGACTTTTTTCACACGGAGTGGTGGGTCTCTGGAACTCTCTGCCACAGAGAGTTCATTGGCTATATTTAAGAGGGAGTTAGATGTGGCCCTTGTGGCTAAGGGGATCAGAGGGTATGGAGAGAAGGCAGGTACGGGATACTGAGTTGGATGATCAGCCATGATCATATTGAATGGCGGTGCAGGCTCGAAGGGCCGAATGGCCTACTCCTGCACCTAATTTCTATGTTTCTAGGAGCAGAATTAGGCCATTTGATCCATCAAGCCTACACCATTCAATCATGGTTGATCTATCTCTCCCTCTCAACCCCATTCTCCTGCCTTTACCCCATAACCCTTGACATCCTTACAAATCAAGAATATGTCAAACTCCGCCTTAAAAATATCCATTGACATGGCCTCCACAGCCGTTTGTGGCAAAGAATTCCACAGATTTGCCACCCTCTGACAAAATAAATTATTTCTCATCTCCCTTCTTAAGATACCTCCTTTTATTCTAAGGTTATGGCCTCTTGTTCCAGACTCTTGTCTAATGGAAACATCCTGTCCACATTTATAAGGATGCCCCCTCATCCTTATAAAATCCAGCGGGTACAGGCGCAATGCCTTAAAACACGCACCATATGTTAATCCAATCATTCCTGGGATCATTCTCATAAAATTCCTCTGGGCCCTCTCCTACGTTAACACATCTTTCCTCAAATACTGGGTCGAAGCTGGAGGTGACCTGAGGCCAAACATTGACACAAGGAACTGCAGATGTTGGATTCTGGCGTAGAACACAAATTGCTGGAGTAAGTCACTTGTCAGGCAGCACCTCTGGAGGACACGGATAGGCGACGTTTCGGGTCGGGACCCTCCTTCAGATGAAGATTCAATGGCAGGGTCCTGACCTGCAGTGTCGCCTGCCCATGCCCTCCAGACTTGTTGCCTGACCCACTGAGTTACTCCAGCCTGTTGTGTTCAGAGACAAAATACTGGCTTGCAGTGAGTAATTATGATCTGGAAATCATCACCTTGGGAGAAGTAAGTCGAACTTTTGTTATTAAAATAGAATTGGATTGATCTACTTATTAAACGCATTGTCATTTTTTCACTTGTATGGTGGGGTTGAGCAGATGTCACTAACCGCATTTCAGAACCTGGAAAGGAACCACAATTTTACCATGTACTATATGCCACAACCTACGAATGTATCTCATCAGGGAGCTTTCCAAGGAATTTACTATAAGTAAAGGAGTTTGTAAAAGTACCATGAGGTTCTAATGCTCGAGAAACAATTTCCGGCATCCATTTCCATTGCACTGAAGCCCTCAAAGTGCACAGCCAAAGGCGGTCAGAAAGGTACTGTAATTCCTTCAGGCTGTCAATGGGAGCTTGGTCATTTTGCTTTTCCACAAGGTAATCCTTCAGAGAAAGTGCTGGGGTTGGCATCACATCCCGGAAACAAAGTGTGAGGACCAAAAGGGCAGCAAAGTACCGACCCAGGCTGCCAACATTCGCAGGTTACATAATGGGGGAGAGAATCACCATGCACTTGATCCAAACAGCCAGCTTTGTCTTTATTTGTCACTGGTTTGAAAAAGACGCAGACACCCTGCGTGAAATGGCAAAGATATTATTGAATAACTGAACGTGAGATGGAGAGACACGATTGAGCAGTTAAATTTGGATGTAGCTCATCGCTTCAGTGATAGTGTCTGTGTGCCAGTTTTGAAGGCATTAATGTTTGTGTAAAACTCATGCCTGCAATGCCTACGAATTGAAAGACTTGTTCAGAGAATGATGGTGGAGGTTGTACTGGTCTAAGTGATCGAGCTCTGGGGAATATTCCAGTGGTATTTTCAACAATCCTAGTATTTACAGTATGGTTTTTATTGAAATTCTGTTTCTGTCCTTGATTACTACAATGGTGCTTTGAGCTCTGGCTGCTTGCTTTAGTATTGACATTCTATATGGCAGCACAGGCGAGAACCTCACACAAATTATGAGATTTTTAAGAGGTCACGGTTTATATCATTCACAAGCAGCAATGACTTGTAATAATGTGGCAGCTGAGAAACTGAAGTACATAAGAAAGAAATCCACAAAGTACTGGAGGAACGCAGAAGGTCAGGTGGAATTTCTGGAATAAGAAGATAAGAAATGGGACACAAAAGTGCTTGAGTAACTCAATGGGTCAGGCAACATCTCCTCTTCTTCTTCTTACGCCCTTTGCGCCTCTAGGGAGCAAAGGCCATTGACAAATGTCCTCCACCTCACTCGGTTGTTGGCAGTTCTTTTGAGATCTCCCCAGTTGAGCCCACTCTCGGACATTTCTGTCTGGACACCTCTTCTCCAGCTGTTCCTGGGGCGACCTCATTTCCTTTTCCCTTGGGGGTTCCATTTCAGGGCTTGCCGGGTGATGTTTGTGGCAGGTTTCCTGAGGGTCTGTCCAATCCAACTCCATTTTCTCCTTCGAATTTGTAAGTCAATGGGCTCCTGGCTTGTCCTTTTCCACAGGTCCACATTGCTTACTTTCTCTCTCCACCAGATGTTATGTATTCTCCTAAGGCAGGCGTTAGTGAATGTTTGCAGCCTGTTTGTAGTGTATTTTGTTGTTTTCCATGTCTCTGATCCATTCAGCATCACCCGTTTCACATTTGAGCTAAAGATGCATATTTTGGTGTTGATTGAGATGCGTTTTGAGCTCCAGATCTTCCTGAGCATGTTAAACACCACCCTAGCCTTATTGATTCTACTTTCTATGTCTGCCCCTCCAGTGATGTCCACAACGCTGCCTAGGTATGTGAATGTTTCTACCCGAGTAGTGCTGTGCATAAGGATAGGGTTGCTGGTTTTGGAGTGGATCCTCATCACCTGCATCCTTGCTGTATTTGGTGTAAGACCAAGTTTGGTTGTAGCCTGTGAGAGTCTGTCTGTCTTCTCCTGCACTTGTATCTGTGTGTGAAAGGAGTGCTATGTCATCTGCAAAGTCAAGATCATCTAGCTGCTCCCACATTGTCCACTGAATTCCATTTATTTTCCCTTCAGTTTCCATCATGATCCAGTCAATTGCCAGGAGGAACAGGAATGGTGACAATAGACATCCCTGCTTGATGCCCGAGAGAGAGAGCTGGCCTGCATGCATAACTTTGCATGAGGTTCCATCATACGAGTTCTTGATTAAGTTTATGATCTTGGTGGGAATTCCATAGTGGTACATTAGGCGCCATTGTGTTGTCCTATCTAAGCTGTCAAACACTTTCTCAAAGTCGATGAAGTTGATGTGCAGGGGGCGTGTTCCATTCAATAGACTGTTCAAGGATGATGGGCAATGTTGCTATGTAGTCTGTGCATGAGCGATCCTTCCCTAATCCTGCTAGCTGGTCCCGTAGCCTCTTATCTGCAGCTTCCTGAAGAGGGTTGAGGATGACTGGTTGAGAATTTTACTGGGTACAGAAAGTAGGGTGATCCCACAGTAGTTGTCACATTTTCTTAGCTCACCTTTTATTGGCAGTTTCACGATGTATCCCTCTGCCCATTCTGTGGGTGTCTTTTCCTCTTCCCAAATTCTCCCAAAAAATCCACAGAGCATGTCTGTTGATGAATCTATATCTACTTTCAGGGCTTCAGGTGGAATATTGTCAGGGCCAGCAGCCTTGCCAGTTTTCTGTTGCTTGATTACAGCCTTTATTTCTGATTTTGTTGGTCTGTCACACTTAATTTGTAGTGGTATCCTGGCTTTGGGAATGTGTGTCTGTACAGCGGATGGTGGCCTGTTTAGGACTTCTTCGAAATGTTCTACCCATCTGTCGAGCTGCGCCTCCTGGGTTAAACGCATTTGACCGTTCTTGTCTGTAATGGGTTTATTACTATGTAGATAAGTCCCAGACTATTTCCTTGTGATCGTATATAACTCCCTCATGTTCCTTTGAGTCGCCTCAATTTCTGCCTCTTGGGCTAGCCTCGCCACCTGTGTCCTCTTGTCCCTCCTGATGTTCTTTCGCACTTCTTTGTGGCATCTGTTGTACTTCTTTTGGGCTAAAGCCTTTTCAGCTCTTGTTCTTGAGTTGTTCACTTTCTTTGGAGGTCGGAAAAAGGAGGAGAACCTCCATCCCCGACGTCGGACTTCCATCACCCCGGTGAGCGGGCCTGAACATCGGGCCGCCCGTAGCGGCGACTGCGGAGGGCTCGGGGAGGCCCCGACCATGGGTGAACATCAGGAACATTAGAGGAAGATGACTAACTTTGGTGCCTTCCCTCACGGTGGGAAACGTTTGATTCTGCTGTGTGGGGATGTTTTATGTTGAACTCTATCGTGTGTTGTGTTTTTTATTTTTCTTGTGTGGCTGTATGGTGATCACATTTCATTGTGTCAACAGGTACACGTGACAAATAAATGTATCTTGTATCTTGTATCCAAGATAAGCATACCTTGAGGAGATTTTGCAGTGGAGCAGTCAAAATGTAGAGACAAGGAAATACAGATGCTAGTTGAGCAGCATTAAGTCATATGACCCCTTGAACCTGCTCCTCCATCCAGGAGGATCATGGTTGCTCTGATCTTGGCCTTGGCTTCACCTTCCTGCCTGAGACCCACAATACTTGCCTTCCTCGTAGTTTACGAATATGTCTGCCTCAGCCTTAAATGTCTTCAGCGCACCCTCTGCTGATCAACGGGAAAGAGAATAGCTCCAGCAACCCAGTTCGATCCTGATCGCTTGGTGTTGTCTGGATGGTTTTTGCCTGTTCTTCCTGTGTGTTTTTATTAGGGTGCTCCCACTTTCCAAAGGTATGCGGGTCGGTATGTAAAATGGCCACTGTAAATTGCCCCCAGATTGGATATACTGTAAGAAGCAGGTTCTTGGGTGGGGGGGAGGGGCACTGATAAGAATATTAGATTAGTGTAGCATTAGCATAGACAAATACTTGATGTTCGACACTGACTTAGGGGGCCAGAGGTCCTTTTTCTGTCATTATATGACTTTGAGGACATATTCGGTAAAAAATAAGTGGAACAAATGATATGTTACAAATATTCCTGATCAATAGTACAACAGTTTTGTAACATGCACAAATAAGCTTTTGCCTCATACTATTTCAACTATTTTTATGTATAAACAGTTTAAAGATGTTTTAAATTTCTTGCGGAAAATATTACTGGATTGTGAAGTGTGCTTAGCGAAATTAAGTTGTATCTTAATGTGTAAGGGAACATATTCGCATTCGATTTAATGATGTCACAAAATCTTATTAAAACTGCAAATGTCCTAGATCTCCACCAACAGGTTCGCTGAGCATATATTTGTTTGGACGATAGTAGATATGATTTCTAGGAATTGAATGTAAATTTTGGTTCCAAAAGGATTAATGTGGGTTGTCCATTCTTCGAAATCTAAACACAAACTATCTCCAGCACCACAATTAAACAAAGCATGGGGACATGCCTTGATCCCACACTGTATTCTTTCAAACCCTGGCAACCGAAAAGCATGCAGAGCTAGCCTGTGTGAAAATCTTTCAATGGATTGTGGTCTCTGTGAGAGACTTTGATTACAGGAATTTGGCATGATACCCAATAAAATTTTTGAATAGGTTCCTATTCATTTGTCAGATTCACAATGGGAAATTTATATTCTGTCCTTGAAGAATAAATTAAATTAATTGAAGCATTGCTAACCAGAATGACAATAGGTATTAGAACCACAGCATTATTTGTTGACTATTTTGATTTAAAAAAAGAATACTCATCATTGAAAATTAGTGATAAATATGTTTACTGCCTGAGTTGTAAATTAACTTGAGTGATATTTGATATAAAAGTAATTACAATTACAGGAGTACTCAACATATTATTCTTCGGTGTCAAGCTAGTGTTAATGTTATTTGGGGGGTTTCCATCCTGAGATGAGATGACAAGTTTCTCCTTAATGCTAATGACGCTCTATGTCTAACCTACCGGGAGGGCGACTGACAATACCGCAAATCCCATTGCATCAGCACTTTACCCTCTCGAGATATGGCCAGGAAATTCAAATGATAAGTAATGAGTCGTTCGTCATGGGCAAAAGAAGCAAGTAACATTTCCTGCAACATCTGCAGACAGACAAACAGCAAAGATTTGATGATCAGCCTCAAGACGTGTCCCGACCCGAAACGTCACCTGGCCGTGTACTCCAGGGATATTGCCTGACCCGCTGATCACTCCAACATCCTGAGTTTTTTGTAAACCAGCAGCTGCAGTTTCTTGTTTCTATATTCAGCAAATATTTCAAGATGAGGGGCGGCACGGTGGCACTGTGGCACTGTGGTAGAGTTGCTGTCGCTCAGCACTAGAAACCTGGATTTGATCCTGACTACGGGTGCTGTCTGTACGGAGTTTGTACGTTCTCCCCATGACCGCATGCAATTTCCCCAGGTGCGCCAGTTTCCTCCCACACTCCCAAGATGTACAGGTTTGTAGGTTAATTGGTTTCGGTAAAGATTGTAAATTGTCCCTAGTGTGTAGGATAGTGGTAGTGTATGGGGATCAGTGGCCCGAAGAGCCTGTATATCTAAACTAAACTAACGATGAGCTGAAACATTAACTCTGTTTCAGCAAATGCTTTCAGCATTTTCTACTTTTATTTCAATTTATTCCCATTTTCAGTGGTGTTTTGTTCTTGAGATCAGAATTTTAACAGCTGTACTGCTGATGTCAGTCAACTTTAACACTACTTAGCATAGTACATAAAAACCATGTCGCTTTAAAGCAACACAGTTTCTTTCTTCAGACTTGGGTCCTGACCCAAAACATTCTCTATCCATGTACTCCAGAGATGCTGCCTAACCCGCTGTGTTACTCCAGCAGTTTGTGTCTTCTGTTGTAAACCTTCATCTGCAGTTCATTGTCTCTTCAGTTTCTTTCTATTTCTTAACTCAAAATAACACTCCACAGTCTTCAACTTGTGTGAGATTCAACAATTTTTATGCATAATACGATACGATAAAACTTGATTCCTTTAGTGAATAAAAAAGAGAAAGACAAACGACTGTTGGCCGGCTGCTGTGTGCCCAGTGCAACGAAGGAACAAACAAACAAACAAACAAACAAACAAATGCAGGCTTATCCCCTGGGCAGAGGACTCTAAAACTAGAGTCCCCCCCCCCCCCCCCCTCACATCGGGCCCTCCTTTGTTTTCCCACCGTCCCTAACTGCGGTCCCCCCACGCCGGGTCCTCCATTGTTCTTCCTGGTGGTCCGAGTGAGATTGGCAACTTTGACAAGTAAATAATTTTGCAGATGATTCGAAGCTGGCATCAAAATGAATAAACATATCCATCATCTCCCGGTCTATAACTATCCCGTGGTAGATGTCTCAGATCCATCACTGGGGTTCTGATCGAAAAACAAAGTGCTGGAGGAACTCAACAGATCAGCCAGCATCTGTGGAGGGAATGGATGTGACATTTCAGGTTGGGACCCTTTAGTTTAGTTTAGTTTAGAGATACAGCATGGAAACGGGCCTTTTGGCCCACCGAGTCCACACAGACCAGCGATCCCTGCATGTTAACACACTAGGGACAATTTACACTTTATACCAAGTATACAAACCCAAGCCAATTAACCTACAAACCTGTCGCCTTTGGTGTGGGAGAAAACTGAAGAACTCGGAGAAAACCTACGCAATCACGGGGAGAACGTACAAACTCCATACAGACAGCACCCGTAGTCAGGATCGAACCCGGGTCTCCGGCGTTACAAGCACTGTGAGGCAGCAACTCTACCACTGTGCCACCGTGCCGTCCTGCTTCAGAATGGAACCCTTATTCTTCAGTTGTCCCATTGTGCTTATGATGATTGGTATGTGGTAAGCAGCTGCTGGTTTCTACTTTATTTGAGGGACTACAATTCTAACGTATGTTGCGGACTGTAAAGCACTTTGATGTGTTCTCAAATTGTAACTAAAGGAAAATAATGTAGATGCTAGAAATCTGAAATAAAACCTGAAAATGTTGGAAAAACTCAGCTACATCTCCAGAGTGAGAAAAAAGTTGAATGTTAAAGATCGATGGGATTTCATCGTAATATAATAAGCACACATCTATCTTTCTTTACTCGTCCCGTATTTTTCCTATGTTCCCACTTACGCTCATTCCATGTAAACCAATATGAAGGAAGGTGCGTAAGAAAGGACTGCAGATGCTGGTTTACACCAAAGGTAGACACGACCAGCTGAAGTAACTCAATGGGTCAAGCAGCATCTCTGGAGAAAAGGAAAGACTCGATTAATTCCAATAACATAGAGCTTCACCCATTAGGTTGGACTCTACGCAGAGATTAATTCAAAAGCACAAGCTTATTCTCTCAGAAATATTTTTCATATTTTCAGTCTTTTCATATTTTCTATGTGGTTTGAAGAAAGAATGGATCGACTGAGCTTATATTCACTGGAATTTAGAAGGATGAGAAGGGATCTTATAGAAACATATAAAATTCTTGAGGGATTGGACAGGTTAGCTGCAGAATTATTTTTTCCGATGTTAGGGGAAGCCAGAACCAGGGATCACAATTCAAGAATAAGGAGTAGGGTGTTTAGGACTGAGATGAGGAAATGAGGTTTTCACCCAGAGAGTTGTGAATCTGTGGAATTCTCTGCCGGATGTTTTCAAGAGAGGGTTAGATTTATGTTAATGGGCCTGTCCCACTTAGGCAATTTTTCAGCAGACTGCCGGCGACTGTTAAGTCGCCTGAAAAACCAGGAACTGGGACGGTGAATGTCAGAGTGGAACACACACACACACACACGCACACACGCACACACGCACACACACGTACACACATTGCAAAGGCGGGGGCCAGGGCTAGCGGGTGGGGGGAGCACTGTTGAAATTCACACAGCGCAAAGCCAAGGTGATACAGACACACACCGCGATGAACAGGAAGATTGGCGCTGTAATTAAGATGGCGCTAGCACAGTGTACGGTAAGTCCTTTAAAAGGGGGGGGGAGAGTGGGGAGAGGGGGGCGAAGGGGGGAGAAAGGGTGCAGACAACTTTTAATAAGCCAGAGATACACAGCTGTGAAGTTCGACGGCAATTTAACATTACCGGTCGGTTATCCTTGGTTCTGATAACTCTTGCTTATGTTTTTTCCCCCCCCAATGAGCCAATGAAAATGACTTCGGCCAAACCTGCCCACGCTGACCAACATGCGATTCTGGAGTAGTTCCTGAGGATTGGAGGGTAGCTAATGTAACCCCACTTTTTAAAAAAGGAGGGAGAGAGAAAGTGGGGAATTACAGACCAGTTAGTCTAACATCGGTAGTGGGGAAACTGCTAGAGTCAGTTATTAAAGATGGGATAGCAGCGCATTTGGAAAGTGGTGAAATCATTGGACAAAGTCAGCATGGATTTACGAAAGGTAAATCATGTCTGACAAATCTGATATAATTTTTTGAGGATGTAACTAGTAGTAGAGTGGATAAGGGAGAACCAGTGGATGTGTTATATCTAGACTTTCAGAAGGCTTTCGACAAGGTCCCGCATAAGAGATTAGCATACAAACGTCAAGCACACGGTATTGGGGGTTCAGTATTGATGTGGATAGAGAACTGGCTAGCAGACAGGAGGCAAAGGGTAGGAGTAAACGGGTCCTTTTCAGAATGGCAGGCAGTGACAAGTGGGGTACCGCAAGGCTCAGTGCTGGGACCCCAGCTATTTACAATATATATTAATGATTTGGACGAGGGAATTCAATGCAACATCTCCAAGTTTGCAGATGACACCAAGCTGGGGGGTATAGTTAGGTGTGAGGAGGATGCTTGGAGGCTGCAGGGTGATTTGGATAGGCTGAGTGAATGGGCAGATGCATGGCAGATGCATGGCAGATGCAGTATAATGTGGATAAATGTGACGTTATCCACTTTGGTGGCAAAATCATGAGGGTAGACTATTATCTGAATCGTGGCCGATTAGGAAAAGGGGAGATGCAACGAGACCTGGGTGTCATGGTACACCAGTCATTGAAAGTAGGCATGCAGGTGCAGCAGGCAGTGAAGAAAGCAAATGGTATGTTAGCATTCATAGCGAAAGGATTTGAGTATAGGAGCAGGGAGGTTCTACTGCAGTTGTACAGGGTTTTGGTGAGGCCACACCTGGAGTATTGCGTACAGTTTTGGTCTCCAAATCTGAGGAAAGACATCCTTGCCATAGTACAGAGAAGATTCACCAGACTGATTCCTGGGATGTCAGGACTTTCATATGAGGAAAGATTGGATAGACTCGGCTTGTACTCGCTGGAATTTAGAAGATTGAGGGGGGGATCTTATAGAAACTTACAAAATTCTTAAGGGGTTGGACAAGCTAGATGCTGGAAGATTGTTCCCGATGTTGGGGGAGTCCAGAACAAGGGGTCACAGTCTAAGGATAAGGGGGAATTCCTTTAGGACCGAGATGAGGAAAACATTCTTTACACAGAGAGTGGTGAGTCTCTGGAATTCTCTGCCACAGAAGGTAGTTGAGGCCAGTTCATTGGCTATATTTAAGAGGGCGTTAGATGTGGCACTTGTGGCTAAAGGGATCAGGGGGTATGGAGAGAAGGCAGGTACGGGATACTGAGTTGGATGATCAGCCATGATCATATTGAATGGCGGTGCAGGCTCGAAGGGCCGAATGGCCTACTCCTGCACCTATTTTTCTATATTTCTATGTTTCTATGTTTCTATGCCCCATCTTGTCCCATCAGCCTGCGTTTGGCCCATATCCCTCTAAATCTATCCTATCCATGTACTTATCCAAATATTGTTTTAAATGTTGTGATAGTGCGTGCCTCAACTACCTCCTCCGACAGCTCGTTCCATTCACCTACCTACCTTTGTGTAAAAACGTTGTCCCCCCAGTCTTTCCCCCTTCACCTTAAATGGATGTCCTCTGGTTCTTTCTTCCCCCTACTCTGGGTAAAACACTGTGCATTTACCTTATCTATTCCTCCAATGATCTAATGATTGTGGGGAAGAAGTTATTTTTTGAATTTAATTGTCATGTTTTTAATGTATATTCCTCGACCGATGGTTGAAGTGAAATGAAGGTGTGGCTGGGCTAACGTGGGTTTTTGATGACATTGGCTGCCTTTTTGAGGCAGCGCCCCCTATAGATCCCTACATGCGTATGTGTTGTGGTCATCTCTATTAAAGTGATACTTTAATAAGGCTGTCAATTAATCACTGTTAATGTACACAATCAAAGGCCAATTCATAGTCAATAATTCTACCAAGTCCACAAAAAAAATATAGCCAACATTTTCTGACTGTCTTCCTGAGGATTGGGCATTAAGATCCTGACATCAATACCATTACATGAGAGAAAAGTGGGTACAATGTTAGGAGGCTTTTGGGAAGGTAGGGGTTAGGGAGTGGGCAAGGCAATGGGACATTTTATTATCAATAATTGCACAATAAGTCATCCGTCTAAGACAATCTACCAAATCTGTCAAAAAGGCATGATATACTCTGAACATACAGCCCTCCACTCTGCAGCAACCCCGACATTATCATCGAACCCGCCGACAAGGGAGGTGCCGTGGTAGTCTGGCTCGTGGGCCTCTACTGGGCTGAGGCGAGACGCCAATTCTCAGATGCCTCCTCCTACTTATCCTTGGATCATGATCCCACAGATGAGCACCAGGCCATAACCTCACTAACCATTTCAGATTTTATCACTTCCAGCTGTCTGCCCCCCACAGCCTCCAACCTTATCGTTCCCCAGCCCCACAGGGCCCAATTTTATCTTCTCCCAAAAATCCTTAGGTAGACCCTTTGTTACTGCTTGCTTCTGTCCCACTGAATCAATTTCCACATAACTCGACTACATCCTGTCCCCCCTAGTCCAATCCCTCCCCATCTATATTCAAAACACCTCACACTTCCTCCGTCTCTTCAACGACTTCCGTTTTCCAGGCCCCCACTCCGTCATCTTTACTATGGATGTTCAGTCACTCTACACCTCAATCCCCCACCAAGAAGGTCTTAAAGCCCTCCTTTCTTCCTCGACCAGCCTGAGATACTCAAGTATCTATGATGTTCAAAACCTTTCCAAGTCTATGGAAATGAATGACACCATTAACAAAAGTAAAATAAATAAAAATTAAATGATAAGTATTTAAAATAACTAAGCAAGATAAGTCGAAAAGCATAATTAATTGCATTATCTTCCTACATAGTATTTTCAAAACTGCATTTAAATTTCAAGTGGGCAATTAATTTTGAATACAATTGTTGTAATAAAGGCTTATATATAACTGACAATAAACACAAAGTGCTGGAGTAACGCAGTGGGTCAGGTAGCATCTCTGGAGAAAAAGGATTGGTGACGTTTCAGGTCAGTACCTTTCTTCAGACTGATGGGTGACTGAAACGGGTCGGAACCCTTTTTCAGATGGTTAAATAGTTAAATATAACTCTTTAGCTCAAAGCCTTTAAGTCACTCACTCATTTCTGGGAATTCCAGTTCTATCACAGACTCTAGTTGGATGTATTCCTGGACGGTGATGCATGTGGATTTATCTTTGGGATATCAAGCTGCCCGAACAATTCCACCAAACAATTACAATTTGTCGTTCCGCAGACAGGTTAGCATGCAACAAAAACTTTTCACTGTACGCCAATACATGTGACAATAAACTAAACTAAACTAAACCAATTTTGAACAATCGCGTGTTTAGGATGAGAGCTAGCGCCTTCTTGGATAGAAAACTCTAAAAGTGGCAGACAAGGTAAAGTCATTTATTTCTCCCATTTAGTCAATGTTTGGAATGAGGTGACTATATACACATGCACCCACTAAAAAGGTAATTTCTTTGTCACTCTTCTTTGACTTTTAACAGTATATCAGCATGGATTTCAAAAATACCTCAGTGAGATTTTTATCTACTTAGCTCAATATTAAATGAGTGCAACCCACCATCTTCTAAACACTTGATGTAGCTCAGCAGTCGCTGTATGGTCTGTCCTATGGTTAATGCTCCCTTCTCCCTGTGGTTCCTATCCCCTCCAGGTGATGGCATTTACAATAACATCATGATGTGTCAATAAGCGAGTTCGGTATTCTGAAAAACGCTAAGGATCATGGGATTTGTCAAAGGTCACTCGCAATAAACATTCTCGGCAGCTGTGCTGTTGCATGGATACAGGCCTGTGTTTCATTCATGGTCAGGATCGAACCCTGACGGGACACCGGCCCGGAGCAGTGGCGGGCCCGGCTTACAGCCAGCGTGGAGAAGACCACGCTCCGGGCCGGTGTTGTGTCAGTCCAGGCCTGTCGGTTAACCCGGCGGGACAGGCAGATTTGAGCTGAAGTTAACACTTCTTCTCCACACTGGCAGTAAGCCTGGGCCGCCACTGCTCCGGGCCGGTGTCCCGTCAGTCCGGGGTCACCCCGGACATCTCCGGCCGCCCCCGGACAGAGATAGGACATCCAGGAGGGGACAGGGATGGACCAGTAGCAATTCAATAAGGCTTACAGCGCCGGAGACCTGGGTTCGATCCTGACAACGGATGAAACGCAGGTCTGTTTCCATGCAGTGGCACAGCTGCTGAGAATGTTTATCGCGAGTGACCTATGACCTGGGCATGCGCAGTCGGAATACCGAACTCGCTTATACCCATGCCTGCCAATATATGAACATTACCGCTCTTCTGACTGTCAGCTCCAATTACTCCAGGAACTGTTCATTTAGCTCAGTTACATATTACTTTGAAATAGAAGGTGGTTCTGAGAGTCTATCCACCTCTCCACTTCTCCACATAAATGCTTCTCTGCAGGAAGAGATGTTGTTCTGAGCCTCTCTTGGTCAGCTGGTGTATACCAGTATGTGGTGACAGCATGTCTGCCATGGTCTAATTAGAACAAAGATATGCTAATACAATTTGCTATCCCTTGCTGGGAGATATGATGAGGGATGACATGCACCGCACAGTCGAATGGTGCACAGTTCCTTGGTAGTTTCAAACAGGTCGGAACTGGGAGCATGTTGACAATACAGCTCTAACACCACTCATTCTGCAAGCGGCTACTAAAACAATACAAGACAATGGTCTGGTAGTTTACATCTTAATCAATTCATGGCTGAACGAGATCAAAGACTCATGGTGGATTTATCTTGCTATGTTGCCAACATAAAAAGCAGTTCCTATGAGGGAGCATCTGCCAAATATTACTGATTACTACTGATGGCTGTAAGCATTAAAACTGAAGAATGTTTAAAAAAAAGAGCAGTTGCTCAGTATCACAATCAACAATTAAGATTTCATGCTTTTAAGACCCTTGAGTGAAGAACTGGTAAATGTTTTAAGGTAAAATTAATTTCAAAAAAGATATAAAATCACCAAGCACAAAATACTTTACTGGTCGGCATTAAATAGAATGCATCTTTTATGTGGATGGATTAAAATCCAGTAGCAGGGAAAGGAGAAAGTGCAGCTTTTGCACTACCTAAACCTTCTTGAGATTGGTTCACTTAAATAACAGTTCCAAATGAGAATTCACTAACTATTTTGTGCATCTTGCAGGATAACAACTAAATTCTGATGGGATATGATCAAGACCAGCACGTTCAGTACATTTGAGAACTCACATGGTCATCTTGAAGATCAATATATTTTTGATTTTAATCAGTTAGAAAATCTGGAATGGTGCTTGGTTAATAGGTTATTTTGCTGCAATGTGAAGAACTTGGCAGATACATACTATTTGATGCCGACCAGTAAAGTATTTTGATCTTGGTGCTGTTATATCTTTTTTGAAATTAATTTAACCTTAAAACATTTACGAGTTCTTCACTCAAGGGTCTTAAAAGCATGAAATCTTAATTGTTGATTGTGATACTGAGCAACTGCTCATTTTTTTAAAAACATTCTTCAGTTTAAATGCTTACAGCCATCCATCTTGTGACTTCATTCAATTGCATGTGACAGAATTACTATCAAGATTTATCTAAAACTGTCATGTAGAATATTTGAGCAAAGCTGGCACAAGGCGATTGCTGTGAAGATATAGCCCCAGATAATGAATTAATTTTGCAAAATAACCTCAGAGGATGCAATGCAACAGATGTATTCAAATAAGATAAACACAGCAAGGAATGGGTTTAGAAAACTAACATGTAAATTATTCAAAAAATGTTGACAAGCATAAATGTTTTTTTCTTGTATATAATTTATTGCCTTGTATACATGGTTTCTGATTACACTGTTAAATTAATTCAATTTCTAACTGATTAACTCACAAGTTAAAATTCCACCACTTGTGATTCATTTTGCAAATATGTTGCATTTCTGCTTTCATGTTAAAAGTGGGAGGATTGGATGCTTTTGCTCCAACACTGATACAGGGTTCTGAATTGGCTGAAGAATTAACCCGCTGAAATTATTTTTAGTTGCAGGTTGGGAAGATCTGCCTCCTTGCTGCTGCCAGCTGCTTGAATGCACATTCTCACACACGTTTAAATGTCCACCTGCATCTCCTGTCAACCCACAATGGGGCAAACATTTGGGCCAGCCTGAATGAGCCATTATTTAAACTGTCTTCAGTCATTGTCCTCGCAACTTAAACAACCAGCTTTGATCGGTGGTGGGGGGGGGGGGGGGGGGGGGGGGGGGGGTAGTGCTTTTGATGGCAACATCTGCCTACTTATGAGTTTATTGACTTCTTTCTTAATAATATTGGGTAAGGACATGAAGTGCAAAATGCACTGCTTAAATTCACAGGTGTTTGGTATTGGAAAAAGACGCACCTGTTACTGGAAACAAAAGGCAGCAATTAAGTCATGATTCTCCTCAAGAAATCTATATGAACTAAGGCCAAACGCAATGGGTCAGTTTACCATGGAACACCTCGTGGAGTACAAGCTAACAGGTGGCTCAGATGTTTCAAATATGCCGGCCTTTAAAGAGACCAGTTTGTTGACAGTTTCATCTTTTCTGATGCGAGTAGGTGTCAAGTTTCCTGTTAATTGGGGATTGGGATTGATCATTCATGGGGTACTATTGATGAAAATGATCGTAAGAATGACTATGTGCTATCTACCAAATACATCTATGCTCGCATAAACTAGATCATCTCAAAATCTCCCACATCAAGTGATTCAGGTTCCCCATAAATTTATCTTTGCTATTTGATTCTAGCATGCCATGAGTTTTTAGATTTTGCTTTCCCACCACTCACTAGACAATTGACAGTAGACAATAGGTGCAGGAGTAGGCCATTCAGCCCTTCGAGCCAGCACCGCCATTCAATGTGATCATGGCTGATCATCCCCAATCAGTACCCCATTCCTGCCTTCGCCCCATATTCCCTGACTCCACTATCTTTAAGACCCCTATCGAGCTCTCTCTTGAAAGCATCCAGAGAACTGTCCTCCACCGCCCTCTGAGGCAGAGAATTCCACCGACTCACAACTCTCTGTGTGAAAAAGTGTTTCATCGTCTCCGTTCTAAATGGCTTACCCCTTATTCTTAAATAGTGTCCAAACCCTTATTAATCTTGTATGTTTCAATAAGATCCCCTCTCATCCTTAACTCGTAATAAAGTAACAAGAATGTGAAGTAATTGTCCGCAAAGTAATTGTTCACGAAGTCCACAAGTATGGTGGCACAGTGGTGCGGCGGTAAAGTTGCTGCTTTACAGCACCAGAGACACAGGTTCAATCCTAACCATGGGTGCTATCTGTACGGAATTTGTACATTCTCCCTGTGACTGCGTGGGTTTTCTCCGGGTGCTCCAGTTTCCACCCAAGACATAGAGGTTTGTAGGTTATTGGTAAATTGCCCTTAGTGTGTAGGATTGCTGGGCGGCACGGACTGGATGGGCTGAAGGACCTGTTTCCGCGCTGTATCTTTAAACCAAACTAATGAAAAGATGCTTTTTTTGAGCAATGATATAAAACTGTCACCTTGAGCTGCTTTCAACTCTGATAATTTATATTTCAAAAGAAAAATAAATCCTCCCTAAATGTAACTTTTCCAACCTCAAAAGAACTTTACTCTTTTCTTCTAAAGGTACTTATTTTCATTGTATAGCTTTATGAATCACTTGGGCACCACAGAGCTGTGATTCCTTTGTTTCAGCCCCGCAGTGAGAACAGACACGCTGTGTCCCCACAAGCTCCCAACATTTAACAGCACTGGGCCTGTACTCACTAGGGTTTAGAAGGATGAGGGGGGACCTCATTGAAACTTAGCGAAAAGTACAAGGCCTGGATAGAGTGGATGTGGAGAGGATGCTTCCACTAGTGTGTGAGTCTAGGACCAGAGGTCATTGCCTCGGAGTAAAAAGACGTACCTTTAGAAAGACGATGAGAGGAAAAAAACAGCAGCCCCCACAATTAAAATGTGGGTTACGGAAATGACTGAGACTTTGCATTTGGAAAAAAATAAAACTTGTCTTAATTGACAAACCAGAACTTTTTGATAGAATATGGTCTCCATTTATTGAAAATTTGAAAAGGTAAATTGGTTTAATACAGAATTATGGTTGAAACCTGAGTTTGGGACTGGATGAATAGTTACATTCAATATTTCCCGGATCAATCTCCATAATCTGGTCATTGGTAGTTTCTCTCTGCAAATCCCTTTTTCTCTCTTCCTCTCTCGCTATTACTTTCTCTCACCTTTTTCTCCCTTTATCTTTATTCTTTAATAAAAAAACTGAAGCTGTGTATGAAATTTGTAATTAAATTGTTGCTTACTATTATTTGTATATATGCTTCTAATTAAAAAAAAATAATTACATAAAAAATTTGAAAAAAGAAAGATGATGAGGAGGAATTTCTTTAGTCAGAGAGGGTGAATCTATGGAATTCATTGCCACAGAAGGCTGTGGAGGCCAAGTTAATGGTGGAGATTGATAGGTTCTTGATTAGTAAGGGTGTCATGGGTTATGGGGAGAAGGCAGAAGGATGGAGTTGAGAGGGAAAGATAGATCAGCGGGAGTTGGCCTGATGGGCAGAATGGCCTAATTCTGCTCTGACAACTTATGAACTTATGAACATGAATTTATAAACTAGATCCTATCCTGCCAGTCACCTAGTTCAAAGCTGGCATAGGCTTGCATGTGTACATAATCTCTGAACATGGAGTGGCAAAGCACATCGATCCAAACAATAATGTCATAGACTACAAAAGCAAGCACATTTTACTCAACGTGTACAAAGCTCTGGTTAGGCCATAACTGGAGCATTATATCTATTTCTGAAAAATGTGTGGACGTGGGTGCAGAAGAAATTTACGAGAATAGTTCCAGGAATTAGTGATTTCAGCTATGGGTTTAGACTGGAGAGCCTGTCCATGCAGGAAATAAATGTAAAGGCACATTTAGTAGAGTCGAGCAGGAATGTGTAGGATTTTGATAGGATAAATAGTAGATAGACCAAGTGCACACATGATTTGTTTAGTTTAGTTAGAGCTACAGCATGGAAACAGGCTCTTTGGTCCACTGAGTCCACGTTGACCATCGATCACCTTTTCACTCTAGTTCCATATAATCCCACTTTCGCATCAACTCCCGACAGACAAGAAGCAATTTACAGAAGCTAATTGACCTACAAACCCGCTTGTCCTAAAAATGTGGGAGGAATCCGGAGCACCTGGAGGAAGCTCACACAGTCACAAAGAGATTGTGCAAGCTCCACACAGACAGCACCCGAGGTTGGGATTGAAACCGGGTCTATAGCGCTGTGACACAGCGGCTCTATCAGCCTCGTCACTGCCCTGGGGGGGGGGGGGGGGGGGGGGGGGGATTTGGGGGAAAAGTAAGGCAAACCTTTTTAATGCAGAATATAGTCAGGAACTTAATACCTGAAAGGGCAATGGATAAGCAGTCCATCTGGGATTTTGGATTGGATAAAGAAAATTAGTTGTAGGAATATGAGGAAAGGGAGGTGCAACGTGACTCTGCAGTTGAAGCAAGGTTCATTCAATAATATTAGTTTAGTTTAGTTTACATTAGATCATTGGCACATGTACAGAGGTAACCAATGCTAACCACTCAGCAGAAAGACTAGGCATGATTACAATCGAGCTGTCCACAGTGTGCAGTTACATGATACAGGGAATAACATTTAGTGTAAGATAAAGCCCAGTAAAGTCTGATTAAAGATAGTCCAAGGATCTTCAAAACGGTGGACAGTAATTCAGGATCACTCTCTAGTTGTTGGTAGGATGGTTCAGTTACCTGATAACAGCTGGGAAGAAACTCAAAATCATTCTGACTTTGGTGGAATGGTAGCGTATAACATTTGTCTCTTGATAATACAGTTTAATACAGTCAACAGAAATGTATTTCTGGGGAGCTATTTTATCCCCTCACTGTATCTGAGGTATTGAGACAACTGTTGAGTCCAGGTGGCCTTAGAAGGAATTTGAGACTAGTGTAGTATCCCAGAACATAGTGCATTTCTTTATTAAGCAGCCAGGGACCTAAATATTAGGTAGAAAGCTGAGTATGAAGAAGAGTCCCGACCTGAAACAATACCTGTCCATGTTCTCTAGAGAAGCTGCCTGTTCTGCAGAGTTACTCCAGCACTTTGTGTCTTGTTTTTCTTGGAGTCAACAGCTTGTTCTTTAACAAAACTTGTTAATAAGATGACCAGAAGTCATAAACATGACCAAATTTGAGGCAGTTTCTCTAAGCTTTGGTATAAGGTTGATATGCAGAAGGGTTAACTTCTAGAGGCACCAGTCCAGTCCCTCCAAAGTATTTTCATTTAGCTGCAGAAGCTAAGCAAACACGGAAAGGGAGAAGGGTTAGACCATCTGAGCACAAGGACAAAAGCATACTGTTTTATTCTGCTGCTGCAATCTTGGCTTTTGGATTAATTATGAAAGGACACAGGAGTTATTTTAGTTCTGATTTAAAGCTTCACAAGGAGCAACGTTCCCATGGCCCTAGTGATATAATATTGTTTTTTAAATCCAACAGTAGAAATGGGAACTAAAACAAAGCTTGTTCTAAAGAAAAATGTTCGTTTGTTTGCGGTCGATATGGGTTTTTACTTATATGGACATTGAATGGCCTGGGAGGTTGCCATTGGAAAAAAACTATAAATTAAACATGCAGCACACACTGCGTGCATTTTAAAACCATAAGATAAATACTGACAAAGCAGCCATGGGTCTTTCTTCATCCTTGTAGACAATCGTGGAGTGCCCAACAATGCAGCTACCTCCCTTTCACTGTAATTATTTGCTGGGATGTCCTAACAGGAAATCTATTTCTATCTTGATTAAACTTGCATGATATTAACGGGCGGCACAGTGTTGCAGTGGTAGAGTTGCTGCCCGACAGTGCTTTCAGTGCTAGAGACCCGGGTTCGATCCCGACTACAGGTGTTATCTGTATGGAGTTTGTACGTTCTCCCTGTGACTGCATGGGTTTTCTCCGAGATCTTCGAATTCCTCCCACACTCCAAAGACATACAGGTTTGTAGGTTAATTGGCTTTCTATAAATGTAAATCGTACCATGTGAGCGTAGGATAGTAGTTAATATACTGGGATTGCTGGTGGGCGTAGACCCAGTGGGCCGAGGGGTCGAAGGGCCTGTTTCCATGCTGTATCTCTAAACTAAACAAAACTAGACTTACATCTAGAGCAGGTTACAGACTCCTTGGGATAGATAGCTCCTCTCCTCTTTGTGATGCATAAGTACATATTGTTCCAGGGATCAGACCAATTATAATTTTGTATATTCTTTGTTATATCTTCCACAATTTAAATGAAAATGATACAGCGGCATTGCACAATTCCCGGCACAAACCGTTGACTGGCAATCTCTAAGTGTTGGCCTTGAAGGCAACAAATATGTCAGCCATTTGGCCCTTTAAGTCAACTCCGCCATGCATCAAGACCATGGCTGATGGCTTCAACCGCACTCTTCCCATAGGCCACAAGTCTCTTATTATTAAGATAGGAAACATTTGGAATGCTGTGTACAGTTATGGCCACTCTCTTATAGGAAGAAAGTCACCAAACTAGAAGGGGTGCAAAAAGGATTTACCAAGATATTACTGGTTCTGGAGAGTTTGCGTTATTAGGAGAGGCTGGATAAGTTGGGTCTTTTTTTACCCCCTGGAGAGTAGGAGACTTCAGGTGACCTTACAGAGGTACGTGAAACCTTGAGGGGCATTGATAAGGTCAATGGGGACAGCCTTTTATCCAGGGTAGGGGAATCTAAACCTAGAAGGTTTTCATCTAAGGTGAGATAGGCAAGATTTGAAAAGGGACCTGAGGGGCAGCCTTTTCACCCGGAAGGTGGTGCATATATGGAATGACTGCCAGAGGAAGTGGTAGAGGCAGGTACAATTACAACATTGAAAAGACACTTAGATGGGAATGCACATAGGATTATGGGCTAGGCACAGGCAAGAGAAATGAACTTGTTTAGGCCACTTGGATGGCACAGACGAGTTAAGCCAAATGGAAAGTTTCTATGCAATATATCTCCATGACTCTTTCTCTGTTTTGAGTGTACTCAGAACAAAACGTTTTAGAGGGGCACACATAGATAAGTTCCCATTAAATGTTTTTTCTCAATATTGTTGGTTGTTATTCCCTCTACGCAAGATCAATGTTGTAGATCCAAAGCTCCATTCTTTGAATTTCATAATGGACTACTTTCTGCAATTTAGTTTAGTTTAGTTTAGTTTAGAGATACAGCGCGGACACAGGCCCTTCGGCCCACCGAGTCCGCACTGACCAGAAGTCCCTGCACATTAACACTATCCTATACACACTAGGGACAACTTACATTTATACCAAGCCTATTAGCCTAGAAACCTGTATGTCTTTGGAGCGTGGGAGGAAACCGAAGATATCGGAGAAAACTCATGCAGGTCACGGAGAGAACGTACAAACTCCATACAGACAGCACCCGCAGTCAGGATCGAACTCTGGCGCTGTAATGCAGCAACTCTACCGCTGCACCACCATACCGCATATCATGTGGATGTGAGAAAGTCATAGTTTGACAAATAGTCATTTTCAATATTTCATGACTTCATAAAAAGGAAAACATTTTACCGGAATGAAAATGTGAAATTATGGGACTTGTGCATGAGTTTCTACTCTGAGCTTCAACATAGCAGTAAAAAAACAATCCAAGTGTGTGGAAACATGTTCTGCTTTGCAAAATCATAAACATTTGTGCAGTTTACTATGTCAAAGGTGATAGATACATGCATATTGTGGGTTGAATTTTGCTTGGGGGCTTTTGCCACAAGTCCAAACACATTTCTGTGTTTTCCAAATAACCTAGGTACATATGCTTTCATATTTTATAATTAATTATGAGTTCCATTTACCTGATGAATTTTACAACAATAATTAAATAAGAATCGATCCTTTTAATTAATGAATTATTTTGATTAAACTTAATTCTATTTCTTGATGCCAGTATCTTTGGATGGATTGATCATTTCTGTTGTTGAGCTAATCATATCCCTTTTCTGCACTCTGTATCTTCGCCTTTGCTCCATCTATTGTAAATGAGTTTGGCTTCATTGTATTTATATATTGCATACATGATCTACTTGGATAGCATTGCCAAACAAGCCTTCTCACTCTACCTCGGGAAATGTGAAATTAATAAACCTAAACCTAAACCAACATATCAAACAGAATACTTTTCCCTTTGACAATAAAAAATACAAATGTCCAGCTATGAATTTCAGACCTAGTGTTAAATTTCAAATGAAAATGAAAATCTGATTTTACTTTAACTTTAGTTTCTTTTATCATAGCTGCAGCCTGATCTGGTCAGCGTTTTCTATTTCATTTTCTATCAACACTACATTGCTACATTTGCGACTTTAACAGCGACAGTGCCATTGCTGTCTGAAGTGTGTTTAAAAACCATGATTAGGTATTTAATGAAAAAACGTGACAAACAGACACAGCAGAGGTCTATGGTTCTTTTGTAGGCATTTATTTCTTCTACATCTCTCTACACCACTGTCTATGTCTCCCGTTTCCAATTCCCCCCGAATCTGTCTGTGGGAGGGTCTTGATGCGAAATGTCACCTATTCCTTTTCTCCAGAGATGCTGTCTGACCCGCTGAGTTACTCCAACTTTTTGTGTCTATCTATGGTTCCTCAAATTTTTTTGGCCATTCGTTAAGATAGTGGCTGATCCCGGGTCCCCAAGTCTATTTCACCGACATTATTTGATCACCTAATAAGGACAAGTTTGGATGTGGACCAAATGCAGGCAAGTAGGACTAGTGTGTCTGGGACATGTTGGCCGGTGAAGGCAAATTGGGCCGAAGGGTCTGTTTCCACACTGTATCACTCTATGACTCTAACGGTTCAAAAATATATTGTTCAATGTCAACATGCTTACCAGAGGTACGTCATTTCTTTCTTGTGCACAATTACGGTAGCATTGCGCTAAAAAAATTATCTGGAACTTTTCTTTCTTTTATGCAAAGAGGTTTAGCTCTGGAATACAAATAATGTCGTATACGTACATTCAGTAAAGGCTAAAGGTGATCCATACACGAAAAGAGTACGCTGAACACCACCGCTCAGTCCGCCTTATCCTACCTGAACCCCCGGTTGCTAAACACGGCCCCTCCCGCACTGTCCTTTCTGTCCTGGGCCTCCTCCATTGTCAGAGTGAGGCCCAGCACAAATTGCACCTCATATTTTGTTAGGGCAGCTTACACCCTAGCAGTATGAAAATTGACTTCTCTAACTTCAAATAACCCTTGCTTTCCCTCCCTCTCCATCCCTCCCCCTTCCCAGTTCTCTGACCAGTCTTACTGTCTCCGACAACATTTCTATCTCTGTTTGCTTTGTTGTTACCTTCTCCCAGTTAACAATGACCTCTTCTACATGTTCCTTGATCTCCATTCCCTTTGTCCTATGTTAACACCTTACACTTCCTTATCTATGTATTTCCCTTTCCCCAGACATCAGTCTAAAGAAGGGTCTAGACCCCAAACGATACCCATTCTTTCTCTCCAGAGATGCTGCCTGTCCCGCTGAGTTACTCCAGCATTTTGTGTCTAAAAGAGTACCAGGTGTTGTTCCAGCTACCCAAACCCCAGTGCACATTACAGTTAAAGATAAACACCAGAGTCCATGATGATAAAAATATCTAAAAAGCAAAACAACTGAAGTCAAATGAAAATTGCAAAAAATGCAATGATTACAGGAACCATGTGGCCTTGCACTTTTCCACGTTGGCTGCAGCCAAGTTGAGAGAAGGCCATCTGTGTTTATGGCAATAAACAATGGAGATGTTGATTATGTGCAGTTCTGGTCCGAGAATCCTGATGACACTGCATCACATTGCAGCGGCGTGAGGTGGCTGGCTACAGGGTGGGGGGGTGGGGGCTTTGCCAAAGAACCATTATCAGAGCGCAAATGCTAACATCTGAAGAAAGGTCAGCACTTGGTTGTTTTGTACCGAGCCACTGACAGACTTCCGTGACCAGACTTCCATTGGGCTTGCATTCAGGAATGAAGTTGAGAGCTCTGTTTCATCAACGTCCATGGATCCCTTCCAACGCACCAGATGCCAGTTGTCTATTTCTGGGTGTCAGTGAACCAAGCAATGGACAGGTCCATTGAGGGAAGTAGACATTATAGACAATAGACAATAGGTGCAGGAGTAGGCCCTTCGGCCCTTCGAGCCAGCACCGCCATTCAATGTGATCAGTACCCCAATCCTGCCTTCTCCCCATATCCCCAGACTCCGCTATTTTTAAGAGTCCTATCTAGCTCTCTTGAAAGCATCCAGAGAACCTGCCCTCACCACCCTCTGAGGCAGAGAATTCCACAGACTCACCACTCTCTGTGAGAAAAAGTGTTTCCTTGTCTCCGTTCTAAATGGCTTACACCTTATTCTTAATCTGTGGCCTGCTGGTTCTGGTCTCCCCCAACATCGGGTACATACTTCCTGCCTCTAGCATGTCCAAGCCTTTAACAATCTTATATGTTTCAAGCTCAAGAGTTGCTCAAGAATTAGCTCAAGAATTAAGTATATATATATATATAGACAATAGACAATAGACAATAGACAATAGACAATAGGTGCAGGAGTAGGCTATTCAGCCTTTCTAGCCAGCACCACCATTCAATGTGATCATGGCTGATCATCCACAATCAGTACCCCGTTCTTGCCTTCTCCCCCATATCCCCTGACTCTGCTATCTTTAAGAGCCCTATCAAGCTCTCTCTTGAATGTGTCCAGGGAACCGGCCTCCACTGCCCTCTGAGGGAGAGAGAGAGAGAGACACACACACACACATATACATACCAACAAACCAACAGATGATAACAGTGCAAACGTCAAAACCAATGCTTCCAAATCTATGTAGTTCCAAGCTTATTTTAAGGTTGCATTGTTTAGTAACCTGAGAGCTGTAGGGCATGTTCCTGAACCTGGACGTTACAGTTTCATGCTTCTTCTCATTGGCAGGAGTGAAATAAGTGTGTAGCCAAGGTGGTGTGGGTCTCTGATGATGCTGGCTGTCTTTTTGAGGCAGCGACTCCTGTAAATCCCTTCGCTGGTGGGGAGGTCGCCTTCAGAGGTTCAACGAAAGCAGAAACCAACTCCATCCACTGCTGCACCTTGGGAATGTTATTTTTTGCTGGCATTGATGTTCCCATTACTTTCAGAATGGTGGCACGTGCTTGTTTTTACAATGCTTAGAAATACAGCATGGAAACAGGCCCTTCGGCCCACCATGTCCATGTTGACCATCAATCACCCATACACTAGTTCTATGCTACTCTGCTTTTCACATCCTACACACTATGAACAATTTACTGAAGGCAATTAACGTACAAACCTGCACATCTTTGGAATGAGGGAGGAAATGAGAGCAGCCGGAGAAAACCAACGCAATCACAGGGAGAGCGTACGAACACCGCACAGACAGCACCTGTGATCAGGATCGAACATGGGTCTCTGGCACTGTGAAACAGCAACTCTGCCGCTGAGCCACTGTGCCGCCCTTCTTGCCTCTGCTGAATCACATTGTGTGGGTGGATTAAGATTCCCCTACATGCCTTGATACCAAACCGTAGGTCCCAAACCAAAGTAGAAAGACCCTAGTTGTGTGAAGGACACTTTTTAGCATCAGCTCCGATCCATGAACCGAGAGGATTATCTTGGTGAGAGATTCATCTGAGGCATTGTGGTGGCTCTGCAGCAAATGACAAGAATAGCTCTATCTGTTTTACTTCATGTTGCAAGCCCATGGATACCTTGTTCTGCTGGATTGCCAGTGGCTATGTACAGCAAGAAAGTCATGGAGTCAAATGCCTTGGAATGGCCCTTCGTCCCACTCAGTCTGTGCTGACAATCGAGAACCCTCAATTCCCATGAATAAACCCATTTTATTCTCTCCACATGTCCATCCATCCAACCCGCATTCTATCACTCGTACACACACTCTGGCGGATATATACAAGCGAATGGTATTCATACATTGACAAGAACTTACATGCTGTGATTATCATGAGGGTCACAATGGAAGCCTGGCACCACAGGCACAGCACTGATGTAACTAATGAAGAGAAAACTATTTCATGGTCGGCGCATAGGAGTCCATCTATACATCTACATGTACTCATTTCTAACTACTTAAAGCATATTCTCTTTCAGGGTCTATAACAATTTGCAAAGTTATTCCAAGTCATTTTTTGATATTACCGGTCCACCACCACTTTTCACGACAGCTGGTGGTCTAGCACCTCTTTTAATCCAGACAAAATCCCCCTCCCCCCGCCCTCCACATAATCCACATAAGTCCCCTAAAAATGTGGCATCTAAACTGGATGAGGCGGCCGATCTCAACCTCATCTGGACTTCCGCGCCGATCGGTGGGTTGCATTTGCCCCCGCAGCCAGGGTTCTGAAACTCCAGCCTGGCCAGAGCCATCCGATACGTTCCCATAGTCAACTTTTGTGACTGATCGGTCAGTCGAACTTGCACCTGCGAATTTGCCACCAGGACTCCAGACCTATTCCCACCTCCGCGCCTGACTTTGCGGGCTTGTATCTAACTTCCTCCCTAAGGCCGTGAACTCTGTGATCTCTGCAAAATGGATAATCCACAAAGGTTCTGGAACCAATGGTGCTGGAAAATCGGTGGTGGACCTGTCTGTGGAAGATGCTCTACTGTACTTTATTAAAGAACCTTCCTCACTTGACTAAACACAAATAAATCAAGAATATTTGCTGCCAATAATTTTGTCGCAACATTTACATCAGTCTTATATTATTTCACGTTTAATGGGTTCAAAAATCACGATAAACAAATTAAGTTTTTAAATGATTTCCTCACAATTGAACAATATCTTTTACAAATCAATATTAAAGCAATGTTCAAAGTGAAATTCATCAATTACTTAGACTGACTCCTGTCAATAACCTGTGTACTGATCCTATTTCCCAGAAGTTAATTTAAAGTTGTTTCCACAATCAGAATAATTTTTCAGACATACATTATTTTAATTTAGAATACATGTCATTTTTTTCAGTGCATAGATCTGGAATGTGTCTGTTTTTCTTCACTTGTCACTCTTGACATGTATCCCTGGCTAGTTCTCCGTGCAAAGCCTTGGTTACTTACATATGTTGTACTTAATGAATTCTTGTGCTCCATTGGATTTGTGGCTGCAGCTGGTAGTAGGCATTGTCAATGATTTGTATTGTGTGGTTATATTTATTCCTTTGCTACCTTATCTGATGTATCCCCAAATGTGCCATCATGTGCTATATATTCTTTATGCTGGGGAGGCATTGTAGCGCAGCGGTAGAGTTGCTGCCTTACAGCACCAGGGACCCAGGTTCGATCCTAACCAAGGGTGCTTGTCTGTACGGAGTTTGTACGTTCTCCCCATGACCTGCGTGAGTTTTCTCCGGGATCTCCAGTTTCCTCCCACGCTCCAAAGATAGGCTTGGTATAATTGTCTTGGTATAATTGCAAATTGTCTTAAGTGTGTGTAAGATAGTGTTAATGTACTGGAACGCTAGTCGGTGTGGACTTGGTGGGCCGGAGGGCCTGTTTGCATGCTGTATTTCTAAATTAAACAAAATTAAATGCTTTATACATTGGAAGAGCAACTGAACCATCCTACCCACAACTGGAGAGCAGTCCTGTCTACTCCTGTCTACTATCTACCTCATTGGAGCCCCGTCAAGTCAAGTCAAAGTCAAACAAACTTTATTGTCATTTAGAAATACATTGATATATGCAGTTCCAAACGAAATTACGTTGCATTTGGCTCCCTGTGCAACACAATAAATTAACCGAAGGATAGGTATGTATGAAAAGGATAAATAGACAATAGTGGCAGCCCATTTACATGACATTCAGGAGTCTGATGGCTCGTGGGAAGAAGCTGTTGCGGAACTATCTTTGGACTATCTTGGACTATCTTTGATCAGACCTTACTTGACTTTATCTTTCACCAAACGTTATTCACGTTATTATGTTTCCTTTATCATGCATCTGTATATTCCCTTTTTCATGTATCTGTATATCATGTATCGGTAAACTGTGAAAGGCTCAATTCTAATCATGTATTATCTTTCCGCTGCCTGATTAGCACGCAACAAAAGATTTTCACTGTACCTCGGTACACGTGACAATAAAATAAACTACCCTTCTACTACTTCTTGCGTATGGCGTGCACAGCCTAAAGTTGTAGGACAACTTGTTCTATTTGATCTTATTTGATTGTGCACGCCGGGTTGATTGCATTCATCGAAACAGGGCGGACCACGTGAAGGTTGCAATCTTCCACCCAAACTAACCTAAAAAGAGTGAAATAATTCATCAAAGGCATTTCATGGTGCATGTAGCACGACCTTGAATTCCATGCACCTCTGCATGTGGCATGCACAGGTCAGGTGGCATGTTTAACTATTGCCGTAGCTGCAATGCAGAATATTATAGCACAATGCAGTTGTATGAGTCTTGACCAAGAAAGCAGACCCAAATACTGAGAGGAAGAAAGAGACCTGACCATTTGTTTTGGGAGTGAACCAAAGAAGGTTATAAATGTACGAAGAGATTTGATTGTAGGTGAAGCTTTCTACCTGCCGTGTGGCAACTGGCTGTGGCTAACTGTTGTGATCCTCACTCCATTGCCCCTGAAAACCACAATGTTCAATCAAGCGTAAGAGAACTGGGAAGGGATTCAGTGTTCAATGCAGCACAATGCCCATCGGATCATCTGAAGCATCCCGCAAAATCAAGCAGCGATCCCAACTGAGATCTGGCGCTTAATAAATTCAGGCATGGATGTGTACGAAGGTAGACACAAAATGCTGGAGTAACTCAGCGGGACAGGCAACATCTCTGGAGAGATGCAATGGGTGACGTTTCAGGCCGAGATCACCAAGATGTCTCCCATTCCTTTCCTCCAGAAAAGCTGCCGGTCCCGCTGAGTTACTCCAGCAATTTGCAGCTAATTTCGATTTAAACCAGCATCTGCAGTTCTTTCCTACACATGGATGTGTATGAGCCTGACTCCTGAAATTAGGTCCTGTTACAGAGCACAGCTCTGCCATACAAGGCTCCCTGTACTTGACCTGCGGGCGTGAATCACTCTTGCAGGGTGCGAGATGAAACTAGCTCAAATGGACTACCATTTTTAGGCTGCTTCTCTATTTACAGTAGCATATAAGGCACATTGACACAACTGATAAAATTGCTGCCTCACAGGTGAGCAGTCACACACTGAGGCCGTCACGGTGGCGCAGCGATAGAGCTGCTGCCTTACAGTGCCAGAGTCCCAGGTCCGATCCTGATTTCAGACGCTGTCTGTGTGGAGTTTGCACGTTCTCCCTGTGTCCACGTGGGTTTACTCCGGGTGCTGCGGTTATACTCCCATGTCCTAGAGACGTGCGGGTTTGAACGTTAATTGGCTGCTGTAAATTGCCCCTAGTGTATAGGGAGTGGATGTGAATGTGGGGTAATGTAGAAATAGTATGAATGGGTGGGCCGAAGGACCTGTTTCCAGGCTATATCTCTAAAGTAAACAAAATCTTCCACCACAAACATTTTCTTCTGCCGCACTGGTCCAGGAGGAGGGTGGGTAGGTGGAGGTCATACAGGGGACACACACATGGGAACTAGGAGTGGGTCAAAACATTTTTGTGGGGACCTCTACATTTCTGTTAGCATTATACAAAAAAAAGAGATCCGTTCTTAGAAGGCAGCAGCATCTCCAAGGACTGTTGCTTAGATGTTTCCTTTTGAAGTACCAGCTCACCCCAACGCATCTCAAAGACATGCAGGTTAATCAACGGTGGTGCAGCGGTAGAGTTGCTGCCTTACAGCGCCACAGACCCGGGTCCAATCCTGGCTACGGGTGCTGTCTGTATGGAGTTTGTACATTCTCCACGTGACCACATGGATTTTCTTCGAGGTCTTCGGTTTCCTCCCACTCTCCAAAGACGTACAGATTTGTATGTTAATTGGCTTGATAGAAATGGAAATTGACCCTAGTGTGTGTAGGGTAGTGTTAATGTATGGGGATCACTGGCCGGTACGGACTCGGTGGGGTGAAGGGCCTGTTTCCAAGCTGTATGCTAAACTAAACTAAACTGAACAAACCCCCTCCACCCCCTCCTGTTGCCTCTGTCTACCCTTCGCGCTGCCTGAGGAGGGCAGCCAATGTAAGCAAGGACTCTTTTTCACACTAGTCATTCCCTCTTCTTCCCGGCAGTAAGTCTACTGCCGTGCCACCGTGCCCCCTCCCACCACCAACAACAAAGGCTCTGAAATAGTTGCATTGAATATTGAATCCCAAGGATACTTAGAACGAAGTTTCTTAATCTTGCGCTGGGCTTCATTGTAGCAGTGAGAAAGCTCAAAGACAGAAGGGTCCAAGTGGAAGTGAGATAGAGTATTAAAAGGACAGGGATCTGGAAACTCAGCATCACCTTCACGGACCGAGTGGGGGTCTTCTGTGAAGCATTCACGTGATCGGATTTTTGTTTTCTCAATGCAGGGAAGTTCACATTGAGGGGAGTGCCAGCATATAGTGAGTTGGAAGAAGTCCAGCAGCAACCGGGGTGGCACAGTGGTGCACGGGGAAGCACATCGGCGAAGTGGTAGAGTTGGTGCCTAATGGGCCTGTCCCACTTACGTGACTTTTTAGGCGAGAGCAGGAGACTCTGCGCTCGCCACACGTTTGCCACATGTTCGCTGGTGGTCTCTGGTGAGTCTCCTTCATGGTCGCGAGGAGTTCCCGCATTCTGGGATTGGCTCACTGGGGGAAAGAAACGTAAGCAGGAGTTTTCAGAACCAAGGATAACTGACCGGTAATAGGTCATCGCAAAAGGATTTGAGTATAGGAGCAGGGAGGTTCTACTGCAGCTGTACAGGGTCTTGGTGAGACCACAACTAGAGTATTGCGTACAGTTTTGGTCTCCTAATCTGAGGAAAGACATTCTTGCCATAGAGGGAGTACAGAGAAGGTTCACCAGACTGATTCCTGGGATGTCAGGACTTTCATATGAAGAAAGACTGGATAGACTTGGCTTGTACTCGCTAGAGTTTAGAAGATTGAGGGGGGATCTTAAAGAAACTTACAATATTCTTAAGGGGTTGGACAGGCTAGATGCAGGAAGATTGTTCCCGATGTTGGGGAGGTCCAGAACAAGGGCTCACAGTTTAAGGATAAGGGGGAAGTCTTGTAGGATTGAGATGAGAAAAACATTTTTCACACAGAGAGTGGTGAGTCTCTGGAATTCTCTGCCACAGAATGTAGTTGAGGCCAGTTCATTGGCTATATTTAAGAGGGAGTTAGATGTGGCCCTTGTGGCTAAAGGGATGAGGGGGTATGGAAAGAAGGCAGGTACAGGATACTGAGTTGGATGATCATATTGAATGGCGGTGCAGGCTCGAAGGGCCGAATGGCCTACTCCTGCACCTATTTTCTATTCTATATTTCTATGTAATGTTAAATGTCCGACAAACTTCATAGCTGTGTGTCTCTGGCTTCTTAAAAGTTCTATCCCTCCCCCCCTCTCTCCCCCCCTCTCTCCCCCCCTTCCCCCCTCCCCCTAGCGCCCTCTCCCCCCCTCTCTCCCCCCCTCTCTCCCCCCCTCTCTCCCCCCCTCTCTCCCCCCCTCTCTCCCCCCCTTCCTCTCCCCCCTTCCTCTCCCCCCCTTCCCCCCTCCCCCTAGCGCCCTCTCCCCCCCTCTCCCCCCCCTCTCCCCCCCTCACCTCTTTTAAAGGACTTACCGTACACTGTGCTAGCCGTCTTAATTACAGTGCCAACCTCCCTGTTCATCACAGTATGTGTTTGTATCACCTTGACTTCGTACCGTGTGAATTTTAGACAGTGCTCCCCCACTTGCCCTCGCCCCCGCCTCCGCCTTTGCGATGTGTGTGTGTGTGTGTTCCACTCTTACAGTCGCCGTTCCAGTTTCCGGTCTTTCCGGTGACTACTGGCAACTTGATAGTCGCCGGCAGTCCGCTGAAAAATCACCTAAGTGTGACAGGCCCACTACAGCGCCGGAGATTTCCCTGTGACCGCGTGGGATTTCTCCGGGTGCTCCGGTTTCCTCCCACATTCCAAAGACATTACAGGTTTGCAGGTTAGTTGACTTTGGTAAAAAATTGTAAATTGTCCCTAGTGTGTGTAGGATAGTGCAAGTTTACGGGGTGATCACTGGTCACGCTGACTCGGTGGGTCAAAAGGCTTGTTTCCCCGCTGTATCCCTACAGTCTAAGGTCTAGACTGCAGGGGGTGTGGGTGAGATTAGTGTGTGGGACTGTGGTGAGGAGGGGGATCAGGCCAATGGGCGGAGCGGTGTTTGTGCTTGATGGTGGATAAGAAGATTAAGTAAGTAAGTTTATTGGCCAAGTATTCACATACAAGGAATTTGCCTTGGTGCTCCGCCCACAAGTAACAACATGGCATACAGTGACAGTTACGAATCACTCAGAAAAACACTAAACAGTAATAATATATTAATAATATATTAATAATTAATAATACATTATTAATATATTAATAATAACCATATAACCATATAACAAATGGTTATATGGTTATTATTAATATATTAATACATTAATAATATAATACATTATATAATACATTAAAATAATATAATACATTAATAATAATAAAACATTCATGATAAAACACCATTGATTAAGCATGTGAACCAACAAAATACCAGATCAAAGGGAGGCTACAGATTTTTGGCTGTTGAGTAGAACAACTACTCGTGGATAAAAAAGTTTTTATGTCTGGCTGTGGCAGCTTTGACAATCCGGAGTCGCCTTCCAGAGGGAAGTGATTCAAAGAGTTTGTGGCCAGGGAGAGAGGGGTCAGAGGTGATCTTGCCCGCTCACTTCCTGGCCCTTGCAGTGTACAGTTCATCAATGGAGGGAAGGTTGCAGCCAATAATCTTCTCTGCTGATCGGACGATTCGCCGCAGAAAGAAAACCTTCCCAAGGAAGTCCGCGATTCTAGGCTGTGATCTAGATTGGCAGCGGTCCCTTTAAAGCAGGAGTTCTCAGGGACAATTTAACCACAGGAGCATCTCAGAACACCATGACCTAGATGAGTGTTGTGTGGGAAATCATATCCTTCCAACCACCTTTGATGCGGAAATCACACAATTGCCATAGATGCAGAATCGATATTTCTGCAGCTGTGTGAGTCAGTCTGGATATCGTCACAGTCACATTCCACCCCACAATACCAATTTTCATATGCGTGGCACTAAGAAAGAAAGAGCTTCAGATGAGCATTTTATCAGGCAATCTGTTTTCAGTTAGGTTGTGGAGGATAATTATAGTCAGAGGGATCAGGGATAATTCCTCTATATTTCTTTGGAATGGCACCATGTCATAGTCATCGAGTCATACAGTGTGGAAACAGGGCCCTCGGCCCAATTATCCCACTCTGGCCAACATGTCCAGCTACACTAGTCCCACCTGGTAGACCGAAAATGCTGGAGAAACTCAACGGGTGAGGCAGCATTTATGGATAGAAGGAATTGGCGAAGTTTCTGGTCGAGACCCTGCTTCAGACTGACCCGAAACTTCGCCAATTCCTTCTCTCCATAGATGCTGCCTCACCCGCTCAGTTTCTCCAGCATTTTTTGTCTACATTCGATTTTTCCAGCATCTGCAGTTCTTTCTTAAACAACTAGTCCTACCTGCCTGCGTTTGGCCCTTATCCATCCAAACCTGTCCTTTCCATGTGCCTGTCTAACTGTTTCTTACGTTGGGATAGTCCCAGCCTCAACTACCTCCTCTGGCAGCTCGTTCCATTCACCCACCGCCCTTTGTATGAAAAAGTTATGCCTCAGATTCCCATTAAATCTTTTCCCCTTCACCTTAAACCTATGTCCTCTGGTCCTCGATTCACCTACTCCGTCCAAAAGATTCTGTGCATCTACCCAATCTATTTGTCTCACGATTTTATATATATGATTTTATAAGATCTACTCTCATCCTGTGAACGTGAGAAAATGAGAGAGAACATTTGATTTTTATGTCTAAGAAGACGTCTGCTTGACATCATACCCGATGCCAATATGTTGGTGCCAATATCAGCTGTAGCTTTTTCTCAGTGTTTGTGGTCGAGTCACTGGAATAGAACTGAACTTAAGTCTTTCACTTCTCCCCAGTTCAAAGGTTTCAAAGGTTTCAAAGGTCACGTGTACCAATTAAGGTCCAGTGATATACGAATTACCATACAGCCTTACCGAAAAAAGCAACAAGACACACAACTACATAAAAGTTAACATAAACATCCACCACAGCGGATTCCCCACATTCCTCACTGTGATGGAAGACAATAAGGTCTAATCTTCATCCCTCATTTTTCTCCCACGGTCGGGGCAGTCAAACCATCTGCAGTCGGGGCGATTGAAGCTCCTGTAGCCTGTAGTCAAAGCCCCGCATTGGGGCGATCGAAGCTCCCGCGTCGAGGCGGTCGAAGTTCCTGCAGCTTGGAGTTCCCAATATCGGTCTCTAACTGATGTTAAAATCCGCAGGCACCCGCAGTTGAGCTCAGAGGTCGATCCCTGACAAAGGGATCGCGGGCTCCGCGATGTTAAAGTCCCGTAGGCTCCCAGCAGTGGAGCTCTCCAAGTCGGTCTCCAGCAAAGGCCGCCAACTCCTCCATGTTAGGCCACATCTCTGTCGAGGTAAGAGATTAGAAAAAGTTCCCCCAAGTTAATTGGGGAAATGGTATCATGCAAGATCCATTAGTAGCTGAACTGAAAGTGCTGCACAAACTCATTGGGATGTAACCAATAAGGGGAGAAACATATACAATTCTTAAGGGATTGGACAGGCTAGATGAAGGAAAAATGTTCCCCATATTGGAGGAATCCAGAACCAGGGGTCACAGTCTAAGAATAAGGGGTAGGCCATTTAGGACTGAGATGAGGAAATACCTTTTCACCCAGAGAGTTGTGAATGTGTGGAATTCTCTGCCACAGAAGGCAGTGGAGGCCAATTCACTGGATATTTGCAAGAGAAAGTTAGATTTAGCTCCTAGGGCTAGTGGAATCAAGTGATACGGGGGAAAAGCAGAAACGGGATACTGAATTGAAATGATCAGCCATGGTCATAGTGAAGGGCATTGCTGGCTCGAAGGGTTGAATGGCCTACTCCTGCACCTAATTTTTCTATGCTTCTATGTTCATGACCAGGATTGAGAGGTTACCAAAGTCATGAGAAGACATGTGAAACTGAAGCTGTTTTCACTGACCTAATGGAGGTCTTCGAGATTTTTAAAGGTTATGATAAGATAAATAGAGCTAAATTGTTTTTGCTGGTCAGCAAGCTGATAACAAAGCCACACGCAAGATAATGGCTAGGGGAATTAAAAGGAAGATTAGAAAACATTCCATACACGGAGCTTAGTTAGAATGTGGATCTGTCAGATGTAAACCATTTTTGAAAGAATCCATAAATTCTTTTGAAGGGAATTAAATTGTTATCTTAAGCAAGAAGAATTTTAAAAGCAAGGGGGAGAATGAGCTCAGGATAAATAGAATGCTCATTTGGAAAGTAACATTGAGTAAACAGCATAGGCCAAATGGGCAATGTTGTAATATTTGACTAAAGTACGACAGAAATACCGATTACTTTCAGAAACATCGAAAAATAGGTGCAGGAGTAGGCCATTTGGCCCATCGAGCCAGCACCGCCATTCAATATGACTGATCATGGCTGATCATCCAAATTCAGTATTCCATTCCTGCTTTCTCCTCACATTCCTTGATTCCATTAGCCACAAGAGCTATATCTAACTCTTGAATACATCCAGTGAATTGGCCTCCTCTGCCTTCTGTGGCAGAGAATTCCACAGATTCACAACTCTCTGGGTGAAAAAGTTTTCCCTCATCTCAGTCCTAAATGGCCTACCCCTTATTCTTAAACTGTGACCCCTGGTTCTGGACTCCCCCAACATCGGGAGCATTTTTCCTGCATCTAGCCTGTCCAATCCCTTAACAATTTCAAACCAAAAGCTTGATTAAATACTCCAGTAACCTTGGTAACTGAGAATAAGAACAAATTCGAGATACAGCATGAAACAGATGCTTCGGACCACCAAGTCCAGTGAAACCCACTCGGTCACAGGGCGAACGTGCAAACGCCACACAGACAGCTCCTGTAGTCAGGTTCAAACCCGCTTCTCTAGTGCTGTAAAGGGCCTGTCCCACCAGCACGCAACTATATGCGATGAACGCGATCAAACCGGCAGCGGGGGCCGCGCGGAGGTCGGGTGATCCCCTGTACAGGGCCGGTCCCACCAGCATGCACCTGCATGCGGCAAGCGCAACTAAACCGGCAGCAGGGGCCGCGCGGAGGTTGGGTGAGTGGCGCAACGCGGCGCAAAGCGAGGCGAACTTGAAGCAAGTCCAAGGTAAGTTCGCCAGGACTTAGAGGGGCACACAGAGAGGGGCACCGAGACACACACACATACAGGGCCACGGAGCCACACACATAGAGGGTCACGGAGGCACTTACCAATAGTTTAATGGAGGCACGATGTCCGGGCGGTGTGTAAATGTCGCGGCGACTGCGAGCCGACAAGCCGTTGCCGCGCGGGATTTTTGGACATTGTCGGTTTTTCGGAGCCCCGCGCGGCGTCGGGACGAACTCGGGACGAACTCCGCACAATTCCGCACGGCTCCGGCGATCGAAGTGGGACCGGCCCCGCGACGCCGGACGGCTCAAGCGACCACGTTAGGTCGCGCTAATCGCATCGAGTTGCATGCTGGTGGGACAGGCCCTTAAGGCAGCAACTGCACCACTGTGCCGCCCACTAAATATGGGTTTTTTTAAAATTCAAGTAGAAAGCTGTTTTCAGTACAAAAGGCTGTAAGAGGTTAACTAGTTCTCCAATGTATTTTACACACCGGAAGGAGAGAGCGAGAGAGAGAGACAGAAACAGCACCTGAGCGAGAGAGAGGCAGACAGAGACAGAGAGAGAGACTGTGACAGAGACAGAGAGATGGAGAGAGCGAGAGGGAGAGGGAGAGACACAGAGAGAGAGAAAGAAAACATGAGAAAGGTGAGAGGTCACACACATAAGAGAGAGAGAGAGAGACAGTGAGACAGAGAGCGAGAGAGGGGGACAGAGAGAGAGAGAGAGAGAGAGAGAGAGAGAGAGACAGACAGACAGACAGACAGACAGACAGACAGACAGACAGACAGACAGACAGACAGACAGACAGACAGGCAGACAGACAGAGAGAGAGAGAGACAGAGAGACAGAGAGACAGAAAAAGCATGAGGAAGGTGAGAGGTCAAACACTGAGGGCAGCACAGCAGTGCAGCAGTAGAGTTACTGCTAAACAGCGGCAGAGACCCAGGTTTGATTCTAACGATGGGTGTCCTTTGTACAGTGTTTGTTCATTCTACCTGTGACTGCGTGGGTTTTCTCCAGGTGCTGCAGCTCCCTCCCTCCAAAGATGTGCAGGTTTGTAGGTTAAATGGCTTCTGTAAATTGTCCCTGGTGCGCAGGATAAAACAAGTGTATGGGTGATCGTTGGAAACATGGACTCATTGGGATGAAGGGCCCATTTCCACACTGTATCTCAAAAACTAAAACTGAGAACGAAAGGTATCATTGCTCCTACAATTATTAGATCTTGATTAGTACGGGTGTCAGGGGTTATGAGGGGAAGGCAGAATGGGGTTAAGAGGGAGATTTAGATCAGCCATGATTGAACGGTGGAGTAGACTTGATGGGCCAAATGGCCTAATTCTGCTACTATCACTTATGATCCTATGACTTTACATCAACACTATATCAAAAACCTGAAATTCCCTACGATTAGTATTCAGGATTCTCGATTCTCACAGATGACCAAACAACGTGGATATCACTAAAGCCTCCATCAATGACACAGAGTGATCAATCCCCTCACAGCTGCAACAACTTCTGTGTAAGTTTCTCCCCTCCCAACCCCCAGGCTTCCATCATCTAGCTTCACAATTCATAACTCTTCAATCCTTTTGTCTTATATCTTCCACCCCCTGCCTTTGTCTTCCACCTGCAGGGAGGAACTGCAGATGCTGGTTTAAACCGAAGATAGACACAAAATGCTGGATAGCTCTAGCGGGACAGGCAGCATCCCTGGAGAGAAGGAATGAGTGACGTTTCGGGTTGTAATCCTTCTCCAGGAGTCTGAAGAAGGGTCTCGAACCGAAACGTCACCCATTCCTTCTCTCCAGAGATGATGCCTGTCCCGCTGAGTTACTCCAGCTTTTTGTGCCTATCTTTGTCTTCGACCTCATGCCTTTTGTAAACCATCTGCCTGTCAAAACCCAGCCTTCCCTGTGTTCACCTATTACCTTCCACGCTTCGTCCTGCCCCTCCTTGGCATCTTGTTCGGCATAGACATTGTCGGCTGAAGGTCCTGTTCTTGTGCTGTACTGTTCTATGTTCTATGCTCACACCAATTTTACAGACAGTGAAATAATGACTTAACGGTTATTTGAAGGTTAATGAATATCAGAGCCAAGAGAGGCAATTAAGAAGGAGATTTAAGTAGTTTGTTGCCTAAAGGGCCTGTCCCACTTTCACGACCTAATTCACGACCTCTGCCGAGTTTGCCCTAGAATCATACTCGCAGCAGTGGTAGTCATGAGGTCGTAGGAGGTCGTAGGTAGGTCGTAGCAGGCCGTGATGCTAGTCATAGGTACTCGTGGCATCAAGTAGGTCGGGGCGTTTTTCTAGCCTGGTGAAAAATGTCCACGAGTAAAAAAGGTCGTGAATTAGGTCGTGAAAGTGGGAGAGGCCCTTAACATGTTCCCACAAAAAGCAGTCCCCCATCTAACATGTTCCCACAAAGTAAAAGTGTGGGATTGCCAAACAGTGAGCACCAGAATGTAAGTATGTAGGGAAGGCAGGATAGACCATAAAGGGAACCATTTGTCTGGCATCAGAAGGCATGGTAGGGTCTGCAATATGAATACGTGAAATTAAAAGGGAAATTGGGAAACAAAGAAAGGGCAGTAGAAGCAAAATGACAAATAAAGTCAAAGAAAAAGAAAATTCAAAGATATTTTGTGAGTTCATAAAGTGCAGGAGGACAACAAAGAGAACAATATGTCACACAACTCCGTGGTTGTTTGGAAGTAAACTGAGGAAAGATAGATGAGTCATCAATTATCCCAATGTTTAAGAGGCAATTAAACAGGTACATGGACCGGACAGCATTACAGGGATATGAGCCAAATGCAGGCAAGTGGGACCGGTGTAGATAGGATTTTTGATCGTATGTGGGCAAGTTGGGTCGAAGGGCCTGTTTCCACACTGTATGACTCAAATACTCTTTATCAGGAACCAAAAAGGTCCCTATGTGAGGATATCAATATGGTTCAGCATGATTTTTTTTACAATCATTTTCACAATAAAGGAGGATGATGCTGATGTGGAAATTAACGGGGATGGGTGTAAAATATTTTATGGGAAAACCATTGGATTTAAATTATTTGGACATATATAAATCTCCTTTGCCTGGTGAAATATATCCCAGATGTACCATAAATTGAAGGTGGAACTTAGCAAACCTCTGATTATTTTTAACCGTGTTGGCTACAGGAGAAGTACCAGAGGATTGGAAAACTGCTAACATTTTACCGTTGTTAAATAAAAGACACGTATAGAAAAATAAAGTAATTACAAACCATTTGTGGGTGGACAAATTATTGAAAACCATTCCAACGATCAGTAATAATCTTTGTTAAGAAACATAAAGATTAATCAGAGAGAAACAACATGTTTTTGTTCAGGGATAGCCAAGTCTGACTAATTATTTCGGACTGAGATGAAGAAAAACGTTGTCACCCAGAGCGTAGTGAATCTGTGGAATTCTCGGCCACAGAAGGCAATGGAGGCCAATTCACTAAATGCATTCAAGAGAGAGTTAGATATAGCTCTTAGGGCCAACGGAATCAAGGGATATGGGGAGAAAGCAAAATTGGGGAACTGATTTTGGATGATCAGCCATGATCATATTAAATGGCGGTGTTGGCTCGAAGGGGCAAATGGCCTACTCCTGCACCTATTTTCTACGTTACTATTTGATTAAACTCTTTGAAGGGGGTTCTGCTGAAGAATGGTCTCGACCCAAAACGTCACCCATTCCTTCTATCCAGAGATGCTGCCTGTCCCACTGAGTTACTCCAACATTTTGTGTCTATCTCCAGTGTAAACCAGCATCTGCAGTTCATTCCTACACTGTGTGTCGTCTATCTGTTCCATTCCGCTACTGACATTGTGTATGGTAGGCAGTCACGGTGCCCCTCCTCTGGGTCTGACTGCACTACCACAGCTCACCAAGTTCCTAAAACACGCAGCCAGTTAAGACCTGCCTCTAGGCATCCTGAGGTCTAACAATGGACAGATGTTTCAAACAGTGATAAGCTTCTTAATCCCCAGTGGTGGTTGAATTCATACTGAAACAACCTGAGGTGCTATCGTCTAAGATAAAAATAAACTGCATTCCAGGATTCGAGCGAAGATTGCAATGCAAAGTGGAGTCTGTGACGGGTTGAAGTTCATGTTCTATTTTATTGTACATAAGGTCATAAGTTCATAAGTGATAGGAGCAGAAATACTGTGTTCAGCCCATCAAGTCTACTCAATTTCTGGCTGATCTATCTCTCCCTCCTAACCCCATTCTCCTGCCTTCTCCTGATAACCTCTGACACCCATAGCAATCAATATGACATGCCATTTTGCTTCCCTCAGTGTCAATATGATATTCCGCAGGGGAAGAATACTGTACAGGAAGGTTGAGGGAAGGAAATAACTTGTTATCACCTAACCCAGGGCCAACAATGGACCATTGTGGGCTCCACCTTTCCGTGATTATTGTTGCTCTTTGCATATCTTTCATTCATTTGTCCTAGGTCCCACCGATATCTCTCATTCCCCTTTCCCCTGACTCTGACGAAGGGTCTTGACCTGAAACGTCACCTATCCCTTCGCTCCAGAGATGCTGCCTGACCCGCTGTGTTAAAGGCCTGTCCTACAAGCATGCAACTCTATGCGATGAACGCGATCAAACTAGAAGCGGGGGCCGCGCGGAGGTCGGTGATCCCCTGCACAGGGCCGTTCCCACCAGCATGCGCCTGCATGCGGCAAGCGCAACCAAACCGGCAGCAGGGGCCGAGCGGAGGTCGGGTGAGTGGCGCAATGCGGCGCAAAGTGAGGCGAACTTGGAGCGAAGTCTAAGGTAAGTTCGCCAGGACAGAGAGGGGCACACAGAGAGGGGCACAGAGGCACACACACACAGAGGGCCATGGAGCCACACACATAGAGCGTCACGGAGGCACCTACAGATAGGTTCACGGAGGCACGATGTCGGGGCAGTGTGTAATGCATCGAGGCGACTGTGAGCCGACAAGCCGTTGCCACGCGGAATTTTTGAACATAGTCAGTTTTTCGGAGCCCCGCGCGATGTCGGGACGAACTCGGGACGAACTCCGCACAATTCCGCACGGCTCCGCCGATCGAAGTGGGACCGGCCACGCGACGCCGGACGGCTCAAGTGACCACGTTAGGTCGCGCTAATCGCATAAAGTTGCATGCTTGTAGGACAGGCCCTTTACTCCAGCTTTTTTGTGTCTTTCTTTGGTACAGGGAGGATGTTGCCTGTTGGAGTTTGGAAAAATGTATTCAAACAAGTAAGTCAATAAATGATGTTTTAAATGTGCTTTTGTTAAACAAATCCCTGGGGTTCTTTTCGTTGGGCCGTGCCTTTCTGGCTACCCTTGCAAGGGCAGTTGGTAACACGAGAACTGCAGCGGTTATTGATACTCTGCATGAGTGGACTGGAAATGGAACAAAAATCCTGGTGTTTCCGTATGACTTCCGTGTAGATATGAAGTGGAACAACATAAAGCAGATGTGAGCAGATGTGAGCACCACCCATAACTAGTCTCTGCTGGTTCAAGAATCCCTTTGCCTCCAGCTGTCCCCACTGACAGCGCTGGCCAAGATCCCAGGTCCCATGGCCAAGTGTATACCGATCGTGCTTGTTAAAGTGGGCAGGGATGGTCAACACATTGCTCACTGATTCTCAGCAAATCTAACACCAATGTTCAAAGCAGCCGGCCTCTCAGCGATCAACTGAAGATATATATTTTTAATAACTCGAAGCATTAAATCAGTCAATTGATCTCTCTGCTCAGTTTCAGATTAATTGATTGAAAGGTTGAAGAATGATTCCTTTCCCAACAATCCCACATCCTGATGCACAAAAGATTCTCTGCCACAGAAGGCAGTGGAGGCCAATTCACTGGATGTTAGTTTAGTTTAGTTTAGAGTGGAAACAGGCACCACCGAGTCCGCACCGACCAGTGATCCCCGCACACTAACACTATCCTACACACACTAGGGACAATTTACATTTACATCAAACGAATTAACCTACATACCTGTTTAAGAAGGAACTGCAGATGCTGGAAAATCAAAGGTATACAAAAATGCTGGAAAAACTCAGCGGGTTAGGCAGCATCTATGGAGCAAAGGAAATAGGCAATGTTTCGGGTCGAAACCCTTCTTCAGACTGGAGACAAAAGTTTTGAAGTCATATCTGTGAAGAAGCTCTGAAGGTCTCGGTGAGTGAGCTCAAATGCGTTTCAAAGACACGCACTTCAACCATTCTCATCCATTTAGCGGCTAGGGTGCTAATTACCTAAAAGATATGAAAATCTGCCGCAACACGTACAACCTCCGCAAAGACAGCATCCGTAGTCAGGATCGAACCAGGATCTCTGACGGCGCAAGGCGGCCACTCTACCGCTGCGCCACTGTGCCTTTCACCTAATTGTGTACCAAAGCAAAAGCAAAATAAAACTGCAGATGCTATAAATCTGAAATAAAAGCAGGTCAAACATCAGTGAAAAGAGAAACAGTTATTGTCACAGGTCTGAGAAAATCTCTGACCTGAAATATTAAGCCGGTAAGAAAGTGGCCGATTCGGGAGCTCCAAGCCGAGGAGTGTGTGTTCTGATCCATCCCGACGTCGGAGTTTCGATCATCCCGATGAGAGGGCTTGGACATCGGGCCGTACGTAACGGCGACTACAGAGGGTTCACGGCCCCGACCACGGGTGAACAAAGGAGGAGGACTGGCTGAACTTTATTGCCTTCCACCACAGTGAAGAATGTTGATTCCACTCTGGTGGATGTTCATGTTAAATTCTATTGTGTATTGTGTTCATTTTGATTGTCTTCTTCTTCTTTCGTGTGGCGTGCACAGCCTAAAGTTGTTGGACAACTTGTTCTATTTGATCTTCCATTTGTGCATGTCGAGTTGATTGCATTAGTCGAAACAGGGCGGACCACGTGAAGGTTGCAATCTTCCACCCCATTTTGATTGTAAGGCTGCATGATAACTCATTTCACTGTACCTTAATTGGTGCATGTGACAAATAAACTTGAATTTGAACTTGAACTAATTGTGTAGGAAGGAACTGCAGATGCTGGTTTAAACTGAAGACAGACGCAAAAAGCTGGAGTAACTCAACGGGACAGGCAGAATCTCTGGGGAGAAGGAATCGGTGGCATTTCGAACCGAGATCCTTCTTCGGTCACCCATTCCTTCTCTCCAGAGATGCTGCCTCTCCCGCTGTGTTACTCCAGCTTTTTGTGCCTGAAACATTAATTGCTTCCACAGGTACTGCCCCATCTGCTAAGTGCTTTGAGCATTTTCTGTTCATTCGTCTGATTTGGCAGTGTGCTCTTATTCGAAACATGGAATTGTCAAGGTTGAGAAAGGCACAATTGTTTGGAATTGTGCGTGGGGCTTTTGCCAGATAAGCAGAAAATATAATTAGATAGCAGCATTTGGTGAGGTGATGAAACTGGATAAACATGTTTATCTTTGCAAAATCAAAACCAAACAAGACTTCAGTAATTTGAAACTAAGGAAACCGTTTGTGCCAAAAACAATACATATCATTCCTTAAGCTGTCAAAATGGGTGCGATGGAGAAGTTTAATGAAGTGGACAGATGGAATAGAATATACACTGTATTTTGACAAGCGGACAGATGCCAATTCCGTTTGTGATTATGACATTCCTAATCTTATTGATTCCTAACTAAAAGCTGTCTGGCCACTACAAGCTTCCAGGGTTTCAACTACTCTGTTCATCTTTCATATCACACCCATTCTCACGGCATGTGCAGTGCTCGCCAGATGTGATTTTAGAACATAGAACAGTACAGCACAAGAACAGGCCCTTCTGCCGCCAATGTCTGTGCCAAACATGATGCCAAGACCATCACTTATGTACCTGCACGTAACACATATCCCTCCATTCCATGCATATCCATGTGCCTATCTAAAAGTCTTTGAAAGGCCACTAACGTATCTGTTTCAACCACCACCCTCAGCAGTGCGCTCCAGGCACCCATGAAGGGCGTTTGCAAAGTTAGATCGAGTGGTAAAGAAGGCATATGGTATGCTTGCCTTCATACGTCAGGGGCCCTGAGCATAAGCATCAGGAAGTCATGATGCTGCTCTATAGGAATTTGATAAGGTCACATTTGGAATATTATGTACTGTTGTATATATTTATGGTATATGGTATATGGACACACTGATCTGTTCTGTATTCATGCCTACAATATCATATAACCATATAACAATTACAGCACGGAAACAGGACCTCTCGGCCCTTCCAGTCCGTGCTGACCATTTATTTTCCCCTAGTCCCATCTACCTGCACTTAGACCATACTCCTCCATTCCCTTCCTGTCCATATACCTATCCACTTTACTTTTAAATGTTACAATCGATCCTGCCTCCACCACTTCTGCTGGAAGCTCATTCCACACAGCCACCACTCTCTGAGTAAAGAAGTTCCCCCTCATGTTACCCCTAAACTTCTGTCCCTTAATCCTCATGTCATGCCCTCTTGTTTGAATCTTCCCTACCCTCAATGGGAAAAGCTTATCCACGTCAACTCTGTCTATCCCTTTCATCATTTTAAAGACCTCAATCAAGTCCCCCCTTAACCTTCTGCGCTCCAAAGAATAAAGACCTAACTTGTTCAACCTTCCTCTGTAACTTAGTTGCTGGAACCCAGGCAACATTCTAGTAAATCTCCTCTGTACTCTCTCTATTTTGTTGACATCCTTCCTATAATTAGGCGACCAAAATTGTACACCATACTCCAGAATTGGTCTCACCAATGCTTTGTACAATTTTAACATTACTTCCCCACTCCTATATTCAATGCTCTGATTTATAAAGGCCAGCACACCAAAAGCTTTTTTTACCACCCTATCTACATGCGATTCCACCTTCAGGGAACTATGCACAGTTATTCCTAGATCTCTCTGTTCCACAGCATTCCTCAATTCCCTACCATTTACCATGTACGTCCTATTTTGATTTGTCCTGCCAAGATGTAGCACTTCACGCTTATCAGCATTAAACTCCATCTGCCATCTTTCAGCCCACTTTTCCAAATGGCACAAATCTCGCTGTAGACTTTGAAAATCTACTTCATTATCTACAACACCACCTATCTTAGTATCATCTACATATCCTGTTGTGCTGAAGAAAAGCAAGAATGTAATTGTCCTATCTGGGACACATGACAATAATCTTGAATCTTGAATCTTGAGTTCTTGACACACTATTACAGGAAGGATGCGGAGACTTTGCGAAAGGTGCAGCAGAGATTTCCAGAATGTTGCTTGGATTAGAAACATAAAAACACAGAAAAATAAGCGCAGGAGTAGGCCATTCAGCCCTTCGAGCCGGCACCGCCATTCAATTTGATCATGGCTGACCATCTAAAATCAGTACCCCATTCCTGCTTTTTCCTTATATCCCTTGATTCCTTTAGCCCAGTGAATTGGCCTCCACTGCCTTCTGTGGCAGGGAATTCCACAGATTCACAACTCTCTGGGTGAAGAAGTTTTTCCTCATCTCAGTCCAAAATGGCCTACCCCTTATTCTTAAACTGTGACCCCTGGTTCTGAACTCCCCCAACATCGGGAACATGTTTCCTACCTCCAGCGTGTCCAATCCTTTAAGAATTTAATATGTTTCTATAAGATCCCCTCTCATCCTTGGTTCTTGGTTCTTGGTTACTTGGTCCTCCAAAATATTCCAACTGGAATTTAAGCTGGAGGTGGTGAAGGGAGGGGTTTAGCCAGAGAGGGTTATTGGGAAGAAAGTGCCACTTTAAATTTAGTTGCATCTGGGTGGGCAACCGTGGCTTGGTGGAGACTATTCCATGTTTTAATAGTGCGTGGAAAGAACGAATTGCTGTACACATCTGTCTTTGAGGCTGGGACCACAAATTGGATCGAATGCCCTCGTCTGCTCCTAATTGGTTTGGGGTTGGTGTAGGTCTTGTGATCTATGTCTAGCTGACCATTTAACATTTTGTAAAAACAGGTCAAACGGTGAGCTTCATGTCTGTCTTGGAGAGGGTTCCACCCCAGAGAATTCAGAAGTTTGGTGACACTCGCTTCTCTCTCGTAGGTGTTAGTATCAAATCAAGTGGCCTGTCTTTGGACACGTTCGATGGATGAAATGTTTTTATCTGTGTATGAGTCCCAAGCTGCAACTGCGTAGTCCAGATGAGGTCTAACGAGGGTGAAATACAGCTTCTCCTTGACAGAAGCTGAACAACGATGGAAGTTACGTCTCAGGAAGTTTAGGACACCTGTTGCTTTCACTGTTACATGATGAGGCTGACCATTCCAACATAGATCATTCTGCAATTTGATGCCAAGATACTTGGTTTGTTTGGATTCTTTAAGGGTGACACCGAGTATGTTGTAAGATGTGATGCCTGGATTCCTATTTCTGGTGACACGCATGGTTTCACATTTGGAAGGGTTGAACTGCATGCCCCATTGTTGTGCCATCCTTCTAAATTCCAGTGACTACAAGCCCAGTCGACCCATTCTTTCATCATATGTCAGTCCCACCATCCTGGGAATGAACCTGATGAACCTACGCTGCACTCCCTCAATAGCAATAATGTCCTTCCTCAAATTAGGAGACCAAAATTGCACACAATACTCCAGGTGCGGTCACACCAGGGCCCTGTACAACTGCAGTAGGACCTACTTGCTCCTGAACTCAGCTCCTCTTGCAATGATGGCCAACATGCCATTAGCTTTTTTCAGTACCTGCTGTACCTGATAGGCACATGGATTAGGGGGGCATCAGCTACAGGGAGAGGTTGGTCTGACTTGAATTATTTCCTCTGGAATGCCAGAAACTGCAGGGAAACCTGATAATAAAGTATATAAAATTATGAGAGGCATAGATAGGGTAAACAGTCAGAACCATTTTTCCAGGATGCAAAAATCAAATACTAGAGGGCATAGCTTTAAGGTGAGAGGAGCAATGTTTAAGGGAAATGTCCGGGGCAACGTTTTTTTATACAGATGGTGGTGAGTGCCTGGAACATGCTGCCAGGGGTGGTGGTGGAGGCAGATATGATAATGGCATTGAAGTGGCTTTTGGATAGGCACATGGATATGCAGTGAATGAAATGGCATGGATTACGCGCAGGTAGACAAGACATGGTTTTGGCATCATGTTCATCGCAAACACTGTGGACCGAAGGGCCTGTTCTTGTTCTGTACAGTTCCACGTTCTATCTTCAGTCCCATAACTGCTCCTCCATATCCCCTGACCAGCTGTTCGTCATCATGTTTGTCGGGGCTGCACTCTTCAGTTTCTGCCCATAGGCAGGAAGAAGCACAGCCAGGTGGGCCGATTTTCCGAAGTGCGGACATGGGTTGAAGCAGGATGTGTTTCCGACGGGGTGGTAAAGCGACGGTCGTGCGTCGAGTCCTCTGGTGCTGAATCTGATGCGTCGATGGTAGAGGGCTAATGCTAAACAGTTTCGATAGTTGGTAAGTTTTGCAAATATTATCCATTGCCTATCCATCGTTAACACACAAAGTAAAGTTCCCTAGTCTTAATGGTTATTGTTGAAGGAAAAATTAAGATTTAAAAAACATTGTTTGTATGCACTATATATTGTATTTCATTTCGGAGTCACGTGAGTGACTTCGTGAAGAGCCCGCCGGCGCGCATGCTCGACATATTGTCGTACCGCGTTGCTGCGACGGCTGGCGGTGGAGCGCGCTCCTCGCCAGCCCTTCATAAGGGGCCACGGAGGTAAGTATTCTACCTTTAGTTGGTGGTCCTTGTTGTCTGATTATGTCTTGCAGCAAGGACATGGATGGGAGTTCGAAGGGCCGGAGGACGTCAGGACGAGTTCGCCGGTCAACAGTTCCGGGGCCTTTACCATCGGCAGTACCTGCAGCGCAGGCCGGGACTCAGGCGGAGATGTGGGTAAGCCCTGTGATTACAGGTCCAGATCCACCAGCACACCACAGCTCGGAGGAGTTCGACGAGGAGGAGTGTGGTGTGCCGCCAGAGCAGGGGGACCCTGCCATGGCAGTCAGGTCGTCAGCGGGCTTGCTGGCGACCTCGAGCAGGGCACGTGCCGTTGCACGGCCTGTTCCACTCAGCCCTCCGAGAAGGGGGAGGGCAGGAGCCCAGAAGCCTAACCCTGTTAGGGCTAAGGCATTGCCTATCGCGGAGGAGCGGTCAGGTTCCAGGGCGAGACCCGGGGCGGCTGTGAGGTCCAGCCGGCATACCCCGACTCTCGACGCCGGGATGGGTCGGTCGAGTCGGGTCTCGTCACGGTCGCCGAGCCCCCCATGGATGGGTGGGCGAGACCATGCGTCGGCAACGTCCACGATGTGGGCAGCCGGCAAGACTGCGCGGGCCCCAGGCAGCCATGCTTCGGCTGGTGCCGACACCTCGCCGCAAGTGCCCTTAGTGGCAGCGGCTTCAGCTCCCGCTAAACGGAGGCGGTTGAACACGCCCGCGCAGGAATCGCGCAGTTTCGCCTCGGCGGCTGTTAGCGACAACTACCGGCACCGGCAGGGCCTCGACGAGGTGCGGGCCGATGACAGGAGCCCGGTTTTCTTTTCAGAGCCGGAGGACTCCGACCACCTGAGTGTTCAGGGTGAAGGGCGTATTGACCGTATGGAGCGGCTGCTGGAGCTCCTGCTTCAACGTCAACAACAGCAGGGCAGCAACAGGCACAGGGCGTCTTCACCAACATCTACTATCAGCCTGGAGCAGCAGGAGGAGGAGGTTCTGGTGGATCCCGTACCACCTCCGTTGGAGGTGCCAGCGGAGGAACTCTTGGATGTGGCGACCAAATTCGCGGCCCCACATACGGCTGGTCTTCCTCTAAATACAAAGCTGGCAGCCACAGTGGACTTTCTTAATAATCAGGTGCTGCAGGAAGAAGTCCTCATCCAGGCTATGAGCCGTCACAAGGCTCCATCAAACTGCAACTCCCTCAACGTGCCTGTGGTCAATACGCCAATATGGGGCAACATCAGTGCGGCTATCCGTCAACAGGAGCTAAAATTGCAGCTGATCCTGAAACTCCTCACGGCCGGTATTACCGCCTTTGCACGGTCGGTGGACGGGGATGAACTGAATTTGGACCAGGAAGATGCTCTGGCCTGATTGTGCGCGACCCAGCACGAAATCAACGGGTTTCGCAAAAACAGCATCCGCCCAGCACTCAACCTGAAGTTTGCAGGATAGTGCAAACCACCGCCGCCGCCGCCGCCCCGTCAGCTCTTTGGTGAGGACCTCTCGAAGAGAGTCAAAGAGCTTGACGAACAAGCCAAAACGGTGGGGATCATGCGCTCTCAGAGTGCCCCCACACCGTCAGGCTCAAAAGCTCCATACATTCGCTCATGAGGGTCGGCCAGTGCCTCGACGAGGACTCGCCCTCTAGCTCCACAACGACAACAGCACCAGAACCAGCACCAAGGGTCTTTTTTAGGACAGGGTCGGCAGAGACCTTTGTGGAAATCGAAGACGCCGCGCCCTCAAGCCAACCCAGCACCTCCACGGCCACCCACACGTGTCAAGGACCGCCGGTAACCACGGAAGTGAGGGGGTCTGGTTCTCTTTTTTCTCTCTGTTTAACTTCCCATGTTGGTGGTCGTTTACGGTTGTTTTCGGATGCATGGGGTAATTTTACTGGTGATGAGTATGTGTTGCGGAATATTCAGGGGCTTATTTGAGACAACGACATCATATAGTTATGGCCTATTTAGATGATGTCTTTATTGTGGGCCACACCCTGCAATTGGCTGAACAGGGTGTTGCAGCTGCTGTCAATATATTTCAACAATTAGGATTCATTGTCCATCCAGAGAAATCGAAGTTCTGCCCTGCCCAGGTAATTAATTACCTAGGGTTCACGGTGAACTCAATGAGCATGAGGATAACTATACCAATTAACAAAATTGAGGAAGTCACTAAGGTGTGCAGAGATTTAATTGGCACCAATATACCATCGATTCAGCATACAGCCACAGTAATTGGCAAGCTAGTGGCTTTGTTTCCGGCAGCACGATATGGACCTTTGCATTATCAGAATTTGCAAAGAGCTAAAATTACTGCGTTAAAACGGAACGCTGGTCATTACGATCGATCAATGCAGCTGCCGTCCGAAGCGATAACTGAGTTGCAATGGTGGGTGTGTCACATTAGCAACTCATTTAAGCCTGTTAGGGAGGCTAATCCGGTGGTATATTTACAGACTGATGCAAGCTCCAATGGCTGGGGAGCTACTGATAATTGCTCTAGTTGTGGGGACAGATGGGACACCCTTGAGGCATCGATGTTGTTGACTCAAGGGATTAACTATTTGGAGTTGCTGGCAGCATTCCACGGACTTCGTGCATATTGTTCCAAGCTTGTTGGAGCACACGTCCATCTCCAAATAGACAACACCACAGCTGTGGCATATTTAAACCATATGGGTGGTACCAGGTCAGTTTCGGTCAAATTGGCTAACTCAATTTGGCTCTGGTGTGTTCAAAGAGACATTTGGATTTCAGCTACCTGTTTGCCAGGTGAGCTTAATACTGTGGCGGACACCAGGTCACGCAAATTTAATGACAACATTGAACGGATGTTGCATCCTGAGATTTTTTCTAAAGTCACAGCCAAATTTGGTAAACCGGACATTGACCTTTTTGCGTCACGGTTGAACCATCAGGTACCAGCCTACGTTTCATGGGAACCAGATCCTGGGGCAATAGCGCTAGATGCATTCTCGCTGGACTGGGGGAATTGGTTTTTCTATGCCTTCCCTCCGTTTTGCCTCATCAGTCGGGTATTGCGAAAGATTCAGGCAGATGCTGCCAAGGGCATCCTTATTATACCCGACTGGCCCACACAGCCTTGGTATCCGGTGGTCTTTGACATGCTCAACAAACCTTGGGTCCTTTTGAAGGGTTGCCCACAATTGGTTACTCACCCTGTCTCAGGGGAGCCACATCCCTGCCATGGCTATTTAAATTTGTTGGCTTGCAGGTTCTGAACAGGCCGTTAGTCCAATACGGCCTCTCGGCTCGGACCATGGATACCATCGGGGCGTCGTGTCGAGAGTCCACAAGGCGAAGATACCGCTCGCATATTAAGAAGTGGGAAGCCTACTGCAGCCGCTCTCACATCACGTACGATGACGTGACAATAACCGACGTCCTGGAATTCCTCGCGGGGTTGCACCATGATGAACACTTAAGTTACAGTGCCATCAACAGCGCCAGAAGTGCGCTATCATTCTACCTCAAGATTGGGGTAGGATCCAACAGGCTAGTGTCCAGACTCATGCGGTGTATATTCAATATGAATCCGCCTACACCACGCTATAATATCACCTGGGATGTCAGGGACGTATTAACCCTGCTCAGGACGTGGTCTCCCATGGAAGGGCTCCAACTGGACCAACTCACCATGAAGCTTGTGATGTTACTAGCGCTGACTTCAGCTCAGAGGGTACAGACACTACACAAACTTCGTGTCGACAGAATGACTTCTACCCCTACAGAAGTAGTCTTTTTCATTGACGAGCTACTAAAGCAGCATAGACCTGGGTGCACAGGGCTGCAGCTGAAGTTCCCGGCATACCCCGCAGATGCTAGGCTATGTTTAGCCTCACATATCCGCCACTATGTCAAGGTGACGGCACGCATCAGAGGAATGGAGAGATACCTGCTTGTCACTCATAAGAGACCTCATCATCGAGTGACAGTCCAGACGATATCCAGGTGGCTTCGAGTCGTCTTGGGTAAGTCAGGTATCGACATTAATGTGTTCAAGTCTCATTCCACCAGGGCTGCATCGACGTCAGCGGCGAGGGTCATGGAGGTGCCCATGGACCAAATTCTCGCCACAGCAGGATGGGCGAATGAAGCTGTGTTCCAGCGTTTTTATAACAAGCCTGTTGCTGCTCCTCTACAGTTCGCAGAAGCCGTGCTGAATGCAGGTCAAGAATGTGGAGATGTCCCCACATGAGGGGTTTTTGATTTGTTATTAATAAAGATGCTCTTGTTTTGCAGTATGAACTATTGAGCAAGTTTGTTCCTCCCATCCATCCCTGGTAGTGGTGTGTCAGCATGGACGTGGTCCAGGGCGTGTAATCACAGAAGCTTTGAAGTCTTCACGAAGTCACTCACGTGACTCCGAAATGAAATAGTAAGATTGAACGAGAACTTACCAGTTCGAAGGTTGATCTTTATTTTATGAGGAGTTGAAGTGAGGGATTTCGTGCCCTCCTCGCCCAACCCTCAATCACCTTCATCTGGTAATCTTAGTCAATTCAATCATACTATGCAAAGTAATTTCTATTGTTGGTTCTGTGATTCCACGCCGCTACTTTGAAGTATGTCGAGCATGCGCGCCGGCGGGCTCTTCACGAAATCCCTCACTTCGACTCCTCATAAAATAAAGATCAACCTTCGAACTGGTAAGTTCTCGTTCAATCTTACTATTCCTTCAAAATAATAAAATAGAGAAGGTGCTTTTTGCCATTTATTTCGACACAGTTTTTAATCCAGCATCAACAGTTCCCTGTTAAATTCCTCAACCTTGTTATTCAATTGATTTTCAATCTAATCAATTACATTTAACTTGAGCTTTCTTTGGCCTCAGACCATGAAAGGTCCCTTGAGCTTCCAGCCTCACAAAGCTGTAGAATTGTGAAGCATGGAAGTAATATTAGGTCCGGCAATGTCCACTGATTCTGTGCCAGAACAAATGAAAAACAAATAATAAGGCGGCCACGGTGGCACAGTGGTAGAATTGCAGCGCCGGAGACCCGGGTTTGATCCCGACTACGGGTGCTGACTGTACGGAGTTTGTACGTTCTCCCCGTGACCTGCGTCAGTTTCCTCCTACACTCCCATGATGTACAGGTATATGTAGGTTAATTGGCGTGGTGTATGTGTAGGAGGATAGTGTTAATGTGCGGGGATTGCTGGTCCGTGCGGACTCAGTGGGTCGAAGGGCCTGTTTCCACACTGTATCTCTAAAATAAACTAAACTAAACTAAACAACTTCAATTATTTTGCCCTCTTAACACTTCCCTCTGCCAACGACAGAGTGAAAACGTAGTAGAGCAAAGAATTCTATTGAACCATTACTCACTGATACTAGCTATTTTAACTTGAAGATCTGTTGAAATTGTCTCTTTTCCCTTTATCTTTCCCCACTTCCCTTATCAAAATCATTTTATGGAATGTGTAGGAAGGAACTGCAGATGCTGGTTATACACCAAAGATTGACACAAAATGCTGGAATAACTCAGCGGGACAGGTAGCATCTCTGGAGAGAAGGAATGGGTGACCTTTCGGGGCAAGATCCTTCTTCATATTAAAGACGGGTCTCGACCCGAATCATCACCCATTCCTTCTCTCCAGAGATGCTGCCTGTCCCGCTGAGTCATTTTATGTTATGTTAACTATGTTCTCTGACAGTAAATGTGGCAGATTCTAAACACTCATTTTGATCCTGTTTCCCCACTAACATCACCTGTGGGATTCTCAGTTGCACATTCTCCATGGTTATCACATTCCTCCTGCAAACGCTAATAATTAAATAATTATTAATCAATGAATTAATCATAATTAATTATAATAATAACAATAATAATAACTATAACAATAATAATTAATAACAATTAATTAATAATAAATAATCAAAATAATCAAATCTTTCTTTCATGCTGCATTTTAAGGTCATAAGATCATAAGTGATAGGAGTAGAATTGGGCCATTCGGCCCATCAAGTCTGCTCCACCATTCATTCATGGCTGATCTATCCCCCCCCTCCAAGCCCCAATCTCTTGCCTTCTCCCCATCACCTCTGACACCTGTACTAAGCAAGAATCTATCAATCTCTGACTTAAAAATATCCACTGACTTGGCCTCCACCGCCTTCTGTGGCAAATAATTCCACAGATTCACCACCCTGTGACTAAAGAAATTCCTCCTCATCTCTTTCCTGATGTTTGAGAATTTATCTTTCCACTCGTACTTTGGTTGGATATTGTAATTGCACTGCTGTAGATCCACACTGTTATATTTCAAACTGCACCATTAGAACATAGAACGTAGAAAAGTACAGCACAAGAACAGGTACACAATGTCCATGCTGCCTAGTGCATCTCTGCATTCAATCACACCTTGACCCTAATCAGACCAGTCAATTAGCCTATCTGTAACTTCCTGCATTTCTCGTTCTGCAGCCAGGGCCTTGCGGGCAGTACTCCGGGTCAGGCGAAGAGACCGACGGAGCCTGTGGCTGCGGCCTGTGTCGGCACCGCGGAGGTGTGAAATGGGGCGTTGACAGCAGTGAGGCCTCGGCAGGATGGGAACTCGGTGGCGGTGAAGCCTTGCAGCGACGGCGATGCCTCGCGGGTCAACCCGTGGCCGATGGTCGATGAGAGTGTTGAGGACCACCGTGAAGGGGGAGGGGGGAGAACAATGGAGGACCCGGCGTGGGGGGACCGCAGTGAGTGAGGTGGGGGGAGAACAATGGGGGGGGGGACACAAAGGACAATTGGGGACGACTGGGTGTGGGGAGCTGCTGTTGGGGGGGGGAGGGGGGGAGGGGGGGGAGGGGGGTGGGGGGGGTAATAAAAAGGGGGAGCTGGCGTGCTTTGTAACTTGGTCAGCACCATAGGTGGCTGCTTGTGTATACATTGTGTATGCAAGCAAAGAATCTCACTGTGCCTAATCACATAATGGGCAATAATGGGCCTGTTCCACTTAGGCAACCTTTTAGGCGACTGCAGGAGGCTATGCGGTCACCACATGATCACCACATGTTCGCGGGTGGTTGCCGGGGAGTCGCCTTCATGGTCGTGAGGAGTTCCCGCATTCTGGGAACTAGTCGCAGCCTCGTTATGGTCGCCGCAAATTTTTCAATAATGTCATGGGGAGTAGTGAGAATTCTCATGCGTAGGTGGGTTAGCAGGAGGTCCTAGTGGGTTGGCAGGAGGTCGAAGTTCCTCAGAGGTTTTCGTAGGTTGTAGCCGGTGCTGACCGGTGAATTTCATTGGCTCATTGGGAAAAGAAAAAGGTAAGCAGTAGTTTTCAGAACCAAGGATAACTGACCGGTAATGTTAAATGTCCGCAGAACTTCACAGCCGTGTATCTCTGGCTTCTTAAAAAGTTGTCTCCACTCCTTCCCCCCCTTCTCCCCCTCCCCCCCCCCCCCCCAACCTCGCCCTCTTTTAAAGGACTTACCGTACACTGTGCTTTTTACATCGCCAACCTTCCTGTTCATCGTGGTGTGTGTCTGTAGGGAGTGCAGGTGGTGAAGGAAGCGATGTGTTTGTGTGTGTGTTCCACTCTGACAGCAACTTGACAGTCGCTGGCAATCTGCTGAAAAACTGCCTAAGTGGGACAGGCCCATTAAGTATTTCTATTCCTATTGTTGCTTTTCTAACCATCATTAGTCAGTTTCCTCTGCCCAAATCAAAATCACTCATAATAAATTAGAGCACCTCATATTTCACTTGGGCAGCTTACAGGCCAGCGGTTTGATATTGAATTCTCTAACTTCAAGTACACCCTTGCTTTCCCTCTCTCCCCATCCCACCATGATTCTAGTTCTCCAACTGTCCTTCTGATTAATTTTACTGCTTGTATACCTCCTTGTCACCTTCCCCTCAGTTAACAAAGAACCATCCTACATTTCCTTATTATCATCTGCATCGTCTGTCCTTTTCACACCCGGCCTTTCCATATCTCTGGACGCCCTCACCCCTGACTCTCAATCTGAAGAAGGGTCTCGACCCGAAATGTCTCCCATTCCTTCTCTCCAGAGATGCTGCGTGTCCCGGTGAGTCACTCCAGCATTTTGTGTCTATCTGTGGTGTAAGCCAGCATCCACAGTTCCGTCCTATACAATAATTAGAGCCAACACTGACTCCCTAGATCAGTACTGCTTCCTACTCTTCTCAACCTGGTGGGAGCTGGGCATTGCCTGCAAGGTCAGCATTTATTAGAAGGATAGAAACAATGAAAATAGGTGCAGGTGTAGGCCATTCAATATGATCATGGCTGATCACCCAAAATCAGTACCCTGTTTCTGCTTTCTCCCCAGATCCCTTGATTCCGTTAGCACTAAGAGCTAAATCTAACTCTCTCTTGAAAACATCCAGTGAATTGGCCTCCACTGCCCTCTGTGGCAGAAAATTCCATGGATTCACAACTCTCTGGGTGAAAAAGTTTTTCCTCATCTCAGTCCTAAATGGCCTGCCCCGTATTCTTCTTCCTGGTTCTGGACGCCCCCAACCTAGGGAACATTTTTCCTGCATCTAGGTTGTTCAATCCCTTAAGAATTTTATATGTTTCTATTGCCCATCCCTAACTCTCCTTGAGGTGGTGGAGATTACCTTCTTGATCTACCGCAAACATGATGAAGGTACTCGCACAATATCGTTAGAGAGGGAGTTCCAAGATTTAGACTAACTGCCTAAATATTTCCAAGTCAAAATGGTGGACGATCTGAAGGTAAACTCATAGGGAGTGGTCAAAAAGGCTTTCGGCACATTGGCCTTCATCTGGGGCGTTACGGTGGTGCATCAGCAGAGTTGCTGCCTTACAGCGCTTGCAGCACCGGAGACCTGGGTTCGATCCTTACTATGGGTGTGCTGTCTGTATGGAGTTTGTACGTTCTCCCCATGACCTGCGTGGGTTTTCTTCGAGATCGTCAGTTTCCTCCCACACTCCAAAGATGTATAGGTATTGGCTTGGTATATGTGTCAATTGTCCCAAGTGCGGGTAGGATAGTGCTAGTGTGGGTGGATCGCTGGTCAATGCAGACACGGCGAGCCGAAGGGCCTGTTTTTTGCGCTGTATCTCTAAATCAGTCAGAGTTGGGAGGGCATGTTACAGATATATGCGATGTCGGTAAGGCCACATTTAGACTATTGTGTTCTGTTCAGGGCACCATGTTATAGGAAAGGTGTTCTCAAGCTGGAAAGGGTGCAGAGAAGATTTACGAGGATGTTGTCAGGACTCGAGGGCCTGAGCTACAGGAAGAGGTTGAGCAGGCTAGGGCTCTATTCCTTGGGGTGCAGGGGGATGTGGAGTGATCTTATAGAGGTGTACATAATCCTGAGAGGGATAGATTGAGTAAACGCACAGAGTCCCTTGACCAGAGAAGGGGAATCGAGAAGCAGATCACATTTGTTTAAGGTGAGAGGAGAAAGATTGAATAGGAACGTGAGAGGTAACTTTTTTACCCAAAAGGTGGTGGTGTATTGAACAACCTGCCAGAGGAAGGAGTTGAAGCAGGTACTATCACAACCTTTAAGAAACAGTTAAATTGTGCATGGATAGAACAGATTTAGAGTTGGTCGGTGTGGGCTAGTTGGGCTTAAGGGCATTTTTCCATGCTGTATGACTACGTGACTCAAATTGCCATAAGAGCTTTGCATCTTTCATTGAGATGCGCTCTCTTTCACATTCTACACCAGCAGAACTTTTAATAGGATAATAGTTATGATATTTGGGAGCTTCTATGGTAGAAGGCTGGTTTGGAGCGCAGTGGGAAGTTGCATCTGAGATGACAAAGGCACGAATGAGAGAAAAAGGTCGGTATTTATTTGTGTTGGGCAAGCTGTGGTAAAATTGAAAATCAAAAAGACCACAGATGCTGGATATTTTGAACATGAACAAAGAGTGCTGGAAACTCTTAGCAAGTTAGGCAACATCTGTGGAAAGAGAAACAGTCAACATTTTGGGTCTGCTACCCTTGCCTGATGCTGCTGAGATTGTCCAGCAATTCTATTTCTGTGATAAAGTTAATTGTTTTTAAGCTTTATGAACATTTGTTCCTGATTTCTGACTCTATTCCTATTCCTGTTTCCCACCCAGGATATAATTGGTTTTGTGGCCAGCATTGCTCGTACCTGAAGAGAATCTCTAAGATCCTGATGTCATTATTCAAATTTAAGGAAGGACATTCTTGCTATTGAAAGGGTACAGCGTAGGTTCACGAGGTTAATTCCCGGGATGGCGGGACTGTCATATGTTGAAAGAATGGAGCTACTGGGCTTGTATACACTGGAATTTAGAAGGATGAGAGGGGTTCTTATTGGAACGTATAAGATTAATAAGGGATTGGACACGCTGGAGGCAGGAAACATGTTCCCGATGTTGGGGGAGTCCAGAACCAGGGTCCACAGTTTAAGACTAAGGGGTAGGCCATTTAAAACGGAGATGAGGAAAAACTTGTTCACCCAGAGAGTTGTGAATCTGTAGAATTCTCTGCCTCAGAAGGCCAATTCTCTGAATGCTTTCAAGAGAGATAGAGCTCTTAAAGGGATATGGGGAGAAGGCAGAAATGGGGTACTGATTGTGGATGATCAGCCATGATCACAGTGAATGGCGGTGCTGGCTCGAAGGGCCGAATGGCCTACTCCTGCACCTATTGTCTATTTAATAATTCATTGGAAACTTTCTATCTTTTCTTTGCCACTGTTTCCTTTCATCAGATATTGATACCCATTCCTTGGGCACAAACTGATTGGCGGGTGTTATTGCCAAACAGTTGCCGCTGGAGTCATTTTAAATCTTGAGATAGGAAGAAAATTTGCCTCTGTCCACCTATAGTTTAATTTTAGTTTAGAGACACAATGTGGAAACAGACCCTTTGGCCAACCGGGTCCACGTCGATCTGTGGCCATCCATACACTAGTGCTATCCTACACACCAGGGACAACTTACGGAAGCCTTCAAACCTGTACGTTTTTGGAGTGCGGGAGGAAACTGGAACACCCGGAGAAAACCCACATGGTCACAGGGAGAATGTACAAACCCCGTACACATAGCACCCTTAGGCAGGATCAAACCTGGGTCTCTGGCGCTGTTAATAACAATAATATATTTTATTGTCATTGCACATATGTGCAACGAGATTTGGGTATGCAGCTTCCATCCGATGTCATAACTTAAACAACTAATAAAATGTAGGTTTAGATACCCCGAGAAACATGATTTGTAAAAAGAACAGTAAAACAGTAAAACAATCAAAACAGTCTAAAGTGCAGATGTGTCCATCCGAGGGAGACAGTCCATGGGGGTGGGGGGCACTCAGCAGGGCCGGTTCAGAGCCGCTATAGCTCCGGGGATGAAGCTGTTCCTGAGTCTGGAGGTGCGGGCGTAGAAGGCCTTGTAACGTCTGCTGGAAGGTAGGAGTTTGAACAGTCCATTACAAGGGTGTGAGGAGTCTTTGTGGATGCTGAAGTTGTTAGGCAGCAACTCAGCTGTTGTGCCACTGTGATGCCCTTTTGAGTATGATTGGGGTGTGTTGGAATGTGCCTGTGATGAGGAGTGAGGCAGGAGAGTCAAAAAGCTGCCCTAACCCATCCCCATTAAACAGATGAAGTGCGTGTGCGTTTGTGGACGCACGCACATTATGCATCATTTTTAAACTGCCCTTCCAAAAGCAATCAAGTTCAAATACATCTGGACAGTTCTGGCGTCTGTGCTTCCATGGAAACCACAATCCTTGTCACAAAGGCTGGCAAACGGGAAATGGAAAACACTTCATTTTCACTTTGAAGGGTAGAAACAAGAAATTGCAGGGATGTAAACAAAACACACACAAAATGCTGGAGTAACTCAGCGGGTTACTGAGGCTGCGTGTCTGGAGAACATAGGATAGGTGAAATTTTGTGTAGGCACCCTTCTTTGTTTTCACTTTATCTTGTCCGTGCTAACTCTTTCAAGTGGTGAGACTGCTTGATCCACCTTCCCATTTGAGAGTATGTAGCCCCTTGCTAAAAAAATAGAAAATACTATAAATATTGTGCATTGCAGGTGATCACACTGGGATTCCTAACGATCATTCCCTGGGACCATTCCATCTTAAGCACTTCTTTCCATTTCCTTCTGTAAAAGAAACTCAATACTCATTACCAAGAACCTAAACCATCTTGTGTAGGAATAATGCTGGTTTAAACCGAAGATAGACACAAAAAGCTGGAGTAACTCAGTGGGACAGGCAGCATCTCTGGAGAGAAGGAATGGTTGACGTTTCGGGTCGAGACCCTTCCTCAGATGTCTGAAGAAAGGTCTTGACCCAAAACGTCACCTAAATCATCTAAAGGAAAAAGAAAGACTAGCTTTTCAGTAGCCCCTTTTGCCATGTCCCACAGCATTGTATTTGTGCATAGTTCCCACAAGCTGGGCGATCACGGTGGCGCAGCGGTAGAGTTGCTGCCTTACAGCAAAATGCAGCGCCGGAGATCCAGGTTCGATCCCGACTACGGGTGCTGTCTGTATGGAGTTTGTACGTTCTCCCCATGATCTGCGTGGGTTTTCTCCGAGATCTTCGGTTTCCTCCCACACTCCAAAGACGTACAGGTTTGTAGGTTAATTGGCTGGATTAATTGGCTTGATAAAAATGTAAAAGTGTCCAAGTTGGCGATATGCAGAGTACAGCCCTGCCGACTACAAAATTCAGAAGGTTCAGAAGGAGCTGCAATGCAATAAACTAATAACAAATAAACTAAAACATTAAAAAATGCCTGTTTCATTAGAACTCGATTAGCTCTATTTCCTTCTCCACAAGTGCTAATTTGGCCACTTTCTTGCATTTTTCAGTTTGTATTTCTGTGCGGCATCTGCACTTGTTTGATTTTCAAAAGCGATCATCTATTTTAGTAATGTTGCTTAAGGAATAATGCCACAGGAATAACTCTAAAATACCACAGGGATACCTCTGCCAATACCACAGGAATAAATTACAAAGTCCTTTACGCTATATTGCCAGACCTTTATTATAGGTTGAGTGGAAATAGAAGGTTAATCATAGATGTGTATTTTGTGGGCCGAAGGGTCACCTTCCATGCCGTAGTGTCATGGAATCACACATCATAGAGACAGGCTTTTCCACCCAGCAAGTCCACGCTGACCAGCGAGGACCCATGAAACTCACCCTACACTTATTCCCACATTCCCCTGCGCTCCCCACAGATTCTACCAATTATCTACATATTAGGAGCAATTTGTAAGCAACCTCCCAACTTGTATGTCTTTGGAATGTGGGAGGAAACTGGAGTACCCAGAAGAAATCTATTCGAAAGGAGAACGTGCAAACTCCACAAAGACAGCACTGGAGAACAGAATTTATCCAAGGTCACTGAAGCTGTGAGGCAGCAGCTCTACTGATGGAACTACTGCAATGTCCCACTCAGGGTAAAGACTGGACCTCTGGTTGACGTCACGTCTGCCACAGTGCGGTTTAATTTATAGATACAGTCCAGAAACAGGCCCTTCGACCCATTGAGTCCGCGCCGACCATTGATCCGCACACACTAACACTATCCCACACACTCTGGGAACAATTTACAATTTACGGAAGCCAAATCAACCCACAAAGCTGCACGTCTTTGGAGTGCGTGAGGAAACCGGAGCACAAAGGGAAAACCCACAGGGTCACGTCAACCGTGCAGGCAGCACTCATAGTCAAGATTGAACCTAGGTCTCTGACATTGTAAGGCAGCAACTCCACTGCTGCGCCACTGTGCTGCCCCCAATGTAACGTAGTGGTCAGAGCAAAGTACTGGAAGATCAGTGGAGACTTTAGTGCTTTTGACACTGGAGTTGCATTGGAGCCCAGGACCTTGTGGCTGACAGATGGGACTACTTCCAACAGAGCCACTCCCCTGAAGTCAAAACAGCCCAAAAACATCTGAGTTGCATAATAAGCAGGGTTTGCAGGATATTACTTCCAGACATTGGTGATTCCTTCTGAACTCCCTATATAATGCAAAGCAACAATATTGCTTTGTCATAGATGCAGCGAGTGATTCAATGTGGAATGAGACAGGCCCTTCGGCCCGACTTGGCCACACTGACCAACATGTTCCATCTCCACTAGTCCCACTTGCCTGCGTTTAGCCCACATCCCTCTAAACCTGTCCTATCCATGTACCTGCCCAATTGCTTCTTAAACATTGCGATAGTACCTGCCTCAACGACCACCTCCAGCAGTTCGTTCCGTCCATTAGAGATACAGTGCAGAAACAGGCCCTTCGGCCCACTGAGTCCACTTCTCCAACGGGTCTCCAAGGGGTGTCAGAGGTTATGGGGAGAAGGCAGGAGAATGGGGAGAGGAGGGAGAAATAGATCAGCCAAGATTGAATGGCGGAATAGACTTGATGAGCCAAATGGCGGAGTAGACTTGAGAGACGTGTGGTGCGTCCGTGCCCGTCGGAAAACAGTACCACAGCGTCACTAATGTTTTCAACGATGATGATGCCAGGTGGCTTAATTCTACTCCTATCTCTTATGATCTTACAACCCTTTGTGTGAAAAAGTTAACCTTCAGATTCCTATAAAATCTTTCCTCCTCCACCTTAAACCTATGCCCTCTGGTTCTCGAGTGTGTTCTATCACAAATAGTAAGCAAGATGCACAGTTGTAAGTTATCCCTTTTCTCTGGCTGTAAACATGAGCTGTCAATTCATTAATACCAGGCTAGCTGAATCCTCTCCTCATTAGTAAGCAAATCCCTACCGGAAACCTATGAAAATTAGACATGGACGTTTTAAATTTTTTGCAATTGGTATGCATTGGTGATGATTTTTGGCAGCCTGGATTTTTTTTAGATGCACCGAAAATTATCAAGAAATTTGGGGTTCCTTTGCAGTTGCTGAACGTCCCGATTTTTGCAGTGATTATACACCAGCAGTGCACCTCAGGTGGCCCAGTGGTGAGCTGGTAAAGCCGCTGACTCATAGCTGGGATAACTCAGCGAGTCAGGCAGCATCTCGGGTGAAAAAGAATAGGTGACATTTTGGGTCGGAACCTTCCTTAAGGCTTTCAGTCTGAAGAAGGAATCCGACCTGAAACATCACCCATTCTTTTTCTCCAGAGATGCTGCCTGACCCACTGAGTTACTCCAGCACTTTGTGTCCATGTTAGGTTGTGGGTTAGGTGAGTCCCTGGGAAATAGTTCACTCGGTTAATGCAAAAATAATATAAACCACACCAACTGTATCCATTTCCTTCACATTGAGAATTGAATGAGACTATTCAAGCAGAATTCTCCAAACAACTGCTGGAAATTTCAAAGAGGTTGGTAATTTATGAGGAGTTTATCATATCATATACATCAAGGAAACAGTCCCTTCGGCCCACTAAGTCCATGCTGACCACTCGTTTACATTAATGCTACTCGAAATCCAGTTGTTTTCCTCACATTCTCTTCAATTCCTCCCAGATTTCACCACTCACCTACATACCTGAGGCAATTTGAGCTTAGTTTATTGTACATGGTTAGTTAATTGTCATATTCCACAAGGTACAGTGAAAACCTTCTGTTGCTGCTACCCCGTCAATGGAAAGATTATTGTAGGTATGTTACAAAACGTACCTTTAGCGGTGCTGCAGTTCTGTCACTGGCCGTGTGCGCGACTTTGGCGCCTTTAAGGGAGGGGGGGGGGGTTAAAATGCGGTTTCTCCCCTTGCCATCCGGAGCTTTCTTTTGTCGGAGTGCGATCTATTTCTGGAGATTCGTTCCGACTGCTGGTAAGTTAATTTTTTTAAATGAATAGCTCGACTATTTCAGCGCTGGAGTAAAATAAAAATTAGCTCCTAATGCCGTGAACGCCGACAACGGGGACGGATTTTACGTAGGGGACAGGTAAGTGAAAGCTGTTTATTTTTACATATAAACCTGCTTTTTTTAGATGACCATAATCAACATTTAATGTTGCGAAATGGTGATTTAGCCCCCATACGAACCGGCAGAATTTTTCCTGCCAATATTGGGTTTAAATTCACCGCAACCGCAACGTTCTAATCCATCGCGTTCCAGAAAATCCCACTCGCAAGCTGTTTAAAATGCCCATTAATTTATGGGCATTAAACACTAAATTCCTTCAATTTGGCCTATAAATTAATGACAATTAGATTTAAAAATCATGTTATATTGTGAATTATTGTGTGAATGTTAATTGGACACTTAGGCTTTAAATTTTTTTTAAATTTTTTCTTAAGAAATGGATAGATGTTTAGATCTAGTAATTGAATTTTGTAATTAGCTACAATTAGGTAACTAACTAATTATATGCTTTAATTTCAGGTCATCCAAGTAAGATTGTTTCATATTTGTTTCAGAATACTTCAATCTATAATAACTCAAAATTTATTTCAGTTCTCTTAATTTTTATGAAAGTTATGGGCTTTTGACTGTCCTCAATCACAACTTTTGTGTTAAGTCAATAGAAAAACAATAGGGGACAAGATGCTAATTTCCGAGTATGAAAATGGCCATAACTTTTTTAATACTGAAGATATGAAAGTGAATTAGGTGTCAAATTAAACTTCTTTTTATGCTTTATCTGATGGGACAAATTGCAGGCTTGATTTTTAAAATCTCAACATTTTGTAACATTGCTAATTATTGTCAATTGACAGTTGAACCGATCTTAAGTATGGGTGGCTCACAGTGCCATGAGGTTTCAGGCCACCTTATTTACAAAGCTTTTTTTAATCTATCAGGTACAAATATAATTTCTAGAACTGCACCAAATCCAAGTAGAAAACTTTCAAATCAAATCAAAGTGGTGGCACAGTGGCACAGTAGCGCAGCGGTAGAGTTACTGCCTTATGGGCCTGTCCCACTTACGTGACTTTTTCGGCGACTGCCGGCACCCGTCATAGGTCGCCGAAACATGTTGAAAATTCAGCGGCGACGAGAAAGACGCTACAACTCTTTGGGTGACTGAGGAGACTAGTCATGACCATACAGGCGACACCCTGGCGAGATGTCGCGGGGTGAAGCCAGTATGTCGTGAGTATGGATTTTCAACATGTTGAAAATTTTCGGAGACCTGCTGTGACTATGATGGGTGCCGGCAAGTCGCCGAACAAAATCCAGTAAGTGGGCCAGGCCCTTTACAGTGCCAGAGACCCGGGTTTGGTCCTGACTACGGGTGCTGTCTGTACGGAGTTTGTACATTCTCCCCGTGACCTGCGTAGGTTTTCTCTGAGATCTTCAGTTTCCTCCCACACTACAAAGATGTACAGGTTTGGGCTCGGTGGGTCGAAGGGCCTGTTTCTGTGCTGTATCTCAAAGATAAATAAAAAAAGTTCAGTAAAATAGGATAAAAAATTCACATTGTATTCTCCAATTTTAGGTAACACTTCAACCTCCCTTCCACTTCCCTTTCTCCCCCATTCCAGCTTTTCTCCCTCCCCCCTCCCCCTTCCCTGTGCCCCACCTGGGCTTGCATCTATTTCTTAACTCCCCCTCCCCTCCTCCCACATTCCTTCCTCTGGCTTCACAATTTGCAACTCTTCAATCCTTTAGGTTCACACCTATATTAATCTCTGACGTTTGTTTCAACTATCCACCTAACAAAACTCCCCCTCACCTGTGCTTACCTATCACCTGCCATGCTTTGTCCTGCCCCTCCCCCCTCCCAGCTTTCTTCTCCTTCCCCACCCCCACAGTCAGTCTTGAAGGGTCCCGACCTGAAACGTTGCCTACCCATGTTCACCAGAGATGCTGCCTGACCCGCTGAGTTACTCGTACTTTTATTGTCGGCGCCAAAACGTGGCAACGCTTGCATGCTGCCAGGATGAGGGCTGCTACATGATTTTACCGGGTTAAAACAGAACGTGTCACTGTACCTAGGTACATGTGACAATAGAGTATTAAAGAAGGAACTGCAGATGCTGGAGAATCGAGGGTTACACAAAAAAGCTGGAGAAACTCAGCGGGTGCAGCAGCATCTAAGGAGCGAAGGAGATAGGTGACGTTTCGGGTCGAGACCCTTCTTCAGACTGGTCAGGGATCAGGAACGAGAGAAATAGACAGTGATGTGGAGAGATAAAGACAATGAATGAAAGATATGCAAAAAGTATTGGTGATAAAGGAAACAGGCCATTGTAAGCTGTTTTGTAGTGTGAAAATGAGAAGCTAGTGCGACTTGGGTGGGGGGGGGGGGAGATGGAGAAGGAATGTCAGGGCCCGAGGGCTGAGGGAGAGGTGGGGAGGGGAGGAGGCAGTCTGGGTTAACAGAATTGAGAAAATTCAATGTTTAAGCCCAGAGGATGCAGGACTCCCCAAGCGGAATATGAGGTGCTGTTCCTCCAAGTTGTGGCGTTGCTCACTCTGGCCGTGGAGCAGGCCCAGGACTGAGAGGTCGGATACGGAATGGGAGGGGAGTTGAAGTGCTGAGTCCACTGGGAGGTCGGGTTGGTTATTGCGGACCGAGCGGAGGTGTTCGGCGAAACGATAGCCCAGCTCCACGGTTGTAATGTTGCTTTGTCCACCAAGCTGGCTGTTTGTGATTACAAGCGAGTCATGTGGTTTGCTAGAGCCATTGTCATTGGCTCCTACAGGCTTGAGGGAATATAGATGGGTGTCTCACATAGCGCTCGCAGTCTGCTGGAAAGCTCTGCTTGTTGTGGCTACACAGGCCTTCCCAGGAGTGACAGGTTCTCGTGCATCTGCTGCAGAGGAAGGTGGACATGCGGGACATCTCAGGAAACACGCACGGGCGGCGTGGTGGTGTGCAGCGGTTGAGCTGCTGCCTTACAGCGCGAGAGACCCGGGTTCCATCCCGATTACGGGTGCTTGGCTGTACGCAGCTCGTACGTTCTATTCGTGACTTGCGTGGCTTTTCCCGGGAGCTCCGGTTCCCTCCACACTCCAAAGACGTACAGGTTTGTAGGCTGATTGGCTATGGTAAAATTATAAATTGTTGCTAGTGTGTGTGTAGGATAGTGTTAGTGGTTAGTGTGCGGGGATCGCTGGGTCAGAACGGACTCGATGGCTGAAGGGCCTATCTCTGCACTGTATCTCTAATCTAAACTAACCTAAACTAAACTAAACTAAACTAAAAGCTAGGTGAGTGAAACTAGAACAGAGCCTGAAGTAACCTGCTATCATCAATGACTTTCTTCTGGCAACTATAGCCGAGCTGGTACCACGCTGTAATGGCTCCTATTTAGTTTAGTTCAGTTTATTGTCACGTGTACCGAGGCACGGTGAAAAGCTTTCTGTTGCATGCCATCCAGTCAGCAGAAAGACTGTACATGATTACAATCAAGCCGTCTATAATGTAGAGATACAGGATAAAGCGAATAATATTTCTCCTTGGGATCATTTCTGTTTCCAGTAGTTTGTGCAACACAAGGATTCCATATTTCCCTACCACGTCTGCACCTTGGACAGGAAACTACAGCTTCAATTGACTAATAAACTAAATTGCTACAAATGAGCAGCAAGTGCATGGCTGACTTGTACCAGAACATTTTTGCTTCTGGGAGACGTAAAATGTTGTTTTATATCCCTGAAAGAATCCTCAGCTGTGTGTTAATGCAGCTTCCTAGAGCTGCCTTTACTAAGTGAGGAGGCTGCCTTTCAGTTCAAGTCAGGACTTGCTATGCCATAAATTTTGCCTCCACCGCTGGAAAAATACCAAGAATGAAAAAATTGCAGTGGAATCCCTTTTAAAGGCAACGAATGTCATTCAAATTGATATTTAGTTGCTTAAAATATCAAGGACCAAGTAAGCATACAATCTACATTCTGATATGATTTCTGTCTTAAAAACATCAAAGTTATTTTTTTATACCTTATCACGTGAACGACAAAGAGAATTAAAAACTGTGCCTGCTAACATTTACATCAATTTAAATTAATTGCTGTTTTTAAAATTTTCTTTATTTATAATTTGAACTAGGCTAAGTGGGACCCGTTGGGTCCCAGCTTCACACGGGAGGGCTGGTCCCCCAATGCAATATTCCACCTCTCCACCAATTCCAATATATACACAGACTCACACACACACACACACAGACTCCACACACAGACTCACACACACACACACACAGACTCACACACACACAGACTCACACACACACACACAGACTCACACACACACACACACACACACACACACACACACACACACACACACACACACACACACACACACACACACACACACACACAGACTCACACACACACACACACACACACACACATACACTCACACACACACACACACACACACATACACTCACACATACACACACACATACACACTCACACACACTCACACAGACTCACACACACACACACACACACACTCACACACACTCACACAGACTCTCATACTTGCACACACACACTCACACACTCACACACTCACATTCACACACACACTGACTCACACACCATATATATGACAGTAAACCTTCTTGAATCTACTCACACGGCTGAGCGCGGCCTCTCCACTGTGGGGCTTCCACAGTCAGCGGCACTTCTGCAATCAGCGTGACCTCTGCACTTAACAGAAATTACGCATCAGCGCGACCTATGCACTCATTGGAAATTATGCAATCAGCGCGACCTGTCCACTAAGCAGTAGTCACGAAATGAGCGGGACTTTTGGACTAACCACAGTCGGACCTAATAAAGCATTTATTCATTCCAAACACAGTCAGACCTAATAAAGTATTGCAGTTTTAAGCACCGGCAGGGCAGCAGGCCAAACAACTCATGGCATTGTCATTAAGGGCTAACAAATAGTTAATTGCAAGTACATTGCAGACTCACAGTTCAGTTGATTCACAGCTTAGAATCACAGTTGTGGACTCTCCCTCGCGATCTTCCAGAGTGACTGACTCACGTCCAGGCATCCGGGGTTTTATAGCCCTGCCCCCCCCCCCCCCCACCCCCCAGAAGGGGCGTTATCTTCATCGTGATGATTGACAGGCTTGAAGACCAATCAGCTGATCTCAAGGTTCTTTAAACACTCATAACTTTTCTATTTTTCATCGATGGGAAAAATCCTCGGGGCTGGATCAGCGGAGGAGGACTGTGAGTAAGATGGCCAAAAATTCACAGCGATACAGCATAGCGTTTTTTCTAAAATCAATATACAGCGCAGACAGGAAGTGGTCAAGATGAGACTTTTAATTATATAGATGGATTAAATAATTGTTTCAATCATGCACTTTGAGCAGGAAACATTTTGTGTCTAGAGCTAATCAACACAAACTGGTTCATTATATTGGAGATCATCTCCAAGATTCTTCTGTCAATGGGGATGTTTATCATTATTTAAATTTAGTTGAGGTTTCTATTCAAAACGATCATTAACGTGCATTTTAGGAATGTAAAGAATAATACCGTAATAGTTTGTAAAATTGACAACACCAGTTTAGTTTGGTTTAGAGATATAGCATGGAAACTGGCCTTTCGGCCCACCATGCCCGCACCGACCAGCGATCCCTGTACACTAGTACGATCCTACACACTAGGGACAATTTACAAGCTTTATTGAAGCCAATTAACCCACGTTTCTGGAGTGTGAGTGGAACCAGAGCACCCAGAGAAAACCCACACTGTCACAGGGAGAACGTACAAACTCCATACGGACAGCACCCATAGTCAGGATTGAACACGGTTCGCTGGTGCTGTCAGGTAGCAACCCTACCGCAGTGCCACCATGCCAACTAGTGATTTGGACCCATTCCTAACACCCCTTAGGTAAGGCATTTCAGCAAGCAGTAAAGAAAATAACTCAATTGATGGATTTGGAGCCAACTATAGATCAGATTGGGCGGGGATGGATGAAGGACATTTGTGGATCGGTCTGAAGAAGGGTCTCGACCCGAAACATCACCTGTTCCTTTTCTCCAGAGATGCTGTCTGACCCGTTGAGTTTTTTTGTGTCTTCAGTTTTTTGTGTTTTTTGAGCTTTTTGTGCCTTCAGTTTATACCAGCATCTGCAGTTCCTTCCTACACAAGGACATTTGTGGATCAGATACATCCTGTGGTAGGTAGTTCTGTGGTGCAATAGAAAGTGTTGGTATCTCACAGCTCCGACAGTCTAGGTTTGATCCTGACCTCGAACTCTGCCCGTAACTCTGTGGCTTCCCCTGGGGGCTCTGCTTTGCTCCCACATCAAAAAGACATGCTGGTAGTTTGAACAGCTACTGTGAATTAGCTGTTACTGTAAATAAATGGCTAAAAAATCAAAGAGAAGTTTATGGAGACATGTGAGAGAATAAATTGAAAGATTAATGGGGAGTACAGAAAGGAATGGGATTGATTTATTGGTATCCGGCTTAGACCTTATGAACTCCTTCTATGTCATAGTAAGTTATGTGGCCGTTGCTTGCTCTATCTTTCATTTCATTTTAAATCCTTGAATTTTAAATTCCATAGTAGTTTTGTCTGAAATTCAAACTCAGATCCCCAGATCAGTAGATCATTCTTCGGGCTAGCAGTCCAGTAAATTAACAATTATGCCATCATAATCATATTCCATGGTATTTATTATACAACTTCCATTATAAATAGCTGGGTATTAACTAGCTCCTCCCCTTACATTTGCAAAGATTTATTTTAACTAACAATCTTTATTTATAAATTGCAATTAATAAAATTAATTTAATTTAGTTTAGTTTAGAGATACAGCGCGGAAACAGGCTATTCGGCCCACCGGGTCCGCACCGATCAGCCAACCCCACACATTAACATTACCCTACACACATTAGGGACAATTTTACATTTATACCAAGCCAATTAAACTACAAACCTGTACATCTTTGGCGTGTGGGAGGAAACCGAAGATCTCGGAAAAAACTCATGCGGTTGTGGGGAGAACGTACAAACTCCGTACAGACAGCACCCATAGTCAGGTTCGAACCCGGGTCTCTGCAAGGCAGCAAATCTACCGCTGCGCCACCGTGCCACAATTTCTTTGTATTTAATATTTGTTTTCTTTCCGTAAGTCAACAATGCACTGCACAGTTTGTAATGAATACTCTTATAAACCTCCAGCAAACCTGCTTTCAAATCCATACCCTGGGCATTATCCTTTGTCCTTTTATCTCAATGGTCAGTGAGTCATAGTCACACACAGGGATACAGGGCCTTTGTCAAATTTGCCCATGCCGATCAAGATGCCCCATCTACATTAATCCCACCTGCTTGCATTTGACCCATATCCCCCTAAACCTTTCCAATCCATGTACCTGTCCAAATGTTTTTAAAGTCTTCTTATCATACCTTTTTCTTTCCTTTCTACATAGGGTATGCAGGAGAGAGAGAGAGAGAGAGAGAGAGAGAGAGAGAGAGGTCGTGTGTTCTTCTCAGCTCCGCAAAGAGAAGGATTGAAGCAGCCTTTCAAGGATTTTGTCGTTGAAGAGGCCACAGACACAGGGGGGCTTCATAGTTTAACTTATCGTTGGGCTGTTGAAGCTTTCCTCTGGTCTGGGAAGCCTCCAACAGTGTGAGAATTCCTGAGTTTCTCCACATTGTCGAGGGTGCGGTTGTCGTTGGCGGACTGCCAAGAGTGCCTGTGATCGTGGGTATGGAGTATTTGCGGTGTCTTTGTTGTTTTTAGCACCGTTTCTCTGCCCTAAAGTCATTTTGCTCAGTGCGGCTGCCTGGCTTAATGTGAAGAAGGTACTTTTGCTTCCGGCGAGACTGGGATAGAGCTTCCCAAAAGCTGCTCTTGGCTGTGGACGAACCTGTGGACTTTCCTGCTTCAGCTGGAGGTTTCTGTTTTCTGCTGCCTGCCTGTCTTTGACTGTGACTGTCTCTGGGACTTAACTTGGAGCTGTGCTGCTGGGGTGTCTGGAGCTGGACTGTGCCTCTGCTAGGATGGCAATGGAGGGGGCGCGGCCGAAGGTCCGGACCTACGCAGCGATGGCATCAGTGGCGGGTACGAGGCCATTTGAGCGTGAGCCTCATGTTGACTTGGATGTGGACAGTTTTGGTATCTCTGTTCAAACTGGGCCTATGATGTCTAGGGGGGCAGTTAAGAAGGCCATGAATGAACTTCTTGGGAGGGGGGCTATTGTCTCTTCCGAGCTCGAAAGAGGAAAGGTTGAGATGATACTTAAGACCCGGGAGTGTGTGGCCCAAGCGTTGGAGATGGGGATCTCAGTGGGGGGTGTCCACGTACAGGTGGATCCGTGGGTATCTAGGGTGAGACCGGTTCTCCTGCGGAGCTGCCCCACATATATTTCGAATGCATTACTTATTCCACATTTGTCCAAGTTTGGGGAGGTGCGGTCTAAATGCTTTAGGCTCTTGCATCCCGGGGGGGACCCGGAGGAGAAAGGGGTCTTCAGTTTCAAGAGGAGGGTGTTCATGAAGGTGGGTGAGGGGGATGGTGCTGAGGGGAGTTTTGAGGTGGTGTATAAGGGTATCCCCAGAACCGTGCGTTGGAGTTGGGGAAAGGCACGGTGTCATGCGTGCGGAGAATTTGGACATCTCCGTAGGGAGTGTCTTATTCGCGGGGTCACTGCTCGAAGTTCTAGCGCAGTGGCCCAGGAATGCACTGCTGGCCCATCTGGGGTGGCTTGTCAAACCTCAGTGGCGCGGGGTGGTACTGCTGACCCGGCTAGGGCTGCTAGCTCTGCCTTGGGGATCCGGGGCGGCAGTGATAATCCTTCTGGGTCCGCAGGTTCCGCTTTGGGGACCCTGGGCAGCGAAAGCCCATGCCCCCCGCGTCCTGCGCCTGTCGCGGCGGATGAGGGTGGGGCTCAGGAGGAGGGAAGTGAAGAGGGGGGGATTTGGGAGAAGCAGGGGAAGCACATCAGGAAGAGGGAGAGGCAAAAGGCCACCCGAGCGAAGAAAACGCAATCGGGTGTGCACCTGCCGAGTTCTGTGACCACCCGAGGGGCGCCTGGCAGCTCCAGTGAGGTGCAGACTGCACCTGCTGGGGCCCAGGGAGGAGTTGAGGTGGTTCGGAAGGGGGCAAGGAAGCCTAAACGTGTGGGTGGCAAAGTGGATGGGGGTAATGTGGAGGCGGATGACCCTTCCCTTATGGAGGTTACCGTACCTCCGCATGCGAGTGGGACAAAAAGGAGGCATTTGCCTGGTCAAGATGAGGAAGGGCGTGGGTCCAGAGCTAAGGGGATGTCTTTCTCCGGGCTTTCCACCACTGATGTGGCTGAAAGTGGTCTTGACCTGGTGTCTTTTGGGTCGGTGGTTGGGCCTTCTCTTCATGGATCTACAGCGGGTGTCACAGGACCAGGTGCTGAGGTTGATTCCGGTGGAGTTGTGTCCTCTGGGCGGGAGTTTGTCCCTTCATCTCAGGGGCCCTCCGAGGGAGTTATCTCATCGGGTGTTGAGGTTAGCTCCCTTGGGTGCGTACCCTCTGGGTCGGACGAGGTCCCCTCGTTTCAGAGGCCTACTGAGGGTGCTAGCACGCTAGGTGACGTGGTTGGCTCCCCTGGTAGTGTGCCCTCTGTGACGGGGGATGTGCAGAGTCAGCCCGAGGGGGGAGGTTCGGGGGTGTTGTCGTTTAAGTCTGTGCTCCATATCAGTGCCAGTGGAGGTGCTGGGGGGCGGGATGCCTCACCGGATGAGTTGTCTGGGGTGAGTTTAATAGCAGGTGATGATTCTCTGGGTGATGCCTGTGGAGAGGGCACTCTGGATGATGTGGAGGTCAGGGCTGTTTTGGGTCGTGATCCTCTTTCAGACTCCGAGGGTGCCAGTGCTCCACAGGCCCTGGGGATGCCTCTTGTTGTTGCTTCCCCAGGCCCAGACGTGGAGGGTGATGGTAGTGTGCAGGAGCCCAGCCATTCAGTGGGCTGCGAGTTTCAGGCAGGGGTGTCGGGACCCACCCCCAGCATTGATCCTGGGGGTGGTGTCATGGCTGAGGAGGGGGAAAGCGATGCGGCTAGTGGGTGTAGCACAGAGAGTGATTTGTCAGAGAGTTCTGGTCTTTCTGAGCTTGTTGTTTCAGGTGCGAGCGGGATGGCTGCGAGCCCAGACTCCAAGGCCGTGTCTGAGGCAAATCTTATTGTTGAGGTGCGAGAGTTTCTAAAAACAAGCCGCTCCCCCAAAACAAGATGGGATGCTGCTAAAAGGCGGTGGGGGGACTGTCTAGATTTGATTGCGAGTCTCGAGGCTATCCTTGGCAACAAGGATAGTGGTCTTCCTGACTCTGATTTGGGGCAGTTTCGGGGTTTTTTGAGTTTCTCAGAAAAGAAGTTTTTGAGTCTACGGGGAGTGTGGGGTTCTCAATCTAGTGTGCCTTCACATTCACAGTAGCTACATTAAATTTAAATGGGAGTAGAGCGAGTTTTCGTAGATTTCAGCTCTTATCAGCCCTAAGAGAGGGAAAATTTGCGGTTTGTTTTCTGCAAGAGACACATACCGTTGCTAGTGACGAACCTACCTGGCGACTGGAGTGGGAAGGGGGGGTCTATATGAGCCATCTCAGCTCGACTTCGAGTGGGGTGGCTTTTCTGTTGGCCCCAAATTTTCTGCCAAGCGTTTTAAAAGTGGAGGAAGTGGTGCCAGGCCGTTTGCTCCATCTGGCCGTGAGCCTGGATGGCATGCCGTTGCATTTCATTAACGTGTATGCCCCCAGCTCCGGCACGATGCAGGCTGGCCTACTTCAGGAGATGAATGCTCTGTTGGGCACTATTGATAGGGGAGAGTATGTCTTCCTTGGTGGGGACTTTAATTGCACACTTGAGGTGCGGGACCGTTCTGGTACTCGGTGTGCGCCTGCTGTAGCAAAGAAGCTGAGAGGCTTGATTGACGCTTTTGAGTTGGTTGATGCTTGGAGGGACCTTCACCCGGATTCCACTGCTTTTTCGCGGAGGTCTGAGGGCGGTGGTTCCCGCATTGATCGGTTTTATATTTCCCGAGCGTTTGTTTCCCGTGTCTCAGCGGCCTCAATGCGGCTGGTGCCGTGCTCGGACCATTGTCTGGTGCGTGTGGATTTTAATCCAGCGTGCGCTCGGGCTGGGTCCGCGTACTGGCACTTTAACAACAGGCTGCTGGAGGATCGGTGTTTCCGGGAGTCATTCACTCGGTTTTGGGTGAAGTGGAGAGAGAGGCAGAGGTGCTTCTCTTCCCTTAGGCAGTGGTGGGATGTGGGTAAAGCTCACATCCGTCTCTTTTGTAAGGAATATACATGGGGGTCGACTGGGAGGCGGGACTCAGCGGTCGAGAAGCTGGAGAGGGAGATACAGGACGCTGAGTCTCGCCTGGGTCAGTTTGGTGAAGACTCCAGCGAATGGGGAGAGTTTCAGAGGAAGAAGGAGGTTTTGAGGAGTCTGCTGCTTGAGCGATCTCGAGGCGCTTATGTGAGGTCTCAGGTCCAGATGCTGCACGAGCTGGACCGAGCGTCGCCTTTCTTTTTCTCTTTGGAGAAGGGGCGGGGAGCTCGAAAACAGCTCGTGGAGTTGTTTGCAGATGACGGCTCCTCTGTCACTGATCCAGAGAGGATTAATGCCTTGGTTAGGTCCTTTTATGGGTCCCTGTTCTCTGCGGAAGGATTCAGTGTGGAGGCTCAGCAAGATCTGTGGGAGGGTCTACCGACCGTAGATAGGGGGGAGGCTGATCTTCTTGATGGCCCCTTATCTTTGGAGGAGTTGACTCGCGCCTTGCATCAGCTCAGGAGGGGTAAGTCCCCCGGGCTGGATGGGTTGACGGTGGAGTTTGTTAGAGCATTCTGGGACGTCCTAGGGGGTGACTATATGTTGGTTCTGGGGGAGAGCCTGGCGACTGGAGTGATGCCTCTCTCGTGGCGTAGGACGGTTGTTGTCTTGCTGCCTAAGAAGGGCAAACTCCGTTTGTTGAAGAACTGGCGTCCAGTCTCTCTCCTTTGCACAGAATATAAAATTTTTGCACGGGCAATGGCAAATCGCCTGGGCTCCGTGCTGCATCAATTGATTCATCCTGATCAATCTTATACAGTCCCTGGCCGGTCCATCCAGGATAACATCCACCTGGTTAGGGACCTGATTCATTTAGTCCAGGGTACTGGTGAGTCAGCTGCTTTTCTGTCTCTTGATCAGGAGAAGGCTTTTGATAGGGTTGAGCATGAATACCTATTTGGGTCGTTGCAAGCGTTTGGGTTTGGACCACACTTCGTGGCCCGGGTCCGGCTTTTGTACGCTGCTGCGGAGTGCCTTGTAAAGGTTAATGGCGCGGTGCTAGCTCCTTTTCATTTTGGGAGGGGGGTCCGCCAGGGGTGCCCTATGTCGGGCCAGTTGTATTCGGTCTGTGTGGAGCCGTTCCTGTGTCTTCTTCGGAGGAGGTTGACAGGCCTGGCCCTACCTGGCCCGCGGGTTGAGGTGATTCTATCGGCGTATGCCGATGACGTACTTCTTATGTTCACTGATCCTGGTGACCTGCGGAGGATGCGTGACTGCCAGGAGATTTTCTCGGCTGCATCTTCTGCTAGGATTAACTGGAGTAAGTGCTCTGGACTTTTGGTGGGTCAGTGGCGGGTAGACTCCCTGCCGGAGGAGATGGCATTGTATACGTGGAGTACCACACACCTCCTCTATCTGGGGGTGTACCTGAGTCCCACTGAGGATGTTTGGCCGGCAAACTGGCAAGAGTTGGAGACGAAGGTGGTTGCTCGGCTGGGGCGCTGGTCAGGCCTGCTTGGAGTTCTCTCCTTTCGGGGGAGGGTGCTGGTCATAAACCAGCTGGTGGCCTCTATGTTATGGTACCGGCTGGCTACTCTTGTCCCGCCCTCTATATTTGTAACTGCTATACAGAAGAAGCTGGTGGATTTCTTTTGGGGAAATAGGAAGCATTGGATTTCCGCGGCGGTCCTGAGTCTTCCGTTAGAGGAGGGCGGCCAGTCCTTGGTGTGCGTGCGCACCCAGGTGGCGGCTCTCCGTCTCAGGACTCTGCGGAGATACATGTATGTAGAGAACCCTCCCAGATGGCACGCTCTGGCCACGTTTTTTTTTCGTCAGGGTCGTTGCCTAAGGGGGGTCTCGCGGCTCCCGGTGGCGGGCGTCAGTCGACCCGCTCTAAGGGGCTTGCCTGTTTTCTACAGGGATGTGTTAAGAGTGAGGAATTTGGTGGTGTTCAGCCAGAGTGTTGTTCCACGAGGAGAGGGGGATGTTGTGGCTGCGGGTGTGGCTGGTCCTCATCCTGTCATGGTGGTTGTCGAGGAGAGGCGCGAGCCTAGAGTGGTTCAGATAGAGCTTACCCCCGCTCCGTCAGATCTGCTCATCGGGCCTAGGCTTCGGGATATTTCTCGGCCTCCGGCTCCGCATAATCTGAGCTGCCTTTCTGAGATGACCAGCATGCCATTTTGTGATGCAAGGAGACGCGCACTGTACAGGATGCTCCTGCACATTCTGAACCACCGTGCCTTCGTCTCCCGTCCTGACTCACCATGGAGGACGGTGTTACCATCCGAAGGCGGCGGGGGGCCCCAGTGGGGGTCCTTCTATAAGGGAGTTGTACCCCTTTATATTGGGGACCTGGGGTGGAGAGTGCTGCATGGAGCGGTGGTTTGTAATAAACTTTTGAGTCGGTTCACGGGCTCGTCTGCCGCATGTAGTTTCTGCGGAGAGGAGGAGACCGTATTCCATGTGTATATGGAGTGTGTGAGGTTACTGCCCCTGTACCAATATCTGAAGGGGCTGTTCCTCAAGTTCTGGCTGCATTTTAGCCCCACAATCCTGGTGTTTGGACACAAGGCAGGGAGTGGGGAGAGCCGAGTGTGGGGGGGGGACTTACCTGTCGGTTTGCTCCTCGGCCTGGCCAAGATGGCCATTCGTGGGTCCAGGCAGCGGGCGGTCGACGGTCAGGCGAGAGTCGGCTGCCTGCCCCTCTTTCGGGCCTACGTCCGTGCACGTGTGTCCCTGGAGAGGGAACACGCGGTGTTCACGGGGACTCTGGGGGCCTTCCGTCAGCGCTGGTCGCCGCGTGGGGTTGAGGCGATTATAAATGAATGTACTGTTGTACTACAATGATCTGTTCGTTATAGTGTGATTTTTGATTGTGTTTTGATGTGTTGTATTTTATGATTTGTGTTGAATAAAGTTTTTGAAATGAAAAAAAAAAAAAAAAAAAAAAGGGAGAGAGGGGGAGAGGGAGAGAGGGGGAGAGGGGAAGAGGGAGAGAGGGAGAGAGAGAGCTTTGCATGCTTTCACACGTTTGCAAGTTCACAAGTTTTATGAGTAGAATTAGGCCATTCGGCCCATCGAGTCTACACCGCCATTCAAACATGGCTGATCTAATCCCATTTTCCTGCCTTCTCCCCATAACCCTTGACATCCATTCTAATCAAGATTTTGTCTCTCTCTGCCTTAAAAATATCCAATGTGATTATGAATGTGAGAGGGAGAGACAGAGGAAGTGTGTATAGAAAAAAGATCATACAAACTCTGTACAGACATGCACTCGTAGTCAGGATCAAAGCCGGGTGTCTGGCGCTTGAAGGCAGCAATAAAGGGGAGGTCATTTAAGACTGAGGTGAGAAAAAACTTTTTCTCCCAGAGAGTTGTGAATTTATGGAATTCCCTGCCCAGTGGAGGCCAAGTCACTGGATGGATTTAAGAGAGAGTTAGATAGAGCTCTAGGAGCAAGTGGAGTCAAGGTATATGGGGAGAAGGCTGGCACGGGTTATTGATAGGGGATAATCAGCCATGATCACAATGAATGGCGGTGCTGGCTCGAATGGCCGAATGGCCTCCTCCCGCACCTATTTTCTATGTTTCTATGTTTCCATGTTTCTACCTCTATGCCACCAACATGATTGTCCAACATGATGGTGAAGAATTAGTGTGGGAGGAACGATGGTGTTGTTGGTGAATATAAAGATGGCGTTGGAGCCGTATCTGGCTACACAGTCGTGGGTATAAACAGAGTATTGCAAAGGACTGAACACACAGCCAGCCTTGAGGTGCACCTATATTGATTATCGAGGACGCAGTGCCGTTGCCAATTCATGCTGACTGTGGTGTGCCGATGAGGAAGTTGAGGATCCGATTGCATCGGGACAAGCAGAGTCCCAGCTCTAAGTCTGATGATAAGTTTGGAGAGGACGGTGGTGTTGAATGTTGAACTGTAGTTGCTAAACAAGAATCCACCATACTTATTGTTACAATAAAGGAGTCGTGGTTGATGGAAAGGCTAGACGGACAGCTTAATGTCCTAGGGTGTAGACGTTTCAGACGTGATAGAGGGAATGTAAAAGAAGAAGGGTTGTCATATTGTTGATTAAGGAGAATATAAAGGCAGTACTTAAAGAAGATGTTCAAGAGAGATCTTCAAAAATGAGGCCATCTGGATAGGACGTAGAGATAAGAAATTACATTGCTGGGGTTATACTAAAGGCCTCCCAATAGTCAGAAGGAATTAAAGGAATGGATATGTAAACAAAGACAAGATAGATACCCAAGATAGGTAGTGTGTGGAGTGCCTCGGTGATGGATTCTTAGAGCAGCTTGTATTGGAGCCTACCAGGGAGAAGGCAATTCTGGACATTGTGTTGTGCAATGAACTGGATTTGATAAAGGGAACTCAAGGTAAAGGAACCAGTAGGAGGTAGTGACCATAATATGATACGTTTTAATCTACAATGTGAGAGGGAGAAAGGTAAATCAGAGGTGTCGGTATGACAGTTGACCAAAGGGGACTATGGAGCTATGAAGGAGGAGCTGGCCAAAGTTGACTGGAAAGATACCCTAGCAGGGATGACAGTGGAACAACAATGGCAGGTGTTTCTGGGAATAATACAGAAGGTGCAGGATTGGTTCATTCCAAAGAGGACGAAAGATTCCAAGGGAAGTAAGGGGCGACCGTGGCTGACAAGGGAAGTCCGGGACAGTATAAAAATAAAAGAGAAGAAATATAACATAGCAAAGATGAGCAGGAAGCCGGAGGACTGGGTAACTTTTAAAGAGCAACAGAAGATAACTAAAAACGCAATACGTGGAGAAAAGATGAGGTACGAATGGTAAGCTAGCCAAGAATATAAAGGAGGATAGTAAAAGCTTCTTTAGGTATGTGAAGAGGAAAAAACTAGTTAAGGCCAAAGTTGGACCCTTGAAGACTGAAAAGGGTGACTATGTTATGGGGAATAAGGAAATGGCAGATGAGTTGAACAGGTACTTTGGATCTGTCTTCACTAAGGAGGACACAAACAATCTTCCTGATGTACTAATGGCCAGAGGATCTGGGTTGGCAGAGGAACTGAAGGAGATTCACATTCGGCAGGAAATGGTGTTGGATAGACTGATGGGACTGAAGGAAGATAGATCCCCAGGGCCTGATGGTCTGCATCCCAGGGTACTTAAGGAAGTGGCTCTAGAAATCGTGGATGCATTGGTGATCATTTTCCAATGTTCTATAGATTCGGGATCAGTTCCTGGGGATTGGAGGGTAGCTAAAGTTGTCCCACTCTTTAAGAAGGGCTGCAGAGAGAAAACAAGAAATTATAGACCAGTTAGACATCGGTGGTGGGGAAGGTGCTGGAGTCAATAATAAAAGATGAAATAGCTGCACATTTGGATAGCAGTAGCAGGATCTGTCCGAGTCAGCATGGATTTACGAAGGGGAAATCATGCTTGACTAATCTTCTGGAATATTTTGAGGATGTAACCAGGATAATGGAGAAGGGAGAGTCAGTGGATGTTGTGTAGCTGGACTTTCAGAAAGCATTTGATAAGGTCCTACATAGGAGATTAGTGGGCAAAATTAGAGCACATGGTATTGGCAGACAGGAAACAAAGGGTAGGGATAATGGGCAGTGACTAGTGGGGTACCGCAAAGCTCGGTGCTGGGACCACAGCAATTTACAATATATATTAATGATTTGGATGAAGGGATTAAAAGTAACATTAGCAAATTTGCAGATGACACAAAGCTGGGTGGCAGTGTGAACTGTGAGGAGGATGCTATGAGGATGCAGGGTGACTTGGACAGGTTGGGTGAGTCGGCAGATGCATGGCAGATGCAGTTTAATGTGGATAAATGTGAGAATATCCACCTTGGTGGCAAAATCAGGAAGGCAGATTATTATCCAAATGGTGTCAAGTTGGGAAAAGGGGAAGTACAACGGGATCTGGGGGTCCTTGTTCATCAGTCACTGATAGTAAGCATGCAGGTACAGCAGGCAGTGAAGAAAGCGAATGGCACGTTGGCCTTTATAACAAGAGGAGTTGAGTATAGGAGCAAAGAGGTCCTCCTGCAGTTGTACAGGGCACTAGTGAGACCACACCAGGAGTATTGTGTGCAGTTTTGATCTCCAAACTTGAAGAAGGACATTCTTGCTATTGAGGGAGTGCAGCGTTGGTTCACAACGTTAATCCCAGGATGGCGGGACTGTCATATGTTGATAGATTGGAGCGGCTGGGCTTGTATACTCTGGAATTTAGAAGGATGAGAGGGAATCTTATTGAAACATATAAGATTATTAAAGGTTTGGACATGCTAGAGACAGGAAACATGTTCCCAATGTTAAGGGAGTCCAGAACCAGGGGCCATAGTTTAAGAGTGAGTGATAAGCCATTTAGAACAGAGATGAGGAAAAACTTATTCACACCGAGAATTGTGCATGTGTGAAATTCTCTGCCTCAGAGGGCAGTGGAGGTTGGTCTCTCTGGATGCTTTCAAGAGAGAGTTAGATAGAGCTCTTAGGGATAGCGGAGTCAAGGGAGAAGGCTGGAACGGGGTACTGATTGTGGATGATCACATTAAATGGCAGTGCTGGCTCGAAGGGCCGAATGGCCTACTCCTGAACCTATTGTCTATTGTCTATTGACTTGGGACTTAAATCCATAGATCCTTGAAAATGACAAGACAGGTCAATAGTGTGGCGAAGAAGGCATATCACTAGTTCACAAGTTATAGGAGTAGAATTAGGCCATTTGGCCCATCAAGTCTACTCCACCATTCAATCATGGCTGATCTCTGCCTCCTAATCCCATTTTCCTGCCTTCCCCCCATAACCCTTGACACCGTTCCAATCAAGAATTTGTCTATCTCTGCCTTAAAAATATCCATTGACTTGACCTCCATAGTCCTCAGTGGCAATGAGTTCCACAGAGTAACTACCCTCTGACTAAAGAAGTTCCTCCTCACCTCCTTTCTAAAGAGCGCCCTTTAATTCTAAGGCTATGACCTCTGGTCCTAGACTCTCTCACCAGTGGAAACATCCTTTCCACATCTACTCTATCTATGCCTTTCATTATTCTGTAAGTTTCAATGTAAGATCCAACCTTCTAAACTCCAGCGAGTAGAGGCCTAGTGCTGTAAAATGTTCATCATATGCGAACCCATTCATTCCTGGGGTGGATTCAGTGGTGATTGCATACATGCTGATTTGGTGGATCTCATCATTTCATTTTCCACTCCTGGTCTCGCTAATAGTCTAACAAAGGGTCGCCAACTTAGACAATAGACAATAGACAATAGGTGCAGGAGTAGGCCATTTGCCCTTTCGAGCCAGCGCCGCCATTCAATGTGATCATGGTTGATCATTCTCAATCAGTACCCCGTTCCTGCCTTCTACCCATATCCCCTGACTCCGCTATTTTTAAGAGCCCTTTCTAGCTTTCTCTTGAAAGCATCCAGAGAACCTGCCTCCACCGCTGTCTGAGGCAGAGAATTCCACACTCACCACTCTCTGTGAGAAAAAGTGTTTCCTCGTCTCTGTTCTAAATGGCTTATTCCTTAGTTCTTAAACTTGAAACAATAACTCTGTCTCAGTCTCCACAGGTGCTGCCTGACCTGCTGCGCATTTACACACCATTTCAGATTTCCCTCAGCAGAATTTTAGATTTTAGAGAAACAGGCCGTTCGGCCCACCAAGTCCGCGCCGACCAGCGATCACCCCCGCCCCCCCTCCCATATACTAAAAGCTCTGTCCAACTGTACGAGTTCATTCATTCATTCTCCCGAATTTGCCCTGATTCAAACTCAGAGATTTATGGTATGGCCGCTCGCAGGTACTCGGGGCTCTCGTGGACATTTTTCAACATGTTGAAAAATCTTCATGAGTCTTCCCGAGCTTACCGCTTTTCCTGAATACCTGCCGTTAGCGTTACGAGCCACTAAGAGATGTCCCTGAGCTCCGACGTACCCGCTACGTTCATTCTACGTGCTTACCACGAGTTAGATTTTTTTTAGAGTTCTTGAATGAACTCGCACAGTGGGACAGGGCTTTTACTTCGGAGTCACGTGAGTGATTCAGTGAAGAACCCCGTCTAGGCCGCATGCGCGTCAGTACATCAGCCGCACTGGCGCAAGCACCAGACTGGCAGGGCAGAGCTCCTGCCAGCGGTAAGTTAAACCTAGAAGGTAAGTTTGTTTTTACTTACCAGGGGTTTTTCAGGCAGGAGCCTCTCTTCACAGAGCTTTTCCTGCCAGTTTCATAGCACGACGAGTGTACCGGTTATGGATTGTGGGGAAACCCCAGTCCGACCGTGGAAGCGGATTACCATAAAAAAGATCGGGTTACGAGATAAGGAGCCGCTGACAGTGCAGTCAGCGGCTCCCAGCCTGCGGCGAAGCAGCTGACAGGACTGCTTCATGTGTGAAAGTGCCGGCCTACGGGAGAGCCGTGCCAGCAGCGCCTGATACAGGGCTGTTTCATTTGTGACATTACCGGCCTACAGGAGAGCCGTACTAGCAACGCCTGGGACAGGGTTGCTCAAGTTCACACATAAACCTGCTATGCCCACGGAGTCGGGAGATGATTCTCCACCGGGGCTGGATAGCAAGGCCCACGGAGTCGGGGGATGATTCCTCACCGGGGCTGGATAGTGCATTTGAAACGACTATCCCAAATACAGCAACTGTTGCATACAGTGCTACAGCAGGGCACACGCCAACAGGAGGAGTGTCAGAGCCATCCTGAACAAAAATGGCGCCAGCAGTATCTAGTAGAGAACTGTTTGATAGTACCTTCATCGATGAGGACACTGACTCTGATGGTAGGGTGAGACAGAAGTTCCACCTCCGCAGGCCGCACCAACAGCTCCAGTTACAGAGCTGCTACAGGTCTCCCTCTTGGAGGCAGAGACCAAGACGGGTCAGTATCCTGCTGACACTGAGTCTCAGGGTCTGGCCATGGGGCATACCCCAAGGGATGAAGGGCAGAGGTACCTTTTTCCTGACAAACAAAGTTGCCATCCCAGCAGAGTATTCTATTTGGGTAAAGGTCCAATGGGTTCTTATCAGTATAGGTATCCTGTGGCCTGCGGCAGCGCCTGTTTAGGGCTGCCTACGAATCGCCCTCTCTGAGGAGGGAAGAGCAAAAGGTCAAAATATATAACTGATTCCAGGCTCTAAAGAAGTCAATAGAACATACTAAAGCACATATGTGCCGGCAGTGAACAGCACCAGCAGGGGGATGTGAGAGCCAGCCGCCGAATCTGTTATTCAGGTAGGCCTATTCAACAAAGGAAGAAAACCTGGCAGACTAATCAATTAGGCGAACGGCGGGCAAAAGTCATCGTTTCAGAACGCACCCCAGGCGCTCATCGGCAGTAAGCGGTTCACTGGAGCTGCGGGCAGCATGATAGCTCAGAAATTCCATGCACCGTACCAATCCTACTCAACAAAATGGGTCTAGCACTTCCAAAACATGGGTAAGTGCACCGTTCACAAGTTGTAATATTTACATTTGTTTTGTACAACACACAAAGGATAAAAACATCTGGTTGATGCACAGTCATAGCATTCCAAGCAAGTTTGGATTATGGTCAGGGTTATTTTTAAAGTTAATGTCCGGGAATTGGGCAAAAGTTCTCATGCAAACCACCCGTGGAATAAGTCATGTTATTATGAAAAATGGAGAGTGTCGGACATATGAACTTTCCGAAAATGAAAACCTATTTCCTGACTAAACAGATTCATAAGGGTCTCAAAGATCCATGCTATGCAATTCCCATTACAGAGGTTATCAAAGACAATAAAACTGTACTAATAACAGTAAAACATTGTGGAATGGGATAAACTGTTCGTTGGTCATTGGGATTTACCTTTAAATATTAATTAGCCTTGACTCCGCCCTGTGGCAATAGATTGGAGTTAACAGCAACATGTTATAAAACGGACTTTTGTTTTCATCAAGAGTAATTGGCAATATAGTAGCTGTCCTTCAGCTGAGCAAATCAAGGAACTGATATTGTGTAAGTAGCAACCTCTCAAAGGACAATTAGACCATTGTTAACAACCTTATGCTATTGTCAGCTGAAGCTACCTCAGTCACAATGATGAAAAAACAGTATTCAGCATTGCTGAACATGACAATAAACTCATTTGAACTTGAACTTGAACTTGAAAATCGCTCCAGTAGTTTGGTCGGTCGAATTCAGTTATTATAAACTGATGTTAAAGACTCTAAGGTGAGAATACCATCTCTAGTTGGAGGTATTGGAGATTTGCATGAGATACCAATTCTTCAATTATTGGTATCAACTAAATATATACACTAGATGCACCCCATGGGTAAGGGGCTATTGAGCAAATATACATATTCTACATGCTCAATTTAAAGTTGGTGACATATGTTAGTCACATGACAATCAAGTAAAAGTATCCTGTATTAATTACCTAATCTCATTTGCCACTGGTGTATCATCCAGTTCAGATCGATGACAACACAGAATAGGTATTGGATCTCAAAGTATTATGAAAGTATGGTTCGATGCTACATCAATATCGACATGTTGATGCATGTTTATTCACTGATTGCAAAAATATGTGGCACAACAGTGCAGAGAAATACATTCTCGCTTCAAAAGGAGGAATGCTCTTTATGTCTTCCTCCATTTTGCCTCATTAGCCGGGTCTTAAAACAGTCAGCAAGACCTTGCTTGGGTTCGTACTGTCGGACTGGCTAAGCAGCCATGTTGCCTGCCTCATCAAGCATAATAATACAACGGTATACGGTTATTCCAAAAAAACTCAAACTTGCTGGTTCAAACTGTGGTTCAGGAGACCGGCCTTTGCATAATAAAACATTATTGACTTACACATTTTGAATGGATTGACTTATGGTTCAAGTTGTCACATCAAGCCATGAATGTGCTCACTGCAGAGTGCAGGGGTAGCACCCAAAAAAGCAGTACATTCCTATTGAGGGTATCAAAGTGATTTGTTTAAATGTTAATGTCTACTAACTGAACATTGTAGGGTAAATGATCCCCCTATATCCAAAGACCTGAGGTACGAATGCACCGCAAGACACACAGGTATTAAATCTATTCAAAATGCAAGACAATAACCAAAATAAACTGGGAGGAATCTCATTTTGTAGTTGGAACGTTAGGGGTGTTAACTTTAGGGGTGTTAACGAACGCATTAAAAGGGGTAAGATTCTAGCTCAGCTGAAAGCATACAATACTGATATTGCCTTTTTACAAGTGACCCATCTTAAACTTCAAGACCAAGCTAGATTGAGGGCGAACTGGATAGGTCAAACCTTTCACTCGTCATACACGTCGAAATCTAGAGGAACGTCTATTATTATCCGCAAAGGCATTCCATTTAAACCCAAAAATACCTTAACAGATAAGGACGGGAGATATTTGATAGTTACCGGGGAGTTCCATGCTGCCCCAATTACCTTGGTAAACATCTACTCGCCCAACTTTGACAACCTACACTTTTTCAATAAAATCTTGAATATAATTGCAGAATATAACTACCAAAATGTCATAATCGGCGGAGATTTTAACTGTGTCTTAGACACTTACTTAGATAAATCCAATCAAAAACAAAGAGGTATTACGAAATCCAAAACTAGCGAACTCCTAAACACATACATAAAAAACACAAACATGCAACATGTCTGGAGGGTTGCAAATCTGACCGGCAGGGATTACTCGTTTTATTCTATGGTACACAAGACATATTCACGAATAGATTATTTTTTGGTGGATACAAAACTAATACTCCACACTTCTAAACCAAAATACCACACAAATACGATCTCAGATCACTCCCCTTTAACTTCTTTTCTAAAAATGGAAGGAATGACTAAGAACAAACCATTTTGGAGGTACAATCCACAAATTTTAAAAGACCCGCAAGGGAGTACATCTTTAAAAGAGCAAATGGACCTTTTCTTCGAAATAAACGACACGACAGACATATCACCTACATTATTATGGGAATCTTTTAAAGCATTTATTCGAGGCGTGATAATTTCATATCAAGCTTTTCAAAATAAGAAGAATAAGAACTAACAAAGACAATTAGAAGAACAAATTAGACAACTGGACATAGAAAACGCTAAAGACCCCACTACAGATAAACATAAAAGAATAATAATACTGAAATTCAAATGAAATAAATTATTATCAGAGAAAGTCATACGATTATTACAAATTACAAGACTGGAACACTTTGAATTTGGGGATAAGCCCCACAAACTTCTGGCACGTCAGTTAAAAAAGCAAAAAAAGGATCACACAATTTTAAAGATTAAATCAGACAAAGGGGAAATATTGACCTTGCCAAGTGATATTAATAAAAGAATTGCACAATTTTACGAGAATCTGTATACATCTAAAACGATAATGGACACCAACAAAGTTACAGAGTTCTTGGATAATAGTAACCTTGCTAAATTAGAGTTGCAGGAACAAGAGGAATTGGGAGCACAAATCTCAAATAACAAAATAGAAGAAAAAATAATCTCATTAAAAAATGGAAAAACACCAGGTCCCGACGGATTTAGTAATGAATTCTATAAAAGTTTTTATGACATATTTACCCCCCCCCCCCCCCCCCCCCCGCCTACAGAAAATGTATACTTATGCCTTCAAAGAACAAACACTACCTGAAACACTAGCAGAATCCACGATCACACTAATACTTAAGAAAGATAAGGATGTGGAAGAACCTGGATCATACAGAGCTATTGCGTTGTTAAATACAGATCAAATAATATTAGCGAAAATACTAGCTAGAAGACTAAGTAAATATGCTAGTAAATTAATACATCCGGATCAAACGGGGTTTATCCCTAAGAGACAATCATTTAATAATTTGAGACGTCTGTTCAATATAATGCATTCACACCAAACTGAAGATCAAAAACTCTCAATCATAGCGTTGGATGCAGAGAAAGCATTCGATCAAGTCGAATGGGATTATATGCTCAGGGTATTGCAAGAATTTCAACAGGGAGAGAATTTTATTCTATGGATTAAATTACTATATAATAAGCCAACGGGCAGAATATTAACGAACAATAATTTATCTACGAAATTTCATTTGTCAAGGGGAAATAGACAAGGATGTTCATTATCACCGTTGTTATTTGCCCTCATAATTGAACCCCTAGCGGAAAGAATTAGAACTCATCCGAATATCCATGGATACAAAACAAAATACTCCAATAATAAAATATCACTATACGCTGACGACGTACTTTTGTACATCACAAAGCCTCATATTACTATACCAAATATTTTAAAATTAATAGAGGACTTTGGATCATTCTCAGGATATAGAATAAATTGGAATAAAAATGAAATCATTTCAATAAAACCAAAAGACTCCACACATCTTTTACAGTTTCCTTTCAAAATAGCTACAGAAAAATTTAAATACTTGGGCATCAAAATTACTAGAAGATATCAAGATATGTTTGATGAAAATTATAACCCTCTAGTTAAGAAACTATGTAACTTGATTACATTTTGAAAAACACTTCCGATGTCCTTAATAGGCCGAATAAATGCCATAAAAATGATTTTTCTACCACAAATTTTATACCTGTTCCAATCTATCCTAATATATTTACCCAAATTTTTTTTTAAAAAACTGGATATCTATCACAAATTTTGTGTGGGATTATAAATCCCACAGAATACAAAGAGCTCATCTGAATAAACCCAAAGTAATAGGGGGATTAGCACTCCCCACGTTTATGTATTACTACTGGTCTGTAAATATCAGAAACATGATCCAATTGCTAGATAACTCTCCCCAACAACCAGATTGGGCGATTATGGAGAGAGAGGATTGCTCTCCTTATAATATTGGAGCAATCCTTCACTCTCCAATATCAATGAATAATATAAATTACAACAATAATCCAATTATATACAGTACAATCAGCATTTGGAAACAAATAAAACACAATCTAAAATTAAGAAACTTATCTCTCTTATCTCCTATCGGTAAAAACCCCTCATTTAAACCTTCAACTATAGATAAAGCATTTACACAATGGGAAAGAGCTGGAATTAAAATCTTCGGAGATGTGTATGAATCGGGAAAACTATTATCATTTAAACAAATACAACTAAAATACAATTTGGGAAACAATCAGTATTTTAAATATTTCCAAATCTGTGACTATTTGAAAAAATACACACAAGATTATCACAATATGCCTCCAGACTTACTGGAAGAAGTAATGAATACAAAGGCAGAATCAGCAAACCTAATATCTTATATATAATATAATGGTATTCTAAATGCAGAAATACCACCAACAGATGGTATCAGGAGAGACTGGGAAAAATAATGAAGTATAAAAATTCCCAAAGAAAGGTGGGAAGAATATTTATTAAGCGTGCATAAATGCTCAATTAATGTAAGACACACCTTAATACAATTTAAAATCTTACACAGATTATACTATTCAAAAACTAAATTAAGTAAACTTTTTCCCAACGTCTCTCCCATATGTGATAAATGTCAATGTTAAGAAGCTAATATAGCACACTCATTTGTCTTTTGTACAAAAATTCAAACATTTTTGAAATTTTCGCAAATATATTTAAAATAAAACTGACCCCAGAAGCAGACCTGGATAATCTTCGGGATATCGGAAGACTGCCCTGAATTAAACGTGTTTCAAAAGACTCTATTTGAATATGGCTTAATAACCGGGAAAAAGCTAATCTTAAAATTCTGGAAAAATTCTCCGGTACCCACAGTCAATATGTGGATTTCATCTATGTTCGAAACACTACACTTGGAAGATATGAGACTCCGACTAGCAGGAAAATCAGACTGTTTCTATAAGACGTGGTCTGCATTTATAAATCTATTACAAGGATAAGGTGCAAGAATACCTCAAAAAAGTACCGGTGTCGGGTCTTGGTAAAGGGGGAAGAAAAATTGTCGAGTTGGTAGGTTCCTTTTGCGAGATGTTTATAATAAAGTAACTGGCTTTTCTTTTTTCTTTCTCTATTTTTCCCTCTTTTTTTTCTTTCCTCTCCAGGGTCTATCTTTTAATTCCCGTTTCTAACTCTTCAAGGGTTTCCTTTCCCTCTGTCACGCTTTGGCATTTTCACATCTCTTTTTCACTTTTCTACTTTCTATGCTGCTATTTTTCTCACTATTCTCTCTTTTCTAAAGCCTTAAAATAAAAAATAAAAATTAAGGGGTACAATGACTGTAATACAATACAAGGGATGTACACTGATGTAACTTACAGTACCGCTAATAAATAAAGATATAAAAAAACCCAAAAAAATAAATGTTAATGTTATATTAATACGGTACAGATTAACTGACATTTTCCAGTTCATTCTTAAATGGTATTTGACAATTATTCAGTTATAGAGACACTACAGGTGCAACAAATGGGAACAACTCTGTCGGGTTCAACTCGGATATTGAGTTGTTAAAGAGATCTTGACACATGTTCTCCCACTACAAGAATATGCAGTTGGTTATTGAAAATGTGTGAACATTACTTCACCAAGGGGTTCCAGCTACATCCTTAGTTATGACACTAATATCAGCACAATGACGGCAAACATTGCAAAATGTTGTGGCCAGATAGGATGGAATTGGCTGCAGGTGCCATTACATTTTGCATTCTGATCTACACAAGCAGAGCAGACCAGGGATGGCATGATTTAAGATCATTTTTCGGATGCCCCACGGTCTCACGTCTATGTTATCAAGGCCACCAGAATCTTAAGGAGTGTGGAATCAGCATGGTTTATTAATCAACAAACAACTACACAAAGGAAGGTCGGTTCAGACTATTTCAAGGTGCCTGCAGCAGGTTCTGGGTTAAGCAGGTATTAACACTGACGATTGTATATCTCATTCCACCAGGTCAGCATCAACATCAGCGGCCAGGGCAATGGACATGCCCATCGACCATATCCTCACGACCGCAGGATGGTCAACTAAATTGGTTTTAAAAAAATTTCCATAGGCCGGTTACTGACCCGGGGTTTTGCCCATTCTGTTTGCACCCACTTTAGCCTCCCCTGAGTTACAGGGGTTGCTATTGATTTCTTTATTAACGTAAACCATTAATACATGTGAATCAATATCATGCTAATGCATTTTGATTATTCACTCATCCTGAGTCACTCGATGCAGTGAGACGCCAAGATTTTGATCTGCGGCATGAAATCACAAAGCTTCGAACTCTTCACGGAATCACTCATGTGACTCCGAAGTAAAATAGTAAGATTAAACGAGAAGTTATCAGTTTGAAGTTTGATCTTGATTTTATGAGGAGTTACGTTGGTGATTACGTGCCCGCCACGCCCAACCCTCCCTCATAAAGATCATCTGGTAGTTCTCGAGTCACGCATCTTACTGTGTCACTTCGGTGATTGTTATTTGTGATTTCATACCGCTGCTTTGAAGCCTAGACGGGGTTCTTCACGTAATCACCAACGTAACTCCTCATAAAATCAAGATCAAACTTCAAACTGGTAAGTTCTCATTAAATCTTACTATTTTACACTATCCTACACACTAGGGACAATTTACAATTTTGCCGAAACCAGTTAACCCTCAAACCTGGAAGTCTTAGGAGTGTGGGAGAAAAACAAGGGCACCCGGAGAAAACCTACGCAGGTCGCAGGGAGAGCGTACTAACTCCGTTGACAGCACCCGCACCTACAGCTCCCGCAGTCAGGTTCGAACCCGGGTCTCTGCCGCTGCTAGGCAGCAACACTACTGCTGTGCCACCGTGCTGCCCAAAATGTGGTATGAACTGTGAATGGGGATTTGTAGTCAATAATTAACCTCAAGATATAAAACATTTTTTGTGGCAAAGCAAAATGGCGTAAAGTCAATCCACTCAGACAGGGGCAGAATGGCAGATGCGTGCTTGTGGCCGTGAGCTGGGTGAGGAAGGGGAGTGGTTATGCGGTCTTGGGTTACATGCAATTACAGCGAAGGGATGTGCCAAGTCGAGTCTGGGGTCTTCCCCATGGGTAGGGTCACCCGAGGCAGATCTCACACACCTCCCTCGCAGCCAATTTCCGAGCAGCATTACTAGAAGCCTGGGTGTAGATGACACCTGCCCTTCTCTGCTGGATATCGATGCATTATCAATGCATAATCCTTCCAATGATGCTACTAACATTTTTTCAAAAAACCATTAAAATCCTTTTTATCCTCACAATTGTCAACATAAGTATATGACTTCTGCTTACTCCTTACTTTAAGAAAGCACAAAATCACTGCGTAAAATATTCCACCATATTAATGGAACTGGACCAAACCATAGCAGAGCATTTGGTCACAAAGCAATTACAAAACTTTCTTTGTGTATCTCAGTGGACGACAATGAATGGGAGTTGCAGGGAAATTTGCATTAACTGCCTTGTGAATGTTGGCTCGGGTCACTCTGCTGCACACTCCAGAAAGTCAGGTTGTCTTGACAGTGCTGGCAGCAGCCACTGTTGCTGCGACCGATGCCAAATAAAGCAGTCGCTGCATACTGGTGACGTCATGATGTGTGGATGTACATGGGAGGCAATGAAGGTCTAGCTGCTTTCTCCCCCATTTACTCTAAAGCAAATCTCTACAAAGTTACATTCCATGGTGCAAGAGTGTTTGTGTATAGTACGTGTATGCGTGCATTTGACTAAATGTCTGTGTGTGTGTGTGTGTGTGTGTGTGTGTGTGTGTGTGTGTGTGTGTGTGTGTGTGTGTGTGTGTGTGTGTGTGTGTGTGTTTGTGTTTGTGTGTGTTAATGTGTGTGTGTGCATGTTTTTGTGTGTGTTTATGTACGTGTCCATGTGATCGACGGTGTGTGTGTGTGTATGTTTATGTGTTTGATTGTGTCTGTGTTGACTGTATGTGTACATGTGCATTTAACTTTGTGTGTGTATTTGACTGTGTGTGTATTTGTGTGTGTATGAATGTGTGTGTGTGTTTAACTATATGTCTGTGTTTGTGTGTGTGGGGGGGGTTGTGTGTTTGTGTGTGTGTTTGTGTATGTATTTGTGTGTGTTTGTGTGTGTGTTTATGTGTGTGTGTTTGTGTGTGTGTGTTTGTGTGTGTGTGTTTGTGTATTTGACTGTGTGTCTGTCTGTTTGAACTTTTGTCTGTTTGACTGTGTGTATGTGCATTTGTGTGTGTGTGTGTTTTTTTGTGTGTGAGAGTATTTGCGTGTGTGTGTGTGTATTTATGTGTGTGTGTGTGTGAGTAGTTGTGCATGTGTAACCCACAGCTGTCTGATTTAATGCATCAAATGAACCACCACTGACTGTAATTCCCAGATATTATTTCCTTAATTCTAGGAGTTCATATTGCATGGTAAAACTGAATGAACAGAGTGGAATTATCATAAGCTGTTTGTGTGTACAGAAATCTTCTAAAAATAAAAAGCAAATCTGGACAGTTTCAACTCATTGTATTTGAGTTATGGCATTTTGATAGTTTTGTTACATTAATCTGCCTAATATCATTATATCTTAATATGATCTCTGCTTGTGAAAATACTTCTCCTTAAAAATAGCCACGTTGTCAAGTAATTTGACATGAAAAAATGACACGTATTTAATTGTAACTTTAGATGACAAGGGAAGCTTTTTCTGTCAGCAGCAGATCACAGGTATTTTAGTATCGAAACCAGAGATCAGGTTTCAATCTACATTAGTAAAACAAAAAACAGGATTCTTCTGCTGGTTCGAGGCATTTCAGAAAAATTAATTGAGGTGTTTTTAAAGTTTACTTGAAGTGAAATTGTGATTGCTATTGTCTCCCTACATTTCTCAGGGAACTAAATACCCATTCACACAGTGCATTTTTTATTCCCCCTCTGTGAATTCTCCTTTTTTGATTCCTGTGGTTCAACCCGAATTACCGTGGACAAGAATTGCTTGGTTCTTAAAGTGACCTGTCCTCAGGAACTCTCCGGAACATTTCGGCACATCCCAATTCCGTAAGAAAGGGTGAATATCGCGATTAGCATTCACGTTTGCACATTTTGCGCGGATTATTCGACTGAGGAGAAACCTTTTTAATTTGTTTTAAATTAGCTTAAAAGTGGTGAAAATTTCCAAAATTTTTCATTAAATGATATTTCGGCAGTGCCGTCCAATTAGTGGAAATGTCTTTTGAGGAGTGAAGTATCAATGGGAGAATGAGGTTCGGATGCGAGCTAACAGCTGCTCTGTAATTGACAGCTTTTGTCAGCCCAGCTGGCAGTGTTAGGTTAGTGGGACTTCAGTCACAACATTAATCAGCTTTATTAGCCCCACTAAAACCAATTTGTAAGCAGACTGTGGGATCAGACGGGGCAGCTGTCAGGCAGTACAGAAAGATTACAGCATTTCATTTTATTGCAAAAGATTGGAATTATAAGTCAATTAGGAATTTTCAGCACTCTCTCCCCACCCTCCTCTGCCCACCCTCCCCCCAAATCTTCCACCACTTCATCCCCCAAAGAACGCATACTTTCTCAGCCTTTCAAACTAGTTTCGTAACTTTTGCTTGGCAGATCCATTTTCTTTCTTTCTCTGTGGCTCTTGGCAGAAATATTCATTTGTATCACGAAATGACAACAGTTCCAAAGAATTAGGTTTCCTTTTTTTTACTATTTTTAGGTCCCTTTATTGCTGCATTATTATCAGCACCACTCCCTTCTCCTATTCCAATTTGACATCTCAACAGCTATCCTGACTTCACTTAATCTTACTCAACGTGACAACACAAATTTGCAATCGAGATCTTGGTAGCAAAATGCTCTGGTTTTAGAAATAACATGATCGTAGTCTTCCACTGCTTCCCAGTTTATGTTGTGTTAATCTGTCTTTCCAGTGACGTTATGTTTAAAATCGGGTTTGTCGACAAATCAGACTTGAGGTAAAGCACTTCATGGATTTATTTTCGTTAAAGGTCAATGGTTTTGTATCACCATCGATGAAAGAGTCAGTGGAAGGCTCAGGGTCAAACTGTGATACACAACAAGTAAGTGGATACCCACATATCAACAACTTTTGTCATCTGTAATATACCATGTCAAAGTCGAAGTTGAGATCAATATTTACTTCTCCTCAAATTGTATACTGAATGAAAATGAAAGGAGAAGTTAACTTTTGAGCAGACATTCCTTGTAATGTTAACTGTTAAGATACAATGCTTATTGTATCTTAACAGTTCACATTACAAGGATGCTTATTGTAGGTCCTTTATGCTTCACGAGCACCTGGTGGACAGTGCGAAGGCCAAATGGAGAACTTGCTCAGAAGTACCTTCATACTGAGGGTACCGAGCAAAATAATGAATTTATGTGATTGGTACATCCTGCGTTTCCATAAATTCTCCTCAGTCTGCACAGCGTTTAATGGTCCATCATCCTGGATAGACACAAAATGTTGGAGTAACTCAGCAGGTCAGGCAGCATCTCTGGAGAAAAGGAGTAGGTGACGCTTCGAGTTGAGACCCTTCTTCGGATCGGAAACGCCAGTCCTTCCTTTTCTCTGGAGATGCTGCCTGGCCAGCTTTTTGTGTCTATCTTCAGTGTAAAGCAACATCTGCAGTTCCTTCCTACACATCATCCTTGAGAACATGGTATAGTTGATTAGTCAACTGAAAACTAATCATATTATGCACGTTTGCAAAGATTGGAAGAGATGTAGACAATGGCAACATTGAAAAGAAAAGCTCCTAAACTTTTTAAACTATCTTTTTAATCTTGGTCTTTTCTAATACTCTATACCTATCCTGCAAATAGTGAATGCTCCTGTGTATTTATGTGGATGTATGAATGTACAGCTCTGCATGACTGTGAAGGGTGGTGCACACAAAGATTAGTCTCAACTAACCTGAAAATTGGTCAAAAGGGCAATGTTTTCATCCTGATTTTCCCTCTCTGTGGTAATGATACAATGTCATCTCTGCTTGTAAACAGGCCAGTTCATACCACGATGAAGCTACCTGTTCACATCTACAAAGAGCAGCACTTGCATTTGTATTACTGGTGAATTTGGCCAGAACTGTGTCATTCAGGTCATGAGCATCTGATTCATCTCAGTAAATCATTCATCTTCTTGCAGATTTTCCAGTGGAGATTATTAAGTGTGCAAGGTAAGAGAGCATGTTTTACAATACTATTTGGGATCCTGTACTTTATAAGTCCTCCCTGCTCTTAAACATAGACTTTTAATTCATTTCCTCAACACTGAGGCAACACGGTTGCGCAGCGATGGAGTTACTGCCCTAGAGCGCTAGAGACCCGGGTTCAAACCTGACTACGGGTGCTGTCTGTATGGAGTTTGTTCGTTCTCCCGATGACCTGCGTGGGTTTTCTCTGAGATTTTCGGTTTCCTCCCACACTCCAAAGACATACAGGTTTGTAGGTTAATTGGCTTAGTATAAATGTAAATTGTCCATAGTGTGTGTGGGATAGTGTTAAGGGCCTGTCCCACTTACGTGTCCTTGGCACGCAAATTACGTGACCTGGTCGACGCGTTGAGGTGCACGGGCATCGTGTGGCCGCGCGGGGCCAGTCCCACTGAGAAGCGCGGAGGGGTATGTAGTTGTGCGCGACAGCTTTTTCTCTAAACTTTAGTTCCCTCTAAACAAAACAAAAATTTAGAGTCCCAATTTAGTGCAGCATTGAGAGAGTGTGGCTTCATTGAGAGAGTGTGCCTTCAATTCACAAATGATGTTTAAAGAAAAGACTTCTATTTTCTTGGTATTATAAAAATGATCATATGGCAAATTGCCTAGATATCCCAAGTTTCTTGGCCAATATTTAATCAGTCATAGGGTCTTGAAAACAGGCCCTTCAGCCCAAATTTCCCACACTGACCAACATGTCCTATTACACTAGACCCACCTGCCTGCATTTGGCCAATTTAACCTACTCTATTCATTTATCCGTCTAAATGTTTCTTAAATGTTGTAATAGTACCTGCTTCAATTACCTCCTTGGCTGCTCGTTCCATACACCCACCACCTTTTGTGTAAAAAAAGCTGCTCTTCAAGATTCAAGATTCAAGAGAGTTTATTGTCATGTGTCCCAGATAGGACAATGAAATTCTTGCTTTGCTTCAGCACAACAGAATATAGAAGGCATGAATACAGAACAGATCAGTGTGTCCATATACCATTGTATAAATATATACACACATGAATAAATACAACAGATAAAGTGCAAATAAACAGATAATGGGCTATTAATGTTCAGAGTTTTGTTTGAGTTGAGTCCAATAGCCTGATGGCTGTGGGGAAGATGCTGTTTCTGAACCTGGACGTTGCAGTCTTCAGGCTCCCGTACCTTCTACCTGAAGGTAGTGGGAAGATGAGTGTGTCGCCAGGATGATGTGGGTCCTTGATGATGCTACCTTTGAGGCAGCGACTGCGATAGATCCCCTCGATGGTAGGTTTCTATTTAATCTTTACCCTTCATCTTAAATCTATGGCCTCTGGTTCTCGGTTCCTCAACTTTGGGCAAGAGACTCTGTGAATTTAATCAATCTCTTTCTCTCATGGTGTTGTACACTGACCTGATCTGACTGCTATCTGGTGATTCTGCAGTGTTAGTCATGGATCAACTTGATGAGACTTCCGTACATGATTGGTCGAAGGCAGAAGAGCAAGATGTGCTGGAGGTATGGGTAGCACTGTGGCGCAGCGGTAGATTGGCTGCCTTACAGCGTCAGAGACCCGGGTTCGATCCTGATTGTGGGTGCTTGTCTGAACAGAGTTTGTACATTCTCCCCATGATCTGTGTGATTTTTTTCCAGGAGCTCAGGTTTCCTCCCACACTCCAAGGACATACAGGTTTGTTGGATAAATGTCTTGGTAACATTGTAAATTATCACTAGTCTGTGCAGGATAGTGTTAGTGTATGGGGATCGCTGATGGGCGCGGATTCGGTGGGCAGAAGGGCCTGTGTCCTTGCTGTATCTCTAAACTAAACTAAACTAAAGGTCTCGTGCTGGGTCACTGGAATTGCTGCAGTGTGGTAGGATTCACAAATGACCCACTCAGCAGACCCCTGATGCATTGACAAGAGAACCTGAGCATTTGCCCCTCAATGCTGTTCCAGGGAGATGAATAGTGTAGGCGGTGACCAAATGGATAAAGGTAACATTCAAGTGATTGTATTTTATGGAAACATTCCCAATTATTTGTCAGTACTTCAAAGCGCTTGTAATTAATATATGTATTTTTCGAGTCATAACTTTTAGTTTAAAGATGTTTACATCTATTTGAATAGTTTTTAAAAAAATGTCTATGTCTAGGTCTATTGAAGGCATTAAAATTAGCTCAAAGGCATTTACAGTGTTAGGTTGTCAAGTGTCAAGTGTGTTTCATTGTCAAGTGTACCGAAATGAAACGATGAAACTCTTAAGGACCTGTCCCACTTACGTGTCCTTGGCACGCAAATTACGCGACCTCGTGGGTGCGTTGAGCCGCGACGGTCCCACAAAGGCCGCTCGTGATTTCATGTGCCCGCACAGCCGTCTGGAGCGTGTGACGTCATTTGAAGATGGACACAAAATGCATGAGTAACTCAGCGGGACCGGCAGCATCTCTGGAGAGAAGGAATGGATGATGTTTCGGGTCGAGACTCTTCTTCAGTCTGAAAGAAGGGCCTTGACCCAAAACGGCACCCATTACTTGCAGCAGCGTGACAGGTATATAATACAGTACCCAATAGAACAATACATAATAAAACAAACAAACAAACAAACAAACAAACAAAAATTACAATATTAGTGCACAAGAAAACAAAAACCCAAAGTCATCTTATGTAACCAAAACAAATCGTAGTAAGGTTTAAGAATCAAGATTTAATTGTCACATGTACCAATTAAGGTACAGTGAAATTTGAGTTTCCATACACCATACTAAGTAAAAAGGCAAAAATACACACAGCACATAAAATAAAGTTTAACATAAACATTCCTCACTGTAATGGAAGGCAATAAAGTTCAGTCGGCTTCCTCCTTTGTTCACCCGTGGTGGTCCGGGCGTTTGTTGCCGACGGTCCACTGTTCAAGCCCTCTTGTCGGGATGATCAAAACTCTGGCGTCAGGACGGATCGGGACACTCCGCGGCATTGAGCTCCCCAAGTCGGCCGCTTCTTACCGGAGACCGATGCTTCACGTTGTTAAAGTCCACAGGCCACGCGGTCAGAGCTCCAACACTGGCGATCCTCGGCAAAAGATCCCAGGCTCCGCGATGGTAGGTCAGCGATGGTAGCTCCGGGCCAGTCTCCAGGAAAGGCTGCACCATTCCACGTTGTAGCCCGCAGGGGGCAGGACGGAGATGTGACACGGAAAAAAATCGCATCTCCGTCGAGGTGGGTGACTGGAAAAAGTTTCCCCCGATCCCCCCCCTCCCCCCCGTATCCCCTACATAAAACACACCAAGGGACATTAAAACAAACATTCAAGACATACTTAAAATAATAGAAGGGACGAGACAGACTGCTGGCGGGGCGGCCGTTTTACGGGCGCCACCTGGTGGTTTAGTTGGTGTTTGTACTGTTCAATAACCTGGTGGCTCTGATGGTTGAGTCTGAACCTGGATGCCATGGTTTTCAGACTCCTATATCTTCCTCACACAGACAGGCATGGCCCAAGGTGGTGTGGGCTGCCAATGGCTGCCTTTTTGAGGAAGATCCTGGAATAGATCCATTCGATAGTGGGAAGGCAGACACAAAATGTTGGACTAACTCAGCGGTCAGGGCCAGGCAGCATCTCTGCAGAAAAGGAATAGTGGACCTTTTGGGTTGGAACCCATCTTCAGACATCTATTAATGATTCTTCCAGTCTTCATGATCTTCTAAGAGTAGGGAACATGGTAGACCATGAGATTTGTACCAGGTCTGAGACCTTGCTCTTCAAATAGTTGTTTCTTCAATCGAACAAAGAATTCTAGTGGTGCATTGAAAGTAGTGGTGAATTTCTTCATGGATGTCCAATATCCCCAAGAGCTTCGTCCCTTGAAATGGGAAGTGGTCCAAGTTTTCCAGTCTAATTTGTGAACTTTTACCAATGGAGGACATTTGGTGCCTTGGAGGCAAGGTGGTAGAGGATTTTTCTCATGTGCATGTTGAGTGTGAGGCTTTCCCTTTTGTGTGCTTCAGTGAATGAGTTGCAATGGGCTTGGAGCTCAGCATCTGAGGATGCACAAACTCAAGCAGATTCTCTATTCCTCAGTTTGACTACTGAATCTCAGGTGTGTCATCAGAACAAGGTTGAACAATTTATCGATAGTTCTGAAGATTATTTCAACTCCCATAGCGGGTTTATTGGATGTGAAGTCCAACATTGTGGAGCCAAAGGAGGAACAAGTCATCAGGCAACTGAACCATCCTACCAACTATAGAAGTCCTGAACTACTATCTACTAACTAAACTAACTACTATCTACCTCACAAGAGTCCTTGGACTATCTTTGATTGGACTGTACTGGCTTTATCATGCATTATATGTTATTCACATTATTCCCCTTATAATGTACACTGTGGATGGCTCGATTGTAATTATGTATTGTCTTTCCGCTGACTGGTTAGCATGCAACAAGTCGTTAACATTATGTCCACTGTGCTTCTGGATGGACAGAATCCGCATGGACGTGGGGAACTGCCATTTGCCAATGTGTGGGGAATGGTGCAAATGGACACCATATAACCATATAACAATTACAGCACGGAAACAGGCCTTCACGGCCCTTCCAGTCCGTGCTGACCATTTATTTTCCCCTAGTCCCATCTACCTGCACTCAGACCATACCCCTCCATTCCCTTCCCGTCCATATACCTATCAACTTTACTTTTAAATGTTAAAATCGATCCTGCCTCCACCACTTCTGCTGGAAGATCATTCCACACAGCCACCACTCTCTGAGTAAAAAAGTTCCCCCTCATGTTACCCCTAAACTTCTGCCCCTTAATTCTCATGTCATGCCCTCTTGTTTGAATGTTCCCTGCCCTCAATGGGAAAAGCTTATCCACGTCAACTCTGTCTATCCCTTTCATCATTTTAAAGACCTCAATCAAGTCCCCCCTTAACCTTCTGCGCTCCAAAGAATAAAGACCTAACTTGTTCAACCTTTCTCTGTAACTTAGTTGCTGGAACCCAGGCAACATTCTAGTAAATCTCCTCTGCACTCTCTCTATTTTGTTGACATCCTTCCTATAATTGGGCGACCAAAATTGTACACCATACTCCAGAATTGGTCTCACCAATGCCTTGTACAATTTTAACATTACTTCCCTACTCCTATATTCAATGCTTTGATTTATAAAGGCCAGCACACCAAAAGCTTTCTTTACCACCCTATCTACATGCGATTCCACCTTCAGGGAACTATGCACAGTTATTCCTAGATCGCTCTGTTCCACAGCATTCCTCAATTCCCTACCATTTACCATGTACGTCCTATTTTGATTAGTCCTGCCAAGATGTAGCACCTCACACTTATCAGCATTCAACTCCATCTGCCATCTTTCACCGTTGAGGATTTTCCCTGTGACAAACATCAGGGATACCCCACAGTCATTACCACAGACAGACATCGTCCTGCTACCTCCAGGAGAATGTGGGCTTGTGGCCAATGCTCTTTGCTGTCTGATTTTGGTATTTTCATGGGGATGCTGTCTACGCCTGAGGTCATTCCTCAATTGGACCATGACTTTCTCAACGTGTAGGAAGGAACTGCAGATGCTGGTTTACACCGAAGATAGACACAAAATTCTGGAGTAACTCGGTGGGTCAGGCTGCATCTCTGGAGAAATGGAATGGGTGACGTTTCGATTCGAGACCCTTCTTCAGAGTCATGATTTTCTCGACTTCTGGTTAGACAGGTAGGATAGCAAGTCTGGCCAGAATAGGCTGTTGTGGGACAGAGTCAAAGGTGCTCTCATCAAGGGCAGAGGTAGTCTTCAAATTAAAGTGGACGTGCATGAACTACAGTCAGAGTACAATACTGCATTGAGGGTATTTACGTCAGAGTAGGTAAGGGTATATTAAAAAGTGATTAAATCTTTCATGCTTATTAAGGCTTACTCAAACAGCAATATTTTATCCTGAAGAGACACAATGCATTGTAAGTATGTGGTAAACCTCTGGGAATAGAATTCTAGAATGCCTGAATTGTTGAAATATTTAACCAATGCATAACAACTCTCAAACACACATCACTTACAAACAATGGAGCAATATACTTAACACCTTTTAGTGTGTTTCAATGAATTCACATTATCCACCTCACCCCTCCATTCACTGGATCATTGTTGCTCAAATGAAACATCATTAATAATCATATCTAATATTTTTATTATGCCTCTGTTTGAAAGGGGGCTTGTAATTGTGTAACCTAAGAGCGGAATTATTTTAATTTCCAGAATTATATGGTCTTGCACTTAAGATGACCCCATCCCAGTAACCGATCTACCTCCTAGTCCTAAGATAGGAACAAAATACTGGAGTAATGGGCCTGTCCCACTGTACGAGTTTACCCAAGAGCTCTCCCAAGTTAAAAAAAAAAATCAAACTCGTGGTAGGCACCTAGAATGTACGTAGCGGGTACGTCGGAGCTCGGGACGTCTCTTAGCGGCTCGTAACGCTAACGGCAGCTACTTTGGGAAACGCGGTAAGCTCGGGAAGACTCTTGATGATTTTTCAACATGTTTAAAAATGTCCACGAGAGCCTCGCGTACCTACGAGCGGGAATAGTTCTCCTGAATTACGGGAAAGTCGTGAGAACTATTGAATTAGCTCGTACAGTGGGACAGCCCCATGACTCAGCGTGTCAGATAGCATCACTGGTGAAAAAGTATAGGCGATGTTTCATGTCATTTCTGGAGGAAAAGAATGGGTGATGTTTCATGTCTGACTGACCTGCTGAGTTACTCCAGCATATTGTGTCTTATCTTCGGTATAAACCAGCATGTGCAGTTCCTTCCTACACATTTTGTTTCCTCCCAGTCCTTTCAGTTTTAGACTAGGTGAAGAAGGACCATTGTTTCTTAGTTTTCCAAAACACTTTAACTCAGTGTACTATTAACGTAGTGTACTATTCCTATACACTTGTACTTAACTAAGATCGTGCTTACTATGTAACAATACTTTTACTTAACTGAATGAAAAAAAAAGGAATTCCACTGTATCTCGGTACATGTGACATTAAAGTATCATTGCACCATTGATCATAGTTCTGCATTTGAGAAATATTGAAAATCAGCCGCTGCTTAGCCATTTAAACAGGTCTTGCAAATAGCTATCGCTGGCATTATTTTGTGAGATTCGCATCATGTGATCTTTAGATCTGCAATTGCAAAGTGTATTTGTAAAAGCATACCGACTTTATAGTGTATAAAAGAAAGGCTTGCATTTGTACAGCATCGTTCGGAACATCCAAACATATTTTACAGTCTATGAAATAGTTTTGAAGTCATAGGGTCATAGTCATGGTGATGGGCAATACGGAAACAGTCAAGTCAGGTCAAGTTTATTCGTCACATACACATACGGGATGTGCAGTGAAATGAAAAGTGGCAATGCTCACGGACTTTGTGCAAAAAACAAACAAACAAACAAACAGACAAACAAACAAACAAACAAACTAGAAACAGAATGGAACAGAATCACATATTCACATATTACATATTGTGGGAGGAAAGAAAAAGGAAAAAAAACAGCAATTAAAAAAAACCCAGTAGAATGGCACAGAAAAGGTTAGTCCCTGGTGAGAAACATGCCCCCTCGGCCTATCTTATTCATGCTGATCTAGATGGTTCAATGGTGCGTAATTGGCACATGAACGCAGGTACAGTGAAATTTATTTTGCTGTGTATAGTTCAGTAAAATCTTACTATATGCAGGCACAATCGTACTCAAGTACAAGAGTGCAAGATTAGTAGATTAGACCGAGGGAGTACACAAGAGTTGACACATTTCCGGCACCATCTTGTATTGTTCAAGTTCAGAGTTGTTAAAAATGGTAGCATCCTAAATTGGCCATGAAGGCTAATCTACGCTAGTCCCATTTGCCCACACTTGACCCCATATCCTTCTGAAGCTTCCCAATCCTTAAACCGGTCCAAGAGCCTTTTAAGTGTTGTTATTATGCATGTCTCAACCAGTTCTTCTGGCAGCTCATTTCATATACCCACCACCTTCTCAGTGAAAATGTTGCCTTTCAGGTTCCTGTTAAGTCTTTCCCCTCTCACCTTAAACCTGTGCCCTCTGGTAAAAGGACTGTGTGCATGTGGCCCTTCTATGACCCCCATGAAGTGTGGTCACTGGTGCGGTTCAGGGCCTGTCCCACATTGCTATTTTTTTCAGCGACTGCAGAGTGTCAGTGACTGACGCCCGTAAAACTGTCAAGTTGCACGATATACACGCTGATGTACGCTGTCATGCGGGTGAAGTTCGGTTAGGGTTAGGGACCACAGATGGGCTGTAAAATATTTGTCCTTCAATGCATGGATTTAAAAAATTAATATATTAAAATTAATATAATAAAATCAATTGTGCAAATGAAAAGATGTCTGAGTGATTCCGTTTTAATTATAGATGTATTGGTCCGCTTCCAGATTCAATCACCGTCTCTATAACTTTTCAGAGGGATGGATTCAGTGAGTGTAGACTGAACTCCCCTCTCCCCTCCACCCCCATCCCTCCTTCTCCACTCCCCCCTACCCTTCTCCCTTCTCCTCTCCCCCCCTTCTTCCCTTCCCCCTCATCCTCCCTTCTCCCCGCTCCACTCTTCTCCCCTTCTCCACTCACCCCCTCCCCTCACATCCCCTTCTCCCCCTCTCCCTCCCTTCTCCCATTCTCCAACCCCCCCTCCCAACTTTCCCCGATGCCCCCCCATTTGTGGATCCAGCCTGCAACCAGCGATCCCCCCGCACACTATCCCACACACGCCAGGGACAATTTATGACAAACCTGTGCGCCTTTGGAGTGCGGGAGGATACCCAAACCATAACCCTATTAGCCCTAACCCTAACCCTAACCCGAACCCTAGGCTTGGTATAAGTATAAATTGTCCCTAGCGTGTGTGGGATAGTGTGCGGGTATCACTGGTCGGTACGGACTCAGTGGGCCAAAGGGCACTGTATCTCTGAACTAAATGTGACACAGGGGCCCCAGGGATTGGACTTGAACCCCCAATGTTCTGCCTGCCCCTCATGGGAACTGAACTGTTGGCCGCGAGTTGACCCAGAGGCAGATCTCTCTTCCAATGGTCTCTCCAAACCCCCAGAGGCAGCAGGCTTTTCAACTGGCTACAGGCAATGTTGTCAATGTACCAGTGCCACCCATCTGCTCTGGCCACTGAGTCTAAATACACACCACCCATTTTGAAGCAAGGTGAGAGGGCGGAAGGGGGAGGGGGAAGGTGGGGGGTGTTGCTCCCAAAGTCTGCATTTATCCTATAGTCAATGTTACTAAAACAGATGATGTGGCCTTTGTGCAGTACTATTAGTGGCATCTAGCTGTCACAGGCTGGGTCCACAAATGCGGGGCGTCAGGGAAAGTGTGTGTGGGGGGTGGGGCTGGAGAATGGGAGAAGGGAGGGAGAGATGGAGATGGGGATGTGAGGGGAGGGGGGGGGAGTGGGGAAGGGGAGAAGAGTGGAGCAGGGAGAAGGGAGGAATAGGGGGGAAGGGAAGAAGGGGGAGAGGGTAGGGGAGAAGGGTAAGGGGGGAGTGGAGAAGGAGGGATAGGGCGGGAGGGGGGTTGGAGGGGAGAGGGGAGTTCAGTCCACACTTACTGAATCCATCCCTGTGAAAAGTTATAGAGACGGTGATTGGATCTGGAAGCGGACCAATACATCTATTAAAAAAACTGAACGACTCAGACATCTTTTCATTTGTACAATTGATTTTATTGTATTAATTTTAATATATTAATGTTTAAAATCCATGCATTGAAGGAAGAATATTTTAAAGCCCATCTGTGGACCTTAACCCCAACCCTAACCCTAACCCTAACCCGCCGTCACCCACAGGACAGCATACGTCAGCGTGAGACAGGGCGTGATGAGACACCAAAATGTCACCCCTGGATTTTGAACATTCCAAATTCCTGGGGCGACTGGGAAACACCGCGCGTCACCTACGTGTCACCGCGCATCACTATAGGCGTCACCATGCGTCATGCCCCGACCACGACGTGACAACCTCTTTCCAGGCTGTCACCGAAAATTTTGCCAAAGTGGGACAGGCCCTTAAAAGATTCAAGTTTCTCGTGTGATGCTTCAGGGCGACACGGTAGAGTTGCTGCCTTACAACGCTTGCAGCGCCAGAGGCCAGGGTTCGATCCCGACTACGGGTGCTGTCTACACAGAGTTCGTATGCTCTTCCCGTGACCGCGTGGGTTTTCTCTGAGATCTTCGGTTTCCTGCCACACTCCAAAGACGTACAGGTATGTAGGTCAATTGGCTTGGTGTAAAGTGTAAAAGATTGTCCCCAGTGTGTGTAGGATAGTGTTAATGTGCGGGGATCACTGGTCGGTGCGGACTCGGTGGCCCGAAGGACCTGCTTCCACGCAGTATCTCTAAACTAAACTGAACTAATAGCAAACCTTTAGACAGAAGCAAACAACAAAGCTACCAACTGAGCCACTGCTGTGACTGTCAATTGGTATATTGTTCTGAAATATTAACTCTAGTACTGAGACCCTTCATCTCGGCCCAAAACGTCACCTATTCCTTCTCTCCAGAGATTCTGCCTGTCGCGCTGAGTTACTCCAGCATTTTGTGTCTATTTTCGGTGTAAACAAGCATCTGCAGTTCCTTCCTACACACTGAACTACATAAATCAGGCATTTGAAAGCTGAGGAAAAAAACCTGTTTAGGAAGGAACTGCAGATGCTGGTTTACAGAAAATGCTGGAGTAACTCAGTGGGTCAGGCCACATCTCTGGAGAAAATGAATAGGTGACATTTTGAGTTGAGACCCTTCTTTCTATTTGGATGTTAAATGAATGAATGAATTGAATACATTTATTGGCCAAGTATTCACATACAAGGAATTTGCCTTGGTGCTTCGCCCACAAGCGACAACATGACAAACAGTGACAGTTACGAATGACACAAAAGCACAGCCAATAGATGCTCAAGTTCATGGGTTTTCTGTTTTCACTTCTGAACCTTCCTGGTAACATGGTCAACAATTTGGTCATTTTAACGCACTACAATATTATTTCTGCACTCACAATTCTATGTCCTTTTATTTTAATATATTGCAAATTAATCCCCAACTTGAGAGCTATACTCCTCTGTTCTTTGCTTTATGTTCAGAGGTACCTCAATAACTTCTCAACAAACCAAAATTGCTCTAGATTTGCACAGTGAGGTTCACTGCCCCAATATACTTTCCATTCTCCTTTATTTTTATTTTATTTTGTCACACTTACGTTAGAATGCAAGAAATGAAATATCAGGCCTGGCCACTGAAATCCATTCATGTTTTAAGACAAGAATCAGATTTGGCCAGGTTTGGTTTATGGAGAAAATTAGTGAGGGGGAAAAAAAAATGGTGTTTTACGATTCGGCTATTTCTTATCCAGATAACAAACCTCTTTTGTTTTTGAGCGAATAATGCGCTTAGCGAGAATAATATTTAAATCTCATCCACAATCAGGATGATGTATATTGTTGACTAATCCTGATTTTAAGTCCTAATTAAAACAGCTTGTGGTTCCAACAAGATAAAGTAATTACAATTTAAAATGAGGATTAATGAAGGCCACTAACATACTAATCAGTATTGGGAGTCTGTGGTTCCCTTTACTTATCCTGTGGGATCATAAAAAGCAGATTGAAATTCAAGAGACCATTGCCATTTCTTAATTACTTACAGAACTATCTTGAAGCCATGACCTTTAGAGTTCCCAACCACTAAACACTCTTACGGCACTCTTGCTAAGCTATATTCTCATTTCATACAAAGGGCCTTATTGTTCATTATATTGTGATAGATTTGTATCACAATGTATAGATAAGAAGCAAACACTGGACTCTTGATAGAGCGTGAAGCAGTCCAGTAGTACACAAGGGAAGCAAATGACTGGTGCGATGAAATAAGAGAAATTGCATCTCGCCACTGATCAACATTTTACTATATCGTATTATCCTTTAACAAAATAATATGTGAGCTAAACATATCCAATTATTTTGCATTTCATTCTATAACAGTTAACTATTTGTAGCCAACAGTTTCTTTGCTGTCTAATCCCTCCACGACCTCTCTCCAACCTACCTTCCACTAGCTTAAATTAGACACAAAAAGCTGGAGTAACTCAGCGGGACAGGCAGCATCTCTGGAGAGAAGGAATGGGTGACGTTTCGGGTCCAGACCTTTCTTCAGACCCTGGCTTAAACTCCCCTACTTCTCTGGATTTTTTTCAATTCATATTTCTGTCGCAATTCTTTTCATTTCATCATAGATGGCTTGAGCTATCGACACCTTAATTGCTCTGGAATTCCTTTCTTAAACCGTTTTGCCTCTCTTACTGTAATATGCTCCTTAAAACCTAAAGCTTTTGGCCATTTGCCCTAATATCTCCTTTTGTAGCTACTGGACTCATTTCATAGTGCTTTTACGAGGTGCCTCGGGATATTCCAGTAGTTTAAAATCACTAAATAAAAGCAAGTTTTTGTTGATGATGAATTACAACGTTACATGCAACTATGCAGGCCAAGAATTACCCATGGCGAACAAGGGTTGAACTGAGTTGGGATAATGATAAGTTTAGTTTAGTTTAGCTTAAATAGATTAGCTTAGTTTAGTTTTAGTTTAGTTTAGTTTAGTTTAGTTTAGTGATACAGTGTGGAAACAGGCCTCTCGACCCACCGATTCCGTGCTGCCCAGTGAGCAACCGCACAGTCGTTCTATCCTGCATGCTAGGGACAATTTACAGAGGTCAATTAACCTACAAACCTGTACGTCTTTGGAATGTGGGAGGAAACCAAAACACCCGGAGAAAGGCCACGAGGTCACAGGATAAGCATGCAAACTCCATACAGACAGCACCCGTAGTTAGGTTCAAACCCGGGTCTCTGATGCTGCGCCACTATACCGTCCCTGTACCACTGTGCCCCGTCTCATTGTGCCGCCTTGAGTGCTGTGGGAGAGTGGTGTCATTCAAGCCTTAGTCATTTGCAGCAGTTATTGAAGAGGCTGAGGTACATCGAGGTTAATGGGAGCCCAGGGGCCCAGCGGAGTATCTGTGGACTTGTTGGAAATTAAGAAGGAAAATTACAGTGAGGCACTAGCAACATACATCCTCTATTTAAGTCAGTCAATTATGTTTAAGTTTAGGTTTATTATTGTAATGCGTATGGTGAAAATCTTTGTTTTGCATGTGATCGAAACAGATCAGATGTACCATACATACATACATACATACAATCAAGTCAAACTCAAGTATGATAAATAGAACAAAGGGGAAGATACAGAGTGCAGAATATAGTTCTCAGCATTGTAGCGCATCAGTTCCATAGACCAAGTCTAATGTCCACAATGGGGTAGAAATGAATCGGTCAATAGAGAGAAGTATCCTTTATAGACACATAATCGGTCAAGGAGAAGAAGGAATTACCAGGATCGGACGTCTGTTATTATATTGACAGCTTTACTTACTTACTTACTTATGTCCTTCCTTATTTACTGAGACACTGATGCAGTCAATGGTGGGAAGTCTGGTCTGTGTGATGGACTGGGTGACATCTACAATTCTCAGCAATTTCTTGCTGTCTTGGGTATAGCTGTCCCAAAAGAAATCCATAATATGCTTTGTAAGTATACTCAATTCTCAAGTAATGGCTGGTACAACAACATATGAATGTTTAGTTTAAAGGTACAACGAGGAAATAGGTCCTATGGCCCACTGAGTCTCTGATGACAATCAATTACCCATTTACACTAGTTCTATATTATCCTACTTTCTTATCGAGATTACAGGCAATTTTACAGAGGCAAATTAATCTGAAAAGCCCACACGTCTGTGGAATGTGAGAGGAAACCAGAGCACCTGGAAGAAACTCTTGTGGTTACAGGAACAACATGCAAACTCCACACAGATAGCACCCGAGGTCAAGATTGAACCTGGGTCTCTGGCAATGCAAGGCGACAGCTCTACCAGCTGTGCCACTGTGCCGCACGGTCATACCCTTCGGTATGCTCGGCTCCTTAAGGTACTATTATGCTCTGTAAAATATTGATTCGTACGTGTATCAGGGGTCTGTGTGATGGACTGGGTGACATCTACAATTCTCAGCAATTTCTTGCTGTCTTGGGTATAGCTGTCCCAAAAGAAATCCATAATATGCTTTGTTAGTATACTCAATTCTCAAGTATTCCCCAAATTCTTACGGGGAGAAGGCAGGAAAATGGAGTTTAGAGGGAAAGATAGATCAGCCATGTTTGAATGATGGAGTAGACTTCATGGGCCGAATGGCCTAATTCCGCTCCAATCATTTATGAATATAATATAAACATATAATTCCAATCAGAGTAATTCTGGAAGAACTCAACAGGTCAGACAGCTTTCATTAAAAAAAGCAAAGGCAAAGTTTCAAGTCAGTGACTCTTTACCAGAAAATAGACACAAAATGCTGGAGTAACTCAGCGGGACAGGCAGCATCTCCGGAGAGAAAGAATAGCCGTCGTTTCGGGTTGAGACCTCTCTTCAGACCTGAAGAAGAAGGGTCTCGAACCAAAACATCACCCATTCCTTCTCTCCAGAGATGCTGCCTGTCCCGCTGAATTACTCCAGCTCTTTGTGTCTATCTTTGGTTTAAACCAGCATCTGCAGTTCCTTCCTACACAGCTCTTTACCAGAACTGGAAATGTGAGAAAAAGGGCCTGTTTTAAGTTGGAGAAAGAAAGTGGGGGGGTGGAGTGAACAGGGGGGAATGCTTGTAATAGGGTGGAGACCAACGTTGCTAAGGTGACCTTTACTTTAAATACCAAGAGATGGAAAAAAAGTGAAAAAAACAGTGGAACAAAGCATAAAATGACATATTCAGCAACAGCCATGGAAAAAAAAACTAATATTTGGTTACCTGAAACTATTGAATTCAGTAATGATTCCCAAGGGCTACAACGTGCCCAGATGGAAGGTTAGGTGCTGAGCTTGAGATTACATCATTCATTGTGCAGAGAGGTTGGAGTGGGGAAGAGTCCCAGCCTGAAGAAGGGACCCGACCCGAAACGTCTCCTATCCACATGCTCCAGGGATGCTGCCTGGCCCACCGATTTACTCCAGCACTTTGTGTCTTTCCGAAGTTGGAGTGGAAGTGGAACTGAGAAGTGAAGTCACAGCCCATTAGAAGCTCAGAGTCACCATTATGAACTGCCTCTACCAAACAAGGTTTTAAATAATGGTTACCTTAACAACGTCAATCTCCACCCCATCACTAACATTCCTTCTCCTCTCTGTGCCTCCTGTTTTCTGCAACGTAAAACTTTCTTTTGTTTCCCTCACTTTTCTTTGATCTGCCTGATTCGCTGAGTTTCTATATTTTTCTGATTCCACCACCTGCAATTTTTTACTTAGTCCAATGAGCTTGCTGCTGGTCAGATATATTATTCCTTGTTTCTCCCTCGCTAAGATCTCCAGACCTTCATTCTTATCCTCAACAATGCGGCACGGTGGTGTTCGATCCTGACTACAAGTGCTTTCTGTGTGGAGTTTGTGCGTTCTCCCCGTGACCACTTGGGTTTTCGCCAGGTGCTCCAGTTTCCTCCCACACTCCAAAGGTTTGTAGGTTAATTGGCTTCGGTAAAAATTGTAAATTGTCCCTAGTGTGTAAGATGGTGCCAGGTTACTGGGTGATCGCTGGTCGGCATGGATTCGATGGGCTGAAGCGCCTGTTTCTAAAGTCTAATCAGGCCCTTATCTGAGGACAACTGTTGGCAAAGTAGGTGGTTGCAGACCCTATTCCCTGGTACAGACATGATCATCAATTACTGTTAGCTCAACCAAGATGGCTCCTGGGACCATTTCCAGCTTCAACTGTGTCTACTTACATGCTAAATTAAGCCTAATCTGTTCCCTGCTGGTGAGAATAAAAATAGCGGAACAAAATGGAGACATGAGGTCCTGCAGTGGCTGAAATCTTGAGCAAAACGCAAAGTGATGGAGGATCCCAAATGGTAAGGCAGCTTCTGTGGACGGAATTGGCAGGCTGTGTTTTGGGTCAGATCTCCTCGTCAGACTTTAATGAATGAAATATTCTCAAATTTATTTGAAATATAAATTTCAGGTGGTGCAGCGGCAGAGTTGCCGACTTACAGCGCCAGAGATCGGGTTCGATCCTGACTACGGGTGCAGTCTGTATTGTGTTTGTATATTCTCCCCTTGACCTGCATGGGTTTTCTCCTGGAGCTACAGCTTCCTCCCATATTCCAAAGACGTCTAGATTTGTCGGTTAATTGGCTTGATAAAATTGTAAAATTGTCCCTAAAGTCTGTAGAATAATGCTAGTGTATGGGGATCGCTGACGGCACGGACTCGGTGGGCCGAAGGGCCTGTTTCCACGCTCTATCTCTAAAGTAAACTAAGCTAAACTAAATACGCAACTTCACTGTAGGTTCAGGTTAGCAGTGTAGTCTGACTAGGTAACATTGGCTTCAGTGAATGGGATGAATTAATGCTTACATAATGATGGGCGCAGTTAAAATGATTTCATGGGAGGTGGTGAGATGGTACGGGAAAGGGGACAGGATGGGGAATGGTGAGGATACTCAACCCATCTAGCAAACATTGATGAAACCCTGTCTTGAGTATACACCTATTTTGATCGAAACGAGAGAGAAAGAGCTCAAGTGTGATTCAGATACCACTCTACTGCCTACTGTCCTACTGCCCCAATCCTTCAGGGCTCACTGTCCTATTAAACAATGTCTCAGGTTCAAAATTCTCATCATGGCTTTTAAAGAATCAAGAAGGGTGACATGGTGGCGCAGCTGTAGGATTGATGCCTTACATCGCCAGAGACCCGGGTTTGATCCTGACCACGGGTGCTGTCTGTACAGAGTTTGTACATTTTCCCTGTGACCTGTGGGGTTTTTCTCTGGGTGCTCCAATTTCCTCCCATATTCCAAAGAGGTACAGGTGTGTAGGCTTGGTAAATGTATGAATGAATGAACGAATGAATGAATAAGTTTATTGGCCAAGTATTCACATATAAGGAATTTGCCTTGGTGCTCCGCCTGTAACATAATAAATTGTCCCTAGTGTGTGTAGGATAGTGTTTGTGCACGGGGATCAAAGGTCGGCATGGACTCGTTGGGCCGAATGGCCTGTTTCTGGGGATGTATCTCTAAACCATAAGAATCAAGAGTTAAAAACAAGGTTCTAGAGGAGCTCAATGGGTTAGATAGCATCTGTGGAAGGAATGGCAGGCAATGCTTTGGGTTGGAACCCTTCTTCAGACTGAGGAACGGTCCCAGCCTAAACATCACCAGTCCTTTCCTTGCATAGATACTGCCTGACCCGCTGAGTCCTCCATTTTGCTCAAGATCCCAACATCTGCAGTTTCTTGAGTCTCCAAGAGTCAAGAATATACACTGGACATAAATCAGAACAATTAAATTCTTACTGCTGCAGTTTTACAGGCAAATTGGATACAACATTAACAATAATAAATATGCAATAATATCAGTTATTCTTTGTAATCCTGAGTAAATTGGATCATGCTCCTATTCATGTCTATCGCTGCTGCTGAAGAATCATATTCACTTTAGGAACGTTGAATAAGTGGCAGAGCTGCTGCCTCATGATTAGCACGTATATGGCACCTTTTAACTTTGTAAAATGTCACAGACTTTGGCCTTTAGACTTTAGACTGTAGAGATGCAGAGCCGAACCGGGCCCTTCGGCCCACCAATTCCACGCTGACCAGCAATCATCCCGTGCACTAACACTCTCCTACACATTAGGGACAATTAACAATTTTACCAAAACCAATTAATCTACAAACCTGTAGATCTTTGGAGTGTGGGAGGAAACCCGAGCGCACGGAGAAAGCCTATGTGGTCACGGAAAGACAACGTACAAACTCCATACAGACAGCACCCGCAGTCAGGATCGAACTGGGTCTCTGGCGTTGTAAGGCAGCAACTCTACTGCTGCGTCTCTGTGCCACAGAGTGCAGTAGCGTTATTTAAAAGAAGATTAGAAAAATTACTATTGCCTGATTGAAGAAGTAGGATTTAGGAAGTGTCTCAAAGATGAGAGTTGGCGAGATGGAGTGGTTTAGGATGAACTGTGGCCTACACCAACCTGAAGCTGCGGTCTCCGGTGGGGAGGCACCGATTCTGGACTTACCAGGACTTTACGTTGTCTACTCATCTGGACGCCTGCAGCGGCGGCTGCGGAGGGTTGAGGTCCCGACCACGGGGGGAAATGGAGGAGGACTGGCCAAATGTTGTGCCTTCCACCACAGCGATGAATGCTGTGGTGGATGTTTGTGTTACATTTTTATTGTGTTTTTGTGTGTTCTTTCTCATTGTACCTCTGCTGGCACATTCATTTCACTTGCACTTTATGTACAAGTGACGAATAAAACTGATATTGATATTGATAAAAAGTTCTGGATCTTGGAGCCCGTACTTTTGAAGACATAGTCACCAATGAATAGAAATTTCAGAATGAAAATTGTGGAAGAGTAAGGTCAATAATAGAGAAGAGTAGAAGGAATGTTGGGCAGAAAGAGATTGTTGGGCAACTGAACGGTCCTCAGCTAGAGTGTGGTCCTGACCTCTCATCTACCACATTGGAGACCTTTGAACTCTCTTGAATTGGACGTCATCGGACTGCAATATTATATCTTGCACTAAATGTTGTACCCTTTATCCTTTATAGACACAACATCCTGGAGTAACTCAGCAAGTCAGGCAACACCTCCGGAGAAAAGGAATAGGTGATGAGTCAAGCAGAGACCCTTCTTCAGATCCGAAACGTCACCTATCCCTTTTCTCCAGAGATGCTACCTGATCAGCTGACTTTCATATGAAGAAAGACTGGATAGACTCGGCTTGTACTCGCTAGAATTTAGAAGATTAAGGGGGGATCTCATAGAAACGTACAAATTTCTCAAGGGGTTGGACAGGCTAGATGCAGGAAGATTGTTCCCGAAGTTGGGGAAGTTCAGAACAAGGGGTCACAGTTTAAGGATAAGGGGGAAGTCTTTTAGGACCGAGATGAGAAAAACATTTTTCACACAGAGTGGTGAATCTCTGGAATTCTCTGCCACAGAAGGTAGTTGAGGCCAGTTCATTGGCTATATTTAAGAGGTAGTTAGATGTGGCCCTTGCAGCTAAGGGGATCAGAGGATATGGAGAGAAGGCAGGTACGGGATACTGAGTTGGATGATCAGCCATGATCATATTGAATGGCGGTGCAGGCTTGAAGGGCCGAATGGCCTACTTCTGCACAAATTCTATGTTTCTATGTTTCTATCTATCTCTCCCTCCCTACCCCATTCTCCTGCCTTCTCCCCATAACCTCCGACTCCCGTACTAATCAAGAATCCATCTATCTCTGCCTTAAAAATATACACTGACTTGGCCTCCACAGCCTTCTGGAGGAAAGAATTCCACAGATTTACCTCCCTCTGACTAAAGAAATTTCTCCTCATCTCCTTCCTAAAAGAATGTCCTTTCAAGTCAAGTCAAAAGTCAAACAAACTTTATTGTCATTTAGAAATACATTGATACATGCAGTTCCAAACGAAATTACGTTGCATTTGGCTCCCTGTGCAACACAATAAATTAACCGAAGGATAGGCATGGGTGAAAAGGATAAATAGACAATAGTGGCAGCCCATTACATGGCATTCAGGAGTCTGATGGCTCGTGGGAAGAAGCTGTTGCAGAACCTTGATGTTCTGCTCCTTATGCTGCGGTATCTTTTTCCCGAGGGCAGCAGAGTGAACAGTCCGTGATGGAGATGTGTGGGGTCTTTTATAATACTGCTGGCCTTAGACACACAGCGTTTGGTCGCAATATCCCCGATTGAGGGGAGAGAGGTCCCGATGATTTTCTCCGCTGTCCTCACCACTCTCTGCACAGACTTCCAGTCGGAGGCTCTACAGTCCCCAAACCAGACAGAGATACAGCTGGTCAGAATACTCTCTATGGTGCCCCTGTAGAAAGTAGTGAGGATGGGATGGGGGAGATGAGCTCTTCTCATCCGGCGCAGAAAGTGCAACCGCTGCTGCGCTCTCTTAACAGTTGATGAGATGTTATTCGACCAGGTCAGACTGTTAGTGATCTGCACCCCCAGGAACTTTGTGCTACTGACCACCTCCACATCGCTGTCGTTGATGTGAAGTGGTGTGGGACTGTGCCGGGTTTTCCTGTAGTCGGCGATAATCTCCTTTGTTTTCTCGACATTCAGGATCAGGTTGTTCGTATTGCACCAGTCCGCCAGTTGTTTCAATTCTGAGGCAATTCTTTAATTCTGAGGCTATGACCTCTAGTCCTAGACTCTCCCACTAGTGGAAACACCCTCTCCACATCCAAGGTAACTCCAAGACAAAGGCAAGACGACAGTACAATAAACCATGAGTGGTCTTTTTATCTGTATAATTTGCTTGAAATCATTTTCATAAGCTTAAGATCCCTTAAGACTCCATAACAATGTGAGATGTTAATCCTACCGGTACCAGTTGATGGATTTTAAATATTCATTGTTTTCACAAATTAAACATTCCTTGGTAAATTATACTTATCATGTTGGCATTATTTATTTTAATTCCCTTACAACTCCTTTAAAAATTTCCCCCCTCACCTCCTCTCCATATTAATCTAATTTAGTCATCTGTATCTGTCTTTATTCTTTACTAAATATTTCTAGTGATCTTTAACTGAGATGGAATTGAATTCCCTTAATGGAAATATGTTCCATACATATTGTGATTAGAATTGAAAAAAAGAAATTCATATATTCTCTCAGACTGCAGAACCTCAGACAAAAAGTAATTCTCCCTTGCTGCCAGAATTCTCCCTTAATTCCACAGATTCACCACCCTCTGACTAAAGATGTACGTGACTGATCACATTAGACCACTAATCTCTCTTTAGCTTCTAAATAAAGTCACTGACGAATATCAGGTCTTTAAGGTGAGAGGGGCAAGCTTAAGGTGAGAGGGGCAAAATTTCCCCGTCAGGAAGCTGAGGGGCAACTGTTTCACTCAGATATGGAACGAGCTGCCAGAGGAGGTACTTGAGGCAGGAACAGCATTTAGAAGACACGGACAGGTATATGTATAGGAGAGTTTTAGAGGTATACTAGACTAAGTGGGACCCGTAGCAAATTTAAAAACAACGCAGACTGGAAGTAGTCAAGATGAGAGTTTTCGTAATAGTATATTACGAAGATAGATAGATAGTATAGATTTGCACTATATTTGTTATTTATTGAACACACACACGCACACACCCTCCATCACACACACACACACACACACCCACACACACACACCCACACACATGGTCCATCACACACACACACACGGTCCATCACACACACACACACATACACCCTCCATCACACACACACAGTCTCCATCACACACACACACACCCTCCATCACACACACACAGTCTCCATCACACACACACACACCCTCCATCACACACACAGTCTCCATCACATATACACACACACACACACACACACACACACACACACGATCCATCACACACACACACACACACCTTCCATCACACACACACACACACGCCCTCCATCACACACACACGGTCCATCACATATACACACACACGGTCCATCACACACACCCACACGGTCCATCACACACATACACACACCCTCCATCATACACACACACACACACCATCCATCACACACACACACACACACCATCCATCACACACACACACACACACACACACACACACACGGTCCATCACACACACACACCCTCCATCACACACACACAATCTCCATCACACACACACACACACACACACACACACACACACACACACAGTCTCCATCGCACACACACCCTCCATCACACACACACACACACACACACCCTCCATCACACACAAACACACCCTCCATCACACACAGTCTCCATCACACACACACCCTCCATCACACACACACCCTCCATCACACACACACAGTCTCCATCACACACACACACCCTCCATCACACACACACAGTCTCCATCACACACACACACCCTCCATCACACACGCACCCTTCATCACATACACACACACACACACACACACACACACACACACACAGTCCATCACACACACACACACCCTCCATCACACACACACCCTCCATCACACACACATCTGGGTCATATGACAGTAAAACTCTCTTGACTCTACTCATGCCCGACTTCTGGACTGAGGATGACCTCTGGACTGAGCGCGACTTCTGGACTCAAGCGCGACTTCCGGACTCAAGCGTGACTTACGGACTCAGACTCGACCTCTGGACTCAATCTCGACCTCCGGACTCAGGCTCAACATCTGGACTCAGGCTTGACCTCTGGACTCAGGCTCAACCTCCGAACTCAGGCTTGACGTCTGGACTCAGGATTGACGTCCGGACTCAGGCTCGACTTCCGGAGTCAAGCGCGACATCCGGACTCAAGAGCAACTTCTGGACTCAAGCGCGACTTCCGGACTCGAGCGACTTCCGGACTCAGGTGCGACTTCCAGAATCAGCAAGGCTTGTGGACTCACAGTTCAGTCACTCACGGCGTGTGGACTCGCAGTTCACTCACTCACGGCTTGTGGACTCACAGTTGTGGACTCAACTCTCACTCATGGCTTCCGCGCTGACTGACTCATGCCCGGCCTCCGGGGCTTTATTCACCTCACCCCGTTCATGGTGACCTACAGGAGAGAAGACCAATCTGCTGATTTCACGATTTTTTAAACCTTCATAACTTTTCTAATATTCCACCGATCGGAACAAAACTTGGTGCGCTTGGAGCGAGGTGAACGATGAGTAAGGTGGCGAATAATCCTAGCAATATACGGTAGCATTTTTGTGCAAATATTAAGACAACGCAGACCGGAAGTGGTCAAGATGAGAGTTTTAATAATAGTATAGATAGATGGGACAATTGCAGCAAATGGACTCGTTTAGATGAGGCATCTTGGTCAGCATAAATAAGTTGAACCAAACGACCTGGTACTTGCTCCATGACTTTCTGACTTTAGTTGTCGAATTTCTGTTTCCCAGATATGTTAGAGACATTATGATCCTACTTTTTTGGATCTCTGAACCCACAGGACTATTTAAAAAAGCAAAAATGAATAGCTGCTGGAAATCTGAGGTTTAGGTTGGTTTAGTGTAGAGATACAGTGCAGAAACAGGCCATTCAGCCCACCGAGTCCGTGCCAACCAGTGATCCCCATAAAAACAAAAAATGCAGCAAACACTCTGTGGCAGATGGACTGATGGACCTTGGTTAAAGTTAGCATCCGGAGATGGTGGCTGTTTCTCCCATCTCAGATGGTGTCTAACCCTGCAAGCTGTCACCAGCATTTTGTAATTGTTATCATAAGTAAACTTTCTGAACATTATGCATTGAGTTTACTATGGAGATAGAGACCACCAAATAAGCTTGTGTCCATTACTGTAGAGATACAGCTTACTGGTGTAGAGTAGACTTTAGATGTTAGACTTTAGAGCTACAGGGCAGAAACAGGATCTTTGGCCTTCAAGTCCGCACCGACTAGCGATCACCCCGTACACTAACCTACACACGCAAGAGACAATTTTAGAACTTACTGAAGCCAATTAACCTACAAACCTGTACATCTTTGGAATGTGGATTAAACCGGAGCACCCAGAAAAAACCCATGCGGTCATGGGGAGAACATACAAACTCCTTACAGACAGCACCCGTAGTGATTAGATGCAGTTGATTAATGCAGTAGCGCTGTAAGGCAGCAACTCCACCTTTGCTGCCCCTATACCACGGCGCCTCAGCTAAGAGTAAGAGTAATGCTCCTGCTATTAGAACACCTGGGTCACCTGTCTTCCTTACCTTTTCATCCTCGTTAGTGGCTCCAAGGCAAACTATCTATTAGGCTGGATATGGCCCTTAGGCTTGATTCCATCTACACTTCATGCTGCCTTGTGAAAGCAGCCAACATAGTCAAGGAGCTGAAGGAGAAGAAACATCACCTATAGATGTTCACCAGTGAAGTTGCCTGACTAGTTTAGCTTAGTTTAGTTTAGTTTAGAGATACAGTATTGAAACAGCCCCTTCGGCTCACCAAGTACACGCTGACTTGTACACTAGTCCTATCCTACACACTAGGGACTTTACAGAAGCCATTAACCTATAAACCTGCAGAATCCTTCTTCATACTGAGTCTGAAGTTGCCAGTCTGAAGAAGGGTTCTGACCTGAAACGTCGCCTATTCCTTGTCTCCAGAGATGGTGCCTGACCCGCTGAGTTACTCCAGCACTTTGCATTTATCTTCATTATAAACCAGCATCTGCAGTTCCCTCCGACACCAAGTTTTAGAAACCTACCTTACTTCCATTTAAATGTATTATTGTTTTCCATATTATGGTCAATATCAAGCAAAAAGCCGAGTCTTAATCCATCTCTGGCATTGAATTTAACAAACAACCTTGCATGTTGTATTGATGGAAGTGGTCGAGTTTGCTGTATCAATTTCATCAAATTCTGGAGATTAGTCAAACAAAATATCCCAGAATATACTTGGAAAAGGGACAAAAAAAAAATCAACTGCATCTATTATTTTTGTAACAGTTGATTCCAGTCATGGAATAAAACAGAAAATACATTTTTCCTTCAAATCCGTTGGTGAATTAAATGGAGGTTCTAATTCCACGGCAAACCTTAGAGTCTAAATGGTACTCTGCAGATAGACAGTTTCTGAGCATCTACCCCTTCTACGCTTCTCACAATTTTATGCATGTCGATCAGGTCTCCCTTCAATCTCTAACGCTCGAGAGAAAACAGTCCAAGTTTGTCCAGCCTCTCATTAAGGCAGCATTCTAATTAATCTCTTATGAACCAATAGACAATAGAGAATAGGTGCAGGAGTAGGCCATTTGGCCCTTCGAGCTAGCACCGCCATTCAATGTGATCATGGCTGATCCTCCCCAATCAGTACCCCTTTTCCGCCTTCTCCCCGTATCCACTTGACTCCGCTATCTTCAAGAGCCCTATCTAGCTCTCTCTCTTGAAAGTTTCCAGAGAACCATCCTCCAACGCCCTCTGAGGCAGATAATTCCACAGACTCACAACTCTCTTTGTGATAAAGTGCTTTCTCAACTCTGTTCTAAATGGCTTACCCCCTATTCTTAAACTGTGGCACCTGGTTCTGGACTCCCCCAACAACGGGAACATGTTTCCTGCCTCTAGCATGTCCAAACCCTTAATAATCTTATATGTTTCAAGAAGATCCCCTCTCATCCAGAATTCCAGAGTATATCCAAATTCTCATCTAAATTCCAGAGTATTTCCAAAGTCTCCCTATCCTTCATGTAATGGGGTGACTAGACCGGGATTGAAAGACATAGAAACATAGAAAATAGGTGCAGGAGGAGGCCATTCGACCCTTTGAGCCAGCACCGCCATTCAATATGATCATGGCTGATCGTCCACTATCAATAACCCGTGCCTGCCTTCTCCCCATATCCCTTGACTCCACAAGCCCCGAGAGCTCTATCCAACTCTCTCTTAAATCCATCCAGTGATTTGGCCTCCACTGCCCTCTGTGGCAGGGAATTCCATAAATTCACAACTCTCTGGGTAAAAAAGTTGTTTTTCAGCTCAGTCTTAAATGACCTCCCCTTTATTCTAAGACTGTGGCCCCTGGTTCTGGACTCACTCAACATTGGGAACATCTTTCCTGCATCTAGTTTTCCAGTCCTTTTATAATTTTATATGTTTCTATAAGATCCCCCTCATCCTTCTAAACTCCAGTGAATACAAGCCTAGTCTTTTCAATCTTTCCTCATATGACAGTCCCGCCATCCCAGGGATCAATCTCGTGAACCTACGCTACACTGCCTGAATCACAAGGATGTCCTTCCTCAAATTAGGAGACTAAAACTGTACACAATACTCCAGATGTGGTCTCGCCAGAGCCCTATACAACTGCAGAAAAACCTCTTTACTCCTGTACTGAAATCCTCTTGTTATGAAGGCCAACATTCCATTCATTGCCTGCTGTACCTGCACGCCAACTTTCAGTGACTGGTGTACAAGGACACCCAGATCTGGCTGTACCTCCCCTTTACCTAACCTAACCCCATTGAGATAATAATTTGCCCCCTTGTTTTTCACGCCAAAGTGGATAACCTCACATTTATCTATATTATACTGCATCTGCCACGCATCTACCCACTCACTCAACCTATCCAGGTCCCCCTGAAACCTCCTAACATCCTCTTCACAGTTCACGCTGCCACCCAGCTTTGTGTCATCCGAAAACTTGCTAGTGTTGCTCCTAATTCCCTCTTCCAAATCATTTATATATATGGTAAACAATTGCGGCCCCAACACCGAACCTTGTGGCACTCCACTCACCACTGCCTGCCGTTCTGAAAAGGACCTGTTCACTCCTACTCTTTGCTTCCGGTCTGCCAACCAATTTTCTATCCATGTCAACACCCTACCCCCAATACCATGTGCTCTAATTTTAGTCACCAGTCTCCCGTGCGGGACCTTATCAAAGGCTTTCTGAAAGTCTAGATACACCATATCCACTGGCACCCCTTCATCCATTTTACTTATCACATCCTCAAAAAATTCCAAAAGATTAGTCAAGCATGATTTCCCTTTCATAAATCCATGTTGACTTGGACTAATCATTTTACTGCTATCCAAATGCTCCATTATTACCTCTTTAATAATTGACTCCAGCATCTTTCCCACTACCGAAGTCGGGCTAACTGGTCTGTAATTCCCCGTTTTCTCTCTCGCTCCTTTCTTGAAAAGTGGGATAACATTAGCTATCCTCCATTCCACAGGAACTGATCGTGAATCTATTGAACATTGGAAAATGATCACCAATGCGTCCACTATTTCTAGAGCCACCTCCCTGCGGACCCTGGGATGCAGACCATCAGGCCCAGGGGATTTATCATCCTTCAGTCCCATTAGCCTACCCAACACTATTTCTCGCCTAATGAAAATTTCTTTCAGTACCTCTACCCCCTTAGATCCTCTGTGCTCCAGTACATCTGGGAGATTGTTTGTATTCTCCTTAGTGAAGACAGATCCAAACTACCTATTCAAATCTTCTGCCATTTCATTGTTGCCCATAATTATTTCACCCGTGTCTGCCTTCAAGGGACCCACATTTGGCTTTGCTACTCTTTTTCCCTTAACATATCTAAATAAGCTTTTACTGTCCTTCTTTATATTCCTGGCCAGCTTCCCCTCGTACTTCATCTTTTCAGCCTGTATTGCCCGTTTTGTTTCCTTCTGTTGTCCTATGAACGTTTCCCAATCCTCTGGCTTCCGGCTACTCTTTGCTGTGTTATACATCTTTTCTTTTAGTTTTATTATATCCCTAACTTCTCATCGGCCACGGTTGCCTCCTACTCCCCTTAGAATCTTTCTTCCTTTTTGGAATGAAATGATCCTGCATCTTCCGGATTATGCCCAGAAATTCCTGCCATTGCTGTTCCACTGTCATTCCTGCTAGTATCCCTTTCCAGTCTACTTTGGCCAGCTCCCCTCTCATGCCTTCATAGTCCCCTTTGTTCAACTGCATCACTGCCACTTCCGATTTAACGTTCTCCTTCTCAAATTGCAGATTAAAACTAATCATATTATGATCACTACCTCCAAGCGGTTCCTTTACCTCGAGTTCTCTTATCATATCTGGTTCATTGGACAACACTAAATCCAGAATTGCCTTTTCTCTGGTCGGCTCCATTACAAGCTGCTCTAAGAATCCATCTCAGAGGCATTCTACAAACTCTCTTTCTTGGGGTCCTGAACCAACCTGATTTTCCCAATCTACCTGCATATTGAAATCCCCCATCACCACAGTGGCATTGCCTTTGTTACATGCCAGTTTTAACTCCTGCTGCAACTTACACCCTACATCCGGGCTACTATTTGGGGGTCTGTAAATAACACCAATTAGTGTCTTCTTGCCTTTGCAATTCATCAACTCATTCCACAGTGACTCTACCTCGTCAGTCTGTATGTCTTCCCTCGCAAGGGACTGAATTCCATCCCTCACCAGCAGAGCTACCCCCCCTCCTCTGCCCACCTGCCTGTCCTTTCTATAGGATGTATAACCCTGAATATTAAGTTCCCAGGCCCGATCCTCCTGCAGCCACGTCTCAGTAATCCCCATAAAGTCATATCTACCAACCTCTAACTGAGCCTCAAGCTCATCTATTATACTCCTTATACTTCGCGCATTCATATACAAGACTAAATGAAGTTGGAGCAGTGAGGGCAGAAACTAATCTGAACGGTGCCAGGACAGTTTTAAATTAAGGCCTAATTACACACAGTTACCGAGCTTGTCGTTCATTTTTGGAAAATGAGAGGTTTCAGGAATGGCCGAAGTGGGGTGTAAGATTTTTAATTAGGCACCTCTCAAAGTTTGTAAGAGTACTCTGTACCAAACCTTAACCCACGCATTGCACTTCAGGTGGCACCTCCTGGAATCTGAAAGCAAAACTAAAGTGTAAATCGTTGTGAAGATGTCGAAACGAAATTGAATGATGCAGTTTATTTTTTACAATTTCAGCAGGGGGGGCGGAGAACAGCAAATAAATTACTCATGGCATTTTTATTGTTAAAACTCATCGTAGTCAATGTATGTCATAAGTTCATACCTTCATAAGTTCATGGAGCAGAATTTGGCCATTCTGCCCATTAAGTCTCCACCGCCATTCAATCATGGTTGATCTTTCTTTCCCTCTCAACACCATTCTCCTGCCTTCTCCGCATAACCCCTGACACCCGCACTGAATTATGGTTGTTGTTCTTTTTATTTTTCTCAAGCACCTCCACCTCCTCCTCCTCCTCCTCTTCCATTCAACAATTTCCTCAAGAACATGTTTTTGCTCTGGTTTTGTGTTGCCAGGGTCCTGGGTTCGACCCTGACCGTAGGTGCTGTCTGTATGGAATGTGTACGTTCTCCCCATGACTGCGTGGGTTTTCACCAGGTGCTCCGGTTTCCTCCCACACTCCAAAGACGTACAGATTTGTAAGGTTAATTGGCTTCCGCAAATTGTAAATTGTTCCGAGTATTTAGGATAGTGCTGGTGTACACTGGATACTATTGTTGATTGTACTATATTACTGATCAGCGCGGACCCGGTGGGCCAAAGGGCCTGTTTAATTTAGTTTATTGCCACATGTAGTGAGGTACAGTGAAAAGATTTAGTTGCAGTCTAGCCAGTCAGTGGCAAGACAACACATGATTACAATCGGATACATGGTCACAATCGAATTGTACATGTTTCCATGCGATATCTCTGAAATCTAAAGTAAAGAAAAATATACGTAAGCCGACATGCATGAAAGCACACATTCACCAGTCTCCTGCACCTTGACAACCTAAAATATGTAGCTAGGCCTCGGGAATAAATCTTGAAGGCACACCCTGTGGCAGAATTAAATGTTAGAGATACACCATCGATACACCTACTCAGTTTAGCCTACAAGAGAAGCAGTTTCAAACAATGAGATTAGTGCAAACTATCTGTGAAAATCAATATGTACCGAACAACGTGTAAAATAATTGTGCCTGCACATGTACATAATGCAAACCCTGATGAGTGTTTCTCAACCTGAACATTAAAGCTCCTTCTCTATTCTCAGATGCTGGTGCCTAACGTGCTGCAGCACTTTTTGTTTGTATCGTTGTATCCATTAACATGTGTTTCTGGTTAATGCTTTACAATTCCCACTCAACATTTATTTTGTAAGACTAGTGCGTCAAATAAAGTACGCACCTCCAGATTGGTGCTATAGTTGAGCGGTTGATGGAATTGGCCCAGTGCCTGCGTGCGCTCAGGGGAGAGCAGCAGTGGAAGGTTAACTTAACGAAGGAATCCCTTGAAAGTATAGATCGTTTGGTCAGTTCAACACCGGAGCTCAAAACACCATATCTTAAAAAGACAGCCGGCATCATCAGAGACCCACACCCCACCCTGGCCACGCTCTAATTTCACTCCTCCCACCGGTTAGAAGATGTAGGAACCTGAAAACTGTAACGTCCAGGTTCAGGAACAACTTCTTCCCTACAGCCATCAGGCTATTAAACACTACAATCTCAAATAAACTCTGAACTACATAGACTTGGGAGCATTGGTTTTGTCTGTGTTCACTATTGTTGCTTGTTTTTGTGTGTGTGTGTGTGTATATAAATATAGAAACATAATCAGGGCAGGGAGGCACAGATCAGGGAGCCTACAGTCGGTGTGTATATGTGCCTCCCTGCCCTGATTATGTTTCTGCAGCCTAAGGTGGGTCCACAGCCTGACTTGTCCATAGTAAAAAAAAAATCACTGTAATTCAATTTTCTACTAAATTGGATTTTAAATGGAAATTAAGTAATTAGATTTGTTTGGATTATACTTCAAACCAGCTTACCATTTCGAGTCAATGCAGCATGGTAGGTATAGAAAGGGTTAATGAGTAAAAATGTTGCCCAATCCTCTGCTAATACTGATTTATTATTCTCTTACTTTTTAGGGCTCCGGGCTTGCCATGTTTTTATCACTATTTACGTGCTGCCTGTTAAGAATGGAAATATCTTTGGCCAGCCAGCATTTCTGAAAGAAACAATGAGGGAGAGAGGGAAAGAGAGAGAGAGAGAGAAAGGGAGAAAGAAAGAGAGAGGGAGAGAGAGAGAGAGAGAGAGAGAGAGAGAGAGAGAGGGAGAAAGAGAGAGAAAGAGAGAGAAAGAGAGAGAGAGAGAGAGAGAGAGAGAGAGAGAGAGAGAGAGAGAGAGTTGGAATAGAGAGAGAGAGAGAGAGAGAGAGAGAGAGAGAGAGAGAGAGAGAGAGAGAGAGAGAGAGAGGGGGGGGGGGGAGGATAGAGATAGAGATAGTAGGAGAGAGAGAGGGAATTAAATAAAGTGAGAGAGAGAGTGAGATAGACAGGGAGAGAAAGGGAAGAAAGAGAAGGGGAGAGAGCGAGAGAGAGATAGAAAGAGAGAGAGAGAGTGAATGAGTGAAAGAGAGAGAGATAGAGACAGAGAGGGAAAGAGAGAGAAAGAGAGAACAAGAAAGACAGGAGAAAGAGATAGGGGAGATAGAGAGAGAGAGAGAGCAAGAAAAGAAGAATTAGCATTTGCAATTTGCTTTTATTAACCTTAAGATGTCCCAATGCTCACAAAAGCCAATTAGGTCATTTTGTGATGCAGAAAATGCTGTATTGATGGGAAACAGGATGTCCACTTCATGTTCACCAAGGTCCCAGAAGGAGTAACATCACAAATGTGTCCGTCATAAGACTAATCGCTAATGAATCCGTTATCTCATCTCTTACAGCGGTGAGTCATTAAGCATTCGCAAATCTCTCTTTGTGATGGGGTAGTCGATTCAGGAAGCTCTATGCGTGAAAGGCTGAAGCAAGGAAGTTTTCAGTCGAGCCTGCCCAGAGTGTGGCATGTAAGAAGGAACTGCAGATGCTGCTTTACATCGAAGATAGACACAAAAAACTGGAGTAACTCAGCGGATCAGACAGCATCTCTGGAGAAAAGGAACAGGTGACATTTCGGGTCGAGACCCTTCATCAGACCCGTCTCGACCCAAAACGTCATCTGTTCCTTTTCTCCGGAGATGCTGTCTGACCCGCTAAGTTAGTCCAGCTTTTTGTGTCTGTGGCCAGAGTATGAACTTGGTGCTGCCATTCAGCTAAGGCATCTGTCAGTAATTTCTCATTTTATATATTTTTGTAACGTTCCAAATCCTTATTATGAACAAATCCAATTCCTGTGGTTCATTGGGAAACAAGTAATCATCGATGAGTGAGCCAGTGGCATCTGCCCGAAACGAGAGCCCATTTTTGGATTGGATCCACAAGTCCCTAGACCTGTTTTTATTGCCTCAGGAAACATCTGTTATTTCATTTACTTAGAAGCTTTCGGAACTGGTATCAATTTATTTCAAAACAAAAAAAGTGGCAACAACATTGGCAACAGCAAGAGGGGAAGGGAGAGTCCTATTCTGTGAGATTGTGAAACGCACTGCCCAGCAAGATATTAGAAGCAGATTAAATGGGAATACTGAAAAGCAATTGGATTTACATTTGAACTTAGCCTCAGCTTTGAGAGGGAAAAAGGAGGGACAAAACATAAGAATCGGTATCAGAATCAGAATCAGAATCACACTTTATTCACCAAGTATGTTTTGCAACATACAAGGAATTTCCTTGGCCAGGTCAGTCATACAATTAAAAGTAACAGATCACTTCAAAAACATATTTTAACATGAACTGGAGAAATAAAGTTCAAGTCCTTCCCTTAGTTCTTCCTCGGTCGTGGGCCTCGAGCCCCGTTGGTGAGATGATCTTGACTGCCGTAGCCAGCGGCATTCGGGCCCTCCACGTCGAGGCGATCCGCTGCCGCATCGGGGTGGATGTCAGCTCCCCCGCGCTGTACGATCGAACGTCGCGTCGGGGCTGGTGAACCTTCCGCGACGTTGGAGCTCCCGACTCGACCTCACCCGAGACTGCGCGCCCTTGGTGGAGATTCCGCAGTGGCCGCGATCCCAGGCAAGGGATCAGCTCCGATGTTAAGTCCACACCCCGCGTTGGTGCTCACAACAGTCCGGGGAGGCTTCCAGCTCCAGCGATGGTAGGCCGCAGAGCCCGGAGAATGTGATCCAAAAAATAATCACATCTCCAGCAAGGTAAGAACCTCAAAAAAGTTTCCCCCGATCCCCTACCCCCCCCCCCCCCCCCCCCACATAAAACTTCATCCCCACAAAGAACATTAAACAAAACTTTTAACAAACTAAAAAATAACAAAGGAATGAAAAGACGACCAGACTGCCGGCAGGGCTGCCATCTCCCCGGTGCCCCGGTGATCAATCCTGTACCAGGGAGGCAACACAAATGATGGGCCCAATGGCCAACTTAGTTCAGAGACACAGTGTGGATACAGACCCTTCGGCCCACCGAATTCATGCCCACCAACAATCACCCATACACAACACACAAGGTGCATTTTCTTACAGTGGCAAATTAACCTAGAAACCTGCATATTTTTGGAATGTGGGAGGAAACCGGAGAACCCAGGGGAAACCCTTGTACTCACAGGGAGAACTCACAGAGAAATCTATGCAGACAGCACCTGCAGTCAGGATTGAGCACGGGTTTCTGCCGTTGTAAGGCCGTAACTCTACCGCTGTGCCATCTTGTCGCTCTTAAACATGAGGAAACAGGCCTTTAGGCCTACTGAATCTACACACTGGGGGAATTTTTTTACAGAGGCCAATTGACCACGAAACCTGTACGTCTTTGGAATGTGGGAGGAAACTGCAGCACCCGGAGAAAACCCACACAGTCACAGGGAGAATGTGCCAACTCTGTGCAGACAGCACCAGTAGTCAGGACTGAACACGCTTCTCTGGTGCTGTAAGGCAGCAACTCTACCATTGCATCATTGTGCCACCCATCTTCTGCGCTGCAAAGGTCCATCGTCCTATTGGTGTTACACAGCTTTCAAAATACTCAATTGTATTTATATAATGTTGTTAATGTTGCTAAAAGATATCTTATGCCAAATTCAAATGGTCCAAATATAAGATGAGAAGGCAGAAAAAAAGCACATGCTTGAAGTGTTAACGTAGTAATTTCAAATTCTTCACTTTCCACTTCAAACTTTCATTGTATTTACAATGTCTTCCTCTGATAACATTGCAGCATACATTTTGGTTAAGTATTTAGCCCCAAGAGCAACAAAGTGCTGTTCTGACTTGTTGCAATGTTCCCATTGAGGTGATGACTCAAAGTTATTAATCACAACTAGACTTTCATCAATCGGCTTGGAAATACAAGAGTCAAGTCAAGATGGTTTTTATTGTCGTGTGTTCCGATGAACAATGAAATTCTTACTTGCAGCAGCACAACAGGCCTGTAAACATCTGTAAAACCCTTAATACATAAATAAATAACTCCACACACACAGATGTAGTTATTTATTTATTTGTTTATTTATTATGGGTTTTACAGATTACTATGTTTACATGTCTATTGTGCTGCTGCAAGTAAGAATATATATATATATATATATACTGAACAGAAAAGTAAATAGACAATAATAGGGTAATGTCAAAAATAATGCTATTGTCTTTGTAGTTTCAAGATCAATAGATCAAGAGATCAAGAGGGTTTTATTGTCATGTGTCCCTGATAGGACAATGAAATTCTTGCTTTGCTTTAGCACACCGGAACATAGTGGGCACGAATACAGAACAGATCAGTGTGTCCATATACCATTGTATAAATATATACACACATTAATAATTAAACCGATAAAGTGCAAATAAACAGATTATTGGCTATTAATGTTCAGAGTTTTGTCCGAGCTCAGTTTAATAGCCTGATGGCTGTTGGGAAGTAGCTGTTCCTGAACCTGGTCGTTGCAGTCTTCAGGCTCCTGTACCTTCTACCTGATGGTAGTGGGGAGATGAGTGTATGGCTCGGATGGTGTGGGTCCTTGATGATGCTGCCAGCCTTTTTGAGGCAGCGACTGTGATAGATCCCCTCGATGGACGGGACGACAGAGTTGATGATGGACTGGGCAGTGTTTACCACTTTTTGCATTCTTTTCCGCTCCAGGGCGCTCAAGTTTCCGAACCAAGCCACGATGCAACTGGTCAGCATGCTCTCTACTGTGCACCTGTAGAAGTTAGAGAGAGTCCTCCTTGACATCAGCGTAATCTTTGTAGTCTTTGACTCTCCGTAATCTTCTCAGGAAGTAGAGGCGCTGATGTGCTTTCTTTATGATTGCCTCAGTGTTCTTGGACCAGGAAAGATCTTCACAGATGTGCACCCCCAGGAATTTGAAGCCATTGACCCTTTCCACCATCGACCCATTGATATAAATGGGACTGGGGGTCCCCATCCTCCCCCTTCCAAAGTCCACAATCAGTTCCTTGGTTTTGCTGGTGTTGAGGGCCAGATTATTCTGCTGGCACCATTTGGTCAGTCGGTCGATCTCACTTCTGTACTCTGACTTGTCCCCATCAGTGATACGTCCACAACAGTGGTATCGTCAGCGAACTTGATGATGGAGTTCACACTATGACTGGCTACGCAGTCATGAGTATAGAGTGAGTACAGCAGGGGGCTGAGCACGCAGCCTTGAGGTGCTCCCGTGCTGATTGTTATCGAGTCTGACACAATTCCACCAATACGAACTGACTGGTCTGTGAATGAGGAAGTCGAGGACCCAATTGCAGAGGGATGCGCAGAGACCCAGTTCTGCGAGTTTGGTAACCAGCTTGGAGGGGATGATTGTATTAAATGCCGAGCTGTAATCATAGAATAACAGGCCTGACATATGAGTTATTGTTGTCCAAGTGTACTAGGACTGTACATTGGCCAGTAGGATAGTAGGGAGAGGGGGCTGAAGTCCCCTGCACTTCTGTCTGACCTGAAGTCCTGTCCTGAAGTTGGAGCCTATTTGGCGGTTGTAGTGTTGTAGGGAAGAATCTACTCCTGAACCTAGACGTTACAGTATCAAAGTAGATCAGATGTAACTTTACATACAGTAAACCCTCGTTATATCAAACCGGGGGGACACTTTCTTTTAGGAAGGAAATGAGGAGGAATTTATTTTGTCAGAGGGTGGTGCATCTGTGGAATTCTTTGCCTCAGTGGATATATTTAAGGCAGAGATAGAGATAGATTCTTGATTGGTACGGGTGTCAGAGGTTACGGAGAGAAAGCCGGAGAATGGGGTTAGGAGGGAGAAACAGATCAGCCATGATTGAATGGCGGAGTAGACGATGGGCTGAATGGCCAAATACTACTCCTATCACTTATGATCTTATGATTTGGCTTAGCCACCAAACACGACATCCGGAGGCTAGTGTTGTTAATGTGCGGGGGATCGCTGGTCGGCATGGACTCGGTGGGCAGAAGGGCCTGCTTTCGCACTGTATCTCTAAACTAAACTAAACTAAACCTGCATGTCTTTGGAGTATGGGAGGAAAGTGGGGCAACCAGAGAAAACCAAAGAGGTCACAGGGAGAACATGCAAACTCCGTACAGACAGCACCCAAGGCCAGGATCGAACCCAGGTATCTGGCTATTGTAAGGCAGCAACTCTACCGCCACCGCGCCGATTAGGGGTTGCCTAACCTGCTGAACGTTTGCAATGTTTTCTCCTTTCATCCCACTTCACAGCTAATTCAGAGCTGAGACTGTAATTTGCCATTGCAATGGGAAATTAGTCATCACAGGTTTAAAATGATAAAACTCCATCGAATAAAACCTTCCGATAACCAAGACTGAGTTGGCAGCAGGAGGGGTGGAAGATTAAACAAGTGCCCAATCATGCTGAGTATTATTTCCTTCAATCCCCACAACATAAAATGCGTCGGTCGCTGCCAATTTCCTGCCATCCACCTGTCAAGGATACACTTGGGATCATTGCATTATTTTTAGGTGCTGCATTTTAATTACTTCTGCTGGTGTTATTTATATGAAAACCACAAAAATAAACAAGAGACGTTTTGCACTCAGAGGAAATAACAGAAGCTGGCGTTACCTCCATCAAAGCAGCGTGCTCCTTTGTGAAGAACAAATGTCACCTCTTCATTGTGTAGGGAGCGGAGTCGCTTCAACTGCTGAGAAGGCAGCTGATCGTCAGAGAAACGAGGAAGTGCAGTTGCTGGAAGCTTGAGCAAAATACAAAATGCTGGAGGAAACTGAGGTGGTCGGGTAGCGTCCGAGGAAGCAATGGACGAGCAAAGGTTTCGGGTCGGGGTTCTTGTTCAGAAAAATTCAGTCCTTTAGTCAGAGGGTGTTGAATTGGTGGAATTCATTGCCACAAAGACGGCTGTGGAGGCCAAGTTGATGGATATTTTTAAGGCAAAGATAAATAGATTCTTGATTAGTACAGGTGTCAGTAGTTATGGGGAGAAGGCAGGAGAATGGGGTTGAGAGGGAAATGTAGATCAGCTACGATTAAATGGCGGAGTAGACTTGATGGGCCGAATGACCTAATTCTTCTCCTATCACTTGCGACCTCGTGACCATCATATTGGATGGGGAGGGGGGTAGGCATGAGGGGCCGAGTGCATTTCTCATGCTCCTATTTTCTTACCTCATAATAGCTGAAGAAGTCTCCTGGACAGCAGTTGCTGTTGAGATTAGTTGTTTATGCTCTTTTATGCATGCACACATATTGTGAAGTGGAGTTGAGGGTTGGGTTGGGGTTTAACTGGCGGTAGGCCTGTTCATCACTCTGCACCCCTCCCCTGCCCTAGATGTGTCTATCTGATACTGCATTTCCATTGATTGATAGTCTAAAAGGTCCCAACGTCATTTGAGTGTTCATGTTCCTCGCACTGACTTTGAAGTGAGGGCTCAGGATAATTAGGATAGGTAACTTTTTTACACAAAAGGTGGTGGGTGTTTGAAACAAGCTGCTGGAGGACATGGTTGAGACAGGTACTATCACAACGTTTAAGAAACATTTAGACAGGGACATAGATCGGATAGGTTTAGAGGAATATGGGCCAAATGCAGGCAGGTTGGAGTAGTGTACATGGGGCATGTTAGTCCGTGTGGGTAAGTTGGTACGAAGGGCCTGTTTCCACACAGGGTGACTTTATGACACAAAGAAAACACAGTTGCTTCAGAAAAACACAAAGTGCTGGAGGACCTCAGTGTGTCAGGCCCTTGGGGGGGGGGGGGGGAGGAATGGGCAGACGACGTTTCGAAAGGCCGAATAGCCTACTCTTGCACCTATTGTCTATTGTGTCCGGGGCCCTTCTTCAGACTGATTTAGTCACCTTCTGACTAAAGAAATTCCTCCTCATCTCCTTCCTAAAGGAACGTCCTTTAATTCTGAGGCTATGACCTCTAGCCCTAGACTTTCCCACTAGTGGAAACATCCGCTCCACATCCACTCTATCCAAGCCTTTCAATGAGCTCCCCCCTCATCCTTCTAAACTCCAGCAAGTACATGCCCAGTGTCATCAAATACTCCTGGTTGATCTATTCCATCTTCCAGTTTCGTTTTATGTTTTAGAGATACATCGTGGAAACAGGCCCTTCAGCCCACCGAGCCCACGCCGACCAGCGATCACGCGCACATCAGCACTATCCTACACACACTCAGGACAATTTTTTTACATTTATACCAAGCCAATTAACTGACAAACCTGTAAGTCTTTGGAGTCTGGGAGGAAACCGAAGATCTCAGAGAAAACCCACGCGGTCATGTGCAGAACGTATACACTACAAACAACTCTACTGCTGCGCCACCGTGCCGCCCTTTTGTGCAAGTGAAATAAAGGATGGGATCCAGGTTGATGCACCTGGGAAGACCACACCTCACTTGTGGACGATCTGAGGAATACACAAATATAACTTGAAAGGGGCAAAGTTTAAGGAAGATTTGCAGGACTACGCAGAGAGTGGAGGGTGCCTGGAATTTGGTGCCAGGGCTGGTGGTAGAGGCGGATACAACAGTGGCTTTTAGATATGCAAGGAATGGGGCGGGGGTAGTCAAGTCAAAAGTCAAACAAACTTTATTGTCATTTAGAAATACATTGATATATGCAGTTCCAAACGAAATTCCGTTGCATTTGGCTCCCTGTGCAACACGATAAATTAACAGAAGGATAGGCATGGATAAAAAGGATAAAAGGATAAATAGACAACGGTGGGAGCCCATTACATGGCATTCAGGAGTCAGATGGCTCGTGGGAAGAAGCTGTTGCAGAACCTTGATGTTCTGCTCCTTATGCTGCGATATATTTTTCCCGAGGGCAGCAGAGTGAACAGACCGTGATGGAGATGTGTGGGGTCTTTTATAATACTGCTGGCCTTAGACATGCTACGTTTGGTCGCAATATCCCCGATTGATGGGAGAGAGGTCCCGATGATTTTTTCCGCTGTCCTCACCACTCTCTGCACAGACTTCCAGTCGGAGGCTCTACAGTCCCCAAACCAGACAGAGATACAGCTGGTCAAAATACTCTCTATGGTGCCCCTGTAGAAAGTAGTGAGGATGGGATGGGGGAGATGAGCTCTTCTCATCCGGCGCAGAAAGTGCAACCGCTGCTGCGCTCTCTTAACAGTTGATGAGATGTTATTCGACCAGGTCAGACTGTTAGTGATCTGTTAGTGGTATGCGGATCAAGTACAGGCACAGGAGATGAGTTTAACTTGGCATTATGTTCAGCATGGATATTGAGGGCCGAAGTGCCTGTCCCTGCGTCATTCTATGTTTGTGCCATCCCTAAGTAGGGTTGTTTGCATCTTCAGTGTACCACCAGAACCTGGGAACCTGGGAAATCTTCAGATATTTCCAGGGGCTGATTAGTGGATCCAAAGAGTTTACAAAGAGTTTAAGAATAAGGGGTAGGCCATTTAGGACTGAGATGAGGAAAAGCTTTTTCACCCAGTGATTTGGAAACTATGGAATTCTCAGCCACAAAAAGGCAGTGGAGGCCAATTCACTGGATGTTTTCGAGAGTTAGATATAGCTCCGAGGACTAACGGAATGAAGGGATATGGGTAAAAAGCAGGAATGGAATACTGATTTTGGACGGTCAGCCATGATCATATTGAATGGCGGTGCAGGCTCGAAGGGCCCAATGGCCTACTCCTGCGCCTATTTTCTCTGTTTCTATGCTTAAAAGTATGCTTCTGCTGCATTGAACGCAAGTTGACCCAAGACACTGGGCTTAATCGTAACTCGAAGCAGACGGATTTTAAAGAAATCAAAGGTTAATAAGTACAAAATGTACAAAATCAAGAGGACAAACCTGGTCACTTGAGATCTGAATGGAATGCAAAGTAGATAGTCAACACCCTTGAGAGAAATGTGTTGGTCACACAAATGTATTGGTATAATAACATGTTTTTATCAGTCATTCCATTCTTAATCACAGAGTCTGAGGAAACCAAAAAGCTGAACTCAGGCATAAAGGGCAGAATCCATGGGATAAGTGCAGCAGAAAAAAATGCTTGTGGGACAGTGAGGGTCAGAATAATTCTTCCAAACCCAGCAAGCCACCCTTTAAATCCATAGCATCCCCCTCCTTACATCAGCCTCCTCCTCCCCAATGGGACTGTTGTCACCATCAGACACCCCCCCCTCCCCCCACTTCCCTCCCTAGTTTAGTTTAGTTTAGTTTAGAGATGCAGCGCGGAAACAGGCCCTTCAGCCCACCAAGACCCCGCCGATCAGCGATCGCCGCTAATTACAAGAATGATCCCTTGAATAAGTGGGTTAACCTATGATGAGTGTTTGACGATACTGGGCCTGTACTCGCTGGATTTTAGAAAAATGCGCCATTGAAACGTACCTAATAGTGATTGGCTCAGAAAGAGTGGATGTGGAGAGGATGTTTCCACTAGCGGAAGAGTCTAGGACTAGAGGTCCTAGCCTCAGATTTAAAGGACGTTCATTTGGGAAGGAATTGAGAAGGAATTTATTTTGTCAGAAGGTGGTGAATTCTTGATTAGGACGGGTGTCAGGGGTTATGTGGAGAAGGCAGGAGAATGGGGTTAGGAGGGAGAGATAGATCAGCCATGATTGAATGGCGGAGTAGAGTCGATGGGCCGAATGGCCTAATTCTGCTCCTATCACGTATGACCTTATGACCTTATGACCAAACCTGTCCATCTTTGGAGTGCGATAGGAAACCGAAGGTCTCGGAGAAAACCCACGTGGTCTCGGGGAGAATGTACAAACCCCATATGGACAGCACCCGTAGTCGGAATCGAACTCGGGTCTCCGGTAAGGCAGCAAGTCTCCCGCTGCGCCACCGGGCCGCCGTTCACTGTTCGACCAGTGGATTTGAGAGAGTTTCTGAGAGATATTCACACAGCACGGAAGGACTAGTCTCACTGTGACACCACTTCACCCCACGTCACACAACTGTGGCCTCCTGGCCACAATCCAGACAGCGACAATATATCTGTTGTTGTTTAAGGAAATAACTTCCTCAAATCAATAACGCTCTGTTCTTAAGTTGCAGGCCTGGAAGACGAGACAATCTGGAGTATCATTTGAACTGACTGAGTGCTGTATTTTCACAAAAGGTGCTTTACAATATTTGGTATGAATGGTTGATTAATTAATAATTAATTTTGGAAAAAACACACCTCCCTTGCAAGGACTGTGAGGAAGTTTCAGGACATTAAGACATTTAATGAATTCCGTCTTTTACCATCACTGCGTAAGTCTTCTAGTTACTGGGTTATCCATTACTGATACTCAAATCCACATGTCGAACAGAGAAGCACTGAGAAATTCGGACTGCTGCTGCAATTTGCCTTAAGGCAGAACAATTAGTTAAAATAATATTCGTACTTACTGTCCTATTGACTTACTAGTGTTAACACACTAGTACCCCGTGGAGTGCAAGTCATCAGAGCCATGATTTTTTTACAGCACTCTTCGCCCACCAGTGTAAACACACACAGGTAAGTACCCTCAGTGTTTCTAACTTGGGCCAAGCACAGTTTAGTCTAGATTAGTTTAGAGATACAGCGCGGAAACAGGCCCTTCAGCTCACTGAGTCCATGCCGACCATCGATTCCCGCACACAAGCACGAGAGACAATTTGCAATTAAACCAAGCCAATTAGCCTACAAACCTGTACGTCCTTGGAGTGCAGGAGTGAACCGGAGAAAACCCACACAGGTCACGGGGAGAATGTTAAAAACTCCGTACAGACAGCACCCGTAGTCAGGATCAAACCCGGGTCTCTGCTGCTGTAAGGCATTGCTCTTTAAACTCTTTCAGTGTCATTCACTCTTGAGTCTTTATCACAAAATTTCATTCACCCTCGACTAAATCTTCTGATGTTTTTTGGTAAGTTTCATCTTATTCTCCCTTGTGTATAATTGTATATATGATTTATTTTGTCACATGAGCAAAAAAGAAAATTTAACTCATTTCTTAAGTATTTCTTTATTCAACTATTTGAACATCCTAAAAAATATGTAAAGGAAACTAGGAATGAAAAAAAAGTTTAATTACCACTGGAGTTGGAAAATCATTCTATTAGAATGATAAAAAAACATTCCAAAGTCTAAACACTGGGCTTCAGCCCCATCCTACCCTTTCAGGCTTTGATTGGTGCAGTTTTTTTCTTGGAAAACTAGCTCAAAAACCGTGGAGTATGTGATTTAATATATTAGTATCCAACTAATATAACTTTCTATAACTCTCCCCGACGAAGGCTCACAATACCACCAAATATCAACTTGCCATATTTGGTATACTTTTCTCCAGAAGCTCAAGAGTCAAGCATCAAGAGAGTTTTATTGTCATGTGTCCCAGATTGAACAATTAAATTCTTGCTTGCTGCAGCACAACAGAATATGTAAACATAATACAGAAGAGGAGATAAAAGTTCAGTGTGTCTATATACCATAGACCATATATATGCACAATAAATAAACAGATAAAGTGCAATAGGCTGTTATTGTTCAGAGTTTGTTAGAATGGCGAGTTTAATAGCCTGATGGCTGTGGAGAAGAGGCTGTTCCTGAACTTGGATGTTCCAGATTTCAAGCTCCCGTACCTTCTTCCCAATAGCAACGGAAAGATGAGTGTGTGGCCAGGATGATGTGGGTCTTTGGTGATGCTGGCAGCCTTTTTGAGGCAGCGACTGCGATAGATCCCTTCGATGGTGGGGAGGTCAGAGCCGGTGATGGACTGGGCAGTGGTCACAACTTTCTGCAATCTTTTCCGCTCCTGGACGTTCAAGCCACGATGCAACCAGTCAGTAGGCTCTCTACTGTGCACCTGTAGAAGTTCGAGAGAGTCCTCTCCGTAATCTTCTCAGGAAGTAGAGGCGCTGATGTGCCTTCTTTATGATTGCATCAGTGTGCTGGGACCAGGGAAGATGTTCAGAAATATGCATGCCCAGGAATTTGAAGTTCTAGACCCTTTCCACCATAAGTGGAAAGGGTCAAGATGATATATTGGTTGATATAAACAGGATTGTGGGTCCCTATCCTACTACTTCCAAAGTCCACAATCAGTTCCTTGCTGGTGTTGAGACCCAGGTTGTTGTGCTGGCACCATTTGGTCAATCACTTGATCTCACTTCCATACTCTGACTCATCACCATCAGTGATTCGTCCCACAACAGTGGTGTCGCCGGCGAACTTGATGATGGAGTCTGCACGATGTCCTGGCTATAAGCTGGTTCTTACAAATCTAGGTATATTTTAAAAAGTTGTGCATGTGTACTGCCATGTATATGTCACATGCATGCTCAAAACATCATCACAACATTGTTGCTCAGTTCTGAATGTCTGGCGGCCTCCCATCCTCCCAACTAGGAGTGACAAAAAAATGAAGAACAGAAAAATTATGAGAATTGTTCTCGTTTACTTAAAGTAAAGTTAGTAAACAACTGTCTTAGAACTTAGCATTAGATTCTTAGAAACAACGTTTTCTTATTGCATATGTTTACCATAAATAAATGACAAGCAGTAATCTTCTACACTTACATGTATGTTTTTTAACATCAATGACTAGGATGTTCCTGTACTCCTGTGACAAGCTTCTCAAACCGAAGTTTAATTTCCTTCTCCAAAGCAGCCCGCATTACCCAATCAACATACTGAAGTGAATTCCGTTTTATGGATTTCAGTTCTACCAAGGTCGAATATCCTTGTTCAGACAGGAAAGTCGTTGTCATTACTAGTGGTTGAAGGGCCTTCAAGGCAATTAATTTGTATTCAGGGAAAGCAAGTAATCCAACCCGATAGTCTCCATAGTAGGAGTACATCTCAAAAGATGATATTTGAGTAGTCATAATGAAGCTCCATCGACACTTCTGACAATTCCACAAAATCTGCTCGCTTGATGTGGCTGGTGATAAAAGGATTAACTATCCACATCTGATTTTCCAAGATCCTGCAGATGCTTCTGAGGAAGATATGTTTCAAACTATAAAACGGGGCTCAGATCTCCTTAATATAGCTAGAATTCTTGTTGCTTGATGCAAATAAGTGCTGGTAGATTAAAGTACAGTAAATACATATAGAATTCTAGTTCTAGTAGAAAAGTAGCTAAATTGGCAAAAACAAAGTAAAGTTACAGTTCAACAATTGCCTAGGGTGATCCTCCAGTGTTGCCATTATAAATTTATGATCCCACTAGCTCGTCTGGTCTTCCCTATATGGTTATATTACAGTAAATTTGGGATATATCGTGCTACTTTGAAATTAGAAAACCATAGGTAGAGAGAAAAAAACATATCACATTTCCAACTCCACTGCCATTAAAACCAATAAGAGCTTACTAACCACTTTGATGGCAATGCCTTTTTTAAATATCGAAAAAAATATATAAATATCTGAATAAATAAGTCATTCACCCTTCTAGTGTCATTCACCCTCAAATTATTTCATTTGCCCTTGCGTGAGCCGTTCAAAAGTTTAAGAAGCGCTGCTGTAAGGCACTAACTCTACCGTAGCGCCACAGTTACTGCTACTGTTATGCTGGGAATTTGGCATGAATCCCTTCACTTTCCCTCACTGCTAAATTGCACGTCAGGAACTTACATGAATACCCGCTCCCCGAGGGTTCTGTGCCAGCGTGCTTCACTCCCCTTCACAGTGGCTCAGCTGGTAAAGTTGCTGCTTCATGGTGCCAGTGTCCCAGGTTTGTGTTTTCATTAGGATTCCAGTGTCTGCACTTCTCTTTGGTCTTGAGGGCAGGGTAGAGCAAACAAAGAAAGGCACAAGGCACTGGAGGAACTCGGCGGGTCGGGCAGCTTCTCTGGAGTACATGTGCGGGTGGCATTTCCAGTTTTGACCCTTCTTCAGACTGAAGAAGAATGAAGAAGGACTTAGGGTTTCACAGTGGCGCTGGGGTAGAGTTGCTGCCTCGCAGCACCATTGACCTGGGTTTGATCCTGACTGCGGGTCTGTCTGTACCTAGTTTGTATGTTCTCCTTGTGAGCACATGGGTTTTCTCCTGGTGCTCCGGTTTCCTCCCACATCCGGAAGACGTGCAAGCTTGCAGGTTAATTGGCATCTTAAATTGTCCATAGTGTCTAAGATAGAACTCGTGTATGGGTGATAGCTCGTTGGCACGGACTCCATGGCCGAAGGGCCTGTTTCGATGCTGTAACTCTCTAACCAGTATCCTTAGGCGGGGGAGAGCTAATGCCGCCAGGTAACGAGAAGGAAGGAGAGGAACTGACGTAGAGGGTGTCCGGGGATATGGAGGGAAGGCAGGAGAATGCGGATAGGAGGGAAAGATAGATTAGCCATGATCCAATGGTGGAATAGACTCGATGGGCCAAACGGCCTAATTCTGCTCCTATCACTATGAACTTCCATCCCATTCAACAGGTGATGATAGAAGAGTCCCGAGTCCACCTGGGCAGGAGTGGACAATTCCCAGTAATGGCCCCAGCAGCAACGGAGAGGGCAGGTTCCTGAGACCCAGTTCCCAGCACAGCAGCACTTTCAGTAACTTATCTCAGTGTGTATCGTACTGTCATGACCCCTTGTTAGGACTGATTTCATCAGTTCTCTCATTCCTGGCAACACATCTTGCACGCAAATTGAAATGCCAGAGTGTTGCATATGATTTTTTGGTTTTCAAGTACATAAATAGGGATACATCGGTTAGTGATTTTAACATGAGCTAATTTCTTCAAGGCATTGGATAATATTTCAGCCGTCTGACCACAGTGCTGTCTGATCTCAGGGTCACCAACTTCGGAGCCTCAGTACATGTGCATGAAGATTCGAATGCAGAAATCCCTACTAATCAAAAAACAGAACCTTCAATGAACTCTGCATGGACTTTAGACTTTTAGCCAACCGATTCTGTGCCTACCAGCGATCACCCCATACATTAGCACCATCCTACCCACTAGGAACAATTTACAATTTTTACCCAATTTTTAGCCAATTAACCTACAAACCTGCACTTTGGAGTGTGGGAGGAAACCAGAGAGCCCGGTTTATCACCCGGGCTTACATTCACTGGAATTTAGAAGGATGAGGAGGGATCTGAAAGAAACATACAAAATTCTTAAGTGATTGCACAGGCTAGATGCAGGAAAAATCTTCCTGATGTTGGGGGAGTCCAGAACCAGGGGTCACAGTTTAAGAATAAGGGGTAGGCCATTTAGGACTAAGATGAGGAAAAACATTTCCACCCAGAGAGTTGTGAATATGTGGAATTCTCTGCCACAAAAGGCAGTGGAGGCCCTGTGAAAACCCACGTGGTCACGGAGAGAAAGTATAAACTCTGTACAGACGGCACCCATGGTCAGGATCGAACCCGGGTCTCTTGCGCTGCGTCACTAGCATGGCACAGCACAATCCTGCTGCGATTGGCCAGACTTAAGGCTGGGCACCAGCTCACTCAGCCTGCAACTGCTCCAGCCTTGTGCAAGACCCGCTGGCTTAGTTAGCTCAATGGAGATTTTGCAGATGCAGGGAGAAAGATGAGAATCAGATCTGCTGCAAGTTTTCATCCTTTTTACTTGCAGCAATGTTTTTAATTACTAAAAAGTACATATATGTGGTTTTCACTTTTTAACTGTAACTTGTTTTAATTGTTTATCTTATATTTTTATTATTTTTGGATGCCCCTGATTTAAAGGATGTTCGGAAGCATTCAAGAGCTTGACAGCTTTACCAAGAGTCAAAAGTTAAGAGTGCTTTATTGTCCTATGTGCCAGAAAGGAACAATGACACTGTTACCTGCAGCGGGACAACAGGTTTGTAAACACAGTGCTCAATAAATAATTTTTAGAAACAGAAATAAAACTGTTCAATAAATTTAAAAAAACCAATGTAGTGCAAATCGTCTTCTTCTTGCGTATGTCGTGCACAGCCTAAAGTTGTCGGACAACTTGTTCAATTTGTGCACGCCAGGTTGATCGCCTGGCGCGGACTAAACAGTCGAAACAGGGCGGACCACGTGAAGGTTGCAATCTCCCACCCCATAGTGCAAGTAAAAACCCCAGAACAAAGTGCAAAGTCCCTGGCGCAACTAAAGTTATTCTTAGTTTGGAGTTTAGTTGGAGTTCGTAGCATTCAATAGCCTGATGGTTTAGTTTAATTAAAGAGACACAGGGTGGAAACAGGCCCTTCGGCCCACCGAGTCCGCGCCGACCAGCGATTCCCGCACACTATCCTTCACATTAGGGACAATTTACACATACACCAAGCCAATTAACCTACAAACCTGTCCATCTTTGGAATGTGAGAGGAAACCAAAGATATCAGAAAAAACCCATGCGGTCACGGGGAGAACGTACAGACTTCGTACAGACAGCACCCGTAGTCGGGATCGAACTCGGGTCTCCGATGCTGCAAGCGCTGTAAGGCAGCAACTCTACCGCTGGGAAGAAACTGTTTCTGAACCTGAGTGTAACAGTTTTCAGACTCCTATATCTGCATCACCACGGTCGAAGTGAATTAGGAGCGTGCCCAGGGTCGTTTGGGTTCATGATGATGCTGCCTGCCTTTTTGAGACAGCGCCTCTTACAGATCCGTTCAATGGTGTAGACATCAGTACACGTGATGGACCTGGCAATGTTCATCACTGTTTGTAAACAAATGTCCTTGGAGCAGAGGTAGCTGAGAGGGGATCACATATATATATATATATATATATATATATATATAACTCTATAATGGGTAAAAGGTTGAGACGGAAACTGAGGGAAACTGTTTTCATCCAAAGGTGATTGGCATATGAAACCGCTACCTTTGGTACCCGGGCAACCATTTGGCGTAGAAAGCAATGAGATAAGTATTGGTAAATGGGATTAATATATATTGGCATTTGATGTCCGACGTGGATATAGTGGGCTGTAGCACCTGTTTCGGTGTAATGTGATTCATTGTCCCTTGGTTGTCTATTTGGTTTAGTTTTAGTTTAGTTTAAAGATACAGTGCGGAAACATGACCTTCTGCCCATTGGGTCCACGCCGACCAGCGATCCCCGCACATTAACACTATCCTACACACACACGGGACAATTTATAATTTTAGAAGCCAATTAGCCTACAAACCTGTACGACTTTGGAGTCTGGGAGGAAACTGGAGGTCCTGGAGAAACCCCACAACATACAAATTCCGTACAGGCAGCACCCTTAGTCAGGATCGAACCCGGGTCTCCGGCGCTGTAAAGGGACTGTCCCACTTAGGCGATTTTTTCAGCAACTGCCGGCAGGTTGCTGAAGAAAACGGGGACTGGACCCCCCTATGATAATGTCTCCGATATTGTCTCCGACAAGCTGTAACAACCTACCACCTAGATGACGTCAAGCTACGGCAAGCTACGGATGACCCATTAGGACGTCCACCTACAACCAAAGCTATGACAGCCTACGTCCACCTGCGACAAGCTACGACTATATCCGCGACAACTGAAGACAACTTCAGACAATTCAGTCGCCGGTTGATGTAGGTTGAAGCAGGTAGTGGCCAATGGAATTCACCAAAGTAAGCACCGGCAACAACCTACGTCACCTGGTGACATCCTACGTTGTCAAGCCCACTGTCACCGCGCCCCCTCCCCCTTCCACCCCTCCCCCAACCTTCCCCTCCCCCTCCCAACCCTAAAGGAGTCTGAAACTGAACTCTGCAGAATATTAGTTTAATTTAAGAGATACAGTGTGGAGATAGGCCTACCCAGCCTGCACCAACCAGCGATCCCCGCACACTAACACTATCCTACACACACTATGGGCAATTTGCACTTATACCAAGCCAATTAACCTAGAAACCTGCACGTCTTTGGAGTGTGGGAGGAAACCGGAGGTCCTGGAGAAAACCCAATCGGGTCACGGGGAGAACCTAAAAACTCCACAGAGACAGCACCCATGGTCAGGATCGAAGCCGGGTCTCTGCCGCTGTAAGGCAGCAACTCTACCGCTGGCTCCAAGCAGGCATCTTGGTGAACTGTCTGTTGACTCTAATGCTGTCCACAGTGACATATGCTGCAAGAATGTTAAGTCTTAAACAGGTTTAACTGAATCTGATATCAATCAACTGTTCAAGCAGCTTGAGGGAAAAGTTAACAAAAAAAATTGGAAGACACTGCGTTTGTCCACAATGGAAACTTCGGCATGCCCTCAGTCTAATCCGATTCAGATGGAAATACTTCTGAAAAAACATAACAAGGACATTGCTTCATAAGTACAATGTCGTAGAATAGATGCATAGGAAAGTGTGCAAAGAGATGGAACATTGAACAGGAACGGGCCCTTCAGTCTACAATGATTGTGTGGACCATGATACCTCGTTAAACTGCTCATCCGCCTGTACGTGATCCATATTGCTCTATTCCCAGATCTTCCATGTGCCTATCTAAAAGCCTCTTAAAAAACACTATTGTATCTGCTTCCACCACCACCCCAGGCAATACATTTCAGACCGCCCAAAAAAACCCTCTCCCACCCATGCCCCCCGTCCCCCCATCCCAAATGTTGAAAGTCCTTCATTGCCCTGTTTATATTTTGTTCCTCTAAATAGGAATTATGATCTTTTCCCTCAATTCTCTCCTGATCTGGATGAGGGAATTGAAGGCAATATCTCCAAGTTTGCGGATGACACTAAGCTGGGGGGGCAGTGTTAGCTGTGAGGAGGATGCTAGGAGACTGCAAGGTGACTTGGATAGGCTGGGTGCAGATACAGTATAATGTGGATAAATGGGAGGTTATCCACTTTGGTGGCAAAAATAGGAAAGCAGACTATTATCTAAATGGTGGCCGATTAGGAAAAGGGGAGATGAAGCGCGACCTGGGTGTCATGGTATACCAGTCATTGAAAGTAGGCATGCAGGTGCAGCAGGCAGTGAAGAAAGCAAATGGTATGTTAGCTTTCATAGCAAAAGGATTTGAGTATAGGAGCAGGGAGGTTCTACTTCAGTTGTATAGGGTCTTGGTGAGACCACACCTGGAGTATTGGTACAGTTCTGGTCTCCAAATCTGAGGAAGGACATTATTGTCATAGATGGAGTGCAGAGAAGGTTCACCAGACTGATTCCTGGGATGTCAGGACTGTCTTATGAACAAAGACTGCATAGACTCGGTTTATACTCACTAGAATTTAGGAGATTGAGAGGGGATCTTATAGAAACTTACAAAATTCTTAAGGGGTTGGACAGGCTAGATGCAGGAAGATTATTCCCGATGTTGGGGAGGTCCAGGACAAGGGGTCACAGCTTAAGGATAAGGGGGAAATCCTTTAGGACCGAGATGAGAAGGACTTTTTTTACACGGAGAGTGGTGGGTCTCTGGAACTCTCTGCCACAGAGGGTAGTTGAGGCCAGTTCATTGGCTATATTTAAGAGGGAGTTAGATGTGGCCCTTGTGGCTAAGAGGATCAGAGGGTATGGAGAGAAGGCAGGTACGGGATTCTGAGTTGGATGATCAGCCATGATCATATTGAATGGCGGTGCAAGCTCGAAGGGCCGAATGGCCTACTCCTGCACCTAATTTCTATGTTTCTATGTTTCTAACTACAACTGTGTTAATTCATCCACATAGTACTCCAAGCAAAACCATTTGCTGATATTACATTTCATTTAAATTGTCTCTTCATTTTCTCTCAGCTTGCTCCTCCGTGATGTAGGGGTGTCCCATCTGTAAAAATTGAGTAGCTGTTTTCACGATGCCTCTCTTCCTCAATGACCTGCAGACTATCAACTCATTTGCTACAGCTCACGGTGTGAATGCAATCACAGTACAGGCCTGGATTTATTGTGCAGATAATGTGAGGAACCATTGTCCAGAAATGGGGACATTTCGAGAGTTTAGTTTAGTTTCAGACCCTTCGGCCCACCGAGTCCGTGCCGACCAGCGATCCTGGCACACTAACACTACCCTGCACACACTAGGGACAATTTTATATTCATACTAAGCCCAGTAATCTGCAAACCTATACGCCTTTGGAGTGTGGGAGGAAACCGAACATCTCGGAGAAAACCCACGCAGGTCACGGGTTGACCGAGCAAACTCCATGCAGACAGCTCCCATAGTCTGGATCGAACCTAGGCCTCTGGCGTTTTAAGGCAACAGCTCTAAGGCAACAGACGTGTGGGCAAATTGGGCCGAAGGGCCTGTTTCCACACTGTATGACTGTATGATGCTATGACTCTAGTTGTGCAGTGGAGAGCATACTGACTGGCTGCATCTTGGCCTGGTTCAGTAATTTGAATTCTCAGAAACCCGCGTGGGTTTTCTCCGAGATCTTCGGTTTCCTCCCACACTCCAAAGACGTACAGGTATGTAGGTTAATTGGCTTGGTAAATGTAAAAATTGTCCCTAGTGTGTGTAGGATAGTGTTCTTCTTCTTTGTCTTAATCTTGCGTGTGGCATGCACAGCCTAAAGTTGCAGGACAACTTGTTCTATTTGATCTTATTGGACTGTGAACGCCGGGTTGATTGCATTCGTCGAAACAGAGCCACCACGTGAAGGTTGCAATCTCCCAGGATAGTGTTAATACGCGGGGATCGCTGATCGGCGCGGACCTGGTGAGCCGTAGGGCCTGTGTCCGCGCTGTATCTCTACACTAAACTAAAGTTAAAACTAAACAAAGTGGTGGACATTGCCTGGACAGGTATTGGCCTCCCCGCCATTAAAGGGATTCACAGGAACCACTGCTTCAAGAAGGACGCTAATATCATCAATGGCCCTCACTATTCTGGCCATCCTCACATCTCGCTGCTACCGTTGAGGAGAAGGCACAGGAGCCAGACAACCATTACCTCCTGGTTCATGAGCAGATTCATCAGTGTGAAAATCAAACACCCTTGTCTCCTGGCATCTTCCATGCAAAGCTTCCATGCAAAGCTTCCATGCAAAACAGAATTCCCATTGCTGCTAACTTTGTGAAGCGATGACAGTCGGCACCAATTATTTCAGGGTCGTTCCTGCAGCAAAATATACCCCCATGTTAACTTCAATCCCATGGGTCCACCCAGAAAAACAGGGTTTGAAACAATTAGCATTCCTTTCAGAAAGCACCACATTGAATGAGTATATATTGTGTGTCAAACCAGCCACCAGCAATAAGAAGCATATTAATTTGTTTGTTTGTTAAGTGTTTAGACAATGCGTATTAACTGATTAGACTCTGTCAGTTTTAAATAATTATGTGATAGTTTGATTTGAAAACACAATTCTTCCAACAATTTAGTTAATGTACTGCCATCCTTTAAGAAGACAAACTGGTAATTTGATCCCTAATGACTATGTAAATTAGCTCCTAATTAGAATTTAATCCTGCAGATTTGGCTGTGAGTATTAACATTAAGACATTTACAATGAATAAAAATGGTTTATCTCGACGCGCACAAATATTTGACTTGAAGGTAGGAATTAATCTTATCACAACTGAGACTTTAATTCTAATGCAGCAATTAAAAATTTACAAAGCTTAATTGCAATAATGACTACATTTTATTTCTACCATGCAGAGAACAGACAAAATAAGCGTTGGACTTGATTTATAAACATTATTCTGCAGGTGCATTGCTCATTTAAAAAAAAACCTACTCCTGATGTTTTCCTTGCATCTGGTGCCAACCCATTCCATCTGGTGCCAAGCACCTGGATATGCCCAATAAAACCATCACAGCTCCATTTACACTTAGAAACATAGAAACATAGAAAATAGGTGCAGGAGTAGGCCATTCGGCCCTTCGAGCCTGCACCGCCATTCAATGTGATCATGGCTGATCATCCAACTCAGTATCCCGTACCTGCCTTCTCTCCATACCCCCTGATCCCTTTAGCCACAAGTGCCACATCTAACGCCCTCTTAAATATAGCTAATGAACTGGCCTCAACTACCTTCTGTGGCAGAGAATTCCAGAGACTCACCACTCTCTGTGTAAAGAATGTTTTCCTCATTTCGGTCCTAAAGGAATTCCCCCTTATCCTTAGACTGTGACCCCTTGTTCTGGACTCCCCCAACATCGGGAACAATCTTCCAGCATCTAGCTTGTCCAACCCCTTAAGAATTTTGTAAGTTTCTATAAGATCCCCCCTCAATCTTCTAAATTCCAGCGAGTACAAGCCGAGTCTATCCAATCTTTCCTCATATGAAAGTCCTGACATCCCAGGAATCAGTCTGGTGAATCTTCTCTGTACCCCTTCTATGGCAAGGATGTCTTTCCTCAGATTTGGAGACCAAAACTGTACGCAATACTCCAGGTGTGGCCTCACCAAAACCCTGAACAACTGCAGTAGAACCTCCCTGCTCCTATACTCAAATCCTTTCGCTATGAATGCTAACATACCATTTGCTTTCTTCACTGCCTGCTGCACCTGCATGCCTACTTTCAATGACTGGTGTACCATGACACCCAGGTCTCGTTGCATCTCTCCCTTTCCTAATCTGCCACCATTCAGATAATAGTCTACCCTCATGTTTTTGCCACCAAAGTGGATAACCTCACATTTATCCACATTATACTGCATCTGCCATGCATCTTCCCATTCACTCAGCCTATCCAAATCACCCTGCAGCCTCCAAGCATCCTCCTCACACCTAACTATACCCCCCAGCTTGGTATCATCTGCAAATTTGGAGATGTTGCATTGAATTCCCTCGTCCAAATCATTAATATATATTGTAAATAGCTGGGGTCCCAGCACTGAGCCTTGCGGCACCCCACTAGTCACTGCCTGCCATTCTGAAAAGGACCCGTTTACTCCTACCCTTTGCCTCCTGTCTGCTAGCCAGTTCGCTATCCACATCAATACTGAACCCCCAATACCGTGTGCTTTAAGTTTGTATGCTAATCTCTTATGCGGGACCTTGTCGAAAGCCTTCTGAAAGTCTAGATATAACACATCCACTGGTTCTCCCTTATCCACTCTACTAGTTACATCCTCGAAAAATTCTATCAGATTTGTCAGACATGATTTACCTTTCGTAAATCCATGCTGACTTTGTCCAATGATTTCACCACTTTCCAAATGCGCTGCTATCCCATCTTTAATAACTGACTCTAGCAGTTTCCCCACTACCGATGTTAGACTAACTGGTCTGTAATTCCCCGCTTTCTCTCTCCCTCCTTTTTTAAAAAGTGGGGTTACATTAGCTACCCTCCAATCCTCAGGAACTACTCCAGAATCTAAGGAATTTTGAAAAATTATCAGTAATGCATCCACTATTTCTGTGGCTACCTCCTTGAGTACTCTGGGATGCAGACTATCTGGCCCTGGGGATTTATCGGCCTTCAATCCGTTCAATTTACCCAACACCACCTCCCGGCTAACCTGGATTTCACTCAGTTCCTCCATCTTATTTGACCCCCGTTCCACTGCTATTTCCGGCAGATTATTTATGTCTTCCTTAGTGAAGACAGAACCAAAGTAGTTATTCAATTGGTCTGCCATGTCCTTGTTCCCCATGATCAATTCACCTGTTTCTGACTGCAAGGGACCAACATTTGTTTTAACTAGTCTTTTTCTCTTCACATATCTATAAAAACTTTTGCAGTCAGTTTTTATGTTCCCTGCCAGTTTCCTTTCATAATCTATTTTCCCTTTCCTAATTAAGCCCTTTGTCCTCCTCTGCTGGATTCTGAATTTCTCCCAGTCCTCCGGTAGGCTGCTTTTTCTGGCAAATTTGTATGCCTCATCTTTTGTTTTTATACTATCCCTGATTTCCCTTGTTATCCATGGATGCACCACCTTCCCTGATTTATTCTTTTGCC